>JAPCYP010000034.1:0-2435256 GCA_035048595.1 Echinosophora koreensis
TCCCCGAACTCCTGCGCCTCCATCAGTGCTGACGTCGTCGAAATCGTCAGCCCCCTTTCTTTGTTGGGTTCTTCATTTGCATGGTGAAAATTCCTGCGAGAACGACCCATTCATTCTCCCATCTCACGTTGGTTTCACTTCAGGTATTCCTTTTTCATCTTCACTGGATCTCAATTTAGCTTCATTTTGTTTTTGTTTTTGGTCTTCCCACTTCCGTTTTTTTTTTTTTTTTTGGGATTAATGACTATCAATGTTGATAAGCTTGGGAACCTTATGTAGCTGTTCAAGTGCAATTTTACATGATGAGCCCCTTATGTCTTGAAGACTTTATCAACTGACAGCAAGGTGCTTTTGAATTTTCTTTTGGCCATACTCGTGTTATTCTCTAATAAACTCGTGTGTGAAATTTCCTAAATACATTTTCTCTTTCAGGGTCGTTTTTCACATAAATTTGTTTCTTTTCCTTAATAAACCCAATTTTTGTCTCCCCTTTCAGTCACTTTGTTTCATTGAATATTTAGGTTGACAAGCAGGGAAGATTCACTAATTAATTGTGCCAAGACCAGCATGTCCTCGAAGTTGATAGCTGTATAGTTAGTGATTTCAATCACTTTATGTTAGTTGATTAGTTGACATGGATGAACACCATATTCTGAAAACTATAGTTAGTTAGTGCAATCCAATAGGATAAAGCTTTATCTTTCTATTTCATGCCTCTGACTGCTATTAACTGCTATTGATTCTGACACACACACACAATATATATTAAATTAGCACCTATCTTCAATACTGGGTCAGAATCTTGGAAGGGGCAGTGATGCAGGAGATGTGCATAGGTTACTTTGGTTATTTTTTTTGGTAACAAAGGTAGTTTAGTTTATTATAGTTACATTTTTGTCACTAATTAAAGCTTAAATTTTGGTTTTTCAATTAGGTTGAGTTCTCGAAAATGCAAACAAATGGAAAAACGTGTTTGTATTTTCTTCTTATTCCACTACTTAGCCAAAGTAGTGGATCTACTTTTCTTCTTATTTCCTTAAGTTTATGTTTTATTTTCTTAGGTTGTTTAGAAATCGTGTTTTTTTATTTAGATCCTAAATGGGTTTTAGTATTAACATGTGACTTTTTATGAAGATGAGTTTCATGTTACTTGGTAAAAGTATAATATATCTACATGATTTTTAAAGTCTCTTCCAGGCAACACAATTTCTTGCTAACACATGCAATATATGTGCTGGCTGATTGAATGGACACTCAAAAGAGAAATATATGAAATATAACCTAACCTGCTGCCTTTACTTCTTTCACCCAATATATATTTATTATTTTATGTGGCTGTTTTTAGTACGAAGGATGTGGCTGCTTTGATAATGTCTTACTTTTAAATGTTTTAAAGGCTTTCTCATGATGTTGAACAGGAAAAACTTACCGGATTCGGGTACATAATGTTCGAGTGTTAATAAGTCTGAATTTCAGGATCCAGAACCATAACTTATCTAGCAGAGACTGAGGGATCTTATACAGTGCAACAAATCTACACTAGCGTTTCCTGGACATGTTGGCCAATCTCATATTCTTTTCTGGTCACCATGGATCAGAATGCAAGTGCAGATTACTACATTGTTGCAAGTGCCAACTTTGTGAATGAATCACCTTGGCAAAGAGTTACTGGAGTTGCAATCCTGCACTATACAAATCCCAACGGGAAGGCAAGGGGTCCTCTACCACCAGCCCTGGATGATCAATATGATAAAACATACTCAATGAACCAAGCAAGATCCATCAGGTCTCTTTATGCTATAATTTTATGGCTTTTATTATTCAGTATTCTATTGCATATGATTATCTTTATCTACTCATATTTACTCATAATTCAGTTTTAAGGAATACTGTCATATTAAGTGATAGATATTCTTTTATATTATAAAATTTTATGTATTGCTTTTAGAGGTTGAGATAGGTTAAATAATTATAAGATGAAACTTCTGGATATTTTGTTTATCAATTTTGAAACTAAACACAAAATATTTGGGGCATTACACTATTAAACTGTATAAAAGTCACTATTTACTTGAAACTCCTGTTTTATTTTCTTTTCATGAGCAAAGTGTATATTTACTTTAGATAATTTAGAAGCATTGGTGGAATTCTTGGGAACATGCAAGTCCACACCAGGCTCATAGCACTTCCCTTGAAAGAGGTGAGAAGCATACCTTACTGGTTTTAAGCTCTTGGAAGGAAAATTCCTCATTCTCGGTTCAAGATGAAGCAAAAAAGGTAACCAACTTTTTTTAATTTTGTACTCAATAGATAAAAGGCATCACACACTTATGAAATAAAGGAGCAAACTAAAACCTGCTTGCTTGGCTTTAAATTGTAGTTCACCTTCAATTTGATGGCAAAACATATCATGAACTTGGATCCGAGGAATCTAGAGACACATCAACTAAAGATAGAGTATTCACTTTCATGAAGGGGTTGGTATTGGCTCCTTTGAATTTACCTAGAACTGCATACAAGCATTAAAGGTAATAATAATCAATTTATAATTTAGAGACCTCATTTGTAGTACTGAAATTTTAATCCTTTCCTCTAATATTTTCTCTGTGTTTTCTTTTACTGCTAGGTCCACCATACTCAAGTTCATAGAGGGAAAAATGGAAGAGTCCAAAGAATCCAAAAGGGAAATGAAAGCTTGGAGGACTATCTGAAAACTGGGTTTTAAACATCCAAATCTTTCAACCGAACAAACTCAACTAAATTCTCAGCTTGCTCTTTGCTGGCCATAAAACTTCATCAGTAGCCATAGTTTTTAGTTGTTTACTTCTTGCCCGGTTGCCCTCAAGCTATACAACAATTAAGGGTAAGCACTGTTGCATGGAATATTATCTCTCAACTTTTCTGAAGAATATGTACTTTTTTCCCAGTTCAAGTTGTAACACATAAAAGATTGTGAAATTTTACTGCTAATAATTAGTGTCCTTAATTTTTGGAACAGTAATAGGAAGAGCACAAAGAAATTGCTAGAGCCAAGAGGAAAAATAACACTCCCATGTAAGAATATTACTCTCATGTTTTATATCTTTTGGTTTTTTCTCTAACTAAATTCATATAGTTTCAATCAATGCACTCAAAACTGTATAGTTACTTAACGGAGCTTTCCATCTGATAAAGTAATTCTAATAATGTTCATGGAGCTTTTCCCATTCTATTTTCAGAGTCCTGGCTCTGCCATTGTTGCCACACTTCATTACCAACAAATGCATAGGACATGGTATTTGCAATAAAATACCATGAGACACAATAATGGACACCTGTCTCCCATTATTTTAGGGTGAAATGAAGAGTCCAATAAACTATGGTCAGCTTCTGAATTATATTTTTTTGGGATAAATGTCCAGCTTACATGTTCTGCAAGGACACTACAGTGGAGTTTGTTTTGTATTGTTTTCATGTTAGAATATGAATTTGTTTCATAGATTGAATGTGTCTTCCCTACTTAGTAAAAGTCATTACCCTGAATAATGTGCATAGCTTTACTCCATAGATCAAACAATTTGATGATAACACTACATAATAATTAATATATTGCACGAATCATTTATTAATGTTACTATGATGGTAATCTGCATTGAGAATTTCCTACTATTTTAGCTAGCAAGATGACTTATAACGTAGTCCAAAGCCTCACTGTTTAAAATGATAGGGGCCACAGTGGCCGTAGAGAGAAGAATGGGAGAAAAGATCATCAATTCCCTTTTCCTGTTTTCATGAATAATATCAATGGAGTAAAGAAGGAAAAAGAACAGTAGAATTTTGACAAAGTAAAAGGTAAGGTGGTTATTGATTGGAAAAGTAATAGGAACAACCACTCTTTTTTCAAGCGTTAACAAGTAAGCCATATCAAACATAGTGTGTCCAATTTATAAAGATTTAACAAAATATTAACGCAAAACTTCTCATTTATCTGAACTTGGGACCGATTTATAAAATCGACAATTTATAAAGATTTAACAATCATGTCACGTTATTCTAATAATAAAATGGTCAAAATGTCTGAATATCTCAACATTTTCTCATATAAATATAGAGATTAGAGTGTAAATTTGATGAAGTGTAACTGTTTTATTCAGCTGACCGAACCCAAGTTAAGTGCAATTATCTATCACTTGAGGTACTTCATGCATACTCTGTTTTGCTATTTGGGGTACTTTTTGGCAGTTTATTGAGAAATATGACTGATTATGTGCAGAATTGCAGTATCTATAAAGTTGTGCTCAAATCTAAAAGGTTGATCAATGAGATTAACCAAAGGTCACAAGTTTGCTTTGAAATATACAACCAAAGTGTTATGCAGACATGTTTTATTAGCTTAACCATTTTGCACAGGTTTGTGACCCTTCAATAATAGCTTCACCAAATTGCACAGGTTTGTGACCCTGTTCTGATTTTTTACAAAACATAAAGTTCTGATTTTTCTCCCATTTTGTGGCCAATTTAGCTTGCGGATGTCATGTTTCATTTCAAGGTTGCCATTTCCCTCACCATGGTGCCTAATACTCATCATTATTTGAATTACATGATCCATCATCCATGGAATTATTTGATATTTTATTGTTTTCAAGTTTTAAACTTTGAATTTCACCTGATATTTGGCAGAGAAATGATAGAGGCCATCTACAGTAGATCCAAAGTTTTTTTTTCCTTCTCCTTTACAGCTAAGTGCAATTTCTGGAAGAATGATTTCATAATTCTTATTCTTATAAGAATGATTTGTGCTATGCACATTTGATTCGTGTACAGAATGAAACAGCTAGAGTGCCACAGTTTTATTTCTTTATATTTTTCTTCATTAATGTCTTCAGCTGCATGTGCTAGCTGGAACACCAATTTTATGTTGATGCAGAAAGAGATCCTATCAGTATAAATTCTGAGCTGAAAATCAGTGGAAGTACTTTCTGCTTAATTAAAAATTATTCTAAAATTAGTGCTACATTGCCCACTTTAAGCTTTACCAGTACCCACTTTATTATTTGATACTAGGCCTGTTGCCTGTATATCATTTATGTAACTATATTCATTTTAAATTTGATTCTGTTCAAGTACTGTTACTTGGACTGAAATTAGTTTTTCCCTCTTGGTGGAGCAGTTCCAGGCACTTATAAATTGATGTTCATTTATTATTCTCTCTTTTTTTTTCTGATTTTTTGACAAGGGCTTCTACTTTTAGTTGATGCTCTGATTTTCAATTGGAAGTAAAGATGTCCAGGAGTATTTGAAAGAGAAGCATGAGCCTTTTCAAAGGTTGCCATGTCTCATCTAGCTTATGGCCCTCTTTTTAGAACTTTCCATTTGAGTTGATGCCTTGCTCTCTTATATTAAAGAATCAGTTTCCATTAAGGTTTAGGAATTGTGAATTATATTCTGACATTTAGAATCCAACTTGAATTCGGTTAAGGCAGTTTGTATTCATAGAAGACACAGACGTAATGTGAAGAGGAGGAAACAAAACTATATTGTATGGTCTGCATGTGGTTTATGATGTGATTATGATTGGATTCCTTATTTTTTTAACATGGAAAAGCTAGGTGGGTAGTTTTGGAGTTAATTTGTTTGGTTGACTTTGTCGTTTTACTTTTATTTTAACTAGCACAATGTTAAATTAGTGTAAAAGTTGGTAATTCTACCTTATGTTGGTAAAAGTTGGTAATTCAGCATTTAATCGTACATCAACGCCCCACCATTTTAATCCAAATAGCACAATGGTTTTGCTCTCATAATCTTCTAAGGGTTCCTGTGATTGGAGGGAAGGAGCTTCTCATGGTGAAAAATTTAATGTTATATATAGTTTCCCATCTTCTCCATTCGAATCTTCTCCCAATGCTATCAAGCTGTGTTTTCACAATGTCGATGGTTTAATTGTATCTAAACTTTGAGAGTTTGATCCACTTGAATATAAAACTGAATAGTTTACTATATGGATAATGAATAGGACTATAAGATATGATAAATGAACATATTTTTGGGATATCAAGTATAGATACCATATGGTGATGTGTTGTCTTAAGTGTTAAATACATGTGATGAGAGAAAAAAAATAAAAAAAAAATGTAAATACGTGTGTGTATATATATATATATATTACACACACACACGATGTTGGATACCAAAAGTGTATCCAACTATCATTACTCGATATCGAAGATATATATGCACATTTCTGGAATAATAAAAGTCTATGCTAAGTCCTAGAAAAAATATACAATGAACATAAGAATATAATGGATAAGATTCCATTGTCCACATAAATCCATCGTCCACATATATGTATATTTAACAGATCCTTTAATTTTGGTATTGTGGTGTGCATATATTTCATGATTTTGAACTTATTTTTTAGTACAATCTTTTTATTTCTAATTGGTTTTATGTTTTTTGTCGGTATCTAAAATAGGGATTATTTATTTTTTTATTATAAATGTTGTTTATGTATTATAAAGACAAAAATTAATTATTTAATAGCAATGATGGATATATTAAAACACCTAATGGCTCAAAAACTAAACCACTTATGAAAAATTGATTTAATTTTTATACACTAACAGTATAAAAGTATCTTTATTTTGATAAAATTAATTGAAATTAATAGTATGATTTTGATTGGACAAATGTTCGTTGTATAACATTAAATATAATATTTAATCATTAATATATTTGGTTAATTTTTATACTCTTTATGCAGGTAATAAGATAACCAATCATTTCTTGATACAAGTGTAGATTCGATCATTTCCTATTTTCTTAGAGAAACTCAATATTCGAATATACTTTGATGTTGTTCATGTGTTTCAGTGGACAACTGAAAAAAAAAATCAAAAATACAATTTTCTCATTGTATTTTTTTTAATTTGACAACAACTCAGTTAAACTCTTCTTATTGGTTTAGTGATAAAATCAACGGAAAAGTATAATGTAAGTTATGATCCAATTTTTTATTTTTATTTTACCTGAAATCAGTTGAATTGTTTTTAGTTCAAAGTTTATTCTTTAGTTTGGTTTGGAAAGTGTAGTGAAAATGTTTGGATAAACTATTACAAACATAGTTGTTTGCAACTTGCAAGAAAGATGGAGGTCTTAACATATTTATTTGTGTACCAAATTTGACATAATAAGACATGGATTAAAATTTTTTAACTTCTTAATTTGTCAAAAGAAATTAAGAAATGGTGTTTGTTCCCAATTTAACTATTTTGTATATTAATTAATATATCAATATTCATATTTTGATGATACATGTACTAATACATCCATTTCTTTTAAAATAAAATCATCGAAACATAATTTTATATGATTAATACCCGTGCGTGACGCATGGGCAACTACACTAGTTAAGAAACAACAGGATATGATATATAGGAGAAAATTCCTAGAACCGCGGAGCCAGTGTGCCTGAACCATGTCTTCAATTCTCTTTGATCTTCATCATATGCTCATTGGACTTTGAGGATCATTAAGAGCTGCAATGGCATTCTGGATTTTTATCTGCAAAACATCTTTTTCTTCTTCATCTGCCTGAAAACACAAAACGCATATAGGTTATAAGTCATTTTGAGCGGCATTGTTACAATTAATATCTCTCACATCGATCGCTGTTATTTGCATTATGCAAATCTTGTTCTGTATCATCATCAAGAACGTTTGATTGATCACGATTCACGGCAACTTTTATCAATCAGGTAAAGATAAAATTATTAAGGATACAAAACATTTCCATATTTAAATTACTTCTCCGCGCTACCCCCAGCTAGCATTGCATTCAAGGTTTTTGAGTCTCTGGTTCCGCTGATTTACCAATATTTAATTATATGTTATAACACATATACGCAAGCAGGGAGCAACTCAAGTGAGAGGAGTGTGTTATTATGAAAGTGAGAGGAGCAAATCTGGACCATTAAATCATATATGGATGGTCAGGATTGGAAGTTAATTGGTGGTCATGTAATCACTTAAAATAGTCACATGGCTTTATGTTTTAATCTTGATCATTAATGTATGATCCAAATATCCAGATTTACTCCTCTCATCTCTCACTTAAGTTGCTCCCTACGCAAGCATATCTTAATTACCAAAAAAATATATCTTAATTTGAAGATTTGGTCAAAAAAATAAATCATTTAAAATAATAATAATTTTTTATTTTATTTTATTTTATATACAAAAAGTTTAGGTGAGTTGGGTCACGGGGCTCACCAGGACAGATATCAGATCTCAAAGAGTGCTTACAGAGATACTTTCAGATTACCTATCCACCAACGAGTTTCTCACATCGATAGCTGGATTAATTCGAACTCACGAGCTTGAGAGTTATGAGCTGTATCCTTACTGACTACTGGACCAACTTTCGTTGGTAAATAATAATTGAATTAAATAAATAGTGCAGTGGTCAGTACTGCTGAAAGTGATTTGCCTATGACTCTCCGTCGCCGCAAACGTCACAGGGTCGATGTTACTTATTACTCCCTCCGGTCCTTATTATAAGAGGCAAATGACTACTTTTTTTTTGTCCAAAATATAAGAGACATGCATGTATTTTGACAAATATTAAATGCTCATTTCCAATTTTACCCTTATTTATAATAGGGTTTATATTTACGAGACAATGCACCTTTCAATACAAGTAGGTTTGTTCATTAATTATTGAAGGGTTAAATTTGTAAATTTATATGAATATTAATTATAAATAACTTATTTCAATGCATTTCCTTGGTATGTGTGTTTTAAGGTTTTGCCTCTTATATATGGGACTAGAGGGAGTATGTTCTATGATCTTTTGCCAAGATTAGAACGTGCCTCAAATTGCACCGCGTGGTGACTTCTTGTGAGTCAGACTCATATTCTATTCAAAATGAGAAACACGTTTCCAATTCTTTGCTCTTTCTTCTTATTATATGCTCAGTGCTCACACCATCAACTACAAAAAATAAGGTGTTTTTTTTATTTATTTAAAATCCCTCGCCTCCACCAAAAGCGCTGTCGAAGTTTTATTTTGTCTTGGGGCTTGACCCCGTTGCTTACCCAAAAAAAAAGGTTTTATTTTGTCCGTTCTACTAGGAAACAAATTTGTAAGATGTCGGAAATTTCCCGGAAATTGGATTTGGGTCATGTGAGATAATTCAAATAATAATTCAACAAACATTAGGGAGCTCCGGAGTTGACAAGTGCTCCGTTTTACTGTTTGTTGAATTATGGATATGTTTTCACTCACCCCTATGATCCAATTTCTTGAATTATGGATATGTTTTCTCACAGGCCGAATATGGAATAGTGGTAAGTGGTAACAGATCCAGATACGGCCTAACAAGACAAAGCATCAATGATGCCTATCAGTTCCTTGGATCATCCGGGAATAAGTTGTTTGAAATTTTTGGAATATGAAGGGACCAAAATTTTTTTTTATTGTATCTAGGTCATGAAATCGAATCCTTTATTCTGAACTAAATAATTAGTATCCATTTGAATGTTGAGAATTTTATTTAAAACTACATGGTTTAAATTTGGCTAAAATCAAATAACATGATAAAAAACTTTTTATAACCTCTAATTAATTAAAAATATATTTCAAAGTAGAAATTAAAATTGGTCACGTATTTCCTCATTATAGATAGACAAGGTCTCAAATTTTATCTTTATAATTAAGTTGCGGATAAAAATGAATTTTATCATTAAAAATTGATTAATTAGTTTTATGGTGAAAGATTTTCAGTATAATCTAATGATGCATCAACAGATTAAAAAAAAATTGATGGGTTAAGAAAATATAAAAAAGATTAAACTTCTTAAATAAAATGTATAGGAGTTTATTGTATGCATACACTGCCTCATAGATCATACGGACCATCAAATGAATGGTTTAAAAAAAGTTTTAATAATAGTTTTATATATAATATAAATAACATATATTTCAGACATCCATCATCTGTTTTTGGATGCTAATTCCCTGTTTGTGGGATGCTAATTCCCTGCCGTCGCTCATTTCTACCTCTCTCTACTTGTACTTTATTTTTATTTTCTTGGACAAAGCAAATCAATGGTTGACATTGTGAAAGAAACAAATCCAATGGTGATATAATGATCGATTGCATGAATGTGTGGATTCCCTGCTCGAGAGAATCTTGTTCCCTTGTGACATTTTTGTTTTATGCATTTATGTTCATATATTTACCCTTTCGTGGTTGGTATTAACCAGAAAAGGAGCGGAGGAGTCTCAAAAACAAACCTAACGAATTAACAGCTCAACTTTATGGTTGCAGGAATGGGTCTGATTAAAAGATCAATTTTTAAAAATATTACAATATAATACTTATTTAGAATATTTATGCTACTATATAAATTGGACCTCGACCTAAGCCCGCTTTCCCTTAAAGTCCCTTCACTAAATAACAACTCGGAGCTTGGGGGACGTTTGTTACTACATAAATTGGACCTTGGTCAAGGCACTCATCCAACAACCCAATAGTACTCATAAGGACTAAGACCACTCACGGACTAGCAGAGGAGACTAGAGTCGGGGAACCCTCCGTTATTAAGAGACAACGTCATTCAAGCAACGTGAACGGTCATCTATAACGACCTCATCAAAGACGCCCATAATCACCCACAATGGTTCACAATCACCCTCGCTCTATATATACTAGGCTTAGCCCTTGAATAGGATCATCTTCTCCATACACTACTCATACCTTGACAAAGGTCCAATTTATGTAGTGACAAAAGTCCCCCGAGATCTGAGCTGTTATTCAGCGGGGCTTTAAGGGAAAGTGAGCTTGGGCCGCAACGAAGGGGCCGACTTTAAGGGAAAGCGAGCTTTGGCCGCGATCTAATTTATGCAGTAACATTTTATTCCATTCCATATAAGTATAATTCATTAGTTTAATTTTTATGCACTGTCAATGTAAAGGAATTTTACGGTGACATTCAATAATATCTTGATATATAAATTAACATTATTGTTATTTCTCTCTCTTGGTTATTAAAATAAAAGTAACACACATGTCAAAATGTCAGTGGATATTTGTAAAACTTTCTATATTAACAGTGCACTTTAATCCATAATTCATTATTTCGTATTTTTTTTTTAGGTACAAGAAAATTTAGGGTGAAGGGATGGAAAAAGACACGCCCCAAGGATGGAAAAACATGCGCCCTATACAACAATTTGATCGGGTAGGGTGAGGATCAAATGAACTTGTGACCTAAGTCACGAAAGTATTTTTGTATATATATATTGTTTCCCAGGGTATCTCCCTGCTCAACTGCGGAGACTAATCCCTCGAGATACTGGACAACATTAAAGGGTTGACCTCTCCCAATCAGATTTTCTCCATACGTAAGAGCCAGAGATCAAATCCCTGACCACTTGAGGGACTCAAGCTTGTTACTACTTGGACCAACCACGTGTTGGTATTTTTGTATATTATATATCAACATGAAATGAATTTATTTATGAATAATTAAGTGAATATATTATTTAAATATTATGTTTTAAGGTTTCAGCGTAACGGAACTAGTGTTGATTAATAGTTTATAAATAGCTTTACGAAGGAGGCAGAATCATCTTTTTTAAAGCACAATATTCATGGGGTCCTTTCCTTATAACTGGATTTCTGGATACAGTCCTCAACACTGCCCCTAATGTTTCCAAGGTTATGGGACTTCCACTTTACTGAAGGGGTCCATCAGAACCTAGCAGATAGGGTCTACAATTCTAGCTTTTCAATTTTTAAATTTAATTGGTAACTACTTTGATATATATATATATATATATATATATATATATATATATATATCAAAGTAGTTACCAATTAAATTTAAAAATTGAAAAGCTAGAATTGTAGACCCTATCTGCTAGGTTCTGATGGACCCCTTCAGTAAAGTGGAAGTCCCATAACCTTGGAAACATTAGGGGCAGTGTTGAGGACTGTATCCAGAAATCCAGTTATAAGGAAAGGACCCCATGAATATTGTGCTTTAAAAAAGATGATTCTGCCTCCTTCGTAAAGCTATTTATAAACTATTAATCAACACTAGTTCCGTTACGCTGAAACCTTAAAACATAATATTTAAATAATATATTCACTTAATTATTCATAAATAAATTCATTTCATGTTGATATATAATATACAAAAATACCAACACGTGGTTGGTCCAAGTAGTAACAAGCTTGAGTCCCTCAAGTGGTCAGGGATTTGATCTCTGGCTCTTACGTATGGAGAAAATCTGATTGGGAGAGGTCAACCCTTTAATGTTGTCCAGTATCTCGAGGGATTAGTCTCCGCAGTTGAGCAGGGAGATACCCTGGGAAACAATATATATATACAAAAATACTTTCGTGACTTAGGTCACAAGTTCATTTGATCCTCACCCTACCCGATCAAATTGTTGTATAGGGCGCATGTTTTTCCATCCTTGGGGCGTGTCTTTTTCCATCCCTTCACCCTAAATTTTCTTGTACCTAAAAAAAAAATACGAAATAATGAATTATGGATTAAAGTGCACTGTTAATATAGAAAGTTTTACAAATATCCACTGACATTTTGACATGTGTGTTACTTTTATTTTAATAACCAAGAGAGAGAAATAACAATAATGTTAATTTATATATCAAGATATTATTAATGTCACCGTAAAATTCCTTTACATTGACAGTGCATAAAAATTAAACTAATGAATTATACTTATATGGAATGGAATAAAATGTTACTGCATAAATTAGATCGCGGCCAAAGCTCGCTTTCCCTTAAAGTCGGCCCCTTCGTTGCGGCCCAAGCTCACTTTCCCTTAAAGCCCCGCTGAATAACAGCTCAGATCTCGGGGGACTTTTGTCACTACATAAATTGGACCTTTGTCAAGGTATGAGTAGTGTATGGAGAAGATGATCCTATTCAAGGGCTAAGCCTAGTATATATAGAGCGAGGGTGATTGTGAACCATTGTGGGTGATTATGGGCGTCTTTGATGAGGTCGTTATAGATGACCGTTCACGTTGCTTGAATGACGTTGTCTCTTAATAACGGAGGGTTCCCCGACTCTAGTCTCCTCTGCTAGTCCGTGAGTGGTCTTAGTCCTTATGAGTACTATTGGGTTGTTGGATGAGTGCCTTGACCAAGGTCCAATTTATGTAGTAACAAACGTCCCCCAAGCTCCGAGTTGTTATTTAGTGAAGGGACTTTAAGGGAAAGCGGGCTTAGGTCGAGGTCCAATTTATATAGTAGCATAAATATTCTAAATAAGTATTATATTGTAAATATTTTTAAAAATTGATCTTTTAATCAGACCCATTCCTGCAACCATAAAGTTGAGCTGTTAATTCGTTAGGTTTGTTTTTGAGACTCCTCCGCTCCTTTTCTGGTTAATACCAACCACGAAAGGGTAAATATATGAACATAAATGCATAAAACAAAAATGTCACAAGGGAACAAGATTCTCTCGAGCAGGGAATCCACACATTCATGCAATCGATCATTATATCACCATTGGATTTGTTTCTTTCACAATGTCAACCATTGATTTGCTTTGTCCAAGAAAATAAAAATAAAGTACAAGTAGAGAGAGGTAGAAATGAGCGACGGCAGGGAATTAGCATCCCACAAACAGGGAATTAGCATCCAAAAACAGATGATGGATGTCTGAAATATATGTTATTTATATTTATATATAAAACTATTATTAAAACTTTTTTTAAACCATTCATTTGATGGTCCGTATGATCTATGAGGCAGTGTATGCATACAATAAACTCCTATACATTTTATTTAAGAAGTTTAATCTTTTTTATATTTTCTTAACCCATCAATTTTTTTTTAATCTGTTGATGCATCATTAGATTATACTGAAAATCTTTCACCATAAAACTAATTAATCAATTTTTAATGATAAAATTCATTTTTATCCGCAACTTAATTATAAAGATAAAATTTGAGACCTTGTCTATCTATAATGAGGAAATACGTGACCAATTTTAATTTCTACTTTGAAATATATTTTTTAATTAATTAGAGGTTATAAAAAGTTTTTTATCATGTTATTTGATTTTAGCCAAATTTAAACCATGTAGTTTTAAATAAAATTCTCAACATTCAAATGGATACTAATTATTTAGTTCAGAATAAAGGATTCGATTTCATGACCTAGATACAATAAAAAAAAATTTTGGTCCCTTCATATTCCAAAAATTTCAAACAACTTATTCCCGGATGATCCAAGGAACTGATAGGCATCATTGATGCTTTGTCTTGTTAGGCCGTATCTGGATCTGTTACCACTTACCACTATTCCATATTCGGCCTGTGAGAAAACATATCCATAATTCAAGAAATTGGATCATAGGGGTGAGTGAAAACATATCCATAATTCAACAAACAGTAAAACGGAGCACTTGTCAACTCCGGAGCTCCCTAATGTTTGTTGAATTATTATTTGAATTATCTCACATGACCCAAATCCAATTTCCGGGAAATTTCCGACATCTTACAAATTTGTTTCCTAGTAGAACGGACAAAATAAAACCTTTTTTTTTGGGTAAGCAACGGGGTCAAGCCCCAAGACAAAATAAAACTTCGACAGCGCTTTTGGTGGAGGCGAGGGATTTTAAATAAATAAAAAAAACACCTTATTTTTTGTAGTTGATGGTGTGAGCACTGAGCATATAATAAGAAGAAAGAGCAAAGAATTGGAAACGTGTTTCTCATTTTGAATAGAATATGAGTCTGACTCACAAGAAGTCACCACGCGGTGCAATTTGAGGCACGTTCTAATCTTGGCAAAAGATCATAGAACATACTCCCTCTAGTCCCATATATAAGAGGCAAAACCTTAAAACACATACCAAGGAAATGCATTGAAATAAGTTATTTATAATTAATATTCATATAAATTTACAAATTTAACCCTTCAATAATTAATGAACAAACCTACTTGTATTGAAAGGTGCATTGTCTCGTAAATATAAACCCTATTATAAATAAGGGTAAAATTGGAAATGAGCATTTAATATTTGTCAAAATACATGCATGTCTCTTATATTTTGGACAAAAAAAAAGTAGTCATTTGCCTCTTATAATAAGGACCGGAGGGAGTAATAAGTAACATCGACCCTGTGACGTTTGCGGCGACGGAGAGTCATAGGCAAATCACTTTCAGCAGTACTGACCACTGCACTATTTATTTAATTCAATTATTATTTACCAACGAAAGTTGGTCCAGTAGTCAGTAAGGATACAGCTCATAACTCTCAAGCTCGTGAGTTCGAATTAATCCAGCTATCGATGTGAGAAACTCGTTGGTGGATAGGTAATCTGAAAGTATCTCTGTAAGCACTCTTTGAGATCTGATATCTGTCCTGGTGAGCCCCGTGACCCAACTCACCTAAACTTTTTGTATATAAAATAAAATAAAATAAAAAATTATTATTATTTTAAATGATTTATTTTTTTGACCAAATCTTCAAATTAAGATATATTTTTTTGGTAATTAAGATATGCTTGCGTAGGGAGCAACTTAAGTGAGAGATGAGAGGAGTAAATCTGGATATTTGGATCATACATTAATGATCAAGATTAAAACATAAAGCCATGTGACTATTTTAAGTGATTACATGACCACCAATTAACTTCCAATCCTGACCATCCATATATGATTTAATGGTCCAGATTTGCTCCTCTCACTTTCATAATAACACACTCCTCTCACTTGAGTTGCTCCCTGCTTGCGTATATGTGTTATAACATATAATTAAATATTGGTAAATCAGCGGAACCAGAGACTCAAAAACCTTGAATGCAATGCTAGCTGGGGGTAGCGCGGAGAAGTAATTTAAATATGGAAATGTTTTGTATCCTTAATAATTTTATCTTTACCTGATTGATAAAAGTTGCCGTGAATCGTGATCAATCAAACGTTCTTGATGATGATACAGAACAAGATTTGCATAATGCAAATAACAGCGATCGATGTGAGAGATATTAATTGTAACAATGCCGCTCAAAATGACTTATAACCTATATGCGTTTTGTGTTTTCAGGCAGATGAAGAAGAAAAAGATGTTTTGCAGATAAAAATCCAGAATGCCATTGCAGCTCTTAATGATCCTCAAAGTCCAATGAGCATATGATGAAGATCAAAGAGAATTGAAGACATGGTTCAGGCACACTGGCTCCGCGGTTCTAGGAATTTTCTCCTATATATCATATCCTGTTGTTTCTTAACTAGTGTAGTTGCCCATGCGTCACGCACGGGTATTAATCATATAAAATTATGTTTCGATGATTTTATTTTAAAAGAAATGGATGTATTAGTACATGTATCATCAAAATATGAATATTGATATATTAATTAATATACAAAATAGTTAAATTGGGAACAAACACCATTTCTTAATTTCTTTTGACAAATTAAGAAGTTAAAAAATTTTAATCCATGTCTTATTATGTCAAATTTGGTACACAAATAAATATGTTAAGACCTCCATCTTTCTTGCAAGTTGCAAACAACTATGTTTGTAATAGTTTATCCAAACATTTTCACTACACTTTCCAAACCAAACTAAAGAATAAACTTTGAACTAAAAACAATTCAACTGATTTCAGGTAAAATAAAAATAAAAAATTGGATCATAACTTACATTATACTTTTCCGTTGATTTTATCACTAAACCAATAAGAAGAGTTTAACTGAGTTGTTGTCAAATTAAAAAAAATACAATGAGAAAATTGTATTTTTGATTTTTTTTTTCAGTTGTCCACTGAAACACATGAACAACATCAAAGTATATTCGAATATTGAGTTTCTCTAAGAAAATAGGAAATGATCGAATCTACACTTGTATCAAGAAATGATTGGTTATCTTATTACCTGCATAAAGAGTATAAAAATTAACCAAATATATTAATGATTAAATATTTATATTTAATGTTATACAACGAACATTTGTCCAATCAAAATCATACTATTAATTTCAATTAATTTTATCAAAATAAAGATACTTTTATACTGTTAGTGTATAAAAATTAAATCAATTTTTCATAAGTGGTTTAGTTTTTTGAGCCATTAGGTGTTTTAATATATCCATCATTGCTATTAAATAATTAATTTTTGTCTTTATAATACATAAACAACATTTATAATAAAAAAACAAATAATCCATATTTTAGATACCGACAAAAAACATAAAACCAATTAGAAATAAAAAGATTGTACTAAAAAATAAGTTCAAAATCATGAAATATATGCACACCACAATACCAAAATTAAAGGATCTGTTAAATATACATATATGTGGACGATGGATTTATGTGGACAATGGAATCTTATCCATTATATTCTTATGTTCATTGTATATTTTTTCTAGGACTTAGCATAGACTTTTATTATTCCAGAAATGTGCATATATATCTTCGATATCGAGTAATGATAGTTGGATACACTTTTGGTATCCAACATCGTGTGTGTGTGTGTATATATATATATATACACACACGTATTTACATTTTTTTTTTATTTTTCTCTCTCATCACATGTATTTAACACTTAAAAACAACACATCACCATATGATATACATATTTGATGTCCCAAAAATATATTCATTTATCATATCTTATAGTCCTATTCATTATCAATATAGTAAACTATTCAGTTTTATATTCAAGTGGATCAAACTCTCAAAGTTTAGATACAATTAAACCATCGACATTGTGAAAACACAGCTTGATAGCATTGGGAGAAGATTCGAATGGAGAAGATGGGAAACTATATATAACATTAAATTTTTCACCATGAGAAGCTCCTTCCCTCCAATCACAGGAACCCTTAGAAGATTATGAGAGCAAAACCATTGTGCTATTTGGATTAAAATGGTGGGGCGTTGATGTACGATTAAATGCTGAATTACCAACTTTTACCAACATAAGGTAGAATTACCAACTTTTACACTAATTTAACATTGTGCTAGTTAAAATAAAAGTAAAACGACAAAGTCAACCAAACAAATTAACTCCAAAACAACCCACCTAGCTTTTCTATGTTAAAAAATTAAGGAATACAATCACAATCACATCATAAACCACATACAGGCCATACAATATAGTTTTGTTTCCTCCTCTTCACATTACGTCTGTGTCTTCTATGAATACAAACTGCCTTAACCGAATTCAAGTTGGATTCTAAATGTCAGAATATAATTCACAATTCCTAAACCTTAATGGAAACTGATTCTTTAATATAAGAGAGCAAGGCATCAACTCAAATGGAAAGTTCTAAAAAGAGGGCCATAAGCTAGATGAGACATGGCAACCTTTGAAAAGGCTCATGCTTCTCTTTCAAATACTCCTGGACATCTTTACTTCCAATTGAAAATCAGAGCATCAACTAAAAGTAGAAGCCCTTGTCAAAAAATCAGAAAAAAAAAAGAGAGAATAATAAATGAACATCAATTTATAAGTGCCTGGAACTGCTCCACCAAGAGGGAAAAACTAATTTCAGTCCAAGTAACAGTACTTGAACAGAATCAAATTTAAAATGAATATAGTTACATAAATGATATACAGGCAACAGGCCTAGTATCAAATAATAAAGTGGGTACTGGTAAAGCTTAAAGTGGGCAATGTAGCACTAATTTTAGAATAATTTTTAATTAAGCAGAAAGTACTTCCACTGATTTTCAGCTCAGAATTTATACTGATAGGATCTCTTTCTGCATCAACATAAAATTGGTGTTCCAGCTAGCACATGCAGCTGAAGACATTAATGAAGAAAAATATAAAGAAATAAAACTGTGGCACTCTAGCTGTTTCATTCTGTACACGAATCAAATGTGCATAGCACAAATCATTCTTATAAGAATAAGAATTATGAAATCATTCTTCCAGAAATTGCACTTAGCTGTAAAGGAGAAGGAAAAAAAAACTTTGGATCTACTGTAGATGGCCTCTATCATTTCTCTGCCAAATATCAGGTGAAATTCAAAGTTTAAAACTTGAAAACAATAAAATATCAAATAATTCCATGGATGATGGATCATGTAATTCAAATAATGATGAGTATTAGGCACCATGGTGAGGGAAATGGCAACCTTGAAATGAAACATGACATCCGCAAGCTAAATTGGCCACAAAAATGGGAGAAAAATCAGAACTTTATGTTTTGTAAAAATTAGAACAGGGTCACAAACCTGTGCAATTTGGTTAAGCTATTATTGAAGGGTCACAAACCTGTGCAAAATGGTTAAGCTACTAAAACATGTCTGCATAACACTTTGGTTGTATATTTCAAAGCAATCTTGTGACCTTTGGTTAATCTCATTGATCAACCTTTTAGATTTGAGCACAACTTTATAGATACTGCAATTCTGCACATAATCAGTCATATTTCTCAATAAACTGCCAAAAAGTACCCCAAATAGCAAAACAGAGTATGCATGAAGTACCTCAAGTGATAGATAATTGCACTTAACTTGGGTTCGGTCAGCTGAATAAAACAGTTACACTTCATCAAATTTACACTCTAATCTCTATATTTATATGAGAAAATGTTGAGATATTCAGACATTTTGACCATTTTATTATTAGAATAACGTGACATGATTGTTAAATCTTTATAAATTGTCGATTTTATAAATCGGTCCCAAGTTCAGATAAATGAGAAGTTTTGCCTTAATATTTTGTTAAATCTTTATAAATTGGACACACTATGTTTGATATGGCTTACTTGTTAACGCTTGAATAAAAGAGTGGTTGTTCCTATTACTTTTTTCCAATCAATAACCACCTTACCTTTTACTTTGTCAAAATTCTACTGTTCTTTTTCCTTCTTTACTCCATTGATATTATTCATGAAAACAGGAAAAGGGAATTGATGATCTTTTCTCCCATTCTTCTCTCTACGGCCACTGTGGCCCCTATCATTTTAAACAGTGAGGCTTTGGACTACGTTATAAGTCATCTTGCTAGCTAAAATAGTAGGAAATTCTCAATGCAGATTACCATCATAGTAACATTAATAAAATGATTCGTGCAATATATTAATTATTATGTAGTGTTATCATCAAATTGTTTGATCTATGGAGTAAAGCTATGCACATTATTCAGGGTAATGACTTTTACTAAGTAGGGAAGACACATTCAATCTATGAAACAAATTCATATTCTAACATGAAAACAATACAAAACAAACTCCACTGTAGTGTCCTTGCAGAACATGTAAGCTGGACATTTATCCCAAAAAAATATAATTCAGAAGCTGACCATAGTTTATTGGACTCTTCATTTCACCCTAAAATAATGGGAGACAGATGTCCATTATTGTGTCTCATGGTATTTTATTGCAAATACCATGTCCTATGCATTTGTTGGTAATGAAGTGTGGCAACAATGGCAGAGCCAGGACTCTGAAAATAGAATGGGAAAAGCTCCATGAACATTATTAGAATTACTTTATCAGATGGAAAGCTCCGTTAAGTAACTATACAGTTTTGAGTGCATTGATTGAAACTATATGAATTTAGTTAGAGAAAAAACCAAAAGATATAAAACATGAGAGTAATATTCTTACATGGGAGTGTTATTTTTCCTCTTGGCTCTAGCAATTTCTTCGAGCTCTTCCTATTACTGTTCCACAAAAATAAGGACACTAATTATTAGCAGTAAAATTTCACAATCTTTTATGTGTTACAACTTGAACTGGGAAAAAAGTACATATTCTTCAGAAAAGTTGAGAGATAATATTCCATGCAACAGTGCTTACCCTTAATTGTTGTATAGCTTGAGGGCAACCGGGCAAGAAGTAAACAACTAAGAACTATGGCTACTGATGAAGTTTTATGGCCAGTAAAGAGCAAGCTGAGAATTTAGTCGAGTTTGTTCGGTTGAAAGATTTGGATGTTTAGAAACCCAGTTTTCAGATAGTCCTCCAAGCTTTCATTTCCCTTTTGGATTCTTTGGACTCTTCCATTTTTCCCTCTATGAACTTGAGTATGGTGGACCTAGCGGTAAAAGAAAACACAGAGAAAATATTAGAGGAAAGGATTAAAATTTCAGTACTACAAATGAGGTATCTAAATTATAAATTGATTATTATTACCTTTAATGCCTGTATGCAGTTCTAGGTAAATTCAAAGGAGCCAATACCAACCCCTTCATGAAAGTGAATACTCTATCTTTAGTTGTTGTGTCTCTAGATTCCTCGGATCCAAGTTCATGATATGTTTTGCCATCAAATTGAAGGTGAACTACAATTTAAAGCCAAGCAAGCAGGTTTTAGTTTGCTCCTTTATTTCATAAGTGTGTGATGCCTTTTATCTATTAAGTACAAAATTAATAAAAAGTTGGTTACCTTTTTTGCTTCATCTTGAACCGAGAATGTGGAATTTTCCATCCAAGAGCTTAAAACCAGCAAGGTATGCTTCTCCACCTCTTTCAAGGGAAGTGTTATGAGCCTGGTGTGGACTGTGCATGTTCCCAAGTATTCCACCAATGCTTCTAAATGATCTAAAGTAAATATACACTTTGCTTATGAAAAGAAAAATCAAACAGGAGTTTCAAGTAAATAGTGACTTTTATACAGTTTAATAGTGTAATGCCCCAGATATTTTGTGTTTAGTTTCAAAAATTGATAAACAAAATATATAGAAGTTTCATCTTATAATTATTTAACCTCTCTCAACCTCCAAAAGCAATACATAAAACTTTATAAAATAAAAGAATATCTATCACTTAATTTGACAATATTCCTTAAAACCGAATCATGAGTAAATATGAGTAGATAAAAGATAATCAATCATATTCAATAGAATACTCGAATAATAAAGCCATAAAATTACAGCATAAAGAGACCTGATGGATCTTGCTTGGTTCATTGAGTATGTTTTATCATATTGATCATCCAGAGCTGGTGGAAGAGGACCCCTTGCCTTCCCGTTGGGATTTGTATAGTGCAGGATTGCAACTCCAGTAACTCTTTGCCAAGGTGATTCATTCACAAAGTTAACACTTGCAACAATGTAGTAATCTGCACTTGCATTCTGATCCATGGTGACCAGAAAAGAATATGATTGGCCAACATGTCCAGGAAAAGCTAGTGTAGATTTGTTGCACTGTATAAGATCCCTCAGTCTCTGCTAGAAGTAAGTTATGGTTCTGGATCCTGAAATTCAGACTTATTGACACTCTAACATTATGTACCCGAATCCGGTAAGTTTTTCCTGTTCAACATCATGAGAAAGCCATTTAAAACATTTAAAGGTAAGACATTATCAAAGCAGCCACATCCTTTGTACTAAAAACAGCCACAAAAAAAAAAATATTGGGTGAAAGAAGTAAAGGCAGCAGGTTAGGTTATATTTCATATCTTTCTATTTTGAGTGTCCATTCAATCAGCCAGCACATATACTGCATGTGTTAGCAGGAAATTGTGCTGCCTGGAAGAGACTTTAAAAATCATGTAGATATATTATACTTTTACCGAGTAACATGAAACTCATCTTCATAAAAAGTCACATGTTAATACTAAAACCCATTTAGGATCTAAATAAAAAAACACGATCTCTAAACAACCTAAGAAAATTAAACATCAACTTAAGGAAAGAAGAAAAGTAGATCCACTACTTTGGCTAAGTAGTGGAATAAGAAGAAAATACAAAACACGTTTTTCCATTTGTTGCATTTTCGAGAACTCCAACCTAATTGAAAAACCAAAATTTAAGCTTTTAATTAGTGACAAAAATGTAACTATAATAAACTAAACTAACCTTTGTTACCAAAAAAAATAAACTAAAGTAACCTATGCACATATCCTGCATCACTGCCCCTTCCAAGATTCTGACCCTAGTATTGAAGCTAGGTGCTAATTTAATATATATTGTGTGTGTGTGTGTGTGTCAGAGTCAATAGCAGTTAATAGCAGTCAGAGGCATGAAATAGAAAGATAAAGCCTTATCCTATTGGATTGCACTAAGTAACTATAGTTTTCAGAATATGGTGTTCATCCATGTCAACTAATCAACTAACATAAAGTGATTGAAATCACTAACTATACAGCTATCAACTTCGAGGACATGCTGGTCTTGGAACAATTAATTAGTGAATTCTTCCCAAGCTTGTCAACCTAAATATTCACTGAAACAAAGTGACTGAAAGGGGGAGACAAAAATTGGGTTTATTAAGGAAAAGAAACAAAATTTATGTGAAATAACGACCCTGAAAGAGAAAATGTATTTAGGAAATTTCACACACGAGTTTATTAGAGAATAACACGAGTATGGCCAAAAGAAAATTCAAAAGCACCTTGCTGTCAGTTGATAAAGTCTTCAAGACATAAGGGCTCATCATGTAAAATTGCACTTGAACAGCTACATAAGGTTCCCAAGCTTATCAATATTGATAGTCATTAATCCCCCCCCCCCCCCCCCCCCCAAAAAAAAATAGGGAAGTGGGAAGTGCAGAATAACCAAAAAAAGAAGAAGAAGAAGTTAAATTTGAGGATCCAGTGAAGATGAAAAAGGGGAATACCTAAAGTGAAACCAACGTGAGATGGGAGAATGAATGGGTCGTTCTCGCGGGAATTTTCACCATGCAGATGAAGACCCCAACGAAAGAAATGGGGCTGACGATTTCAATGACACCGGCACTGATGGAGGAGCAGGAGTTCGGGGAGATGATGGAGCACGTGGATCCAATTTAAGGTTAGGGAGTCAAACCACACTCCGTTTCAAAAAGAGCCTCCTATACTTTCTTCTTCATTGAAGTGAAGGAGAGCCCTAGATTTAGAAGGAGTCCCAGAAAGGTAGGGACGGGGAAAAGAAAGAGAGATGAAAGAGGAAGAAAAAGAGGTGAGAAGATGATAGAGAAAGGACAGAACCTGTAGCTTCAGAAAGAGCTATGAAGCCTTGCACGGATGCATTTGATAAAGCAAAGATAGGGAGAGATTTTCCTTTGGCAGAGAAGATGGAAGGGAGGAAGGAGGAAGCAGCGCTGATGGGAAATAAAGCAAGAAAGAGATTAAGTGGGAGAAGGATAAAACGAATAAAATAATATAACCAATAAAAAATTGACCCGTCCCGGTTACTGTAGATCTACAGTAACCATGGGACATTCTCAATTGTATAGTTAGTGATAAGTTTAAACATCACATATAGTTATAACAAAAAAAAAAATCACATGTAGATAAATCATTAATTTACAGAAGTAAAAAAAAGGAAGAAGAAGGAAATTTGACATATATTTTATAATATGTGTTTTGAAAATAAATAATATTGATATAAATATATTATCATATATGTGAAATGAATTTTCCCTTCACAAACATCTAACACTCTTCGTAAGAGGGTAATTATCCATTCCAATAAATTTACTTCATGATGGGCCTACCCCTGTAATTGTGTTTACTTAGGGAGGCCTTGTGACACATCTAAAATTTTTTCAATTTTCAAATGGGCCACGGGCCCTGCTATTTGCACCGATTTTTTTGCTCCACACATCTGCACACTTTTTTTTTTCCTTTTTTAATTTCGAAAATACCCTTAAGAGTGTCTTCCTCATACAGCAGCCCACCACATCCCGAAAAACCTAAATCCCCACACCGCACCTCCACACACCTTCTCCCCTCCCTACCGCACCTCCCCAGACCGCGACTCCCCACCTACACAGGACAGCAAGCTGCACTTCTCATCTGGTATGTCTTTGTTCTCTTCCTCTTCTCGTTGCTTTTTTTTTTTCTCTCTTCAAAATCGTACGTTCCCGGACTTTGTATTTCGGCTGTATGTGGTTATTCTAAGTCATCCGGTTTTTCGTTTCGGGTAGAGTTCCAGATTTAGTTTTCCGGAATATTTACGGAGTTGATTTTACGGATGCTTTCGGGAAGCTATTTTCCGGATGTATTCCGAAATTTATTTTCTGGAAGCATACCCGATTGCTATTTTACGGATTTTACTGTAGCCAGGTTGGAGGGGAGAGACCTTGTTGGTGGAGGGAAGGGATGAGTGGTGCATACTCGTGCCATAGGCCAAGGCAGTTGGCTAGGATTTGGATGCAAGATGGAGTGTCTAGAGATGAGGCATGTTGGGAGGGAAGAGGGGAAGGTGGAGTTTGAAGGGTTGTTGCTGGTGGGGTTGTTTTTGGGGATTGGCGGTATGTATGGAGATGGGGGTTAGACTTAGGGTTTGTTGTTGTGGTGGTCGATGTTGTTGCAGAGAACAAAGGAGTTCACAAAGAATGAGTGAAAAGGGTATTTTAGGATCAAAAATAGCAAAATCAAGTTGCAAGATGCAAGAATAAATTTTTAAGGTGTTACTAGCAGACCCCTTTTCAAATTCATTCCCCTCAAGTGTCGTCCTCGGGCCGCACAAAAAAAAAATCTTGTATAGTTTTGTTGCTGAATCTACTCATTTTTTTCTTTGATGAAGAGTTTTTTTTTTTTTTACAAGACTTTGATGAAGAGTTGAATCTACTCATTTGAACTTTTATCATTAGCAATTATTATATTCAACCAATTACTCTCAAATGGGCAACAGTGCAACCCCTGCAATCAGCTAGGACATACGTGTATTACTTTATTTTATATGAAACACTTTTTTTTCAGTTAAAAGCTGTATTGAACATTTTCATATCAAATTCTCTTTATAGTAAATTAATCTGAGCACCCTCTGATCTTATGTTTAAGAATTGAAAAATGTTTTCCACTGGAAATTTGGGATGTAGGAGACAGGCACTGACACCGCAATCGAACTTCATTCTAATGTACAAGGAATTTTTTAAGTTTGAGATGCTGAAAATTGCATAGAGTTCTCTTGATGCATCCTCTTTTATATTCTTGAAATTCGAATACGAGATTTTGGTTAAGAAAAAGGGATTTTTTAACCACTCGATGTTGGTTTTGCATGAGAGATTTTATTTGATAAATGAACAATGAACCCGAACCTTCTAGATTTTTTTTGATACAAAAAAGTTTAGATTGAGGGAAGACACGCTCCCTTGCAAGGTCAGAGAATATATATCACAAACCTCAGCGAGGATTTATAGTGAAATTTATATATTGCCTACCAACAAGGGATATCTAGAAATCGAACCCAAGTCACAGCTAGTGTGAGCGGAAGGCTGGACCAGATGTGCCAACCCCTGTTGACACCCGAACCTTCTTGATAAATCTGTAAGATACAACCAGTAAATAAAAAAAATTTTAAAAAAATTAGAAAGCTAAATGCAACCAGTAAACACTGGTTGCATGAAAAAAAAAAGGATAACTTATGCATTGTGACGGATCCAATTTTTTTGGTTAGTGGGACAAAAAATACTGTGTAAATATTTCATTGAATAATATATTATAAGTATATAAGCAATAAAAAATAATATAAAATATACAAGGTATAACGTTGTTCAATTTTAAGGTAAAAATCTTCCACATGTGAAAAATGAGGAGTAACTACGAAAAAAATAATTTGTCAAAAAAAAAAAACTACAAAAAAAAAAATTACACAATTACTTTTTTGCTTTCATACCAAAAGATCAATGATATTTTGTCATGTGTAGGTAGGCAGCAATCTAAATTTTAATGGTGGCAAAATAAAACTTAGTAGACACATATATATATTTTTTTGGTCTTGTGAGGACAACGGCTTTTTGACCAAAATGGGTTCCTTTTAGAAATTATTTACCATTTTAGGATTGTTCTGAAACAATTTATCAATGGGGGTCATTTTGGACACGTGAAATATTTTATTTTTTTTGTGTCTGACGGATCAAAGGCGCCAGTCAGACTGGTGCCTTCAAAGATGCCAGTCAGACTGGTGCCTTCAAAGTCAAAGGGGCCAATCAGACTGGTGCATTCAAAGGCGCCAGTCCGCCACCCTAAAAAAATAAAATAAAATAAATATTTTCATCAATTATATTTTCACTAAGAATATTTTCACTAGAATTATTATTTTACTCATAAAAAAAGCAACTGATTTTAGAATAGTATAGAATTAGTTAAGAACCAATCAGACCGGTCCAGAGCCAGTAAAATCGATCAAAAATCGGTGGTGAAAAACGATATGAACCGTTTATTTTTTTCTTTATTTTTTTCCCCATTTTCCATTTTTTAAATTATAAAAATACTGATAATTAACAGGGAAGTGAATCCTGGATATAAGCAATAATAAAGTCACCCTTCAAAGGCAGTAGGCTACTGGCTTTTATAGAAAAATTTACATACTATATACATCAAAACCTCCGTTTAATAGGCTACTAGGCAGTAGTAACTGAACAAAACAACCTAATCACGTACATGACAACTACAGTTGAGAATTTTAACCCTCATATCTGCCTGGGAGTCAACCGCAGTGCAAAACTGAATCTTATGTGGCATTAGCTCCTTACCCTCAGGCACAACGTCCTTCATTAGTGAATTCTAGTGAAAATGTTCTTAGTGAAAATATTCTTGGTGAAAATTCATTATTCTGGTGAGACACTTTTTTTTTTTGAGGTTCTTCAATTTTGTTTTTGCATGCTGTCATGTTTTTTGCATTAATTGTATTTTTAAAAAGGCAAGTTTCATCAACCTCACGTTTGTTTGTTTGTTTGTTTTTTTTAAATGGGAGGCGCCACTAGCAGTGGCCCCTATTTTTTTTTTTTTAATAAAAAAAAGGGAGGCGCCACTGGCATAAAAAATTTACCTGGTAGAAATTAAACGCAGTTGCTAACAATTTGAAAGGAACACTACTACAAAAATATAAACTATTAGTATGAGGAGTAACAATGAAACATATGATAAAATAAATTAATGTATTTATTTAAATTTAAAATACTAAGCAACAAAAAAAATTACCCTAATAACAAGTAGCAAATAATATAACTAACAAGAGACATTAAAAACTTTATATTACCAATTTATACCAAGAAATATTCATCAATTATTAAAGTAGCCTAAACAAATTTATCTTGTAGAAATTAAACGAAGTTTTCAACTATTTGAATTGAACACTGCTATAAAAAATTAAACTACTAGTATGAGGACTAACAATGAAACATATGATAAAATAAATTAATGTATTTAATTAAATTTAAAATAATAAGCAACAAAAAAAATTACCCTAATAACAAGTAACAAATAATATAAGAAGAGAGATTAAAAACTTTAGGGTGGCGCTAGTTTGACTGGCACCTTTGAAGGCACTAGTGTGACTAGCACCTTTGACTTTGAAGGCACCAGTCAGACTGGTGCCTTTGATCCGTCAGAAAAAAAAAAATTTCATGTGTCCAAAATGACCCCTATTAATAAATTGTTTCAGAACAATCCTAGACTGATAAATACTCCCTCTGGTCCTATATATAAGAGGCAAAACCCTGAAACACACAGACCAAGAAAATGTATTGAAACAAGCTATTTGTAATTAATATTCATATAAATTTACAAATTTAACCCTTCAATAATTAATGAACAAACCTACTTATATTGAAAGTTGCATTGTCTCGTAAATATCAACCCTATTATAAATAAGGGTAAAATTGGAAATGAGCATTTAATATTTGTCAAAATACATGCATGTCTCTTATATTTTGGACAAAAAAAAGTAGTCATTTGCTTCTTAAAATAAGGACCGGAGGGAGTAGTTTTTAAAAGAACCCATTTTGGTCAAAAAGCTCGTGGACAACTGCCCCCGTACCAATCCATGTAGATCCATGCCTACCTATGTAGATAGGCTGGTGAGATAAATAAGTCTTCGTTAGTGAGAGAAATTAAAAATAAATAGTGTCAATAAATCCTAAAGAGAGTAAGATATGAGAAAAATACAGTACTAGAATTTTTTTGGATATATCTTTATTACGATTCTTAGTACTTCAATTATAAAAGAATTATAGGGCCTGTTTGTTTACTGTTTTTGAAAACAGTTTTTTGGTTTTCAAAAATAAAAAAATAAAAAAACTTGTTTGATAAAAGTGTTTTATAAAAATTGGTTTTAAAAACAATATCTGTTTTTTAGTTTTAAAAACTAAAAAAAGAGAACCTCCTTAGGTTGTTTTTATCTGGTTTTCTAGCTTTTTGTTCTCAAATCAATTAAAAACACGGAGAACACCCTGTTTTCATTAATGGCACTTCTGTAATATATGCTAAAAAGTAAAAACGAAAAACACCCCAACGGCTCCTCTTTTACATTCCTCACTCTTCTTCTTCCAATGCAATAGTCATTCTGCCATGAACGATTTCACCCAATCGAACCCTGAGAGCAAAGACGACGTTCTGATCGATCTGCCATCAATGACGTGAAGAACGGAATCGGAAGGATCTGAACCCACCCCAACACCGTCGCGCTCCCGGCAAAGAGGCGCCTCCACCCACCCCTACCTCCACCGACGGCGTTCCAATGTCGTCTGAAGGCGGCGACGGCTATGACATGGACGATTCCATACCTACCTTCGTGTGGGGAACCATTACCAGCTTTCCAGCCAGGACGAAATGCGATTTGGCTTCCTCAAGGCTGAACGTTGGAGACGCCGTCGCCGGTTGCGGCCACCATTGGACCAGCATTGTGGTTCTCGATAGCTCCCTTCAATGTTACTGTGCATTATTCTTCTCTCTTTGTGTGATAAGATGAACTTTTGCTTGGGAGCATGTTAGTTTTTTTACTAGTTTGTTTGATCTCTTGGCAACCAATTACTTTGTGAAGTGAATTGCAATTTCTCTGAACAGAGGATAAAGGTTTTTTTTTTTGTTATAGACATGAATTTATTAGTGAGGTTTATTACTTTTTGTCTCTATTCTGATTTTTTGTGAAACTTAATTGTCTTGCCACCACCAACTTAATTTTTGGTTCTATCCTGCACATTTGTATATTCATGTATGTCTCCTCTTTTTTGTTTCAAATAGCTTTGATATTTTTATTTTCCTTCCCAGGATTGAGTTTTGGCATCGAAGCAATCACAATGTTAGATGAAATGTTGCTGCTGGAAGAGATAATGCAAGCAAGAGATGTAATTAGTTGTTCCAAGGTTCTGATCTCTTATTAATATATGAGAATTTGTGAGTAGGGTTTTGTAATAGAGATGAATTTGTAATAAGGATTTAAAAGAAGTTTAGTGAGGTTTGTTTGGGTATGCTTTCTTTGGTAAGTTCATATGGAAGGGCAACTTGCACTTTATGGTTTGGTCTGTGTGTGATTGATCATGTATCTTTTTTCTTGCAACCCCCTTCTTAATTTGACTATGAATTCAGGAATTATGTGAATGTAAAACCTCTGTGTGCGTATGATGAAAGCCTCTGTTGATAGTATTCCCCCATCTATTTTAAGGTTTGCATCTTTTTTGTGCTACTCATGTTTGAAACTGACCTTATGTCCTGACAAAAACCCTCCAAAGCTCCTAGTATTTTATTGTTGCCATGGTGCTTTCTTTATGCAGGTGCAATATAGAGATGGATTTCTATAAGCTCTCATAGATTTATAAGCTATTACAGAGATAGATGTGCAATATAGAGATGGATTTGGAACACAGACAGATTTGACAAGAGGTAGAGCTAACTCATGGGATCAAAATTTGCTGTCATAAATGCTGTTGGGAAGCAAGAGGTAAAGCAGGAAGGATCAAAATATGCTGTCACGACTGCCCAAGCGGGAGAGCTAGCTGGTGGTGTTAATGAGTTGGCTTTACATAAACTGCACAGGACAATTCTGCATAATTTCAAGCTATCTCACTGGCAAAGGACAAAGTTGTTCAATATCTTTAAGTTTTTCTGGTACTTGTATTCTTAGTAGTTGGTTTGGTAGACAATTTGTAACTTGTGAGGTACCTCAATATCTTTAGGTGCCACTGCCAGCCATATCAATATTTTTTGTACTGTTAAGAAAATCATTTTTCTTTTTGTTCCTGTGTATCTATATGTTGCAAGTTGTAACTCTTTCTAGATAATGAGTTGAACTTCCTTTTTCATTACATTTTTTGTTGTCCATTTATTTAAAATCATTTAGTCCAGTTATCAAATTATTGAATCAAATGAATAATCATAAAATCAAATTTAGCATTCTGAAACAAATTGAAGAGATGAGTGTGTGAAGAAGGAAAATGTTTTTTTATGTTTTCTGTTTGTCAGAAGATCCCCTTTGGAAAAGGAAAAAAAAAAAAGGGAAAAGAGCATGCACACCTCTTAAACTATAACTCATTTGCAAATAGGCACCCTCAACTATTTATTCTTCCTAATTAATCCTCAAACTAAAAGAATTAGTGAAATTGATCTTTTTGTTAACCCAAAATTAAATCACTAAGGGTGGTTGAATCTAACCATCCATTTTAATTAAATCTCAACCATTTATTATTATTATTATTATTATTATTATTATTATTATTATTTAATTTTTGAAAGAAATAAAGGAAGAAAGAAAAAGAAAACATATTCCGGGTATTTTTCTTTTTTCACTTTATTCATCTTCTTTTATAGTTATCGTCTTCTTCTTTGCTTCTTCCCCCTTCTTCTCTTACAAAAACACGCATGCAAACCCCCCAAACAGAAGCATAAGTATCTGACCCAGATTTACATATTGAATCAACTCAGGGTTTTTAATAAAATTTCAAAAAAGAAAGGTTCCCATTTTCTATACCAGTAAAGAACAAATAATGCAAATCAAATATGATGGCTCTTCATAATACATTTTAGTATAGATACAATAAGGTAAAGTTGTTGACAGAGATAACATAGCACACATACAATTCAAGGCTCGACCAGTGAGAGAGGGGGTTTGGCGTTTGGGTTGGAAAAGCAAATAGAGGAAAGAAGAACAATCACATGCTCTTTTCTTTTTCCTTTTTTAAAATAATAATAATAATAATCCATGATTGAGATTTAATTAAAATGGATGGTTAGATTCAACCACCCTTAGTGATTTGATTTTGGGGTAACATAAGGACCAATTTCACTAATTCATTTAGTTTAAGGATTAATTAGGAAGAATTAATAGTTGAGGTGCCTCTTTGCAAATGAGCTATAGTTTAAGGGGTGTATATGCTTTTTTCCCAAAAAAAAAAGATCCCCTTTGGACGGGTCAGATTTTTTTTTTTACTACATTACTCAGGCCATCATCATCTATTCAATTATCATGGTTTTTATACAGTTAACTAATTAATAAATCATTATATAATATATGCTTTTCTGAACTATTTTTTTTTATAATAATCAAATAATAGAAATCAAAGAAGTTATAACCAATCAAACAAGTTTTCTATTTTTTTGTTTTAGAAACAGCTTTTTAGAACAAATTTACCAAACAGGTTTTTTTGTTTTCTAACTTTTAAAACTCTTTTCAAAACATTGTTTACAAACAGATTTTTTATTTTTTTTGTTTTAGAAAATAGTTCTTAAAAAGTACTTTACAAAACAATTTTTAAAAACAAAAAAACAAAAACATAATCAAACAGGCCCATAGTATTTGGATATCAGAGGATCTTGTTGCTAACATTATATTTATGCCTCTTGTATAAGAGTCAAGATGATATTGTAATTATCCCTAATATAGTGGAATATTTTGTAGATTTGTCCACTTTCTTCTCTTGCTCGTTTTTCACACCAACCCTATATTGAACATAACAAATCACCGCTCAGGTTTCACGTAGTATCATTCGTTCACATGCATTTTTCATTTGCAGTTGAGTTAGTTGAGTTGTACTTCAAAGTCAGCCTTGAAGCTTTGAATTAAGAGTAAAAATATTTGGACACACAATTTGGACATCTTGTATAGATGCTTATGAATGTATTGAGAGTGATGAAATACATAATGAGAGAAAAGAAAATAATAAATAAGTGGGGAATCATACTTTTATACGGTGTTGGACATTATTTTAATGTCCAAATATCATTATCCTTGAATTAATATAGTACTAGTATCTGGTAACAATAATTTAAAGGGAATCGTGTCGACATGTGGTAGTCCGTCACCGATCACTAATTAAGCTGTAAGAGTGGTAACTTTCTCGTAGGAAACAACCAACTGGGAAAACAACGTTGTTGGCACATATGGACCATAGATGTTTAGATGTGGTCGAGATTGGTTTACTAATCTCTTTTGTGAGACAAACAACGCGTGTCTATATATATCTCATAGTCTAGTGTTTATCATAAAAATCTTAAATCTTTTCTTGTCCTGATTCACCTTCAGCGATTAAGGATGTTTGGATGATAAGTACCTCCAGAAATTTCCAAGCGGCTTGTGTCATTTCAACTTGAATGCATGTATTTGTATGGAAGAACCATCATTCCAAAACTCCATGTCATGAAACAGGTGTCACTCAAACTTAACGTGCAAATATATATTATTTTTGGGATGAAGATGAGTACCAACTGTTTTATTTACATGTCTCACTTTCTTACCGATGAATAGCAAAAATTATAATGTAACCGTTCTTCTTAAAAAAAAAAAAAAACATTTTTAAAAGAAAAATGTTTGTACTTATCAAATTTGATATGATAAGTACATTCATTTTTCTTTTAAAATAGTTTTTTTTTTTTTGTTAAAGAACGGTGACATTATAATTTAGCCACCAATTCTCTTTTCCCAAGCCACCTATGTATTTATCATATTTTAATTAGATGAGATAAAAATTGGTACAGCCAAATAAAGACAGATGATCTCTGCCGAATGAAAATAACATACAAGAACATTAAGAGAGCTACTTGTATATGGTTGGTTAATTATATACGGGAATTCCGGGACATATAACATGGACAGAATATTGTTTTTCTTAGAAGAAAAACAATTCACTATTAACTTTTTCTTAGAATAAATGATTGTCGTTGCGTTGAATGCCGGGACATATCCTAACCGTGCAAGCCAGCCAGGCCACATAGCATAATCTGTCTTAGAAGTAAGGAGAAAACGGATTCGTTCCTGCTGCTGCCGCTGCACCGTTGGATCATCCCTCCCCCACATCACAGCAGCTGGATCCGAGCCTCACACACCACACCAGCCGTTGGATCTTGCTACAGGGGCGCTGGACGGGAAGGTCGCAGGAACGAATCCGAGTCCGAAGTAAGGAGAATGCTAATAAATGTCATTGGGGCATTGTTTAAGGAATCAAAAAAGAAAAATTTATATGGGAAAATTGTGTATTTAGCATTTTGAGAAGTGTTAAACTTAGTTTCTCAATGCAAACTTTCTTTTTATGAGTTCCTTAACCAATGCCCTTAGTACACTCGTTCGCAAGACCAATATAAAAATCATACGAGAAAGGTTGATGAGAAATTATCCAGAATAATCGCTTAAATAACTATGTTTTTTTTTTAAAATATATAATTTATTACTTTTCTGGATTTGTAGTAAGGATATATGTTACTGGGTAAATCTGGATAGTCGGTCGGGCCCAATCCGATACTTAAATATGGAAGGCCCCAAAGCTCGTCAACTAATCAGCTAAATCCGAAGTAAGCCGGAGTGTAACATACAAGTCGGCAAATTACACTCGGACTTAATAGATAGACGGCCATTTACCACTCTGTTACGTCAGTTATGCTTAAGCTTGATGATTGGTCAGCCACTTATTACGTAGGCGACAGGGGTTACATCAGAGTTTAATCGACTTAACGGTAAAGGAAATGCCTATATAAGAGAGGAAAGGACAAAGGATAGCGATTCCATTATGACTCATACACGTACAAATTATTATTCTCGAGTCTTGATTACTAGGTCAGAACAATATCCTAATTAATCTGCCGCTTTAATTTTTTATCTCGATCCCACTTTGCAGATGAATACAATTGTGTTATTTAATTAAACATCAAATTTTGGATATCGTATTTGATATTACTTTTCATCTTTCTTGTATACATGTAATCATGTATTCCAAAAATATATTAAAAAAAATAAAGGAACATGTATACCGTATTGTTGTCTCTATTTAAATGTCCAAAAATTATTTTCCTAAATTATATACCAAATTAGCTAGCCCAAGTATAGAATAAGTATAGAATAAGCAAAACCTGAATTGAATGGTTTGTAAAAAAAGTACAAATTTATGTAGCTTTATTAATTTTGTATATCATTATAACATATTGAAACCTTATATGAATATGATGATGTTAATACACTGTGTTGTATTAAATTTTACAGTTTCAATCAATTGCCAGAATAAAAATAAGAGAAAAATTAATAAGTTATAAACTATTAGTTATAAGTTAAATAAATTATTTTTATAAAAAGATTACAATATAATGAGATAAGTTTATTTATTAAATATTTATAATTGAAATGTCTTATTAAAACTATATAAAAGCGCGTGTTACACTACAGGTACGCGTTACGACTTGCGAGTTGCAAGTTATTACGTGATTGCGTTGCGGGGCCATGCAAGATAATTGTGAATTGTCTAACCTAATCTCACAGTCACGAACAATTCCACTCGCGCGCGTGACGGTACACGTCGCTTCCCCTTCCATTCTTTTCACGTGCCCCATTATCGAACATGTCTCTGGCACAGTCAAATCCCCCTCAAATTACCAACATAACCGTCCCTGCCTTCAACGCTGCACGTTCGAGGTTGTTGTTCTCTCTCTTTCTTAAAACCAAGAAGAACGGCATCACCAATTTTACGAAGATGGTTGGAGTTTTACTTATTATAGTTCGTATGATTCAATTTAAGGCTATATCACTGTATGAAATGCTTACATTTTTGTTATACTAGTATTTATACATGTGAACTCGAGGACTTGGCAAGTGTGCTTCTACTTTAGGTTATTCGATATCGAACTTTTGAGATGTTGAGCTGAAGTCAGAGAGTTCCAAAATATTTTTTATCGTACAAAACAAGTGTCACCCTTACATACAATTTTAAGTAGATTATTACATTATACTAGTATATAATTTAAACATATTATGTGTAGCTTATAACTTATTTTAAAAACTTACTGAATAAGCATTTAATTAAGCTATTTATCTAAAGACATTTGCAATTGATTGAAAAGGCCAATTATTAATTGTATCTTTTTTAATAGGTCTTGCTAACGAATATCCTACGGATATTGGTTACGGAATTCAAAAAATGAAAATTTGTATTAAGAAACCAAGTGTAACACCTTTGAAAATGTTAATTACATTATTTTCATACAAATTTTTATTTCTTAAACAATGTTTTAAGGATCATTGTTAGCATTCTCTTGTACAATTTTTTTTTTTTGGGTTTAAAAATAAGTGAGATGATGATGCGTTGAACATGAGAATGAACAAAGGTAAAGTCAAAGGAGATAGGTGGCGTTGAGTGTTTTAAAAGTTAGGTTGTTTTTGTTTGTGAGAGACATTAATAAGGTGGAATTATTGTATTTCCAAATTTCCATGGAATGCCAACAAGGACAAAGAGGGAGAGACAAGAAAGAAAAAGTATTGAAAGTGGGGAGAGAGAAACGACGACGCCGAACGAACGAATAGTACTACAACAACAACAACAACAACTACTACTTTAAAACCCGTAATGTATCCACAACTTTCTCTCTCTCACTATTACTCAAACAAAAGCTATTACTTACTAGTCTCTCTCTCTCTCTCTCTCAAACCCTTTTCTCTTCTCTTCTCTCATCTCAGTCACGTATGAGTATGAGTATGATTACAGTCACAGTCACAGATCAGGGCGTTTGAGGTATTGTGTGGTTGTGGAAATTCCCTTTCGAGTTTCAATGGCTTCTGCTTCGTCTTCTTCTGCCACGTCCTCCAAGCTGTGCTTCAATCCTGATTGCAAAGAATTCAAATCCCCAAGACCTAAGAAAGGTTGGAGACTCCGTACTGGTGACCTAGCCGAGCTTTGTGATCCATGCGGGTTTGTAATTTTCACCATTTTGTTGACTTCTACAGTGCTTTCTTTCTTTTTTCTATTTTTTATTTTGTATTTAAAAAAAATACTTTTTTTGTAAAATAATTTGAGCAAGTTACACGTGATAATTAGTTTACAAGGTAGGGACTAGCTGAGGTTTCTGGATTTGGATGTTTGCTTCTGAGAATTTAGATAAAGTTTACTGCTTTAGTTTGTTGTTTTGAAATTTAGCTTTATTAGAGTGTATTTCGGCCAATATGTGCGTGCATTAGCCATTAGGTTTGTACAATGATTTGGGAATTAGTTTTAAACTAAAGAGACAAAACTATGACGCTTTTGAATTGAAAGCTGAGGGTCTTACTTTTTCTTTTGGGGTCAATCGATATGAGTTACACACTGTTTGTAACCCCCCTCTCCTTCTCCCCTCCATAAATCCCTTTTTGTTTTTTACAATTATACAAGTCTGAAATGTAATTGACAGTTTTCTAATTCCATGGTAATTTAATTTGGAACCAAGTTTAAGGCTAGAGGTCTGACTGGTGCTGCTCAAATTATGCGGCTGTGGATTCATAGCAGTTTCTTGTCAATATCTCCATTAGAACTAAAAAAATTAATGAGCTTCTTTGATTAGTGTAATAGTGTATTTGTTTGATATTTCGAGCACATGTGCATGGCTAGTGGAGTAGTTATTAATACTGAGTTATAGCAGCATTATAGCACATGCAACCTGCCTTTGTGCTATAGTTACACTATAAGTGTACTGTCATGAGTTTCTTAGTGCTGCTATATCTCGCGCCATGTGAGCTGTACGCACTATATATACTATTTGTGCTGTTTTAAATGTCCTTGATCCCCTTAAATTTCTGATCATGGATTACCCTAAACCCCATTCTTTTCCTTGAAACACATCTCATCCAGAAAGATTGGCATTCACCAAGTTCCCAGCGGCCTGATTTCTCTGGCAACCTCCATACCTTTTCTCTAGTGCCTATCATTCAAAGTAAAATTCTATTGGATAGCTATAAGACCAGCAATGATATATGGTAGTGACCGTTAGCAAAGGAAATGCCGACAAGGCCAAAAACAAAATAAGTGTAGCAGAGATGAAATGATGAAGTAACATTAAAGAAAAATTTAGATTAGGAACGAATATATCTGAGAGGAAGTTGGACTGTTGGAGCACCGCCTACTGCAGAGAAGATGACGGAAGCTCTGTTAAGGTGATTTGGTCATGTAATAAGAAGACCAGTAGAGGCTCTAATGAGATAGTGGAACAAATTAAAGATGGTCTGATTAAAAAGGCTAGATAAAGACCTAAGAACTCTTTAGGAGAAAGAAATCATTGAAAGCACCTTGCTCTAAATGGTTTTACTAAAAAGTTAGTTTTTGGTAAAGCTCAATGGTGGTCATGATCGATCCATATAGCTAACTGCACCTGGTGGGATTATGCTGGGTTGTTATCATTGTTGTTGTTGTAGTATCAATTATGGTCTTTGCCTAGACTCTGAACTGATTCAACATCGATATATTTATGACTTTAAGTGTTTTATGGTTAATTCGGTTAGACTTTGGATATTTTTGAATATGAAATATTTTTTTTCATTGTGTTAGTTTTCCACGCACATTAGTAGTTTATTTATATATTGTTGTCATTTTGACTTACATTAGATATACCAAAAATATTTAATATTAATGTGTTATTTTCAAAACTATGCTACGTGCTATTTGCTATAGCATTTTGAACCCTTATCGCTATAGGCTAAAGAAACAATTTCCTAATGATGTTATTGGGCTATATTTTATATGAAGTCTTTTCCTCACCACATGAATGAAATTACGAGTGATATTTAGATCTCCTTACTAATGACTAATGAATCATGACTGATGCCCTTTCTATTGCTTCAGTAGATGCTAAGTAATGCAGGTTATTATTTTGTTGTTTTAGTGATGGTTTTGATGCTATTTTTCTTTACATAAAGCTATCTCTTCTGTTTAACTTGTGTTGTGTCTATTTTTCTGATTCTTAGTTTGAGTTCAACATTTTCTCCTTCTGGTTATGATCTCTCTGATCTGTTGTTTTCTAAATTTCTCCGCAAGCAATTGAGTAGTTTTAGTTAACATGAATAACTTGTGCAGTCTGAATACTCATTCTGCCTTACTCATCTCAAATCAAGTTTATTCTCTAAATTATCTATATTTTTTTCTGCCTGCCGTTGGATTATGTATAAACTAAATGGACTCTACATGGTATCTTATGTGTTATCACTTCTGTGTGGTCAAAAAGAATTTTGTTCTTGCTGCCATACATAAAGAGGTTTAATTAGGTTCAGTAACAGAGGCCAACCTTACTGATTTCATAAATATTTGTTTTCACCTTTTTGCTTATAATGGAAAGAACAAATAAATACTCTTTGGTTGGTTGTATTTGATAATGAATTTCTTGATCAAGATTTTATTTGGTCATATGTAAATAAATTGTGCCTGTAGCTTACCATATGTTTTGTTTTGATATTGTTTTCTTTTGTAATGCATATCTACTATTCCTTCTATAATATTTGGTTGTTTCTATGATACTTAGTTCTGCTTTTGAAGAAGGGAGATTCTGTGACATTTTTCACTCAAATGCTTCCGGTTGGAGGAATTGTGAGACTTGTAGGAAGGTGAGGCAAATCTTTATTGTAGTTTCTTAAAGTGATTTATGCATGTTTGCAAGTAGTTTTACATAGGTTCCCAAGGCTTTGTATTATTTAATTTTAACTGATGATAAATCTTTCTTTGCAGCGGATCCATTGTGGATGTATTGTTTCAAGTCAAGCCTTTGTGTTGTTGGATCCTGGAGGAATTGAATGCTTTGCATGTGCCTGCAAACATATTCTTTTGGTAGGTTTCCCTCTCGTTGCGAGGACATTTATTCCTCCCGCTCCCCTGTTTTAGATTGTTACTTTAATTGTCCTTCACCGCTCTTGTGATTAAATTATGGCTAGACACGTCTGCTATATGTACTGAGTGTACTGAGCCTGTTTTTTGACACCCTTCTTGCATTAAGTTCATCCTTTTTCTTTCATTTTCCCCTCCCTTTCTGTCTAGATCTTTTATGGTACCTCTCTATTTTTGTTCTGCAATGGCTAACTTTCTATATTTCAATCCACTCTGGGCTTGCCTCTGTTTTTTTCCCCATGGTATAAGACTATCCTTTGCCTGTTAGTTGTTGCTAATACCCCTTTTCCATTATTGGCTTATATCTCTAAATTTTTAACTCCATGACAAGCAAATGAGCTGCAATTGTTAGTTATGGAATGAGCTGCAATTGTTAGTTATGGCATGATGCTTGGACAATATCTCGTTATTATAGTCCTTTTGGATGCAAAATTTTTGGCATAGTGACTCTATATCCTGTTATCTGTATCTCAGCCATCTAACCCGCCGTGGCCGCAATCTTTTTCGCTTCAAAACCGATTATCTGAGAGACTTAGAGACCTGTCTGCAAAAAGTTGGAGTCAATTAGCTGGATCTGGTCCTGTACCGTGGAAGCAAGCACCTACTCTGTTCAATTCAGTTTCTTCATCTGACCTGCTTCCAGATGTGTCCTCTCTAGTTGAATTATCAAATGGCGTTGACAAAATTTATGGCAACGAAAGGTTACCTGCCTCTTCCTTGGAGAAGAAAAATGAGGATTTGTCTGGAATACCAGTTAATTGGAGCAAGCTTGGTCCACGGGAAATGATGCTTATGAATGGTAATTCAGGCTTTGACCTTCTCTCATCATTTTACTTTTCCTGTTATCAGCTGTAGGAGACAGGGAGTCTCTAATAACATGGAGATGGCTACATAACCTGATTCTTTATTATATTGCAGGAATGAAGAATGAAGACAAATCAAATTCATGTTTAAATATGTGTCAACATCCTCCTTCTCTGAAGGAAGATTCTTCTCCTCAACCGTTTGGTTTGTCTGTACCTTATGCAACTACAAATGAAAGAAATAGTCAAATTGGGATAACTGGAAGTCATCCACAACAAACTACACCTCCTCCAGGAAAGCAATTTAGTAGCACTATGCATTTAGCCCTTGACTCCTCAGGTGAAGCTCAGGTTCGCAATGGACGGCCTCGAGCAGATGCCCGAGGAAGAAACCAGTTACTGCCACGGTATTGGCCCAGGTGTACTGATCTGGAGCTACAGCAAATAACTATAGAGTATCCTTCAAATAACAGATGATCATGTGCTTTTTTTTATAACTTTTTTAGTGCATTTCATTTTCCAATTATGTCTACAGTCATACAGGGAGCTACAATACCTTAACTTTATGCAAGTTCTAATTCTATAATTACTCCCTTGTTTCAAAAAACCCTGAGTGCTAGTGATGCTGGGCGAATTGGGCGTTTAGTGCTTCCAAAAAAGTGTGCTGAGGTTGGTGTTGAGATTCTTTCTTCAAGCTATTATTGGGAAAGTCTTTTTGGATTGATATATGTTCTGTGGTTGCATGATGTTCATGGCAAACTGAATTTATTGTAATTAACTACTAGCTGTCTGCCATTTGTAACTGTTTACACTGATAATATGCTCCTGGTTTTGAACGTAACTTAGTTTCACTATCCAATGAGGGATTAAGGTGCTAATTTTTTTAATTTATCTAACAGAATGATATTGTTCTCCTCTCATGAATTTCGCTGGAAAGTAATAACAATAATAGATTGTAGAAACTGGGAAGGGTAAAACTTCTTTCTTAAAAGTAAAGATCACTAAGACCCCCTTCCCAGGACCAAAAATATATCGATGTGCGAAGACACGTCCTTGCTCATTTAAACTGGCCAAGCGAGTGGGGTACAACAAAGGAACATGAACATCCCCCAAGTTATATGCCTAAATGAGTTATGGAGTCCAGCAAGATTACTTGAGGTCATTCTCCTTTCTGGTTTGAAAATTTATGGGCTCAACATTGTTCATCATACGGTTTACAACTGGGTGGTTCAAGGGAAGATTGTGGTGTTGGCTCTGTTTAGAATTCAGGAATGATAAAATTCATGGAGAAGCTTATGTACACCAAAGGTTAGCTAAACCAATGGAACAAAGGGTTTTTGTACTGTCAGATCTAAGAAAATGGAGTATTTGCAGGAAAAAAACCAGTGAAGGTGGTTCAAATGGTTAGTATATTAAACCAGTTGCTTTTAGTAGTTAGTAATGATATGGAAGAGTTAATACTAAAAAAGAGATTAGCTGGAGGTAGAAATGAGGCTTAAATGGGCTGAAGGGAATGCTTCAGCCAACTCTGGTTTATTTGATAAAGTTAGGGAAAAGGATGAAGAGTTTGTCTCCCCCAATTAGGTCAACTTTCTACCTTGTATAGTGCTGCTATTTTCCGCTGTCGTCTGGTTCCTTCACCTGTAAATATGTTTTTCATTTCTTTCTTTGGAATCCTCACATCACATTCACTATTCACTCCTTGTAGTATCCTTCTGAAAGGTTAAAGCTCCTTTTAAGATCAAGACTTTTGTATGAACAGTGATACTTAACAGGATTGATATTAACAATCTGTTGCAGGCATGTAGGCATTTTTGTCATCTTTGCTATGCACAGGTTCCAGAGAAGGGTTAACCCACTATGTGGGTTTATAATGGGCAGCCTTACCTTGCATTTGCACTAAGCTGATTTCAAAAGTCAAACCTATGACCTTCGTGCCACATGGCAATAACTCTTAACTGTTATGTCAAGGCTTCCTTTCGAATCATATTCTTGTTATTTCTTTATGGGTTTTGGGAGATATAAATGTTTACCGTAGTGTATCTCTGATGTGTTTACTGTAGTGTGATGTATTTGGTTATATATATTAAGGTTAGAGTAATACAGGAAAGGTTTTTACCCAAACATAATTTATTACCGGATAGTCTTCCTAGCTTCTTTTTCATCTCTGCCAATTGTCTGTTTTCTGAGGATTCCTTGACTTAATTATAGAGGTATTCTTGGAAGGCTTTATTAAGCGATTGTGTCTTCTTATTTGTTGTGTCCTCCATTTCTGAACTCTCCAATAAATTTCTTCTATTGAAAAAAAAAAACACTTAAGGAAAATATGGAAAGAAAGATTGCAATCAGCCCACCTAAGTTCCTAGTTAAGAAAGTAGGAAGTTTTATTCTTCAGAAGGAGCATGTTAAAAGTGTATCTTCTCTTAAATATACTGGTAATCCAACCATTTCTACGACTTAAGTGCAATGCAATCTTTGCATCCTCATCGTTCAAGTGTAGTTTCAATTAATGGACAGTAGGGACCCTCATCTGTATTATTATGGATTTCTGTGTGCAATTGTGGGATTGCTTCGAGGCATTAACAATATAGTCTGTTTTTATTTGGCATGGCCATCTTATTATTTTTTTTCATGAACATTTAATCAAAGAATATAATATATTGTGTTCCATGAGGCAGGCCTACTTTCCACCAATTTCCCAGCCTGAAGGGTTGCCACTTAAAATCCTTGATGCTAAAGGCAAAGAATGGATATTTCAGTTTCGCTTCTGGCCAAACAATAACAGCAGAATGTATGTGTTAGAGGGTGTCACTCCCTGCATACAGTCCATGCAGTTGCAAGCAGGTGATACAGGTAAGACATTGTTGTGAAGGCAATTTGTGTCTTGAAATATGTGTAATATTCTTCTTTCCTGCCAAGTGACACTTTACCTTCATAAGTCAGATTTGGATGAATCTTCCTTGTGGCCCTGTCTGCTTGGAGTTCTTCCACACAAGAACTTGATGCTATCTATTCAATTAAAAGGATTTTCTTTTCTACAATTTCTTCAATGCTAAATTAGCCTCTTATAACACTAGCCATATCATTTATGTTTGTGTTCATGACTTTTAGATTGTTCTGCTCCAAGATCTTGATGTGCTTAGGTGCCCCCTTCATTTTTGTGCTGTGTGTTGTACCACCATCTTGCTGTGATTGATTGATGTTGAGTTGGAGTTCTTGTTTTGTGGCTGACTTGAATTGATTTTCTCAGTAACATTTAGCCGGTTGGAGCCTGAAGGGAGGTTGGTTATGGGATTTAGAAAGGCTTCAAGTGCTACACCCTCCGATCAGGTAATGGCCTTGAAAGCAATGTATAATTTTCTGAACTATGTGATTATAAGTGGAAATTGTGTAGTTGATTGAAGACATGCCTGCTTTTTTTGGTTCAAATGGTGACAATGAGGTTTGAACGTATGACCTGATGCAAACTACCCAAGTTCCTCACCACTAGCCAAATTCTAGTGCCTTTGGAAATGTGCTTGCTTGGGTCTAACTTTAGGTGGATGCTTGTAAGGAAGTTATACACATAAAATTAGTTTGGTTACATGTAAGAAATCAGCATTTGCCTTCATGGAGATTTTTTGGATACAGACTGAAGGTTCTATTATGCTGTAGTGTTGTTTCTGACTTCAATTTTGTATATGATCTGGATTCAGCTTAGGTTGATATGGCTAATCTTCTAGTTGTGGATATCTTCTAATAAAATATCACCCATCAATTTAATAAATAATTTCATATTTTTGTTGCATATTATGTATGTTATGCATCCATTATCCATTTATGTAGTTTCATGAAATTTTGAATTTGTCAACTGAAAATTTACATGTTTGCATATTTTCTGTTTGCAGGACAATGAAACAAATAAGACTGGAAATGGATTTTCTGCACATGGTGGTGAGGTTAGTATCACATGACTAACCACATTGTAACTGCTAATGTTCATAATTTAAGATCTAAGATATTCTTATTTTGGTTGCATTTTTTCCTTCATTTAGGTCGAACTGGCTGATCCTAGTTCGTGGTCTAAGGTTGATAAGTCAGGATACATAGCAAAGGAAGTACTGGGAAGCAAATCTTCAATCTCTAGAAAAAGGAAAAGCAGCATCTTGGGTTCAAAGAGTAAACGTCTTAGAATTGAAAATGAAGAATTAATAGAGCTGAAGATTACATGGCAAGAAGCTCAAGGCCTGCTCCGTCCCCCTCCAAGCCATGTTGCCAGCATTGTAGTGATTGAAGGTTTTGAATTTGAGGAATATGAGGTACCTTTTCTCTTGATTCAGTTCAGAAATGGTTTAGAATTACTAATGCTGTTATAGTGTTGTGTTATACTAAAGCTGTCATCTAAAGTCTAAACCTGCTGCTACATGGTGGAAAGATGTGCCTTATGTTGGATGTTGAACCTTGCTTGAATAAAAAAGGTGGTAACATTTTTATGACAAAAAAACACTGGCAAGCATATTTCTGGTGGCAGCATGATCTGCTCATCCCGTACAGAACTATGGAAGTTGTCAGAACATGTGAAGCGGTGTCATGAAATTATTTTCATTTCTAGTTGTTAGTATGGAGAATCTAGAACCATGATCCTAAACTATGGTTACACAAACATCTTAGAGCATACAAGGACAAACCCCGGACCTTTCTTAAGGTGCTGATCAGTATCACCAATAATAGCTTCAACACGCTTTCATCTTCAAAGAGTTATAATTCTTATATCCTTTAGTCATATGATACTAACCAAATGATACTTCTGATGTGTCCAAGATGCTGGTAATATAATAGATTAACTATGTAATCTTAGTTGAATTATAGTCAATGCGATATGTAGTTTTATAAGACTCATGAGTAGAGTTACAAAAGTTCAAAAGTCCAAGGTTAAGTGGACAAGGAAAGAAAGAGAGAGGGGAAGATAATTAATCTGCGCATTTGATTACCATGATTCCATGAAGGATCCTCAGCTGGTTCTAGTTGAACTGTTACATTATGTGGCATTTTGATTTTCTTTTTGTATATTCTTTCAGACAGTTGTTATTGTAGGAAATTTAGAATATAATTTTTTTTTATTTTTTTTGTATATGCTATATCATAAAATTCCAAAACCTTTCTTCTTCCTGGTCCTCCTGTCTTGAACTGAAAAACATCTTTGGCTTAAAATATTGAATTCTCTAGACTTGTACTTCCAATGTTGGATTGGATTTACAGTGTCTATCTTTGTTGTCATTTTGGTATTTTATTCCTTTGAATGGGATTTGGGAATTGCTATGCACTGTGGAAACCTTTATGCTGACAATGCTTTTACAGGATGCTCCAGTGCTTGGGAAGCCAACTATTTTCACCACTGATGATATTGGGTAAATCACTACTTACCTTTAATTATAGATTTTGATCAATTTCTTTATATGTCTTTGTTGTTTTTTAAAGTTTTAGATATTCATTGCTGTCTCTTCTACATATGTTTCAGAGAATGTGGTGGAACAATGTTCTGTTGTAGGAAACCAAGGAAAATGTTTTTTTATTGTTGTTGTTTTGATGATGCAGGATTTTTCAGAAAAGATTTTATTTTCAATTGAAGAAACAGATGATAATCCAAAGGGTTATATATACACCTAGATAATAACTTCACACCTATTTACAAGAAACAATTGAACTAATTCCTATGCAACAATAACTCTAATTATTTCCTACGAGAAGAGCCCCAATACAATTTAATACAATGGCACCGTACACATTGATAATGCGTCATTTTGCACAAATCATATATAAAATAAAACTAACTTCAACATATGATGATATATTGGGTTTGATTTTGTGTGGTTGCTCTCACTGGGTGACAAATGTGTGATTTTGAATGTCCCTGCACCTTCTGAATAGATGTTATATGAGTATTTTTATAGTTATGCCTGTGTTATCAGTTAGTTACTGAAAAAGGTGTATGCACTTTTTTTCTTATATGGTTTAATTGCCTTCTTTAGAATGGGTGGTCTATTCTGTTCATTTAACCATGTAGATTAATTTCCACTAAAGAACTTTGTTTGTTGTGTCAGCGAAAAGGTCCAGTGGGCTCAATGTGAAGATTGCCTAAAGTGGCGCAAATTGCCAGCAAGTGCACTTCTTCCATCAAAATGGACATGTTCTGATAATTCATGGGACCCAGAAAGGTACAAGAGTGATCCATTCCCTTGTCATAGGCATTTTTGGTCAGTTATGTTGTCTTTAGTTTTCCTGCGCTGCAAATATGCAGATGAAATTAGTTAGCATTCCCAAGTGAATAAGAATGCATTTCATTTAGACCATTCATAATGTATTGGTATGGACCAAAAGTCATGTGTGATGTTCGAGATGTTGTTTTCTTAACTTTATTCAAGACATCTAATATGTGCAGACTATTATCTTTTCATAGTATATTGGCACTGTATCTTGTATGTCTTTATTTTGGATTCATTTGAGTTCCAATCCTATGGATAAGTATTACTTGGGTGCATTATGTACAGAATGCTTAGAAAGTTAGCAACCTAACATTGATTATTTTTTCGGTGAGGTTATTGTGATATCAACTGTTTATCCTTTTTATTTATCGTAGGACTATCTCTAGTTAACATATCCTTCCACATCTTGGATGTGGTTGGCAGGAGAGAAAATAAGTGGACGAAGGGTTTAAAATATTGACAATGTACCAAAACCATGCATCATGTTATGATAACATTGTCAACCTGTTCCCCTCAACTCATTCCATGTTTACTTGCACTAAGCACATTGTTAGTTTAACAACGTAGTCCCACAGAATCATTTTCTCAAACTTCATTTTAATTCTATATGAATATGTAACCAATACATTAGTGCATTATTCTTGTATGTTGAATCCTCTATGCTGCCAGATCTTCTTGCTCAGCTGCACAAGAGCTGACAGCAGAACAGCTTGAGAATTTGCTACCCCCTTGTAATTCAGGTTTGAATTGTTTGATTGCTTAACTTGACAATGTCTTAGGTTTCATGTCTGTATGATGTATCATTAATACAATGAATTTCTAAACCATGTTAATACATTTGTTTGACAGCTGTTTCCAAGAAAATGAAGGCAGCCAAGCAGGATGCTGATAATGCTGAAGCTTTGGACGGACTTGACACACTTGCAAATCTAGCTATCCTGGGGGAGGGTGAGGCACTCCCAGCATCTGCCCAGGCCACAACTAAACATCCGCGGCATAGACCTGGCTGCTCTTGCATTGTTTGCATCCAGCCTCCCAGTGGAAAGGGACCCAAGCATAAGCAAACATGCACATGTAATGTCTGCTTAACAGTGAAGCGTCGTTTCCGTACCCTAATGTTACGCCGTGAGAAGAAACAATCAGAAAGAGAATCGGAGACAACACGTAAAAAGCAGCAGCAACAGCAACAGCATCCTCAGCCATTACCTTCATCTGAAATTTTGCTTGATGATGATTCTTTGCCTTGTAGTAACACTGCTGATAGCAGCCCAAACCAGAACAAGGAGGGCAATGATGGTTCTGATGATGATCTTATTCGGATGAGATCATCTGCTTCGCCATTCAAAGGCCAAATTGACCTCAACATCCAGCCAGAGCGAGAAGAAGAGTTTTCACCTGGTTCTGATTCTGGTGGCATGTTGAAGTTGCCCCATGATGCTTCTGAGATGTATCTCAAGCAGCAGGCTATGTTGAACTCTAGTACTGGAGATACATCAGGCAGTCAGTCACAGCAGGTTGGAGATGGGGTAAGTAATGAGAAACATAGCAATGGTGTATCCCATGGTGGTAGTAGTCATAATGCTGATAAGAAACATGGCCAAGCTTTGTCTATTAATGTGTGAAAATCATATTGGCGCCATAGCTTTTTTTTGATAGGCCAAAGTTAGTTCATGTCAGTGTGTTAAATGTTAATTAACACATTCTTGCAAGCTATATTGAAGTGGGGAAGTTTTTTGCTGTACATTAATCCACTTCGGCTTGTTGCCTTTTCAGGTTTGTACATAAAGAGGGGGTAGGAAAAAAGGCAATTCATGAAAAACCAATATATTTTGGTAATATGAGCGGATATTATAACTGTTTGTGTAGGGAAATTATGAAATGCAGCTGAATGGGGTATTAGGTTGAAGCTATTCAGTTTCTTTTGAGAGCTCACCGTGCCACCTGATTTCAACGACATTGAAAATGTAGCTAGGCATAATCGGTTCTCCCAAATTATTTTTAGCCTGTAAGAAGTTCTAGTAAATTTAAGTTCCGGTCGCTGTTTCTTTTGATTGGAACCACAGTTTTGCCTATTTCAGCAAATAACATTTGCTGTATTCAATCAATTATGCGTGTTTGGATAGCAAACCACTATCATGCGATAATTTGTGTCTAACCAAGTTTGTGTAATAAATTTTCTTCTTAGAGACGAAACTAGTTCAAAAGTAATTTCAAAGAAAGAATTGCTTAAACCTAATTCAAAATTTCAAAACCAATTTAAGTATAAAGAGTTATAATTAAATCAACATTTTAACTTTCAAACACCTAGATGTATTTTGAATAAGTTTATTTCCCTATTAAGTAAAAGATTATAGCTTATTGCAAGTGAATAGTAATAAAAAAATATATATATCAAATCTACTCCAAATTAATCAAAACAATTTCTTTTGATTAACCTCGAATATTTAATTTTGTAGTTGGTTTATATGAGGGTAATGATAAAGGTTTATCTAAACTACTAAAATTTAAATTATTGAATTAATGATCCAAATTCATAAATTTACCATGCCCTCTAAAGTTTAATGCAAATTCTGTGACTTTGTTAAAAAGAAAAGTGAATATATGGAAGGAGTGACTCATCAATGCAAGGCGAATATTCATTGCAACAGGCCGAAATGTACTAATGCTTCGTGAGAACATTTATCTGTTTTAAATGGTGAGATCGGAGCTTCAAGTTCTATTTAAACAAACATTAGTTTTTGCTACAACAATACTCCTAAAAATAAAAGACCAAAATGGCTGAGAGGATAGAAAAAAGATGACCAAGTCATTTGAGAGTGCAAGTAAATGCCACTTGTTAATATACGAGTAACATTTGGTATATCCAATTTCTAAACGCCCTTCTTTGATTGGTATCAAGTTAATTTGGCTGGTCATTGTTTCACATTAATCATGGACCTCTAATGCGTCTACCCCCAAGAAGAAAAATGGTCTTTTCGCCTCGTAGCCTTTTGTTGGTGACAATTGGTTTCTCTTACCTTTTGTCACCTTCTAGTTTCCTCCCCATTAGTAAAATTTATCATCATTCATAGGAAGATGAGGACTCGAGCAACCCATGAGTTTGATATTGATCATCATAGGAAGGAACACATACCATTGTGATAGATCAAAACATCTATGGTCTAGACCTGTTATGAGCTTTCTGTTGCTGGTTTTACCAATTACAGAAGATATCAATTAACAAAAGAAAAAAGGTGTTAGTCATTGTTCATTAAATCTTCCAAAATGAACGACCTATTCTCAAGCTCCTTCAAAAAATACAGTGACTTGAGAGAGCAGGCCTACCTTGATGATGTGGAGGCAGGGAAGGAAAGTGTGAATCTTGATAAATTCTTTGAAGATGTGGAGAATGTAAAAGAAGATATGAGAATGGTTGAGAAGCTCTATAGAAAATTGCAAGAGGCTAATGAAGAAAGCAAAATTGTTCACAATGCTAAAACCATGAAAGATCTCCGCGCCCGGATGGATAAAGATGTTGAACAAGTCCTCAAACGTGTTAAGATCATCAAAGGCAAGCTTGAAGTGTTGGAGCGTTCCAATGCAGCAAACAGAAAGCTTCCAGGGTGTGGTCCTGGCTCTTCAGCAGATAGAACCAGAACTTCGGTGGTTAGTGGCTTGGGGAAGAAGCTAAAGGATATGATGGATGATTTTCAAGGGTTAAGAGCAAGAATGCAACTTGAGTACAAGGAAACGGTGGAACGCAGGTATTTCACAATAACAGGAGAGAAGGCAGATGAAGAAACTATAGAGAATTTGATATCAAGTGGAGAAAGTGAAAGTTTCCTTCAGAGAGCAATTCAAGAACAAGGGAGGGGTCAGATAATGGACACCATATCAGAAATTCAAGAAAGACATGATGCTGTTAAGGAAATAGAGAAGAACTTGATTGAGCTACATCAGGTATTTTTGGACATGGCAGCTTTGGTAGAATCTCAAGGCCAACAGCTCAATAACATAGAGAGTCATGTGGCACATGCTAGTTCTTTTGTAAGAAGAGGCACAGACCAACTTCAGGAAGCTAGAGTGCACCAAAAGAGCTCCAGAAAGTGGACTTGTTATGCCATAATTCTTGGTGTTGTCCTCATCATTGTGATCCTGTTTCCTCTCTTGACATCACTTTTACCTCACTTGTTAAGATGATGAATAAAAGGGACACTGCTAAAAGAGTATTTCAACCTCAAGCTTCTAGTTAGAATTTGCATTCTGAATTGCTCATTGGTATGCCTAAAACAAGTGAGCATGCCGCATGAACTACGGAAAAGGGGGGCTGGTGACTTCATTCATATTCAGGCATTTCATATGCAGAAACATTCAGAATGCTTTATCTGAAATTCTTCAAACATTGCTGAACACAATAGCCATAGAACCAGAGTTATTATGATTTTTTTAGATTCCCGTGGAACTGTAATAGCAAGAGAACAAATATTGCAAACATGAGAATGACAACAACGTTGTAATAGCAAGTCGACACACTTTTGGAATGGTTCCACTTCTGGATCAGCTTTCTTTCTTTTTCTTCTATTCTTAATTGTTCTTACCTTTTTACTGATAATGGTTGAAGAACTTGATATCAAGTATCTTCAGATGGTGCTCCAAGATAAATTACACTGTACTATAAGTCTGTAAGTATAATCACATATATCAGCTAGGATGGGCCGATATGTATAGTGTATGGTATCCAAAACGATACAGGATAAAGTTAAATATGTTTTTGATCCTTATAAAATTCAATCAATTCATGATTAGAGTCTTCTGTCAGATGTTATTTCTTCTTGCCTTGGACTCTACCATGTTTTCTACATAAATTACTAAGCAAAGAATAATGGGTGAAAAGAAAATTATTTTGCATGCTATATGCCTGTCAGTTAAGGTTGCTGTCTTGGTAACACCACATCATTAAAATTGCCTTGTATTGGATGAGCCTGGATTGTAGGATAATAGAAAAATGTAGCTCCAGACGACTATAATTATAGAGTAAGAAGATTTTTCATTAACCCTGCACATCTCTGTAGTCTAATTTCTCATGAACATCGACAGAGTCATTGCATAACCAATACTTAGGCTCTGGTGATTTGCACGAGTTTTGCACTATTCATGATGTCATAATTGTTAGCATAACACATCAATCAATATACTCTAAAAATTGTGACATATTTGTATTGGATACATACTTGGTATGATACACGTGATTACATATCGAGTGTGAATGGATTCAGTTAAATATATATTGTGTATGCTACATTTCAAAACTATGTCATTTTTTTATATTTTTCCTTTCCAACCACACCACCAATAAATGAATCACATAATCAATAATATAATGAAATTGACACTAATAATATAATTTTTACATTAATGCTTAAATTTGTAATGTTGAACAATTTCAATATTATAATTTTTTATTGTAAGATGTTTTATTGTTTTATGTTATGTTATACATCAATTTGTGTCATTTTATATTTTAATAAATAAATAAAATAATTTTTAAAGATAATTTTTATAAACAGATTAATTTGAATTCCAATAAATACAAAAAAATAATAATAATAAGATTACAGTTAGATTTATTGCATTGAATTAGATATCTAAAAGTGACACAGAATATGCATGCATAACAGTTTTGAAAAATACAAAACTTGATAATGGAACCGGTGCCATACCCGAATCGGAGCAAAGTAGCCATATAGTAATAGTAATATTAAGGAAAGAAAAAGACAAACAAACTATAAACTCGAGTTTAAGTAAGATTTCAACTTTGCCAAAAGTACAGGGAAACTCAAACCAAACAAGTACAGAAACAAAAAGTGCCAAAAAACTGACCTCAACTGTGGTCCATACTTTGAATATAAAGGCACATAATAATTTGTGATAATAAAGCCTTAAAAATATATATAATATAACCTGTCACCAAACAGCCAACTCCTCCTCTCCAACCATCAAGAAATAAGAATAATAAACTCCAAAAGGAAAAAAAAAAAAAAAAAAAAAAAACAGAAGAAATGCAATTTACAAACATACCCCCACTCAATCAATCATGTACCCATCTTAGGGTGGACCTGATCCACAGCCACCATGTTAAGCTTCAAGGAATCCATTGCTGTAATGAAATTCTGGACACACACTGCAGCCACAATGGCAGCTGAGGTGGATGGAGATGCCACTGTGGCAGGCCCATCCATGTTGTAAGTGTCAACAAAGAGCTCAATGCTTGGGACAGTACTGTCTTTGAATATTGTTGAAGCTAAGTTCTTGAAATGAGCAATGAGCTTCTGGCAATCCAACTCATCCTTTTCCTTTGGTGAGATTATGTCTCTCACATGATGAGCCTTTTCAACCCTCTCAGTTGCCTTAACAATGGCATAGAGCTCAGCAAAGTTGGCGCACATTTCTCTCTCACGCTTGTCATGATTCCACAGCTTAACCTCCATAACTGAAAGGGTTATATGCATATAGAGGGAGGGTAGATTATTGGAGAAGAGGACGGGACACGCGCAAAGAGAAAGGAAGGATCCTTCTTTACTGAACAAAATGAAAGGGAAAAAAACATCAGGAAAAAAAGAGAGTAAGGATCAAAGGAGTAATCCAAAAAAGAGCATTGACATTTGACATAGAGATAGATACATAAGAAGAAAATGTCTAAAAATGTAAACTTTCAGTCACATAAACCACAAGTAACACAATACAGTCAACAAAACAAGGATTCGTCATTCTGGGTTTCTCTAATCTTTGTTTCACCATGAAAATAAAGGCAGAAATGGTAAAAAAATTAATTTTGAGATTCTGGGTTGGTGTCATTTTCCAAACAAATTCAAAGGAAACAACCACGGTAATTAATAAGAAAAGGCAAACGAAGAAGGTATGAGAATCCCATATCAAATAAGAAACTACACAAATATTTACATTAGACAAATAGTTCTTGCTTTGCAGAGAGAGAGAGAGAGAGGGGAAAGAGAAGGAGGGGGTAACTTACAAGTTAGAAATACAATAAAGAGAAGAAGGAAAAGAGAAACGCGTTTTGAATGAATGAATAGAGGTGAGTGATGATGTGAGCTGCGTCTGCGTGTGTCATTGTCAAACGAGAGGAGAGGAGAGGAGAGGATGGAAAAATTAATCTGCTACGGTACGGTGTACGTGAGTGAAGAGATGGGTTGCGTGTTGGGTGGCACAACACATACTATTATTGTTGCCTGCTTACGGCATCAACGTGTAGCAGTTGAAAAAGCATTCACCCCTTCTCTTTCTTCTCCTGCCTTTCCCTCCCTCGCCCTCTATATTCAATGGCCCAATCATACATCTTTTTATACAATTCTTATGGGACAATAACACTTTGATGAGTTCAGTATATTGTGTTAGAGACACATGTAAAAGATCATTTAAAAAAAAAATTAGACAGCTGTAAAAAAAAAAAATATAGGTCTTACTAATGAGTGTCTTAAGGATATTAGCTAAGGAACTCATAAAAGAAAAATTCGTATTGAAAAACTAAATATCACACTCTTCGAAATGCTATACACAATTTCTCATACAAATTTTTTTTTATTGGTTCCTAAAACAATGTCCTAAGGACACTTGTTAGCATTTTAAAAAAAATAGATTATATTAATAACAGATTATTTATATAATCAATTATTAAGATAATAAATATTGGAATTTATTTTTATTTGGATATGTTTATTGAAAAATAGTTTTCAGGTAACCTATTTTGCTTAAATTGTGTGAAAAAATCACTTTATACAGTAGATTATAAAATGGCTTTTTTATTATGTGTAACTTTGCACAGGTTAAGAAACTCAAAAGTAACAACTATTTATTGAAAAACTAAACATTTCAGTTTTGAAAATATAAAATATACAAGTTCCTATGTAAACTTACTTTTTTAAGATCCTTTTAGAAAAACCCATTATATAAAAAAGATTAGAAATTGTATGTATAAAATAATAATATTTCTAGTTAATTGTATAGGGATAAAATGAAAAATTGTGATTGGTTTCAAAATAATTATAAAAAAATTCAAATTATCATCAAACTTTAGCTTTTCTAAAATTATACTCTAAGAGCATGTTTGGGAAAGATTATTTTCCCTGGTTTCAGCTGTTTTTTAGCTTAAAAGCTGTTTCATAGATAATCTATTATGTTTGGCATTTTGCTTAAATTTATAAAAAAGCTTTTTTTAGGGAAAAAAAGCTGTTTTATGCCATCTAGTTTTTTCTAGCTTAAGATTATTGTGATTTGATTATTTTTCATTCTCAAAACTCTCTTCCCTGTTTACCCCTATAAAACTACCTTCTAAACAAATATTATTAAATTATACAAATAACTCCATACCCTTTTTCGTAATTTATTATATAAAAGTGATTTTTTTTGCACCATCCAAACGAAATAGATTATCTTAAAATCGCTTTTCAGCAAACAGTCCCAAACAAAAACAGATTCTGATTATAATCGATTATCACAATAATCGATTATACAAAAATTGATTATCAGCATAATCTTTTTTTTCCAGCTTTCCCAAACACACTCTAAGTTAATTTGTGGAGCATGTCAGATTAATTTTAAAATAGCCGTTTGTTTTATGGGGGAAAACAAACAAGTTCGATTTCCATTTTATTTGATAAATAACAAAAAATAGTAGCCAAATATATATTCTGAAAAGTAAACAAATTATACGTTTTAATTATCAAACTATTACTGTTACCAGTGTGGCTTCTGCTATCTGCTATCGGTAATAAATGTCAACTCTATACTAGACCATTCTTTGCTGCTTTCGTCCATTGATCCTTTCATGTTTTCCAAAAGATTGGTTTTGGGATGCACTGTAACTTTTTGGCCTCATCAGTATGGGGTTGGTTTATCGGATCTTTAATTCTCCCCAGTCTCTTTCTTGAAGTGAATATGTAGTTAAATAGAAATAGAGTCATATTCAAGGTAGAAGAAATTTTTTTTAAATAAAATAATTATTTAATATATATGATTTATTTTAAGATTTGCGTAAGACAGAGATATACCTATACTCCAAAATGCAATTTACCAGAGACTGTTGTTTGATGAGATTATCCACTAATCTATATATATATATATATATAATATGTTTACAACTCAATTTTCGGACATGTTAGTAGGTGTAACACTACCATAGTACCCTTACCCGCACTCATACTCATTCAAATTTGTGGGTAATTTCTCGAACCCGGACCTTTAGCCATCGAAAGAGTAATTACCCTACTCATCGTGGATAATTTTTGCAGGTACCCAATGGGTAGGTACAAATTGTCATCCCTAATCATAAAACGACTTCTCAATCACACTTTTTTTGTCTTTCATTTATTGATGAGTTTGTACATTTGTCTTTCATCGTCATTGTTAGCCCATTATTATATGAAGAAAAAAAGCCTATATTGGTTCCCGAGAAAAATATCGGGGTTCATTTTAGTCCCTGAGAAAATTAAAGTATCAAATTAGTCTCTCGCAATTTCAAACTAGGGACACATTAGTCTCTCTGTTTGATCCCGTTGGACACCATTTGTTATCTCCGTTGATCAGGGTTTCACAATTGCTAATTTAGGGCCGAAATTGAAGTGACGTCGATTAGGTAAATGATGCTTAAGGGGTCAATTTCTTTTTACTATGTGTGTTCAAAATTGTGTTGTTTTGGGCACTTTAGACATTTAAGTAAATGTTTAATAACAATTTTCCACTATGAAAATTAAAAATATCATATAACAGTACACCCAAGTAAGAAAACAGAACATATCATTGACTTAACGAACTCGAACTAACGGGGGTTGACGAAAGAAGGGACTTACGTGTCCCTAGTTTAAAATTGTGAGAGACTAATTTGATATTTTAGTTTTGTCAAGAACTGGAATATATCCCACTAAGTTAAGGACGAAAATGGATTTTTATTCTTATATGAACTATTTTGTTTAGTACAAAATGAAAATCACGAATGTCAATAATCATCACGAATGTCAATAATATAGTTTAAAATGTCAATAATCTAGTTTAAAAATTGAAATGGTTTAAAAACAATATCAGCTAAAAAAAAACCCGGAAAAAGGATATGCAATCCCATAGAGCATAGGTTAGGTATTAAATTTCATAATTTCAAAACCACTGAACGCAACTCAACCCACATTACTTAGTTTTGTGTTAATAGTCGTTAAATGTTGACAACTTTTACTATTTCATTATAATAACTTAGACTTTTAGTTGATGGTTGTTGATGACTTTAGATTTAGTTGATGATTGTTGATGTAATTTTAAGTTTTAAACAAGTTCATTTGCAATTTTTCGCATTTTTTCACGTTTTCTGCTCTGGTAGACCAACGGTCCTGAACCAAGAATGAATATCCGTGTGTTTCTTGCCAGGCCCGACGACCTACCTAACTCAACCCATAAATGGTCGGGTTGGGTTGGTTCAGATTTCATAATTTTTATCGACAAACCCAACCCAACCCAACCCAGCCCAGCCCACTAACCTTTGATTGGTTGGGTGTCAAAACCCACTAAACCCAACCCGACCCACGGCCACCCCTACTATTCAGCTTTTTAATTTTTTTTACCTATTGAAAGTATGATATTGGTCTTGATCCCTTTTGTTTTTCGGTCCATTTTTTGTATCTCTATTTGCTTTTGTCAAATGTTTTTTGAACACAAAAACAACGACATGCCTTTGCTTTTTTAATGTATTCTAGGAATGCATGTATACAAGAATATAAAAAATAAGTGGGAGATAGAAATAAATATTTACGGTGTCATATACGATATCCAAATTTTGTGTTTGGATAACGTAACTGTTTGCCTTTATAGTGCCCCCAAGCCTTTGGGTGCTAACCGTTTTGATTTTTTCCATACATTTGAATTCAAATTTTTTTTTTATTAGGGCAATTAGATTGGATTGTGCCTAACTTCATTCTCTTTACCCTCTTTCTCTTTTTTGTTTTCCCATTTAACATTTTTTTCTTGAGTTTTCAAATTTTTATTTCCCTATTGTTTTCTCCTCATTCTTCTCTCCTTAACCCATTTTCGGTTTAAAAGAAAATGAGAAGAGAGAAAATAAAAGAAGAAAAATAATGAGAAAATGTGATTTTATGTCATTTGGAAGGGATGGGAAACAGAGAAGAGAAAAAAAAATGCGAATCCCACTTAAGAAAGATCTTTCCATATGTGAGAAGAAAACTAAAATGTATTTAATGTACAAAAACAACTATTTTACCACAAAAACATCTTTTCTTGTTTAAGATGTGTTCGGGTAAATGATACCAAAGTTGTTGCACATAAATGCACAAAAAATAATTTTTTTTCAATATTCTCTAGTTTTGGGTATTATAAGATTATAGTTGAAACATATTATTTTAAATTCTTTTTAAAGTTTGAGATATATATATTAAATACCATTTTACCCTTAATCAAATAATTTTTTCAATTGTTTCATGTCTATTTTAGTCATTTGATAAATAAAAGTAATTCTTTTTATAATATCCAGACGAAATAAATTATATTAAAATCATCTTTTAGCAATATATATGATATCCAAACACAACATTGATATTATTATGATCGATTATATATATAATCGATTATATATTAATTATACATATTATCCATTATCGAAATAATCCATTGATAATTGAAACTCGCCCGTAGATAAGAGAAGAGAATTTTGTATCATTTTGTTTGATTTTTTTTTTTTTTTGCAAATGTTTTACTTTGATCTTTCTTATGTCTGATGTTGTAAGTATTATTTTCCAAATGTTTTATTTTTTATATTATATTATTAGGAACAAATATATTTTTATAAGAAAAAATCATTTTCTTTCTCTTTACTTTTTTATCCAACCAAACGAGTAGAGAGAAAACTATTAGCAGTATATAAAATAATAATATCACCACTAATAATAATAATAATAACAATATTATAATCATACATATTTTTAAATACTACTAACATTATTTACTTTATTCAATCTTATTGTGGGTCTACAACATACCACAATATTATAATCATACAAACCTACTGGTATTTTTATTTTTATTTTATTTTTGTTATGGTTTGCGCTCAGTTAAGTTATTTGTTAATTTTTTGTTGCAAAGAAAAGAAAAACAAAGTTATGCATTTTTTTTAGGGGATTCAATCAAACAACCAAAAAGGTATGGCTTAATAAAATTTTTGAATGATGTCTAAACCAGGTAGAAAAAAGAAAATCAAAGAATAAAGGAGCTCAGGTTTACCCAAAAAAAAAACAAAAAGAATAAAGAAGCTCATAACACTTAAATGTCTCGTTACTTCCAGACAAATATTAAAGTAGACAAAATTTATATATGATGACATAAGCAAAAATAGGAGAGAGAGAAATTTTTTTTTTTTTTCGATCTACTTCGAGAAGTATCCCACCGCCAATCTGAGACGGAGACTAATCCATTACTTACCTTTTTATTTTTATTTTTTTTAAACATGTCATCTAATTAGTTGATATTTAACATGTTTAAATGGTATATTCTATTAGAATTTATTAACTTAATTAGTTGAAGCTATTTTTAAAGTAAATTTGGTAGAAAAGTAAAATTTCTTTTAGTGAAATTTCGAGAAGGTATTTTTCTTGTTTTTAGGCTTAGGTCCCTTTTTTCAAAAATAAAATAAAATAAATTCTATAAGATAGATTGTAATTTACTCTATTTAAATTAAATAAAAAATGCCTTTCTATTTCTAACTCTAATTTCAGCTTCACCTTGTCTCTTGTGGCTATATTGGTCCCGTTTAGAGGTCAAAATAAGATAGATAGGATAGGATAAATTGTCTCATCTATTAATTTGTGGTTTGGTGAGCCAACAAAATAGGATAAGCTTGTTCTGCTGTTGATCATATCCTGCTTATTAATTTAAAACTTTATCCTATAGGGGGAGTTAGGTTAGAAACTAAGTCAAATAGGATAGAAAATTTGTTTCTATCTAACCTGTAACACCTAACCATAACCCTCTAAGTTCTACTTTGTAAGACGGTGACAACGTTGTGACTTTGCCGAGGTGGCGTGCGGTTGTAAGGATGGATCTTCGACGAGGTGATGGTGCAGTTGCAGCAGTGGAGCTTCAGTGAGGTGGTGGCGTGGCTACCATGCACACTCTCCACACAAAATCAAAGTGAATTTGTGGATTTTATCATGAAAACCTTTATTGGCTTTACTACTCGTGTACAGCTCGATTTGCCATTAATGATAATTAAAATTTAATTTTGAAAAAAATATGTAATTCACGAGTGCTTTTGAAAGAGTTCTTAGAGAGCTTATGATGATAAACTCAAGTAAATAGTTCATTTAAATAGTTTATGATCTTTCTATAAATTCTTTTTACCTAATTTTCATAAGCTTGTTAGAGAAGCTTATGAAAATAAGTTGTTCTTAGTTTATTTATAAAAAAAAATTATTGGATAAGCGCTTAAATACAGTTCCTATTTTTTCTTACTAGAAATACAACATAATTATTGCAAACTATCTCAAAAAACGCACCTATTTAATGAAAATAATTGTTTTTTATGTTTAGAATAATACTAACTGTATATTTATCATTGTACCTAAGTTTAGTATTATAAAAAATTGGATACAATAAAAATTTATCATATTTTATCTTTATCAAATTCTATTATCTTATCCATCCTTATCCATCACGAGGGCGAAGAATGGGCTTTATTAAAAAAAAAAACACAAAAACACAAAAATCAAAGAATGGGCTAACCGCTTTGGCCTTTCAATTTGCTGTTTTATTCTCTAATACAAAATACAAAATAGCAACGAAACCAGCTCCACTGTGTTATCTCGTCCCCTTTTCCTTTCTTTGCTTCTTTGCGTTTTGGCGGCTTTTATTTTTTTCCAGTTTTTCTCTACTTCACAAAAACAAAACCCTCTGATTTCCCGTTTGTCTCGAATGGGGGTATAGTGTATATTGTCTCCATTCTAATTGAGGGCTTAGGGTTTTACCCTCTTCCTTCTGTGAAACACATCTCTGATCCAAAAATCCAGATTCAGAGTCGGAACTCGTTGATGGCAATTTCGCAGGAGCTATACCCATCGGAAGACGACCTTCTCTACGAAGAAGAGCTCCTTCGAAACCCTTTCAGCCTCAAGCTATGGTGGCGCTACCTCATAGCTCGCTCAGAGTCTCCATTCAAGAAGCGTTTCGTCATTTACGAGCGTGCCCTCAAGGCTCTTCCCGGAAGCTACAAGCTCTGGCACGCCTACCTCCGCGAACGCCTCGATCTCGTTCGAAACCTTCCAATCACGCACTCGCAGTACGATACCCTAAACAACACCTTCGAACGCGCCCTCGTCACGATGCACAAGATGCCCAGGATTTGGATCATGTACCTCCAAACCCTAACCGAGCAGAAATTGGTAACCCGAACCCGAAGAACCTTCGATAGGGCACTCTGCGCACTCCCTGTTACCCAGCACGATCGCATTTGGGAACCCTACCTCGTCTTCGTCAGCCAAAAGGGTATCCCAATCGAGACTTCTCTTCGGGTTTACCGCAGGTACTTGAAATATGACCCTTCCCATATTGAAGATTTTATTGAGTTTTTGGTTAATTCGAGCCTATGGCAAGAGGCTTCTGAGAGGTTAGCTTCTGTGTTGAATGATGACCAATTTTACTCTATAAAGGGAAAAACCAAGCATAGGTTGTGGTTGGAGCTTTGTGATTTGCTAACCAGACATGCCAATGAGGTCTCTGGGTTGAATGTGGATGCTATAATTAGGGGCGGGATAAGGAAGTTCACCGATGAGGTGGGTCGGCTGTGGACTTCGCTGGCCGAGTATTACATTAGGAGGGGTTTGCATGAGAAGGCAAGGGATGTGTTTGAGGAGGGTATGTCCACCGTCCTCACAGTGCGTGATTTTAGTGTCATATTCGATTCTTGCTCTCAGTTTGAAGAGAGCATGCTTGCCTATAAGATGGAGGAGATTGGTCTAAGTGACGATGAAGAAGTAGAAGAAGACAATAATGAAGAAAATGGCTCTAAGGAGGACGAAGACATTCGTTTTAGGGAAAGATCATGGGAGGACTTTGAAAAGAATATTTTGCATGGGTTTTGGCTCAATGATAAAAACGACATAGACTTAAGATTGGCGCGTTTGGATTACCTTATGGAGAGGAGGCCAGAGTTGGCCAATAGTGTGCTTTTGCGTCAAAATCCTCATAATGTAGAACAGTGGCACCGGAGGGTGAAGCTTTTCGATGGCAATCCTACCAGGCAGATTCTAACTTACACGGAAGCAGTGAGGACGATTGATCCCATGAAGGCGGTGGGAAAGCCTCATACTTTGTGGATTGCCTTTGCTAAACTGTATGAGCATCACAATGATCTTGCCAATGCTCGGGTCATATTTGACAAGGCAGTGCAAGTGAACTACAAAACTGTGGATAATCTGGCTAGTGTTTGGTGTGAGTGGGCAGAAATGGAGTTGAGACATCAGAATTTCAAAGGAGCACTTGAACTTATGAGGCGGGCTACAGCAGAGCCATCAGTTGAGGTCAAACGAAAAGGTATTCTTAAATTGACCTTTGTCCCGTGTTTGTTTTCCCAATATGCTGTACTTTTTTCCTTCTTTAATGATATCATGTTTGTTGGGGGAGTCAACTGACTCTTGGATTTGGCTTGTGTTTTAATTTCAGTGGCTGCTGATGGGAATGAACCAGTTCAGATGAAGCTTCATAAATCCTTGAGATTGTGGACTTTTTATGTTGATTTGGAGGAAAGCCTAGGTACTTTGGAATCTACTCGGGCTGTTTATGAGCGGATATTGGATTTACGAATAGCCACACCACAGATAATCATCAATTATGCATACTTTCTGGAGGTATGGAACAACTGTCATGTTTTAATATAATATTTCCTTTGGATTTTACCTCTACTGGTTTTAGTTGATTGACAATCACTACATTGGTTTATGCAGGAACATAAATACTTTGAAGATGCTTTCAAAGTTTATGAAAGAGGAGTGAAGATTTTTAAGTACCCGCATGTCAAGGACATATGGGTTACATACCTGTCTAAGTTTGTGAAGAGATATGGAAAAACAGAATTGGAGAGAGCAAGGGAGCTGTTTCAGAATGCAGTTGAAATGGTAGGCACGTTGTTTTTAGCTTAAATCTAAGTTTTCTTGGAGTATTTCTCTTTACAAATTTTACATTGATGACCCCAGGCCAAGAATATATTTGGAAGTGTGTCAAATATAGATACATTTTATTCTGTTGATATTTTCTTAAATGACCTGTCATCAATTATCTGTCTGAGCTCAGTCTTTTTGTCTTTTGTATGGTTGTCCTTTCTATTACTCAAGTTGAACCTAGAAAATATAAGTTATTTTTACTCGAAACCTTAAATTTGATGAGTCAATGTAGATTAATGCTGATACAAAGGCATGAATCATTTGATGCAATTAGGCTTATATGATATTATAAGGCTTATGGTCCAACTTTGAATATATTTCTGTAGTGGACCTTATAAAAATAAGGTCTTGGTCGTGGATTGCTGCAAAAAATGGGAGCTATACTTTATCTATTTTGGGATCGGTGTAGCTGCCCTCTTGGATGCATAAGGTCTTTATGCTAATTGCTTGCTGACAGCTGATAGGCAGATAGCTCTGTTCTTGCATATCTACTGCTGCTGTATGAGTACTGATATGGAGCCCGTTTGTCATTGCTTATTTTATTAAAAAAATCATTTTTTTAACCATAAAATGATTTTTTTTTTATGTTTTTAGTGTGTTTGTTTTTGCTTTTGAAAATAATCAGAAGCAGAAAAAAATCATTTTTGGGGTTAAAATGAAAAGCAGCTTTGAGTTGCTTCTGGAAAAAAATCAGTTTTTATAACTAACTACTTTTAAAAAAATGATTTTTATGATTGTAAACAAACACAAATATGCTTCTGCTTTTTTTAAAAATCTCTAAAAATAATCACTAAATTATTTTGTAACAAAATCAATTATTTTTTAATCTTAAACAAACGGGCTCATGATCTGATTAAGTTCTGCTGATATGGACTAATGTGGTATGTTACTGATACTCATCAGTTGATTCTTGTGTGGGTCTGTTATGTCTAGAACTGTTACTGATACAGAATTATGCAGAATTTATTGACACTAAAGCTTATTGGTTGATCGGTTTTCAGTTTATCAGGGGGGGAGTACTTTTGTAACAGTTCAGTTCCAGTGTATTAAGGTGTTTGGAATTGTGGCCAGAAAGATGTATAGCTTGTGGTTTTTGCTGGTTTGTAACAGATTGGTTTACCATAGGGTGTTTGGAATTACTGGCAGTAATGTACCTGCTACTGTTTTTGTTGGTTTGGATTGTATAAGTGACTAAATGTATTGGGTTAGAGTACCTCTTGTATTTTGATTAACACATTTCTTTGTTTATCAAAAAAAAAAAAGTCCTGCAAGTTGAAGAGCATATATCAATTTTGTAATATCATCGAGCAATATGTCCTTTTAGATCTTGAAGGTTACTCTGCAATTTGATATGGATGTACTTGCTTTTCTTTAGCTTGTCAAATATGTTACAATGAAAATGTTGCAATTTGGAAGAGAGGAACGCTTCTGGTTGATTGAAATGGTTCCCAGCTGTGTTTTAATCTGTAATTAGGGGATTTATCATTATATGCTGGATATAGGTATAAATAGTTAATTGCATTATTTGATGATATTTTATTATGATGCTAACTGAATCCTTCTTTTGGGTGCATGCTTGCAAACAGGCACCGGCTGATCAAGTGAAACCTATTTACCTGCAATATGCTAAGCTGGAGGAGGACTATGGACTAGCAAAGCGAGTTATGCAGGTTTATGATCAAGCAACTAAGGCTGTTCCTAACAATGAGAAGTTAAGCATGTATGAAATATATATTGCTCGCGCAGCTGAGATATTTGGTGTACCCAGAACTAGGGAGATCTATGAGCAGGCAATTGAATCTGGTCTTCCAGACAAGGATGTCAAAACTATGTGTTTAAAGTATGCTGAGCTGGAAAAAAGCTTGGGAGAAATTGATCGGGCCCGTGGAATATATGTATTTGCCTCTCAGTTTGCAGATCCACGATCTGATCCAGAATTTTGGAATAAGTGGCACGAGTTTGAGGTTCAGCATGGAAACGAAGATACCTTCAGAGAAATGCTTCGTATTAAGCGGAGTGTCTTTGCAAGCTACAGCCAGGTTACTTTAGTCTCTTAGTTGTCACTCCTCCTTTCAGTCTGTAACCTTGTTATTTTGCATGTTTTCTGATCTTCTATTGTTTTTCCAGACACATTTTATATTGCCCGAGTATCTGATGCAAAAGGATCAAACTGTGAATCTGGATGAGGCCAAAGACAAATTGAAAGAGGCTGGGGTCCCTGAGGACGAAATGGCTGCTTTAGAAAGGCAATTAGCCCCAGCAGCTAACAATACAGTGACAAAAGAGAGAAAGGTTGGGTTTGTCAGTGCCGGAGTGGAATCACAATCTGAGGGAGGGATAAAACCAAGTGCAAATCAAGAGGATATTGAGTTACCAGAAGAAAGTGACTCTGATGATGATGATGATGATAAGATTGAAATTGCACAAAAAGATGTCCCTTCTGCTGTTTTTGGTGGTTTAATTCGAAAGAGAGAGGAGGATGAAAATAATGGAGAAGCGGATGGTGCTAATGAGAATCGGCTTGGTGCCCTTGAGAGAATAAAGAGGATGAAACGAAATTAAGGTATCAAATTTTGATGGCAGTGAAATTAGTTTTGATGAGTTGTACTATGTACTGACATCAACCTAACAGAGTTGGTTAACTGTATTTTAGACGTGTATATCTTTATAGTAGATTGTAGTTGTGAAGTGTACCTCTTCCTTTTCAAGCTGCGATAGTGGTACCAACATTGTTTGTCTTTCTGCCTGAGAATCATGGCATACTTTTGATGAGGTATGTCAGTTTTTAAAAATAAAAAATAGGGGTGCATTCAAATTTATCCAGAGTAGATAAAAAAGTTAGATTTAAATACAATTTGCCCCTATAGATTTTTGTAATTTTGTTTTTGTTCTTTATAATTAAAAAAGTGTAAGTTCTGATAGTGTCTCACTGATATGAAGTTAGTATAATATATTGCGTGAGGTGACTAGACGCTTATTGTAGCCTGGTAATATGTTATATACAATTTATCAGTGTGGCATTTACTTTGTACATAACCACCCCATGTCTATATCATCATTCTCAATGTTCAAAGTCATTTAAACACTCCATGGTTTGTGTTCTCTCAACTGTCAGAGCCTAGGGTTGGATTTCATGGAAAAAGCAATATCACGAGTCCCACCTCTAGTCGGGTTAAGTTAACTTACCAAAATACTATGGCAGTGGAGGGTTACTGCGATGCTACACCCGGATGGATTCCAATCCTAGATGAAGGTTTGAGAGGTTCCCAAATTGGAGAGTAAGTGAACCTCATTCTTTTTGTTAAGGTTTGAGATTTTAATTCACATTTTTTAACTTGAATCTCTACTGGTAGAAGGAGTCTTGGTATTGTCAGTACTCAGTACTTTCGGTGGCTGGATCCTCCATTGCTTGATTGTACAAGAGATGTTATACAAGAGCAACAGGGAATGGTTGAAAAAATTAAGACCCAATTGAGGCTATACAAGATTATGATGCTCATTTCCTGAGCTATCACAATGCTGCTGTTGATATTATTCATTGCTTAGGCTGTTTGTAGACTCCTGATTAATGTAGATCCTTGAAATGATGGTTTGTGGTCTTGTTACTTTTTTTTTACTCCTTGCTCCTTTTGCAACTCTCCGACCCCTTGCTTCTATTCCACCTCATCCCACCCCTTGCTCTTCTTCCAACGCCTTCATTTGCAACAACAGTAGCATTCATAGCAATCGTAGCATCTCCATTTCCAACTCTGTTTCTTGCTCTACTTCCACATTGACCTTGATGTGGAAGGGTCATATTTTGGCAATTGACCTTGTGGCCATAAATCTTGCACTTGCTACAATACAATGATGTGTTTATCCTCTTTAGCTTGAGGGACTTTGTAGGCTCATCATCCTCTCTTCTGCTCAATATTTTGGGTCTTCCAAAGATTGTTGATCCAACAGTAGGTTCTCACCTGTTCTCCCCATTATCAGGGTTCACGATTGGCCCACAATTCTCTACATGCTTCTCAATTATGCAACATTCGTTTGCAAAATCTTATGGATCTTCATTATTTGCAGATATAGGTGTAACATCATGTTTGCAAGGAAAACAGGTGAGATCCAAAACCTGCATCTGTATGTATGTGCTTCTAGATCCACTTTGTATGCTCCAAAATATTTCTTCACTTTAAACTTTAGGCCTCCAGCCTATGTAGGTACACGCCTCCATGACTATCGAGTCTTTTCGTAGACTTAGGACATGATTTACCTTTTACCCTGTACTTATTTTCCATAAGCTTATTACTTGCAAATCTACTCTGATATACTCTCTTATCCACTCAAGCATGGAGATAATTGGTTGTTCCCCTGCTCCCACCATCCTCTCAATTGACCAAACCCGGTTCTAACGACATGTTCTCAATTGTTTTGTTCAATTTCTTCTTCTTTACACATTGATTTTAAACTTTTATTTAAATTATTGGGGTGGACTTTGACATTGATTTTTTGTATGGATACAGGGATGGCTAAGTTAGAGGCCGCGTGTTACTTTTTTTTTTTAAATGAAGATAGAGATTGGGCCCTGCTACCTGCACCCCTACAATTTGGCACACACTCCCACACACCCCCACATCCCTCCCGGCATTTAAATGCCGGATTCAGAAAATATGTTTCCGGCATTTAATTGCCGGGAAATTCTTAAAATTTGAAAAAAAGCGTTTCCGGCAATTAGATGTCGGAAACATATTTTCTGAATCCGGCATTTAAATGCCGGAAGTTTCCCGGCAATTAGATGCCGGAAACATATTTTCTGAATCCGGCATTTAAATGCCGGGAGGGATGTGGGGGTGTGTGGGGGTGGATGCCAAATTGTAGGGGTGTAGGTAGCAAGCCCCTAGAGATTTCACATCAAATTTGTTCTTATATGGGCCGAGAAACTCATCTTTGGGCCCAATCTCTTTAACTCAGAATCAGCTAAAAACATTACAAATTAGTCATTCAAGGTCTTATCATTACTCATTATGAAAGAGGATGGAATCACACTCCTGACACCAATGGTCTTGAAGGAACTAAAACAAAGAATGCCTATATATATATATATATATATATATATATATATGAGTCATGACAGAAGAGAAGGCAATCAATTTTTCATACATGGTATAAAGTCTCGAAAGCTTCTAACGATACTCGAGATTTTTTACTAAAAAGAAAAAGACCCTCTTTAGCCTTGTTCTAGAAAGTCAACAGTCTTGGTTTGTTGGACAGGGAGGACGGCTTTTTTATCACCTGCTCAAGTGCTCAACCCTTATTGTGCTATATTATCAGTGCTATGTTCCAAAAATCAATTAGTTAAGAGTTGTGTTACTTTGCAGAATAAGTTTGTACAGGCTCATCATAAATGTGTTTAAATAATTGCCAAAACAATTTAACTACTCAACTAGTTATTGAGATATCATTATCATACATTTAACTAATTAATAACCTTTTTTTTTTTTGGTTAGAAACTAATCAATTTATAACTTCAAAAGATATTATTCAGGACTTCATACGCTAAAATTGTAATTAACTATAAATAACTAATTGGTTGAATCAATTTTGACAATTGAAAATAATCAGTCATATATGTGTTGATGATATGTAGTTTTGTTTAACAAATATTGCGGGCCAACCATTATTTCCCAGTCAGTTATGGATGCTTTATTTTAATTTTTGAACTAATTAAATTCAAAGAACTTGAAGCGTCATGAACAGTCATCACTTAATATATACACATTTAAGGGTGATAAATGGATGAATTGGATAAATTTTTATTCGAATTATAATGGATGAATTAAAAACAATTCATTAATCTATTATGATCCATTAAAAATTCATTAAAAATATTCAATCTATCCACGGTCCAATTAAAAAAATCCATCAAATTCCTTCGTTAACAACTCTTTTATGGATGCATATCCAATCCATCCATAAAAATTATCTTAAAATTTAAATAATTTTTTTGATTATTTCAAAATGGTATCTCTCTTATTCATCCATAACTTGCACCTTGACCTTGTGAAAAGCTTCTTCTAAGTTTCAAAATTGGATCCATTACATTTTGGTTGTTGGTCCAATTGATTTAAAAATAATAGATGATCATAAACCATCCACTAAAAAAACAATCCAATCCAATCCATTAATTAATTTATTTTTATTATAAATGAATTGATAGGATGAATTTTTTCCTAAATGGATCCATGGATATTTTGCCACCCTAGACACATTCAAGACATAAATTGACACGGACGGACATATGCATGCATGCATGCATGCATACATTGAAAAATGAACAAAGCGAAATAATGTTAAATTAAACATCACATTCTTCCATTCATTCTATTAACCGATAGTATACAAACACGAACAACAATCCTAATTCCTATGTAATTCCCTGTAAGAGTTTCTTTCTTTCCTAATATATATGCTGAACTCAAACCCCATTTTTCATATGTGAGTATGTGACCTCTGGGGAAAAAAAAGAGATCATGATAATGATTCTAACAACCATAAACTACTATGGAAAAAAAAAAAAATACCCATGCACATGCAGCTGTTAAAATATGTACACTGTCGTCAAATTTTTTTTTTTTTAAATTATATAGAGAATTATGTATGTATGTATGCATATGAGATTAATTGGCATCGCGGTTAATCATCTGCATGTACTGATTCAAGGATTCTTGTCTCTGCAACCTCATCTGCTGGTTGAAGTTCCGTATGAAGGCTTCCACGCGCCGATTCAACTCGTCTTGACTCAGCGACGGCTCTTTCCTCAGCTTCGATACCGGCGGCTGATGGTGGCTCGGGTCCTTGAAGGTCGCCGACTTCTTCACTTCCAGTGGGCCCCACACGTCACCCTTCTGCCTGCACCCTCCACCGCCCTCCGTTATCGCCTTCCACGTGTTCTCCAGCGTTTCGTGCTCTTTTGCCTTCGCCACCCTCAGTGCCCTTCCACCTAATAAAACGGCATAATTTGAAGTTTGAATTAACCTTTGTTTTGGGACAACATGCAACTTGCAACAACTAGTAACGTACGCTACGAGTTTTTTTTTTTTATGGCAGGGAAATGCTAACCAGCGCGGTTATGGTATTCTAATAAAGGAATCAAAAAAGATAAATTTTGTTCTTTTGCTTTTGCCTCTTTGTTAGTTATAAATAAATAAAAAAGATAAAAAAAATTTTAAAAAAAATAGTGTGGTTTTTTTTAAAGAGTAAAAAAAAATAATTTATTTTAGTGTAGTTAAACTATCACGTGCCTGTTTGGTTTGCGTTGCAAACAATGATCTGATATCCAAACCACAGTTGCTACAGTAACATGAGTCCTTGGGTGTAAAATTCAATCCAAAATAATTGATTCACGAGGGGTTAGAATTAATTTCAGTGAAAGCAAAAATTTCTAGCTTTTTATAGGATCCACAAAATTCTACATATTTATATCTTAAAAATGATTTTACTTTATCATCCAAATAAAATCAATTTTCTAAACCTACTTTTAAAATATTATTAACAAACACAAGTCAAATTTTTTAATTGATTTTTTAAAAATCAATTCTATCAAAATATTTTATCAAAATCTAGAAAAAAAGGGAACCCAGTAAGTGTATGTTTGGGATAGCTTAATTATTGATGTTTCAGCTGTTTTTTTTTCAAAAAGCTGTTTTGGTAAATAATTTTTATGTTTGGATGTGTAGCTTAAATTTTTAAAAAGCTTTTTTCAAGGAAAAAAGCTATTTTACTATAATCTAAAAAAGATGACTGTTTTCATTTCAGCTGTTTTACTAGATGGATTTTTTGTGATTATGCTTCTCATTGCCATATTTACCCTCACGGTCTGGACTCTCCACCATAACTAACTTGATTGAAATATTTCTTTCATGAATATTCTATCGGTAATCATGCATGCTATCCACTATGCCTATATTTAAGTTTTTTTTTTTTTTTTTTGACGTACTACTATTCAAATAACGTATTTATAATTTTTAATTAACTATTATAAAATAATTAACTATTATAAAAATAATATATTTTACATATTTTCATAGTTATAAAATACTAAAAATTAAACATTTCATTAAAAAAGAATCAAACATTATTTAATTATACAAATAACTTCATACCCTTTTTTGTAATTTACTATACAAAAGTGATTATTTTTGCACTACCCAAACAAAATAGATTATCTTAAAATCGCTTTTCAGTAAACAGACCCAAACAAAAACAGATTATGATTATAATCGATTATCACAATAATTGATTATTTGAAAACAGATTATCAGCATAATCTTTTTTTTCCAGCTTTCCCAAACACACTCTAAATGATGTATTCAGATTTCCAATAAAAACTTACCAGAGCTGAGTACACGGGTTAGCACTACCTTTTATTTAAATATGAAAATATTAATAATTAATTAAGATGAATAAAAAAAAGAGAACCTTCGGGACTGGATTTGAGGGGTTTCCGGTGGCCGAACCTAGCTGAAAGGGGAGGTTTCTCAATCGGCAATGGATATTCCGGTGGAATCTCGGAGGAGTTTATCCACGTGGAGTCCTCGATTGAGTTGAATATTCCATGGTCAATTTCATTGACCTCCTCTTCTTCGTCAACCGCGGCTGAACCGTTGACCACCACGGCCTTCACTTCCCGAACCGGTGGATCTTCTGCGATGTCGTTTTGGGGGAATTCTGGTAGAGTTTTAATAATCTGGTAATTAGCAGCAGGAAGAGGCGTAGGAGTTGGGTTAGGGGGAGAGGAGTGGCGGAAGGTGGAGGTGAAGAGGATGGAGATGATGATGGCGTTGAGGAAGAGGTAGAGGTAGGGAGGTTTGAGGCATAAGAGCAACAAGTTCCAGATGAGAGGAAGGTGAGTGGTTGCAAATGGAAGAGAGGCCTTAAGTCCCAACAAGCTCAACACAACGCCTACACAGATCACAACAAGTTTTACAGAAACTATGGAGGCCATGTTTGAGAAAGAAGTGAAGATAGAGAGGAAGTGGAAGTGAATGGGAGATTTATAGAGAGGAATCAATTTGGTGACCCTCCTTCCTCTTTTCGCTCTAGCCATTCACCTTGTGATTTCTCAGACCTGCCGTTTTTCTTTTTCTTTTTTTTCTTTCCAGAAATTAATATTTTTTAGATTTTAAATATTTATTCGAGTTAATTAATGATGGGGGCCACTCACACTGACTCACTCCATCACGTGACAACTCATCGTCTCAAAAACAGAAAATAATAAAATCTATATATGGTGAAATATTTTTCTTTTTTTTCTTTTTTGAAAATATTTCTTTATTCCATAGTTAAATTAGGTCTTTCTACCTAAAAAACTAGTTAAATCAAGTCTAATATTATCCTATAATATCAAGTCAAGTGTCCGAAGGAAACTTCCTCCCAAAAATAATTTCGTATATATACACATAAATTCCAAAATAAAAAGTCAAAAACTACATATTTCAAGGATCCTAATCCCTTGTTACAAAAAATAAATAAATAAATAAATAAAAGGATCCTAATCCCTTTCACTCTAATCAACATCGGTTGATATTTATTTATTATTGGTCCAATGGCAAAAAACGCAAAAATAAAATAAAATAAAATAAACACTATCAAAAAACACTATTAGATTCACCTCAGCTTCTTTATAATTATGCAATAATTGCGGATTGAGTATATGCAGCTCATATATAAAGAAAACTATATATGAATAAGTGAAATGTTCAATATATACCAATGAATATGTTGTAAAGAAACATGTTAATTCAAGGATAAAGATTTGTTAGTATTCTACCTTATCAACATTACATAAAATTTTAATTTATATGATGAGATATTATTCACAAGAACAAAACATAATATATGCATCAAAATAGGATAACAAATATTCATTCTTAATTCGAATGCATAATATTATTTTCTGTTGCAAATATATAAAGTGTATTGATCACATTATGACATTTGTCGATATTAAATACTCCCTCCGATCCTTAATATAAGAAATAAATGAGTATATTTTTTTTCTCCAAAATATAAGAAACATGCATCAATTTTCACACATATTAAATGCTAATTTTCAATACTACCCTCATTTATAATAGGGTTTATATTTACGAGATATATCAAATTTCCATACAAGTGAGTTTGTTCATTAATTAATTTTCCATACAAGTGAGTTTTTTCATTAATTAGAAGGGGTATTTTTTATGAATATTAATTACAATTAGTTCATTTCAATGTATTTCCTTGGTCCGTGTATTTTAGGATTTTGTTTCTTATATTAAGGATCGGAGGGAGTAGATAATATATGATAATTATCCCATTAAATATATTTTTAATAAAATAAAATATAAATGATGATTAATCTGACATTGAAATAATAGGGTTTATATTTACGAGATATATCAAATTTCCATACAAGTGAGTTTGTTCATTAATTAATTTTCCATACAAGTGAGTTTGTTCATTAATTAAAAGGGATATTTTTTGAAATTTTTATGCATATTAATTACAATTAGTTCATTTCAATGCATTTCCTTGATCCGTGTATTTTAGGATTTTGTTTCTTATATTAAGGACCGGAGGGAGTAGATAATATATAATAATTATCCCATTAAATATATTTTTAATAAAATAAAATATAAATGATGATTAATCAGACATTGAAATTAAATGTTAAAATTATAATATAAACTAATATAGAACATATATATACACATAAAATAAAAATAAAAATAAAAGAACTTTGCAACAAAGGGATAATAAGGCTGCAAGTGCTTGCACGTGTTCATACGGGAATATCATACCAACATGTGGTTGGTCCAAGTGGTAAGGGACTTGGACACCTTAAACAAGTGGTCAGGGGTTCGAATCATGTCTCTTATGTATGGAGAAAAACTGGTCGGGTGGGTAGAACCCACCTTATGTGCCCCTCAGGTTCCCCGATGGAGATTAGTTACTACTAACGGTGATAGATGCTTCGTATCTATGTCATGGTTATCAAAAAATACGAGAATATCATCATCAAATAATAAAAGTTAATTAGTTATGATCATATTTTAAAAACTCATATTAGATGAAGTTTAGGGCACATTTGGTTCAACAGTTTAATTAACATTTATTCAATAAGCTTTTCTGAAATAAAAAAAAACTTATAAGTTCATAAATTACTTTTATAAATTATTTTTATAAGTTTGTTTTGATAAGCCAAAATAAACTCATTATATATAAGAGCTTTCAAATATTTCCTTAATAATTAATTAGCAATAGATTAACTTACAGTATAAATTTTAGTTTACACTTCCCTCTTCAGATATGCCTTAAACCTTAAGATTTTTCTAACATGATTAGACATGGGCGGTCTTTATAATCTTCATCATGCAAAATGAAGGCAGAATATTGACTTCTGGTTAGGGAACAAGGCTTGCACATGTGGGTATATACCAGTATGGCACATATGTGGCATTTTATATTATATTCTAATGAGTGACTATCTTAGTCATAATGTGTGGATCTAGGTCAAGTGTAGGCCATCTTTCAGATCTTTTAAAAAAGAAAAAGATCAAGATAAACAAGAGGCAGAGAAAAGCTTTAGTGAGCTCATAAAATACCAGCAAAGAAGATTAAAAAAAAAACTATGACGTTTTAAAGGTTTAATTCTTTGCAATATCTGAGAAAAGGGCATTTTAACTGACTGATAATGACACTAAAATTAAATCCAATTTCTTTGTTTGGACTTTTCAAACCGTAATTTAAGGAGTTTCTGGATGAAATATACACACCACAAGTGGATTGGGATCCTCAAAATTAGTTGTTTCTTTTGCACCAAACGGATAGGCAATTACCCAATTGGAAAGGCACGAACCTAGGCTCTGTCTGGTAAAAACTAGCGGATAGCGAATAAGCTAGCGGATAGCGGTAGCGGATAAACTAGTGGATAACGAATAGCGGATAAGCTAGCTGATAGCGGATAGCTGATTAGCTAGCAGATTGGATTTGAAGTGTTTGGTAAAACTAACGGTTGGACTAGCTGATAAATGTAAAATGACATAAAAGGATATATTTGCATTTCTTTTATATTAAATTATATGTATATATATTATTTATATTATTTATTTTAAAATAATTATCACTTATAATAATTTATTTTATTCTAAATTATTTATTGTGTATCATGTCAAAAAAATTTATTTATCGTTTAAAAAATTCAATCATTAATTTTAAATTTTAATATTAATTTAGTTTTAATTATTTTTAATAAATAAAATGGAATAATAAAAATAAAATTATATATTGATTTGATTTTTATATAAGTTTTATTTTTTATAGATAAAAATATATTTTCCACTTTTTTTTTATCTTAAATATAAATCTAAATGGAAAAATTAATTCTTATTTATATATTATGTTAAATGATTAGTATTTTATTTTATAATCAAGGATAAGTGAGAAATTTAATTGAGATGGTAGGGATAAAAATGGAAGAAAAAATGAAACGCTATACGCTATAAGCTCAAACGCTACTTCAAGTAGCGTCTGGGAAAAATGCTATACGCTAGTGAAAAAATGCTATACGCTAATTTTAAAAACGACTACCAAACGAGGCTACTTTTCCATCCGCTATCCGCTAGCGGATTTGGCAAACCAAACAGTGCCCGAAGCTCCACCATCTGGTCTCTCTCTTTAAGAGATAAAATGGTCGGTTCAATAAAAAAACAAAAAGCCATAAACTTCAGAGCTTTCTTAAATTGATCGATAAAATTGTCTCGTCTGACGACGATAGTGCCATGAAATTGCATAAAAAAGAAGCGACAAAAATTAAAGATGTGATGCACGAAAGCCCTACCGAGCAAGATAAAGACTTTCAAGAACATACATCATATCTCAAATACAAGAATTATGAATTTTTTTTTTCTTCTTCTCAAATTTGATATAATAGTTTCATATTGTTTAAACTTGAAAATCATTTGATATTGACATTTTAATTTGGTCATATTTATAATTATATACAGAAATTTTAATTTAAAAAGAATTGGCTACACAATATAGATATTTACTATACAATAATATTTTCTCACTATTCTCCTCCATGAATTAGGCAATATAATAGTGTTTTTTTTATTATTTGTTATGTATTTTGAATTATGAAATTATATTTTATTCAATTAAGAGATACTCAAGAATATGAAACTTTTCAAAGTATCTCAGGGAATATTCACCAAGTCTTAAATTATGCAGTTTAAGGATGCTAGTTAATTAAAAACTTTGTTTTTTCTTTTTTCTTTTTTATAGGCAAATGTTAATAATTAGTGTTTTATGTTAGGTAAGGGTAGTTGAATCCATGACTTCCTTATCACTCAGACCCTATGTCCTTCATTTTTTGACATTATGGTTCACTTATTAATTGTTCATTGATCTAGTGAGGGAGATTAGATTGTGTGGCCTTATTTATTTAAGGTGGATGTACCCAATTGAGCGATACTTGAAGATCTTGAAAGGCTATGTGAAGATTCTACAACGTCCAGAAGCATCTATTGTTCAAAGGTACGTTGCGGAAGAAGCTACTGAGTTTTGTTTGGACTACCTTTCTGAAACGGAACATATAGGGATTCCTAAGTCTCGCTATGATGGAAGATGTGAAGGTAAGGGTACACAAGGTGAAACTATTACAAGTAAGGGTCGGAAGGAAGTTCTTCAAGCACATTTATATATATTGAATAACACTGATGAAGTTCATCCTTACTTATGCGAGCACAAAAGGAAAGTCATGGAAGAAAACCCTCGAATAAACGAAAAGTGGTTATTGAACAAGCATAACAGGACTTTCCTACAATGATTTAAAGATGAGATTCCGAAGGATGGTAGTACTGCTTCTGATACATTAAAATGGCTAGCACGTGGGCTTAATTTTAATGTCATATGTTGGAGCAGTTACGACATCAATAAGTTTTCCTTTTATACAAAGTCCCATGATGACAAGAGTACCATGCAAAATAGTGGGGTTATGATTGTGGCTGAGTCCATGTACTTCTCTAGTTCAAAAGATACAAAACCCATTATGGCACCCGTCTCTTACTTCGGAGTCATTGAAGAAATTTGGGAGGTTGCTTACACTAAATTCACAGTGGCAGTTTTTAAATGTAAGTGAGTTGACAGTAAAAGTAGTATGCAAACCGATGAATTAGGATTTACATTGGTAGACCTTAACAAGGTTGGTCATACGGAAGACTTTTTCATCATGGCTTCCCAAGCAAAACAAGTATTTATATCAATGATCCTTCTAACAAAAGGTGGTCAGTGGTTCTCCAAGGAAAAAACATGCATAATGGTAGTGATGAAATTCAAGATTCAACTCTTGATATACCTGAGACCCCTTCTTTCTCATCACGGATGCCTAATTTCATTGAGGAAATTGGGGTGGATGATATACTTGTCACTCGTGATGATCATAATGAAGGGATATTGATCTAAACTTGACTAAAGTGTAAGTTATGCATGTTTATTTTTATTTTGCACCATAGTGTAATTAATGTTTTTTTAGGTATCCATGTTAATTATTTATTTTTTGTTTTTGTTGGTGACTTAAAATTAATGTTGAATCTCTATTTGAACTTGTGCAGGCTTTGGCGGAACAGAGTTGATGGATCGCAGATATAGACTTTGAGCACAATGCATAGATTTATGCTTTAGGTACTTAGAACTTATATTATTACTTTGTGTATGTAACAGATCATGACTTACTTATTAGCTTGATCAATTTTGTTTGTATATATATATGATTTCTTGTTGTACGATGGATATATATTGATTCTGCCATTGATGGATTGAATTTTGGATGATCTTAGTTAGCTTCAATGTGTGTATCTTTAAATTTTAATTAGCAGGTGAGTCTGGATGGTTCTCTGTGTATATCTATGAAATATTGCAGGTGCAGTGAAACGGAAAAAAACCAATTTTTTATTTTAAAAAAAACCACTTGTAACAGCGGTTCTATTTAAACCCGCTGTTAAAAGCTCACTTGTAACAGCGGTTCTAAAGACAATCGTTGTTATAAGTCAACTTGTAACAGCGGTTTTAAACACAACCGTTGTTACAAGTCAACTTGCAGTATGACCTGATGCCTTAATCCCGCTACTTTTAAAGGCAGTTTAAAACCAACCGATGTTATTGGCTAACTTGTAACATTGGTTGTAAACCGACGCTACAAGTTAGCCTCCATATCCGACGTTAAAAGTCACTTTTAACCGCTGTTAAAAGTGCTTCGGCCTACAATAATGTTTTATATATATTTTGAAATGCATATATATAAAGAGGATAAAATATAAGTGGGAGATATTGATAAAAACATATTGATGTCTAAAAATTGTTGTTCAAATAACAGAACTCAAAACTTAATTGTATCGGCATCCGAAAAAGTTAATATATCAGGCTCAGAGTATGGAAATATCAAGTATCTGAAATAAGAAAAAAAAACATTTAAAAGTAACGTGTCATGATTTACTAAAACAAAAAGTAGTTGGCGCCTGGTGGGAAAATGGTGAAATACAACACTATATGTGTCGGCAAAACAACCCTCGCTCACATATGCCCCATCATTCAATTGTTAACTGTATCCTGCGAATGCTTCTCATTCATCTGATCTATTCAACAAACAGTTGTAGATATTGAGCTCCATAACTAGTAATATTATCATTCGACCAACCCAAAAGGATAATAAAGATAATAAAAGCACTAGTCAAGCTTTCAAGTTGTCAACAGTTTAAGGTGTGAAACGTATGTAATTAAGTATGGATAACGTGTAGGCCCAGCATTATTTAAAACTATTAACTGGCTCGGAGGTGATGGCGAATTGATGAGAAAGAAGACAAGGAGAAGGTTGGTGATTTGGAAACTGAACAAAGAAGAGGGTTGCGTGGAATGGTACGGCAGTATGAATGTAATTATGGTCAAGAAAGAGTAAATGGATAAGGGAGTAATGTATGAGTATAACGGTAACGGTAACGGTAACGGTAACTGTCAGTGTTTAAGTTTGAAGTCAAAAAAATTGCAGAACTCTCAAGTCAGCAGTCCACAAGCCGTTTCTTTGCACCGCCCATTGCTCAGCTGAAGCCCAGATGTTAGGCTAATTAGCTATCCATTTCACGTCTCCGAGATCATTACTTCATTTTCTTAACAATAATATTATATTATTTTATGTCAATACACTTTTTACTATATAAATATATAATTATAAACAGATCTTTATTACTTTTTACATACCTATCTACTAGTATACTATAATTCTATTATTACATAAAAGTGTGTGAAAGAAAGTAATGTACTACTTGCATTTTTATCTGTCTAATATATCGAATTCAATTGTTGGGTCTCCGAAAATTTTTATATGTAATACATATATATCCTTTTAATAATTTTAAATACTAAATGAAAATGTATTATTTTTCATTATTTTTAGAATATGAGTTTTATTTGACAATATTCCAAACAATATAGAGTGCATAGCAATCTTTTTCATAGGCACCCCACCCCCCTAATTGCGGCTGCCATCGCAACTATAATCGCAGCTTGATGAGATCCGCAATATAAACTCAAATTGGTCTATGAATTTGGATGGAAAAAATACCAAAAAATGAATGTAAACGAATACAAATGTGAAATGAATGGATCTTTACAGACTTTTATTGAGTATGCAGCAAAGGAGCAGCTCTGCATGGCTGTATGAAAACATGATGTATTTAATAGAAAGAAGTTGATGATTATGTTGAATTCACCCCAATTTGAGAAAACTAGAAAGTAGCACAATCAGCAAGTGCAAATGAAATTCCGTCTTTCAAGTTCATAACCAAATCACAAGTTCCACATTTGAAAGCTTCGAATGGCCAAAATTGATTGCGAGTAGGAAGAATTGAAAGGCACCGTAGTCCCTTATCAAGCTCCACAAAAGTGGTTTCCTCCATCAACTACTTAACATCAAAGTGAAAATTCAAGTCTGGTATGTCGCCCAGGTCTGCATAAGTTCCCTTCAAAGCACAAGCCAAACTCTGCTGATGGACCTGGCTTTAATGGTATTGGTGCAACTCGCTTACAATACTTATATCCCTTAGAGCTTGTTTGGAAAAGATTAAATCTTTCTCATTCAACTGTTTTTAGAGGATTAAAGTGGTTTTGTGCAAAATTTGATATGTTTGGTATATAAATTATTTTCTAATGGTGTTACATCATTATAGATCACGGTTCCCAGAACCGTGATCATCTGGGATAACCAAACAGCAGGATAACCTTTTGATTGTTAACAGAGAGAATGAGAGATTAAAGAATAAGATTCCTGGTTTAAGCCTCTAGTCAACCATTTTGCTTATCTTTAAATTCCGGGGAACTTCGAATAGAATAGCCAAACTGCAAGTAACCCACATCCACTATACTTCTGTCATCTGAGACATCAAAACCAACTTTTTCATATTAAAAAACTCCACATGTTGTTGAACCATCAATATATGTTATTTTATAGGCGCAGAGTTGGGTACCATACAATTGGTGCAAGTTCTTATTTTTGAGGGTTTAAGAGTGCAGTTGCCAGAATAACAGGATTGATTTATATATCAGGAGGATTTTGAGGTATAAAATCCTTCACCAAATGAGCTCACTGGCTGTATCAATAAATGCTGAAACCTGGGTTGGTGGGATGCCTATGTAAAAGGGTTGTTCTGTACTCGATCTATTGTCTGAATTAATATGGATGAAATCTCTAGAGGTTCTTCAGATGTAGTAGTTGCATGAAAGATACCATGTTCTAAGAGGTTGACAGACCGGTGAGCCGCTGCAACACGACGCTCATAGGAGGTCGTAGAAAAGTTGTAGAGTGGGGACTGAGGTAAGTCACGGTGGATAAGAGAAATTGAGAAACCATCATTAGTGCCGGCGTTGACAGAATGTGACTATGATGGAACAAATTATGAGCATAGAAGTGAAAGAAGGCAGGGAAAGTGAAAGAAAGAAGCCATAATTTTGCCTGTGGAAATGAAAATTAAAGTTGCACAAACAAAGGAGCTCATGATTTGCTAAATTTACATGAAGAAGCCAACCGTAGTTGTCATGATATCCACCTTTTTATAAGTCATTGGAATCAACAAATGCATCCATTATTTTAAGATAGTTTTGAGTCAAAGTCTATTGAATATCACAGAGACTGATCTAAGATCTAAGGCAGAACTAAAGAATGGAAACTTGGAATTGTATTGAATGTAAATCTTGCATTGCAAGAGTGACCCTGAGTAGTTTATATAGGGAGTGGGAACACTGCATTGAGCAGTTACAGAGGATCAACCGAATGCTAACAACTATAACTAGTCTAACAGAATTCTGCATTTGAATCTACATATACATTTGCATTTACATTTCATTCATGTTATATGCACCCAAAGTCACTCATCAACTTCTTCACTTACCTCGTTAAATTCAAATTTCTCTAGTGTTTTGGACACTCCTTAGTAACAGCTTGGATAGTTTGTATTTATTCCCTAGCTATTTCCTGATTAATATAGTCCATGTAACAAATGAAAGAAGAAAGAGGGGAAATCAATTGCAATTCATCAACTTAAAATGCATCAGATGATATGATTCACAGCTTAAGCTTATGGTGATTCCCTTCCCCCTAAAATTCATGAAGAAATGAGCATGAAACAGAGCAAGCACAAATTTATGTTGGAAGGGGCGAAAGAACTGGAATTTGAGTAGTACTGATCAGTTATTCTCTTGATTCAAACCATAAAAGTAGCTGATACAGTAATCAGGAACAATTATCATAGTAAGAAAATCGCCATAAGCTGGATAGTAGATAGCAAGTAATGAAATAAAAGCTAAGTTCCTTTTAGCAAGGTCGGAAAATTATCAAATTACAACCACCAAAAAGAAGGAAATTTTAGAGTGGTAGTGGATGGGCAGCCTTATATAATACAAATAATATCTTTATAGAAAAAGCAAATCCACTTGGCATCAATGTTTCTATGTTTCTAGTGCCACAAAAGAACTCTTAAATACATCTATCACAATAGCTTCACTCTCTTTCTTTGTCCATATCACATCACTCATCTTTCTTGTTTTGTCTCAGCATTTGTTCAACTTGTCCACTATATGGTGCAGCATGATAAGCATACTGTTGAAGAACAGAAAAGATAACCATCTCTATGCATACCAAAATATTCTGCATTGCTTCCTCAATGTGCTCCACATCTAACCGCAAGTGATGAGATTTAATGATGCCCATTGCCGCTAAAATGTCCAGCACCATTCCCTGCATATGGCCAAACAAAATTCATTATTATCAAGGAAAAGGCCCTATATGACCACATGTTATATCAGAAGAATAATCTAAAAGTATAGGACAAGGGAAAGAATTGAAGGCATATGTAAGACAAGCAAGTAAATTGAACACAAAGTTAATAAACCACATAACAATATCTGCATATCGAAATACCCTGCCATCAGCAAATGCTAAATAGAATGTAAATGTAGGATAGCAAACATAAAAATTCAAAACTACTTGGGGCTTAAAATTTGAGGCAAAAGTTAAACACATTTTATTTCTAAAGAAAATCCCAAATAATTCAGAAAACCGTTACAGACTTACAGGTTTGAAGTTTGACTTGACAAAAGTAGCAAACAACCTCAGCAGGTATTGAAGATCATTTAAGTTATATGATTACTGATTATATCATGGGTCACCATTAGCATTTGAAGATCTTGGGACAACGCAAATTTCATGTCTTTATCTGCAAATGACTTACCTTTTTCACTAGCCAAATACTTATTGTACAATGTACAGAACTCTCAAATTACAATAAAATAGGACCAAATGGTGCCGGGAATTTTTTTATTTTGATCAAGTGTTTAACACAACAAGTAAATAGAAGGAAGCTATGAAAATAATTTAAAATAAGCAAATAAAACGAAGTTGAGAACCACTAGATGGTCTAATTATTTATATTTTTTATATCTGTAGAGTCGATATTTTTCCGTATGTATAGAAGGCACCATATGTGCCAAAATTGTAAGTTCAGCATGTTTGGTTGTTCAAAACTTGGTCCCTATCTTCCCTCTAACAGGGGGTTGTCTTAGTTGCTTTGTTGCTATAGTCTTCTCTAGGTGGTCAATGAACCTAGCTTACCCGATGATTAATAAGGATAATGAGTTTACCTGCCAAAAACAGAAGAAAACAATTCCTTTGATGCACAGGAACTTCGCTAGTGGTTTGTGTGGTGCTAGTTCTTTGGCGAAAACATGGTAAAAGATCACCAGAGAATACAGGGCCAATGAAACAGAAATGTTGAGAATGGCGGTGAAGGTCCAGCTTAACCAAGTTGGATACAGTCCAACTAGTTGTAAAGTAATCATCAAAATGGAACACACTGGGCGGACGATAACAAACTGCCACGTCCAGTATTTTAGAAGCTTCAGCGTATGGTGGTTCAGCCGAACAGAACGAGGCTGCAGAAAGTCAATTACACTTGTGAATAGCATGACATCACTAAAAACACACACACACCATAGACATGAGGATATTCATGCAAGTGCCTCTGAAAATAAAAGTTACTTGTAAGTGGGAAGGAATCAACACATCCATCAGACCATCACATGAAAGTTGTATGAATATTCATTAATGATACCTGAAATAGTGTCATTGGAAAAGAGTGGTGAAATTCCCTGCCTTTAATTTCATCAGGCACAATGTTTCTGCTAATTGATATGTTCAAGTAACTGTACATCAAAGCCAAAAACTTGGCAATCACGAGGGCTTCATAGCATTCTTTTAGAGACTCCAAAAAGGTGAAAAACTCCTTGCTTCCTCTAATATCCAAGAGACCCACAAAGGAGACAACTGCATAGATGGGAGCCATAAGGATGATGATAATAATAGCCTTTTGCTCTTTTGGGTTCTTCCAATAGAAGAGATGCTGAGAACACAACTGTAATGTGAAATGCATGGAAAGCATAACACAAAATGCAGATCCCATCAAAGTGAGCTGTGCAGGATTGAGTCCAGCCAGTGCAGGATTGAGTGCAGCCAGTACATCCATCACTACTCGATAGATTAATCTTAGAATCTGCAAATATAATTGCATACATTAGTGGTTGGTTCCTAGTGCTACACAAAAGAGAGAGAACCCTCACAAAGGGGACACTAAAAATACCAGCTCCACACTATAATTGCATTACATTACATGATTGATTAAAACAAAACAATAAAAAAAGTCCCTCAGGGTCACTCTAATTTACCAAAACCATGCTTGTTTGAGCATCCAGAAACACAGACACTGACATGTATTTTGAAAACAACCTAGTTCTTCTCGAAATCCAAACCGCTTAGCTTTGTAAAAAATAAGAATAAATGATTTTCCGGTTCAGACAAAAACTAAAGAGCAAAGTTGAATTTACGATTTCAAAAGTGAAAGCAGGAAACAGACCTTAATCGGCGCGACCCAGCTGATCCAACTCGTATGCTTCACTCACCTTCTTTCAATGAACTGATGGGGTTAATAGAGAAAATGGAACCACGAATAATGTTGTTGTTCAAAGTCAACACTTCAAGTCACACGTGGCACCAATCAGATCTTGCCACAATGCTCGCTTGATTTATTATTTTCTCATACGACAGGATCCTTAATAACTTTATGCTGCAACATACCATACTGGAAAGAAAACCAGGAGGTGGGAAAATAGAAAAAACTAAACAATTTTTACAAAATAGTTTTTTTTAACAAAAATATATTACATACTAGGGTAGAAGAGGATGTTATTCTTGTTCTTGGAGATTCTTGCTGGGTGCTTGGGCTCAAACACTAGGATGGTTAGAATTTTGGATCGGGCACAAAATTTATCTTTGACATTTACTATCAACTATCAAGAGAGTACATAGTGTTTGGAGTTTAATTGAAAGTAACATCTGGGTAAAGAAGTTTCATCTCAAGGAGGAAGAAAAGGTTGAAAGCTATATAAATAAAAGATACTTATAAATTTTACGCTGTTAAGTTGTGATAGGATGTCAAGTTCGTTGATGTGGCTCTTTCTTTTGGCTATTGGATATATAGTTGCTTATAGCAATTTGGCTCCTCATTTTAAGAGTACAGGTGTTTAAGATTTAATTAAGCAGTCTCAACACAAAGTTAATTGTAATGGATTCGAGTTCTACAAATTAGACCCTTGCTATGAGCACAACAATAAAATCCGATTAGTGCGGAGATTTGTACAATTGATCAATGATTGATTACATGGTAGCAATAGAAGGCTTATTATATATGACTTAGGTACAAGCAAAACCCTAGGCTAATGTGTGTAAGAAAGAGTGAGTCCCCTTATGAGGAGGTAAGCTCCTATTATATAGCCTTCTAAATGGGCTTAACCTAACTCCGACTTTAGGGAATTGGGCCTGGCCCAACCAACCGAGATATCTTCTTGTATCGAGCTGACTGCTTGTCCCAAGCTGCCCTCTTGGGTTGACCAAGTTGTCTTCTCATTCCGCCGAGATGTCTTCTTGTCCCGACCAGGATGTCCTCTTGTACCGACTGAGCTGTACCGAGATGTTTTCCTGATTTACCTTCATCCTTATTGGGTAGGCTGGGATGTTCTTCTTGGAATCCATCTCGGGTCTTGACGGGAAATACATCGCGGGCTTCCACTCTCATCCTTCATACTGGTGGGCATTGATCTATTGGGCCAAAGACCAATTCTGGCAGGAACACTATGTTTGGATTGTCATCCATCCCATTGGTATCACGTCTCGGGTGACAAAGGCATATTTGGATCGTGTATTTTTCCTAGAGCAATGCTAGCATTATACTCTTAAACACACTCCTCTGAACACACACTCTATTATTGGTGGATTTCATGTGGGACCATATGTTTTGGTGAATCTCACATAAAAGGGGTTTTTACCAAACTAACCCACTTTTAGAAACTATTTACCAAAATAACCTACTTTTGAAACTATTTACCAAACTAACCTACTTTTAAATAAAATAATATTTTTTTTTTGTTGACTTTGAGTGGCGCTGGTCCTACCAGCGCCATTGACTTTGACCCGCCACGTGTCGGGTCTTTATTGGGCAAAAAAAAAACGAAAAACAAAAAAAAAAAGAAAAAAAAAAAGAAGAGGGCAGTGGCGCCAGTCCTAACGACGCCACTGCTTTATAATATATATATATATATATATATATATAATTATTTATATATATATAATTATTATATTATAATATATATATATAATTTAATATAATTATTATATATAAATAATTTAATAATATTAATATAATTATATTAATTATTAACTAATTAATAAATATTTATTATTAATATTAATAATTAATAATATATGTTAATATAAATTTATATATATATAAAAATTAATAATTTAATATAATTATTATATATAAATAATTTAATAATATTAATATATTTATATTAATTAGTAATTAATTAATATAATTCTTATATAATGATAATATTTATTAGTATAATTTAATTAATTAATTATGATAATATTTATTATTAATTAATAGTTAATAATATAAATTTGTGTTGTCTTGTGTCTGTAATGTAATTTGTTAAGCTCGTTTCCTTTGACCGATGACTTGGTTGCTCGTCACATTCACATCACATGCATGTTCACTGATCACAATACTATCACACTGGTGGACTGTTTGACAATTTCACAATTCTTGCTCCACAAAAACCAACTCCAACAAATTTGTTTATAATAATTAATTATTATATAAATAAATGATAATAATAATTTATAATTTTAATTATCTTCTTATATATAATAATTAATATTATCATTTATTTATATAGTAATTAATTATTATAAACAAATTTGTTGGAGTTGGTTTTTGTGGAGCAAGAATTGTGAAATTGTCAAACAGTCCACCAATGTGATAGTATTGTGATCAGTGAACATGCATGTGATGTGAATGTGACGAGCAACCAAGTCATCGGTCAAAGGAAACGAGCTTAACAAATTACATTACAGACACAAGACAACACAAATTTATATTATTAACTATTAATTAATAATAAATATTATCATAATTAATTAATTAAATTATACTAATAAATATTATCATTATATAAGAATTATATTAATTAATTACTAATTAATATAAATATATTAATATTATTAAATTATTTATATATAATAATTATATTAAATTATTAATTTTTATATATATATAAAGTTATATTAACATATATTATTAATTATTAATATTAATAATAAATATTTATTAATTAGTTAATAATTAATATAATTATATTAATATTATTAAATTATTTATATATAATAATTATATTAAATTATATATATATTTAATTATTATATTATAATATATATATATATATAATATATATATATATATATATATATATATTTAATTATTTATATATATAATTATTATATTATAATATATATATATATATATATAATATATATATATATATATATTATAAAGCAGTGGCGCCGTTAGGACTGGCACCACTGCCCTCTTCTTCTTTTTTTTTCTTTTTTTTCGTTTTCGTTTTTTTTTTGCCCAATAAAGACCCGCCACGTGGCGGGTCAAAGTCAATGGCGCTGGTCCACTCAAAGTCAACAAAAAAAAATATTATTTTATTTAAAAGTAGGTTAGTTTGATAAATAGTTTCAAAAGTAGGTTATTTTGGTAAATAGTTTTAAAAGTGGGTTAGTTTGGTAAAAAACCCCACATAAAATCCACCCAATAATAGATAGTGTATTGAGAAAGAGTGTGATAAAAAGTGTAATGCTAACATTTTTCTTTTTCCTACGCAACGTGAAAGGCAACATTTCTTGCATTGGAGCTAACGCTCAACCAAACACACACTCTGTATATTTGGATCGTGTATAAATAACGATTCGAATTATCCCAATCCGACTGAGTGACAATATTCTTTTAAAACTGTTACCAATTTTTCAATAATTTGATATAAGTAACAAGATTTTTTTTTAATATATAAATAAACAATATTTTGTATAATATAATAACACTTATATCGATACTATTTGTTTTGAAATATATATCATAAAATATACCTTAATTTTAGTTTTTTCCTTCTTCAATTCTATAATTTAGTTGTGCATAATGTTTCTATCATTCCACTTTCATTTTTCCATTTCCATCCCCTCAATTTGCTCCCAAACAAAGCAAATTAAAGTTACTTTCAAGTGAGTAGTGAAATAGACAAAGAATGTCGAACCAAAACAGAAGAAAGTTTAAGCATTCCCACCTAGTTTGGACCCCATGTACATGATAAACAACATCTTTATCTGTAATTGTAAATCACAGCTTTATAGGATCCTGAGGTCATATCACAGAAGATGTCCAAACTCAAATGATCCAAAAGCATGTGAGCAGTATTTGGGTGTTCATGAGACAAGCAATATCTTCCCAATATGCTGGCTGCTTTCCATAAGGCGATGAGCCTCGGCAGCTTCAGAAAGAGGGAAAGATTTGTAGACCACAGGCTTAACCTTTCCTTCTGCAATTGCAGGCCAAACATTCTTCTCCACTTCACCAACGATCACAGCTTTATTTTCAAGACTTCTATTACGCAAGCCAGCCCCTGCACACAATCCACCACATGAATGAATGATATTCATAAACGTTATGTTCAACAATACTTTGATCCCACCATACAAAATAGAAAATAGCACATTAGAATAATGGAAAAGCTGGTTGTCGGATTTTTCCTCATACAAAACTGTTCAAGAAGAAAATCAAAAGAAGTAGAAGCTCAGAAGGGTTGTGTCAAGCCTGTTGGTGCAGCAGGAAAGTCCAGAAGAATGCACAATTTTAGACGGAAAAGGAAGCATGGTGATAGAAACAACTCAGAAATGTAGAACTGGAAGAAACTTGTATCCAGCAACAAAGATAAATAATCAAGGATGAACAAAAACGCTTAAAATGAATTTGGAGGTAGAAGTCATTGGAAAATAAAGTTGTCGCCATTTTAAATATAGTCATTCTTCGACCATCTATACAAAATCCGTCCTTTCTTTTACTTTAATTTCTTCCTCTTCCAACATACAAGACATCACACCATGTTTTTACTTGAACAGACACAATATTTACTGAAGAAAACTACGCTTGATTAGAAGCATCTATTAGGAAATTTGTCATACCTTGTACTGTAAGACGTTTAGCAACTAAAGCACGGAGATCAACTTCTGCAGAAACCCCCCCTTGAAAGCCAATAATAAAAAGCCTTCCATCAAAATTTAAGCTATCAAGATTTCTTTGATAGTAGGATGCTCCCATACAATCAAGAATAACATCAACACCTGCCACCGATCATCAATTACATCATGCTTCTATATAACCAGTAAAAAACACAAACATCAATGGGTACTACATAGATTATTTTAATGCTGAGGAGTGTAATAGAAGTGGATTAGAATTAAGACGAACAAAAGGATCTTTAACAGTCCTGATCCGTACCAATGGGATACCAAACGGCCAAACCAGTGATAAGACTGATGCAAACAGAACCAATATCCCTCTCTCTTTCCAGGTACTTGAGAGCCTAGTCTCCCCCTCACTCTTCAGGTATCCGAGAAACCCAATTCTCTTCATTACTCTTTACTCTTCTAATCCCCGAATGACCTCCCTTCTCTCCCTTCCTACTGATTTATAAATTTTTTCAGTTGACACTAACTAACTATAGCTGTTACAGCTGTCTATCCATAACAGTCACTAGCTGTTATTAACAGATTCTCACCCTTTATTCTTTCTACATGGCTCCTGGATTCCCTGAAGTCACTTTACCCTACCGTCACTACACCGTTTCCCACGGTTTTTGTTTAAACCATAGTATATGTGACTGGAGGGAATCCAAATCCCTCCTATGCCCTCTTCCCGTATCTAACAGAATGATGGGAAATTACATCATGCTTCCTAGAGATAATACCTTGACCACCGGTTTCTTCCTTTACCCTCGCAACAAAGTCCTCTGTCTTGTAATTGATGCCCACATCAGCACCAATACCCTTGCAAAAAGCAAGTTTCTCCTCGCTACCTGCTAAGCAATACCAAGAATTAAATTTTGGCGAGCATTGCTTGGAGTTTCAATCAATGAGAAACTCAATAACACAACAGTTTCACTGGACAATATGGCAAACAGCTAATTTCCACATCTAAATATATGGATATTCAATAACATTGAAAGCACTACTGAACCTGCAGTAACAAATACTCTTGCTCCTCGGTATTTAGCTATCTGAATTGCAAATGTACCGATTCCACTGGAACCTCCATGAATCTGATGATTAAACATATCAATTATTATGCTACAATAACCAAATAAAATACCCTAGGAAACTAATTATACAGGGGTGACAAAAGCATGATGAGATTCAGGGAGCAAAATACTCCTTGTGCAGTACAAAATAATATAAACATTTACAAGGCTCAATATAAATTTTTTCATAGGTATCAGCCATTGAACACGCTCGTCAAGTCATAGGGATATAAAATAATTTAGAAGAAGCTTAAAAAAGAACAACTGATAAAAGCATGTTCAACAGTCAGAAGGATGACAGTGGAGAAGGCACATATGAGAAATTCTGAATAATCTTTTGAGAAAACCGTAACAAAATTACCCATTATTGGGTGAACACAACAGCTATGCTTTCAGAGAATAGATTATTGTCCTCAAAAGTTATTTATGAGTTTATGACTTACCAACAAAGTTTCTCCTGCAGATAGTCGACTCATCATAAAAACAGTTGACCACACAGTGCATGCCACCTCAGGAAAACTAGCAGCATCCTTCAGAGAAACCCCTGGAGGAACCGGAAGAATTTGTCCAGCAGGAACAGCAACTTTCTCAGCATATCCTCCTCCAGCGAGAAGAGCACATACCTGCAAACCACATCGAACCATTTTTTTCATTCATAAAAGTCATCAGACTGGCAGATTCTAAAGAAAAAAAAAAAAACAATAAGGTATCCACAAATTCAGCCATCACAGAGCCAAAGATAAGTATTGTATAAATGAATGCACTTGATAGTTCTTTCTGGGGAAGTAATGTTCAATCATCAACCTAATTCCAAGCAAACGCATATGTTGTGCTTGTTACAGTTACAGAACTCGAACACCCAGAATTGAATATTGCCTTTTATCAGAAACCCAATTCCTAAAACAGTGAAAAGAATAGAAATTTGAGAACCTGATCGCCGATTTTCCACCTGGAAACGTTTTTGCCGAGGGATTGGATAGTTCCGGAACACTCAAGTCCAGGGTATGGGCTTGCACCTTTAGGGGGAGGGTAGGAACCTTTCCTTTGAAGGGTATCGGCGCGGTTAAGGGCGGTGGCTTCAACCTTGATGAGGACTTCATCGTCTCTGATTTGAGGGTCATCCACGTCTTGGAGCTGCAAAACTTCAGGACCACCCGGAGAGCTTATCACTACAGCCTTCATTTCTGCTTCTGCTTTCTAAATTCTAATCTCTTTCTCTTACAGTGTATTGCTACTACTTCATACATACACTCGTCGGGGACACGGCTCCTTTGTCCAACCGATGATCAGAACTGGGTTGAACCGGCCATTTTTTATTTTCTATTTATTTTTTTTTTGAAATTTTTATTTTAAATTATAAAAATATATTTTTAGTCAAATAAAGGTCTAATGGCTTCCTAAAAAAAAAGGTCTAATGGCAGATTATAAAAATATATATACATGCATTTTATTATTTATCCTTCTTCGTTGGTTTTTGTATCTTCTGAAGTATACAATATGACTATTTCATGTTAATTTAAAATTTGATTTATCTTAACTTTATTACTTAATAATATATATATAATTATCAGTGTTTCGCCATGGTTCAATTATGATTAAACCATCAGTAGCTTCACCGGTTCCATGATCGATCCGATTTTTAAAACATTAAGTTTTCTCCATATATAATACTCAGGCGTCAAACCTCTGACCTATTGCTCAAGGGGTCGAGCCTGTTATTACTTAGACCATCCACATATGAGTACAATGGATAAGTTTAAAAAACTAACTTTGATTTTAAAATGAATAAACATAAGAGATTGACACCAGCTAACAAATCAAGAAAAGAAAATTCTCATTAGAAATGGAAATATTCAATATTTTGAAAAGTGTTATTTTCAATTTTCCAATATGAATTCACACGAATTAGCAAGACCCATAAATATATTTATCATTTAATTTTATTCAAGACAAAAAACATTACATTTTAATACATTAATGATATTTGTACATTAGAAATTTGACAACATTCAACACCTGATTAATGATGTTCAAAATCGTGGTTAATGGATACACCAGTGTCAAATGTCCAAATTCATTAATGAACTTGGTTAATAATATACAAAATCTTAGTTAATAAAGCTCAATGGATGGTTAATGAGTTACCCAATTTTGGTGCACCCGTTAACCAAATCCAATACTCAATTAATCACAATTTTGAATGTCACAATTTTAATGCAATTGTATTACTTGGACATCGTAAAATATGACAACAATCGACACTTGATTAATGATATTCAAAATCTTAATTAATAACATATTGAATTTGGTTAACAGGTGTATCAAGATTGAGTAACTCGTTAACCATCAATTGACCAAGATTTTATACATTATTAATCAAGTTGTCCCTTAATGAATTTGAATATCCAACACAGGTGTATCCATTAACCAAATTTAACACGTCATTAACTACGATTTTGAACAACATTAACCATTTATGTTGTCAACTTTCCGAAGTACAAATATCATTATTGTTGATTAACGTTTCTGTCTCTAAATTCGTAAGAATCTTTCATATAAGTATCAAATTTTAATAAATGATCATTTTAATGTAAACACCATTATATTAATCCGGAGACCTATTTGACTGATAGACCATAACTTCGGGAATTAATTAATATGATTATTAATAGCAATGAACTCCTTCACGCAACAGCTAGAACAAGGCCACAGGCATCTTGCTAATAATATCACATCAGGGGCGAAGCAATATCTTCCCAATATGCTTGCTACTCTCCATGAGTCTGTGAGCTGCAGCGGCTTCTGATAATGGAAAATATTTATAGACAACGTGCTTCACCTTCCCAGCAGCAACAACAGGCCACACGTTTTTCTCCACCTCTCTTATTATCTCTGCCTTCTTTTCTGCACTTCTAAATCGCAACCGAGCAGCTATATTCAAAATAATCATATGAAACACTGTTAGAAAAAATAAAGTTGAATATTCAATGTTCCCCCATCCATCCATAATATTATGTAACTCCATCATTTCATTTCAGCTTTTAAGCTTCAAGAGAAACATTAGAGTATTGTTCAGTACTGCATTTGAAATAGTCAATTCAGTCCACTCAAATACTACAAGAACAACTGGAGAAGATTTTGGTCATACCTTGAACCGTGAGGCGCCTTGTGAGCAAACTATTCAGATTTATTTCTCCAATAGCCCCACCCATAATGCTGATAAGGAAAAGCCTTCCATCAAGGTTTAAGCTGTCAAGGTTTTTCTGAAGGTAGGATGCTCCAATATGATCCAGAATGACATCAACTCCTGCAGTAGATTACTCATCATTTCAGTCTTTCATATACCAATCATTAGGAAAGAAAGAAACCATTAACAAGTCACAGATAATAATATAAGGTAGGCAACTGGTGCAGAAGCTTTAATAACTTTATTCCAAGTTAATTCAGAAAACTGCAAAATGATATATACCTTTCCCTCCTGTCTCTTCCTTGACTCGTGCAACGAAGTCCTCTGTCTTATAATTTATGACAACATCTGCTCCAAGATCCTTACAAGCAGCTAGCTTTTCCTCACTGCCTGGAATTCAATACCGAATGTGTGGAAACTCAATATACCATGAGATGAGCAAAGAAACTAAAGCAGTGTTGGACCTGCTGTACAGAAGACTCTTGCTCCTTGGCATTTTGCCATTTGAATTGCAAATGTACCAATTCCACTGGAACCCCCATGAACCTGATCATTGCAATCAATAGGTCAATTCTCAGCTCTAAGTAATATAAATTTATAAATATTCAACTTATCATCATGTAATGTAGCACGTGCAATTTTTAGTATTAACAACCAAGAAATCATTTTAAAGGCACCTATCACTTAGTCAATGTGAAAATATTATCTTTTAACCAAAGCAATCAACATGTGCTGTGACCAATAACATGAGGACATGAACATGATGCATCAAACAATAATAACTGCCATATCAGGGAACAGTGTTGAAGTCGTGCAGAGATGAATAGGGATTTAAGGTTCAACTCCAACAATATCAGTGTTAGTTTAGGTGAATCCAAAAAACTCATGGTTAGAAGCGATGTGATAGTTACTTTTGCCCAAAAGTGATTCTGAAATGATCCAACAGACTTTTGAAAGCCAAACAAGGTTAAAGATTATTACTAGTCTTAAATCTTTCATAGGCAAACTTGGTACAAATGACAGCAATATATATAAAAATTGTTCACAGGAACTAGTTCACATGCTTGAAATCAGAAACATCCATAGCATAGCATGGATAGCATTAATAGGATTGTTTAAAAAATTTAAATGTATACGATCCAGGTGTTTATTATTCAAAAAGTACGTGAAGGAGGAGAGGTGCAAAAATTTATGCATAATTAAGCAAGGCAGAGTGAGTTACCAGGAAAGTCTCCCCCACAGACAATTGACTTGTCATAAAAACAGTTGACCAAACAGTGCATGCCACCTCAGGTAAACTAGCAGCATCCTCCAGAGAGACACCAGGTGGGATAGGGAGAACTTGTGCAGCCTTAACAGCCACCTTCTCAGCATAGCCTCCCCAATGGAGAAGAGCACATACCTCCATACAACCAAGTATCATAATGCCACATACACGCACAAACACATAATGTATATCTATAGCTTATCAAAAAAAAAATGTATATCTATATGACTATATTATTACTATTATTAAGCCCTGAAGACACTATCATCGCTAACCAAGGAGATCAAATAGATGATGATCAAATAATAACATGATTTACATTAGCCAAATAGGTTTAACCTTACAAATATGGGTACATGGAAATTTCTTCTGCACAACCTATAAATTATTGAATGCTAGGCCTCGATCTTGCAAGCAATCTTCATAAAGTTTAAGAATAATACATTGACTACATTTTACTAGAAATAAATTGAAACATTCTAAATGTTATCAACAAAAAAAAAATTTGAAACATTCTAAATGAAACTTTCAGAACTTTTATCAACAATCAACCATAGGGAAAACCAACCACAACCAAATTCAAGAAAGAAAATTTGAAGTAAACGAATACCTGATCACCAATTTTCCAGCGGGTAACGTTTTTGCCAAGGGCAAGAATGGTGCCAGAGCATTCCATACCCAGATAAGGGGTGTGACCACTGGGAAGCTCATATAAACCATTCCTGTGAAAAGTATCAGCTCGGTTCAACGCTGCCGCAGCGACCTTGATGAGGATCTCGTCGTCCGTGATCACTGGGTCTTCAACATCCTGCAGTTGAAGTACTTCCGGGTCACCGGGGATGCTTATCAGCACGGCCTTCATCACTTTCACCGCGACACAATGCTTTTGAAGATGGCAAGTGGTAAAAATGGAGTCTTTACTAGTCTCAATATCTCACAGTGGATTTATGTTATTTCAACATAAAATTTGGAACCACATTGCATGTATTTATCTTTATCTCTTATCTACTTTTTATTATCTTCTTGTATACACGTATTTTAATAATACATAAAAAAAAGGACACAATATAATATCCCTATTTTTGTGTTCAAAAAACATTTGTCCTAAATAATAATGATAGTTGGACACAAATTTTGACATTATATATAGACACAATATAATTGATAGGGTATTTTGAAAGTGATGAAATACATAATGAGAGAGAAGACAACAATAAGTAAGTGTTGAAGAGTTTTTTACTATGATGTTGGATACTATTTTTTTGTCCAAATATCATTACCCTACACTAATATCTCAAATTACAAACACACAAGCACTCAAGGGACACTTTTATGTCCAAAAAACATCACTTAAATATCCAAAATGAGACATAATTGACGTTATTCCAATTTCTACCCCAAATTAGCAACTGTGAAACCCTAATCCATATAGATATCGGATGGTGTCTAACAGGGTCAAACAGAAGACTAATGTTCCCCTAGTTTGAAAATGTGAGAAGATTAATTTGGCACTTTAGTTTTATCAGGGATTAAAACGGACTCTTGTGTTTTTTTAGTGACCAAAATGGACTTTATTTATAAATTTTAACACCATGAGTTTCACCCCAGAAATAAATCCCATTAACCAAAAATGAAAAGTTCCAAGCATGTAACGCGGAGAAGTTCCAGCCTTACATACTTCGTAGCATTCAGAAACTGGTCGTTAATTATCAATTTCTCATTCTACAATCCGCCTTTGCTAAGTAAACAAATACACCAAAAGACCAAGTGTTATTCTTCAACATTTAATACTATTCATTTCTTTTTAATTGGATTTCCCACTTTTCAATTTGATATTATGGTTATGGAGTTAATTTTCGCAAATTTTAGCACCATTTTCCATAAACCCCCCTTCAACGGGAACAAATTCACCATCCATCCTTCATAACATGAAAGCATTGAGGGAATTTTTATGGTAGCAGATACATATAATTATGAAGCATTCACTGATCGTTGATATTATAATAATATAAACTGCTTGAAAACTTCTCCTGGATACCGTACCTAAAAAACTAAGTAACCATTGCATTCTTGTATTTGCATAGCCATGTTCCCTTTCCTGGAGCTCCTAATTTTTTCTGCAGGGTCTGGTGAATTTTACAATCCCGTGTTATTCACACGAGGAATTACTGAAGACAATAAGCTCATTGATTTGTTAGAATCATGAATGTCAAAATATGGCTAAACTTAGGAGAAGCAGCAGAGATTTGAGGTCCAATTAAATAACTTAAAGCACACTGACAACGAATAAAAAGGTCGCTACTTATCGTCTTGGGAGGTCAGTACTTACTGACTTGGGTTGAATGAGTTTAGGGACTTAAGCCACGAGAAGTATGTACTTTAAGGTTGAAAAGTGGGTTTCCAAGGTTACTTGCTTAGTTGTTAGAGTGCATAAGAGACAGCCCTCGTGAAAAAGTTGTTATAGAGATCTCGTTGATCTGCCCAATTTTGTGGATTGGAGAAAAAAAAAGCTCTTCCGGTATGAAAAAAATCAATCAATGGCACCAGAGGAAGCTTGACCAATGAGACTGGTGAACAAGACTAACTGAACCAACCCTCCACGCTATAGTCTAAACTTATTTTTTTCCAACCCTTTTTTATTTACCTACTCAAAGCAAAAGTCTTCTCCTAGATGCCAAGAAGCGAGTAAAGAAAAGGTTCAGGACCGTTCCAGCGAGAAGACGGGATAAACTGAAACAATGGCAGAAAAAAAAAATCTTTTGTTAACTCAAAAGTTACATTTCTACAGAAGGGGCTGCCTTCCAAGATGGACTCCATCTGATCCCCACACATGGGGATGGAGCCGAGTTACATGGGTAGGGCATTAGAGTCTCCCAGTCAGGCAGTTATGTCATTAACAACATCTCCAATCTTATCAGTCACCATTGATTCTACTACTTTATCAGCCAATCTCTTGGCTAAGGATATGGCCTTACTCTATAGCATGGATGAAGAATTATAAGAAGAGTTTCCCTAGCAAGTCCAACGCAATTTATCATTCGAAGTAGGATTTTTTTTTCTAGCCTAAATGCACGTAAATCCCCAGGCACAGGCTGTTCATTAGCTGGTCAATGCATGAAAATCTTGCAAGTTAAAATGGCACAATCTTCCTCTTGTGGTTAATACAGGAAAACCTCATACGTTAAAATGACACAACCATAGTACAACAAAGCCCCCAAACTGTCATAATTTACAAAGACGGTTTGACACGAAAAAAGTAACTTTTTTCCACTTCAACTTAAACCACGGTTTGAGTCCCAAAATCACGTTGAAACTTCAAACACAACCCTACTGTAATTTTGCTAAACAAATTATGAGAGGATGAAAGTTTGGAATGTACAAACAATAATCCAAACATATATTATAGCTTGTATTGAACCTAACAGTGCGTGTCAGATTACAAATTTTCAGCACCTGTAATATCAGCCAGGGATAACTGTAAAATCGGTAATCTCATCATCCACAGCACTATGAAGACTTATCAAGACAAACTGAAAACTGTGATTTAACTATGCATAAACATATATCTCAATCAAATTAAAGCATGGATTTCAATCAAATACTACATTGAAGACTTCCAACCTCATTCACGTAACAAAAAGCAAGCAAGTATCAGAAGGTTTGATTAAACATTAATAAAAGCATAACAAAACAAAGGCTTTCAGCAATGAATAGTTCAGATCCAAAATTACAAGACCCTCAAATCAAGTCTCGATTTTCTATTTTGTATCAGTAAAATACCGGAGAGAAACTAATCGACGGTCTGCATGATGTCCTCGGGAGCAAACTTGGTACCCTTCTCCTTGTCGGCGGTGGCACGACCCTTGGCCTTGCGGTCAAGAAGAGACTTGCGATCCTTGTCGAGACGGAGCTTCGTAATGACAACCTTGGAAGGGTGAATCCCAACATTGACGGTGGAACCATTCACCTTCTCACGTGTAATGCGCTCTATGTGGATCACCCACTTGCGGCGGTACACCTGAACAACCTTACCCTCTCGCCCTTTGTATGTCCCCCTCACGACCTGCACCTCGTCGTCCTTACGAACAGGCATCGACCTCACGTTGTACTTCCCCCGCAGATCCAGAGTCACCGGCGCGCTCATCAGCACACGACGCTCGCTCGACGGGGCGGTGAAGTGAGCCTTGCGGCTCTTGCGGCGGCTGCTCGAAACTCGTGGGTTGAACTTCATCTTCGCGCACGCTTCTCACTTGCTGCGGTCCTTCCTGTTGTTAGGGTTTCTCGCTTTCTTGGGATTTATCTACAACTACAAGCCTAGGGTTTTCTGTTTCTCAATTTGGGCTTCATTTTCGCTCCGGGTTGAGCCTTGCCCGATTGCAAAGTAATTGGGCCATAATATAAAGGCCCAGATTCCTGAGCCTATAATGGCTTTAATATATTATTAATTATTAATGAATTAATGAATAAATCATCATTTTGTTCTCTGAAATAATGGCAAGTTGGTCTCTTCCATTAACAAATATGCAAAAATGTTCTCCAGTCTAGCTAGCGCATCGTCCTACAGTTTCAAGGATCAAACGATGATTCGCTCTGTTATTATTTAACAAACTACTACTAACACTTTAGTATATTTCTCCATTTACAAAACCTGTCTTTGGATTTTTTAGACTCCTTTTGAGTGCTTCAAAATAGTTACTCCTTAAACTGCCTCACTAACTGACTTTTTCATCCTATCATCACCTATTAATCACAATAGTATCACATATCTGTTTATAGTTTGGCACAAATTCGAATCTGATGTGATATTTTGAAATTTTGATATGGCATTGGTAGTCGACCTCGCCTGAAGCATGACATGATATCGTGGACGGAATCAAGTCAATCCAATATATTGACATAATGTAAAATTTTGAACATCATGCATAACTACATCACAAAATTAAAGTAGGTTCTAGTCAAAAAAATAAAATAAAAAATAAAGTAGGAAAGTAAAATTAAGGTATATATTATAATATATTTTAAAACAAATAATATCAATATAAATATATTATTGAACCAAATTATATTATGAAAAATGTTATTGATTTAACTCAACAAGTTTCTATCTTGTAAAAAAAATGCATATCTTGTTGCTAATTAGTATAATATTTTTTATGTATTAAGAAGGGGCTAACATCTTAAAGAAAAAAAAACAAACGTTCTGCCAAGAAGTAACCCAAGATATTGAAATCTCAATCAAATCACTAAATTCTAATCTAACAAGCTCCACTAGAGGAGAAGTGAAGCAATGGGAAATAACGCCAGTAAGATAAGCACAAATAAACTGTGTATAAATCAATTCAAACAGGCAAATTTCACATTCTTTTCCATTGATGTTTCTCTACTTTTAATTATCTACTCATTTGATCATATAAAAAAGAAAATTTTAAAAAAAGAAAGTCTACAACCGTCGGAATGAGAATGATAACAAATAGAACACTATGATGATATCACTTCCATGCTTAAAATGAAATAATTTGAAATGAAGCAAGGCAATTATGTTTGTGGTGTATCATGCAAGCAAAATTATGTTTGTTAAGGTCAGCAGGACAGCAACTCGGTATGAATCACACGCGAAATGCTCATGCAGCAGAGCAGGCACGTGGTGGGTGGGTGAGTGGTGTAGATAAGAAAAGAAATATTTTGAAAACATTTCTACCAATTTAGCTGGTAAGAGGGGATTGTCAGTTTGTCACTGACTCACCCCGCTGATTTTTGTTTTTTGTTTTTTGAAAAGCTATTTTATTTTTTAAGATTTGTCTTTGACTGATACTTGAAATGAAATTTGAAAGGGAGACCTGACTACTAGTACTCATTGCTACGCGCCATTTCACCTCAATTATTGTCCATCATTCCGCGATCCTCACCATAGGATCCTAGGCTTCCTTCACACAAATTATGAAAACGCTAAACTTTTCTTTTCGTCAATCAAGTTATTTTTTAGAATTGACCCAAAAAAAATTTTAGGTTTTTTTATCACTTAATTGTAAAAAAAATTCATTTTAATCTTTTGTATATAAAATTTATATATAATCTAATCCCTTCTGTCACTCTCAGTGACAACAATAACAGCATCCTAAATTTGTCTCTAGATTTTAAGCCATTATTTTTTATAAAGGTTATTTTCATTTTATATTTTTCTTATTTCTTATAGACGGAATTTTCTATTTTCTTTATAGCATCTTAGCATCTGACACCCGGAAACTTCTAGGCGGATTATTACATCGCCCCTATTTTTCTATTTTCTTTATGTTTTTCCCGCACACAAATAAAAGAAACCTATAGGGCCATTTGTTAAAGATTTTTATAGAATTAATTTTAAAAAATTGCTATTAGAATAATTACTTTTAAAAAGATCGAGGTAAAAATTTGATCTCTGCTTTGTAATTATAGTTTGAAAGTGAGTTTAGGATAATTGATTTTATTTGAATGATAAAATAAAATCACTTATAAGATATAAATACAGAGAATTTTTGGACCATTAGTTCCACTCAACAAAAAACTAAATATTTTTTTACTTTTAGAAATTAATTATATCTATTAAAAAACGATTATATTGGACACACTTCTAAAAATAAGGTTTAATTATTTAGTTGGTCCCTAAAATATTTGGGAATTTTCAAGTAGGTTCCTGAACTAAAAAAAAATTATTTGGGTCCCGAAGATATAAAATTCGTTAAATTGGATGGGATATTATTGATTCCATCTAAGTTGGATATCCATATCAACCACCTATTTTATGTCATTGTCCAGATAACACTTCACCCTCATTCACTATCCGAGTTAAGGTTATGCAACCATGAAATAAATATTGAGGAAGGAAGGAGTTGTTGGTTCAGATGAGCGAGAAGTAGCCACAAGTCACGTTTTGATTTTCTAGTTCAATATTTTGTTTTCTACAACCTTTAATACTAATCTGGGAAAAAATCCCAAGTTCTGCATCAGCACGTTTAATAACCTTCTAACGGAACCATACCACAGGAATCCAATTGGTTGTTTTTTTTTATATATAGTTAAAGAACTCTGTTAAAAAGTTTTTATAAGTTTAAGGAATCAATAAAAAATAATTTTAGTTCGTTGACCTAGTTGAAAAATTGAAAATAGTTCAAACACCAATTAAACCTGACAATGAATAGATCCAGTTACTTAAAATAACTTTTAGGATATCAAATATGATTTTAGCTGATTAAATGTAATTCCATAATTGATTCAAACAGACGCATATAATCAATTCATTTTCGCTCTATACAGCTTCTTTACTCTCAGATGCTTCCGAATCAAACAAAATGATTAGGGATCAAATTTCTTCCGCAAAGTTCTTCTATTTCCGCATTCACAAGAGACACCTCCATCCTTTCCCCAACAGTCAAGTCTCAACTCAACAGAACTCCATCGCTGCCGTTAAATGGCCATTATGGTGACCCACTTCCTCAACGATCAACGGCCTTCAAGCATTGCATTCCATGCACTCCTTTACTTTATCGGTTTGGGCGGGATACTTTTATGTCCCCGAGAGTGAGACCCACAACACAACACCCACTGTGCTTGTCTGTCCACCAGTCAAAGCAATCAAAGTGAGTGAGTGAGACTGAAACAAACAAACACTATTTTTCCTCACACTCGAGAAAAATAAAGTCACCAACCCATCATGGTTTCTCGTACCAACGTCATTTATTTATTAAAGCCACAGACAATGGGATGCAGCAGCATCAATACCAAGTTCCAAAGAAAATTAATTAAACTTTAAAAATAAAAAGAGCTTAGCGGTACTACTGGGAATAACTCAATCTCTTCGGGTTGCTCTCCGAACAACACGGCAGTCAGTCATGTCTGCCTCTCTTTGAGATTTGAACTTCCACCCACATTTTCTTGCACGATCTAAAGTTCATTTCCTCTCATTCCAACCATATTATTGCGGTGGGTACATATAAAGGTACTTCCTTTCATAGTGTTGCATGCTTCATTTGTTCTTATTCATGCATTCTGAAGCTACTGGTTAGTCTTTGTGTCTCATGTTGCATAATATCAGTATCTGGGTCTTTGTTTATTTATAGTCACTGCTGGAACATCTGTTTTTGGACTCAAAAATCACAGGATGCTCGAGTGACTGTTATTTGCTTGAAAGAAAGAAAAAAAATGCATGTAGAAAATGGTTATTACTTATTATATCTTTAACATATACGAAGAGTGTTTATGCAAGCATGTGAGTGAATTATAATAGTAGAATTTACGAAACCCCTAATAAACCATTTCAAATGGATTTTGGTGCAAGGGTTTGTTTTAGATTTCGGATACATTGTTAGCTAACTTGGCAATTTAGATAATTCCATTTTGCTCTGCCCCTAATGCACAAATCCTTAGTAAATTCTCAGATTCTCTTCCAAGTTTGTAGACTTTTTATCCAAGCTAAACAAGGTTTAATTTTTTGACTTGATTGTGCTTGGATATGTATGGCTTTAAACCCAAAACTCTGAACAGGAGATAAGCTCAGTAGATTCTGTCATGGCTGTCCTGTGATTAATTGGGGAGCTATGTAATCATTATGTGGTTTCCATATATTTACCTGTTCTGTTTCAGGACATTTGAGGTTTTCGCTTAACCAAGTTTTTAGAAGCTTTTGTTGACGATTGTGAGTACTTCTGGTTATTATGAATTGATCATGTAGTCGTGAGTTCCAGCTGCCATAAGTAATATTCCACATTTTCCTATTTTAGTAGTTATCTATTCAGCAGCTACAAACTCGATTTTGTAGATTGGTTGATCAATAGTGCCCATGTTACCTGTGATTGATCAACCGGGTATAAAAATGGGAGTTGAGCAGCCAAAAACGATAAATTTTTACCGATCGTGGCCTATCTAAGTTAAATTTCACTCTTTTCCAAATCACATTTTCAATATTGTACCACTTTTCGAATTTTAATTATCTGATGATTTGGATAAGTGTGTAATAAGTCAAAAGCCACACCACTGTTCTGACCATGATGTCCTTTTTTTGTTTTGGTGGCAACTGCAAGACTAACTATGCTGTTATATCTATTATCATGGTTGCACCATGTCTCTGTTTTGAAAGATTAATCCCAAACTTTACTGGCTGGATCTTTGTATGTGAAGCTCCTTTCTGTTGTTCCTTCCCTGTTTATTTAACTAATGTTATAGCATCCCCTCTCTGTCTGTTTCATCCAACCCATTTGTCATTTTTTAAATTACACTCAAAAGGGGCATCTGAAATAATTATTGAGTCTAAACAATACAATAAGATAATAGACTTTCCTTTTGGAACTACATATTGAATCTTTTCTTAACCCTTGCGGTCTAGCAATAGACACTCACTAGGATCCTTTCTAAGGGATTTAATAAGGAAGTTAGTACTACTCTAAACATCATATTTAATTATAAAAAGATGTAAATCTATTGAAGATTTTAGTGCATGCATGAAAGAAACAAAATACTTAATGGATTTCCTATACTGTCCCTACTTTTGTACAACTAAGATGCTTGTCCCAAATTTGATTTTCCTTCGTCAGGTTATTTTGTTTGACTCATTTCATGGAGGAGAGACCGGAGACAGAACTGATATCCATACCTGCAACACCACGGGTGTCAACACCGGAGATAAACACACCATCCGGGCAAAGGTCACCAAGACCAGCGTCAAAGGAAGCAAAATCTTCAAATGCATGGACTCCAACCTCATTCATATCACCAAGGTTTCTGAGTCCAATAGGGACGCCAATGAAGAGAGTGCTCGTAAACATGAAGGGTTACTTGGAGGAGGTTGGCCACCTTACTAAACTCAACCCTCAAGATGCCTGGCTTCCCATCACTGAGTCTCGCAATGGAAATGCTCACTATGCTGCATTCCACAACCTCAATGCTGGGGTTGGCTTCCAGGCCCTTGTTTTGCCCGTTGCTTTTGCTTATCTTGGCTGGTATGTTTTTCTTCTTCCCTAAGTTACATTTTGTATACAATTATACTCTTGATTCAATCATCAATCATCTTATATTAGAGTAACCACCTATCTTTTTTGGCTATAATAATTTCTAATTAATGTTTTTGAAGTCTTTTTCAAGTCACTTGTCCCTAAGACAGTTTACACCTACAATCTGGGTTGATTCAACTAAGTGACTGCAGTGACCAAAAGTTCTGCTGTTAAACAACAAGCGTCAATGGGTCCCCTGTTTTTACTATGTCCTATGTAAAAGAATTTGTGACATATATTAATATAATTTTGAAATCGTTTTCCTTACACTTTGTTTTGATATTCAAATCTTGGGCCAAACCTTACCATATAATATATTTTCTTAATCTTCGTACCTAAGTATACTTAACTTCCTTGTTAAGTGTGTTTACCTTCTGTTGAATCAGATTATTGCTATCTTACAAATGATAGTATGCGTTTGTAACTAAAGTTTATTTATTTATTTATTGTCTCTTGAAATTTGGGCTTGGGTCTAACTCAACTCCAAAAGCTAGCTTGTAAGGTGAGGATTGCCCAAGCTTTATAAGTATTATTTAGGCCATATCTCTAGACGATGTGGGACTAAACACACCCTCTCAACCAGCACAATGAAGGTGCTGGAGGCTGCAATGAAGGCAGCTCAAAGTTGCTGCAATTAAGGCGGCTAGGGGCGGACCGCAATTAAGGCGGCTTTCCAACACACCCCCTCACGCTCAGGGCAATAGGCCTGGAGCGTGGACAATATGGGTGGTCCAGCAATTGATCTAGGATAGGCTCTGATACCATCTTGAAATTTGGGCTTGGGCCTAACTCAAGCTTTTGGGGTTGAGTTAGGCCCAAGCCCAAAATCTAAGATGGTATCAGAGCCTATCCTAGATCCGTTGTTGGGTTGCCCGCATCATCCACGCTCCAAGCCCATTGGGTCTGAGCATGAGGGGGTGTGTTGGAAATCCGCCTTAATTGCAGTCTGCCCCTAGTCGCTTTAATTGCGGCAACTTTGTGCTGCCTTCATTGCAGCCACCAGCACCTTCATTGTGCTGGGTATGAGGGGTGTGTTTAGTCCCACATCGCCTAGAGATATGGCCTAAGAGTGCTTATAAAGCTTGGACATTCCTCACCTTACAAGCCGGCTTTTAGGGTTGAGTTAGGCCCAAACCCAAATCTCAAGATTTTCTAAAGGCTTTTGTTAAAGAAATCTAAATAGAAAGTTTTAAATAAAAATAAAGTATTCAATACATGCTGTTCAATTTCTAATATATTAAAAAGTATTTTCTTTTAACACTATATTTTAGCATTCTTAAGTCTTAACCGGTTGCAAAACCCTATTTTCAATATGAATGTGGATCTCATGCATTTCTTTGCAATGGCACAAGCATCTAAATTCCCTTTATCTTCTTTCTCTTTTATTTATAGGCAGAAACCTTACTTTAATTTTCTAGAAAAATAATTCCCTCCTTGTCTTGCCCCTTCCTTGATTCCTTAACTAGTGCCCTTAGAACACTCATTAGCAAGATCCTTCTATTTATGTTCTCTCTTTTGGTGATTGATAGAGGACCTCCTTATGTTGGCCATCCAACTAGCTACATCTTTTTCTCATAATTTCTAATAGTCTCTTGCAAACAACTTTTATACAAGTCCTTTGACCATGTTTCTATTTCTAAATGTCCAACACAATAGAATATGGAATTTGTCCAATTGAGCTAGTTTGAAAAGGATGTATGTAGTTGTAGCGTATTAATAGCATTTCAGCCGCCTAAGAAATGTTTTATCTTAATGTTTTGCAGGAGTTGGGGAATTCTTTCCATAACCATAGCATATATCTGGCAACTTTACACCTTATGGATTTTGGTTCAGCTACACGAAGCAGTTCCAGGAAAAAGGTACAACAGATATGTGGAGCTTGCCCAAGCAGCATTCGGTAAGTTTGCTTGCCATCAATTACATCTTGTAGCTAGTTGATGTAACATGGTTATGAAAAGCTACTTAATTAGCTAGCAACATAGGAATGCTTTGAAACATATTGGATATAATTGATTCATATATGGCTTTTAGACTTTATGGACGAAAAGCAATCCTCAAAGAACAAGTTGGTTACTCAAACTAAGTTGATTGATAATTTATACACTTAACTGTCCTATAACTAGCATTGCATGATTTAAAAAGCATATGGCATCCTAAACCCATTCTTAATGTATAGTTTCTACCTTCTTTTGCAGGGGAAAGATTAGGGGTCTGGCTTGCTCTCTTCCCAACTGTTTATTTGTCAGCTGGAACTGCAACAGCTTTGATTCTTATCGGAGGGGAGACCATGAAACTGTTCTTCCAAATAGTTTGCGGTCCCACATGTACCTCAAATCCTCTAACCACAGTGGAGTGGTACCTGGTTTTCACTTCTCTATCCATCGTTCTGTCTCAGCTTCCAAACCTCAATTCAATTGCAGGGCTCTCACTGATAGGGGCTGTGACAGCCATCACTTACTCCACCATGGTTTGGGTACTCTCTGTGAGCCAACAAAGGCCACCCTCCATCTCTTATGAACCCTTGTCATTGCCGTCATCTTCTGCTTCTGCATTTCTCGTCATGAATGCTCTTGGAATTGTAGCCTTTTCTTTCAGAGGCCACAATTTGGCTCTAGAAATTCAGGTGCTATACTAATGAGTTGCCATGAAACTGTTCAGCATTAAATTTATTTCTCAGTAGTTATTGAAGATATGCATTTTGTTTGTTTCAGGCAACAATGCCGTCAACTTTTAAGCACCCAGCTCGTGTCCCAATGTGGAAAGGAGCCAAGGTTGCTTATTTCTTCATTGCAATGTGCCTCTTCCCTATTGCTATAGGAGGCTTTTGGGCCTATGGGAACCTTGTAAGTGAACTGAAAATTATATTCTTAATGATATAAAAGTACAAATAGTGGATACTGTATGCGTATTTGTTTTTGCTTTAACACCTCTTATAATGCTCAGTCCTCATATTCATGTAGTTAGTATCTGCAGCATGGGAACTTTGTTTTACTTGAATCTTGCCAATATTCTGGATACTATGATTCAAATCTGTAAAAAAAAAAAAAAAGAAAGAAAGAAAAAGAAAAAAAAGGTAGATTTTAACATTTCTTGCAATCCTAGGTGTATTTTGAAGTTCCTTTGGATTTGGTTATGTGTGAGTTATATCCATTACCCTGAAGAAATTTCTTGATTATATCAACTAAATGTCATGTAGTAAGATGAGTCTCTTCATTCACCTTTGTTATTCTAATATACTTTGCATTCATCTTGCAGTGTCCTTAATTTTTACATTGTTTTCTTTCAGATGCCTTCTGGAGGGATTCTCACTGCTTTATATGCATTTCACAGTCATGACATTTCAAGGGGACTTCTTGCCTTGACTTTCCTCCTTGTTGTGTTTAACTGCCTGAGCAGTTTCCAAATATACTCCATGCCTGCTTTTGACAGTTTTGAAGCCGGGTACACCAGTAGAACTAACCGCCCGTGCTCGATATGGGTCAGATCCGGTTTTCGAGTTTTCTTTGGATTTGTCTCCTTCTTTATAGGAGTGGCACTTCCCTTCCTCTCAAGCCTTGCTGGTTTGTTAGGAGGACTCACTCTTCCAGTCACTTTTGCATATCCTTGCTTCATGTGGGTTCTCATAAAACAGCCAACTAAATATAGCTTCAATTGGTATTTCAACTGGATTCTGGGTTGGTTGGGGGTTGGTTTTAGCTTGGCCTTTTCCATTGGAGGTATTTGGAGCATGGTGAATGATGGACTCAAATTGAAATTCTTCAAGCCCAATTGAATTTTGAATAACTCATGCAAGCAAATGCAGAGGCACTATATTAAGCTGCTCTTTACTTCAAGCATCCATCAACTACTTTCCAAATGGTCTCGTATTTAGTGCATGTCTTCTGCCATAAGTTATCTTTTTTTCGGAATATTTGGTTCTATTCTGAGATGTAGTGTTGAGTGGAAAGCCAATTAATAAAGAGAAGGACCCTTGCATGCCTAAGTTGAGACACAGCTTAACTCTGCCAGATTGCTGAAACTCAAAGACAATATATCTCTCCAGGAGTTCACCGTTCCTCTTGATGCGCTTCAATGCGGTTCTCTTATCTTTCAGTGCTATATAGGTTGTTGTACTTTGAACATGATGTGTTTGTGTTCATATATTTGTAGAGACCTCAAATCTTTCAAGTTGTAATTGTAACCTGTGTGGTATAAGAATTGAATTTTGGAAAATCTTACATCGAGCTAGTGAAGCAAAACTGCCTCAAGGAAAATTGTTTGCCCTACTAGTCTACTTCTTTATGCTAACCAAAACCGAGCTAGAAAATACAGTCATAATAAGTCATACATTTTCTTGTTTCTAGTTAAATTAGGAGTAATGCTATGCAGTCAGAAAGAAAAAAAACTCAGAATTAATACAATGGTACTTGTTTAGATGGAATAAAGTGGTATAATAGATAGATAGATAGATACCACTCACACATTCAAGAGTCAACAAGCAACCAAGATTGTGTGATCTCTATTAAGTCAACTCTGGACTAACTCCCTCAAATCTAAATAATGTCTCCTGTTATATTCGTCGTGCTCATCTAATCTATGAAAGTTGACCTTTCAAGAGCTTCAAAATAGCACACTCATACTGATTTGTTTATCATATCAAGATACAAGCGTTCAAGATTGTCTACTCGTCAGTGGTGCTTTTAGTTTGTTTTTTCTTGAGGGTATTAAGATTATTAATTGAGTTCGATGCGGATGACATTAGAGATTACGTATTGTTTAATGGATTTAATTGGTGTTCGATATAGAAGGAAATATTTATCTGTAAGGATTTGTCACAAAGTTTAAAACTGCCTACAATATGCATATCGTCAATGACTCAGTTCCAATGCTGATGACAGAAGAGATTACGTATTGATTAGTTGGTGTTTAATTTGCGTCCATGAAGATTTGCTACTTTACGTTGCTGTCACACACCCTATCCTACCAATTATTACTATTTTATCACATCAATGAAAAATTTCATAAAATGTTAAAAAGGGTCAAAAGTTGGAATATGGACATCGTTAACTTCTCTTCTCCCTTAACTGTTCTTTCAACCTTAATATTAGTATTGAGAACCACTTTTTTATTCAAGTTGGCGCTGCCTTCATTGCTAAAATTTGCCTTTCATCAGCTGAGATGATTTAGTTGAAAGGTCTCGCGTTACTCCAAAAGCAAGTTGTGAATTAATGGCTAGAGAGTTGGGGAGGTGAAAATATTTTGTTCTATAAAAATTCATGTTCCAAGCAAACAATTCAAATGAGATTAGGAGATATAGGTGATATGCTTGAGTATTTACGACAAATGTAATTAGATGATCCTAATTTTTCTATGCAATACAAGTTGATGCTGATGATTTAATAATGATGTTAAAGTAGCCATACTTACTTACTAGTAAGTAATAACATACAATTTGTACAACACCTAATTTTGGTGAATAGATACCGCATCAATAAAGAAACACAATTTAAGCGCATACACACTAAAAAAAAACGAATTAAGGTATCGTTTCATGATAGTTATCCCTCATTAAAGAAATTAAACTAAAGGTATGTTTGGTTCAGATTCCTATCGACGCCAACAGACAAATTTGTCGTCCCGAGGCAATTTTTATGAAAGCTCAATACGAAAGCTTTTGGAGAATGTTGATTTGAACGAAGATTTGCGTTAAGTAAACTTTAAAACAAACAAGCACAAAAAAGAAAAGAAGACTTAACGAAGTAATTATATTGTATCTTTGTGCTTCGGATAAAAAGAAGCACGACGCTTGTCATGAACAGTGGCTATGTTAAAAAGCCAGCACTTGGCAGGTTTAGGACCTTTAGGTTAATGTAATTACTATTTTTTTTCGGTCTGAGATGGAATCCAGGATATTACCACAGTCGGTAGCTGTAAGACTAATTTTCCAAAAATGTAGAATACCAATTAACAGGCAACTTATCTACCCATAAATGCAGCTCTATTCCTATTCGAACCTTGAACATATGATTAAAATGATCGAGCTACTAGTCGTTCGGATCAGGTAATGTAATTACTAATTAATCTTAAGCAGATTTAGACAAGCCTTGTAATGAATGATGCCAGGTTTGATCATTTGAAATCACGTGGACGATTCCATTCGAGCATTCGGCCATCTTTTTTGTCGCTTGGCTCAAAGCCCTACCTACCAACCACTACCGGATTAAATTTAAATCAAATGTGGCTCCTACTACTAGTCATCCCAACCCAGGTGCAAGCCCAACCGTATTACTCATCTTTTAATCACCTTTAGGATCTTTTAAAGGGGAGCTGTTTTTGGAAGGAAAAAATAGAACTAGAGGATAATCTCTAGATAGATAATATAATGTAGTTAGCGAATTTATAAAATCATGTCAAAATTTGTTAACATAGCATAGTTACAGGCTATGTTAGCATATAAAAAGATTGGCGAAAGGAAGGGCTGGTTTATGTATGAATCCCAAAATAAAGAAAACGGACTCTGCATATGCCCACAGCAGCCAAATTAAAATTGCATTGTTTTTATCCAGCGCGTATCTCTTCTGATGGCTAAATATTTCCGATCAATTGTTGATAGTCGTGACTATTTTAAACTTGTTTGCACACTTCTTGAAGGACCTTTATAAATTTAAAAGAACTAAACCACACGTCAACCTAAATTAAAATCGTATTTTTCAGACATTTCCCTTGATTTAACTTTCGCAGGTCTTTCGGCATGGAGTTGTGGGATTTCGCAAATTCAACTAAAAAATCGGAGGTGAGTGAGGAGAAACAAGAACCACTTGGATTCAGTAGAAACTAAACCTAAAAACAGAATGGGATGGGTACATATATGATGAGAAACTGGAAGAGGAAAACGAAAAAGCAATTTGTACAAACTGATAATAAGGCCAAAATTTGTGTTAATGAGAGAGGCGAGAAGGTGCGGCACATGGTGTAGTGCGAGAGAAGATGAAAGCAACCGAGTTGGCCAATCCTACCACTATTCCAACCTTCACTTGCCCCCTCTTTGGAATCGGACGCCTAGAAAACCTTCCGGTGAACCTTCTTCCGCCGTTGATCATGCTACCTCTTGCAGTTGTAGTTGCACCCCCCATCTCTCCTCTGTGGTGATGATGATGATGATGATTCTCTAGGTGAAGCATCATCCACGTTTGGGTTTGGTGGTGTTATATAGGATTCAGGTTACTGAAGTGCCTGTGTTTTTTTGGGCCATTATTTCAAGGCTTGCCACTGCTTTGGACTCTTTGACTGACCTTGTCTTTTTTCGGTCAATTTTGTGCTGCCACGCGTACCCAAAAACGCAACAAAGACTGACAAGGTTTCAAGTGTGAACACAAATTTGACGATTTTTTTTTAAGTGAGTAAATAGAAAAGGCACATGGGACGAACAAATAAATACAAGCTGAGCTGATGAGAAAGCCATGTACATCACTTTTATCAAACAAATTATCTTTAGGTATAAACCTTTTTGGCTTGTGTTTACTAATGGTAATCAACCCCAAATGTTCAAAGACAAACCGTGTGGGGTTTTCATTCCTTTGGTATTAAATTATAGTTCATAATAGAGAAGGTTTTATTGAAGATATGTAATAACGAAATTATGTTCTTTTTAAAGTAAGTTTTTTTTGTTCGGTTACAAAAGTAAGTTTAAGTGTAAAGTTAATAAATAACTAATTTTAAAAGAGCTTTATCCATGATAATATATTTTTATCGTGAAATTAAACACACATTTTGTAATAAACTCCAACACTCAATTACCCAATAGGTGTGACTCAATTGGTTACACAGATTAAGCTTATGGAAGGAGGACCTGAGTTTGAATCCCACATAACACATCTTTGGGGAGGGGCGAAGAACCTTGACTGTGACTAAGCACTCGGACGAAGATTAGTCTCATAACGGGTCCAAAGAATCTAAGCTAGTGGAGATACTCCGTGGACCCGTCAGAGAGCCAAAAACCCTAATTACGGTAGGTTCCTAAAAAAAAAAAAAACCTGATAGTCAATTCAATCATCTATGGCATCCTTGCCTTTTGACATTGATGAGTGGGCCACATCCAAGTTTCCAATGTGAGTGAGTTGAACTTCTTATGACACTGCCTTCGGGGTTTGATAGTTGTAACTTTGAACAAAATGCATAAGACAATTTTGAATGTGCACTCTAAGCTTTATATTTAATTTAATTGTCTTAACTTCACTCAAAGTGAAACTTTATTATTTTGCAACATTGTCACCTTGCTATGCACCTGCAACATAGACATTGTTCTATCCTTGATCAGAAAAGTGGTCCGAGCTAAGCTTCGAGTGGTGGGGGCACATTTCTTGTGGCGATATTGTGGTGGATCTCACTGCGCATCCAAGAATAGATAGAAATGCGGTGGGTTCTAGGGTGAAGCTGGTAGTTTATGGGTATATCGGTATACCCCCATTTTAAATCAATATGGACAATTTTTAACTTTGGATTTAATAATTAAATAATGAAAGATCCAGATATGTTAGCCTAAAAAAAATTAAAAAGACCCTTATGCCCTTTATCCTTTCATCCTCCCAAACCCATCTCACCACCGTTCACTCTCACCAGTAGCCGCCGTCGTACCGCTGCCACGCCGCCACCACCACCACCTTCATCCCTACCTCCACCCCTTCGCCCACCACCTTCATCCATTTCTCTCTTCATGGTCTACAACTTGAGTGTCATCACCGACCTGCCTCTTCCTCCACCACCAACCGCCCTTTCCCTTGTCTCCCAGATCCGGTGGCGGCGGGTCGCACCACCGATTCGTGTTGGACGAAATCGTTCACAACGGGTCGCACCACCATCAACAGATCCGTTCAGTCACCGTCATCACCATTGTGAAGCCCGCGGCGCGAGAGCTTTACAGATCCGCGACGCCGCTCCATCAGAACCACCACGTCGCACAATGGCTCTGCCTCTCGAACCACTGCACTGCTCACTCCGAGGGGATAGGTAGTCCTAGACCAGAAGAAGACGCGGTCGGAGGGTCTTGTCCCGAGGGGGAAGCAGAGGAGCCATTGGAATGGGGTTTTCGAGCGGTGCCAGAACCACCGCTTGTCGCGGATCTCGACGGCAGCGGAGAGGAATATTCTGGCGAAGATGGTGGCAGGGATGAGGGACATGGAGAGGCTGTGGAGGTCGGGGATGGGGCGGCGGCGGAGGAGGAAGCGGGAGAGGTGGAAGGAGGGGATGAGGTAGGTGGTGATAGGGAAGGTGAAGGGTAAAATGGGTTTTTTACAATACAAGGAATGTCTATACCGGTATACCAAGAAAACACTGACTTCACAGTAGAAGCCACCCAGAAATGCGTATATGCAATTAATTTTATAGCTCACCTCACCATATGAATTTAGTATTCACAGGAGTACTTTAATATCCTATGGTCCTCCATGTAGTGGTGGATACAAGAGTGTGCGGTTTGGCTTAGAGTATGGGCCAATTTTATGGTGCACCCCTTGAATTTGGGATGCACTGGTGCACCTCAAAAATTACCTGCTATAGCAGGTTTCACGGTAATCTTTAATTGCCGCTTCCTTTCCTTTCATTGGTAGCATTGTTGTCACCTTCTCAGAAAAACTATTGATGACGCCAACAAGGTTGGTTTCATACTATTCTTTCTTCATGGGCGTCGTGCTTTCCATCATAGCATTCTTCACACTAACCCAAATCCTAGCTGAGCTCAAACTCCTCACCACGCGTGTCGGAGAAACCGCCATGGCTGTCACCGCATTCAACGACGTCGTTGCGTGGGTCGTCTTAGCCTTCGTCCTCGCCCTTGCAGGAAACGGGGATGGCGGGAGGCACATGAGCCAATTAGTGTCTATCTTGCTTTTGTTCTGCTCTCTGGTGTCCGTTTGGTGAAATTTGTGATGATTATTCATTTATGACACAACCTCTTACCAGAGAGAGAAGCCAAAAATGAGAAAGAGGAGAGTAAGCCACTTCGAAAGTGAAACGTGCAGAGTCATTTTACTAAGTGCTTGTTTGGTTACCAACTGAAACTGAGTTTCAACACCCAAACCCCATTTACTACAGTAACCGGAGAGTTTGGGTGCAAAATTCAATCCAAAATAATTGATTCCCGAGTGGGTAGAATTGATTTTAGTGGAAGCAATAATTTCTAGCTTTTCTATTGAGAATAATTGATTCTAGATATAGGACCTACAAAATTCTATATATTTATATCTTAAAAGTGATTTTACTTTACTATTCAAACAAAATCAATTCTTCTAAACCCACTTTTAAATTATTATAACCAAACATAAATCAATTTTTTTAATCTTATTTTTTCAAAATCAATTCTTTTAAAATCAATTTTATCAAAATCTAAATCAAATGGACCCGTTGTAACAACAAGAAACTGGTTTCTGTATCTCATTGTGTAGAGCCCAAAGCCCAAATAGGAAGCCCAGTGACATTATGAACGTTAAATCGTTAGGCCCACCACGGATACAAACCATCGCTCTCTATATTATGAGATTTGGGCAGATGACTTATGAAGGGCCTGTGACTTAATATATTTTTAGTTTATATTTATATTTATATAAGCTGGGTCTATTTAGAAAATAAATCGTATAGGTTTATTTAATTATATAGACTAGGAATTGAGTCTTTTACACAACCTATTTATCTATCAAATCAGCCTATTTATTTAATTTAATATATATAATTATAAATCTATGAGTTTAATCATTGGATTATTTTGGTTTCATTCAGTACAAGCATGCATATATTTTCCTATTGTCTTAGGTGACTTGATTTTTGTATTGGATAAATTCTACGCGAGCTTTATTATTTTTGTAAGCACATTATAGATTACGAGTTGTGAGTTAAAGTTTCTAACTTATTATATTGATTTATTATGTATATGTTCATGGTAAGTTTTTCTTGAACTAACTGGGTAGATAGTGTTATCTTAAATTGAATATTGATTATAACGTATATTTTGGAGTATTTATAATTATCCTTGGTTAGTTTATAATTTTAATTTTTAAATTGTTTTTAATATTTTTTAATTTTGAGTATTCAATTTTATAATAAAATATGTGGACTATGATAATAATATTAAAAATATATTTTGAAATATCAAAGGGAACTATAACTCATGGTATATCACGATATGATAATGAATATGCATAATGAGACATGATCATGAGGTGATGTGTGCTTGATGCATGGTCAAAAATACTTGTGGCTACAAAGGTGATTGCCATTGCCTAACGCTCAGGGCGACAATACTTAAGGCTGTGGAAATAGTTGGCTAAAACCTGAATGGAAATATTTAAGGATAAAAATTTGACATGTATACTTTAAATAAAGAATAAAGGTCCAAATTGGTCCCCAAAAAATTTAGAGGACCCACTTTTGGTCCCTAAAAAAAGTAAAATACCAATTTAGTCCCTTAAATTCACAAATATGGGATACATTAGTCTCTCCTTCCACTTCCAATGCTCGTTTACTTGCTTGTGTGTCATGGTAACCCTTCTGCCTAATTCGTTAGTGGTCCTATATAGCCTATGACAAATTTTCATTGTGAAAAACAAATAAAAAGTAAAAAACATGCACAATTTTTAGATATTAGGGTTTTAAATTTTGCATTTTTTTCACTTTTGTTCTTTTATTCATGGTGAAAACTTCTCATAGGCTACACATGACTACCAACGAGTCAGGCGGGATGGTTAAAGAGACACATATGCAAGTAAACAACGTTGGAAGTGGAATGAGGGACTAATGTGCCCCGTGTTTATAAATTTGAGGGACTAAGTTGGTAATTTATTTTTTTCAGGGACCAAAAGCGGGTCCTCTAAATTTTTCGAGGACCAATTTGGGCCTTTATTCGTAAATAAATGTTCTTCAAGTAGAGGATATGCAAATATTCCTATAGAAAGTAATATTTGAAAATAAAGGATCTCCAAAATAGAAATTCCTAACAAACATAAGATTCCTTGAAGAAGAATGCTTTGAAAGAAACTCTTCTAATTTGAAGTTTGAACTCACAAGTGATTCATTGAATATCAAACAAAAGTATTGGAATGCCTTTATGATATTTGACCTTTATCTAAAAAAAAACAAAAATACTTTATATTATTTTGGTTAGTAACACCTAAGTGCTCTTGTATTTACTGAGTCACAAAATAAAACTCATTCTGCTACATTTTATATTTTTCCCAAGTTGGGTTAGACATTTTTTTTTTGTATCTCTAGCATTGAAAACCTATTCACTTTTACTTTTACAGCATTTGATTGAGGGAAAATAGAGGAGAGGAGAGGAGAGGAGAAGGGAGGGGAGAGATTCTTATAAAATTTTCTTGTTTGGTTCAAAATTTTGGATGGATGAGGGAAATGGAAGGGACCAAAATTTCCGCTATCTCAATTTTAGCTCCACTCTAGTTTTGGGAGATTTGGAGGGAATTAGGAGAGGGATTAATTTAAAATATTTTAACTAAAATATGCTTACTTATATTTTTAAGGGTCTTAGAGTGTGTTTGGGAAAGCTGAAAAAAAAAATCATGCTGATAATATGTTTTCATATATTCGATTATTGTGATAATTGATTATAATTAGAATCTGTTTTTGTTTGAGTATGTTTGCTGAAAAATGATTTTAAGATAATCTATTTCGTTTGGGTGGTGCAAAAATAATAAATTTTACATAGTAAATTATGAAAAATGGTATGTAATTGTTTATTTAGATTAAAAATATTTGATGTTCATTTAACATTTTTATATGTAATTTTTTCATGTTTATCATCAATAATTTTTATATCATAAAAAATTGAATAAAATTTGCAATATTTTTTCATGTCTGTCAAACCATGTTAAGTTAATAATAATAATAATAATAATAATAATAATATATTATTATTATTATTATTATTATTATATCATTTCACAAAATGTAAAATTTTATTAAAGAAAATGCAATTATTGTAGCCCGCACATATATTATAGCAAGTGGAGAATGTAATATTATAAAACAGAAACGGTGGAGAATGAAACCAAAACAGAATGAAAAGGAAGGGGCATTTAAGGGAGTACCTACTACCTATTTGAACGTTAATAATCAGTAAAGTGAAATAATCATACAGTTGTTGAAAAGAGATGGACAAAACCAGCTAAAAACAGCTTTTTTTTCAAAAGAAGAAAAAAAAACTTTTTCAAAATTTAAGCTAAACACCCAAACAAAATAATTTTGTATTAAACAACTATTTTCAAGTTAAAAAAGCTGAAATGAAAAATTCTATCATTCTCAAACAAGCTCTTACTGATAGGTACCCTTGTGGCACTAATTAGGGATTCAAGAAATAACATCGTTTTTCCAAAAAAAAACTTATCTCTTCCTGCTCCTTAAAATCATCGTCCTTAAGATACCAGTTAACATTTGTCTATTTTAGAATTTAAGGTTATAAGAAAATAAAAATAATTAGTTTTAAAATGTCTTTCCTTTCTTTGTGAATCAAATTAACAACGAGAGAGTTATTTTTTCTTCTATCCATTAAAATGCTTCCCATCCCCTTTTTTAAACCAAAAAGAAAATCTAATTAAAATATTTCCTCTACGGGCACCTCCATTAAAATTCAACATCTCCCCTCCTTTGAACCAAATTAACAAAGTCTTTTTTTTTTTTGACAAATTTTAACGAAGTCTTAAAAGAACAAAATTCTTCTATAGAGATAACTTGAACTCTTGAAGACATAGATAATGTATAGTCATAGGGTTGAGACAATTCATTTTTGCATAATGGTTTTATGTGTAGTTAAATAAGTGTTGATCAATAATAATTTGCTCGCATGTGTATATTGTAATGGTATTCATATTATATAATAACTAGAATGGTACCTGTGATGTCGCACGGATATTGTTGATTGTTTACGAATAAATCAAAATGACTGTTAATTATACTAATAAGTTAATAGATATATAACATTTATCATTGAGGTTTATGACTTTTACATACTAATAGGCTGGCATAACATGGCATGCATACACTCACTAACAGCTAGTTGTACATATGGATGACAATTTGTACCCTACTCATTGGGTTACCCGCAAAAATTACCTACGATGGGTTGGGTAATTACCTGCACAATGGGTAAGGGTTCTGGTACGTAATTACCCGCAAATTTGAATGGGTATAAGTGCGGGTACTATGGCACCCACCCCGCCCGCACCAGCATATATGTATGTATGTATGTATGTATGTATGTATGTATGTATGTATGTATGTATGTATGTATGTATGTATGTATACAATAATGATTTATTTATTTATTTATTTATTTATATTACTAATATATATAATTTTAACTATAATACAAAATTTAAAACCAAAATTAATCTAAATATTCTTGACTTTCTAAACCTAGTTGCATCTATAATTCCTTTTTAGATGTTTTTATTTATTTAAATATTTTGATTTGTAATGTTTTATGGGTAGGTTTAAAAGACGTTTGAATCGTTTTTTAATTGTTACGTTTCTTTTGTTATTTCTTGCTTTTTCACAGTTAAAGTGTAGGTAACAGATGTGGGTACGGATACTTAGGTACCTGGAATGTACGGGTAAGGGTACTAAAGTTGCTACCTACGCAAGTACGAGTACGGTTAATTTTTTCAAACGCGGGTATGGGAACAGGTACTATAGTACCTTATCCAGACCCTACCCATTGTCATCCCTAGTTGCACATTTCACCTGAAATTTTGTATTTTTATTGTAAATTTTATAATATATTTAATTCATTTTATATTATTATATATGTATTTTTTAAATAATTATTATAAAATTATATATTTTTAATAACATAATAATATAAGATTAAATGAAGATATAAAAGGAATACTAAAATTAACTTCATTTAAGAGGATAGAGTTACCAAAAGTGATCATTGAGCATATCGTAGAATGTTTTAGAAATTTAGAAATAGAAAATCTGCATTAGAAAATGGTGTATTCAACACTTTGAAAATTCAAAAGTTACACTTTTCAATATAATTTTTTAATATTTGGATTCCTTAACCAATACTCTAAGGACACTGGTTAGCAAGACTCAATGTTTTATTTAACTGATATAGGTTTGATAAAAAAAAATGTAAAAATTCATGAAGCATAATTAATGTGACTTCATTTATAATGGAAAATCAATACTATACAATACAATTTATTATCGATAAAAGGAATAGGATAGTGAGAGAATATAGTAAACACATGACAGATGTAGTGTCTAGGACTTTCCGTTGTTCTTTGAGACCCATAGATTGGTACATGCAATTGGGAAAACGGGAAGATAAAAGTTTGACACATATATATTGAACATTTGAAGTTATTGTGTTTTTTATATATATAAAAATATACAGAGAAATACTAGCAACACACAATGCCATTAAAATCGGACCGATCATTGACTCGGTTGAGGTACTGGGTCAATAAGGTTACTGGTTGAACCAATGAGTCACTAGTTGAACTGGATTAACCAGTATATATATATGACAAGTAACTATTATGGTCTAGTGGCTGAGTACTCCTTGTAGCAAGGAGCATCCGGGATCGATCCCTTCTAGAGCCTTCTCTTGTTATTTCTCGCATGCGGGAAAACAATATACCAAGAGGAAAGTGATAAGTTGACAATTTTTTTATAATACAGTAAAATATTATATGAGGACACGTGTTTATTAACCGTGGGTCTTGTTAAGATTTGTATTTGTATATACTGATAGATAATGAGAAATCTCTTATCTTTATGATGGCTTTATCAACGATATTTAATTTATTATATGACTCTCTCTCTCTCTCTATGATGGCTTTATCCACGATATTTAATCTCTCTCTCTCTCTCTCTCTCTCTCTCTCTCTCTCTCTCTCTCTCTCTCTCTCTCTCTCTCTCTCTCTCTCTCTCTCTCTCTGAGAGACAGGCTTTCTAGGATAGAATTATCTATTTCCAAACCTGTCATACATATACACATTATGAAATTGAGTTGTGACACATCTGTTTTCTGATTATTATGAATATAACAGGGAAAAGAATGTGCAGTCTATGGTTTGTTAATTCATTTATTAGATTTGATTTCAAATAAATTTTATTCTTTATAAAAAAAATTATTTCACACTCACGATACAAACCAGTACTAGATAAATTGATCGGATAATTATACTGTTAAACTAAAACGGAATGATAATTGTATACAGCAGCAACATTATCCAATATAATTAATATGCAATGGAATGGATGAGATCACACTTCCATATGCTTCACGTCATGGTTAAGAAGCGCTTATCTGAGAAGTAAGAAGCGCTTTACATCATTATCGTTTGAGCCTAACAAGGGCAGCACTCCATGACAAGTTATGGAAGCATTTTCAGCATGTAATCAGTGTTATTAGCTTTCGGTTATAGCTGCGCTTTGTGTTTTCTTCCTTTCAGACTCTGACACGCACATTCAATAGAACGTGTTAAATCAGGTTACAGCGCTCCTAGAGCAAATCATAAAACATCATTCTCAACCAAATACCAATCGGGTAATATGTATCTTTCATGAACAAAAGTGTAATATGTCGATCACTCAAATAATCGCTCATGTCAAATCTGGATACTTTTACGCCTTCACAAAGTTGCTATCTGGCTTTCCGCTTCTGTCACTAGCCATAATTATTGACCCAATTGGCTAAATTGATCAGTTACATTTCCTGATGCGGCTAAGAGACTGTGATCAATAAGATCGAGTAATGATTATGATTATGAATGAAAAAAAAAATAGTTTGGCGTCATATAATGAGTCTATGAGCTCATTATGACTCAATTGGTTACACAATAATATAAATGGCCTGATATGTTGAGAAACCCATGGATAGAACTTAAAAAAAAAATTGTTTGTTTTTTCATTGAAAAAAATATGTTTAGGCTTAGGTGTGCACTCCAACAAGTCTTAAGGAACATGCACATCTTTACGCTTTGTCTGGGTTAAAAAAGAATTTTAGGGAGGAAAGAAATAAGGTGAAAAGAAGTTAAAAAAAAGAAGAAGAGAAAATATGTAAAATATTAAGTTGTTTGGACAGAGAACAGTAAAAGAGAAGTAAGAGATAGGAAAAAAAGTTTAGTTTTCTCTCCACTTATTTGGTTGGATAGAAAAGTAAAAAAAAAAAAGCGTTTTTCTTGTAAATACATAATTACCCGTAATAAAATTTAAAGTAAGGAGTTATTTCAAATTCAAATATATTTATCCCAATTTTTTATAATTATATTCTAAAATTAAATACAAAAAGAGCTAAACATATAAATAAAGGTTAAGTAACCTGGAATTTTTTTATTATTATAAAAACATCAACAAAAAAGATAAAAAGAAAAAAAAAACGTGCAAAAAAAATGAAAAATAAACCTGATGAAGAAATTGAATGAAAACAGAGACAGAATGTAGAAATTGAAGAAATAATAGAGAGGGAAAACGTTAATATGGGAACACTTCTAATTCTTTTCTTCTCTGCAATAGAGAATTAGAGATGAGATTTTTTATTCGGGGTCTCCCATGAATATTTTTATTTTTGCCATACTTCTTGCCTCCAACCAAATAAAAGAAGTCTTCATTTTCTTTTTCTTTGCTTGTTTTAAAGCATGAACCTTGACTGATAGTTACTATTTTTTTTCTTTTGTTTAAATAAGTTTTTGATCCCGTAAAGTTTATCAATTTTGATTTTATTCTCTATTATCTAGTACTTAGGGGGTATCAAGGTAATTTCATTTTACTATCCGACTTGCTATAAAATTTGACTAGAAAATAAAAACAAAATCATACATTAGAAACTATATGGTTAAATTCCTTCATTTTGTATGATATCTAATACTCAAGGATACTGATGTAATTTCTTGTTCTTGTCCGACTTGCTTCAAAATTTGGCTATAAAATTGGGGAAAAAAAAATCATACATTAGGGTCATATAGTTAAAGTTGACAAATTTTTTCATCTGGTATGATTTCTAGTACTTAGGAGTAACAGTGAGGACTAATTACAATTTTTTTGAAATTATAGGTCCGAACTTTTTTTTTTTTAAAGGGACTAAAATCAAAATCGGTGAACTTTGTAGGGGCTAAAAACTTATTTAAATCTTTTTTTTTACAACTTCACTTTATAATCAAGGGTCATGCTAACCAGTAAAATCATTGAAAAACTAAGTTTATCATACTTCAAAATATAAAATACATCAAGACTTAATGTAAACAAAAAATTTAGATCCTTAACAAGTGTGTAGCATTCTCCTATAATCAATGCAGAAATGCAATCCGAAAGCTTTTTTGAATACACAATCAGACTGCCAACCCTTGATACTTTTGATTTTGCAGGAAAGAAACACAAATTTCGATCATGATTCCTAATAAATTGAGGAAAACATCTCTTAGGAAGTGGCTATGTAAAATAAATTGTTCAAATTCAGCTGGGCATAGTTGGATTGGACCCATCCAATAATGTGTAGCTTTTGTTATTCTAGATGAGTACATTGGTTGAATGATAATGTATAATTGGCACAATATCTAGCAAATAAGTAAGAAAATAATTACCTTTTTAGGACTTTATAAAGGATGAGGAGTGAAGACTATGACTTATAAATTCCGATAAAATGTTACTTTACCTTTACCCCATAGACATCAAAAGAATCAGTATTGATAAATATAAACAAAATATATATAATATTCATAAAGAAAGAAATAAATGATATTTAAGTTTGATAAATATAAACCCCTAATATGCCTGCGCTGCAATTCTTGTTAAGTTTGGAGTAAATAGCCAATTAGTCCCTGAAATTACGACTTAGTATCAAGTTGGTCCCTGAATTGAGAAAATTACCAACTTAGTCCCTGAAACTGGAAACCGTGATTCAAGTTAGTCCCTCCGTTAGTGACAGTCCGTTAACGCCGTTTAGGGAGCTTATGTGGCACGTTAAGTGCCTATCTGGACTCCCAAGTCAGCATCCACCCTGGCTCCACATATGTGACACAATTTCAGGGACTTAGTTGATATTTCAGGGACTAAATTGATACTCGTTAGGGTTTTAATTGGGCTTCATCTTCTTCCCCCACCCTTCTTCTCCAACGGCTCTTTCTGTTTCTCCCTTCCTCTGCTCCCTTCTCCGCCTCTGTTCCGTTTCGTTAGCTTCATTTCTCTCCTCGAAACCGAAGACGAAGATGAGGAAAGGGGGTAAGGGTTCTTCCCCACGAACTGGCTCGCAAACATCTAGGGTTAATGGGTCTGAAACCCAAAACCCTTTTGAGATGTTCTGCTCATGTCCCACTCCCAAACGAGTAGTTTATCGCATTTCCAGAACTTCGAGGAACCCAGGGAGAGCTTTCCTTGCATGTCCCTTGCCAGTGGTAATGTCAACTATGGTGGCTTCTCCTATTTTTCATACCCCATTCTTGAACATTTCTTTTCTACTCTAATTTTTTTTTTTTCTGCAGAAAGATGGTGGTTGTGGCTATTTTCGCTGGGTTGATCAACTTCCAGCTTTCAACCTGGGTAATTGGAACGAAGAAAGGTGGAATGCAGACACCGAATCTGAAGTAGAAGACAATGAAGAAATGTGGAAGGCAGAGGTTATGGGCAAGTTGGATGGCATAGGGAAAGATGTGAGGGTTATAAAATCCTGGGTTGCACTACTGTGTGTGTTGCTTAGTGTATGTTTTGTGTTCTTGATTGGAAGGAAGAGTGATTAGGTTTAGGGTTTAGGTCTCTAAGTGTGAGTTGTGTTTTGTTGAAAAGCTGTTTTGGGGGTGCAAACATGTAATGTAATTTGTCTTAAGTTATGAAATGAGAAGCATTAAATGTTATGAAATCATTCTGGAAATGTGACAACACAAGAGTAATCTTTCTGCCACACATATTCTAACCAAACCACACAAGAATTTGTCAATGTAATTAGACTAACATTAACTTATAGTAAGCACCAAAATGCACCAAAATGGTGTCCAAGACTGTATTACATAATATGCTACTTACATTCCCAAAATAATGACATGTATACCATGTGCATGTACACCCAAAAAACAGCAAAACATTAACTTCTGGAAATGTGCATTTACATGTTATAATCCCAAAAAAACAACATGAGACAAAATAAGCACCTAAATATGCAATTTAATCCAAAGCTGGATCATAGTATCATATGCTGACAGATTCAAGGTTGGGGAGGACGATATTGAGGCAGGCCAGGGGTAGGGATGAAAGACATGAATTGAGGCACTCCTCCCCTGGATGTTGAACCCCCTGGTGGTGATGGTATGTGAACCATAACAGGGCTTGTATATGGTGATGGCATAGGTACAGGTGGTGGTGCTTCAGATGGTGTAGGGGCTCTCATTGGTGTAGCCTTCTCCCTAGCTGGGATAACTGGACCTCTGACTCCATACCTCCTAGCCTGCACAATTGAAATCGAAAAGTTAGTATCAAATTAGTCCTTGTAATTAACCACTTAAAATCAAATTAGTCCTTGACATATGAAAAAACAATTCAAATTAGTCCTCGAGTATATACCCTTTGTGGTGCATTCACTTGCTGTTGGGGCACTTGCAATGGCACTTCCTGTGCAGGCTGAACTGGAACCTCAAATGCATCATTCCCTTGCTGCTGAACTTCCTGTCACTCCAAAGAAAAAGTCCACAAGTTTGTAATTAATTCAATCAGCACCAGTTCAAGCAAAAATTGTAAACATCCACAAAGAACTTACCCTTGTTGTATCTTCCTCATTTGGTACTTCATTTGCTGGTGGTGCAGATTGGGAGAGAGGTATCTCAGTTACTGGTTCCTCTTGCTGCTGAGCTGACTTCTTGGTCTTAGGTCGTTGGGTAACTCCTATGTTCATGCATCCTTTGCTATTGTGACCTTCAATTCCACATCTTGAACATGTGAAAGTTGGGTAGCACCTCTTCAACTTCTGACCACTAACAGGCTCCTCTGTGTTGTCCTTTCTCCTCTGTTTTTTTGGCCTTCCTGCACTCCTCTTGACCTTTGGTGGAACAGGCTTTTCGTACCCAGTTTCTGTCCAGAACTGTTCTGATTGAGTGGGCCGGATGAAGTATTCATATGATGCATTGTATGCCCCTAATGTTAGCCATCCGTGGCAGTGCTCCTCTGGCCTCTCATTTTTGTATGCAATTGCTGAACAAGCATGCATACATGGCATTCCTGTGAAATAGCATGAAAAAATTAGATTGTTAGTTGCCAAAATCTACAACAAACAAGAATTCCAAAATGTTAAACCTGTTAGTTGCCAAAATCTACAGGTGCAGGTTTGTGCTGCCAGATTCACATCCACCCTAAAAGGAGGGTTGTGCACTTCAAACCGCACTCCTTCACTGTCTCCTGACCAGTTGGGGCACCACTTATTGCTCTCCAACTTCTCTTTCTCCAGTCTACTTTGCTGCATAGGACATAATGGACCAATTCTACCAGCTAGCTTCACTTTGTTTTGGCTCATGGTCCTCATCACATAACATCTCACCTCTTCAGCCATTGTCAGAATAGGCTTTCCACGGTAGTTACCAATCTTTGAATTGAACACCTCACATGTATTGTTGGTTATGTTATCCACCTTACAGTTTTCTTCAAAATATGCCTTTGTCCAAGCTTCTTTAGGCCACTTGTTCAGATACTCCCATGCCTTCACATTGATCCTCTTAACCTTCTCCATGACCCGATTGAACTGTGTCACAGTTGTTGCCTTGGCACACTCCCAAACAACATTTCTCAGCTCCAAGTCCTTCCATTGCTTTATGAAGTTCTTCCACAGGTGCATGGCGCAGAACCTATGTGGCACACCAGGCATCACTGCCTGCATGGCTGGTATCAGACCCTACAACATTAAATGAACAATGAATCTCACATAAGTCCCTGAATTTACATACTTAATATCAAACTAGTCCCTAAAATTGCATTCGTAATGTCAAAGCAAACCAAAGAGGAATATACCTTCTGCATGTCTGACATGAAGTTCCACCCATGTTGCCTGTAATCACCTAGGTTTTCCTGCAGAAGTGTCAAAAACCAGCCCCAGTTGTCTTTGTTCTCAACATCCACAATGGCATAGGCTATCACAAAAATGTGATTGTTAGCATCTTGTCCTACAGCAGAGAGCAGTTGTCCACCAAAGTATCCCTTCAAGAAACATCCATCTAAACCTATGAAAGGCCTGCAGCCTGCTTTGAATCCCCTCTTGCATCCATCCAAGCATACAAAGAATCTCTGAAACTGTGGTGGTGCATCTGGTTGTGGGATGGTGTCAACCATTATCATGGATCCGGGGTTGCTCCTCAACAACTCATGACCATAATCCCACAAACGACCATATTGTTGCCTTTCACTACCCTCAACTGCCTCTCTTGCCTCTTTGATTGCTCTGAATATCATGGTTCTATCAATGATCACCTGAAACTCCTTTTTAAACCAATCAAACACCTCAACATGTGTGAGGGATGGTTGGGATCTAATCTTCTCCTCTAGCTTTGCTACTACCCATTTCCTGTTTGCCTGGTTGTTCCTGAAAGTTCTGCAGCAAGTGTGTTCCTCCTTAAATGTTTTAATCTGGAAACTTCTCCTCACATTGCTTTTTGCACAATAAATCTCCCATTCACACCCTGGCTCCTTGCATTTGGCTCTTGCCCTCATAGCATCATTTTTCACCCACTTGATTGGCCTACCCAAATAGATAGTGAACTCCTTTAGTGCTGTCTTAAATGCTGCTAGGTTAGGGAACTCCAAACCTATCTGCAAGGTGACAGCTCCAAATTTGGCAGCTTCATTGAACTGAGGAAAGTTCTGCAACTTTCCACCCTCTTCATCCTCATCAGTGCTAATTGGATCCCTTAGCTCTTCTGACTTGTAGCTGCAATTATCATCCTCCTCTGCTGCAGCTGCAGCCCATCCCTCTCTCCCTGTCCTGTCATTGACAACATATTCTGGTTGCTCATCCTCATCTGAGCTGGAGCTGTCCCTGATGGGTGGTGTTGGTGCCCTCTTCCTATTCCCTCTCTGGACATGTTTGCCTTTAGATCTGCTCCCTGCATTCTTTCCTTTAGATGAGCTTCCACCTTTCTTCTTTCCTTTAGATGAGCTCTCAACCTTCTTCTTGCCCTTGGATGAGCCTCCCACCTTCTTCTTGCCCTTAGACTTTTGTTGCACTTCATAATATTCTCCTTCACTTACCACTGGAGAAGGCCTATAATGGCTATCTTCTGCACTCTCATCAGCTGTTGAGTACCCATCATCCTCAGCAATCCCTGTAACATAATCCTCAAAATTTAAACCATCCACTAAATCATGGATAACTTTCATTGCCTCTTCACTGAGGGTATTCACTGGCCCCCTTCAGTCCTTGCTTCATCAGTCCTAGGCTCATCATTCACTACCTTCTCAGTCCTTGCCTCTTCAGTCCTAGCCTCCTCAGACCTACCCTCATCAATCCTTACCTCATCAGTTATTGGCTCCTCATTCACTACATCTTCAGTCCTTACCTCAGCACTTCTTGGTTCCTCATTCACTGCCTCCTCAACCCCTGCCTCCATAGTCCCTACATCACAAGGCCTTGCCTTCTCAGTCCCTGCATCATCATTCCCTGCCTCATCAGTCACTGCCTCACCATTCCCTGCATCATCAGTTCCTGTTTCATCATTCCCTGCCTCACCATTCCCTGCCTCATTAGCAGCTTCAACATTTGGTAGTGATAACACATCATCAACCACTTCAGGCACATCAATCGGGTGCTCATAATACAACTCAATGTCACCATTATTTCCCAAAGCATCTCTGACCATCTCCATGACACTTTCATCTGTTCTAATCTCCCTCAAACCGAGATCCAAGTCCCTCCCTGGTCTCCTCCACAAGACATGCTTAACCCCATGATAGTTATTTATGCTCTTCACTATTGCATTCAGATCAAAAAGGTTGAGCCTATCTCCATCAATTTCGGGCCAAACATCAACCTCACCACCAACATACTCCAAAATACCCATGGGATTCCTCAATAACTTCCCTCCATGGTGCAGTACCAGTGTAATGGTAGGTTCCATTCTGCACCAAAAAACAGAGCATTCAAACTCTTGAAAAATAAACCCTAGGGCAAGATATTTCTTCATGCGATTACATGAATGACTACACAACAATATAATGAAACACCCGAAACTAACCTACAACTATGCATGTTCATTTTAAGAAAGCCCTAACCCCCAAACCCAGCCATTAACCACTAACAAACGAACACAAAATAACCCTATCTCTGAGCATTTCAAATAAAGAAGACGAAGGAATGAAAAATGCCGTACCTGTGTTCAGAGAAAAATGAAAGCTTCTGGGGGGGTGTCCACGCGCACGTGTGCAACCGGAAGTTGCAGAGGGGGGGAGGTGGGAGGAAGGAGATGACAAGAGAAGGGCGGGAATGGAATATGGGGAGACAAAGGGACTGAAATGATATTGGGGAAATCAGGGACCTTTTTGATATTTGAACATGGATGCTGACTTGGGAGTCCAGATAGGCACTTAACGTGCCACATAAGCTCCCTAAACGGCGTTAACGGACTGTCACTAACGGAGGGACTAACTTGAATCACGGTTTCCAGTTTCAGGGACTAAGTTGGTAATTTTCTCAATTCAGGGACCAACTTGATACTAAGTCGTAATTTCAGGGACTAAATTGGCTATTTACTCTTAAGTTTGTATCTTTATTTTCATTGCCGTACATAAAATGAATATATATTATAATATCATTTGGATAAGTGGCCAGAAGGTTCAAAATCAAATAACAGAAACCTTTCTCTCCCCATTGATCCCATAAATAATGGTTCTATGAACTCTGAACTCTCCTTAGTAGTCCCGAGTCCTTACCAATAGGGTGATAATTCACTATCATTATTGCTCCAATAGTCCCATTTTGTTTTGGCTTTTCTCCCTTTGAAGGTCAAAAAAGGGCACTCACTACCCCCACATTATTGAATATTGATAACCACCATTCCATTAGGCACATACATACATACATACATAGCAAGAGTGAGAGGTTGTAGACTTGACTGACATGTCTTTATATTGTTCAAGCTTGGGTACAACAATCCCACGTATCTTGGGGCTGTGGAGGAGATATGATGATGATGCCTTCTTCTCACATTCACTCCACTATAAAGTAGTACTACCCCACAACCTTAAAAGGCACATTGGTTTTGTATCAAAATTCGACCAAACTTGTTCTTCTCCTATCATGGAGGAGGAGAAGCAGAAAAAGTTGAGTCTTTTCTCTGAAACAGAGGAAGAATATTCCAAAGAATTGGATGTTGCTGTCAGAGCAGTGCAGATGGCATGCTCCCTCTGCCAGAGAGTGCAAGACACTTTGATTTCCAACACTAGTAGGAGCAATCATCAGGTTCGCTCCAAGGATGATAATTCTCCAGTTACAGTGGCAGGTAATTAGTGTTCCTCAACTGGGTCATTTGGTAAAGCTATTCTTTCTGATAAATCTTTGTTTTTGCTCTAATTCATTTCCAACCAAATGGGTTTAACCCAATTTGCTATATGGGTCTTATTTGGTTTTGTGAATTGGATTTTTTGTTACCTTGCAGCAACTTTGAAGTAGTGGAGGTTTCTCTTGTATGTCAATGCAGGGACCTTAGCAAACATACAAAACCCCATCCATTTATGTGCTTTGAAAGTAGGTTAGGTATATTGAATTGCCAAATTAGTGCAAGGAAAGGAATAAACAAACTTGTACCCTTTGTCTAAGTTGCATCTATAATCCACTCAAATTATGACAATTGGCTTGTTCATTGGTTCTTAAAATTAAAAAAAGTGGAATGCAAACCTTGTCTGGCACACAAGGACAAAATCTTATCAACACTTATTTTCTAAATTCCTTCTTAAGTCAATGACAAAATTATTGGCAGGGAAAGTGACAGTTAAATTTGGAGCCTTCATGGTTTTTCAAAATTTCACGTTTCTCTCAAAGGGAAATAACAAGGTTGGTGAAACAAGCTGCCTTTTAAACTCTTTTCCTGGGAACACTAAGGGAATAACAGTACTATACTGCTATGCATTTACTGCTACCTAAAGGGTGTAAGACTGAATAGAAGCTTAGTGTTACTCTCTATTTGTTGTCATGGTTTCCAATAAGGAGACAAGGAGCATGTAATAACTGTAAAGAGAATTTTGTGGACTTCATATGATTGGCCTCATCAGCTGGTTGATCTGCCATAGAGTTTTTATCTTTTCCAGGAATGATACATCCAACTCTATTTCCTGTTACAATCACAATTTCCCCCATATTGGATGTGACTTCCTGGAAGTAAGGCATATGATTCACTTGTGGTTTATATCCTGTAATGTTTAAATGGTGACCTCAATGAGCTTATCTTGTTCCATAAGCATAGTATGGAAATATTTGTCACATAAATTTTGGTTGCATCACTTTAGATTCATGGATATTTGACTTTTCTTTTGTTATTCACTGCTCCCTGCTCTCCAAGAAAAGAAGGAAAAAGATATCTATAACTTACCCCTTTTTTCCTTTTTGTTGACAAAAGAAGAAATTCTAATCGAACAAAAGAATCATTACAAATGAGGAAGAGGATAAACATCCTATTTAAAATAATACCATAAGAATTGCAGGAAGGAAAAAAATTGTATTGTTTTTAACAGAAAGAAGCTTTCTAATCCGTTTGGATGTCTATAGAGAAGAAGAATCCTTGGAATTTGGAAAGTCTATATACCATGACACCAAAGAGAAGCCGAAGGTCCTTGTCCCAACAAACACCTTACTTGGTTGCTTTTCATGTGTAGCTGTCTTTAGGACATTGGAAGCAGGATTTCTACTTTAGAAAGAACAAAAGTTTTCCAAAAGATTGATGATATTGTTCTCTATGAAAAAAAATTAGTTAATTTTTCAATTTATTGGTTAGACCTTTCCCATTGTTCACATTACATTTCCAATTTTAGATGTTGCTATCAGCATTGAATTGAATTAGGTGCAATCCAAATTGGAAATATATTAATTAATCATGATTTTCACAGTAAATTTTAATTACATACCATATCCATTTTTCTCTTTGTAAAGTTCCATTGTAGTATGATTTGTATATACTCATAGGTTTCACTGACTAAAGTAAAGAGCTATGATCAAATTTATGCTGTGTCCTTCATAATATTTCTTTAATACTTTGGTCATTTGATTGTTGAAGCTTATTTGTCGGGGATCTGTAAATAAAAAAATTTGTGCTTGATTGATCAGTATATCACTGGCAGCTAGAGAGTTTACATTCATACTTACAATCATGTTTAAATTGTACACTTCGTTAATCATTATGCTGTTTAAATAGATTGGAGTGTACAAGCAATTGTCAGCTGGATATTATCCGAGTGTTTAGGGATTGAAAATATCTCAATTGTAGCTGAAGAAGATGTACAAACTCTCTCCAAGGCTAATGCATTTGGACTGTTAGAAGCAGTGGTTGAAACCGTGAATGAATGTCTAGCTGAAGCGCCTCGATTTGGAGTTCAGAAGCCAAAATCAGCTCTTGGAACTTCAGAGGTTCTTGAAATTATTGGTCGCTGCAACTCAAATGGGGGTCCAACCGGAAGATTTTGGGTACTTGATCCTGTTGATGGCACATTGGGGTTTGTACGTGGAGATCAATATGCTGTAGCTCTAGCACTCATAGAAGATGGAGAAGTGGTGCTTGGAGTTCTTGGCTGTCCTAACTACCCAATGAGAAAGGAATGGTTAAGTTATCATCATCGCTATCATAGGATTATATCCAAGTTGACTCCTCCAACTTCTGAAACTTGGAACAAAGGTTGTGTGCTATATGCTAAAAGGGGTAGTGGGAAGGCCTGGATGCAACCTCTGCTCCATGCCAATAAGAAGTTTGTGTGGCCAAACCATGCAAAACAAGTTTCTGTCTCTTCCATCGACAATCCAGCACTAGCCACTTTTTGTGAACCAGTTGAGAAGGCCAATTCAAGTCACTCTTTTACTGCAGGACTGGCTCACAGTGTTGGTCTGAGGTACTTTTTTATTCTTTTCCATTTCAATATCATTTACCCTCTGCCTCTCCCTTTTTCTCCCTCTTTGCTTTTTACTTTTGTGATTGTCAATGTAAAGAGATAAAGAGGTTCTTAGGATATGATGGCATGTTTCTTACTTAAGGACCAGCTACATTCTCATTTATCTTGTGAAAAAGATGGGGAATGAAAATGTATTTCAGAAAAGGCTACCATAGACAAATAAATTTACTAGTATAGTTCTATGCCTATAAGATAGCTCTTATATTGTTATATACATCATATGTAAGCAGGAAACAACCGTTAAGAGTATACAGCATGGTGAAATATGCTGCAATAGCTCGTGGGGATGCAGAGGTTTTCATGAAGTTTGCAAGGGCTGGTTACAAGGAGAAAATATGGGATCATGCTGCAGGTGTTATCATCATACAGGAGGCTGGTGGCATGGTAACAGATGCTGGAGGACGTCCCCTAGACTTCTCAAAAGGTTTATATTTAGAAGGCCTTGATCGTGGCATAGTTGCTTGTGCTGGAGCTACACTACATGGAAAGATCATTGATGCTGTTGATGCTAGCTGGGGCTCTTCTAGCCTTTGAGGATGTTTCTGTTAACTTCAAATGTATACACAGCAAATAATGTGAATAATACCTCATCTTTTATTTTCTGTTTCTGTTTTACTCAATTGCTTATAAATCCCCCTATTTCACCTTCAGTTATTGTTGATGTACCGATGCCAGCATGGCTGCCTGTTAGCCTGCAATTTATATTGTTTGACAGTATAATAAATTAACCTGCAATTTTGAATGTTCTAATTTGAAGTACTGTATTGGATACACCACTTTTCAATACATATTTTTTTTTATTCCTTCACCAATGCACAATGTCTTTAAGGCACGCACTGAAACTCAAAGTATTGGATACACCACTCTCCAATGCACATTTTCTTTTTTTTTATTCCTTAACCAATGTACAATGTCCTAAAGGTACGCACTGATTAGCATTTGTCTTACTAGGTTGTCATAATTTTCTACCATACTAGGTGCCCTTTACTGAGACATAACTCTTCTTGGATAGGGATTCATGGACATATATACCATGCAAACTCGATCCAATTGCTCAACTTGTTGTATTGGACTGGTCCGCAATATAGATTTGAAGATCGCTGGGAAACAAGTGCTGATCAATGTCTCAATTCCTCCTTAGTACGTGTTCTGTCAAAGAACAAAAATACCGAGATGATATTCGGCTGGTCATCTATGAAGAAGATGACCCTGCACTAAGGCTAGGCCTGATATATATAGAGGGTAGCTATTACATGGCATTCGTGAGCCATTATGAGTGATCATGGACATTATTGATAAGGATAGTTACAACGCCATTAATCGCCCATTAGTGAAAAGTCGGTTACGAGATCTGATATAGGTTAGAGATCTTAGCAATCACAGACTCGTGGGTTGAGGTGAGCCGAGTTTAAGACCTAACACTGCCATGTCGTAATTGAAGCGTATAGTCGGGCCCGATCTAGATCAGTATGGTTTTGCTGAAGAATCTGTTGTTTAAACCGAATCAATGAGTCTTTCCCGTTTCATACTACTCTTTTTAAGGGGGAAAAAAAACTTTTCCCCGAATATTTATCATTTGCACAAACAAATAAAAAAAATTTAGTGGATGATTTACCTGTTTTCACGACTCATATGATTTGGCCACAAATTATGGCAGAAAAAGTCCTTGAATATTTTAATTCGTGCCTTTTAGTTCTTCAATTTGACTCTCCATCAAACACTAACACACTTTCAAAAGTTTATAGACATTGTCAGACATTTTTAAAAATTGAAGGATGAATATGTATGTGAAGCAAAGTTGAATGGTGTAATTTGAACATTTTACTATAAAAAATCAATGTTGTTCGTTCAACAATTAACTGATGTGACGGTAAAAAAAATTAATGGAACACACATATTAAAGTGATTAATTAATCTCATTGAATTTTATAAAAAATTAGATTTATTACCTAAATTACCTTTTATTTAAAACTTTAATCTTCATTAAATGAGTCATTGGAATTTATATTAAATGAATGATATTTTGAGAATAATATCATTAAATGAGTCATTGAAAAATAAAATTTACTTATATATTAAACCAAAAATTTTGGGATTTTTTTAGTTATATATTGGATCGGAGGAATAATTTTGGAAGTTTAGGACAATTTGACACAGAAAGTTGAAGTATTGTGTATACCTGGAATACCTACGACTACGTACTATATCTGGAACTGCCAGCAATAGTTCGACAACTCTATCACAACCACCAACCGATAATGCTAAATTAATTTGTAGACAGATGAGCTGCAGAGCAAATGGGTGAGAGTCATATTGACATGTTTTTAAGACGGGCACAATCTAATTAATGAGGCTGCAACTGCAAGTACAAACCAGTTTTCTGATGGGTTGTTTTCTCGTTTTCTTCTTCACAGAGGGGTTTCACAAGTCAGAAACTTCATTTATTGCATTGAATAGCTGTTGATTTCGTTACCACAATTTTGACGTGTTTAGAGGTTAATTGACAAAAAATTGGTCCTTTTATTAGTATTAAGAGCTCATTTGGATGAATTTATTATATTTTCAAAATAATTATTTTTAAAATAAAAGTGTTTTTTTAATAAAATGAAAGTGTTTGAATGAGTTTTTGAAAAAAAATAGTGAAAAAAAATATATTTTGATGCTTTTTAAGAAGATAAAAAAAGAGATTCAAAAGAGAGACTATGATAATCAATCATGTTTTATTAAACAATAATATGCTATAATAAATCAGATAAAAAGTTAAAAATTCTTCCTTTAAAAGCTCATCCGAACATAAAATAATTTATATTTCTAATAATTACTCCTACCTCTACTTCGTAGAAACCCTTTTTTGAAAGCTAATCCGGCCCTAGGTAAGCTTCCCTTAGTCAGTTAAAAAAACACTTTGACGAACAAACAAGATGACTCGGTTGGTAAGATCTTGATCATGTAGCATCTTTTTAATTTTTTTTTAGAAATATTAAATTCTTTTATATTTTCTTTGGCTAAAATATATTTTTGATCCTTTAGCTTTTAAAAGATTCATTTTGGTCATTTATATTTTTAAAGTTACACAAACTAATCATTTTCGTCAACTCTGTTAAATCATATTGACGAAGATTTCTGATGTGGCAGCTTCGACTCCTTCAACCATGAACACCTTCAACCTTCTCCTGCTACAGCTTAATCAATTTTGCAAAAACATTATCTTTTTTCTCTATCTAACAATGACCATGTTTTTCTCTTCCACGGGGAAGAAGATATCCTTTTTAATTTGGGGATGAATACATTTTCCAACGGTAATTAAAATTCAAGTGTGATGATATGTCACGCTACTTTGACATGTCACAAGCCAGGAGGGAGAGTTAACGGTCACCTCAGCTCACAAAAATGTCTGTTGTAATAGAGTTGATGGAAATGACTAGTTTGTGTAACGTTAGAAAGATAAATGACCAAAATGAATTTTTTAAAAGATAAAGGATCAAAGTGAATTCTGACCAAAAGATAAAGGACCAAAAATATATTTTAGCAAATTTTCTTTTCACGTATTCTTATACTTATTAAAAAAAAAGAAAGTATATTTTATGTTTTTAATATATTAAATATATTTAATTTTTGTTTATATTAAAAATTAGGAGAATGCTAACAAGTACCCCTAACCTTAGAGGCACTGGTTGAGGAATTAAAAAAAACAAGTTTGTTTGGGAAGTTATGTATTTATTGTTGGGTCTTGCTGACGAATGTCCTTACGGCATTGGTGAAGGAATACATAAAAGGAAATTTTGCATTGGAAAACTAAGTTTAACACTTTTCGATATACTGAATACATCATTTTCCATACAGAAGTTTCATTATTGATTCCTTAAACAATGTCCTAAGGACACTTGTTAACATTTTATTTTATTGTTTTTAGTCATATATTTAATTTTTCCATAAAATATTGTTTTTTAATTATTTAATCGGCGCCCTAAAAATTATTAGGAAAATGCTAACTCGTTAATGAACCAAGAAAAGAAAGTTTGCATAAAGAATTTGTGTATTTAATATTTGAGAAAGTAAAATACTTATTTTTACAATAAAAACTTACTTTTTATAATTGCTTCAAGAGTGCCCTAAGAACACTCGTTAACATGTCCTAAATTATTATTATGAAGAAGATTTTTGAAAGAATGCAGCGAAACTGTAAAGAGAAATGAATGCATGATGAAAACTTTGAAAGTCATAAATATAAGGAAAATACTAAGGAGTGCGTTAAGGGTACTTGTTAAGAAACCAAGTAAAGAAAGTTTGTATAGAAAATTTGTGTATTTAATATTTGAGAAAGTGAAATACTACCTCCGATCCTTAATATAAGAAACAAATGAGTACTTTCTTTTGGTCCAAAATATAAGACATATTCATCAATTTTCATACATATTAAATGTCATTTCCAATGTTACTCTCATTTATAATAGGATTTATATTTATGAGATATATCAACTTTCAATACAAGTGATTTTATTCATTAATTAGAAGGGATATTTTTAGAAATTTATTTGAATATTAATTATAATTGGCTCATTTCAATGCATTTTCTTGGCCTGTGTATTTTAGGGTTTTGTTTCTTATATTAAGGACCGAAGGTAATACTTAGTTTTACAATAAAAACTTATTTTTTTTTTTATTGCTTAAAGAGTTCTCTAAAAGCATTCGTTAATATGACCCAAATTATTATTATGAAGAGATTTTTGAAAGAATACAGCGAAACTGTAAAGAGAACTGAATGCATGATGAAAACTTCGAAAGTCATAAATATAATCTTTGGCCGGCCTGGGCGCCTGGCCCTCATGGATTATGAGCTGCCCATAGTCTTCAAATTGTTCGGTTGTGGGGATGGAAGTTCGCTTCAACAATCACCGTACCTTGTGTTTGGTTCTCATCATGTTCTAAGCACTAAGCGGGGACGAGACAAGACAAGCACTGAATTAGTGAAAGAAAACCCAACCTTCTTTTTTGCTTCTCATGTGTGGCTTTTCCAAGGTACTGATGATAATTATCGAATTCATCAATTAAGCATGTTAATTTATATATGATGAATTACTTTTTGAAAAATGCCAGCAACTCGTTGTTGTTGTTGTTTTTTTTTTTTACTTAAGCAACGACACTCATTAAAGAACTAAAAAAAGAAAGTTTATACAAAAAATTGATGTATTTAATATTTAAAAAAGTAAAATGCTTAGGGCCTGTTTGTTTTGTTTCTAGTTTCCTGTTTTCATTTCTTGTTTTAAGAAATAATTACAAAACTGCCACATTGTTTTCATTCTGTTTCTTGTTTTCAAAAATTTGTACAGGAAACACTGAAAACAGGGGGAAAATTTGTTTTCAGTGCTTCCTGTACAATTTTCTGGAAACAGGAAACAGAATGAAAACAATGTGACATTTTTGTAATTATTTCTGAAAACAGAAAATGAAAACAGGATACAGGAAACAACGCAAGCAGACCCTTCATTTTCCAATGAAAATTTGTTTTTTTTGGTTCCTTAAAGAGTGTTCTAAGGGCACTCGTTAGCATGACCCTTACTTTTTTAGTTGAAAATATATACTCACTCCGAACTCAATTATAAGCAAAATTAACTATCTTCACACTTATTAAGAAAGTTAGTTAATTTAGTTTATTTGTCTTGATTTATGTAAAAAGTGAATTATAATTACTAAATTACCCTTACTTATAAGAATCACCACATTTAATTCTTGGGAGTGTGCATTACTCTTGGATAAGTAAAATGAGATTAATAACCAAGGGTATTTTTGGAACACTGACATTAAATAGAGTTGAATTGATTGGATTTCCCTTATATTTAAGTGCACCAAATATAGATTTTTTTTTTTGCTTATAATTGAGTCTAGAGGGAGTGATATATATATATATATATATATACACTCCCTCCGGTCTCTATTATAAGCAAAAATTAAATAAATGCACATATTAAGGTGGCTAATTAATCTCATTAAATATTGTTGATCTTATTTAAAAAAATTCTCTTAAGTTTGTTACCTAAATTATCCTTCATTTTATTTGTTAAGCTTGTGATGTTGGGAATAAAATGAGTTATTGAAAAATAAAATTTGTATTAAATGAATGGTATTTGGGGAATAACATCATTAAATTGGATAGAAGTAATTGAAATTTTCTTATATATTGGAACAAAAATTTTGGGATTATTTTTTTTTTTTTGCATATAATAAAGATTTGAGGGAGTATATATATATATATATATATATATATATATATATATATATATATATATATATAAGTGGAAACAATTTGTACCATGCATTGTTTTCTGCTGTCAAAAGTAGGTATTGTTATGGAGTATAAACTATTATTATTATCAGTTAAAATTGTAGTATTTCCGTTAATAAAAAAAATGTAGTATTTCCAGCTATTTTAGACTCAGTTATGAATTTCTTGTAACAAACCTCAGTTGCAATTTTAATTTGTTATTTTGGATTTAATAGGTATACTGTCAATATAAATATTTTTTTACATTATCAATCAATCATAAATTGATAAGTTATTAAAAATGGATAACTCTTATCATAATTACCTTAAAAATCACATATATGACGATTTATAATTGATTGACGTTGTAAAAAAATTTATATTACATTATATCAAAATCAAGCGCTTTAATATTTAGTCTAAAAGATCAAAATTTTGACTTAGGAATTAATAATACTGCTGTAAAAGAAAAATACAACTGAGATACAAGAATAACTTCTTCAATAGAACCACATATATAAAACTTTTATATTGCTTTATTTTTATGTTGGATAGCAGTTGGGACGAGATGAGATGAGCCGAAGGCCCGCCAAGGTTGACAATTTTGATTTTGATGTACAAATGGAAATCTCTAAAACCGCAAGATGATAAATTGAATTGTAATTTTTCAAATAATGATTCACTGAGCCAAGTTCGTCTCTATATTTCTTGGATCATCTTGGGAGTTGAGATCTTTTGTACATTTAAACGAGAGTAAAAATATTTGGACACACAATTTGGACATTTTATATAGACACCGTAGAACTTATTAATATGTTGGGAGTGATGAAATATTAAATATATGATCATAGAGAGAGAAAATAAATAAATGTGAATGAGTACTTTTATACGGTGTTGGACATCATTTTTGTGTCCAAATATCATTATTCTTTAAACAATTCAAAAGTAGATCAACTCATTTTAAAAGAGTTATTTCAAATTATTTTATACAGGATACTTTGTGAAAAGGAGCACAAATTAATGTGGATAATTACAATGGTTGTCTAAGTTTTCCCCCCAACAGATATGGGTATATAAGCTCTAAGCTGGCTCAAGGGTAGGGTTGCGGGAATGAGATTCAAATTCAGAACCTTCACCTTTAATTTGGTAGGTTTGCCTAAAACTTATTATGGTAATTATGGGTAATGAAACTTGGCTTTCTAGCTAGATGTCGAAGAGCGAGTCCGGTACCAATATGTGGTTGGTCCAAGTGGTAAGGGATTTGGGCACCTTAAGCAAGTGGTCAGGGGTTCGAATCCTGGCTTTTGTGTATGGAGAAAACCTTGTTAGGAGGGGAGAACCCACTTTGTGTGCCCAACAAGTTCCCCGACGGAGATTAGCCACTACTAACGATGGTGGATACTTCGTACCTATAACATGGTTACCAAAAAAGAGTGAGTCAATGGGTAAATTCTATGAGAGATTTCCAAATAATGAAAATCTGGAAACGCCAAATTGGAAAGGGTGTGTCAGGCACGGGGACTTTGGGTGCCAGATGCTCAAGTACCTCGAGAGCAAACGATCTTTCGACACCAGATGCTCAATTTGTGGGCGTCAGGCTGACACTTGCAATTTGTAGAATATAACATAATACGTTAACTTGTTTCAATAGATGTGTCTTCTCATGGCTCTCAAATCTTTCTTAATGAGATGTTCTTTTATGATAGGATGTGACTAAACATGTTAGAGTGATGAATGATTGCATTGCTTCATTCAAATCCATAAAGGGTTGTTTTCCTTCACTAATTTGAATTGGTCTACAAATAAAACCACTCACCCATGTAGAATTCAATCCAAAATGGACTAAGTGGACTAAGTTTCGGGAAGTCAAATCACTTCATTGCTTCCCTCATGCACGGAGAAAATTAAAGAAACTATTGTTCTATAAACTGTCATTGACTACCCTTGATATGGATGCGCAAACCATGTCAATATTTCTTGGTTATATCTCAAAGGAGATTCGCCAATACACCTTATTGAATCTAGTCAAGTATAGTGACTTGTGGGGGTAAATCAAACTTAAAATCTAGTGTCAACACATGCCTTGGAGGATAGCACATTACTTTCGTTATTTCTTATTTGTTGCAGAAAGATCACCACCAGCACCATCCTTGACCGCTTCTAGAGATGCCAAAAATTTAAACAACTCCGTGATAATAAGTTGATCCTCAATTTCTCAATTTTGAAACTTATTGACACTTGGTGCAGGTTGAGGAGCAGCAGACCACATGGTACGTATTGACTCTCTTTGATTTCACAAGTTAATGGATATCTATATAGACAGTAATAATTGCGACCAACCTACTACAGGATCATAAATCCCCCATCTGTCAACCACACCCTCCCAATAAATGCTTTTCAATTCATCCCACTAACCCATTTAAATATTCCTCCTCCACTATCTCCCATCATTTCATATGCCACACAAAAACTCCACTTCCTGAAAACACAATTTGATTTGAACTCAGCGAAAATGAAACCTGTCACCAACTTTCTCTTGTTCACTCTGCTACTCCTCATTGCTTCAGCCTCTGTGGCCACCCGAACCGCATCCACTGTATCTTCTCCACCTGATCAACTCAAACACGCCAAGGGCAACAACAACAACAACAACAACGGTGGAGGAGGCAATAACTATGGTAGCGGTGGTGGTGATCCAGGTGGCTTCTTTGGCCCCGGAGGAGGGTTCACCATACCCGGATTCGGAAACGGGTTTGGGAATGGCATAGGAGGAGGATATGGAGCCGGGTATGGAGGCCCAAAAGGAGGGTACGGAAAAGGTGGTGTAATAAGACCAACTGTTGTGTGCAAAGATAAAGGCCCTTGTTACCAGAAGAAGGTGACGTGTCCAGCCAAATGCTTCTCCTCCTTCAGCCGATCCGGGAAGGGCTACGGTGGTGGCGGTGGCGGCGGTGGCTGCACCATTGATTGCAAAAAGAAGTGCATCGCTTATTGTTGAAGGAAGCACGGTAATGGTAACAGTTTGTTATCACTTGTACCTGTACTAGTAGTATTATGGATGAACCTTATGGTCATTTTGATCACTGTTTTAGATCAGTAGATCATAGACATATATCTACGTAGGTGGATTTCTTTTGGGGGTTCCTTTTTAATATCTATAGATGAAAAAAATAAAAGAATTATGGGACAGTGCTTGATGGATCAGAGGATTATGGACCGTGTGTCTGCTTACTATTATATGAAAATAGTTTATTATTACCTTGGTGGTTGCATTAGTGGTAGATAAAGTACTCTACTCCCTTTTTAAATATAACTTCAGTCATTTCCCTTTCAATGTATTAATGCAATCCGTGTCGCATATAGTGGAAAATGGAAGTGCGGTTTCAATAACAAAAAATAAAATAAAAAATATTGGTGTTAGATTTAGATATGAGAAAGAAGGGACAAAATAGTTTCTGGCCTTACATGTGATATGAACCTTCAAGGCTTCATATCACCCCTAGACTCTATATATCTCATGGATCGGGGTATTTAGAATTCACGTTTTCATACATATTTATTTCATTTTTATATATAATTTCTAACATTAATCACACAAAAAGCAAGGTGTTCCCAATTCCATGAGTAATAAGACATGTAGAGTGACATGCTGATGAGTTGGATAACAAGCGCTAGTGAGAACTAGTCAAACATTTGAATCAGATTAGAGAACAAAACTATAAAGTGAAAAAGTAAGGATTATCAACTCTTTATTAATTAAAAAGGATTATGATTTTAATGTACTTGAAGTAATCAAACATGTATAAATCTTTGGTGGAGAGCAGTTTTTTTTTCAGCTTTTTCAGCTTCTAAGAAACAAACGTGTATAACTCATGACTAAGGAATCTGAATTTGTTGCTTTAACACGGGCATGTGAAAAGATGCAAAACAGCTTAGAGAGAGAATTGTTATCAAGTGTTGCACAAATCACAATCGATGTCAGTCTCGTCTTTGCACTGGAAGCTACTATGTGTAGAGATACATCATGGAAAGTCTAGACATATTAGTTTGAGGTGTTGTCTTAGGTGGTGCACCACCCAAAGTGATGCAGTGGTGCACCATCCAAGTAGTTAAATCTGAACCAATCAGATTGTCACTTGGGATGATTGACTTTTCAACAAAAATATATTTGGTCAAATGGTAAATGGTCATAATGGGTATTATACATTTTTGTATATGGACAAGTTATTTTTGTATTTGTATGTATACATTTAATCATGGTTTAATGAACTTTTTGGTCCCTGAAAAGTAGGTGTATTTTGATTTTAGTCCCTGCACTTTTTTTCTTTTGGTTTTGGTCCCTGTAAATTCAAAACTTTTGGTTTTAGTCCCTGCCGTCAGTCACCCTCCGTTAAGTGCTGACGTGGCAAACGGAGTGCCACGTCAGCATAGCCACGTCATCAAAAATATTAATATTTTATGCCATGTTGGCTGCCACGTATGAAAATAAAATTTGGTTTTAGTCCCTGAAAAGTGAGTAAATTGTGGTTTTAGTCCTTGTACTTTTTTTCGTTGGTTTTGGTCCTTGTAAATTTAAAACTGTTGATTTAAGTCCTCTTGTCAGTTATTAAGTCTTGATATGGCTAACAGAGCATCACATTAGCATTGTCACGACAGTTTAATTATCATTATTTTAAGTCACGTAGGCTGCCACGTCATAGTATTAATTTTTTAAATATAATAACATTAATTATTATTATTTTTAACCATTATATTATTTTAACTTTTATTATTATAATATTATAACTATTTTTTCTTATAAAACATGACTGCAATTTCTTCTTCCTCTTTCTCCATCGTTCCTCCTTCATTCTGCAGTAATCTTGTTTCCTCTTTTTGAAGCATTTCTCCATACCATCTAATACATTTTTTCTACGTCCATTCAGACCCACGCTTTACTTCTTCCTTTACTAATGTTTTCCACTTTCACTCTCTGCAATGAATTTTCAAAGTTGCGACCATGATGCCCTCAACTCAAAAAAGTATAAAAAATGTTGCGGAAGGAGGAAGCAAGATTGTTGTAGAATGAAGGAGGAAGCAAGACTACTGCATAAAGATTGTTGTAGTGGCAATGCTGACATGGCGCTCTCTTAGCCATATCAACACTTAGCAGAGTGTCACTGACAACAGGGACTAATATAAAAAGTTTTAAATTTATAGGGATCAAAACCTATGAAAAAAGAAAGTATAGGGACTAAAACCAAAATTTACTCACTTTTCAGGGACTAAAACCAAAATTCATTTTCATACGTGGCAGCTGACGTGGCATATTTGCTGACGTGCCGGTACTGACGTGGCACTCCGTTAGCCACGTCAGCACTTAACGGAGAGTGACTGACGGCAGGGACTAAAACAAAAAATTTTAAATTTACAGGGACCAAAACCAAAGGAAAAAAAGTACAGGGACTAAAATCAAAACACACCTACTTTTCAGGGACCAAAATGTTCATTAAACCTTTAATCATTTATACATTCAGTCAAACCCTAAAAAACCCCTCTTCTCAGCCTTACTTTGATCCGCCGTAACACCATTCAGCCATTGTCTTGGCCTCGCCGCGTGACGCCGCTTCATCCTGAGCAGCAACACCACCGCACGACGCCGGCACGACTGGAACGGCAACCCCGTCGCTCGACGCCGCCTTGCTCCCATCGCGCAGAGCCTCCGTTCTCGCATCACTCAGCGTTGCTCGCTTCAACCATACCAGGATCCACACGTTCAAACCTAGGTCCAATCCTGCCGTCGGCATCTTTGTCGCGGGTTGCAGAGCTCGTCACTGCCGCACCCCCATCGCACCCCTTCACCAACGCCTCTTCCGCGAAAACAGAATTCCAGATCCGCTTCCTCCGCCTCCATCTCAGCCGCGTCATCCTCCACCACCGTCCAACCTCCTCAACGGACCACCACCAGATCCAGAAGTTTTGTCGTGGGAGAGGAGAACAAGGGATTTAGGGATTTCAATTTTTTTTTTTTAATAAAATACTGAATGTATTCTTTTTTTAAGCACTTTATAATTTTTTATACATAAAATACTAAATTTATAAATAAAAATAAAACATATAACATATACTGTGTGTAAATACTGTATGTATTTCCCTTTTTCAGTATAATACCCATTATGGCCTTTGACTATTTGACCAAGTTTAAAAAGTCAAACATCCTAAGTGACAATTTGATTGGTTCATATTTAACTACTTGGATGGTACACCACTGTACCATTTTAATAGGTGGTACACCATAGCCTTCACTTTAATTTGATTTGTGATGATACAGTTACGATTTAATATGTGAAGAGCGTTGCTTGATGGTACGAAACGAATTCCATACTAGTATTGATATGACACACAATATACAATACTCCCTCCGGTCCACAATGTAAGCAAAAATTTCCAAATTTTTTGGTCCAAAATATAAGCAAATTTCAACTACTTTCTTCTCATTTAATGAAGTTATTCTCAAAATACCCTTCATTTAATACAAATTTTGTTTTCCAATGACTCCTTTTATTCTCAATAACACAAGCTTAATAAATACGAGGAAGGGTAATTTAGGTAACAAACTTAATTTTTTATTCCCAATGACTCTTTTAAATGAGATCAACTAACTATCTTAATATGTGTGTCCCATTTAATTTTTGCTTACAATAGAGACCGGAGGGAGTAGGTAATTTAAGAAAAAAACAAAGTCAAAGATGATAATAAATACTACTCCCCCAGGTCCTATATATAAGAAGCAAAACCCTAAAACACACAGATCAAGGAAATACATTGAAATAAGCTATTTGTAATTAATATTCATATAAATTTACAAATTTAACCCTTCAATAATTAATGAACGAACCTATTTGTATTGAAAGTTGCACTGTCTTGTAAATATAAACCATATTATAAATAAGAGTAAAATTGGAAATGAGCATTTAATATTTGTCAAAATACATGCATGTCTCTTATATTTTGGACCCAAAAAAAATAATCATTTGCTTCTTATAATAAGGATCGGAGGGAGTATAAGGTGATAGTGATTCATACGTCATTTTACGAATAGTAATCCGTACAAAAGAGCATTCTCCTTAAAATATAGAAAGTAAAAAATTATTTAAAAAAAAAAAAGAAAGTAAAAAATTACATGTCCATTTTGTATATATCCAACATATTCGTAGAGTGTGGCAACCAAAACATATTCATACAGTGCATGTATTGCACAAAACATGAACTTCACAATTATATATTTAAAAATAAAATCTTAAAAAATTAGCATGCCCATCAATCTAGCATCCAACATGCCTATCAAAAAAATAATAATCTAGTATCTAACATATTCATAGAGTGTGGCAGCCAAAACATATTCGTACAGTGCATGTTTTGCACATCATTTTAATAAATTTTAACTGGAGCTCATAACGTAAATAGCAAACTTTTTTTCTCTAAATAATTACTTTACACAATTGTTAACTGTATGAGTAACCGCGTTGACTTTTGAAACAAGAGGAGACAATAGTAGATAGTTGCCTAACCCTTTCCTTTTTGATCTAGGCATATACAACCATAAATTCAATTTGTTATTTTGTTTTTATAGGTCTTGTAATCAGACTAACTGTTTTTTTTTTTTTTTACTGAAATAAGACTAACTCTATTTTACAATTAATCATTCCGATGAATATTTTCTCCATGATTCGAACTTAAATCCTTTCTATGAAGGATAAAAGAATTGGTAATTTATATACTTGTTTCCCTTTTTAGTAAAAAAATTAGATACTTGTTTCTAACACTACGCTTTCTCTGTTTGCTTTTCTTTTTTCAGTTCCCCCTACCAAACTAGAGTTATGCATTTTACATTGAAGAGATAACATGCAACAAGTTATATCAATTTAAATTTTTTTTTTTTTTTTTTGAGATTACAATTTGATATCTCTATCTTTATAGGAATTAGAAGTCTTTTTAAAGGTTATTTTCTTGAAATTTTAACTGGTGTCCTCATCCAGAAAGATCCTTCTTAAAATTTAATAGTATGGGAAATGGTTTCCAATATCCAGAAGCCCTTTGGGTGTTGGTTATGCGTGGAAAATAGGAGAGGAATAAAAACCTTGTTCTTGAGGCGAGTTGTCTGGAGCAAGACTCTTACTTATGGAAACATATGGTCTGACTCAAAACATTAAGGTGATTCTGGGTAATGGAGAAAAAGCTCTCTTCTGGAAGGACAAGTGGATGGAGGATGGCATTTCTTCGGTTTATCAGTTGGGATTTTCCTCCTTCATCCATGTGTGGCTGGGTGCGGTGGTCTTCTGAGGGATGATATAGGAAAGTGGATTATGGGTTATGCCATGAACATAGGGCACTGCACAGACTTTTCAGCAGAATCTTGAAAGGCATTGAGATTGCTTGGTCACAGGGTATAAGGAGGTTGGTTATCGAGTCTGACTCTGCCACTATAATCAATATGCTCAAAAATAGTTCTGTGGCTTCCAAGCACAGTAGACTCGTTTCTCGTATATTGGAATGGAAGAAGGAAGATTGGTCGATAAGGTTCTCTCTTTCATTTAGGGAAGGGAATACATGTGCTGATTGGCTTGCTAATCCCCTCCGGGTTAGTTAGCTAGATTTCTGTTGAATGATGTCTCTAGGATAGTATTAACCCGTCATGTTACTATTTTGTAAGTTTGTTTTTTGGTAAACAAGCTTATCTCATTAGCTTATAATTTTTATTCATTAAGCTATTTTATTTAGCTTATGGCTGATAACTTATAATTTATTGACTTTTTTCTTATTTTTACCCCATTCATTTAATGAAATTCACACTTTATAATGTCTCTCATAAATATGTCTTTTAATGTCATTTTACATTTGTAAGCTAATTCAACCGCTAATTTTATCAAACACTTCAAATTCAACCAGTTAGCTTTTCAGCTATAAGCTATTAGCTAAAAATTAGCTTATCAATCATAAGCTAATTTGTCAGCTATTTTTGCTAAACATAACATAAGTTGTAAATGAGTAATAAAGCCAAAAAGGTAAACCATTTCATGATGTAACCCACACTTTTATTTCGTGTGAAAAGTCTGACAGCCGTGCCACCACCCCGCTGGAGCTTCACTGCTACAACTGCAAGACCACCTCGTCGGAGCTCCATCGTTATAGCATCGTCGCCACTTCGCCAAAAACACAATGTTGCCGCCGCCCTACGAAGTATAACTTAGAGGGTTATGGTTAGGGGTAAGGGTTAGATGGAAAAGAAATCTTCTATCACATCCGGCTTGTTTCTAACCCAGCTCACCTCATCATTGGATAAAAGTTTTATCTTGGATAGGATAAACAATATGATAAGCTTATCCTATCCAATTGGATCACCAAACCATAAATTAACCTAAAGCAATTCTAATGATAAAGTTAAAACTTAGAAGTAACTTTTTCCATAAACTAAATTGATTTTGAGGAGCCAACGAAGGTTAGTCCAGTTGGTAAGGATAAGGCTCATAATCCACAAGGTCATGAGTTCGAATCTCACTGCCGATGTGAAGATCTCATTGGTGGATAATCTGTAAGTACCTCTATAAGTGTTCTTTGAGCCTTAAGGTCTACCCTGACACTGGTAAGCCCCCGAAACCCAACTCACCTAAACTTTTCGATTTAAAAAAAAAAAAAAATGATTTTGAGGATTCTTACGGGCAACACTATAAAATTAATTTTAACAAGGCGCAAAAAAATTTCTAAACTGTTACTTTTACATTTAAAAATAAATATATTTTCTTATAATACTAAAAAAATTAAAATAATGAAACAAATTTTTTTCGTATATAAAAGAAATTAGTGTTAAGAGTAACTGCACTATATCAAGGTTAAAATAAGCCTGTAGGTTCAACGGACACTTAAAGAGGTATTGACACACAACCCATCAAAAACAAATGGAGAACAATTAGTTAAAGCAAATTGCCCTTTACAGCCTTACCAATTATGAGTTTACAACAATAAAATCAATTTTCCCAGTATCAAATTTTATAATCTAGTTTAAACGGACCATCTGTCTGTCACTGTCAGGGGAAATAGAATGCAAACCACTTTACAATCTTGCAATTTCACAAGAAATTTGTTATTAATTTGAGGAATTAAGAAGTCTCAATCCATGGAACAAGGTTCATATTCAGCATAATATATAAGCCTATTCTTTTTATAAAAAAAAAATTGACACAAACAGCATTTTGTATAAGACAGTGAACCATGCACTCAATAGAAAATGAAAGAATGTGACAAAAACTACGTAGAGGATCAACTCAACAAATTGTAGCATGATTTACCAAGCCACTGTGTCTAAGCTCTCTGCGCATACTACACTAACAAACCATCATTTGTTTTATATTTTTCCTTTTGGGGACTGGATGAACAGGTAGCATTTGTTAAACAAGAGAAACAGCTAAAAACAAAAATCACTTCAGTAGAATATTTCTATCCGCAATTTTTGTGGCCAGCAATTTACAACATCAATCCAAACACAAGGCATCACAAGGTGATGTATCAAAATGCAGCCCTCACTGCTCCTCTTGCAGCCTCATGCTTCATCTCAGCAGCCTTACCACTGCCACGGAAGTACATATATACTTGCTGTTTGCAACCAAAGAAAAAGTGAACAGCTTACTTTGGTTAGGTGCATTCAGTGCTAAGTGCATCCACTTAATAAATGTTAAAACCTTGAAAAATAAAACTAGACCTGAATAACCCAGATGCTGATCAATGTCTCAAGGCAGAATAATCCAAATCCAACAAAGTAGAGAATCTACAAGCAAATGGCAAAAAGCTAAATAAATTATCAATAATTTTAAAGTTGAAAATTTTAATTGATGGGGTTTAGCAGAATTTGCTTTAAGACTGCAGCATAGCTCATGTGATGTGACAAATCTTAAGTTGGCTCAGCATGTCTAAAATTGCTCAAACAAAATGGCAGTGTTTGACAAATGACAATTAAAAAGCATGCAAGAATAAGAAATACTTCAGGACAGGCATACTTACTCCAATCACAGCATGGTCATCCAGCACATCTATGGCGGACAGAATGCCTCTGTATCAATGAGTAGAGAATGCCAAGCATCAGGCCAAAAACATGAGAATAACTCCAGACTCTCGAAAATATGGTACACCCATTAAATCCCAGATTTTACCATTCTCACCAACATGTCTACCAGTATGACTTTCTAGTCACTCTAGGACCCTTAGACTTATGCTCAGTTAATAGTTTAGGTGTAGTGTGATTATGTACATCTCCCAGGTTCAAGTCATGTAATTCTATAGTCTTTTCTTAGATACTTTTCTCAAATCGTTTTTTAGAAAACAGCAGCAGTAAAAGCCTTTTCCTACAAAGTGGAGTCGGCTGGATGAATTAAATGGCATCATTGTGTTCCTCAGAAACCAAATTTTCGGGAAGGCCATTTAAATTCTTAACCTCTTTGTTATACAGGAAAAGCCATATAAGCAATAAGGATGAAGCAATAATGCCATGTTAAATCAAGAGTATATAATATGAGGTCAACTTACGTCAGAGATTTTCCTTTGAAAACTATAGGAGGTGCAACTGCAGCTAAGATGCAGAATCCTATGTGAAGCTGTAAACAGGAAAAGACATGAGGATAATTAAATTTCATCGAATATTAGAAGCATGGCTTACATACATAAAGCAAAATAGTCTATTTACCATGTAAAACATGAAAAACCATCCAAAATTCAAAGCACTATCAGTCCTGCAAAATTAACAAGACTAGATATCATCCTGAAAAAAAAATTGAATAATGTAGTAGCAGAACAATATTCAAATGATAAAGCTAAAGCTCTCCAGTTTAATTGTATTCCCATTAGTGGAGATCCCTTCCAACTATGCATACAGAAAAGCGGATAGTTTATGTGAGCATTTTGATCAAGTGACCATCACCAAATAACAGAAATATATCTTCAGAGGATCACATTTTGATCACACTCACAGAGCCTCAAGATTGCTCTTTTAAAACCCCATAATGCTCAGTTTCTCGAACAACTTTTGGCCTTACACAAGTGAAGTTAGATAAAAGAAATGCTTGCAATTATTTATTGGCAGAAATGGAACAGCCAAAGGCATGTAAGTATTGGAAATAATTACCTAAAAGCACGATATAATGGGCGATACCACAGAACATATGCTCCAGGAATCCCCGCTATGAAGTAGATAATAGAAAGAAACCATATTTTTACACCTACAACAAACATGGGCCAGTTCCACATGCATGGAATTTTCTAACGTCAGATTTGAAATTCGAGCCATTTGATAATTCAGGAAATTCTTGCTCCATATCAACACTGACCTTCTCCCTTAATCCAAGCTGCAGTGACAGCTATAATATTCCATGTAAGGCACAACGCTAATCCTGCAACAGATCATTTTTCATCATTGACTGTGGACCATACCCCATTCTTATATAATTTTTTGGTAAAAATAACATGACTTGCAGAAGACGTATCGATATAATTTATTTTAAGGCCACAATCAAATCACCAAGCTTAAAACAATCAAATGGAGAATGCATTCATCATGCCATTGTCTTACTCAACTATAGAGGTTAGTGCCAACCAGCCAGGTTAATGTTTCAATCATACACTGCCTATAAAAAAAAGTGTTTGAATCATTCAGACAAAACTGGTTTATCAGTATCTCACTACCTATTCTCATACATTTTCACTTCTCCGAGGCTATTATATAGGCCTTTTATTTATATATTTTAGGGGGTAAGAAAAATAAGAAAAGGTTGCCTTTGCTACCTACTTGTATAAGATGTAAATTTTTACTCATTGATGCCAATTAAAAGCAATGCTGCAATATGAAACCTCAATAATTGCTGGCATGAAAACAACACAACACTGCCAGCCAACCAATAACACCCCCCTTCCCCCATCCGACAACATAAGATAGGATGACATACCTAACAATGAAGTAAATGCAACATATTGCAGTCTTTGAAGATGAATCGGAATTTCATTAGCAATATCATGATGGATAATTGGGAAAAATGGTGGCCAATTCTTCTCCTCAAGAACAATTCCAGCTGCAAAACAAGATGTAAGCATGCGCTCCAAGAAAAGAAAAGGCAGAACAAAAGATATCTAATATCTAATGTCCGAGCGAAAAGCATTGACTTAAAGTTTTCTGAGAGATGAATTTGCTTTTGTAGAATTGGTGGAGTAATACATGCAATGGAACACCTAGAGAATTCTCAAGAAGTGGTGTTCTTCACCATGCAACTGAGAGCCAACACAAACCAAAAACGGCTAAGGAAACAAGTAAACTTAACCCCAAACTTCAAATACAAATATAGAGGAAATGTAAATTACCTCGTGCAGCAGCCTCTTCTTTCCGTTTGACTTCCTGCATTTTGATTAATCGATAGTTAAAGTAAACACCAGACGTGTGTAGTTAATAAGGAAATTAGGAATCAGTAAACAAAGCTTCATATATACAAGGTTACTAAAATAAATATCAATATAAACATTCTAAACATAGAATAGAAGACATCATGATTTGGAGGGGGTAACATATTTAAGATGTATAATTCCAGAGATCAACCTATCTTCTAATCATAACAATTTCAGAAGCCCTCATCACGTCAAAACTTGAAAGAAAAAAAAATAGTAATCATACAAATTAAGCGTCTATTTGCTTTAAATTGTTTTCAAAGCAAACGCTCTTTTTTCATGTCTCGAGGCACAAAGCTCCAATTTGGAGCTTTCTGCAAATGAAACTTCAAACACCCTTTGGCATTGAAAAAAATTTTAAACCAAACATACACTAAACTATTCACCAGAAAAAGGTAGGGCAGAGTTACAATTTTAGAAATTATGAGCAAAAAATAACCAATTTAGAAACAATCAACCATATGGATGGCTATTTAATTCAATATTATTTACCCATTAACCACTTGTCTAATTAATTGTTTCTAAACTGGAAATATTTTTCCAGGAATTTATAAATTGTAAATCGGTCAAAAAGTATATATTCCACTGTCAATACTAGTTTTTCGGGATAAAATAATTTCATATGGAAGGGAATCAAGATTATATCATGGACAAGATAGGGGGGAGAGAAGAAAAGAGAAAGAAAACCAAAGACAACATAAAACAGGAGAGAGTTCCAACCTCAAAAGACATGAACTAAGAGAACTCTCAACACTAAAGTGTACTGAAAGAGTCTATGAAATCCCATTGTATACCTGTTCCCGTCTTCTCAATTCAGCCTCCTTGGCTTGGAGTTCCTTCTCCTTCTTTTTCAAATCCTAATGTTGAAACAGATCATAATTAGATAACCCGCCATCAATTCTCGCAACAATACATGTAATACATTTATAAATGGAAAAAACAGGACTGGGATTCCAACAACCTAAGTTTTGTTATACCTACCACTGATGGATCAAGAGGTATATCAACTGTCGTGCCAAAGCCATAATTATAATCAGCAGGTTCAGGATTAAGAGGTGCAAGCCTTGAATTTGTGGCAGGGGCAACACTTCCAGGATTCTGACAATGTCAAAACATTAAGATATATAAGGTGTAGGCAAGAATTTGTGAATGATTTATAAGGTTTTTCATTCAGGGGGGAGACTATGGTTAAAGGGTTTTTTTGGAACACTAAGAATGTAAAATTAATGATAGTTGATAACGGTCTTAATTATTAAATGATGTTCATTCGCTTATTATCCGTTTTCATATCTACCCAATTTCAACCCATGGCAAAGAAGAAGGGAAAAAACAAAATAAAATACGCTCAACAATATTCATGATCAAGGTCCTTTTTTAGCTAATTTTCCTGAGAAGTTGACATGGATTATACCTTATAGTTCAGTTAGCACAAAGAACGTAGCAGAAATAGAAAATAGTTTATAACTCCCTCTACTTTGCAAAAGATCAATTCATTACAAGAATAGAAGGTGGTTCACTAAAGTTGAGCAAATAAGATTGTTCCCTTGTGAACTATTATTACCGATGGTCATGACTTTTAAAATCACAAAAAAAAAAAAAAAAAAAAAAAAAAAAAAAAAATCATGCATGTAAAATATTATGATTTACTGGTGTTTAATTATCAAACTCACCGTAGTGTAAAATGCGCCCCCACTATAATTTGACTGGTTTGATGCTTTTCCCCTTACAGCCGGATCCTGTTAGTGTAAACCAGATTTGAAGGATCATGCAAGAGCATATGAAGTGTGTGAATATATATTAGCCTACATAGATAATGGTTTATTTGTAAACATTGCTTAATTTCTTGAGTTTAATTGGCATACATCGTCTGTATAAAGTTACCACAAATCATGGTATGAAACTTTTCAGATGGTTTGGATAAGAATCAAAGATTTTCAATGATGTGGCGATTTATTATGGATTGACATTGAAAAAAACCTTTACACTCCAATTAAACTCTAATTTCTTTACTGCAAGCAAGTTCTTAGGCCTTGTGAAAGATGAAAACATTAGCATAAAACGTGAAATCCTACGCGGAAAATAAAATTAAACAAAAACTAGAACTACCTGAACAGATATAGATATAGACAACCCAAGAACCCCTCGATCACATCAACTATAGGGTCTCAAACAAGTCAACCTACAATTCACCAGAATATTTCCCAAACCCAAAATCCAAAAAATTTAAACACCATCGTTCAAGGCTCAAACATCACTGAACCAGATCGAATTCACAGAATAAACAACATACCCAGTTCTCAAAAACTCAACTTTCAGAAAGCAACACTGCTGGTGGGAGAGGGAGAGAAAGAGGACTTACAGAGAAGGGATTGACTTCTTCTTCCGCGAAGGGGTTACTGTCGAAGCGACCAGCCATGTGAGGAGGTTCAGGGTGCTAGCAAGAAACCAGCTTCGGAATTGGAATCAGAGAATGCAAAGATCTGAAACTGTACGCAGAACAGAGTGGAGAACAAAAAAAAAGAAGAAAATTTTGGAATGCTGGGATTAGAAATTTGAAACTTCCTATGCAAGGGAATGGCTGCAAAAGAAGAAGGAGAAGAAGATAAAAATGACAGCAATGTATATTATTATGGACAAAGGAATAGTCTTTGTCTCTTTGGTCAGCTTAATACGCTTTCAACAACTAGAAAGAGCGATGAGAGGGAGAGACTCTGTTTTCAACTTTGCTATCATAAAAAGAAAAAGGGAAAAGGAAAAATGTTTTAAAAAAAGATTTAATTGGTATATGCTCAAAGTATAAATTTTTTACACTGTCAACCAATCAGAAATTGACACATCATTATAAATCTTTGATTTTTATTCTAACCACCTTAAAATTCATCAATTTCATGATTTCTGATTGATTATCAATGTAAAAATATTTATATTGACAGTGTATAAAAATTAAACGCTTTAAAAAATTGGATTGCAATGGATTAGTTGTTGATTTTATCGAACATATATATTTGGCATGTAGTTATTCATGTAAATAGTAGTTTAGTTTAAATGGGAATGATTATGTCTCGTGAAATAATGGGATTTTGATCAAACTGACCCACTTTTAGAAACTATTCACCAAAATAACCTACTTTTAAAACTATTTACCAAACTAACCTATTTTTGAATAAAATAATATTATTATTTTTTTGACTTTTAGTGGCGCCGGTTTGACCGGCGCCATTGACTTTGACTCGCCACGCGACGGGTCTTGATTGGCTGGAAAAAAAAACAAAAAAAAAAAAAAAAAAACAACAGTGGCACCGTTAGGACTGGCGCCACTCTATATATATTATATTATAATAATTATATATATAAATAATTAAATATATATATATATAATTTAATAATTAATAAATATTTATTATTAATATTAATAATATTAATAATTAATAATATATATTAATATAATTATATATATATTAATAATTTAATATAATTATTATATATAAATAATTTAATAATATTAATATATTTATATTAATTAGTAATTAATTAATATAATTATTATATATTGATAATATTTATTAGTAGAATTTAATTAATTAATTAATTAATATTTATTATTAATTAATAGTTAATAATATAAATTTGTGTTGTCTTGTGTCTGTAATGTAATTTGTTAAGCTCGTTTCCTTTGACTGATGACTTGATTGCTCATCACATTCACATCACATGTATGTTCACTGATCACAATACTATCACACTAGTGGACTGTTTGACAATTTCACAATTCTTGCTCCACAAAAACCAACTCCAACAACAATCACCACCTTACTTGTGACTTTATTATTGTAAACAAATACTGTCATATGAGAAAAGAAACAACCAATAGAGGTTAGAAGCGTAGCTAGCAAGAAAAAATATAAGGAAAAATACTTTTATAAGAAGATAATTAAAATTATAAATTAATATTATCATTTATATATATAATAATTAATATTATAATTTATTTATATAATAATTAATTATTATAAAAAATTTTGTTAGAGTTGGTTTTTGTGGAGCAAGAATTGTGAAATTGTCAAACAGTCCACTAGTGTGATAGTATTGTGATCAGTGAACATTTATGTGATGTGAATGTGACGAGCAACCAAGTCATCGGTCAAAGGAAACGAGCTTAACAAATTACATTACAGACACAAGACAACACAAATTTATATTATTAACTATTAATTAATAATAAATATTAATTAATTAATTAATTAAATTCTACTAATAAATATTATCATTATATAATAATTATATTAATTAATTACTAATTAATATAAATATATTAATATTATTAAATTATTTATATATAATAATTATATTAAATTATTAATTTATATATATATAATTATATTAATATATATTATTAATTATTAATATTATTAATATTAATAATAAATATTTATTAATTAGTTAATAATTAATATAATTATATTAATATTATTAAATTAATTATATATAATAATTATATTAAATTATTAAATTATATATATATATTTAATTATTAATATATATATATATATATAATTATTATAATATAATATATATAGAGTGGCGCCACTCCTAACGGCGCCACTGCTTTTTTTTTTCTTTTTCGTTTTTTTTTAGCCAATCAAGACCCGCCACGTGGCGGGTCAAAGTCAATGGCGCCGATCAAACCAGCGCCACTAAAAGTCAAAAAAAAATTATTTTATTCAAAATAGGTTAGTTTGGTAAATAGTTTCAAAAGTAGGTTATTTTGGTAAATAGTTTCTAAAAGTGGGTCAGTTTGGTCAAAACCCCGTGAAATAATAGGTACCGTTTGTTTTATTTTCAGTTTCTTATTTTTATTTTTTATTTTCATAAATAATTATAAAACTGTCATCTTATTTTTATTTTATTTCCTGTTTTCAAAATTTTGTACAGAAAACACTGAAAACAACTTTTTTCCGTTTTCATGGTACAAAATTCTAAAAGAATGAAAACAAGGGGCAGTTTTGTAATTATTTCTGAAAATAAGAAATGAAAATATGAAACTCGAAACAAAGCAAACAAATCCTGGTTTTTTTAAAAGTTTTGTCTTTATAAATTGTTTTAAACATAACATAAGTTACCAACATGTGGTTGATCCAAGTGGTAAGGGACTTGGACACCTTAAGCAAATAGTCAGGGTTCGAATCATGACTCTTGTGTATGAAGAAAACCTGGTTTGGAGGGGAGAACCCACCTTGTGTGCCCAACAGGTTTTCCTATAGAGATTGGTCACTACTAATGGTGGTGGATATTTCGTACCTATGTCATGGTTAAAAAAAACATAAGTTAATTTAAACATATTTCATCTTTGTCAATTATTTCTTCTTTTATAATAATGATAGGCTCAGATTCAAACTCTGAAATTATAATTTCTTGCAAATTAGATAAATAATTTATTATTAGTTAAGTTATAATTAATTTAGGAATTTATTCTTTTGATCATTAAAATTCAGCTTTAATGTACTTACATGGGGTCCAGCTTTGAGCCCAACCATAGTTTTATAATGTTTGATTTTTTTTTTTTTAGGGAAAATGTTTGATGTTAAACATTTGTGACAAGAGGATAATATCGATATTTAATGAATATTGTTATAACGCTTTAAGGATAGGTTTAACTATTGGGTAGGTCCCTGAACTATTTGGGAATTTTTAAATAGGTCCCTATACTAAAAAAAATTGTAATTGGGTCCTCGAACTTTTATAAAGTTTTCAATTAGGTCCCCATACTAAAAAAGTTTTTAATCGGGTCCCTGAACTTATATAAAATTTTCAATGGAATCCCTAAAGTAGGGTTCCGTGAAGAGATCTTTAAGTTTGCCGATGTGAAACGTGACCTGAAATTCCCCCAAATTTGTATTTAGGGTTGCAAGAGACCAAAATGTTGAGCCAGAAAACCAAAACGTGACTTGCGATTGCTTCTTCTCCATCTTAACAAATTGTTCATTCCGTCCCCGATTTATGTTTTACGGTTGCATATCCCTTATTGATCTGTAGGACTTTGTGGAATGAAGAATCTGCAGGAGTTAGATATCAGCAAAAATCCTATTGTTACTCTTCCAGACTGCATGGGCAACTTAACAAGCCTAAGAGCACTTGACTTGTCTTCATCATCTATGATTGGGAATGTGCCTTCTTTTATCACAAGTCTCAAGTCACTGGAATATCTCTCACTCCTTGAAATAATTTTGTCCAAAATAGTTCTCGTACTTGCAACTTACTACATCTCACTTTGTCTTGTTACGTTTTGATGTATTTTGTTGTGACAATATCTCAAGGTTCATCTTCCACCCTAGAGGTGTCAATTTTGGCCCGGCCCGCATTTTAGGCCGAGATGGGCACAAACAATATAGGCCCGAAAAAACTAGGCCATTTTGGCCCGGCCCGATCGGGCCATTGGGTTCGGGCCGGTCTGGCCCGATACTAGTAATAAGGCCAAAAAATGTGAAGTTTATGTAAGTTTCCTTCATTTTTTTATTGTTTTGGCCTGTTGGTCCGTTGGCCCGGCCCGGTTTGGCCCACATTTTAGGCCAGGCTGGGCTACAAAATTTGCAGACCGGTAGAAATTCGGCTCGACCTGACCCGACCAGTTTTTGCATTCTGGCCCGCTGGGCTGGGCCGGCCCTTTGACACCTCTATTCCACCCAAACTACACATAAATGGCTGACATGGTTATCCAGCTTGGATGAAATCAGTTATATTCCGTTCAATTCAACATATCACTAATGAATTTTATGATTTAGGGACCTCATTGAAAATTTTATATAAGTTCAGTGACCCAATTAAAAACCTTTTTAGTTTAGGGACTCAATTGAAAACTTTATAAAAGTTCGAGGACCTAATTACAAATTTTTTTAGCATAGAGACCTATTTGAAAATTTTATACCGCAATGGAGGACAACGACGCAAGGGAGAGACCACATCGCTTCTAAAATATTCTGGTTACCAGTTGTTGCTATCGCATGAAAGCTGAGAGACGACGCCATTCTCCAAAAGCGTTAAACGCTGTGTTTTGTTTTGGTTTCGTGAAGACCCATTGAAAATTTTATATAAGTTCAGGGACCCAATTAAAAACTTTTTTAGTTCAGGGACCCAATTGAAAACTTTATAAAAGTTCGGGTACCTAACTACAAATTTTTTTAGTATAGGAACCTATTTAAAAATTTTCAAATAGTTCAAGGACCTACTCAGTAATTAAACCTTAAGGATATAATCAAGTCTAATTAAAATAGGCAGAATTAGTCTTTTATTCCTTATTTTTAATTATTTTGTTTAATTTGGTGCTTAACTTTTATTTATTTTAAGTTTTTTTTATTAAGATTATTTGTGTTAAGTTAGTCACTTATGTTGGCAAACATTAATATTGTTATTCATTTCCTCAGTTACCACTTAAATTGTCACCACTTCCTCTAGAACTCAAAATATAAAATATTTTTTATCTCTTATCCCCTTCATCTTCTTCCTCGACCATAACTCCATTAATAACTTTCATGACTTTTGGACACTCAATCGATGACTTTCTTTAATTTTGGAGGTTTTTTAATGTCATTAATTAAGTATCTCTTGAAGCCAAGATGTGAGACTAATCCTCAGACTAACTGACTAAGAATAATGGTTAGGTAAAACCCTCCCCAAGACGAGGATTTCAGGATTCTAACATTTGGCCTTGCAAGTATACCACACTTCTATTACGATCAACCACTTTTGGGTAATTTTGAAGCTTGAAATTGCTACTAAAACATGCAGTGTCACTATAATTGTCGTTCAGCAGTCGCCTGACTTGATGGGTTTGAAAGGAGTTCATTAGGTGATGGTAGTTTGGGCTGGGTAAGTAATGGCCTGCAGCTCTGCAAGTGGTGGTTGGGATCCACACTGTGAGTTCGCAACGTCACAAAATGGTGGTTTAGTGGCGATGGTTTAGCTTTAGTTTTTTTCAAAATTGGTGGCACTTGCCGCAAAAATGATGGAAGAAAGAGATAGAAGTGAGAGAAGAGAAAGGATAGAGAAAAAATATTTAATGAGTTTTATTGAAAGAGTTTTAGAAAGTGTAATGATGCTAAATTTTGCCAAAACAAAAGATTAACTTGAAACAAATAAATGTTAAGACAGCTAGTTGAATAAAACAACTAAGATAAGAAACGAAAATACTAATTTAACCTAAAAAATTATTGGGAAAAATCCAAGTCCCACATTGATTCGAGATATTTTCTAATAAGAGCTTATAAGTATTGAGCAATCATCATCCTATGAGCTAGCTTTTGAGATTGAGTTAGGCCCAAAAAATCTAATATGGTATCAGAGCTATCCTAGGCCCATTGTTGGGTCACCTATCATGATATCTACGCACCAAGCCCAATAGTGCTGGGCGTAAGGGGGTATATTGTGAAAAACCCAAGTCCCACATTGATTAGAGATAATATCTAATAAAAGCTTATAAGTATTGATCAATCATCATCCTATGAGCTAGCTTTTGGGATTGAGTTAGGCCCAAAAAATCTAATAAAAATATCACTTCAAATTTCCTGGAAAAAAAATACAGTCACAAGATATAAATTTCATGAGTGACATTCAATTTGGAGCTCTCTTTAAAAAAAAAAAAACACTGGAAATGTACAATAACTGTTAGAAACAGGCCAAATGTTCAAATTTTGAATCGGTCAAGTATTTACTATTTGGAGTTTACAAAAATGTCCGTCTTCTTCTATACGAGATGAGATGGAAAAATAATACTATATTTCTTGTTGCAAGTTGCGTATGGCGACTCTTGCAATATTAAAATGCTCATTCATTTCTTCATTTCAGAGGATTTGTTGACTAAGAATTAAAAAAGAAAGTTATAATAAAAAACGATATATCCAAAAATATTGTATTTAGTTTTTCAACACAAACTTACTCTATTCACTTGTTCTTTTATTCTTGTTCTTGTTATAAGAAAATGAATTCAGGATGTCTACAGTATTAGGTACCAAATCCTCTAAGGCATGCTTCATATATGTTATGTTACAGGTCAACTACTGTTTTCCCATTCTTAAGATTAAGTAATTTCATTCTTAAATATTTTCAAGGATTTTAATTAATTTAAATAATAAAATCGTCTGTTAATTTTTAAACACTTAAGATGAATCCCATTTTAATCGATGAACAAATAAACATTAAAATCACGGCCCAGGCAAATTTATTTTAATATGAGGATATTTGGTTTGATTTATTTAACTATATAATATTTTGAACTTCGATTCGATGGTTCAAATGTTCCAAGAAACAATAACTTCGCAGTTCAAACGTTCTAGGATATCGACTTGACCTTCTGAAAATGGAATTGGACTTAGAAAAATAATAATAATAAAATAAAAAAGTAGTCGGATTGGAAGCGAATTTGCATTACTGAGTACATTTCAAACATAGGGTTGTCTAAGGTAGTCCAGGATTAATTAGAGTTGTCTAAGGGTATTTTGGTAAGTTACTATAGGGGCAATTTGGTTAATAAATTAGTGTCTTCGGGGTAGTTTGGAGAGCATGTGCTATCCTTCCTTTGGAGTATGATAATAGACGACCAATACAATTATGGTGAAAAATATTCTGATGAATTACTCTTGCCTAAATTATCAATGCATATTTAAATTTGTAAATTATTTCAATTAAATCATTTAATTATGGGTGCATGATTGAAGTTAGAGCTTAAAGAATAGCAAATTGGGGCAAAAAGATCATTCCAAAGGCATCCACGGTCTGGCCATGGAATGCCCCATGGCCACGGATCGATCTGCTGCGCAGGAGAAATCAGAGTGGCTTGGCAGTGGAGTCCACGGCTTGGCCGTTGAATGGTCCATGGGTTGTGGAATGCATAAGCACTTCAAATTTCACTTGGCAACAAGATCCACCACCTGGCCATGGAATGGTCCACGACCGTGGATGGTCTGACACAGTTTCTTTTATTTCGTTTTTCTATATTTCGGTGGGCTTTGGACTCTTTTAAACCCTAACTATAAATGGGATCATGGGACTCGAAATTAGGGGTTCCACACATTGGATTTGGAGGCTAGGATTGGATATTAGAATTGCTCTTTCTCTTCCCTTTTATCTTCTCTTCTCTCTTGGACCCATGGTGTTTTTTCTACCTCTTCTCTAGCTTATAGCCGATAAGTTGGTTTATAGCTGATGAGTTAATTTTTAGCTGAAAGCTTATAGTTGATAGTTCAAAAGCTAGTTGATTGAATCTGAATTGTTTGGTGAAATTAGTGGTTTGACTAACTTATAAATGTAAAATGGCATATTTATGATAGGCACGGTAAAATGTGAATTCCCTTAAATTAATAAGGGTAAAAAGAAGAAAAAGTTAATAAACTATAAGCTATAAATCATAAGTTAAATAAATTAGCTTATGAAGAAAAGTTATAAGTTAATGAGATAAGATTGTTTATCAAATATATCTACTTTAGTCAAATAAGTTTATAAGCTAGTCGAATAAGCTATAAGCTAGCTTATTGGACTTGTCAAACAAAGCCTACGAAAAAAGTTATAAGTACCAGTAGCTATTTTAGTCACTATATTTCGCGAAGTCCTACAAATTATTGGTAAACGCAATAATTTATATTTTGTAAATGAATTATTTTCTAATGAGATAAACTTGTTTACCAAACTCCTTTATTTTAGTAAAACAAGCTTATAAGCTAGTCAAATAAGTTATAAGCTAGCTTATTGGACTTGTCAAACATAGCTTTAGGCTCTAAGTTAATTCTCAACCAACATGTCTTGGCTTGGCAATTGGTTGAAGCATTACCTTAGTTTGTCTCATGTAATTTATCTTAATACCTTTTTATATGGGTTTGCATATCTCTTGCACTCGTTCAATATACTTTTGCTTATAAAAAAAAACTTTAGGCTCTGTTTGGAAAAAAAAAATAGCTGATAGACTAGCTTATAACTGATAAGATAACTTTAACTGATAGCTGAAAAGCTAGCTGATTAAATTTGAAATGTTTGGTAAATTAGCGGTTGAATAAGCTTATAAATGTAAAATGACATATTTATGGGAGACATGATAAAATGTAAATTTCATTAAATGATTGAGGGTAATGAGGAAAAAAAAAATAATAAGATATAAGTCATAAGCTAAATAAAATAGCTTACGAAAAAAAATTATAAGCTAATGAAATAAGCTTATTTACTAAATACCTCTACTTCAGTCAAACAAACTTATAAGCTAGTCAAATAAGCTATAAGCTAGCTTATAAGACTTTCCAAACATAGCCTTAGTTGTTGGAATGCTTTATTATATATCAATGGATCCTCAATTTGTTCTTGAGTTAACGTATTATTGGTACGAAGTATCGATGTTGGAAATAGTATCCAATCCCTTGATCTCTTAAGGTTTGTTGCACAGTAAAAAAACAAAAACAAAAACAAAAACAAAATTTGCATCCTGGATTGGCCTGAACAAGCCTGATAACTGCATAAGGCCAGGCGAATAAATCGTGATTTTTAGGCCCGGGCAGGGCCTCCCAAATTGCCAGCTCTCACTGCCATTCTCACTAGAAAGCAACAATGGCGGATCAGGTAGAAGGAGGATACTGCCCAATTTGAGAACATTTTAACATATTATCATAGTGATCCAACATGAGACAAGCATACAGAGTTTTAATTGTCTGAGTAAGCATTTAGAACTCGGTCCCAATTACAATTGTCGAAGTTTTCAACAAAAAAGATATGAGCATTATTTTGATACACAGTCATACAGAAAGCAGACCCTATCCAGGATCGTACAAAAAATGTAAGGGCCACATTTACAACAAAATCGGGTTAACATGAGAATTAAGAAAATCACTTGGTTCGTTTAAGTGGCCATTTTGCCTCCATTATTGACATGACACTATCCAAGCAATAAGCCGCAATCAGATCATACTCGGAAACTGCAATGCAAATAAATTAAAGGTAATTATGAGATCATGAAAATTTCTGGTTTCCTTGTATTTTGAAGTTGTACTGCAAGGTCATTGTCATTGTCATCTGTAAAATAATGATAAAATAAATGCCATACCTTGCACATAATCGTCAATGTATGCCTGGATCTCTTGATTGTCAATTTGGCCAACCTGAACACATATTTAATTTTTCAGATCTTTTGGTAAAGTGAGTATCAAAGATAAATATTAAGGGGATATATATTATTTACCTTATTTTCAAATGTGTTTGGTAGTATAAGTAAATATATAAAGGAAAACATTTAATAGAGTATATATTATTTACACCTATTATTACTTAGCTTGAAAAATCCCTTGACATTAATTTACCTCTTTCTCCTCTACCAAACATACATAAGTAAATTGAAATGCAACATATGAAATAGAAGGAAGGAGTCATTTCTTAGCTACGCACCACAAACAAATAATTCTGTTCATCAGAATCAGCTGTGATGTAGTCTCTTAAGTATCTAAACTCTTCGGAACCAGGTCCATGCAAGCAGCCTAAATTCATAATTTCATATCCAATCAATTACTCCAAACAAAGTTGATAACGTAAAGGAAAATGCAAACAACGTTGAATATTTCTATTTCTAACCAAGTTTTCGGGAGTTTGCTGGTAAATTGGACAGTAAGGTTGACAAGTCAGTTATTTTCCGCCAAACCACACCATTGTTGTTGCCAGGATTTGATACTATTCCAGTTCGGAATAAGCCACCTGCAAAAAATATGCATAAGTCAGGAAATACTATGTATCCTTGTTCATTGAGTACAAAATGACTTACGCAATTGCGCTTCAAATTCATCTGGTTGAATGATAGGCTTTGTATTGGGGTTGAGCTCATAGTAACCCAATGGTCCAAATTTGACATAGATAGCACGTATAAAGCCAGCTTTATTGAATCTGCTTGATAAAACTTCTGCCAGTGGCTGAAAACAGAACTTATTCATCAGATTCAAGAAATTAAGATACTAAACACAAAGAAAGCAAAAATGTTTTGAAAGCAAAATCCTCTAAGACATTGTCACAGAATGGTAAGATTAGGGATTTGACATCAACCTAGCAAAGATGACATGTGAAAGAGTAGCGATGAAAAAAGAAAAAGAAAAAAGGAACAATAGGTTCTTGTTCAATAGACAGTCATATAATCTTTCTTCTCCATTGCCAACCGAAAGGAACAAAACATGTATACCAACATAGTAAGCAGTAAACTCGGAAACTGGAATGCATTTTAAAGAAGGAAGTTTGCTTGACCAACCAAGAGATAAGTTGCAGCAAGATTTTCAACGCTATAGAGAAGATCCTGCAGGGGCACAATGCAATTAATTATCAAGAACACGATATTTTCTTGCAATAAATCATCTACATTTAATAATGAAGAAATGAAAGAAGCATTAATTACCTCAGGGGCATCATCATAATCTTCTTCAAGGTCAAATGGGAGATCATTGAGCAAGAAAATGACACCTCCCATGTGGGACCCACCAGAACGTTGGTCTTGTTCTTGAGTCGCCATCTCCTCAGCGTTCGGAGTGGGTAAGTAAGAGAATAAAGGGGTTTGCTTGCTTGGTAGAGAAGATACAAAACAAAAAGGGGAGCTTCAACTTTAATTTTCTTTTGAGATATGTCTATGCTATATATCTGTTAGGTAAGGGACGAGTAACAAATAGGTGAGACCCAAATCTGTTAATTCCGTTGATAGCAGTTAGAGCAGTTATAGACAGTTAGGACAAGTGTAAAAGGGTATCAATCAATCAGTAGACAAGGGAGTGAGTGAGACACGAGAGTTTGGGCCTTAGGAGAGTGTGGATCTTCATCCGAGAGTATGGGGTCTCTCAAATACCCAATATCGTGAATAAATATGAGTTCTAACAGTATCTTTCCCTGCCTGGTTGCCATCAATCTTTGCTTTTTAATTTTCTTTCCCCATCATCAACATCTCTTATTTTTATATTTTTTTCTTTCTCCATTTGTCAATTATTCATGCCAGAATTTCCTTGACTTTTCGTTTTTGGTACTTACAATAGTGGTAACGATATGTTACTCTATTAATTATTATCTTTTTTGGTTTACATTTTTCACACCCTTTGCTATGAGATTAATTTTTGTTCGAGAGGGGGAGGGGGGCAAAAATTTCCTCTGGACAAAGAATAAAGCATTAGTGATATGTCTGATCTTCGCTAAGAATTGCCTGTTCAGAAAATCAATAGCAAACCGACCAACCAAATCAAAATTGGTCAAAACTGGTTGAAATTGATTTTTTTAAATTTGTCTGTTCGTCTTAGCCATGCTGGTCTTCTTTCGTTGTCTCAGCCACTCGTTTCACTGTCATCTCATTCGTGTCAATCTTCGTTGTTATTTCACATCATGTTCCTCCTCAGCAAACGCAAATGTAAAGGAAAAAAAAGCAGGGAGAGAGTATGAAAGCAAACAGGAAACACATTGTCATGACCCACTCTTAGGCCATGACCGATGCACAAGCTAACACTAACTCAATTGTCTTGTAGCCTGGCAAGCATCGAGACAAAACCACACTAGGATCACGTACTCATTACTAAATCAAATCACTACAAAAATTTAGTAGAATTTCCCCTATAGTTTCAACATATCCAAATGATAAATACCTGTTAATAAAATATATACATATCACCAGAATCAACCAATAAGAGTTTTCATTATTCAAATGCAAAGTTTTTCACAAAGTCTCAAAAGAATAGCAACTATATTTTAAAATGCCAATTCTATCTTACCATATACAACCCAAAAGACAAGGAATTCCTATCTCTATGACTGCATCATACTGAAGTCGACAAATACACCACCACTCAAAATAAGGGCCTACCAAAATAAGAGAGAACTCCTGGGCAGATCTGCAACCCCAGGGCAATCTACTTTGCTTCATGTGAATCTGAGAAAAAAGGGAAGGAGGTGGGGTGAGTCACAAAGATTCAGTGATAACAAAATAAACTAAGTGGACAGGAAGGAGTAGAAACATGAATTTAATTTAACAAATATGAAAGAAAATATACAATACAAGAGAAAAATCACTTTGTAAGATTCATGCTTCATTTCTTGAAAAATTTTTCATGACTGCAGGAATAATCCAAAAGCAAGGGTAGCAATACGCTACAAACTCGTAGTACAAATCCGTAGCGGGCTACATATGAAGAACTATATCAAAGCAAAATGAAGAGTAATCTCAATCCACTGTCTCGTATCATGGATATCATAAGGTAACCTATCATACTATGTGCACATAAGCTACATTATCTTTTCGTTGTGACGAACAGTAGTCATCTGAATATACTATGAGTACTTAGCTCATATATCATATTATCTCTTCGTTACGGCAAACAATATCTATAAGGACTATGAGCACTCAACTCATTGACAGCATTCTCTCTTCATTGCAGTAAATGGTATACATATGAACTATGAGTACTCAACTCATAGGCTGCATTCTCTCTTCGTTGCAGCAAACGATATTCCACCATAGAACTCACAATGGCCAATCAATGCATAAAATTCAATTGAATCACGATAGTTACATTCAGATTAGGCTGTCATTTTCCTATAATCATCAATATTACTAATTTGAAATGCAAGATATATCGTGGTCAAGAATTCTAACAAGAACAAAAATATTTCAGAGCCATGAAATCTAAATTAATAGAAAGAAAAACAGTTTATAACAATATTATTCATCTTCAAGATGCTCACAAAAATTAAAACCAGTGTGTTCTCAAAAGTAAAAAATAAGATTCCAGCTCCTATTTGTAGAAAAAAAAATTGTTTTTAAATAATTTACTTCTCCCAAGTAGAAATTAACATTATCAAAAATTGCCAATAAATAGATTAGCTACTCACGAAGAACTAACTCGGTCTCTATCAATGCCTTCAGGAGGATCCATCGAGGTGTTTTCCACAGAATCTGAGCATCAACAAATAATTTCAATCCCTTTAAAATTTATTCAAAGCTATACCCACAATGTGTAATTATCAAATCCCTAAGTTTCTACTCAAGGCTTTCCAAAATGATTTTACCCATGCCTTAACTATGTTGAAAATTCATTTCTAAAATTTCTGGATAATGAGTATACAACAAAGAACCCATAGGTAACCTTTAAGATGTGATTATCTTCCTCCTCCTTTACGGTCCTTATGACATAGAAAAGTAAATTACATATCATCCTTATAAAGAGAAAAGTTTCAAAATATAATATACATCCATTTAATATAGAACAATCTCATGTCTCAAAATAAATATAAATTCAGTTTTTATATTATAGTTCTGTTGGCTTTTTTACACCAAAATGGTTGTAGTTTAGTGGTAAGAATTTTCCATTGTGGGCATAGGGACTTTGTGCTTGAATCCTAACAATTGCAAAATTTCTCTAGGCCGGCCAGACTGGCTTGCAAAATTTCCATCGGTCTAGTTTTGAATTCTTTATGAGTCAACCTGATTTTGACCATTTCTTTTATAGAATGAAAAATGGATTAAGAGCTCCTTTGACATTGGGTGTTGTAATTTCAGTCCCCAAGCATAGTTTTAGGGATGGCATTTGCCTTGTCTGGCTACTAGGGACCCTGTGGTAATTCTTATCTCTCCATCAAAGGTGGGGAAGGGTGAAGGAGAATTTTTTTCTGTGGGTTTCAAGGACACTTGTGTTTTTTTAACACCTGAATTTGGATCATAGATTGATGTGAGTGTGGTTGGGATGAAAATTTATAATATTTTAAGATAGAGTATATTTATAATATGCAATTGTGAGTGGGATATCACTTAAGTGTCCAAAATAATTGTATAAATAGCATAACTCTTTTAAGGAGGGACAAAGATCACACTCCCAAAGATATACATAATTAAAATATCCTTCCACCTAACATGTGAGTTGTGTCATTTTAAGGGTGAACAGTAATTTAATAAATATAGATAATAAAAATTACAAAAAAGCCATAAATTCCTAAATCTACTTTTAATTTCTTTTCCTTCCTCCCAAGTCCCAATCTCCATTCTCCATCGGGACAGGACAAGAAGAGATTTCTTCTCGCCATTAGGAACGACGACAGGGAGCACTCTCTCCCCCCCTTGCCACTCCCACATTTTACTTCAATGCAATGCAATTCTTTCCATCCAACTAGTACTATTAAAAATAAGAGAATTGATGAGTTGGATGAATAGAAGCTGATACTCCGTAACACCATTAAAATGCAATGTTATTATGTGTATCCTGGCTAGACAAGGCAAATAACTTAAAGCAAGTTTCTGATCTGCCTCTATATTTGCTGATCTATTTTCAAACAAAACCATTGCACCTTGTCAGTGTTTGACACGATTTTCAAGAAACACAAATCGATCATACCCCAGTTTGTCGGTTGGTTACAAAGTTAGACATCAATGAAGCAAAGTTGTAAAGAATCAAGAGGTATAGACCCACATTTAAAACAAAAAGAAACCCAAGTGCTTAAGACTATCCAGATTTGAATATAAAACTAAGAATTTGAACATGAGTTCAGATTTTCTTAACAATAGCACTCTGGCTCAGACGAAAACCCGATATCAGAAAACAAAATAACATAAACTAATAAATAACAAGCTTGAAATAATGATTTTATTTCATTTCAAACCAAAATTCATGTTAAGGCACTAGAAGTGATCTTGTAACAAAGAATTTGATTGATAAATTCCATAAAACAAAGCTGACATCCACCAGATAGAAGGTTCTTCTTTGGCTGGCAACCAATACCTGGAAAAAAAAATTCTTTTCCTTTTCATGTACGATTGAACATATAATATATATTCATAAGATCTTCCATTTCTGGGCCAAACCTTCACAGATCAGCTCTAGGGAGCATCTAGCAGCAAGTCGATATTCAGAAACTGCATCAGCAATAACAAACGTTGATCTAACTTCTATATAACGTAGTACAGAAATAAAACTGGAAACAAAGGCAATTTTACAACAAGGTGGAAACTGAATGCACACAAAAAGCTCAATATGAGAATTTTCTACTTGAAGATTCTAGCACTGCACTACTAGTCTCCAACCAGAAACACAAATTTTAATAAAGCATGGTGCATCCACAAATCCATGCTTCCTTACCACTCGTACGCCCTAAATTAAATAGCCTTGACAATAACTGCTATAATTCCTCAAGACATACATACCCACGGCTCATCAATAAGACTGAGCAGTTTATACCAGATATTTTAAGTTCCAAAATAGAAATAAATCAAATTGCTGGCATTCCCAGTGCTTGTGAACACATGATCAGAAGATACAGCTTTAAGTGACAACATGGTCCATCAGTTCGATCAGGCCTTATGCCAACATCTCCACATATCAACTCAAGGTTTGAATGTAAAATAAGGAATATCCTTTGATGACTTTATGAAAAGATGTATAGGCTTATTTATTTCACATTTATTGTTTCAGTACAATCACAAAGGTGGCTAACTATCAATGCTGCACAATTCTACCAAAAAAAAAAAAACTGCTGAAAAGCTAGATTTGTCAAAACCACTAGAGACAAAAGAACCACAATGTCTATATCCCTATCTATAACAATTAAATTAGACTTCAAATGCATCCATGACTCTGCTTTTACTATCTGGGATTATTAACAACAGTCCCTACTCCCGATAACCAATTTGAAAGATAGTTCACAGTCCCAGAGTACTTTGATTTCTCTAAGAAGAGTTTTGTTTTCAAAAGAGAACAGTTATCATCCATCTTAAATGTATACTAGATAAATTTTGGCATACTAGTGTCTCAAATTTAATTCTAAGACCAAATTTTGGCATACAGTCATAATCCTTCTAGAACAAAGCATAAAAAATTCCTCAAAAGTTGAAAGACAAGATCAAATCAAGCAAACAAAATTCCATGTACTTGGAGCCATTAAGAGAAGCAAGCACAGATGGCTTTGAACTTCAGAACTACTAAGATCCATTAAAAAAATAACAGAGGGATGAGTTTTATATAGTATTTCATCTGTAACAAATCAGCTTATTATGTACCATAGATAAAACAAAATCCTTATCTTTGAAGAAGATCTACACTTCTAAAGAAACTTAACAAGAGGAAAAGATGAATATAATATGAATCCTCCAAGATATCAGACCCAAATTTGGGAGCATTAAGTAGAAAATATAAATGCTAGTTTCTAGACACCAATTCAAGTAGCCTCCCAAAAATAAATAGGAGAATCAACCATCACCTAGTTTCTATACTGGCGCTTGACCAACTTAGGCTTGGGTAAACCCATCCCAGCCATAGATAAATGAACCGCAATCATGTCCCTACTAACAGAATATTTTTAAACACCTCATTCAAAAGAATCAAACCTCTCAATTCAATTAGGCCTGCAACAAACATAGACCAAATAAGGTCCATGGCAATTCACTCAATCCCCCTCTAACAGAATCTTAAAGAAAGACCCAAAATATGACAAGAGGGGTAAGCGTCTATCAAGACACTGCACTATTCAAATAATGTAATACAACTCCCTTTTTTGTCCCCAACTATGAGAAAATGCATATAAATATGACACTTTTGAAGAATTCAAAGAAGAAAAACTTGTCTGACCCATAAGAAAAGAGAAAGGAAAAAAATCACACATTTATGCTATTCCTTCAACTTGAGAGTCATATCAGGCCATATGTCCATATTCTCATGAAAAAAATCAACTTTATAAAACTTGATAAAATACATGGTAATTGGTAGGATAAGCAATGTACGTTTCACTCTTCATTGCATCCTTGACTCTTTCTTGAAATTTATATTAGCTATATTTAGGCTCAAGTATATGTATCCGGCTTTATCCACTGGCACACTGCTATCTACCTATATCTAAGACAATTTACTTACAAACCATATAATGGAATAAACCTTGAAGTGGAATACCAAAATTTCACTCTCATTTCTATTCTGAGCAGCATAATCAAAACACAAACGAGTAAACTAGTTTATGATATTCCAAAAATAAAAAATAAACATATTTTCCCATAGTTAAACCTGAAATATAATCATGGATATAGTCCCTTTTTACTTTCCCATTCACCATTGCGCCCACCTGCAAACACATACGAAGCTATCAGGAAATTTGAATGTTGAAACCAATACAGCACATTATGTCATGCCGACAAATTAAAACATACCACAAAAACAGGACTCGAATCATTGCTCCAAAGTGAGACATATTCCTCTATGTCAACCAACTTTTCTGAAGTATAGGAGAGACCTGCATCCCATGCTTACTTCAATAAATCCAGCAGGATAAAATAAAAAGAATGACAAAAATCTTAGAGTTTCAAACAGTGTATGTAACCCACCTACTATGTGAGAGTTGACAGGCAAATGGCATGTTATAGGTTCCTCAACAACACGAAGAAGAACTTCATTCGTATCTTTGGACAGCACTGAAGATTTTCGAAGCAATTCCACTATAGTAGATCACAAGAATAAGTTTCATTATTCCTAAAGATATTACACAAACTACAATAAAATAATTGGAAATAGGAGAAAGGAAGGAGGAAATCATAAGTAAGTTTACATATGAGACCACAGAATCGTTTACACGTTCGTGGTATACGAACATGTGGCTTGATTTCAAACAATGCTCCTTGATCAATTTTAACGTATATTGCCCCTACCATGCCAGCTTTATTAAGTGCACTATCCACAATTCCGAGGAGAGCCTTGAAGAAGTCAAGCAGTTAATTCTGATTCTGAAAGATATTTATGCAAATGTGTACATTGAATAAGAAAAAACATAAATTGTTCTCAAAGGGGTAACATCATTTGTAGTAATTCGTAAAATAGGGGCATGGTATGTAAACCATACCCTGTTATCATGAAATTTGGCTTTTGTTTTGGTCGAATTTCGTGTTATGTATCCTCTACTATATCTAGTCCATTCACTAGAGTTGAAGAAAATTTGTTACATACCACTAGAAAGGTAAGCTCAGGAGATAATACCAACCTCATAAATTATGTCAGGGCGATAATCATTTAGATTCTTGTTTTGCTTCAGCAGAAACTGTGCATCCTCATCTGAGTTTAGAATTTTCCAGTTCTAAACCACACATAATAATAAAAAACCCACAAATGAATAAATGACAATGACAGAGGCTATGCTAAGCATATTTCAAAATTTCCCTCATAATTTAGAGAACATAAGAAGCAATAAAGTATACTTTTTTAACGAGACCCATTTTGAGAGAAGCATTGTCAAGGATGAAAATGGCAGGAGATGTCACATTCTGATTCTGTGGAGAATGGACCATACGGGAAGATAACAACAATCCATCGTTTGAGGCAATTTCTTCCTTCTCTTCTTCGTGTTTGGCAATGGTCAAGTTTGGGGTTTGTTTGTGTACCCTCTTCCGCTTCAGCATTTTTTTGCACTATGATTATGCATCATACCTGCTGTTTCTCTACAACTCTTCACTCTGCTGTGACTTGTGATGAGAAAAGGAGACAGTTAGGTTTCACTTTCAGGAAAATAACGGCTGCCACGTCCTCTACTTCAGGAGATGCTCACCTCCACGCCCTTGTAAAACTAATTAAATAATTAGGGTTATCAACATCATGCGCATAAGTAAACGAGCAAGGAAAACATAAGTAAAATTACCAATAAAAATAAATAAATAATAATTCTAAAGAAAATCATAGGTTCCTCAGCTCGTGGAGCACATCATCTCGATGTGTATTTAGATAAGTGTTTGATAAAAATGATTTTAAATGAAATTGATTCCATTAGAATTGAGTTTGAAATAAAATGATTTATGTTTGAATATTTTTATTTTAAAAACAAGTCTGATATAAAACTTAATATAAATTTCCCAACACAACGCAAAAGCTATTTTTGTAGCCTCTAGCCCCCTTTGTCACTTGCAGCGGTGTTCTTTCTTTTTCCCAAAAAGGAAAAGCCAATTCACCTTTGTGATCCTCCAGTTGATTAGTTCAAATGATACACTGTGGACTAATTTTTTTTTTTTTTTAAAGAAAACCATGGAAAACGAGAGTGAATAAGGTTAAACCCTGCTACACCTATATTATCATGATTAAAAGTTTAAAACTGAATCAAATTCTTATCTGGTCTTTCATTAATAAGACACCACAAAAATTATTGCAATGATTTACTTGAACGCAAACGTTGAGCAAGGCATACAACTACCAAATATACTAAACAGATTTGTTATCAAATAATCAATTGCCTTTGGGACAATGGTTAAAAGGTGAAGGGGAAAAAAAGGTAAAGTTTTATTAAAAAACTAAGCCTACCTTATTAGAGAAATGATTTTTGAACATCTAAAATGAGATCCCATACTGTTTCCCTTTGTTAATTGGTATATTTTTTAAATGTGTGTACAAAGAAGATAAAAAATAGGCAAGATATAAAGATAAACATATATGATGTCAAATATGGTGACCAAAATTTGATGTTCAAGTGACAGAACTCTAATCTAATAAGGTGTGGTAAAGACTGTCTTCGGACCATCTTATAGAAAGCTCGCTCGTTCCTTATCACTGGATTCCATATGCTTTAAACTTGATTATTCATAGATTGTAGTGAACATGCTAATTGGAGAACTTCAGTTGTCCATGCGTTTCAAGAAGCCAACCGCTACGTTAATCTCCTAGCTCATGATGGTCATAGTGGGGACTTTTGGTTGGGAAACGTTTGATAGGACGTCCCTATTTTGGCTTTGATGTTAAGAGAGGATGCTTTAGGCTATAGTATCACTCGTTCCTTTGTTTGGTTTGTTTTGTTTCCCCAGTTACAATAAACAAAAACAAATAAAATCTAAGGGTGTGTTTGGATGGGGTATTTTCAAAATTCCAAGGAATTTGAAATACAAGGTAATTCAATTACTTCAATTCATTTCGAAAATATTTTGTTTGGATAGGATAATTCAAATACCTTGTATTTTAAATTCTTTGTTTGGATAAAGGATTTAAATTACCTTCAATTAAATTTTTAAAAAATATTCCTTTAAAAAATACTTTGTCCGGGGCCGACGCCCCCACGTGTCTAGGGCACCGGGTGTCCTGGGGCCGGCGCCCCCCCCCCAACACACAATTTGATAGGGGCCGACGCCCCCCCATCGAGTGTCCGGGGGCTAGCGCCCCCCCACCGGTTTGATAGGGGTCAGCGCCCCCACCGGGTGTCCAGGGGTCGATGCCCCCCCATCAAGTGTCCGGGGGCCGGTGCCCCCCCATCGGTTTGATAGGGGCCGACGCCCCCCACCGAGTGTCCGGGGGCCGGCGCCCCCCCACCAGTTTGATAGGGGTCGGCGCCTCCCACCGGGTGTCCGGGGGCCGATGCCCCCCCACCTGAGTAAGGAGAGGGAATTTCAAAATACCACCTCTTTAGGAGGTATTTCAAATTCCTCAAATTTACCTTAAACAAAATACCCCATAAAATCCCTTGATTTCTAAATTCCTTTATATTTAATACCCAAACAAAGTATTTTGGGGTGAAGTATTTTAATTACCCTCTTAAAATACTTCACCCTCTACAAATACCCCATCCAAACACACCATAAGTGTTTTGTTATATCCTTTTAAAAAAAATCCTCCAGTTAGAAATTATAAATGTAAATTAAACGTGGATGTGTGTTTAATTTCAAGGTTTGGAAATATCAAAACTAATTTTACCTTTGGTCAAACCAGGGCCGGCCCAAGGGTGACGCTGGTGAAGCTAGGGCTTTAGGCCTCCAAATTTTTTTTTACTACCTATTTTAATAATATATTTTTTACAACGTATATATACCATATTTTCTTCATCTACTAAAAGATGGAACATTTTACAAGATCATATCCCTAGCCTAACTCTTAAATCACTGTCACAAACACGATGGGAAAGTCGCATTAAAAGTGAAAAAGCTTTAAGATTTCGAACATCACAAATAAGAGATGCTTTATTGAAATTAGTTGAAGTTAATGACGAACCTAAAATAAAAAGTGAAGTTGATTTTTAGCAACTTATGAGCTTGAAAATTTTGAGTTTTTATTAGGCATGACTATTTGGTATGAGATATTGTTTGCAGTAAACTCAGTTAGTAAAAGTATGCAATCAAAGGATATGTGTATCGATGTTGCTATACAACAATTGAAAGGTCTTATTTCATTTTTTGAAAAATATAGGGAAGACTGATTTGAAAATGCTTTAATTTCTGCCAAAGAAATTGCTATAGAAATAAATATAAAACCAAAGTTTCGTGAAAAACGTATTATTCGTAGAAAGAAACAATTTGATGAGATTATTGACAGTGAAGTTGAAAAATCTCCCGAAGAATCATTTAAAGTTGATTACTTCTTGTACATAATAGATAAAGCAATCACCTTATTTCAAAGTAGATTTGAATAATTTAAAATGTATCAAGATATTTTTGGTTTTCTATTTAGTATTGAGAAATTAACGTCATTGGATGATGAAAATTTAAAAGAAAATTGTCTTAACCTTGAACGTTCATTAAAACATAATGACAACTCTGATATTGATGGATTAGATTTATTTACAGAACTAAAAATTTTAAGAGAAATTATACAAGTGAAAAATGATACACCAATTGACATACTTAATTATATAATCAGGCTTGATTCTTTTCCAAATGCATATATCGCTTATAGAATAATGTTAACGATTCCCATAAGCGTTGCTGCGGCAGAAAGAAGTTTTTCAAAACTAAAATTAACAAAATCTTATCTAACATCGACAATGTCTCAACAAAGATTAAATGGATTAGATTTAGTATCGATTGAAAAAGATTTTTTTAATGAAATCGATTACAATAATTTAATAAATGATTTTGCATCCCGCAAAGCACGCAAGATAAACTTTAAATAAAAATATAATAATTTTTATATTTTTTATTATTTTCTTTAAAAGACCTCATTTTGAAGTTCGCTTTAGGCCTCCAAAAATATTGGGCCGGCCCTGGTCAAACATGACTTCAGTAAATATATATATATTTAGTTAGGCAAAATTATTTTTGGTGCCACCGACACAACCAAACCTTATCAGGCTAACCCACAATGTGAGTGCCACCGACCCCAGTGGCACTTATTCACATTATTGGTGTCCTACTTAAGAACAAAAGACCACCAATGAGCAGTAAAAGAGGATGGAAACTTTGTCCATGTGATCTAAATGATAATGCTACGCTGCATATATGATAATTACATTCAAGGAGACTAATTGCATAGAGAAAGGACAAGGAAAGAGTTGGGGGTAAAGGGGATGCTAGAAACCAAATCCGGACCATAAATAAAGAAAATTGTGGTTTATAAAAAATTGAATGAAGTAAGAATACACTTAGATACAAAAACTAAACAATGCCTGTGAATGAAGCTTAACGTATTCGACCAGCTTATTGCATGTTTGGACCATTTCCAAATGCTTCAGAATCACTTGAGGAAGAAGCTACTCACATTAGCTTCTTCCAAAAGCACTTCCATCCCTTCAACCTTGTGTTTCCAAACACACTTTGTTAAACGAACTGCTAAGAAGACAGTTGGCTACTGCGGCGCCATCTTCTTTTGCGTCTTTGGTCAGTCTTAAATGGATCAACCCAAGTTTTGTCCTCGGCAATTGCTTGATTCCAGCGCTCTTTAAAGATTTCAAGTTCCCATGTTGACTGCCTTCGTATCTGCTCAGACCCCATGTAAACAGTGTCATTTGCAGCTTACTCAGTGAGATCAATACAATCAAGACTTGGTTCTCATTGTTCAAAACAAAAACCTCACCTCAGTTCGAACATCAAGGGCTTGTCTCTGCTTATGAAAGGAAAGAAAATCAACAAGAAAGTGAATTTTAGAAACACTAACAAAATAGTATTATAGAGAATAACCATCTAGATGTCATTAAAAACTGTACCGTAGTTGTCTTTTTAAGTTTTGAAACCTGCAAAAGGGAGAATAAAAAAAGTATGGTTACAAGAACCAAAGATGCCACCACAAACTCTAAAAAATGGTAGAATATTCCCTATTACATATCCTCAGTCAATTGTGAGAAAAACATCAATCCAGGATGGTTCCTCTTGTTAATGAAAAACCTATCCGACAAAGTCCAACAAAGAACTCGGTTCAAATCAACCCCATATCTTGTCAACAGTTTGAGCAAGTCCAAAAATGTGACATATCAACATGGTTCATATGTTCCCCATTCGTTTGTTACTATACCAGAGCTTATTAATGTGGAATCATGAAGAGTTTAAGACCAACAATACAAGAATGAATATCTTATTCTTAACAATCGACATTCTCATTTCCAACCCATTTAAATATCTCAGATAATCAACATGCATGAAGAAAGTCCAGAAAATTTTGGGAGATAAGATCAAATATAAGTAGCAAACAATGGTTGTTCCTAAGACTAACATCCTAAGGAATTTAGCCCAGTAAAGTAGGAGGGGGTGAATATAAGCATATTTACAAGTTACAGCCATTGATTATACAATAATAACCAAGTTTGCGCACTGATGCTATGTTTTAGGTTTGCAATGACACAGTACAAATTAAGGAAACTAATGGATAAAAAATTAATTCAAACATTTGGAGAGAAGAGAGACAAATACCTTTGTTGTATTGTGACCACTCCCACCCAAAGTTTGTATTCCTTTATGAACAACATATTCACTATCAACAACTCCTACATTTCTAGTTCGATCTCCCTGAAAAAATGACATGGATCTCACTAATGATACTTATAACGCAGACAACAAAGCACAGAGATGAGGGCAAAGAAAAGTAAGTGCATGTCAGTCTAGTCACTATTGTAACATGATCACTTGTTCATATGTAAATTGAATGGATCAAATGGAAGAAACGATGAACTCCAAATTGATATACTTGTCAGATGAATATGTGCAAAAGAATACTCCATGACTCTTACCTCTCGTAAAGAGGCGATACGATAGTAATTACTAATTTTTTTTATAAAAGAAAATAATTTATTAGAGACCCAATATCATGTAAGAAGATTTTAGAAATTAAAGCAACAGGCTGATATCTCTAGAAGATTACAGCAGCATTGGTACATCATTTAAAGACTGCATCACATACTGGATTGGCTATATTTATCACTACTAACTACTAAGACAAAACAAAACAGAAGCATTTGCATGGCAATGAGAATCATACAGAAAGCCATGAGCCCATTAGAATGAGCTCCCATTGGAAAAGAAAATAAAAAGGAGGAAAAAAATCTAGGACCACCAAAGGTAATAAACCTTGTCCAGAAATGCTTAAATCCTTACCTGTGCACAATATCCAAGTTTCATGTCCATTCCCCATCCATGAACAAGGTCGTTCTGTAGAAAATGGAAACGATAATGATGAGTTACCAATATTAAGTGACAAGAACGTGGAATATTTTGATCTATTAGTAATTCAGAGCAAAATTGAATTCTAAAATTTATGAAAGAGACAAGGTTAAACTTCATGAGGAAGTCAGCCAAAATAGAAAGCAAGAGAATCAAGTTAATCGGAATAAGTTTTCATTTTTGCAGCTAGATGAAGGCAGAAAGTCCATACACAATCACATCTCTGACAACCTATTTGCGAGCATTTTGGTAACTTGAAAAAATGACATTGCTGAATATGTAATGAATTTTTGGATAAAAACAAGGTGGTCCACAATATGTAACATGACAATACACCCCGAAGAAAGAAAATTATTGGAAAATCTTGCAAGAAATTCAGGACTTGTCTTTGATTAGAACTTATATTTAATATTCCTATGGACCATCAAAATGGTATTACCTGTATAAGATGCCAAGTACAATACCAGGCAGATCGAGAGAAAACTGGAGCCATACCTTCCACAAACCTACACAAGTTGTATTGAAGCCTTTGTGTCATTATAAAATATGCAAGCCAAGAGTTATCATAAATCACCACAAAGGAAACTATCAATTTCCCTTATCATTTTTCTTATGCTTCTTCTGAAAGTCCATACTGCAGATGAAAAAATAAAAGGACAGAAGGAAAACAATGAAATAAAAGACAGTTGCAGACATCCTTCTTACCTAAGAAAAGTTTTTTTTTTTCATAGTCATCTACAAGCTAGACATAGCTGTCTCTGATTTTATTCAGTTGACCTCAGTTCAAAATTGATCAGCTTTTGTTCTGTTATTAATTCAAAACTTGTCACCTTGTTTAAGTTGACAATCAACTTAGTTTTTCCTTATTACAATATACAAATACAGGCTTGATTGAACATCAGAACAAATTTATAAATCTCTTGCCATCTTGATGGCAAGATGGCAGATGGAAGAAAGATAACTCGCATGAACAAGATCCAGCACAAACAATATCATGAAAAATTAGATTGCTCTACCAGGTTCAGAGAAACATTTACCCCGTGCATGGTGGCCCTTCACTTGTATCTGAACACTTTGTACTGCCTCTGCGTTCATAAACTCTTCTGCATTAATGAGAACATCCAGTGTAAGTATAATGAGTTGATTAGAAAGCACAGATGAATAGTCTCTAACGATAAGTCACCTATGAACTTTCTTGGTTCTAGCTCTAATAGTAATTCTATGATGTATCTCTGTTGAATTTGGGTCAAGAGCTGGTTGAGATATCTCCAAACCTTCTTCTTTTACTATTTTTATGTATCTGCAAAAACAGAAGCCTATATTGATTCTTTCCTTGATTTGATGAGACATGAGAGTATGCAAGCATATCAAGAGGTTACTGACTAGCCTTAAAATTAGAACAAGGTTAATAAAATAATACCAACAAAAAACATCTTTTTCCATCCCAATAAGCGGAGATTTCATATCAACTTAATGCAAGCTTAATAATCTAATAAGGATAATATAGAACTTATAGTGCATGCAAATTGAAGAGGAGGAAAATTCTCAGTCAGATTTTAATTTTTCAAAAGATGAAAAAAAAATCTTTCATATTATCATGTAATCAAATAAAATTAGATTTTCTTCTCATTACAGTTACACCAGCATGCCAGGTTCCTGGTAGTATACAAATGGTAATTTATCTTTCGCAGACTGAACACAAATATCAAAATATTGCCCGCAGAGGAGCAACAAAAGTTATTCATACCTTGATGGAGAAAAATGCTCCACCCCTAAATCCTCATCCCAGAGGAAGATATAATCATAAATAGAAACTATATCTGGATGTAGAAATCTTTTTGCAAACCACCTGACAAAGAACTCATGAATTAATATCTAAGTTTAGAAAAATAAACCATGCAAATGCATATTCTGTAAGTATGTATGCTTACACATACATATAACGTTAGAAACAAAAGTACACATCTTAAGTAACTATCATAAGAGGACCAGCAGTCTGTTATGCCTGCAGTTACAACAAACTGAATAGGGATACCATAACAGAGCCATATTAAAAGAGCCAAGGTCAGCAGAGATACATTGGCCAATTCATCATCTATGACTAGAAGATTCCATAGCTTAAGGCATTATATTGTTACCTAATGGCTTTTCAAATTTAGTGGTGGTTCCCAGGAAATAAAAAATAAAAAAAATAAGACTTTGATTTCGTTACAATGACAGAAGCCAAAGTGTTTTCTCAACTATCATACCATGGAAATTACAATGCCTAACCAACTCATTCTGTGCCTAAGAGACATTTTGATTTCAAAAAATCCTTTCCATGATGAAGATATAATATGCCCCAATTATTCTTAATTTCCTTGAGAGAATTAAAGCAATATCCCTTAAATGAACATATGTCATAAAGATTTGTCAAAGTTTTACCTAGGTTCCCTTCAATGAATATATGACTCAGAATCTAAGGTTTTCAGACAGAAAAATTCAGACATCAGTGATCAGTCTCATACTTACCACTTTGTTTGATTCTGAGCAACAATGTGTATGGCCTTGCTACTCCAGTCAAGATTCTCCCATCCATTCACATTTCCATCATAGTGGAATAAAATAATTGTAAAATTTTTTGGAAGGAACTGAAATAAATGAAATTAGATAAGGAATGCTGATTCAAATAATTTTGATATCTAATAAGTCATCAAAAATACCTTTTTCACCATAGCATCAACATTATGCTTTTGTTTAATACCAACTGCAACTGCCAGTAAGTTACGATTGGAGTAAACACTAAGCTGCAATTTCATAATCACCATCAAGCAATCATTAGATTTGTTAGCTCAGGTAAAGCAGTTCCCCAACTCTACTTATTCAAATGTCAATTTCAATAGAACTAAAATATAGAAGAGGAAATAACACAAAAATGCTGGCTGACCTTTGACCTTGAACTACTTCTCAACCATAATGGTCGTGACTCGAAATCTGAAGTAGCATGTATTATACCTCGTGGCAAGCCTTTCAACTTCACAGAAGATGCAGGATATGCCTGCTGTGGCATCAAAAGTACCAACGTGAGTAAAAATAATATATCCAAGCCACAGAATCATGTCATATTTGTGCAAGAATTGAAAAATAGGCAGGTGCGTCACAAAATTTGAAAGCAATCACTGGCATCATTTACTATAACAGTAGGGTATTTGTAATGCACCAAATATCAAATCTGGAAAAATAAGAATCAAACAGCTGCTTAGGCAAGTAAACAAACATCAGAATTTTTACCTTTGTTTCTCCCCACAAACTCCATTTTTTGTCTATCTGATAATGGCAGATGATAAAAAAAGAAAAAAATTAAATAAATGAGCACACTCAGTGTAAGAATACAATATGTCATTTATTGGTGCAGTATGAGAAGGAGAAAGAGTTTAGTGGTTCAATTTTTTTGACAAATTTTCTGACCAAATGAATATTGACATGGTCACAGGATTCTCTGGATAAAGCAGCACAAAATATATCCTTAACATGATGCTAATTATCAACTAGCCAGACACAGAGACACTTGGCCAACATTTTGACCCTAAGTTATAAAATACAAATATACAATGATATCCAAAAGAATTCTATTGATCTCATACCTCTTCTTGCTGATACTGATACTGTGTAGTTCTATACACAATGAACATTATTGTACACACAGCTGCTATAAAAGGCAGCTGTTTAATCTTGAAACTTGACTTCCCCTGCTCCAATAAAATTAGTGTTAAAATGGTGAAGTTACATATGGGATCTTCAGAATGAAAGATTGTTTGCAAGAAATTCTCCTTAAAAAATCCAAAGTAATTGAGATTAGAAGAAAAGCAGACAAACCCCATCAGGCAAGCCACTCTTTTTTCTCATCAGAAATCTCCATGATTTGATCGAATTCATGGAAAATCGAATCTTTTATTCAGTCTTCATTAGAAACTGCTTGCTGTGACAGAAAGTGTCAGAAGTTATTTCAAGCCAATGTTTAAAATATTTACCTCTAGACAATTTCCAGAACCAATCACTGAGAATCTGTGAAGCAAGTGATTTTATAATACACACACATATAACCACAATAAAAAAATCCAAGTGAACATTGCATAATTTGGCATCACCTACAAATCCGCCTCGTCAAAATAACAATATTTCAAGTTACAAGCTCTAGCTTCTAAAGCACAACACAAAACCTATTGGCAAAGAAAATGAAAACAGCCTAAAAAATATACCGGAGTGTAAGAAAAGGATGTTTGAGCTAAATTACTGGTGAAAAAATCTAAGGTCTAAAACAGAAAAGCATCAGCGCAGAACATAACTTTCATTCATACATCTTATAGGTAAAACCAGACAGACAGAGTGCCAATTATATTTAGTGCAAAATGAGATACTCGTGCACGTGCTATGTGATAACTCACAAGAAAGGGAAAATCATGCTTAGAATATTGGCAACGATGGCAAGATCACGCTCCAAAATAGCCGAATCTACGCCCCAATATCTACTACCAACCAGATATCATATAAAATATATCAAGAAACAACTTCTAATTAAAGCAAGCTGAGAAATTTCCGAAATTGGCATCAAACGGCTTACAACATAAGCCACCTAAGAACACGGAAACAGAACCGCATGCACTAGATTTTCCCCGAAAACAAGGATGACACGGAAAATGAATGGGAAAAATGACAAAACACACAGCTGGCTAAAACAATGAACTTCAACTGAAATTTAAAGTCTTTCCTTCACAGCAAACTCCAGAAAAAGAAATTAAATAGAAAGAAAGAACTAGAAATAACTTTCACAGAAGATAACAGATGAAATAACAACTGATAACCGTTTCAATCAGATCTGACCCTGTTTTCTCTACAAGTTTTTTCTTGTCATTTAAACAAAAGTGAAGTTTCATTTCATCTGAAAAAAACATTGACTACTGAAACGTTTTCTTTCTTTCTTTGTTTTTTTCTTCTCTCTTGACCAGAAATTAGAAGGTTTTCCTTGTTTATTTCAGACCCGGATCTTCCGCTGAATCAATGTTTAAAGACCCAGTACAGTTGAAGGCAGATTATGCAATGACCATGTAGCTGAACAGTCTCAGAAATATAAAGGGCAGCTATTAAAAAACGAAAAGCAAAGAACTTCGAAGATCACGTCACATGCTAACGAATGGAAGCAGCTAAAGTTATGAACCCCAGATGAAAATGAAAAAGACACAGGGCTTATGGGATCCTCAGGAATCAAGGGTTTTAGAGCAATAAAGAGTGCACACGAGAGAGAGAGAGAGAGAGAGAGAGGTAAATGATCGGAAGCAGAACCTGAAGCTGAATGCATGCGTGTCTGTGTGTAGCTGCGGAGGAACAAAACAATGAAGGAAGAGTGTGATGACAGTGACACCTGCACTCTCTCTTTCCCACTCGTGTCTCTCTCTAATTGTTTTCTCTCATCCAAAACCAAACCAAACCAAACCAAGTTTTATAGAGTAGAAAGATAGATAGATTACCTGCTCCTAAGAACATATGTAATGTAATGTTACTAGCACCAAAACAAAACACAGTCGTCGTCTGTCTCACTCAACCCTTTTGTTTTATCCCACTTCTGCACTTTGCCTTCCCCAGAAATCACATTTCCCTCTTTTATAATAATTTTAATTTCTTCTCTCACTTTGCATTTTACATACATACCCTCTCTACCCTTCGAATTTCCCCTAAGAATCTAGTGTTGTTTTCCTCATCCTAGAGTTTATCACTTTGAATAATAATATTCGGGGAAAATATGTCCAAGCGTATCGCTTTAGAATTATACTAATTAAGTAATAAAGTTTATATAACTAATATAAGACTTTCTATTTTGTTTTGTTTTGTTTCTAGTGAAGATTTATTTTTATCTTCTATATATTGTTTTATTTTAGTAGAGGAATTCAAACAAATGAAAGGAAAATGAGGTGGATCCGTGGATGGCGTGTGATGGTGAAATTGAGTTTCATGACAAATAAAAAAATCTTAAAATAAAGTGGTATGCTTATCATGTTAGCCTCTAAGGCAAAAGATACCAATAATAATAATATTTGATATTCTGCTTTGACAAATCCCTAGTGCTTGACATTTTCTAGAGCATCATCGGCCGTGGCTGTTTCTTTGTAGTATAGTTGATTGAAAACCAAACGTGCCTTCATTGAGATTTATTATGGAGCCAATCTCTTATTCGGTTGATCGAGTAGGATTTAACACCTTGATTCTCAACTTCTCAACAGAGGTGATTTTATAAAGATTCGAACCCGAATTTCCTTCTAATGGGGACAAATTTAGATTTATTTTACATAAAGTGTGAAAATATATATTTGAAAATAAGTGACAAATGATTTAGTTATTCAATTTATTACTGTCATTCCAAACAAAACCGTCATTTAGCAAAACCGACAATATAAGAAATAAGAATACCTACTCCGGCAGAATTTTGCAATCAATGGGAACCGGAAAGCAAAAGCATAGAAAAGAAAATTCTTTTCTTAATATTAATGGGTTTGACGTAAAAAGCTTTGTCCAGAAAGTTGATGCCACCTGCATTACGCACACCTAAGCTGGATTCCCTCATCTTTCTACCACTAATCTCTATCTCTGGCCGGTGGCCTGCATCAGTTTCCAACCGTACTCCTTATTAAAATATAAATATAAATCTTAAGTTAAAATTAAATCTTACTATTTTATAAATCAGTTATGATTATTATGGACATAATAAAATATATTTTATCTAATCATTATAGTATTTCATATTTTCATTTATATTAATATAAAAATAAACATTAATTTAAAATAGGCAAACTTTAACCAATATCCTCGCAATATTAGTTAAGAAATCAAAATTGAAAATTTTTAATTAAGAAATAGTATATTTAATATATTGAAAATTAAAAATTATATTTTTTATAAAAAGAAATTTATCTTAATTTCCTAGTGTGTCTAATTAGAAAGACCTTTTAAAATAGAGATTTAATTGTTCTATATTCTTGTTAAAAATATTTTTTACATTGACAAACAATTATAAATTATCATATTATTAAAAATATTTGATTGTATCATATAATTATTTTAAAAGTCACAAATAAAATAATTTATGATTGATTAATAATATAAAATATCTTACTTTTCATGTATCAAAATTAAACTTTTTAAATATAAATTAAAAGTATTCAAAAGCATCCACGAAGTATCCAACTTAATACGTATCATTATCAAATACAACCCATTTGGAAGCATTTGTGTTCAGTAGCTAGTTCCACTACCACGATGCGTAATGCGTTATTAAACAAGAGGAGTAGTTTTTCCATTCAAAGACCAAAGGAGAATACTAACAAGTACTCTTAGGACATTGTTTAAGGAACCAAAAAAGGAAAATTTGTATGAGAAATAGTGTATTTAACATTTCGAAGAGTGTGACACTTAGTTTTTCAATATGAATTTTCCTTTTGTGTGTTCTTCAACCAATGTCCTTAGGACACTTGTTAGCAAGACCCAATCCCAAAAAGGGTTAAGCACCATGCAATGTTGATTGCTGAATCCAACAAACAATAAATTGCTCCATCAATTGAAAATTCCAATATTATGGAGTGATTACACAAGAGTATAAGGAACCAGGTGATAATAAGTCTCTCCATGAATCAAGAAAGTGAATATTATCTAATGGGATAAGGCTCCACTAAGCCTGTTTGTTATAGATTAAAAAAATAATTTTTATATTCAATAATTTTGAGATTAATTTTAAGATTTTAAAGAAAAACAGAAGTTATTTTATATTTATTTACAATCATAAAAATCATGTTTTTAGAAAAATGATTTTTAACTTGTTTAGATACAATATTATCAAAGTGTTTTTTTTTTCCCTTACAAATTTACCATAAAGGACATGAAAACATACCAGTGGCAAAAAGTTGAACGAAAAGCACCAAATCCCATGCTTGATGCAGCACAGGTAACCCTATAGGCAAATGTATCTTTACTTACTCTCTTTTTATATAACTTACTTTAAAGAAAGACAAATATTAACCAATATTAATTCTAAGAGTAATGGTTAAAATATTAAAGATGAAATTTTTGTATTGAGAATTGGTGTTCAATGCATTAAAAATTTAAAAGTTATAATTTCCAATACAAAATTACTAATTTTGATTCTTTAACCAATGTCCTACTCCTACCCCAATATCCTACCCTTTTATTGTAAATTTTATTTCTTAAAATATTAACATGGAAATCGTTTTCTAAAAAAACGTTATTCTACAATACATGAAATCAATATTATATTGAAACGTTAACATTTACAATTTCACATTGTCAAAAATAAAAATAAAAAATTACATTTACAATTTTACTAAATATTCATATCCTTATTCCTCATAATAAGGTGGCGTTTGGAAGAGCTTATTTAAGCTCCTTTTGACTTATCTGATGACATAAGCTCTTATACAGTATGTTTGGCAGAGCTTATAAAAGTAACTTATGATATCCCATAAGGAGTTTTTGACTTATTTTCATAAGTCACTGGAACAAGCTTATGGAATTTTAACAAGTGCTTATGACCCCTCCGTGTTTTCCCTCTTTGAATCCTCTCCTACCCCTTTCTTCATAAGCTCTTATGGCATAAGCTCTCATGCGATAAGGTCTTATTTGATAAGCTCTTAATTAAATTGTTTACCCAAACGCGACCTAAACCTCGTAGGCATTCAACTCTCTTCTCTTACCAGAATAACATCATGTCTTTCACCTTTCTGTTGTAAAACATTCTATCCAAAATATACTTGACCAAAATAATGACGTTTCCTGAAAACTTGTTGGATTATTATTATTATTTTATTATTATTATTATTTTATTATTATTATTATTATTATTATTATTTATTTATTTATTTTATTTTTATTATTATTATCATTATTATTATCATTATTATTATTATTATTATTATTTCATCTAAAATTTTCATTTCCTAACATATACATACAAATTTAACGTAAATATTTGAATAGAAATATTTATTTAAAAAATAAAGTTAACAAAATATAGTTTTATAAGACTAGATCATCTTTCAATTAATTTTATAAAATTTTATTGTTTGTATTTCAATCCCGTGAGCATACTAATATGTTTTGATGTAGAATACTAACCCTATACAATGTAATTAAATAAAAAGAGTGAGGCATTACGATATTGATTTTATTTGATTCATGTAGTCGACTACTCGACTCCGCCTCATGGAAAAAAAGTTTATTTGTTGCTACTATAATAATTAGAGAAATGATTGAAGAAAGAGATGATCACAATAATCTATTGTGAAGATTTTCTAGTGTGTTTGCTTTGATTCTATTTGGAAGGTTTTCTCTATATGGTGGTATGTAATTAAGTTTTACTCAAAAGTCAAAACCCATGTTTGGTAAGTAACATGTTAGCGTAGATAATTTTAGTAGCGTATGATCTGTAAATTGTTTGCAGTAGGGTTCTCAAAGAAGAAAGGGTGCAGTTGGTACTAATCATCGGTAGGTAATCACTTAATTTTTAAGGATTTTTTTAACATGTGTAACTTTGCATATGTTAAAGAATCATAAAATAGAAATGTTCTATTGGAAAGAGTAGCTTTTTAATTTTCAAGGAATTGAATACACAACTTCCAATACAACATTTCTACTTTTAGTTTCTTAACATATACTCCCTCCGGTCCACAATGTAAGCAAAAATTTCCAAATTTTTTGGTCCAAAATATAAGCAAATTTCAACTACTTTCTTCTCATTTAATGAAGTTTTTCTCAAAATATCCTTCATTTAATACAAATTTTGTTTTCCAATGACTCCTTTTATTCTCAATAACACAAGCTTAATAAATAAGAGGAAGGGTAATTTAGGTAACAAATTTAATTTTTTATTCCCAATGACACTTTTAAATGAGATCAACTAACTATCTTAATATGTGTGTCCCATTTAATTTTTGCTTACAATAGAGACCGGAGGGAGTACAAAGTTGCACGGGTTAGAAAAACCAAATTTTTAAAACGAACCTTTTGACCCTCACCAATAAAATCTGCTCCAATAGGTTATTATTAGATTTTTTTTTTATCTTAAATAGTTATTTGGTAGAACCAATCAAGCTCTGTTTATCCTTCTCTAATGGCAGATTAAGAATTCAACTAAAAAGTTATTGTGGTAGGGAACCAACCTCACCTAATGTACCCCAACGTGACCCAATCCTCTTTCTAATTTTCTTCCAGACTTCCAGTTAGGAGATTCATTACATGTCCTCTCTCTCTCAAATCTTCACCTATTGGTGTCCATTTTTCCAATCACTTTTCCGAGGTCACTGTGTTCGTTTATGTTATATAGAGTTAACAGCTGCGGGAAATTGACCCATGAGTCATATATATCGGCATTTGTCACAATTCACACGCAATCAAATCAATGTACATAACTTTCAAACACTCACCCTCGTCGATCATGTGATAGAGTTTATGATCCCACGTATATACGTACATGTGCATATGCCAATTTTTTAAAAAAGAGCTTTGCATAGCAATGCCAATAGCAATTTGATGAACATGCACCAAAATTAAATCCACCAATGGAAATGGTTTCGGACCAAAATCACGGAAGCACACATGGAAATAAAAAAAAGTGTTGAAAAAAACTTGTTATGAAATCTTTTTCATACTAAATATCATTTTTCTTTGACAAAATTATAGTACATATAGTAAAATATATGAGAAATCACACTAATTTCAATTAATTATATTTCATATTTCTTTAAAAGTTATATTAACATCTTTTACCAAAAAAAGTTATATTAACATCTCTTAAGGTTTATATTATCATTATATTTATCCTTTTTTTTTTAAAAGCAAGGTGACAAGTCACCATAAATTTATTAATAAAATAAAAAAAGAAAACAAGAACATGGGGGGACATAAATCAAAACCCATGCAAAATAAACGAGTATCAAGCATACCTAGAATTGGGTTTTTTATTCAGTCTCAGGTTATACTTCTTCTGAGATTTGGACGTAACTACCGTGAAACCATCGTCAGCAACATTATCATTATTCTGCTCTCCTACCTTAGCAGGACTTGCATCTTTTTGCTTTTCCAACCAAGCAGATAAAACCTTAAAATCATTTTGAACAACAGTTGGAAAAGCGCTAAGATCTTGAACAATCTCAGGAGTCTCAAGATTCTTACCACTAACTGTTAAATTACAGGTAGCCTTGGAATGCACGAACACTGGAGTCGGAGTACCCTTCGAATGCTCGGACACCGAAGTATCCTTGACTGTAGAGTCCACATTAGTTTCAACAGAAGTTGAGAACTTCTCTGTAGAGCCATTGGCGGCATTTGTTGCAACCGAAGATGAGTTCTGTGGAATGGAATTTGAGACATGATCAGGGGATGAAGGTTCCTCATAAACTGTCTCAACCGATTCACTATCACTCAAATTTTTCGGTGATGTATCATTCTGCCCATCATCTGGTTTTTGCTCTGGAACCTTAGGGACATAAGCTAGCTTAGTCTTCTGCACCAAAGGTGGATCATTTTGCACCACGTTCTCTTTGGTAATTTGTTTACAGGTCGTAACCAAGTGCCCAATTGAATTACAATGAGACCAAAACGAAGGAAGCTTCTCATATTCGATACCGACAGGAAATGCAAAACCTTCACGTTCTACCATAATCTCCTTGAGCAACTTCCCTGTTAAATCAACATCCACTAAGACTCGAGCATAGTGACCATATGCCCGAGTACGGGTAGCTTCATCCAAACTTATTGGAGTACCCAACCCGCCTGCAATTTTAAATAACAATTTTGAGCGCCAATATTCCTGCGGCAAGTTATGAATTCTAACCCAGCATTGAGCATGAGATTGTTTCTGCTTACCAGGAATGAAATCAGGAGACCACTGAAAAAGACGCAATAGCCCTGGTTGAAGGTTCCAAGACCCAACAGCCAAGACACTACGCAAATCCTTTTGAGAAGTAAAACTGAATTCATAGAATCCCTTTCCTAACGGAATCATCTTCCATTGACCCAAAGGCTTCCATAGTTTTGAAAGTTTGTCACGTAGGTCAGAGATCTTTACAGGAACATCACCCTTCAACAACAACAAGCGGCCATGAAGGTTGTTTTTGCAACCTTCCAACCCCATTTGATATTCATCCTCGGATATTTTGATAGAGACAGAGTCTCCAATAACGCACGGCCGAGGAAGCTGACTAACCGGGATGTCAAACGAACCATTCAGAGCTTGGGCAAAAGATTTTCGTTGTGGAATCGATGGAGAATCCGGATTAAGAAATGTCCCAGGACAAGCCATGAGAACAAACCAAACCAGAAACGCTCCAAACAATCACCAGGGACGCACACGATATGGCGACCTGCTTGCAACCGAACCAGAGACGCAGAACCGAAGATGGCGACTTGCGCCAGCAACAAAGCCGGAGAAGGCGACCTGTGCTTGCGGCAGAACCAGATCGGACCGTCGCGGTGGCTGGGAGCAGGGAGTCGATGTCGCGCGCGAAGAGTCACACAAGAAACAGGGCATTCGAGATAGAGAAGGAGGGACGACGCCGCAGTGAAGGCTGAAGCCGTGCCGTGCAGGAGGGGGGCGGCAGGACTAGGGCATGACGACGAGGGTTCCGCAATGCTTTCTAGGGTCTCCCATTATATTTATCCTTTAAATTTTATATTGTTATTACACTTACTTATTTTCTTGAGGTTTACGTTATTATTATATTTATGCCTAGGGTTATGTTATCATCACATTTACACCCCTTGCTACATAAACATCGATCAAGGGAGGTTGACGTGATTTTTGAAATAAAAGGGGTATTGAGTGTTATTAAGACAAAAAAAAAAAAAAGGTGTAAGATATAATATATAAAAGTAATATAGTATATGTAACCAAATAATAATAATAATAATAATAATAATAATAATAATAATAATAATAATATAGTATAATGACTCAAAATTTAAATTAAATAAAACATAAATAACTAAATATTTTATAAGTTAATAGCACAACGGAAATGGTAGCAGGCCATTAAAACAACGGGCTGCAAAGATCAGTTGGCTAAACTCTAAAGAGAATTAGAGAAGTAATGTGGAACCCAGATTCAAACATGTATATAGCCCAATTATAGTTTTTAACGCTTTCTACCCCCACCGAAGGCTTTGGCAATTCGGCTACACCAAAACAAAGATCATACCAAATCACCAAGTGGTATGTTTCTATAGGTACATGCCAATTAGAACATTGAGACATGTGAGCATAACGTTGGTCATTGGTGAAAAATGTGGAATCCACAAAGGCAGATACTTATTTAGTTATTTAGTTAGTTAATTCGGAATCCACGAACATTTTATGGTCTATAGAAAAAGTTTCTCGGTGAATCTTTTTTTTCCTTCCAAAAAAACAAAAGTAGTTTCCATCATTTTACAGCTAGCCACTTCATGAAATCCAGGGCAACAGCTTAATTCATCGTATACTTAATATTCTGCAGACATTTTTTTTTTCGTTTCATAATTTTTTCGTTCATAGTACTGCCTTCCATAAAGGGAATGCTAACATCATACAATTTTAACGAATCAAGAGTCACCTTATTGCAGAAGGTTAGGAATAGTTAATCATCTTAGTTAATAAGCTAATTAATCACTTCCCATTCATCTAAATTAAGTACACTGCTGCTACAAACAAATTTCGTACTTACAACTTGCAGAATATTTAGATGATGGCAAAAATATAAGTGACCAACTTCAATTGAAAACTTCTCTAGATTAGTTACTATAGTATATAACTAATTCAAATATTTTAAGTTGTTAGTTTCTCTTCAGCAGCTTATCCTAGTTCCTTTTGGTTGTTGCATGAACCTTTGTCCTTCATTCAAAATAAAATAAGAACATTTTTTAAAGATCTCTTTACAAAGAGGCAGACCTATAGGGTAAACTTGACCCTAAGGCCTAATCCTCAGCACCATCACTTTGTTCTAACCCTTTTCTTCCCCTTTATAGGGGTGGCAGGCCTTTGAACTGCAGTCCCACGTCCAACCTTTTTGGGTCGACCAAAAGCTTTCTTCTTGATAGGTAAGGATTCCACTGAAGATGGGGAATCAGATTTACTTTGTTTCTTAGTTCCTTGTGACACCCCAGATGCAGAGTTGCTGCCACCAACTGCTTTTGCAACAATCTTTCGGTTACCTGGCCGTACACTTCTTGGTTTCACATGAGGATTATGTGCAGGTAATTTAATAGAAGCATCAACTTTGGCGACTTTGATGCTAACACCCTTGAAACTCTCCCTCATTTTTTTGGTGACAAGTTCTCTTAGCATAAGAGCAGTTTTATATTCACGAGTGCTCTTGGAGTAGAAGACTAGAGCATTGTTAGTGAGTAGCAACAAGTCTCTGAAAAGTTCTATAGCTGACTTAATTGTTTGGTTGCTAATTCTTGACCTTATGGTGTCAAAATCCATGTGCCTCCGGATCATTTTCTTGTACCTTCCTCTCTTCTGTAGTAACATAGTAGTGCACTAGTAATTTAATGACTGAATATTGCTTGAATCTTTACTTTTCATTGCTTACAAGTTTCAAAAGGAATAAAATGCTAAAATGCAAATTCTACAAAGGCATCAGAGGTGAGAATTGATAAATATAAAATATATATACACTAGTGAAAAGTTTCAATTTTCACTTGTAAGTTATTTGTATAAAACGTTTAAAGTAAGATTGTTGAAGTTTATATCCATCCCAATTGCCTAGTTACCTAGCATTTGTAAAACTAGATAAAGAATATTTATTATCATATTTTAGACCTCCTGGTATTGAGGTTATACACTGAAATTACAAATGCTCCTGAAATTAAATTCCTCTTCTTCCAACCCGTTGTCTCTCTCTTTTATGGACACCCTCATATTATTTTTAACCATAACAAGCAAACTGTGGAGAAAAACAAACAACCATCACTAGGTCAAGATCAAAATCCATTTATCTATGGGTTGTTAGCTAGATTCAGAGCATCTATGTCTAAGAAACTGGTGAACCTATCATCAAAAGCACTATGGTGAGAAAACTCAGCAACTAACTATAAATGGATAAGATGGGACTTTTTATTTACACATACCTGACTATCAAGTCTGCGACAGAAGGCAGAGGCACCTTTAGTTTCAAAAATAGAATCTAAAATCTTCCTCATGTCTTCCTCCCCATCCCTTTTCAAGTTCATATTGTGATCATCTACAGCAGAAGATTTGACAACCTCACCACAATTGCTGGTAGAACTTTCTTTACACCAAGACACAACATCAACTGAATCTAATAAGTCACTTTCTCCTACACTTGCTTCCATGATATTTCTGCCACAGTCCTTCCTCTTCCTCTTCCCTCTCCGTTTTTTAAAACAACCTCCTTGTACTTCATATATAGTATGCGCCAACTTATCTACATTCAAAACTTTGTCCTGCTCAACTTCAGGCTTAGTCTCCATGTCTTCAGCAGACACAGCTGGAACCTGACATTCAGAAGACCAGTTTGTCCTGGTTTCATGTGTGAAACTCCCGGCAGATAGTCCATCCTTTGACGTCTCTTTGGTGGAAGATTCGACTCTCTCCAATTTCTGTGAAGGCACATGTAATTCTGGAATACCTGAGCCATTGTCAACATGACAACCATTTCTTTTCTCATTCTTCCCAGCCTTGAGAGATTCAAGCTTTGATTCAAGAGACCTGAAACAAAGATATTGAGTAAACTACACCAAAAATGCCGGCAGCAGGTTGTAGGTAGTGTGTGACTGCATGCTGATGACCTATAAGATTTTATGGACATTTCATATAGGAAAAAGCTATAGAAGAATCTAAGACTTGTTTTATTTAAGAATTTATACTTGGTTGTCTTGTCACAAAAATCTCAGCTTGAAGAGATAGATAACCATACAACTAACCCAATTGAATCTTCAGATAGTTCCAGAGCTCTCTTCAGCTCTGCTACTCTTTTCTTCCTAAGCTCCTCAAACCAAGCCCTGACAAATACGTTATACCATAATACAATGAGATACAATATACAACTTCTATGAAATCTTCAAAAGCTATTTCATTAAATCTAAAGCTTAAGAAATTTATAATAATATACATTCTACTTACATGCTCCCAGAGTACCGCTGTTGTGAGTCTTCATACTTGGCTTTACAGACCTATAAAAGTAATATCTCTACTAAAATCAAAACTGGCCGATCAATTTTCCTTCATTTTTTGTAGTAAAGAAGAAAATCAAACACTTTACACATAAGTTGAAAAGGCAAATCTGATCCTAGACTAGGAAACAATATAAGGAAGTATTTGGTGTACGGACATAACATGACAAAGCAAGATATTCACTTTTGTTCTCTTTGGTTCTACCCCTTTCGGTCAAACAAAAATGTTTCATTTTTAATCTCATATACTATTATGTTCTGTTTATAAAATTCACCAAATATTACCTAAGTCTTTGGCCTGTGCCTCATCAACAAAGTGTATGTTTGGTTTACGGTTAAAAAATGCAAACATACATTCGAGGCAAAATATTTAGAGTTCTTTTGGGACAAAGGTGCATTTGCACCCAAACTAACGTTTGCAACGCTAAATAAAAACTAGGCTTAATTTCAAAAGAAACAAAAACAATAAAAGCACAAACCATACTTGTTACCTAAATGGCTAATTTCTCTTGTCTTGTTAACTAATTAATCAATTTAAACAGAACAACTGAATCTTCTGGACATTTTACACAAAATGGGCATGCTTATCAGGACTTCTTTGTACCATGTGCTGATGCTGATTAGCAAAGTTTATAATAGAGAGGTTTGGCCACTATCGTTTATCATAGAAAAAACTAAGCAAAAAGGGGTATGCCACCTCAGTGAACATGTGCACTAGGCAGGGTAACAAATTTCGACTAATGCATCTATGGAGAACAATTGGCACGTGGATGCACCCACTGGGTATAAGACACGAGTTGTCCACCGAATCGTCACTCTAAAATGGTTGGATAATGATACTTAGTCTAAAATCTCCTTTATATATCTTTAGTTAATTATTATATTCTTTCCTTAGCTAGGTTTGAGAATTTTACTATTGGTTTGATGCCGCTATCTTTGATATACACCGACCCATAAAAGGGTCTAGATTCGTTCCCTAGATAATCATTTTGCTTAATTTTTTAAAGTTTTTGGTAATGTGTACCCTAATAAATATAAAATACAAATTACAAACATTAAATTTTTTAAAACTTCAAGAAGTATTTGATACTTTATTCTATAAACAGATGATATATTTAATATTTGAAAAAATAAAATACTTAATTTTTTTAATAAAAACTTAATTTTCTTGATTTCTTAATGGACACTCCTTAGCAGATTCCTTTTTTTTATATATAATTGTTAGACTAACTGGAAAAACTATTAAGGAACGAAATTAGCTTAATGAGTCATCAGTCAAGAGAGATGGCAAGACTGCGTAATGTTTATGTTTCTGAATTAGTCACAAAAAATAACAATTTCATTTTCGGTGAAGCTACCGACTTTTGGCTTTTATCCTTTTCTTCATTTTCTTAGGCTACCTGAGTTTCCATTTATACCCCCACTGAGATAGAATGAATTTCCTTCCAAATGTGTCTTTGACTAGAGGATTATGCGGTTATTTTATAGAACGCTTCAATATAGAAAAATGGCCCAGAAGATTCCAAGACCGTTCCGGCAGCTTAATAAGTACGACGAATTTAATTTCCACTAAAATGGTGAACAATGGAAATTAATTAAGAAAATTAAAAAACACATAGGTAAAACGTGTAACAAGTAACAACAAGACAATAAATTCCGGATTATAAAGTAAAAAAGATTAAATATAAGTGAAATCTATTCAAACTTATTTAATTATCATTATTCATTTACCTCAGGGGTAAAAGTGTAAGGACAAAGACTTCGTGCTCGGAGCTCGGCGGCGACGACATTCCAGTCTCGGGTCCCGTGGCGGAGAACGGCCCCGCCTAGAAGGAGCTCCTCCCAGGTGCTCCACCTCCCTATCACCTCCGTCCCCATCACCGTCCACGTGTACGCCCCTGATCAAACACAACCACCCCCACCTTTCTTCTTAATAATAATAAATAATAATATATATCCTGTTGTGTGGCGAGAAAACGGGCTTCTGGTGTCGGAAAACCAGTTTGTCCGATGTGGGTATGGAGGGACAAGGCAGAAAGGCGGTTTTCCGGCGGAAATTGTGGAGCAATTGTTTTTTTTTTTTCCTTTCTGGTTTAAGGTTGTTTTCTGAGGTTGTGTTTTTTCTTTTTTAGCTGGGGGTTTGTTGTGTAAAAGAATGCAAATTTAGTTAATAAAGAACGAGGGGCTGAGAGATTCTATTTGTTGCGCAGAGAAAGGTTTGAAGTGAGAAGCAGGGAGCAAACAATAAACATCAAAAGCAAATAGGAAAAGCAATGGACGATGACCCAAATGACAATTGTTTTTTCCTAATCGGTTTTCCAATTCTGTGCGCATAGACGCACGTTTAGAAATATAATAAAAAAATTGATAATAATCTTTATTGAAAAGAAAGTTTCCATGGGAATAGTTTATTTAAGGCTAAATTACATTTTTGGTCCCAAATTGTTATTAAATGTTTAATTTGGTCCCCAAGTTTTTAAAATGTTTATTTTGGTCCTCTAATTCCTTAAACTTGTTCAAATAGGTCCTTCCGTCAAGTTGACTAACGGCGACGTCAAGTTGACTAAGGGACGACAATGAATATTTTAAAAACTTGAGGACCAAATTGAACATTTTAAAACAATTTGGGGACCAAAATGAACATTAAAATATTAAACTTAATGCCACGTGTCATTAGGTTTGACGTCGCCGTTAGTCAACTTGACGGAAGGACCTATTTGAACAAGTTTAACGAATTAGGGGACCAAAATGAACATTTTAAAAACTTGGGGACCAAATTGAACATTTAATAACAATTTGGGGACCAAAAGTATAATTTAGCCTTTATTTAAGGATCAAATTAGTATGCACTGTTAATATAAAGAATTTTTATACAGTCAACCAATTAATATTTGAAAAGGTAGAATACTTAGAGCATCTCCAACCATAGAACCCTGTTTGGGTTTTTAACTCTCTTTTAGTGGGCCCTACAATGACACAAAGGATTTAACAACACTTATTAGTTTTCACTCCAATGGTAGAACTCAACTTGGGTTCTTAACATACTTTTAGTGGGTCCATTTTCTCCTATTTTCTTTCCCCCTCTTTCCTTTTTCCTTTTTTTAATTATTTTTTAATGGCTAAGAACCAATTCTTCTACAAGAACGGTTCTCCACCCTGGCTGCCAAATCAGCCAACTCCAATGGCAGAAAATTTAAGAACCAATTCTTAGCCATAAGAACCTCATGAAGAACCACCCTTAAAGATGGTCTTAGGACATGTTTGCTTTGTTTTTATTTTCTTGTTTTCGTTTATTGTTTCCAGAAATAATCACAAAACTGTCACATTGTTTTCATTTTATTTCCTGAACAAGAAACACTGAAAACAACTTTTTCTTGTTTTCATGTTTTCTGTACAAATATGTGAAAATAGGAAATAGAATGAAAACAAGGTGGCAGTTTTGTAATTATTTATGAAAACAAAAAATGGAAACAAAGCAAACAGACCTTAATGGCCTGTTTACTTTATAAAAACATTTTTAGTTTTTATTTTCTAAAATCTATATTGATTTTAATATTTCTTTCACCATTTTATTTTTCATTTTTTGAAAACAAATTTAGTATTCCCAAAATTATGAAAATGTTAAAAAATTGTTATCATTGTTTTCGGAAATACATTCTCCCTAATTAACATTCATCTTCTCTTTGTCACAATTATTTATTGTAGGAGTCATCCATCTTCTCATTAGCAATTTAACATTGTAACACCCCGTTTTCTCCCATCTTAACCGGTAATTATATTCTATATTTTTACTGGCGATCCAGAAAATAATTTTTAGGAAAACAAAATCATATTTGAGGCCTTCTATATTGAAGGAGGTTACGGTTAAATTTTGGGTTTAAAATTCGGAGGAAACCGGTCTGCGTTTTTACTGACAGTATAGTTTTATACCAGCAGAAACCCTAACTTGACCCGAAACTGAAAAATTCTAGATTTTATCATAATTTCATTGATAAAGTCTATTTCTATAATTTTCGCACAAAAATAAATTGTTATATTTCATTTGGGCGAATCTTAACGAAAAACGATCGAAAACCTTAATCGGGTAAACGACGGAGCCGAAGACGAAACTGTAGAGGTATACCGGAAGAGGGGGGTGATGAGTCAGCTAGGACAACTCACCTAGTGAGTCACCATGATGACTCACCATTGTCATTATGACATTCTTGAAAAATATCTTTGAAATCCACGAGAAATGACCATTTTGCCCTTAAATTCTTTTGTTATTTACCAAAGGACCAAAAGATGAAAATATCCTCATCCTTCTTACATAAGCCACCATGGTGAGTCACCATCATGACTCATCCAAGGTAATGATGGCAAAGGAAAATATCTTATGAAAATATCTAAGTATTATATGTTATTTCTTAACTTAACTTCAACCATGATTAACCAACCATGGTTTCAACTCAAAATATCTTCCTTCCTTCTACCACAAGTTCTGCCAACTCCACCTCCACCTACATCTTCACTTCATTTTCCTAACTTAACACTTTGTTCTTGAAACAAAAATATTCCTTTCCTTAACACACAAAATTTGGCCAACATCAAAGCATTATGATCCATTCATTTGTTTCAAAAACTAAGAGTAGATCCTTGATCCTCTAATCATTCTAAGTTTGAGCTATCTCACAAGAAAATCCATTTAGGGCACTCTTTGAAAATGGGCATTTTTCTAGTCAAGAACTTGATCTCTTGATTCACCCATCTAGTCAGGAACTTGATCTCTTGATTCACCCATCTTCTTACTTCAAGTGAGTGATTCAAGCCATGTTCCATCTTCCTTGTTCATTCCTGAGTCCTTGTATATGATCCTTTTCAATTTTTGTTTGTTCTCGCTAGGTTTTGCAAACACAAAACCGTGAGGCCTCCTTGGAGTGTTAGCTTGGTTTTGCTTGATTTTCAAGTGATCTACATGAGGTATGGGGAGATTAACCATCATCTACCTTATTGTGGGTGTGTGTCTGTGGTTTAAAGTATGTTTATGTTGTCTTGAAACCCTAAGTGTGGGGTTATGTGTCTATGTTCATGTGATCCTCTAAGAGGACTTTGTATGATGTTTGTGTTGTGAATGTGGGGTACTTGTGATTTGTGGAGAATATGCTTATTTTATGTATGTTGGTTTGAAGAAAAATGATGATTTAGATTACGTGATATTTGATAGGAAAGCATGTTTAAAATGTTAAGTTATATGCCATGAATCTATGTATTGATACATGGATATGTATATGTGATTGTGAGCTTGTTTAGTGAAGTGAGAACCTTCACTTTGTTGATGCTTGGTTTCAGCCAAGGCTAGAAGAAACGGCATAACAACTTTATTTTCATCAATCTATATAACTCTAACCTTGTTTAAAAGGTTTAAAAAGGAATAAAACCAAGAAGAAAAATAATGTTTTGCAAAATTGTTTTCATAGTATTTAAATCCGACTTTTGTCGGGTTAATGGCTCCAAAATAGTTTTAATTTGAATTCATGACTTAAGAAAACAAAAATCATGTTGTAGCGGACTTAAAAATGGAATTTTCACGAAATCGGACACGTAAAATGAGCTAAGATTTTATTTCGCCCAAAACAATTTTAGACAGTTTGAAACTGTTTTTGAAGCTTATTTAAGTGTCTTAAGACTCCAAAATGAGTTTTGGACCATTAGATTTAAGAATCGTTGAAAGAAAAAAAAATACTTACGCAATCTTCGAATTTAGCGACGTTCAGGTAAGTTTTAAGATTTTTATACAAACTATAGAGTGAAGCTCGAAATTAGAATTTTAATACTTTAACATAAGTATTTGAATCTAAGAAAGTGAAGGATTTGAGAAAAACGATTATATTTTCGAAAATACGGACGTTAAGTTGAAATACAGTCAAAAGCAGCAGCACCTTGTTTTAAGTATTTAGATGTTTTTGAGAAACAGTTTTGAGGAATTTGGTACTTATGTACTTCTGGTTAAATTTTCTTTCAAGATGATTTGGTTTTAGTTAAAGGTTTTGGTTTTAAACCAAAAATAATTTTAGTCCTCAAAGACTAGGATTTACAGTAAAATGTAAAACCTAAATCATAAATGACTTAGTGAAAATACAAACTTAATAAATTATGACTTATGGTGAAGCAAGACCGTTTGTCATAAAATGTGAATAATTCAATATCCACACATCCATAATACTTAATGACAAATAGTATTTTAAGGTTTCTTGCTCGATAAGTAATCCCGTTCGAGAATGGATTTAAAGAGGTATAATGAGTCGGTGACGAACGACCAACCTTCATAATATACTTTGCCTCTAGAATGGCTTTTGGTTTCTGCAAGGAACCCCGAAAAATTTTCTGCGGATAAATATGAAAGCATACACAGTTATCGGCTTGATCCAAATGAAATTGTTAGTAAGGCCTTTATGCATAGGAAGTGGGCTTACATGTCTATGCGCATGCCGACGTGCTAGTGACGATCTTCAATGGTCTCGGGGATGGTCAGGGTAGGAATGTCCTGGATGGCTAGTTGGTGATTCTTCTTGGTCGTGGCCTTCCATGCAATACACTGACATCCACGACAAGATGCTAGTTGGTCCAGGTTATTGATGAAATAACCAAAGTTAACACAAGAAGGGAGTTGAATTGTGTTTACCAACTTTTTAGGAAACTTTGAAAATTATTTTCACAGGCACAACAAGCAAAAATAAAGCAACGGAAAGTTAGACGGTGACTCGTCTAATTTTGAGACAGAACACACGTGCACACGGAGAAGGTTAAAACAGAGATTGATATTCACAATATTAACTCCCCAAATTAAAAGCTTAAACAAATAACTCTTAAACAAATTAAAGAGATAAGAGAATATGAATATCACTCAAGAGTTTTATACTGGTTCACCCCAAAATTCACAGGGCTTAGTTCAGTTCTTGGCAGCACCAAGTTTCCACTATAACTGATTAGATTACAGTACAAGTATTCTTTGCACACCTAGCCTCTTCAGGCTCAACACTCAAACAAGTATTCTTTTCTCACCTAGCCTCTTCAGGCTCAACACAGTAATGAGTAAAGGTTTTGTGTACAACTTGCAAATCTTTCAGATAACACTTAGAGAGTGAAATAAATATGAAGTGTGAAAGACTGTGAATTAATACAAAATGATTGAAGAGGCAATCAATGAAGGAATGAAGAGTAAATGAAGAGAGTAAATGCTTCTTGAGTATTTGCGCAGAGCTCTTAATGTTCTGTTGTCTCTTACATCTTCATCTTCATGGTTTGGTCTTTATAAGGGCTTCAATAAATTTGAACCGTTAGACACAGCTTCAGAAAGTGTGCTCCTCTGATTTGAGTTTCTGGGAAGCCACTAATGCCAAAGAGTCGTTCTGTATAAGCATTAAATGTTTAGGAACGTTAAGCTTTGACAAGGCAACCAAGACTACACTGTGTTATGAGCCGCTGTTGTTTCAGAGTTGTAGCAGCAGGCTTCTTGTACTTGCAGCAGAGAGCTTTCCTCTTTCAGAGCAAACACTCAGTTCACTTTCTGGAAAACACTTTTACTTGGTACTAAAACAGCTAAAAGGTTACTGCTGTGATATAGAGGTTGCGTGTTTATTCCTTAAATCCTTGAAACAAATATTCTTTATTCTTTATCCTTGGTGCTATTGTCGAGAGGTCTTCGAGATCCTTAAGGAAGGAATCTTATTCAAATAAGGTTGACTTAGACTTCCTTCTGACAGTCTGACACTTTACCAAGTGTGGCAGTGTTTCAAAATTAGACGGGTGCTTGTGCAGTCCAAATTTAGACGGGTGATAATGAGCCAAAACATAGACGAGTGAGCAAGTCATTTTTAGATGGGTGATCCACTGAAGCTTCTTCAGATTTGAGATTCTTGCCATGTCACCAACTAGATCAGAACCTTGATTTAGCTTTGACTTAGTCTATGTCTGAGTTGATTATATTTTAGACGAGTGAGTTTCTAGACAAGTCTAAAAACTACGTTGTACTAAAATTTATACGGGTCAGATTTTTAGACGAGTGACCTTAAGTTTATTTTCCTGCACACTTAATAGACTTATCAGTAATTTCATAAGGTTTAATATTACCATACTCTATTTGGAATTATCAAAACTTAGAGAATTTACATATTGAATATGTCTCAGACTTATGAGGTCTCAACAATTAAGAGTGTTTCACAATCAGTTATAATTCCACATGTGGTTGTTATTATTGATTCGCACAAGATGCCTAATATTGGCAGTTGTGATTCATGTTCTCTAACCACTCCTTCCGAACGTTCTCTTAGCTCCGAAGTTAGGGTCAGATCTTCCTTGAGGCAGTGTAGGTATGTGACTATGCAGTTTGAATCATCTACCTCCATTCTCGTGTCTCTATGAATTGACAGTGTCTGTCATGTTTTGTTAAGCTTGCTGTTAGACAGATATTGTTTACCTTCGTGTATGTGTGGAATTGCTGATAATTATACTGTAATATGTATGTTGTCATATGTATGTGTGTCGTACCACTGCATGCCTGCCATATGTTGTATGATGAATGGGAGTCTCACCTCATTTTCTGTTTGTCTGGCTGTGCCTATATCTTATATTATGCGAAGGCAACGGTAGCACCGCCGAACCATCGGACCCAATTTGAGTATGAGACGGTCCACTTACGTAGACACATCCTTCGAAACCGAGGAATGGAAGACTATAAAGCAAGAATTTTGTGGGAGCTTCTAAATCGCCTATAGACAATCAAGTAGATCGAGACGATGGAGTCGTGCCATGGTCATGCCCAAGTTTTCCTCTCATTGAGTCGTGTATAACTATCGATAGTTCACGGGCCCTGACTTTTCCTTCGGATAGGAAAAGAGGCTTAGCTTGAGAAAGCTACACCTATAGTGGCTACAGGAGTATCATCTACGGTGACGTTTGTAGTGATCTCAAATAGTGCTTCCACTAGACCTCGTCAATTGGTTCATCTTTCTCGCGCTGTGCGAGAAAGGATAATTTTTCTTTTTATGTTTTAATTTGACCAGTTTGGTTTGTCTGAGAGTATTGTTATCGTTTATGGAGCTGCGACTCCAAGTATCTGATATTTTAGAAGATGTGTCTCCATATCTTTATACTGGATCTGTATATTTCTATGTTTTCTGTTTATGAGTCGGGTTGGGTCTTATGTAGATAATTTTCGAACTTATACTCTTAATTATGATTATGAAATATTTTATTGTACATTTACTTGAATCAAATCATTTATATTTATGTTTTGCGAAAAAGAAAAATTACCTCGCTATATAAAATTGACATCTTAATTAAACCACTTTTCGGCCTTAAAATATCACGGACAATGTAGCGCTCGAGAAGGGTTTTCATTATGTTTATTGTTTTCAAAAATTTGTATAGGAAACACTGAAAACAACTTTTTATTTGTTTTTACCATTTCCTGTATAAATCTTTGGAAACAGAGAAGAGAATGAAAACAAGATAACAGTTTTATAATTATTTTTGTTATAATTATACTTGAAGTTAGGAAATTAGAATTAAACCATCAGACCCTCCAATGAAAACAAGGGCCTGTTTACTTTGTTTCCAGTTTTCTGTTTTAATTTCCTGTTTTCAGAAATAATTACAAAACTGCCACCTTCTTTTCATTATGTTTCCTGTTTTCAAAAACTTGTACAGGAAACACTGAAAACAACTCTAGTTTTCACCGTTTCTTGTACAAATATTTGAAAACAGGAAATATAATGAGAACAATGTGACAATTTTATAATTATTTTTGAAAACATAAATCTGGAAATAAAGCAAATATACCCTTGCTTTTCTTGATTCTTAATTTGAGGATAAAAGCTTGATAAGCTTAAATATTTAATCAAATTGATTAAATTGTGGAAATTTGAGGAAAAGTGGGAAAATATTATTTTAATAATATTTTCAGTGAAAGACGAGTCAATGAGTGACAATAAGGGCGAAACTGTGAAAAATTTCACAGGTGTTAGTTTTTCCAAAATAAATTCAATTATATTATAAAATGTTATTTAAAGTAATTAAGTTATTAAAATAGTGTAATATTGACGTCGGAATAATTATTTACAACATAAAAGTCATTTTGAGTTATGAAATGATTTTTACGGCATAAGTTTTGGAAAAACAGTTTTTATTTTGTTACAAATTTATTGAGAAAGAACTTTCAAGGAGTTGATTTTTTTTTAAGAATGATTTTCAAGAATGAAGTCATTGGGAGAAAAAGGAATTTATCTATGATTTAACGTTTTATAAACGATTTTGACGGAAAAGAATTTATGTAAAGGAGTTTTATTCAGTGAAAATAATTCCGCTAAACTTGGATAAGTTTTCGGAGGTTTGGTTTTGTATTTGTTGTTTCACTGAGCGAAATGTTTTAAAGAAGAAAAATGAACCTAGTAACCGAGACGTCGGAACTCTAGTCATGTTCTGTTGACACGTAGATCATGGATCTATGTTAGTGGAATGAGTCTCCTGTAAAAGTTTTGTGGACTATGCATCCTAAAATTGATATGGGGAATGTGAATCTCATATCCGCGAGCCTAAGATTGGTGCATCAGTTTTTTTAGGGCTTTGCGATTGAACAATCAGACCTTTGTGTCCTGTGTTTAGTCTAAAACACTTGGACCGGTGTGTCCTGTGTTTGTTTAAAGTGGAAAAGTCTTAATATAAAATTAAGGCTAAAATATCATTTTTAAAATTAAGCATGGTTGTGAGCTTTGAGCTCCGACAAGGGAAGAATGTAACGAAAAAGAAAACGAGAAGAGAATAAAAGTTTTTCTCATGCATTATTTGGCAGACGTGCCATGTGTTAAATTATAGATCATTGAGTCCCGGTGTGTTGGCCAATGTATCTTTATGGACTATGTTTCCATTTAACGCGATAACCATTGTGTCCTGTGTGTTGGCCAATGTATTATGGACAATGTTTCCATTTATTGCAATAACCATTTTCCCTTTGGTGGATTGGAAAGTGGGTATAGGAAAGGCCAAGCTAAGCTACGACTATTTTTGGAGCTCGGATATTAGTGATATTTTATAGGTCGAGTTTGGTACGACTATCATTGGATGTTCTTGAGAACTACTTGCGATGATGGTTGGAACTCGTATCCTACCGAGTTACTTACTTAAATAGTTGGAACTCGGAACCTTGACAGACAAAATAATTGATGTTATAGAATGGAAGTTGGGATCTCCGGAGATTACGTATCAAATTAGAGCCTGAATATTGAAGTGTCATACATTTTTTAAAAGCGTGATGACTGTCAGGTATGAATCCATTTGACAAATTATTATATTTGTTTGAATAATCCTCTATATATTGTGAATACCATGTATATGCTGTTTTGTGTGTCGCGCATGTGGTTATCTTATCAAAACTCATATATTGGTATCTCACCCTTGCGATATATCTGTTTTTCTGGTTTTGTTGTTGTACCTTGGTGCATGAGAGCAGATGGTGCAGAGTAGTTTCAGTTCGCTCGAGGAGTTTGGTCCCGATCCTTGAAGAGGTCGATGATAGTGGTAAGGACCATGGAGGTCTTTCCAGTGCATGTTGTCTAGAGTGACCAGCTTAGGATTTTCTTGGGGTGTGTGTTTTCAGAAAGTCAGTAAACGTAGTCTTGAGACCCTTTATGTGGTTTAGTTTTCAGTTAGGAATCATGAAATACTTTCAGGAAAAACCTATACGCTGTGAAAGATTTAATTTTGAATATAATAAATTTCTATGTATTGATGAGTATATTATATAGCGTTACCGTTGTAATATGTGTGGCAAACTTTCAAAGTGTTCCGTCGAAGAAAAAATTTTAACCCCGTTTTCGGACTTCTACAAAAATTATAAGTATTTTTTTTTCGAAAGAAACCAGCAAATTCCTTTTAATTTTATTTCCGCACTTGTTCACGACGTAATGCCCAAGGGGGGTGTTGTAGGGGTGGCATACTTTATTACATAACTATGTTCGGTTCTTTTGGGTTGTACAAGTGTTTTCCCTTGTTTATACTTCTATAATATAGGTTTAGAGTTTGGCTTGTTACTATAATAGCAATTTCACTGGTGGTGGTGGTTTATAGATGTACTGACTTTCCAGGTGCAGGGTTGTAATTAGATTCCTGTTACTTGGTTGGGGCTATGTAATTGTCTACTGTATATGATTTTGAGTACACTTAGTACTCCTTTTAATATATCTTTTGGAATTTGTGGCCCTTGCAGGTAGGGGTGTAAATGAGTCGAACCGAGCCGAACACTTGAAGACTTGAGCTTGGCTCACTTATTTAAACGAGCCTGACTAAAAGCTTGAGCTTGACTTGTTTAAAATTAATAAAGCTTGAGCTTGGCTTGTTTAGCTCATTTATATTATTATTTTTTAATTTATGAATTACTTTTTAATTTTATCAATTTAGAACTTAATAAAGATTTTAATATTATATGATAATCTATAAAAATAGAGATATGTACGGTATGTGAAATTCAACATTTATTGACTACTACTACTAAAAAAAAAAAAAAAAACTTCAAAGGCTTGACTAAAACATTTTAAAAACATGCCCTTACCAAATACAATTTAAGCTTGACCATTACAAAAGCATGAGTCCAAATATACAATTTAAGTTTACCCATTACAAAAGCATGAGTCTAAAAAAACATGACCATCATCTATTTATTGAAATATCTAGTCCAATGTTAGCAGAGCAACTTCACCCAACAAAAATCCATTACAATAACTTAAAGACCACAACACATATACGAGCTATTCACGAGCAGTTTAATGTCGAGCCTGTAAGGCTTGGGCTTGGCTCATTTAAATAATCAAGCTCAATCTCAAGCTTAAGCTTGACTCATTTAATTAAAGAAACGAGCATGATCGAGCATTTAACGAGTCAAACCCAAACAGTTCACGAATAGCTCAGCTCATTTACACCCCTACTTGCAGGCATTTACACGTGTGTTCAAGGAAAGCAAGTTGTGTTCCTCTGTGCAATCAACTTGTCTTTCTGCAATGCGTGATCTGCAACTTCTAGTTGTAAGTTTAGATTCATCTCTATCTCGTGAACATCCCATCTATACCTCTCTGCTACATCCTAGTTAATATGTTTGTGTTTGATTCAAATCTAGATCAATAGGGCGATGTTTAGGCCCAGTACAAGCAAGGAAGAAAAATCGGAACTTTAGAACATTTCAAAGAATGGTTGACACTGCTTCCTCCGCTGCTGCACCAGTTTATCAATACAGACCCAAACAGCTCCGAGGTAATCCTTTTTTTAATTTGGAAAACATATTTTGAAAACAAATTTATCAAGGCAGTTTTTTGTTTGTCTCATTTCTAAAACTGTTTTTTAGTGAATGTTGCAAAATACTTTTTCCTTTTACTTTGTTCTGAAAAACAATTCTTCAAAATTATTTTATAGATAGAATGGTTTTTTAAAAACAAAAACATATTCAAATAGGCCCTAATTAATGTGCTAAAGCATTTATGATCTTAGTTCTCGAGTTTAGCTTCTCCTTGTCCTTAAAATGTTCAATGTTCATTATGTAGGTTGTATTGATATTGAAGCTTCTAAATCGTTTTGGGCAATGTGCTGGGGCGGATCCATCACTTATTTCCTTGTATGACAACTTGCTGGACCCCTTGCAAGAAATTCTTTATAAATGTCAAGGAGGTAAACATAACATCATAATACCAAAATAAACATTACATCAATTGATAATATGTTGTCCAAAAAGTTATTATTTGGCCTCTAATTGCTTTGATTATCATTTTGCATAAACTCTATGCAATTGTCCTTTCCTTGGACTTAGTAGAGAATGTCAAGAAAGCTATTTGTGCTGCCTAATGTATCTCTCTTGTGTGGATAGGCGAATTTTAGATTCCATGAAACCTTGTATAGCTTTATTTTTCTGCAAATAACTGTGAAATCAAAATCTATATGGTGAGAGCTAAATGCTAAAACTGATGTCCAATTTGTTTTCTGGTCACACTGCCCTATTTATAATTTTAATCAATTGTCAAACTATTCTAACCACTTGATAATTTATGATTAATCACAAAGTTATTTAACCATTTATCTGACTGTAATAACCATTACAGAAAATGATACAATTAACTATCTGTACTTATAATAAAACAATGTCCCATTTATTGTTCAATGTTCACTACTACTGTTCATCTCAGTGAGAAATGTGAAGCACCGTACAATGTAAAAAATGGAAAACATTATTTAATTATTTGTCGAAAAATGTGACTTTTATTTTTATGCACATGATAGTTAATACCCTGTCCTCCTGCTACCATTCTTACTGATGGTGCCTCCTCTGTAAATCCAGCCTGCCTACGCTGGATTAGTCCAGAGCTACAATACATTGCCTTACTTGGCTCTTCTGATGCCGAGGCTTGTCTCGTATGGTCATGTCCATTAAAGAGATGCCCAGCTCAATCATCAAAGGCTCTTCCTTGGTTGCTACATACTTGCAATCAATCAAGTCCATTGCTAAAGAATTAGCATTGATTAGTCATCCTTTAGATGACATAGATCTTGTCATACATGCTTTGAATGACATAGGCCCCTTTTTCAAGGAATTCAAAGCTTCAATAAGAATTTGTGACACGCCTATCCCTTTTGATGAATTACGTGTCAAGTTGCTTAGTTTTAAGATGTTACCTTCAGCATGAACATCATCTCACTCATTTGTCTCCAATCAGTGCCAACTATGGTCACTGTCATCGCTCTCAGCATACCATTATTCGAGGTCGTGATCACAATAGCTCGGCTAGCAGATGTAATTCTTCTTGACAGTACAATACAATCTTCCAACTTTGTTCCAAGGAGCTCAGACTTGCTACAAGTTCATTAAGAAGTCTTATAGGTCCTCTAATCCTACTGCCTATGCAGCTTAAACAAGTGTTCCACACCTCCCGATTGACTATTTGATTATGGAGCCTCTCATCATATAACGAATGATTTCAGGTGGCATCTGCCGTGGATGAGCAAATAGGTGGTTTACGATAGAACCACCTATTTGCACCGTTAGATATATGGATTTTATATTGGACGGGTGAGATGAAACCGGTTGACCGGTCATAATAAAATTCATCACATTTGCAATCTGGTCCTTTTGTGTGTGTTCCCGGTAAACTGAAGCATTGTGACACGGAAAGTTGGGGGGTCTGATCGCATAGGGTTGGGGAATTGCCTAAATAATAAGTGATACAACAGTAACTAGTGAATTTGATGACGCGCATAGTCACATACAAACACACAAGCATATTAACTTAACAAAATGTTCCATTTTTTACATTAGTCACATACAAACACAAAAGCACACCAAATGACAGGAAATGAAAATGCATGGAATTAAAATACAAGGAATTCAAAGGAGACTTTCAAACAAGTAGAATCCTAATCGCTAGCTTCATCATCATCTGCATATTCTTCATCATAATATGCTTTAATGGAGTTATAGTGAAGTTGAAGTGAGTTAAGTGAGTTTAGATGGCAGGGTAGAAGGGAGTTATGAGAGGAGTTATGAATTATGGAAGTTGGTGGCGGCAGACGTGGGAAGGTGTGTGAAAGGTAGCACATTAAATAATCGGATATGCGAGTAAGTGATTCAGTTATTTTTGTTTTAGTGAATCGGTTACCACCATGAAGTTAAGTGAATCGGTTATTTACTTTTGTGTGAATCGGTTACCACTATATGAATCAGTTACTTATTTACGTTAACTGAATCGGTTACCAACTGTGAACAGATTATCTTGGTCGTGATAGGAATCTTGGTCATGAATCGGTTATCTATATACATGTGAATCAGTTACTACTTTTGAATCAATTATAAAAAATTTAATCGGTTATCTATATACATGTGATAGCAAAATAATTGATTATATGGTAGCAAAATAATTGATTCCCTAAAGTGGATTTAAAGAATCGATTCATTACTAATGCTTTACTCAGTTCGAATCAATTGGGATGGAGATGTCATGCGCGCGTGGGACCATTAGCAGGGGAACGTTACAGCATAGCAGACATTTGATTTTCGTGGTGAACAATGGATGAATCGATTATATTGTACAGAAATAATCGATTCCCTAAAGTGGATTTAAAAAGAATCGATTCATTACTAGGATTTGTGAACAAAATGGGACATTCCCAAACAAAATACACAGAAGATACACCTTAACCCAGAAAACAACCCAACACATCACTTGCAATGGGACATTCCCCCAAAACAAGATGCACACCAAACAACAACTAATTCTTTGTTGTAGCAATGAGAACATAAACATAATGTATAAATGTTGCATCCAATTCAAAGCCAAGACACACAACCATCTCTAGTAAACTGATACAAATGCAAAGCCACAAAAAACATCACAGTAGCGGGAAACAAAAAACTATAGCAAAGTAGAATAGATCCTGCTACCACAACTGAAACTTCATATAAAACCCAAGCAGCTCCTAGGATTTGCGAACCAACAAACTGTAGGGTATTTAAAACCTGCATTTAGCATTATCCAAGTCCAAGATTTTATCTTGACTCTCTCAAGTATGTCTCTATTTGGTTCAGAGCAAAGAAAATATTTACCCCAAAAATAGGAAAGAAAAAAATAACATAATCTGATCTAATATCAAGCAAAACCATTTTTAGCATAACCAATGATTAAAGTTACTAAAGTGTCACATATCAAATAAAATAAATAGGGCAAACAAAATAAACATTATTTAACACCAAGTATCTCTGAAATTTCCTTGCTATTTTCAAGAACAATATTTAAATTTGAGTGACAAAGAAAAATCAAAGTGACAAATTTAAATGGAGGTGACAAATCAAAACAATGAGGGGGATGGACAACTCTAAATCTCAGATTTTGAAAAGTGCTAAAGGAACACTAAATGTTCCTACCTGAATCCCTAAGCCGAAAAAATAAAAAATTAAAGGAAATCGAAAAATCCAAAGGAAGGAAACATGGGGTTGCAGAGGATTTACCTGGCTGGAGCTCGTCGGAGACCCGGTTTATGATGCCAGCCCGCCGGATTCTGTTTGTCTTTGTGATCTTCTTCGTCGGACTCTGAAGTGGTGGTCGTAGGAGGATGAAGCGAAGGTGAGCGAATGTTTGGTTTTGAATGTGAGGGGAAGGGAGAGAGGGCTTTGTTGCAAATATGAGGTGTTTAAAATAGGGGAGTTATTTGCAAAAGAGGAACCAGGTGGTAACGCAAAAACCCTGTATAGTGAGTCAAATTCATGGTTTAGGAGTGGACCACTTGATGTCCTATTCAACCGTAGAAGCCACCATGATTTCATCGAACTTTCTTTGGGTGACATCTAGGGTGGAACATCAAATAGGTGGTCTACCCATGGATCTTTTATTTCTTTTGAAACACATTCTTGCCCCTACCACTTACGTATATCGGATCTTAAATGTGACAATGGAGAAAGAAAGTGGGTGTTTTCGAATAATGAAATATATGATGAGAGAGTATAAAAAATAAACAAGCGACATAATTTTAACAATACGCAAAATTTTTCCAAGAGAAGGATGTCGTACTGAATCAGAATCAAAATATATGATAAAAAAAATGCTAAATTATACTTTTGGTCCCTTATCTTTATTTTAAGTTTCAATTTGGTCCTTTTTTTTTTATTTTTTTTCATTTCATTTTGGTCCTTTATCTTTATTTTAAATTTCAATGTGGTCCTTTCCGTTTAAAATGTGGTACGAAGAGGACCAAATTGATAGATTTTTTTGTAAAATAAGGGACCATTTCGGGGGGGGGGGGGGGAATAAAAGAGTGACCATTTTGGGGAAAAAAAGGACCACATTGATTTAACTTTTGCAAAATGAGGGACTATTTCGGAACAAAAAATAAAAGAGTGGTCATATTGGTATATCTTTAAAAAATAAGGGCCTATTTTTAAAAATAAAAAAATAAAATATGGACCAACTTGAAACCTAAAATAAAGATAAGGACCAAAAATATCATTTAGTCTAAAAAGAACGTAAATTTTGGAGAGGTGGACACAGTTACAAGTGTTCATAAACAAGTGGACTGTAGACCCTCGTGGCCTTGCAAAACCAGTAGACTTTTAAAATATTCTTCGTTCCTCTTGTGAGAAGATTTGAATAGATGAACAAACTACTAATCTAAAGATATTACATGTCATTTTTCTCCAAATTTATGTCTTATATTTCTGTTTGGATAATCCATTACTATGTAATTTCTGGATATTCATGTACAATATTCCCGCCTAATCGTTTTCACATATGGCAAGTTATTACATTGCTCTCCACTCTATCACCATGTCAAACTTTGAGTAAGTATTTTTTCCATCTTCATTTAACAAGTTAATGAGAAAGAGAATAAGGCTCTTTTTTTTTTTTCCAAAAAAGGCGGGGGGTGGTGGTCTTTATTGAAGTTATTATATCGATAAAAAGCAATTTTCCATTTGGTTTCCGGCCTTTGTTGAACACGTTTATCCCTTTTTGTATTGTTTTTCTACCTCCAACCCCAAAACAAAGCAATGAAACACATTGCATGATTTGATGTAATTATTGATATTACCTGAAATTGTAGGTGCAACCATATTGACGCCTAAAAATGTTGCTTATAAATTTAATGGATTCTCCCAATCTGTCTTAGGTGCAAGTCCAGAATTTACAAAGGTCTATAATGACCCCCTGTCATTTTATTTGGATTACTTTTTAGTGAGTATTTACAATTTTGGTGTGGCATAATTTTTAATAAAAAATATATATCTTTAATGACTTGTATGTGGTAAGCTTAGGAAGACGAAAGGATTAGATATAGAAGTTTTTATTGTACTTCAATTTATTGTATTTGATTTATATCATGCATTATGTCTGCTTTATATGGCATAAAGTTTGTGTACAATGATTCAACCACATTTTTATCATTCTTTCAGGGTAATATTTGGAGAATTGATTATGCTCTTGCCGTTGATCCTATCAGATTACCCGTGATTATCAAGGGATTAGATTTTTGCTACACTCATAAATGATGTCAAGGAATCGTAATCTAACCATACTTCATGTCTCTAAGAAAAATCTAATAAGCTATATTATCATATTATAATTGATGCATTAATTTAGTGTTGACCTATGAAATATACTTTTGATTGCTTCAACAAAATGCGTTGAAGTGCAATTTAAGTTTACAATGTTAGCTTATCCATTGCAACTATGGCATAAAGGAGGTTCTTGAAACGAGGTTTCCAAGTCATGATGTGTGTATTGATTGTTGTTATTTAACTTGCTTACCTGTATATGGGTTAACTATTTTGAACAACTATATGTGCAGCTCCACAATTTTGCTCAGTCCTTAAGTTTCCTATCTGACACACATATTGCTTCTGTATATTTCATCACAATTTCATATACTATCATATTTTATTATATAGATATTCTACATTTGTGATTTCAAGAAATGTGTGTTGAACATGATTTTGTTTGCAGAAGGCAATGGCTTGCCTGAAAGTAATGGTTTGCCTGAAAGATTTTGCAGGTTATGATTTTTTCTGAATTTGCAGGTTACGAATTTTTCCCTGATTTTACATGTTGCAATTTTGATTTTTACCCCTTCTCAGTTGTTTTATGCTATTTTTATGGTACGTTTCAGTCATTTTGAGTTCCTTCATTTTAAACATTTGTTTTTGCGTGTTGTAGAATTGGTGGAGAGATAGCCTCACAAATTATTGGATTGTTATCGACCAATGATGAGTTAAAATGCAGGAGAAGCTTTGCATTTTCTCCAGTTGCACGCTAAGGTTTGAAGCCATAGTTACAAGTTTCTATATTCTCTGAATTTCTCCTCTCTTTTTTCATTCATTTAGAATGATTTGTATGTCAAAGGCTAATGGTCACATGTTTTTTTTAGTACAGATATAAAGAAAATGAGTATATTAGTTGATTTATGATTCCTTAAAAAGGGATTTTTAGTGTCTCTTTGATTTACTAAAATTGTCATAGTAGCTCTTGAAAAAGCATATATATTGGTGCTGAGATTTGTAGCGTGATAATTTGTAACCACCAGTAGTATATATAATGGCATCTATGTATTTTGTGAATAAAACCACTCATTTTTTAAATGATATGCTACATAACATGTTGTCCAAGGCAATAATTTAAAAAAAAAAAAGCGCTATATAATGCACATTGTATATGAAGTTTCGAGCAAGGGATCTCTTTTTTCTCATCATAAACTAATGGGAGGCCCTTTGGTCTTTTGTTGCTTAAATTATATAGATATAACCAAAAAGGAAAAGGAAAACATATAAAATAATAAAAGCTTCATTCATGGTGTACATGAATTTTTATTTTATCTCTATGTGCATACATATTGTTTAGCGAAGAATTTACGTAAGTGAATATTCTTATACAAGGACATAAACTAAGTGTTCTATTTTAATTGAATTTGGGTAGACATCGCTTAAATTTTTTTAATGATGTTGTTTTAATTACATGAAACTTGAAGATGAAAAAACTCCAGGTTCTTTGTCATGGTTATTCTAATATTTTCATTTTTATAATTATAATGTATTTTATCTATTGTTCATCGAGGATTATGATTAAATACAAGTCAAGGACCAAAATGACCTAGTCTTTTACAAAAGCTTCTTCTGCCGACACAGGCAGAACATATATAGTTATGAAATGTTTTATCCTTTAGTAGTGACAAATATATCTGATATATATACCAGGAAATTATTATTTGTTATACTTGGTAATATTTCATGTGTTTTCAAGTCTACACGGGAAACATATTTTGACTTGGATATATACATTTGAGAAGCATGCTATGGCTTGGATTGAGTTTGTCGATATAACTTTTATGTTGTTATGAATGTACGGAGCACATGTAATTTCTTACGAACTGAAAAGTTGCTATATTGTTGATGCAATCTTTGTTTTCTTCATAACAGCCGTTAGTATACATGGATTTATAGACAAAATTAGTATATAATAGACTATTTAAATCAAGCTGTTTCGAACATACATAGAAACGAAAGTGACCCGTGTGAATGCACGGGTACCTTACTAGTAAAATAAAAATATGTGAGATGTATAAAAAGGAAAAAAAAAAGTGTGATAAATAATGCAACAAAAAAAAATCTAAAAAATATATTAGAGTGAGTAAGCTTCATGGGGGTGTATTGGATTGTGATTTTATGGGATTTTAAAAGACTTTTTTTATAACAAAAAAGTCTCATGATATTCAATCAAGATTTTTAGATAATATAAATAAGTCTTGTGGTATTCAATCAAGACTATCATGATTTTTTTAGAGAGAATCCAAATCTAGTGGTATTCAATCAAGACTTTTTACAACTTACAAAAAGTCTGCTGGTATTCAAAAGTTTGCTAATTTCGATGGATTGATTTGTATAATGGATTTTGTGAGACTTTTTAGTGAAAATTATACATATCAAATCCATCCCAAATCCCACCCAAACCTATGAGACTTTTTTATTCCTTGATTCCCTTTCTCATCACAGTTCCAAGACTTTTTTTTCTCTCTCTCCCCAGTTCTCTGTCTGTTTCTTCTTTGGTTACGTTACAAGTTCTTCTACGGTGTTACAATACAAGTCCCCTTACTTTCTCTTTTTTATCCGACGGTAACAGTGGTGTTTGCATATTAGAAGGAAAAAAATCCCATGAGAATGAATTGAAATCAAACGGTGTGGTATATTCATCTACACCTTTGCTTTTATATATGTGTAATTGCGTGAGAAAGATACCTTGTGTGTGATTTCTAATATTTGATAATTATAGTTACATAGTCTATGGACTTACATTGTTATTTTTGTGATTGCATACAATAGGTTACATGGCTGAGCATGTTGTTGGACATGTATCTTTTGGTGTGGTGTTTCAGGTTAGTTTTTTGTAACATTCCTTAGTTGCTAGCTTTTGATTCGATATGTTTGAAGCTTTGCTGATATAATGGTGTTTATTTGTTGTTATGGTTTTCAGGCACCATCCTCCAATGAAGTATATTTCATTATTTTGCATATCCAGTTTTGTGAAAAATGCCACAATGATCCTGCAAATTGATGATGCACAAAGACATGAATCAAATATGTGAATGCTTAAATCAAACAATGATATATAAATTGAGGTGATAAACCCACCTGACAATCAGACTTCCATTGAAGGTCCATTTAATACACTTAGTAATAGTGGAGTGGAGCATGATAGTCATTTGCCAATGACTGACTTATCTAAATTAGCAATGTCACTCAATTCCTTATGAAGGTCAAACAATTAGACAAGGTTAATCTTCCCATAGATAATTCAGCTTCAACCGTTGATGCTACTTGAAGCATTTGGCAAGCTAGATCAATTAATTTATTTTAGTACTATTTATTATGTACTTAGCTGGATCATTTTGAAAACTGCTAATGTGTCCTTTTCATTTCTGGGTCTAAAACTATTAATATATATGAAGGCAGGCAAGCCTTTGGATGAGACTATACGGAGGTTTATAGATAGAAGAAGGTAAAGCAGGAACTATATGGTCATAGATAAATATACTCTCCCCCTCCTTTTATTTTTTCTTAAATTTTCTTTTCACTCCTGATTTTGATTATAGTCATTATACATATATTTTTCCTTCTAAATCTTAATCTCTCTTTGAAGGAAGGGCATGAAGGAATTAAAGTTCTTAGGTCAGCTTTCTTTACCTTTTTTAATGAAAATATATAGAGATTTACATACATGGTCTGTGCTTTGCGGTAGCACATTTTATAAGCAATGGCTTTCACATCTAAATTAGTTGCTGCTATCATTTTGCTGCTACAACAATTGACTTTAAATTTATCTGTTTATTAAAATGTAATGTAGATAGTACAAATGCATCTTATTCAAAATCTCTAGCTCAATATACCATGACTTTAGTTTGATACTTTGATTATATTCTCCTAAAACCTTGCATTGATTTTCATTTAATGTATTGTAGTTTTATTATTTGATGTGCTCAAGGATATTCAATTATGTTCTTCCGCTAAAGAAGTGAGAGCTGTGTATTAGGATTAGAAAAAATTGTTGATAATATTTACAGAGCATAATACTCTATAAAGAACTTTGGAGGGTTCAATGCCATGATACTTTGATAGGAAGACCATATGACACGTTTCCCCATTATTTCTACTTCTTTTGATTCTTGGCTCTTCCTTTACAACATATAATCTGGTAATGATGATACTGCACTACATGTTTCTTGGAAATATGTCCACTGATGCTGTGGATGGTGGGTTATTGTTTAATTTGACCCCATTATTGGTATGCCGAAAAAAATCTAAGGAATACAAGTATCCAGGCAACCTTTCATGCTGCATTAACAACTTGTGATGGTCCATACACCAAAAAAAAAAAAAAAACATTGATGTAAGTTGTTGTTACTTGATTAATTAATTAATTGGTGTGATTATTATAGATATTTTTTGTATCATTAAATTTATATCGACTTTTAAAGCAATGGAAAATGTGTACGGGGACTTCATTACATTAAAAAAAGTGACCTCAGGTATGAAAAGGGGTATATATGGTTAACTAAGAAAATGGATCTGAGATAGTGAAGAAAAATTTGTTCTGCTTCAATTGAGTGCATCAATTGAAAAAGGGGTGGACACCTCCTTTTTGCAAGAAAAAGTCCTATTAGGTGGTTAGTTAACACAAAACATGTGAGACTGATTATAATAGGTGCTCAGTTGCCTTCTTTTATGAAATGGTCTTGGGAGGTCTTTGGATGATTTGAAAAACAGTTCTCTGCCAAAAATCAGTGGAAGACACCAAGTTAGGTCAAGAAACCACCAAAGTTTTAAGTTTAAAAAAACCCACATTGGCTCACTCACCTAAGTCCCAACCATTAGCTTAAGTATTATGTTGCCTTCTAGCAGCAAAACCCATCAACTTTTTAGTTCGCTGGATTCTTTTCTACTCTCTTAACAGGCCCAAAAACCATAGAGTTATCTTCTTATCCTTTTCTATGTTTGTGGTTAATGCATTTGGCCCTTCACATGTCATTGTTTAATCGAGACTTGCAGATAGATTACGTATTAAATAATGAGAGCGTCTAAGATCTAATCTGACATCAAATTGGGAGAACAGATGTAATAGAGTATACTAAGTTTATATCTCATAGTAGTCGTGCAGTGTAGCTTTTGTAAGCTTAGATAGCTTAGCTTGTAACAACTGTAACAGCTGGCCATAACTGATTCAGTTATGGCATCCAAGGCTATAAATAGCCTCTTGCATTCAACGGAAAAACAGAATGAAAATAACAGAATTCAATTCATCTTCTTCCTCTCCCTTTCTCTCACTCTTTCTCTCTCTCCTCTCTACTCTCTCTTTCATTATGGTATCAAGAGCTTAATTCTGGGCCTCGTCGTCAATGGCCAATCCTTTCACGGAAGCTGCGATCTCCTCTTCTCCGGCACCGTCGCCTACGGCGGCCGGAAACTTCAATCCTTCTCTCTCGGTGAAACTCGATGACCAGAACTTTCTCCTGTGGAAGCAACAGGTCGAAGCAGTGATAATCGCTCATAAGCTGCATCGTTTTGTCAATAATCCCAATATTCCTCCTCGATTCACCAATGAAGAGAATCGCGAGCTCGGAATTGAATCCGAAGCTCACCAGTTATGGATAGTTCAGGACCAAATGCTGTTTACGTGGTTGCTAGGTTCTCTTTCGCCCTCAATCCTCCCTCGATTCCTAGGGTGCAAACAGTCGTGGCAAGTGTGGGATAAAATCCACAAATTCTTCTACTCGCATCTCCGAGCAAAGGTACGCCAGTTCCGATCAGAGTTGAAGAACACTAAGAAAGGAACAAGATCGATCTCAGAATATCTGTTAAGGATTCGTGCAATTGTTGACTCACTCCAAGCCATGGGAGATCCTATCTCCGAGCAAGACCACACCGACACAGTGTTGGAAGGCCTCCCCGAAGAATACAATTCCTTTGTAATGATGATTTACGGACGCAGCGATTCACCCTCAATCGATGACATTGAGGCGCTTCTTCTCATTCAAGATGCTCAATTTGAAAAGTTTCGACAAGAATTGACCACCTCCGCATCTATCTCTGTGAATGTAGCTCAAGCCCCAAATCTGCCCAATGGAAACCCTAATTCAACTAACTCTCAATCGGATTCTCAACATGGGAACTATCAAGACTCGTATCGAGGCAGAGGTGGCCGCAACCGTGGCCGTGGTGGTAGAGGCCGTGGCCGTGGAGGTAATAGACCTACGTGCCAGTTATGCAACAAGTATGGTCATGATTCCTTCAATTGCTGGCGTAGGTACGGTGAAACCTTTGTGCCTACACCAGTGCCACCTCTCAACTCAGCTCAGTCCTCTAATCAAAATCAGTATGCCTCACAAAATCAATATGTTACTCGATCAGGCTCTGCTCAAGGTCAGGGACTATTGCCTAGGCCTTCTGTGCCACCCAATCCTAACTATCAGTCACAGCCACAAGCATACATGGCTTCTCAGTTTGCACCTACCACCACTGAGTTTCACAATGTGCAACAGTTTGACTCACAAACTTGGTACCCTGACTCTGGTGCGTCCCATCATCTCACAGCAGATGCACACAATCTGAATCATAGCTCACCTTTTGGGGGACATGACCAGGTGCTCATGGGAAATGGGCAAGGTTTGAACATTAACTCTATAGGTTCATCTAAATTTTACTCCTCTAAGAATCCTCAAATCACCTTTTCCTTACACAATCTCTTACTTGTTCCCTCTATCACAAAGAATTTGGTTTCTGTCTCTAAGTTTGCTCTTGACAACAATGTTTACTTTGAATTTCATCCCCACTCTTGCTTTGTAAAATCGCAGGACTCTAGTCAAGTCTTGCTTGAAGGCTCACTAGGCAGTGATGGTCTCTACTCCTTCAAGAATCTCAACATTCTTCGGGACATTTCCCCTTCAAGATCACTACCAAGTTCTTCCTTTAATTCCTCTGTAAATACTAATGTCATGTCTAGTTCAAGTTCCTTTAATACTTGGCATTGTAGGCTAGGACATGCTCATCATAATGCTGTCAAATCCATTCTTCAACTGTGTAATATTTCCACATCTAATAAAAGTGATCTTGAATTTTGTAATGCTTGCTGTCTTGGTAAGTCACACAGACTATATGCACCACCTTCTAATAATGTTCATCATACAGCCTTTGAACTAATCCATACTGATCTATGGGGACCTGCACCCATTACTTCTTCTAGTGGATACACATATTATATTACATTTGTTGATGCCAAGACTAGATTCACTTGGGTTTACTACCTAAAACAAAAATCTGATGCTATCACTGCATTCAAACTTTTCCTTTCTCTCATAAACACTCAATTTTCCACTCAAATCAAATCTGTCCAATCTGACTGGGGTGGAGAATTCAGACCATTTACTAAATATCTCAGTGACCTTGGTATCACTCATAGGCTTACCTGCCCTCATACATCCCACCAAAATGGGACAGTTGAGAGAAAGCACAGACAAATAGTTGAAATGGGCCTAAGTCTCTTATCTCATGCCTCACTTCCCTTACAATACTGGGATCACAGTTTTACTCAGGCTGTCCACCTTATAAACAGACTCCCTACCACAGCCTTAGCAGATTTCTCCTCACCTTTCCATGCTTTGCATGGCTCCCACCCTGACTATACTACCCTTAGAATTTTTGGATGTGCCTGTTTTCCCTTTCTTAGGCCATACAACAAACACAAGTTAGATTTCAGATCTCAAGAATGCATCTATCTTGGTCTCTCCCCCCAACATAAAGGTCACAAATGCCTAGCTTCAAGTGGAAAATTTTACATCTCTAAAGATGTTCTCTTTAATGAGAACAAATTTTCTTATCCCTCTTTGTTTCCACCAACCTCTTCATCTTCTTTGCCTACTTCACACACTTCCTACCCTGCAATCATACCTATCCCTGAATACCCCCCCTCTCCCCCATTCCTTTAAATCACCATCCTCCTCCTACCCCAACACCATCTCCCATCCCTGCTCACTCTCCTATTGGTCCCTCAAATACTGCAACTCAGTCTTCCTCTCCAGTCTCTGTTTCTGACCCTGCTGTCTCTGTTAGTCCGAATTCTCCAGTCTCTGTTTCTGTCCCTGCAGTCTCTGTCAGTCCTGTTTCAGAGTCTGCTTCTGTTTCACATTCTAATCCCTCACCTCCCAGAAATTCTCATCCTATGTTGACCAGGTCTAAGACTGGACACCTCCCCCCTAGTCTATACTTGGCTCATCTTGAGCCATCTTCTGTTAAGGCAGCTCTTCAAAGCCCTGAATGGCTTACTGCTATGCATGATGAACATAATGCTCTCCTTAGAAACAATACATGGGACCTGGTCACTCTTCCCCCTCACAGGAAAGCCATTGGATGCAAATGGGTCTTTCGGGTTAAAGAGAATCCTGATGGAAGCATCAACAAATATAAAGCTAGGTTGGTTGCCAAAGGCTACCACCAACAGCTTGGCTTTGACTTCCATGAAACCTTCTCTCCTGTGGTGAAGCCTGTCACTATCCGAATCATGTTAACTCTGGCTTTAACTCATCAGTGGCAGATTCAGCAGATTGATGTGAACAATGCCTTCCTAAATGGATGTCTAAATAAGGAAGTTTATATGCTCCAGCCCCCTGGCTTTGAAGCAAAGGACAAATCCCTAGTCTGCAAACTAAACAGGGCCCTATATGGGCTCAAACAGGCCCCAAGGGCCTGGTATGAGAGGTTGACCAAGGCTCTTCTGCAGTATGGTTTCACCACCAGTAAGTGTGATCCTTCACTGTTTGTCTACTCCCAGAAAGGTGCTGTGATCTATGTTCTTGTCTATGTGGATGATATCATCCTAACTGGTTCCTCTCCCACTCTAGTCAATGATTTGATCAAGAAGTTAAATGTACAGTTTGCTCTTAAAGATTTGGGCTCCTTGGACTATTTCCTAGGTATTGAAGTCAAAAGACTTCCCTCGGGCAATCTCTTGCTTAGACAGTCCAAGTACATCAGAGATTTACTTGTAAAGGCTAACATGTTAGAAGCCAAAGGCATTTCCTCACCTATGATAAGTAACAGTAAATTGTCCAGGTTTGGTACTGACACACTTTCAGATCCTCATCTATACAGATCAGTTGTGGGTGCCCTGCAGTATGCCACCTTAACCAGGCCAGATATAGCCTATAGTGTCAACAAGGTTTGCCAATTCATGGCAAATCCCCTTGATTCTCACTGGCAGGCAGTAAAAAGGATCTTGAGATATCTCAAGGGTTCTTTAGATTATGGCTTACTACTGAAATCAGCTCCCCCAATTGGACCATTTTCTATTCATGCATACTGTGATGCAGATTGGGCCAGTGACCCGGATGACAGAAGATCCACTTCTGGCTCATGTGTGTACTTTGGGCCTAACCTAGTCTCTTGGAGCTCCAAAAAGCAACCCTTAGTTGCTAGGTCTAGTACAGAAGCAGAATACAGGAGCATGGCCAACACAGTGGCAGAGCTCAGCTGGATTCAATCTCTTCTTCAGGAGCTGTCTATTCCTTTTGCCACCCCCAAAGTCTTTTGTGACAATTTGAGTACAGTTTCAGTGGCTCACAACCCAGTTCTTCATGCTCGGACTAAACATATTGAGCTTGATATTCACTTTGTCCGGGAAAAGGTTCTTGCCAAAGCCTTGTCAGTTCATCATGTGCCAAGTGCAGAACAGCTAGCGGACTCCCTCACCAAGCCTCTGTCTTCTTCTCAGTTTGCAACTCTGAGGACCAAGCTCAATGTGGTTGCAGCTCAACAATCACCTTGAGCTTGAAGGGGGGCTAATAGAGTATACTAAGTTTATATCTCATAGTAGTCGTGCAGTGTAGCTTTTGTAAGCTTAGATAGCTTAGCTTGTAACAACTGTAACAGCTGGATACAGCTGGCCATAACTGATTCAGTTATGGCATCCAAGGCTATAAATAGCCTCTTGCATTCAACGGAAAAACAGAATGAAAATAACAGAATTCAATTCATCTTCTTCCTCTCCCTTTCTCTCACTCTCTCTCTCTCTCCTCTCTACTCTCTCTTTCATTAAGATGCATGTGTGGCCCTTCACTTATTTATATATGCATGTACCTTGCGTGTTTTGTTTTTTTATTTTTGGATCAAAAGGGTTGCTTTGCTTTATAGCTTCAGGGATTTGAAAGTGATTGCAAAGTCTTGATCTTTTCCACTATTTTTCCTGAACCATGTGATTTTTTTGTGTTTGTTTATGAGTTTTAACTGTTGTGTGTTTGATATACATGTGCCCCTGCAACTGTGTTTGCTTGCTATAACTAGCAACAATGACGGCGTGACCTGCGATGATGACAACTTGGTTGTTTTGGGATTGTGGCACACAAATCTGGGTAAGGATTTTCGAAAAGCTAAAGTTGATTCTTCATGAAATGGTTTTTCATGTTTCTGTTCAATGGTTTTTTTAGATAATATTTTGTTTTGGAGTTATTATAGTTTTTGGTTCATCATTGGTTGTCTTCAGGGCAAGTATTGAACCATATAAATCTTGAAGACTATTTAGATTCTAAAGTTCTTGGCTTGAAGGAGTTATCCATCCAGAAAGCAAATGGTGAACTGAACTAATCATAAAATAGAGATAGCAACATATTATTCTTGATTTTCATAGAAGGGGGAATAACAAAGCAATTTCCTACTGATAATACATGGTTTTTAATATACAATAACAATACTTATAAATGTATAGCATATTCCTATAATTTTTCAAGCTTATGCAATATCAGGGTGTTAGAAACATAAGAGGAAGTAAAGCTTTAGTCTATAATTAAGAGTATATCTTCGTTATTTTTTTTGGTTTCCCAGGGTATCCATATCTTCATTATTTGTAGAAACATTAATAAAAAAAAAGGGGGGGGAGGGCCTTAGCCTTTTTAAACTAGAAAAATAAGGATAGACTTGTACCATGCTTTAAAATAAAAATGGTATCAAAGTTGGGTAAGTTAAAAGCAAATGCAAGATAGTTTGTCATAGGAAAAGAGTGAGAGTAAGGGCCAATTAACTATGAAACATAAATTCAGCTTCAAAAGAAATATTATTCAGCAAAATGGAATTTTGGCCTTCCTATAAATCAATGAACCAGAAACTTAGTCAAACTTTAATCATTGCAAATATAGCTAGAAGGGTTCTTTGTTTTAGTCTTCATATCATTAGCTTGCTATAGTAATCTAATAATTTTATTTGTTCAGCTTAGTGAATTTCTATTCTCTCTTAAAGCTTTGGTATATATATTTCTTTGTTTCATCTTTATGGCAATGATTTATTAGTGGTTCTATTATTGGTTTATTTTGTTTTTTTAGCATCCTTTTCATTTATTGTAACTTAGTTTTGAGTAAATGGTTTCCAGTTTTGGTTGGTCCCTTATTTTATTATTATTACATGTTGCCATTCTGCTTACCTTTTTGCTTAAGTTAGTATACATTCTCAATTGACTATCACTGGACACAAAATATAGGTTGGGGTGGGGGGTTTGAGTAAATGGTTTCCGAGCATATTGATGTAATTATTTGGTTGTAGTTGACAATGTGGTTTGGGTTGTATTTTAGTGGGGTCTATGTTCTTGCTATATTTGTAAAGCTTTAATTATGTTAATGTAAGCACTCAATGTACAAATTGAATTTTTGTTTTCTCTTAAAGCTTTGGTCTATATTTCTTTGTTTCATCTTTATGGCAATGATTTATTGGTGGTTCTATTATCGGTTTATTTTATTTTTTTTAGTATTCTTTTCATTTATTGTAACTTAGTTTTGAGTAAATGGTTTCCATAGTTTTTGTCAGTCCCTTATTTTATTATTCTTACATGTTGTCATTCTGCTTACCTTTTTGCTTAAGTTAGTATACATTCTCAATTGAGTACCACCCGACACAAAATATATGTTGGGGTGGGGGGTTTGGGCGAAATTCAGGTGTAAATTAGGACAGTTTATTCCATGAAATAATTAAATGATAGGAAAAATTTTTGTGTGTAATTTATTATAATATGCTTGATGCAACTGTGAAAATGAGTACGTCATTTTCAAATAAACTTTGTTTACTATTTAATGAGTATGTTATTATGTCATGAGTTTTCAAGTTTGTCAGCCTGATGATATATTAATAGTCTCTTCAAATGCAAGTTTGTTAATACCACATATGGCTCTTCGCCTCTTCCAGATTTTGATACCACAGAAAAGCAAATGGAAATTCTGAAATTGATTTATTAGTACACCCACAATGATAACTGGTGTACATTTCTAGCTGATGTTGCACCTTTTTTTTTTTTTTTGGAAGTTGTATATAACAATTGAGGATATGTTACTGGTGGTATTTATGCTTTTATTATTAAAACTGTTATGTTTCTTTGACTTTTAAAAAGTTGGGTGTACTTTCTTTTTGCTTAAATATTGAGGAATACAATCATAATTAGATATGATAAATTCTTCAAAAGTGTAACTGTGATTTTACATTAGTTGTTATTATGCCTATAAAAATTATTATTGCACTGGGTAAAAAATATAGTTATTGCACCGGGTAAATTATTGTTATTTGCAAAAAAAATAGTAATAAAATATACTTAATCTGACAAATGAATTCACTCAGTTAATTTTCAGCTTACTGCTAATAAACTTCAATTTTTATATTATATTTTTCAAGTAAAGGAGTTTTATATTGGCATTCAATGATATTTTCACAAAACAATATTAATAGTGTTTCTTTTTATTAGTTGTTAATATTGTATTGAAAGTTGGAATGGGTATCAACTGTGTGAGTGGAGAAGAAAAAGATTGAAGCCAAAGTGTGAAACAAGGAAAAAAAAGGTTTGTTATCATGAACTTGATTTGGGATAAAACAGAGAAAAAATGGTTGGTAAATATAAAAGCTCAATTCAAGTTATTAACCATAACAATTCCACTCTAGAGGAGAATACGTGGATCAATTACATGATTTAAGAGGATTGGTTGATTATTAGTAATAATCAAAGAGAAATACTTAATACAGATTGTTACATTGTGTATTGTAATATTATTTTAAAATAAATTTTTTTAATCAAATTATGGATAGGATTGTTTCAAGGCAAAGATCACTTCTGTCTATAAATGAAAAGCCTTGGAGACGAATGAGTACCGGCAATATGGGTAGAAAGGAAAAGTTGATGCCAAAGTATGAAACAACTAAAGAAAGAGCCTGTTTGTTATTACTTGTTTTGCTAAAAAAAAAAACCATTTCTTAACCTTGAAATCATTTTTTAAAATTTTTAGCATGTTTGATTTTGCTTCTGAAAATAATCAAAAGCAAAGAAAATCATTTTGAGAGTTAAAATGAAAAGCAACTTCATTAGCTTTTGGAGAAAAAAAAAACCAGTTTTTATAACTAACTACTTTTAAAAAACAAATGATTTTTATAACTGTAAACAAACACAAATCTGTTTTTTCTTATTTTTAAATATCTGAAAATAATCAATAGATTATTTTGGAACAAAATCACTTATTTTTTAAGCTTAAACAAACGGGCTTAATTTGGGATAAAGCAAAAAAAATAATAAAAAATTTACCTTATAGGCTGGGCTTTATATACTTTCTTAAAAGACTGATCCCTTTTTTTTTGGAAGTTGAAGTCATTACTTCTTTTTTTTTTTATTCGATTACCAAAAATTATTTAATTTACAAGCCCATTGGTTTGTATTTTTTTTATTATAATTTCAATGCAACCACTTAAGCAACATGTCATATTGTGTCAACAAATTGAAAATACAAAAACCTAAATGTCATTTTGCAATTTTAATACATAAAAAAGATTAAAAAAAAATTGGAAACTCAATAGTTTTCTTTGCTCAATACATTTCTAAAGGACCCGGTTAACCAGAATATCATATTGCATGTCTTCTTTGTGAGCAAAGCTTCCAACATTTGCAAGGCTTCTTACAGAAAATTTAAACCATTGTGTTACCCTTCTGGGTTTGTACATGGTCCTTTTTTAACTTGGAGTTGTAAAATTTGCTTGATTTTACTATAGATTTATGATTTTTGTCTTCTTTATACCAAATTTTAAATTGAAATGGTTACATTTAAACCTAAGAAAAATAAAACTTACCAAAATCAAAAAAATAATAAAAGGAGAGGCAATTTGAAACTTAAATTGAACATAACAATCCAAGATTATAACTTACCCTAAATAACAGAACCCTACAAATTTAAAATAGTTTTGTATATCAAAATATGATTGCTTTATTTTTGGATTAAGGTTTACTTTTATTAATTAGATAATAATACGTTTTTCAATTAAGTTTGCTATATCTACTAAAGTTTTAAAAGATGCTTCTTCTTCTTCTTGTTACACAATTATCTTTCTATCGTTGTTATTATAGAAAAGTTCAACACATTAACATATAATATTAATGAAATGTATATTCTTCGCATGAATTTAAAAGATTAACGAATTACATATCATGAACTCATACCCGTAACGAGAAGTCAAATTTTCGTAAAACCTACAAAAATTTTTATCAAACAAAATTTGTCATATTGCCTGTTATTCATTAACTATTTAAAGTAATACATCAATTTGATAGACATTATAGTATTAGTTTATATTTTAAATTTTATTACAACGATCGTTTTTTTTTTAGTTCATACACGTGTGAACTAGTTCTTTTAGTTCATACACACGAAAACAAAATTGGATAGGATAGGATGCCAACTTCACCTACGCAAAAGGACAAAGTGGTCGCCAGCTCCGACCCCACATTCGCAAGAAGAAAAAGCAGAAAGATTCATTCCACAATTCCCGTTCCCTCCCTAATCTATTATTCTTTTCATCAGATCCTTCTCGCAAATCGCAGTAATAATAATCTTTTACAAACTTCCATTTCTGTTCCCTTCCTTTGATGGTTTTGTTGCATTCCTATTCCTATTGTAGCTTGGTTGGAATTAGGGCTACAGCGTGTTTCTGGTTCGAAGAAGCATGTCGCCGGCGCCGGAATATTCATTTGCCGTGGAGTACGACGGACCGCCGTTGGGTTACGATCTCCCTCGAGCAGTTCCCATAACCGTCGACAACATTCCGGTGGCCGCGGTGGTTTCTCAGGTCCCTCTCTCCGACACTCTCTCTTTACCGGTTGTGCAGCCACTCCTCTTACCACCTCAACACCATCACAATCACACCGTGAAGGAGCTAAGAACACATAGCTCCGAATCTAGGGTTTCAAAAGAACTCGAATTAGCTTCGGAAATAACGGTTTCTCCAACTTCCGTTATTGCCTTCGACCACCGAGCTTCGCAGAGTAACGTCTGTGAGCTCTCCGGCGAGTTGAGTAGCTCCGGAGCATTCGAGTTCTCCAACGGCAATGACGGCTCGGGGGAGTTCTCCGATTTGTGTGACAGCAGTTCCAGGGTGCCGGAAGAATCAAGCACCGTGGAGTTTAGTAGTCCATTGAGGGTTTCAAATGACGATGATGATGATGAGAAAGAGAGTGTTGATTTTAACGAGTTGAACCAACAAGATTGGGGTTCCACTGAGTCGGTGTTGAGTTTAGAGTATCCATCAACTCGGGTTTCTTCTTTGAAGGCTGAGGATTGTGATGCTAGACGCGCTACTGCTGTTACTTTCAATGTGGATTCTGATGATGAGGACTTTGATGTGGAGGAAGACACTGTGTCTGTGAGTAGAAGACCCGTTAGAAGGGAGCCTTTGACTAAGGGAAAGAAAGGGTCGTGCTATAGATGCTTTAAGGGGAATAGGTTCACGGATAAGGAGGTTTGTTTGGTTTGTGATGCAAAATATTGTAGCAATTGTGTGCTTAGAGCAATGGGGTCCATGCCTGAAGGTCGAAAGTGTGTTACTTGCATTGGATTTCCGATAGACGAGTCTAAACGAGGGAATTTGGGGAAATGCTCCCGGATGCTTAAACGGTTGCTTAATGACTTGGAGGTTAGACAGATAATGAAGGCTGAGAGTTTTTGTGAAGCAAATCAGCTTCCACCGGAATACATTTGTGTGAATGGGAAGCCCCTTTCTTACGAGGAACTGGTTACCTTGCAGAACTGTCCAAATCCTCCAAAGAAGCTAAAGCCAGGAAACTATTGGTATGATAAAGTATCTGGATTCTGGGGGAAGGTACTTATTTGTTTTTGTCTGTTTGTTTGTTTTCTCCATGCATTTGTGATTTGTATGCTTCTGACTTTTCAAGTATAGCTACTGATGCTGGTTTTGGTTTGTGATTTCACAGGAAGGACAGAAGCCTTCCAGTATTATAAGTCCCCATCTGAATGTTGGAGGCCCCATCCAGCCTGATGCTAGCAATGGAGACACTCAGGTTTTCATTAATGGTCGGGAAATAACAAAAGTAGAGCTTCGGATGTTGCAGGTTGGAAATTTAATATATACGGAAATAGTTTTGAAAAACTATCTTAATAACCGTATCCTTTTTGTTGTAAAACAAAGTTGTTGAAGGAATCGTGTTTTGGTTGTGCAGTTGGCAGGAGTTCAGTGTGCTGGTAACCCACATTTTTGGGTTAATGAGGATGGTTCCTATCAAGAAGAGGGGCAGAAGAATACAAGAGGGTATATATGGGGAAAGGTAACTTACTTTTTTTGGACTGTATTTGTCTCTTATTTTCTTCCAGCCCAATGTTATTTAGTACACAGTACAGACTCTTTATTTCGCTTTGTTAGGCTGGAACGAAGCTTGTATGTGCTTTCCTGTCCCTGCCAGTTCCTTCTAAATCATCAATTTCTTTTGGAGAACTACACTCCAATGTGGCTAGCAGAACAATTCCTGACTACCTCGAGCATGGAATAGTTCAGAAGCTTCTCTTGGTTGGTTGCAGTGGATCTGGAACGAGCACTATTTTTAAGCAGGTGATTGTTCATTTGGGTGATTTAGTCTGTGAATCAAGTCAGCAAAAGTTGCTATATATGTTAATTGGATTGGATGCATGATTATGATACTTTCTTTTGTCTATCTAGTATTTTTCACCTTTAGAAAGGCCAATTAGGTGGTAAAGGGCAACTGATTTCATAGTTGGACATAGTATCTTATTATACATGTGTACTTGATAAATATTGAAATAAAATTTTGACAGCCCCGCTCCTCCAACTGAAAACAAAAATCAATGATAGTTGCTGGTGATAGTCATTGTATTCATGGTATTGCAAATATTTATGGCAGGCCAAGATTCTTTACAAAAGCACCCCCTTCTCAGAAGATGAGCATGAAAATATAAAATTAACCATTCAAAGCAATGTTTATGCCTACATTGGCATACTCCTTGAGGGCCGCGAGCGTTTTGAGGATGAAATCTTGGCAGATTTAAAGAAAAGGCAATCTTCTGTACTTGATACAACAGGTAAGAATGCAATGTCACCCTCCCTTACACCTCTCTCTCTCTCTCTCTCTGAAATATCATTATTATTATTGGTTTTTGTGAAGTTTGACTCAGTAGGCAAGCTATCTTCCTTTTAAAGCACCATTTATGCACCATCTAGTTGTCACATGTCAGTCCAAACTCCAAACAGTTTGCAGCATGCTTACATGTTTGTTTAAAGGTGTTGTGGTTCATCATTCTGTTTTGACCTCCTTCCCTTAAGAAGTAACAGTGGCACAATATAACCTGCTCTCAGTCATTATGCTCAGAATTTAAAATAATTACATCCTATCTTATTTCTGCCAAGTGTTAACTGTGGACTGAGTGTTTCTTATTAAAAAAAAATGTGGACCGAGTGTTAAAAATGTCTTACATATGTATGTATAGAACTTATTAAGAATTTCTCAAGGAAATTCTCTCATCCCAAAGAAAATTACCGATGTATAAAGTTTTCTTCTTCTCCTTCAAATACTTGTATGTTTCTTTATTATTTTGGACTACATGATTTCCATAGTAGATTAGTTCCTTATTGAAAGTGTTGGTGTGTTGAAAATATGAAATGCTATTCAGATCTTTCTAACTTAGATTGCATGTTCTGCATGTTTATGTTTGAATCACCATAGCTTTATTAATCTTGGCATGATATTTATAGTTTGTTTTGAAGTTGGATCTCTTTATCTTCACAACAAATTGAAATGTTATAAATAATGTAATTCCAATTCATGTTTAACTAGGAAAAAGTATTCAATTGTTTTCAAAGACCTTTGTTGGTATGCAACTAAATGATAGTAAAATAATAGATTTCCCAAGGTTCAATTGGATAATGGATAGAAATTTTTCAACTGGAGGCAAGTAGAATTCACATTTAGCCCATGTTTTATCTAAAAGATTGTCTGTTGCAATTATGGTTTACTACAGGAACCAGTCCAAAATTTGATGATAAGACAGTATATTCCATTGGCCCAAGGCTGAAAGCATTCTCTGATTGGTTGCTGAAAACTATGGCATCGGGAAAACTGGACGCTATCTTTCCAGCCGCTACTCGTGAATATGCACCATTGATTGAGGAATTGTGGAATGATGCTGCCATTAAGGCCACTTACAAAAGAAAGAGTGAATTGGAAATGCTGCCTAGTGTCGCCAGTTATTTCTTAGAGCGGGTAAGATCATTCTTTGATTTTTATTATTTTGTATGTGTGCTTTTGTCAAATTAATTGTAATTATTGGGTTAGTATTTTTGATAATCCTGTGCTGTTCATGTACAATGTTTCTAACATGACATTTTTTTGTATAGGCTGTCAAGATATTAAGGACTGATTATGAACCCTCGGATTTAGATATCCTCTATGCTGAGGGAGTTATTTCATCAAATGGGCTGGCTTGTGTGGACTTTTCATTTCCCCAATCAGCTCCTGAGGAAACTGTTGACACTGCTGATCAACATGATTCTTTGGTTAGGTAGGTTAAAATATTGTGCTGGTTTCAACAAAAAATATCTTTGTGCCTGTTGTTATATCTCTCAGGGATGGGTTGTGGCCCTTATCAACCCAATTGCTGTTATAATTGTTTTTCCTCGTGGAAAATAATAATACTGGTAAAACTGCCAGGGGCAGGGGCTGTAAATGCAAGTACACTAGGATTATGGTAGAATTATAGTAAGGAGCCTATGAAGTTGATGGACAATATTTTTCCACCACATACTATTAAAATGCTGTTGTTGAGTTCTGTTTGTATCTGTCCTCACCGGCATGACGTTTAAGAAACACAATGGAGGTTTCTTCCATTTGCATGGATATGGATGTGAAGTACCCCACATGTAGTTTTTCTAATTTAATTTTTAGTTCATTTTTTTTTTAATTCTTTGGATTAAAGTGTTAACATCATACTGGAATGGCTGTCCAAGTATTTTTAGTATCCGGTTCAGTGTGTAAAAGTTAAACTCTGTTTCTCATAAGAAAGATGCATTCAGATTTGTATATTTGTTTCAAATCCTTGGAACACTATTATTCTCAAAAGCAATCTAAATTGTATTAGAAGAATCCAATGATCTTACTGATTTTCATATATGTGAATTTGACTCGGAAGCAAATTTATATGTTCCCTACCACACATGCCTGTGGACAGATATGCAACTTTTTGTGATAATTATTTGGGGGGAAATAGCCATTGTTACGACTGCTATTGAATGTTTCTGATGATTTATACTTTTTGGTTGGTTCACAGGTATGAACTAATTAGAGTGCATGCAAGGGGACTAGGAGAAAATTGCAAGTGGCTAGAGATGTTTGAGGATGTTGAAATGGTCATCTTCTGTGTTTCCTTGAGTGACTATGACCAGTTTTCTGTCGATGGAAATGGTTGTCTCACTAACAAGATGTTACTGAGCAGGAAGTTTTTTGAAACCATTGTCACTCATCCAACTTTTGAGCAAATGGACTTCCTGTTGATACTGAACAAATTTGATCTTTTTGAGGAGAAAATTGAACAAGTTCCTTTGACCAAGTGTGACTGGTTCTCTGATTTTCATCCAATAGTTAGCCGCAATCGCACCAACAGCAATAGCAACAGCATTAATAATAATCCTTCCCTTGGTCAGCTGGCTTCCCATTACATAGCGGCTAAGTTTAAAAGGCTTTATTCATCTCTTACAGGACGAAAGTTGTATGTGTCCCTGGTGAAGGGGTTGGAGCCTGATAGTGTTGATGGAGCACTTAAATACGCCAAGGAAATTTTGAAGTGGAATGAAGAGAGACCAAACTTTAGCTTAAGTGAGTACTCAATGTATAGCACTGAGGCGAGTTCATTCTCTCATTGATTGCTGATTCAGGCGTGAGTTGTAGTAGGTCATACATGTGTATGACTTGAATTCTGTCCTTGTACATATATTGCTACCTAGGAGCAACAGGTAATGTACCTTCTACAAGCTATCAACCTGTAAGATGCACTGGACACGTGTAGGTAAGATTTCAAACGGTTAGGGTATGCTGGTGCAGTAAGCACATGACATGCCACACAGATCAAGGTGTAATGTTCAAATTCATTTTTTTTACATGGTAAAGTTATATCTTGATATCTGATTTTGTATACCACTGTTAGCCTGACCTTCAACTTATATTTTAGTTGCAAACCGGCTTTTGTGTGCAACCCATGATATTCACGGCAGTCTATGATGATTCATGCTTAAGCTTCTAACTAGGTTCTATCCTGTTTGTGAATGGAATAAAATACATGAAAATTATTCATTCACTTTACTTTTTAAGGGATGTACAATGCAGAAATGAGTGGTAGTAGAAAGTAAAATTGGTGAATGTGAAATGTGAACCACAAGTGAATTATCATAATACTACAGCTTAGCTCCATTAAACGCCTTGTTGCAAGTCGGAAAGCCCATATTTCCCAACCCAGAGAAGGCTTGCCCATATATTTTGAGAAGAAAGAAAAACTAGCCAAATATAATCTAGTCACCATAAAGGTTGGTGCCTACACGCGGTGTTAGGACAACTTCAAGTAAAGTTGCTTTTAAATTGGTGAGTCCAGGGCTTTCTGTCATGTCTACAGCTTGATTTGAAGGAGAAGCAACATTGAAATTTGAAAGTGTGTGACAGACTGACAGTGTGGCCAATGTCAAGTGCACCACTAGCAGAGCCAATGAGGCCCCAGGGCATGCACGCCTTCCAGACCCAAAAGGGACGAGCTCATAGTTCTGACTTCTTACAACATCTTTGTGACTTGTCAATAACCTTTCAGGCTTGAAATCAGGAGGATCAGACCACACACGACCATCCCGGTGTATCCTCCAAGCGTTCACCATCAATTGTGTACCAGCACATTCTGTCAATCAAGACCTAGCATTAACATTTTTATTCAATCATAATAATAACTCCAATTTGTAGAGTTATCGATGACATTTTCCACGTGGCCCCACATATTGTGCATCACCCGCTTTAAAGCGAGAATACATTATGTGCTCTTATTCTTTTTTGTAACGACAACGTTAGAAGCAATCTTGACCAAGAAATAAATTAATTTCCATTTTGCCAATCACTATCAAGTGCGAATAAATGCTCATTTGCTTGGCGTAAATAATTGGGTAATAAATTTCTAAATCTTAGTGGTTACATGCTTTCCTGGGTTGCAAAGTAGCGCATTTAGATTGTATGTATTTGAATCCTGTGTCTGTAAACTGTCATAATAGTATTCTACCCAAAAAAAAAAAAAAAAAAACTGCCATAATAGCATTATAGCAGTGACTAAAGAAAAAGAATCATGTCACTTTAGAGTACATTTGGAAAAGCTTATAAAGAACTTATGAAAAATAGCTTATGATAATAAACCTAAACAAATAGTTTATTAAAATAGTTTATGATATTCCCATAAGCTCTTTTTAGCTTATTTCCATAAGCTTGTCAAAGAAACTTATGAAAATAAGTTATTTTTAATTTATTTAAAAAAGAGCTTATGACATAAGTGCTTAAATAAGTTGTATACTGAAACACACCCTTAGTCGTGTATACTAACTAATCTATATTCTCAAAATGGTCTCATACCAGGCTGTGGTAATTTGAAATTAATTTGATTATCGTTAATCTGCCTGCACTACAATAACCCGGATATACTAAGAGCAAAAATGCAGAGTGAATGTGAACTATGTAGGAAATGATTGACAACTCCAGTTTTAACATATGATAATCCTTGAGCAACAGCTGGTAGTCATTATAAAACAACAGAAGCTGGAGCAGTTTGATCAAGAAAAATTGGAGATAAATTTCATTGAACATCGAATATGGGATATACATAGACTACTACATACAGCTTACTGAAACATTTGTTGATAGGCACTAACTATAAGCAGAGGCCAAACAAACTCCAATTAGGTAAACAATACATACAGGGGTCAATATCACTGCCAGAAGGAACAAATTCAAGAAAAACAAAGAATACAGACAAACAAACAATAGCCGAGACCTGTGAATTGATGTTAGGAACAACAGCCTTGAGAACTGTTAAAGACCAACATCATTAGATGGCTGCTCCGTCTTCAAGTGTCTATATATGAGGTAAAATAACTCATTCAGCTTTCTCACAAATATCTCATTTGCTATTATATAATGAACTTTCATCAACAAAGCCGATGACGACAGCTGATACCAGCAAATCATCAAGACAAAATTGTAGGCTGCGATCACAATAAGCAAACATGAAGGCGCACAATCCTACTTAAGAGAATACCGAGCCAAGTTACTCATTCATAAAATGGCTGAAGTTCATTAGACATCTTCGGTTAGGATTGTTGAAGAACTAGATTCAGCTCTAGGGCAGACTTGGCCAATAAACCACCCCTCCTGCAGCAAAAGACAAGGGGAAAAGAGACAAGCTGTGATTCTCAGTTTATGTATCTAGATGTAAATGAGATGTCAGTGATTAGATGGTATTTAAAGAATTATTGAGCAACATTTTACACAATTCAGTTGGAGGCCATACAAGATGTTGTTGAACTAACAACCCACCCCCACCAAACACCACCTCCCCAAACCAAAAATAATGACATCCTTTATGGGATGGAAACTATTTTAGACAAACGGCTCAAAAGTTAAACACTCATTTAATAAAACAGGAAGATAATGGTGCTTGGCAAAATCACAGGCAATTTATATCGGAAACAAGAATAATCTGCCACAAAGGGGAACTTACGCAAACTTTAATATACCTTTCACAATTTGAATGTAGATAAAAAGGAAATGTTCAAAAAATAATGACATCCTTTATGGGATGTAAACTATTGTAAAGAAACGGCTCAAAAGTTAAACACTCATTTAATAAAACAGGAAGATAATGGTGCTTGACAAAATCACAGGCAATTTATATCGGAAACAAGAATAATATGCCACAAATGGAAACTTATGCAAACTTTAATATACCTTTCACAATTTGAATGTAGATAAAAAGGAAATGTTCAAAATTTTATGAAATCTTCAAAGCCATTCTTAAAACAAAGGACATGTCCAAAATTCTAAAATAAGAACCGGCAATGGGCCTTCCCTATTTTCTATATCAAAAACCATCAGTAAGCAACATTGTTTTCAATGTACATACATGTCAGCACACTAGTAAAGACTGCATGATTACCGTGTTAGTATTGGAAGAATCATTTGGATCTTTTGTAGTTCCATAAAGCACTGGTTGCAGCATTCCCGCCTATCCTCAAGATTCCATAGCAGTTAGATTCATTCATATACAAACTACATGAGAAAGGATTATAAAGTGAAAATAGAGGGCACCTTTGCTCCTGATGTAGATCAACCCCAACAGAGGGAGGCGCAGAAACAGTCGCACGTACTGTTGAACCAAAAACTGCTACAAGCTTTAATAGCATATCCAGTGACACCTTTGCATGTCTGCACGGTAAGAATAGAGTAAATGTCAATCAAAAGTCTTCATTTTTCAAAGGCTACCATCATTAGTGAGATCATGCCTCACATATTAAAGCACACGCAAAGATGAGGTAAAAATAAGAGGTCCTGTATTCAACTCCCACCATGAGTTTTCAAGCCACTATATTAATAACAAGGGTCTTGCTAATGAGTGCTCTAAGGGCATTGGTTAAGGAACCCACAAAAGGAAAATTTGCACCGGAAAACTAAGTGTTACCCTTTTCGAAATGCTAAATACACCGTTTTCCCTACAAATTTTTCCTTTTTTGGATCCTTAAACAATGCCCTAAGGGCACTTGTTAGCATTCTCCTAATAACAATTACCTTTCAATCTTGCTATCGAGTAAGCCTGTGAGCACAGGAAGTAAGCAAGAAAATAAATCTAAGGTGAGAATTTCCATCTTCTCCACAAGGACACTAACAACATCTGCTTGAACCTGCATCAGCATGAACTTATTTTAAGGACTGTATATCTTCAAAAAAAATAAAAAGCCACAAATTTCTACTCAGAAGCAGTAAACAATGAACAAGCAGCAAGCTAACAAGTGACACACAGCCACTTCACAAACAAAATACGCACAGATTGATCTGGCAGCTTTCTCAAAGCACTAACGGCGCCTTTGATATCATTGCGCTCCCAAAAATGCCGCACCACCTGCTTATACAAATTATAACCAGTAATCAGTCAGTGATATTAATTATAAAAAATGTTTCCTCCTTTTATCATTTTCTTTCTCTAGCACTGTTAAGCATACAAAATAATGTAACAAGTCAGCATATAGCCAAACATTGTTATAAGTTCCAAGGCTAAGAATACTACAGACTAGAACAACAACTAATAATTACCTGTAACTTTGTCAAGCGTGAGCGAAGATTGCTTAATGTTACATCATGAGTTTGCATCAGCCCTTCAATGATTTCCCCTTCATTTGCAGAGTTTGAATCCCCTCCAGAAAATTGAGACTCAACTTTCTGAAAATATTATAACAGGATAATTGTGTCTTACTTGTACTACCCCAAGCAACAATTGGTAAAAATGAGAGCACGTGATTGAGTTTGAACATTTCAACATTCACATTCTTTTAAGACATTTCATATTTCATTTACAGTTTTAAACATTATAGAAGAGACAAGACAGCGAAATTCAGAGGATATCCAAACAGAAAGAAGAGCAATAACACTTGATCAAAGATCCAAATTTCCAAGGACCAGGATTTGTTCAAGTAGAAGTTCAAAAAAAGGTCGGAGAAGCTGATTCCTAAAATCATGATACCACGTATACTTTTAGACCCTTTTTTAGAATAATAATAGTTTCTTCATATGATATTTACTTCTTCTGGTTCTGGTCCTCTGGACCAACTTATAAATGCTCCAAGTGGATACCGGCAACACAACACTTAAAAATGCAGTTTGATCTGGATGCAAAAAGGAGCTCATTTGCTGCTGAAGTTCACTAATTGATTTGTGCTCTTTTTTATATTTATTTTAACTGACTCTTGGCTTCCCATTTTAACAAGCTTAAAGCTTAGTAAGCTGCCAGCTTGAGAAGAGTGTTAAGAAGTATAAAGTAGAAGCTGCTGGCTTATAATTTATAAATGGGGACCTACATACAACAAACAAATTATAACTACAAAAAGTAGAAGCTATAGTGGAGATGCCAGTATCTAAATTCTTGTAAAGTTGAGCTAGAATATACCAGTATGTTGGGAGACTTGTCAGTTTCAGATATTGTGTCGGGAATGGAGGGCATACAGTTTCTATCTTCATTGAGGGTAATTCTTTCCCTCCTCTCAAATACCATGGTGGAGGATGCATTGATTCGATCTTCATTGTGGCTTTTTTCCCTCTTTTCACTTATTGTGGGGAGGGAAGAATTAGTTTGATCTTCATTGATTTGAATTCTTTCCCTTCTTTCAAACCTCTCCACCAGAGAGCGGGTCCTTCCACTTACAACAGCAACTGCCAGAATAGAATAAAAAATATATTCAATTTTCAGTGGCTCTTATACTATACAAAACTACATTTATAAGGGATGGCAAACCTCCATTGACATATTTGACTGGACTAATCTCTTCTTTGCAAAGAGAGGATTCATCACCTGAAATATAACGAGAAAATCACTTGTAAACTCAAGATTCAAAACTTAAATCACAAATAATAAGCCAAAGCCTAAGTATACATAACATCTCTCTTTGAATGACCTTATACATGGCATGTCAGCTCTTTTACTAAAGTAGAATTAAAACCTCAACAAGCTACTTGTCAGAATATCTGATTGTTCACACCCCTAAAAAGAGCTCATTTGTCAAGAGTGTTGCCCGACTGTTTATTTACTAAAGGAGATGGAAGTTGGAAAGCAGAGGCATACTTTACTGCAGAAAATTTCAATAACATCATGACAGATTTAACAAGCAAGGTCAACAAAATATGGTTAGAACTTAGAAGTTAGAACATTTGCGAGGATTAAGTTAGCATATGGCATAACTCAATTTATAGGCTGGGATCAAAGGGAAAAGCAGTTATTCAATCAATGAGATTCCAAATAGTCGAGGGCAACGAATTTAGCTAATACTTTTCCCAAACTGTAATGGGAGAGAGAACTCATTTTATTGAAGTGGAAACATAAACCAGATAAATAAGTTTAAGAATAAGATAAGAAAATATAATCAGCACCACTTGCATTTGACCCACAGAGAGGTTTAATACCAAAAACTTACGTTTAGCCTGGTCAGAGAATCTTTGTAGAGATACAGTCTTGTCAAACTTGTCCGTAACAGTCTTGATTGGATATTTATCTTCACAAGATTCTTTGACTTCATTCTGAGATTCTAGTTTCATTTGGAACTTAGGATCTTCTGCACTGTCTAGTTTACTTGCAGTATCACAAAAAGTTCCAGAATTCGCATCTTCTGAAAATCTATCAACATCAAATCTGCCAGTGGATGCTCTCCGTGCATGAGCTGGTTTAAGTAACATCCCAGGCCTAGTCTTTGAAAAAGTGATCGTTTCTTTTCTGGATTTTTCTGAGTCCTTACCATCAGGAATGTCTCGAGGTACAATGTTTGGCACAATGAAAGATTTTTTTAAAGCTTGTTCATTTGATTTTCCATGAACTCCCATTGCAGGACTCTGCTTCAATGCTCTCAATTTACTGATTTCCATAGATTCCTCTGGGAGATCAACTTTTGGAGAATTATAAGACGCAGATCTCTGTAAAGCAACAGGTTTCCCTCCAGAAGCTTTATATCGAAGAAAATACATTTCATTAGATACATATATGGCAAAGTAATCAGAATTGTTAATACATAGAGACAAGAACATGTGCATGCGTGTGTGTGTGTGTGTGCGCGCGCGTATGTGCTCTTAATCTGCATTCATCATGTCAGGAACTTAACTACATGCTTGCATGCAAAGTTCAATTTACAGCTTGAGTCACTACAAGAAAATTGTCAGCACATCTTCCACTGAAACAAGCCACTGATGCAATGGAAGCATCCTATCTATCAATCTGCTTAGAAGACTAAATGGTGCAGACTCTATTTATCAAGCTGAATTGTTTCAGAATTTTAACAAAGCCAAATCCAAACCAAAAATGAACCAACCATAAATCAAAATCATATTGTGTTCATAATGAAGGTTACACTACAAAGCACATAGCTAAACCAGTCAAATGTGAAGTATCAATAGGTCGGTACAAATTGGTTTATCAAGTTAATCAATGACAATTTGGGGTGTCACTTGACACTTTAAAGAAAGCTAGAGACTTATGAAAGTTAGCAAAACAGTTGCAGTAAGGAAATTCAAAAAACAATTAAGAAATGTCACAATTAGGTGGAATAATTAATAGGCAGGCAATAGCCTGCCATTAAATGTAGCAATAACTGTGCAACTAATAAATACCGAATTTCAATTTTCAAAGAGGTTTAACTAAGGAATACAAGAAATCAGTGGCTTACAGTCGATATATATATTCTTTATCTCCTTTGACTCATCAGGAGACATACTGTGGAACCTAGAAGTTGGTCCCACGTCAACCTCTACTTTCTCCAGCTTACTTCCCTGAAGACTAGGTTTCTGTTCTGTACCTTCACTTTTCTTCTTAGGATCCAAGCCAACGGCATATGGCTCAATTAGCTGACAAATCGAAGTAACACCCAGAATGATATAGCTAACATAGAATAAAGGATAAGACATGTATCTCAAAATATATGTTTACTACAGGCTAATATGGTGCTAAGCAGGCATGCTGCAAAAAAGAAAAAAAAATAAGTATTGGTATGAGCAATGCGCAAGTGATGGCATTACACAGCCATATAGGTATGAATTACAATCATACTTGACTTAAAGATGATATTTTAAACTAAAAATTAGAATGCAACAACCGATAGTGGATCCTACCGATATATCCGCGACCCAGACTCCAACAGAATTTCGATAGTATGCACACCCCAAAAGTTTCCCATCATGAATACAGAGATCGCCCAATGTTGACCATCCCATATCAACAGTATCATGACAAATAACAGGTTCCCATGAATACACCTGCAATATATCAGTATTATAAATGATATTTTTGAACATCATCGTCATCGTCATCATCATTGTTATTATTATTATTATTATACAATCTATCACAATAATATTTACCTTCAAACCATCCTCATGTCCGGTAAATAGGGTCCTTCCATCAGGATGGAAAGCTATTGATCGTACCCCTGTAGCCTAATAAAAAGTAACAAAAAAATTCAGAAAAGTAATATACTATTATACTTTAGGAACAATGCAATTTATGCCTATCATTAAAGTTGATTGTTTTATATAAATTTTTGCATGCCTCTACATGTGCATGCATTTGGGAGAATAAATGCACAAGTTTCCATTAAATGAAAGAATATATAAGAAATTTAATGCACAAAAAAAATTGTGGACAGTTTAGCATTCTACAATATCTTTTATACAACGCAATATTTGTAGTAAAATATAAAACACGAGAATATTTAATGCATGTCAGTATATAATTAAAATTTCAAGCCTAAATGAAGAGATGTTCTTGACCTCAAATACATTAATTTTTCACCAAAAACTCATTAGCTTGACAAACTGATAAGAAGTGTCAAGATCAAGAATGTTGATTCATTGTAAAAGTTGCCAACGAGTTTCCACGGAGTTAGTACTTCATAGTGGTATGAAACTCGTCAAGAGGTGTTGCAACAGAAAATATTTAAAAAAATAAATGAGAAGAGGCGAGACACAAGCACAATTTATGGCATAAATGGGTGTAATTGTTTCCTTTAAAACGGAAGAAAGATTAGTAAGTTAATATACCTCACGTCTGGCGGATCCAATCAATTCAAAGGATTCTAAATCCCAGAATTTCACTGTTCTATCTGCTGAACCTGCAAAGCAATTTTTGAATTTCAACATCTGTGAAATCTGAAATGATGAAGTGGCTTCCCAGAGTGTCAATTTTCACTGTTCATTATTAATGTCAGCAGTAAATCATCCATCCATGTTAAAAAAAGAAAGAAAATAAATGTGACCAATATCGTCTTTCCATCTTTGTTCTATTGATGGAATAATCAAGTATATATAAGAGCTGATCAAGGGTTGAGCTTTGATTTTGTCTATTTTTAAAGAAGCTTGAACCCAAAGCCTGGCAAAATCCTAAATAAAATGAAGCATGAAGACTAGTTCATGATTAAATTTTGCTAATTAATTGCCCATAAAATTCTTACCTTTTTCAATATATTTTGGATTTTAATGGCTCTAAGTTGGGGCATTGAACCCAAAATTGCCCGTGCATTTACCTAATTGAGGTGCTGTGGTCTCCTTGATCTCCCAAAGATGCAGCATATATATTATATAAATTAATGTAGCATAAGTTTTTCATTAAGTTTGACCAATTATATAACTTAAGTAAATTTTCATTTAGTGCACAAGAAATTATATTGATATTATTTAGAAGAGTTTCCTTCTATTATCTACCCAATAAAAGCAGTAAGTAATTATGAAACACAATCTTTGTACAGATAATAAGATATTGCACATACAAAAGCATCTACCATTTGCAACAATTCAAAAGTCACTTAATCACCCACCTGTAGCCAAAAGAAACTCCAATGGATGGAAATCTAGGGACCTAATGTGTCCTTCATGGAACTTGAAGTCATGCAAGAGCTTTCCAGCTGTTAGATCCCACACCTATACATAAGTGGTAAGGTAGATCGATGGTTTATTGATACAAAATTGTAAAGTTAAAATCTATTGCAAGCTATACCCCTATGAATATCCATATTATTACCTTCACGACATTATCAAATCCACCAGAAACTACCCAACGGCCATCTGGAGTGAATTTGATAGTACTGATGCCCTGGCTATGACCCTTGTATGTATGAATACATCCTTTTTTGCGGATATCCCAAATCTTTAGATTAGTGTCTGTGTAGCCAGATGCCAAAAACTCACCAAATGGATGAAACTCAACAGCAGTACAATTGGATCTTTGTCCAGCAACACTGCGAACCACTATACTTCAAGAATAATTACAAATTTATTAGAAGCATATTGATAAGTTCTAAAATGGATCCTACATTGCACCCAACAATTAAAAAGAGCTTTGGGATTTGGAAATTGGAAGTTATAATGGCACTTTTAGATCCCCTTATAAAGTATAAAGGTAATGCATGCAAGGTAGATAGCTTAACTCATAATTCTTAAATCAAATAATTGTACAGGGTTATGGTCATGGTCAGCAAGTTTTCGTTTCTCTCGCTTACGGTCTATTGCTCTATAAATAACACCATTATAGGTAATATAGAGAGGCAATAATGGACTAATTAACTTACTCTTTGCTTCTTCCAAATCCCAAAGCTTTATCACACCTGATGATGCTCCAGCAAGAACTAAAACCTCTGCTGAGTCAAAAGCCACAGATTGAACTGGACTATTATGACCAGACAGGCTCTGTAGATATTTAAAGTAAGATGGCATTATTAGGTCACAACATGGCACTGCCGCCATCAAAAGAAAGTTGCACATAAGTCATAGTTGGGAATTCAGTCAGGGATTAAATAATTTTAGATGATATATTATTATGATCTAATCCAAGTATGGTAGAAAATTCCTGTTTTTCAGTTCCCGCATAATGTGCACATGCCAAAGGGTGAAAAAAAATAAGACAGAAAGAAAAACAAATCATATCATATCATTTAATATGAACTGAAAGCAATAGAAAATCCTTCATAAGCCGAGAAAAACATATTGGCTAAGCAAGTAGTACATCAGAAATAGACCCTTCATTAAAATGGACAGGCCAATGATCTAGCAATACATGCTTAAAAAACAAAGGCAGCAATCACACTGGTGACTGACCATTGAAGAAGTTGGTTTGCCAATGGTCCACAGATTGACCTTGTGATCATCCCCTCCTGTAACAAAACGACGGCATTCCTTCTTTCCAATTTTCAAACAATTGACGCTGCCTGAATGAGCCACAAATTCCTCTACAGTTTATTGGCTCAGGAAACCACATTATCAAAATACAGTCAACAACAGACACACTAAACAAGATTGAAAATACCAAGACCCCCAACAGATAAAAAATCACCATTTTAAGCTAAAAAGCAACTAGAAAAGCCTAAAATCTAAACTTTTCACGATAACTAAAAAAATTTGCATAACATTTTTTCCCAGGAAAAAAAAAAAAAGCCTTAGTTCTACGTCCCACTTTGCCCCCTCCCAAAGCAGAATACCCAAAAGGAGTAAAAATAAAATAAAAAAAATTCGAAGCTGTAAAGAAACAGCTCCCCAAGATTTCAATAGAAACTCAGTAGTAATTAATTTTAATTTTTTTGCTTTAAAAAGAAAAATAAAAAACAGAAGCACAAGCAGTTCCAGATAAGCACTTTCAATCGCAAAAAGGATACGTATTTTGTATCCACGCTTTGCCATTTTTTGATGGGCACTTCAGAATCCAGCTTCTGAAGCTGATATGAAACTCCTTTATCAGGAGAAGGAGCAATCTAGGACTTGGGTCTAGTTCAAAAATGGCACCCGCTGCTGTTGCTGTTGCTATTACGAGGAAGAAGAAGAGGAAGAAGAAGAAGAAGAAGTGGAAAAAGGAGAGAAGGCAGAATACTTGGTGGGTGGAAAATAGAAATCCGAAGCGGAAGGTAGGAATTGGATTGGATTAGATTTTATGTTAGATTTTGGAATTGGTCTGAACTCATCAACAATTAAAAGCTGAAAGAAAGAAAGAAAGAATGATTCAGATTCAACAGTGTGAGAAATAAAATATTTCGCTTTCCTTTTTATTGTCCCAAGGAAATTAAATGGCCAGGAATTCCTTTTCTTTAATATTTATATTTATATTAATATATAATATTAATTAATATAAGCACTTTCCTTTAAAAAAAAAGAGTAAAGACCTATTTTGGTCCCTGAAATTTTTCGGGGATCCATTTTTAGTCCCTGAAAAAAATAAACTACCCAACTAGTCCCTCATTTTTACAAACGTAGGACAAGTTAGTCCTTCCATTAAGTTCCGTCCATTGAACTCTGTTAAGTCGCTGACGTGTCCCGTTATATGCCTATGTGTACTGTTAAGCAATTTCCAGCATGTAAATCTTTAAAATAAAATAAAATGACCAAAACGACTTAGTTTTGATGCAAATAAGGAACCCACTTTGCCTTATTCACACATCTTCTTCCTTTCTCATCTGAAAAAACCTAACTTCACAGCTGCTGATACGGAGTTGTTTTTGACGCAGCTGGAAAGGAAAAACTGAAATTCAAAACTATTGGAATGAAATCTAATATAGGAATATAAATCTACAAGGATAAACACAATTTTACAAAATTACAGGATCAATATTATGCTCATGAGATCTGTAATTGAGACATGGCGGTGGCAATGGCCTTTCACATTGAGGAAGATATGGGTCACATAAATCTTGTGTTTCATAACTTCTTCCCGAGGCGGTCGCCGCAAAACTGGGGGACTGAGGAGCTCGTCGTTCTCGACGTCGATTTGTTCGACAAAGTCATCACCTCCATGAAGCAACGAGGTGCTTAGCACGGAACGATCAACATCCTCTGTAGCCTCCGCCACCATTTCCACCGTTGATCTATAAGGAAGAATGAAAGATCTTTGGCGGTTAATGGCGAGCTGTGGTGGCTATGCGGCGGAAGGAGCGGTTCGAGCGGCCGCTTGCTTGGCGGAGGGACGTGGTGGTCGTCGCGTGACTGGGCAACGGAGAAGACGGTGATGGTGACGACGGCCGGCTGTTCACGGAGGAGCTGGAATGTGTGGGTCAATGATGTTCACGAAGAAAATAGATTTGGAAGGGGTAAAAACGAAGAAAAGAAAGGGAAGGAGAAAGAAAGGGTGTGAGGGTCATTGATGGAGAATTATAAAGCAGCCTATAGAGTTATGGAGTTAACGTTTTCTGATCTGAGAAATGAACAAGATGTGTGAAGAAGACGAAGTGGATTCCTTGTTTAAATTAAAACTACGTCGTTTTGATTTTTTTTAATAAACATTTACATGCTGGAAATTGCTTAACAGTACACATAGGCATATAACGGGACACGTCAGCGACTTAACAGAGTTCAATTGATGGAACTTAACGGAAGGACTAACTTGTCCTACGTTTGTAAAAATGAGGGACTAGTTGGGTAGTTTATTTTTTTCAAGGACTAAAAGTGGATCCCCGAAAAATTTCAGGGACCAAAATGGGTCTTTACTCAAAAAAAAAAATCCTTTTTTCTCTGTTTTGACGAGTTGGCGTTGCACCGTTGTAGTGGGGCAAATTAAGAAAGAATTTCGCAGATTCCATGCCCACTATAAATACACAATTTGGTCACTAAAATTATGAAATAATATCAATTTAATTCCTGAAATTATCAAAATTCTAAATTATTTCCTGAAATTGTAAAACGGTAATTAACATAGTCCCTCCGTTGAAAATCGTATGGACTAAGTTGATTTTAAGTTAGCAGTGTCAGGGACTTAATTAATATTAAGTGAGTAAAATAAGGTACCAAATTGATACTAACTTATCATTCAGAGAGCTTTTGAAATTTTGATAATTTCAAGGACTAAATTGGTACTAATCACAATTTCAGGAATCAAATTGAATATTTACTTCATTTTGTTGTTTAGTTCGATTCTCACATCTGGACAACTTCAATAATTGTTTTGGGTAAATACCTATTTTGATCCTTGACAAAAAATGCGGTACCCATTTCAGCACCTGACAAAAAAAAACTATCTCGTTAGTCCCTGGCAATTACTACGTGAGACAAGTTAGTCCCTGACAATTACTTTGGGACATTATAGTCCCTAACAATATTTAAAGTGAGACTAATTAATGCCTGACAATTAGTATCGTGAGACATTTTAGTAACGGACGCTGACTAACGGAAGTCATGTAGGGACTAATTTGTCCCACGTAGTAATTGTCATGGACTAATAGGATAGTTTTTTTTTTCAGGGACTGAAATAGGCACTGTATTTTTTGTCAGGGACCAAAATAGGCCTTTACCCAATTGTTTTTTTCTTTGCTTTTTCTACCCAAAAAAAAAAAAATAGCAACCAAAGGTTACCACATAAATTAAAAGATACAATATGTGGCAATATTTTTTTTTTTAAAGAATATGTGAGTAAAAATATATATCGCACACTAAAATAGAACAGATGACCTATATCCCTTCACTCCATGTTGTTATCATTACGAAACTACCTAAAAGCCTGTCTATTCTATTGCTGATAGTGCACAGTCCATTGGGGTCTCTCTGTTTTCGAAATGAGAAATGATATTTGTATACCTGTTTTTGACATCCAAGTACAACATCCGTTACTGTACTATTATTGTAGCACTTTTTTTTTGTCAAATTTTGACTCTTTTTTAAAAAAATAAAAATTTAGATTTTTTGAATACTAACATTTTTTGTTAATTACATGCAAATATCTGGTTAATTCAGTTTATTATATAGTTAATGGGTATTTTTTTTGTTTTTGACAAATTTCGACTTTTTTTTAAAACAAAAACACGTGGTTAATCCTTTGAAAATGGTTGGTTAATTCAGTGTATTCTGTGGTTAATGGGTAACTCTGATGCTTGAAATAAGAATTTTACATGCCATAAACACGTGGTTAATCCTTTGAAAATGGTTGGTTAATATTGTGTATTATGTGGTTAATGGGTAACTCTGATGCTTGAAATAAGTTTTTTACATGCCATAAACACGTTGTTAATCCTTTGAAAATGGTTGGTTAATTCAGTGTATTCTGTGGTTAATGGGTAACTCTGATGCTTCAACCATTCTATATGGTTAATCAAGTACAAATATTTGGTTAATTCGGTTCATTATATGGTTAATGGGTCATCCTTAAGCTTACGATCATTTTTCAGAACCATGTAAATATTTGGTTAATCACGTGCAAATATCTGCTGAATTCAGTTCATTATATGGTTAATTTGTGTGAAAAATTATTGTAAGTTTCAGGATGATCCATTAACTATATAATAAACCGAATTAACCAGATATTTACACTGGATTAACAAAAAATGTTAGTATTCAAAAAGGTTATTTTTTTTAAAAAAGTCAAATTTTGTATAAAAAAAATAAAAAAAAACCAAAAAAAAAACTACTGTGGTGCTATAGTACCCGGGTGTCGCATCTGGGTGTGCAAATAGCGCGACCCTTTGGGAATGGATTCTCCCTACCAGAAAATAATTTAAAGAAATAATGCGAGGGAAATACCACTCTTAAACCTCATCTTCCCCTTTTTGTAAACAAAACAAAAAAAAAAACCTCATCTTCCCTCTTTATGATAAGAAAAATGCTAACATCACATTCTTTATTGTACTCCTCTTTTTTACACACATTTTATTATTGGATGAATTTCATATAAGACCCACCAAAACACATGGTCCAACATAAAATTCACCCAATGATAAAAAGTATGTTAAGAGGAGTGTGATAAAAAATGTGATGCTAGCATTGTTTTTATTATAATGTAAAGACTTTCTCTCTCCCTTTTAAATAGATGGCGAGGATTTTATTGGGTGTAAAATACTGTAGAGAATCAATTCCCCTCTGTTTTTTAAAAAAGAAAGCAGTATTCGAGTTAAGAACTGATTATTTTTTAATATTGTATTTGATTAAAACAATTAGCATATTTTCTTTTTACTGGAAAACAGTTATTATTTAGCTATCCATTTTTTTCAAATTATTTTCGTGAAGCATTCATTAATTACATAGATCCATTTTTTATTTAACAAATCGTATATAAAACAGCAACTTTATTCACACATTTGAAATTTGACATCTTGCTATATACCTGATTAATAATGGGTTCAGAATTAAGGTTAATACCATATTGGACTTGATTAATAGGTACATATATGTTTATATGGGTAACTCGTTAATTAACAACTTGATTAATAATGTATAAAATCTTGGTTAATAAAGTTTAATGGATTGTTAACAAGTTATCGTATATGCGTACCCATACCGATACACCATCAATCATGAATTTGAACCACATTAATCAGGTGTAGCTAGTTTTCCAATTTCAGGCATATAAATAATATTTTTGTATGTAAAATTCTCTTAATAACAAAAAAAAATGTAAAAAAATAAAAATATATAAACGTTTTCGACTTCATTTTGAATGATGTAATAATTGCTCCGCTGACTATGGTTTTGTTCCCATTTGGTGTATCTTGCACGTCAGTGGTTAGTGGTCATATAAGGGCTCGTTTGATGGTCAGGATAAGGGCAGATAGGATAAGAGGGCAGGATAGGAGTATGATAGGATATGAATAGGATAAGCTGTTATCCTATTCGACGTTTGGTGTCCACCAGATAACCAACTGGATAGCATTGTAATTTTAGTATGAATTTTAAAATTTTCGTTTTTGTTCAAATGTTTTCATATTTTATTAGATTTAAGTTTTTTTTATAATTTTTATTTTTTAAGTTTATATAAAAAACAAGATTGTCCTTGTGATAAAATTACATGTTATATTTTAAAATTTTAAAATATTGTTTAACTTAAATTTTTTTTTTATAATTTTAAATATTCATTTTTAGTTTTTACTTTACATATAGTTAAATTATTAGAATATTTATTTATTTATTTTTTAGTTTTTTACAATAATATACATTAATAAAATTAGCCTTGTGACAAAATAAAAATAATTTTTAAAATTAATTATTAATATTTTTATTATTTTATGTTTTATTATACTTTTTTTGTATCCATATTATATTTTATTATACTTTAATTATTTTATATATAAAATATTTTTATACTTTATTATACTCTAAATCACCTTATCATATCCTATTGAATTCTAACCCAGCTCCCCCCTCAGGATAAAATTTTAGCTAGATGGACAGGATAGGATAGGTGACAGGATAGACTTATCATATCCTGCTGGCTCACCAAACAACAGTTTCAGACAGGATATGATTATCATATCATGTCTCTCTTATCATGACCACCAAACGAGCCCTAAAAGGATTGTAATTTTTTATTTGGGTTTTTCTATCATGTGTAACTTTGTACAGGTTAAGAAACCCAAAAGTAGCAATTATTTATTGAAAATTTAAGCATTTCAGTTTTGAAAGTATAAAATACACAGTTTCCTATGCAATTTTACTCTTTTAAGAACCTTAACATGTGCAAAATTGTACAGGTTAGATAAACCCTTCTTATTATATAAAATAAATAAATGTAATTAAAGTAATATATATTGTTAATATAAAAAGATATTCACTAACAATTTGACATATGTGTTTTTATTTTAATAATTAAGATGGAGAAATAACATTGATATTAATTTGTTAATATATTATTGGATATATGTGTAAAAATCTTTTATTATGATGGTGCATAAAAATTAAAGTCAAATAAATATGTTCTAGAGATTTTTAAAAGTTCTTGTACTCATTTGTAATATTGTTCATATGGTAATTGCTATATTAAATTTACCTATAAACACTGGCGGATCCACTCATGTTGGGGTGGCGGCAATAGCCCCCACAAGGTCAGTTTTTTTTACATACACAGACCTAATAATTTTTTCTTTTGCCTCCCATAAAATAATTGATATTGACTCCATAAGATAAATTTTTAAAAAATGAATATAAAAGAATCACAAGAGATAAAAGAGAAAATAAATTGATACTCTTTTATAGGGGATAATTTTCAAACATTTTAATTATCATATATAACAGTTAGCAACTTACCCCTTGTTCCTTTACCTATTATTCATTGTCGTACTATGCACACACAACATGTCACCAACTCACTTGATACAACAACAACAAAAATTGTAGTCGCATGAGAGATGAATGCTCAAATGATTGTTTGGTTGCACACACCGAGAGTTATTTTTAATAGTATTGAAAATTAAAAAATCATGGAACATTTTTAAAATATGAAAATGCGTAGAAGACAATTATAATTTGTAAAAACTTAGGTATTTTAGCTTGTCATGAGATTATTTACTTTTTAAAACTTATAACGTTTTCCTTTTGTAAAAATATTTATACTATTTTCTTGCCCTCACTAAATAAAAAATTTTGATCCGCCACTGCCTATAAACCTTAAGTAAATATATTATTTTTTATTTATAAATATTTAATTGTATATCTACCTAATCTTATGAGTAAATTGAACGAACAAGTTGGCATGGAGCCTTTTGAAGGGAATAAAAGACACGAAAACGACTACTATCGAACAAGGGTGATTCCTTATAATATAATCTTCCTTTCTTCACCTTTAATTTTCATTATTGAGGTGAAAACCTTTTTTTATGTTGACAAATTTAGGTCAAGATCTTAGAGTTATAAAGAAAGATCGAAACTTCATTGTCATTCAATAATATATGGATGGCCATATATCAACGGCATCAAACATGTTAGTTACAAGAACAAACTGTGTTATCGATAGAATTAGTTGTTTTTGTTTTAACTTTGCGCCAATTCTTTTATTATATTTTTTACGTGGTATAGAATCTGGAGGAGTGCACTACATTCTCTACCACGCTTTTTCTAACACACGTCCTTCTATTGATGGAAATTCATGTGTATTCTACAAAATACATATGGGACCCACATGAATTAGTGGGCCTCGCATAAATTTTAACCAATAGGAGAAATTATACTGAAAAAAATGTGTTAAAAAAGTGTGCTGCTTGCATTTCTCTAGAATCTATTATTATTGTTGTTGTTTCAATGTTTTAGCTAATTGGTGGAATTGGGGTAGAAAAAAATGATTTTTTTAGCATCCATGTATTCGAAAGTTACCATAATTTTTTTTTAATAAATTCGAGTCAAATAAAAATGATTCATTCAAGAGATAAAATTCATCGTAAACTTATTTTTTTTATTCATGGAATCAATTCCAAGACTTTAGTTTAAAAAAAAAAAATGGGCTCCTTATCAGTTATCACGTAAAACCAACAAATGTTAGTGCACAAAATTTGATTCTAATTGTCAGTTTAGTATGTGTTAAAAATGAAAGTGAAAATTTCGTAGATAAATTTTTAATATTATCTTACAAAAACTTATTCAAGAACTTTTCATCTTTATTTACCTCATACCAAACTTACTATGACTAGTGAAATTTGAAAGTCTCTGAAAACGTTATTTATCAATGTTATGCATGAAATTGTCTACGGATAAAATGGGTAAATGAACAATACTTATTTTCAAAACCACATTTTACAGCAAATAAATGTGGCACAAATTCATCAATAATGTCCAATTATAGCACATGTCTAGTGTAACAAAATAAAGTAAAAGAGAAGACCATAATGTACGATGCCTATCGACTCAGTTCATACTCAATAGCGCATGCAGCGGTGCCACCAAAGTTGGTTCTCATATGCTCATAACAAAGAGAACATTTATTAATTAACTGAATTTTCAATATATAGCATTATAAATATTAATGCGTAATGTAAAAAATCATCCAAAATAAAAAACAATAAAGTATTTGCAATGATGTCTAGTGTTTCGGGTTTCTATTTTGCTCCATTCATCACTACTTTACGTGAATATGTTGAAAGAGTGCAAGCCCTTTGAAGTTTCCGAGTGTTAATTAAAAGGAAAATATTAACTAGTGTCCTAAGTATATTGATTAAGGATACAAAAATAAAAATTATCTATTGGAAAGTGATGTTTTCTAAATTTTTTTCAAAATTTAAAAGTTACAATTTTTAATACAAAGTTTATATTTTTGATTCCTTAATCAATATCCTTAGGATACTGATTAGCAAGATCCTGATTGAAAACGAAAACACCCCAAAAAGAGCAATCCGGATCCTCTCTTGCTGCTGCACGGTGCAACAATTGTTTTTTTCAATTACCGCATGCGGTCAACTTAGAAAAATTTAAAATCACTCTGCAGAGCCATTGGATTATTCTTTCGCACATATCAGAGCCGTTGATTTTGGTTGGAGGGGCGCTACAGGGATTTATGCGGGGTGGGGGTGGGGGTGGGGGTGGGGGTGGGGGGGGGGGGATATATCTTGCATTCAAGCCCTATTGAATATGTTTTGCCAACGTAAAGAGATTCGAAAGGAAGGAAGTGATATAAGTTTCATTTTCCCCTAAAGTGACTAAAAAAAATACAAATTACACTAATATCTTGAGGTTTTATATTTTTATTATTTTTAAAATTACACGTTTTTTTTCCTTAAAGTTTATAGGCATTACGCTTGCCTCTTCTAAATAGTTATACTAAATTCGTACTAACCTTCTTTAGAGGAGAGGTAATAGTATTTTTTTTAAACACACACACACACACACACACACACACAGATATATATATATATATATATATATATATTGAGTATAATTAAATTAAATTTCAAAGAAAGATTAACATAATTTTTTTATAAAAAAAAAAATACGGATGACTTCTCACTTATGTGACGGTGGGTTCAATTGGTAGTATGTGCATGTTTGGATTCACTTCTGTGAGAGGCAAAAGTGATTCCAGAGACAAAAAATTGATTTTGACATGTTTGGGTGTTCACAACTAGAATTAGATTTTGCCTCTGGAATCAATTCTAACTTGAAGCTAGAATTTGTAGCTTCTGTCCCAAACGTGATTTTTAGCCTCAAATTACACTATGTTTTACATTTACTTTCAAAATAAAAACATCCAAACATAAAGCACTTCGCTTCAAACTTAATTCTATTGAAATCAATTTCATCCAAAATTACGTTTGTCAAACGCTCATCCAAACAGATGTTATGTTATCATGTGCATGACAATAAAAGAATGTTCTGACAATACCACATTTACTTAAACATGAATGTCCCTGGCATCATGAAATTATAGCTGGAAAGCTATAAAAAAACCATTTGACTAAGCAAATGCCATGACAGTCCACTGTCTGCTGCAATACATGAAACATTGCCAAGATCTTTTAGCCACTCTTCCATCCAAACAGTAGAGCCATCAAATGGGCCGGCCCTAACCCATTTAGCACTAGCCCATGTGGGTAAGGGCCAAATGGGCCATAGGGCCAAAAGGCCCACATTAAAAAAAAGTCCACAGGGCCAAAAAGCCTTAAAATACACTAAGGGCCAGGGCCAGCCCATGGGCCATAATTTTTTTGATAGACCTGATTTTTTTTATTTATAAAACTTGACAAAAAGAACAACAACTATAATCACTCTAACATTATGTAATAATATCATTTAATCTATAAAATTATCTATTTAAATATGTATTATATGCTATAATTTTTCCTTTACTAACCGCACAACCACTTAGGTAATCCAAGTGAATGATTTCCCTTAGCTGGAATATTATCTATTGCAATAATTTGATATCAGTTATCTATTTTAACAATTCATTTCATATAAAGACAATGATGAAAAGAGAGAAAACAATGCTTTCTCTTCAATTTTTTAGAGAAAACTATAGTATTTAATACATATTTGAATAATTAATTTCATAGGTTGAATGATATTATTACATAATATTAAGGTGATTATAATTGTTGTTCTTTTTGTCAAGTTTTATAAAAAAAATAAGACTATCACAAAAATTATGGCCCATGGGCTGGCCCTGGCCCCTAGGGCTTTTTAGTGCTTTTTGGCCCTGTGCGCTTTTTTTAATGTGGGCCTTTTGGCCCTGTGGCCCATTTGGCCCTGACCCACATGGGCTAGGGCTAGGGTGGCCCATTTGACAGCTCTAATTATGGGCTAAATGGGTTGGGCTATTATTGTGGGCCAGATGGGCTGGCCCTAGGGCCTAGGGCCAAACTTACAGCTCTACCAAACAGGATGTGGAGGCAAGGGGTGGGTGGCTTATGTAAATCAACGGGTTTGTAAGTGTGTGTTTGATTTCACTTTTGGAGACATTAGAAGAGTTTTTGCACCTACCAAACGTGATTCTAGAAAAAAAAGAGTTGTTTGGTTATACGTTTGTGAAAGCAATTTTACATCTAAAATTGATTCTATCAGAAGCAGCATGAAGTAGCTTCTACTTTTGGATTGAAAATAAGTTTTACATGAAAATTACTTTTAAAATAAAAACATCCAAATATAAATTAGTTTTCTTCAAACTTAATTGTTGGTGTGTTTTGAAGTGCGTTCCTAATGGTTAGACATGCCTTCATATGGAAGAAGCTACATTTTGTAGCTTGTAAAATATCACGTCCAAACGTGATTTAAATGCTCCCAACCGAGGTTCTAACATGCGGTGTATTGAAATCAATTCTATAAAATCACGTTTGTCAAATGTTCATCTAAACAACACAAAGTCTTCAACCAATTTTGAGCACAAATCGATGTCTCTACACGGGTGGGTTGGAAAAAAAATGGGAACTCGCCTTCCATTACTAAATGCACGCTTAGATGAAAGACATGAAACTGTAGAAATAGGAATTGCTAAGATATATTTAGCAATGAATGAAAAAAATATGATACCTCTGGCTTCCTTCTCCACAATGTCAAAATATCGGCATCATCTTCATACCTATCAAAGTTGTTACCCGATGATTCCCTTCTTTTGTCTTTTGCGATAGCAAAGGTCTCTTTAGTTTATTTCCTATTTCCTATTTTCATTTCCTGATTTTAATAATAATTACAACAACCTTAATTACAAAATTATTACTTTATTTCCATTATGTTTCTTGTTTCCAAATATTTGTATAGGAAACACTAGAAACAACTTTTTGGTTTATTTTCACTGTTTCCTGTACAAATATTTGAAAACAGAAAAACAGTTTACGAAATAACAATTTTATAATTATTTTTGTTGTAATTATTTTTGAAATCAAAAAAATGAAAACATGAAATAAAAAATAAACCAAACCGACCCTAAACCATCAATATGTTTGGAAGGTTGCATACTACTTGGGGCGTAGGAACACTTCCAACTCCACTAGTTAATGATTGGTCAAGACTTTAAATTTGCCATTCAGTAGTCATTTTCTACCATCAATAAGTAAATACATATCGACCAAACAATTGTTATACTCATACGCTTTTTTTGCTTTAAGCCCTAACTAGACTCCGTAACAAAAATAATGTTTTAACAACAGCCGGCTTTAATTTATAGGATAATACGCATTATCAACATGGGTTACCAAACGAACAAACAACACTTGTTATGACTTGAGTTCAATTTTTGGATTTCCATCATTGATAGGTGATATGTAAATTCCAATTCCACTGTAAATCATCGTTGAGGTTGGTGGTTTTCCCCAACCTTACAATAAGGCACGTCTTTCCCTAATCTAAACTTTTATATACCAAAAGGAGGATAATATACATTAACTAAAACTAATTTCAAACCCTAACTTTAACTAAATTAACATTCAATTAATGATATATATATATATATATATATATATATATATAATAATGTATCAAATGAGATATGTATTTTATAGAGAGAAAAAAAAGTGAGATAAGTATTTTTATATGAGAGTGAGAGGGGAGCAAATCCAGATATTTGGATCACACATGAATGATCAAGATGATAACATAACGTCATGTGATTTTTTTTAAGTAATCACTTGATCACTAACTAATTTTTATTTCTAACTATTCATATATGATTTAATTGATGACATGGCGAGTTCTAGCGTGAACGAGGAAGGAATGTCTCTCACGGTGAGAGAGCAGTTGTGACCGTTGGATTAATTAATAAAAAATTGGAGGGTCGTGATTTGTAGTGGGTTATCGGGTGAGTGTGTATTTTATTAAATTGCCATCAAGTCCCTATGATTAGTAGGCGATAGTAGGTGGGGTCCTTTGTGCGTACTGTGAATGGCCTTCACATTTTGAGAGAACATCGGGAGGGGAGCGTTCGAGGGCCAGTTCAGATAATGGCCGTCGGCGATTCGATGGAGTGTCACCATACCCGACAGTGGCGAGGTCGTGTGTGATCGTCAACACCCCGACTTCCAGAAGCCTCGGAAGTTGGCACCATCGAAATGGAGATGTATCGGAAGGTATGTAAAATACAGGGTGCCCACAATATGTGTAAATGATTTTTTAAAAACGGCATAGGGTTTTGTCGCACTGCTTGGTGTGTATCCCGACATCGAGGGATGAAAATGGTAATCTTCTGCATATGTAAATTGAAAAATGCAGCCGTAGGTGGATTGTCAGCTTGATTTATCAGCTTGGTGGATTGTCAGATAGTGATTCATAAAGAAGAAGGTGATTATCAGATAGTTTTTAACCAAAAAAAAAACGTTGCTTATTTGTAAAAATTGTATAAGTGCAACAAAAAAATAATAATAAGCTCACTGGTGCATATAAGGCTTTAGCTGGGTTGGTTTGTATCATTTGTGCTGCTGAAGGTAGTTGCAGTGACAAACGGTGTTTGTTAAATATATTGTAACTAGCAATGCAGTTGTGACTGATGAGGAGAAATGCTCCAGGCCAAGTAGAGGTAAGTGGATGACATTAAAGTGAAAGAAAAGGTAAGAGAAAAGAAAAATTAGAGTTGTTTTGAGAATGGGAAATGAAAGGTTGGTATGATTTAAAGAGAAGAAGGGATTACACTAAGCAATTAAGGCATTCAAAATGCCTTCATTCTTCCACCATCCACACACGGCACTCTTCACTGTTTAACACCTCAACTTATCAACTTCACACATGGCACCCTCTCATTTTAACACTTCAAGCATTTATTTACTCATTTCATGCAACGACATTTCAAGTCTCTCAATTGGGCTAACAGTAGCGCACTTTCGTGATGAGTAATTGAGTATGGTATGGGGCTTTAATGGATGAAATCTGTAAAAAAAAAAAAAAAAAAAAAAAAATGAAGTTCAGAATTAGGTGTTGATTGGGTACTGGGTAATGACTAATGACTAGGCTGTTAACATCCGTGAGGCCCAACAACAGTAAGGCTTACTATTGAGGTGGGTAGAAAATATAAAAATATAATTATTTTAATGAGGTGGATAGTGGGAAATTGAGTTATAAAATTCTATTTTGTATTGAGTGATTTTGGTTTTGTGGCATACGAATTTTTTTTTTTAAAATAATTGTAGTTGTAGTTCAATAGGACCGTTGATTTTGTTGGTGCAAAATATAGTGTATAGGATTTGATAATTGATAGGGGTGTAACAGGTAGATCTGGTTCGGTTTTAGGGTTGAAAAAGTTCCAAATCAACAAAAAATGGTTCGGTTTGGTTTAGTTCGATTTAAAAAGTTTTTCTATAAAACCCGAACCAAACCTAACCAATCAACAACGGGTTTGTTCGGTTTCGTTCGTTTCAGACCCGTAAAATTAATAAATTCAAAATATATATGAATAATAAATATATAAAATATAAATATATATATATATATATATAATAAATATAACAAATATTAAAATATTAAGTTAGTAAACTATATATAAATATTAATATATAATAAATATGAGCTAGCGATATAATTTCACATTATGTTCAAAATGGGTCAATCATGTCCGGTTAGGCCAATCATGTCCAAATGGCTCAAACACGTATTCTTAGTTTGATTGGGAGAATTAATGCTTACCTGATTAATCCACTAATTCGCTTGTAATGATCCCCCTACGTCAATTTTCAAAAAATGAAATGAGAACGAAAGATATATATATATATATATATATAAAATATTAATTATATAAAAAAAATTATATCAATTATTTATATGTCTAATTACATTTTATTCAAAGAACAATAAAAAATTTTTTATTTAAATTTTTTTCTTTTTTAGATATTCTGATTTTTAGATTTATATATATTTTTTAAAAATGAATTTTCTTTAGTTTTAGATTAATATTATTCCAATTAGTCTCGCCAATTGGCCCAATGAGATCTAGTTGGCCCAATATGAGTGACTTGACCCGATAGGACTCATTTGGCCTAATCAAACATATTTGACCCGATAGGACTTATTTGGGCCAATTGGAATAACTTGGTCCAATAAGACTCGGTCAGCCCAATAGGACTCACTTGGTCCAATGACACTCAGTCGGTCCAATAAGACTCAGCTTGCCCAATAGGACTCAACTGGCCCAATAGGATTCAGTTGGCCCAATTGGACTTACTTGGCGTAATAAGACTTAATTGGCCTAATGGGACTAACTAGGTCCAAGTGACTCACTTGTCCCAATCCAATAAGTATCACTTGGCCCGATAAGATTAACTTGGCCCAATAAGACTTAATTGACCCAATAAGACTCACTTGGTCCAATTTGACTCACCACTAGGCCCAATAAGACTTAATTGGCCCAACATGACTAACTTGGTCCAATGAGACTCACCACTAGGCCTAATAGGCTTAACCTGGTCTAATGAGTCTCGCTCGGCCCAATAACACTGAATTGACCCAATTAGACCTACTTGGCCGAGTATAACTCATTTTGTCCAATAGGACTCACTTGGCCTGATAGGATTTAGCTGGCCCAATAGGTAACGAGACTCACTTGTCCCAATAGAAATCTTGAAGGGATTTATTCTTTTCTTCTTTTTTAAAATTTTTCTTACTAATGCTTCTTAAGATTCTTAGAAAGCACAACAGAAACATTCATATATAGAACGAGATGTTTCTTAGGATAACATTAGTAAAATAAAAAAAAATCCCTTAAAGATTTCTAGATGGCACAGGAGGAACGTCCAAATGAGGAACACTATGCTTATTAGGATAATATTACCAAGAAAAAAAAAATTAACAATCTATTTTAGATTCTTAGAAAGCACGACAGGACCATTAATATATAGAACGAGATGCTTCTTAGGATAACATTAGTAACAAAATTTTTTTTAAAAAAATGCCATAAAATAAATCCCTTCAAGATTTCTAGATGGCACAGGAGAAACGTCCAGGTGAGGAATGCTATGCTTATTAGGATAACATTGCCAAGAAAATAAAATAAAAAATAACAATCTCTTTAAGATTCTTAGAAAGCACAACATGAATTCTTGTATAGAACGAGATGCTTCTTAGGATAACATTAGTAAGAAAAAATAAAATAAATAAAATAAATCCCTTGAAGATTTCTAGATGGCACAGGAGGAACGTCGAGATGAGGAACACTATGCTTCTTAGGATAACATTAGCAAGAGAAAAAAAACTAACAATCTCATTAAGATTCCCGAAAAGCACAACGAGAACATTCAAATATAGAACGAAGTACTTCTTAGGAATTAGGATAACATTATTAAGAAAAATAAAAAATAAAAAAAGGATCTAATGAAGATTGTAAGAAGGCACACAAGAAACATCCATACAGGAACATCTTGTTTCTTAGTTGTACTAGAGTCTAAAGCTTCTTTATAGTACTACAATTATGAGATATAAGATTTCTTTCAAATATTTGGCATTCTGTTTTTCTGATCATTATATGTGAGAAACTCTAACAAAGTCTGACTTGAGGGGACAACTTATGAATAATATATTTTTACTGGTTAAAATTGTCAAAAAGTTTAAGTGCCTAACGTTTAAAAATGATGTAATAAAAGATGTTGTATATCCCAACATGCATTTCTCGGGAGTTTTATCTTGATTTATGCAAATAATAAAGCCTCCCTCTCAGGTCTCTTGGATGAAAACACATAATTTAACACTCATCATACACTTTTCTACCTGTGTTGTTTGCTTCACTACTCGTGGTTAATTACGTAACTTAATAGCTAATATTTGTAGTAATATATAATATATTTGTTTTAAGTTTAACTCTCATGTTTTTAATTTTAAAAATAGAGTATAATTTGTATGCACTGATAGTATAAAGATTTTTTATACTATCAACCAATCAGAAATCATGTTGTAGATGACTTTTAAGGTAGTTAAAACAAGAGTCAAATATTTGTAATAATATATCAGTTTTTGATTGGTTGATGGTGTAAAAAATCTGTACACTATCAGTGCATACTAATTAAATCATTAAAAATATCTTCTTTTTTTTTATCTTTATTGAAACGTGTTGACCCATGGGCCATCCCGTTTGTCCCGCTGCTCGCATATGGTTGGCCAGAGCTAGTAAATTATTAGCCTATAAGTAAATTGGCCAAACCCGATCTGTCCCGAAAATATAATGACCCGATGGATTGGGCTGGTCTAAATTGATACTTCCAATGATTTTTTTTTAGGAACCCACCGTAATTAGAGCCTTTGGTCCCAGTAGGTCCACAGAGTATCCCCACAAGCTTAGATCCTTTGGACTCGTCATGGGACTAATTTCCGCTCGGGTGCTTAGTCACAGTTAAGGTTCTGTGCCTCTCCCCAGAGATGTGCTCTGTGGGATTCGAACTCAGGTCCTCCCCCCACAAGCTCAGCCTATGCAACCAGCTGAGCCACACCTATTGGGTAGTCTTTGTTCCTTATTTGATATCATAAAATTAAAAATATATACAAAATAAATATCAGATTACTTTATTATCTTTTAATATTATCAAATCACTACAAAAAAAAAAATCAATAAACTTTGGCAAAATTTTTTGTTTAATCATATATAAACCAGACTTTTTACGTCAAAAAACAAAATCATATATAAACCGAATCATATTATTAACTAATAATAATTCGAAATGGTAGAATTTAGATGTACAACAATGGCGCTAGAGTTGGCACCCAAAACATTTGGCGATTTCATTCGTTGGGAAAAAAATAAAATCCAGGTCTCGCATCCCTTAAAGACTAAAGAGGCGTGCATAATGTGAACGGAGACGGTGCATCCTTTAAGGGAACGTATGGCGTCATTCGCTCGGTAAGGAGGAGCATTTCATTCAAGCTGGGAGGCTTCAAGGTCAGGGATGGTGATGGTGATGATCTTTTGTGATTTAACACTTTTGCAGAAAGAGGCCTAAAGAGGACCTACAAACTGATGTAACCCGTGACCGTCAAATTAATTCAAAAAAAATACTTTAACCTGCTAAAGCCGGTCACCCCTACGTCTCTCACCGTGAGCTACTTCACATACTTGCTCACGCTAGCACTCGCCTTGATGACATTTATTCCTCTTATACTCATAAAAACTTCTCTCTTTCTCTCTCTCTCACACGCACGCATTGGGTTTGTTTGGGTTGAATGTTTTTAAACCTATTATCCAACCCATATGCTACGAGCTAAGATAAATTTTCAACTTTATCCAATCCGTATTTTTTTTATTTTTTTTTATCGTCGAGTTGTCTGTGAATCTGATTCGAAGACTGTTCTGAGTTTAATTGCTGATGGAGTTCCACGTTTTCATCCTTATGCCCTTTTGATTGCTCATATCAGGGAAATTAGTACTTATTCTTGGGCCTTCATTTTCAAACATACTTTGAGATAGGGTACTTATTCTTGGGCCTTCATTTTCAAACATACTTTGAGAGAGGGTATTTGGATTTGTGTTATGTGTGTATTTGGATTAACTACACAAAAATTGATTATATCAGCTTTTATGTTTGAATATATTGAAAAGCAATTTCAAGAGTGTATTTTGTTTATGTAGACAATTCACAGATCTGGACTCTCAACATTCAAAAAACATGCATTCACACATTAATGCACAATTGGATCAATCTTAGGTTTTCAAACATTTTCATTAATTACAGTAAAAAAAAAACATTTTCATTAATTGATCTAAGTACATTAATGTGTGAATAAGTTATTTTTTAAGTACAAAAAATTCATTTTCAGAAATCATGCTTCTGCATTAAATTATAAAAAAGAGTATTAATTTATTTGTATTATTTAATATTTGACTGGTTTTTAGTTTTGTAGGAATTAAATGGGAGGAGTGTTATCAATTTCAAAATAATATAACTTTTTAAAATTTAAATAAGATTCAAACCTCCAACTTCCCAAAAACATTATTTTTTCCTATAAAACAACTTAGGTAATTCTATCATATTTCTCAAACACGTCAAATTTAATACAAAACGATTTTTTAAAAATAAAAAGACATTTCCTTATAACTTAATCCTTTCCGAACTTAATATCATGCTACTATACTGAATCTTATTTCATGATTCTTATCAAGTATCCGCATCATCCACAATGTTTCATGATTCTTTAACGCGGATGTCATGCTAATGATGCTAGGGTCTTAGCCCATGACATCTTTAAAGTTTTTAAATACAATATGTGAAATAAATATTTAAATACACATTCGTAGGGTCTGAGCCCACGACATCTTTGCCATATTAGCATTAATTAAAAGAAAGGAAAAAAATTGGACTATGAAGTATAAAATAAACTACAGCACAACGCCCCGGCTAACTCATAATTACATTGGTAAGCATAGAAGAATTTCCACATTCATAACTAAACAAATAAGATCTCGCTAAGAAATTCAATAAAAAAGAATAAATAGGTGAAGTCCATAAAATTTGGAAACCGATGCATGCTCTAATAGCTGCATGTACCTTTACATCATTCGCAAGAGATCTTGAACAATTTCAGACATTGCTGGCCGAAATTCAGGTTCACGCTGGAATACAAATAATCAGAATAAACGGAGAATAAATGATAGGAAATATTATCATATATATATAGCTCAAATGGAAAAGGTTAAAATCCTTAGTTTTTTTTAAAACTATTCTTATTCCTCTGCCTGAAAAAATAAAATAAAAAAAGTTGCACATGTTATCATCAATGCCAGTATCTACTATCTGTCTTTTAAGTTACTTAGTAGCAGGATTGGCTATATGTTTTGAAGTCACATAAATATTCCTAGAATGCTCTGCCCTTGATATTTGATCATTAAAGACTAAATTTGTGCAATGAAACCATGGGACAACACAACATACAACCCCAACATCACTCTTCTTAACATCATTATTAATGGGCATAGTCTAGAGTAAGGCAGAAAATTACCTGAATACATGAGGAAACAATATCTGCAAAACGTGACAAGGACTTTATAGGATAAGCTCCATTTAAGCTGGGGTCAACCATTTTTGACAATGCATCAATGTCATGTAATTGAGGAACTGCCCATCTGACCAAAAATTGCTCTCCACGAGGTCGTGACCTAAAACATGTATGGTGACTTAGCCAAATCCAATATTTCAAATATGGCTTCCGTTCAGCTGGTATTATTACTGCAAAAGATAATGAACACTAGTCTCTAAAATACTAATGGATTTGTCACCTGTCAAAGGATTTTCGTCCAGTGAGAAGTTCTAGCATTACAACTCCAAAACTAAAGACATCGCTTTGCTGTGTATAACTTCCGGACTCGAATTCTGGTGCACTGTAACCATAAGCTGAGAGGAGCCGTCCTGATAACTGAGAGAGATGTACCAATGTCAGCCAGAAATGTAACAAAAATAGAAGGCTAAACTTATATGTTAGGTCTGTAAAAGTATTTTCTGCCGTCTTACAAGCAGTTAAACCTCTCAACATGGAATCAATCTATTATTTGGAAATTCTGAATACTGGGAGAATTGGAATCCAAATCATGTATTTAAGTTTTATATCCTTCAGAGAGCTTACAAAAACAGACCAATCATACATTTGAGTTTTTTCTAACACCTAAGAATTTTTATAATCAAATTGCCTGGCAGCCATCATGGTTCATGGTTGTACTGCAAAGTGGGCATAAAAGTAAAAAACTAGCTTCTTTTTCAGTCTGACAAAAAATATCTGATCATTTAAACCATATATTCAATTATGTTCGAAGTTCAATAGCACTCCAAGAATGTCCAATACATAGTTAAGAAACCTAAAAGCATCAGACATTTTTCTTATGATGCCAAACTAAATATCACTTGAAAATTTATAACTGAAGAAATCAAAACTAAAGAGATACCTGACCAGCAGAGCCAGAAGATAGTAAAGGACCTAATCCACAATCGGAGACACACACTTCCAGCTTGTCATTCAGGAGAACATTAGCAGACCTAAAATTTCGATGCACAATAGGTGGCCGAAAGTTCTCATGAAGATACCTTATCCATGAAAAAAAAAAAAAGTTGATTAAAGATAAGGTAGTAAATAAAACAACCAATGAATTAAACCAGTCTGAAACATAAATACTTTATATGGATGAAGACCCAATTTACTCGCTTAAAAACCTCCTTCCACAATTGTCAGCTAAGGCACAGTCTTGGTTAATGAAAACTGACATACAAAAGCTATGTTTCCAACCTCCAAAACAAGACAAGCATATTTACTGACCAATATTTAATTTATCTGGTATTAGATTTTATGAGTAGGTTGCTATACTCACTCTAAAGCTCTTGCAGCTCCGAGTGCCACCCGGACGCGTGCATTCCATGAAAGTTTTATATGTTGTTCCTCATCCCCATGCAGTGCATCATGTAGGGTTCCATTACTGCAATACTCATATACAAGCAGTCGTTGGTTATACTCCACACAGTAGCCCATGAGCTTTACAATATTAGAGTGCTGGATTTTTGAGATGCTGGACACTAATTGAAGAAATTGTTCATGATTCTGCCCCATGGAAGCAGTAGCATCCAGTTTCCTCACTGCCAACAGCTATAAATAAATTCAAAAGATATAAGCATGTGAAGCACTAGTAAAGCAAGTGAAAACAGGAGAATGAGATAATAACATATCAAGCAAGCAAGGAACAAAAAAAAAAAGAGGCTGTACAGGGAGCTCGGAAAATCATAAAGCAGTAGACTGCTTATAATGTATGAATCAAGGCAAAGTCAATGGTGCACCCACCCAAGTCGGGTGGATCGATGCAACAGCCAATTTTAGTTGTTGGATTAGAAGTTTAGAACTGTCTAAAATGGATGGTTAGGAGTGCTTAACTGCATATTGTAGTGACATGACAGTGGTGACTGTTTGCAGTTCTAAGTGTTGCTATTTTCTGGTTTATTAATAAAATCGACATAAAAATTTGTTTTATGAAATATGAGGGGAAATATAGCCAGTGACACTGCACTCCAACATCTGTGGGGGAGGTGGGAGCAGTGTGAACTTCAAACTCAATTTTCTTCATTAAGGTAGATGGGGGAAAACTGTTAAAAAGTGTCTGGAGAGAAACCAACAAATACTGGACAAACACAAACAAGCTCCTACCCTCACCCAAAAGATGCCCAGCAACCCAAAAGGGCAGAGCACAAGTATTCCTATTGTCAGAAGCATTGAAAATAAATACAAACAAGAAATGGGCTGGCAAATAGAGGCATGTCAAAATACCTGCAAATAAGCTGACGCTGTGATGCATTAATATAAAATAATTCGTTATTTACAAATTAAAAAAAATTAATATTACCTTTCCATCAGGGAGCTCAGCCCTATAAACAGGCCCAAGTGAGCCTTCCCCAATATAATTTTCTTGGGAAAAACTATTTGTATACTGCTGAAGTAATGCAACAGTATAAACTTTGATGGAACTTGTCGTATCATGTCTTTCAGTTGCTTTGGCAGGTATAGCTGGATTGAAGATGACCTTCTCACCAGGAATGGTAGGGAGAGGGTGTGGTGGTGGCTGCAAGGGTGGAAGTTTGGAACCCCCTCCATTGTTGATTAATTCACAACCATTATTACTTTCAGAAGTTGCAGATACTGTTTTGATATATATTTCTTGTTCATCCTGAACCTTCGGAATCAAATTCATTCTTCTATTTGGTACCTCATATACAAGTGATGGTTTCTCAGCTGCTTCATTTGGAATGCAAATAAAGTTTGAGAAGCTACTTTAGAACAGATATAAAATATTTTATTGAAAAAAAGGTTTGATCAAGATGAAGACAAACCTTTCTCCTCGTGATTAGTTGCTTCAAAAGGAGTGTCACTACATGTAGGTTTATTTAAAGGTCTTGCAAACGCAACTGCATCATGTTTCTTAGCATTTTTCTTCTCTGGCCTTCTCTTGAAGCACCACAATATAAAAAGACAAACTCCTAATACAATAAAAATTACTAAAACTGCACCAGCAATCCAAATGACAGTCTTAGCTTTTAAAGACTTCCTAGCACTTTCAGGCACTGGTGCTGTCAGCGTAGAAGGACTAATTGCGACTTTCCAAGGTGATTCTTCAGAGGATGGAGCCATGGCTGCAGGTGAAGGGGCTGGAGCAGGAGGCGATGGAATAATAGTAGTATTGAATGGATTTCCATCTTTTCTGCAAGGGACATGCTACTATGTTAACTTTAATCAAACATCTGGAAATAAGGGTATGAATTCATTTATCCTAGAGCCATATGCAAAGCAACTAAGCCAAGAAAAATATGATTAGAACCTCTGGAATAAAAGAATTGTAGTGCAGTGTTTCAAATGTTATTCCCATTTCTCATATTATTAGAATAAAATTACAGTTGCATATTTTCCTAGGTGACTTCACCTTGAAGATCAATATGATCAGAATTGAACCAAGGTTTTGAAAAACAGGGGATTGGGTTAAAAAAAATTAAAACAAATAACTAAAATCTTGAAGTTCAAACCATTGCTCACCTGAAATTAGGGATAGTCAACAATTTTGGAGGAATTGGCCCAGAGAATAAATTATTCTCTATATTCCTACATAATAATAAATTCACAAGTTTAACTCACAAATCCACTTTCTATTTCCTATAACTTGTTGCAGGATACAGATAAGTTTATTTATATGTTAGTAAAAAGCATATGGGTAGTAAGAATTGTACAGATCCTGAAGAGGCAGGTCCTGCAAAACATTAAGGGTCCCAGAAAGTTGATTGTTCTGCAAGTGTCTGCAAAATAAATAAATAAGTAATTAAGTAACGAAGAACAAATCCTAATTCAAGAAAATAGAATCTATTAGTGGCAAGAAATTTAACTGACAATGTGGTAAGAGATGTTAAACTTCCTGTTGAGGAAGGCAGCTGACCAGTCAAGTTGTTAGCTGACAAGTCCCTGCAGCATAGCACATGATTTCCATGAATTATGTATCGACCAAAGATAATACCAATTTGATTTAACACCATTTTCTTACATATGAATCAAGACAGTAAAGTAATACACTTAGGATTTATTCATTTAAAAGGTTATTGTAGCAAATTCTCTCTCAAAATGAAGAAATAAATTACGGAAAAATACAAGTCAATATGGCACATGAGATGCAGATATCTTATGAACTCACAAGTTTGACAATTGAGTTAATAAGGAAAAGCCATCCGGAATGCTTCCAGTTAACTGATTCCCTGACAGAGACCTAAATATTAAAAAGAAACAGAAACTGTTTTAAGGATACTTGTACAAATGGACATAACAGCAGAAGATTTATTGAAAACAACAAGGAAATCATGAATTTAGAGATGATAAAGATAGCACACAGGCTCCTCAGAGTAGGAGGCAAAGTGAATGGAATGACCCCTCCAATGTGGTTGTTGCTAAGGTCGCTGCACGTTAGTGAAACAGAAAGCTTCATCAGGTTTCTATTGCAAATAATTGCACAATAACTCGCAAAGTTCTAAAATTTCCCAATTAATCAAAAGTTCAAAACAACTTTGGATCCTCTAATGACCAGTGACTTTGGGTCAAAAGGAGCCTAGTGTAAAGGAAGTAAGAACAATATGGCAGATTAACTCAGTTTAAATCATATTGGACATAACAGTGCTGAATTTAGTGATTCCGAAAGACGACAAAATATCTAAATGTGTATTCAGTAAACATAGGGCAACATGTACCATTTTATCTTGAAAAGCAACACTTACATTTCTATGATGGATGGGAAATTCAAATTACTTCCGAGCTGTCCAGTCAAATTCATGCCTCCGAGTTGTCTGTCAACCCAAATCAAAATACAGATTCTAGTGAGCCTTATCCCAGCTGCTTGCATGCAGCTCTATCAATCAAACAACTAAGGAAACACTAGATATAACATTACTCTTTGAAAAACAATTATCTAGAATATGAAAACAATAACACAGTGTTAACCAACAATGGTTTAGGAAAGGGAGAATGGTTGGACATACATGGCAGTTATGTTGGAGAAGACACAAGCCACACCTTGCCACTGTTCCAAACATGGATCTCCTCCCACGAGCACCCACCCTTGAAGAGGTGGTGAGCCCAGAGCAATGTATAGACTGTTGATTGCTGCAACTATGACCATAACACATATCAAGAGATATTAGGTTAGATAACATGCATGGTATTTAACCAGGTGAGACTCCCCATTACATTTATAAGCATCAACTTTTAAAGGAAAACAAAAAAACATCAACTTCTGGCTGCAAAGATTCCAGCAAAATAATAAAATGAAATGAAATAAAATAAAAATAGTTCTTTTTTTTCTTTTGGATTTCTTATACCTTCCATGAGAAGGAAAAAGAGCATCATATATTTGAAAATAGAAAAAAAAAAAAAAATCTAGGAAATGAGAAGTGTCTACAATACCATCAACTGTGTCAGTGTCCCCAACACAGAAAGTTCCGGTGAGAATCACCATGGACAAGAGAAAGATTCGGACATGCAACTCCAAATTCGTGAAACCCATTTGCTCAAAGGGGTCAGGTTCCAATAATGAAGCCTCAACGGCTAAACTGAAGCAACTGAAGCTCAAAAATTCAGAATCGAACTAACAATACAGAACAAGACAAAGGTAGAAACTTTCACAAAACTGTGCGGTAATTCTGAGAAAGAAAACAAACCCTTCATAGAACAGAGCCAAATAAACGGGAAATGGGCTGCGGAAAAGGTTAAAAAAAAAAAACTTTTTGTTTGGTATGGTGATGAAGAGTGAAAATAAGAGAGAAGTGAGGAAGGGAGTTAGAAACAAAAATGGGGAGTGAGAAGGAAGAGTTAGAAAGCCCTAAGCAAGCATGATTGTAGAAAAAGAGAAGAGTTGCATCATCCAAATCCAAAAAACATAAACAGATACAGTCACTGTGTGAACTGTGAAAGAAGCAGTGTGTCCCTTCTTGTTCCTGTTCCTGTTTTGCTTTCTCTCTCTTTTCAAAAAAAGGAAGCAGCGTTATTGTTTTTTAATTTCTTTAATGAAATTGTGGATTGTGGGCTCCACCATCCCCCACGTAAGAAGAGAATCAGACAGAATGATGGAATTATGCAGCACATACCATAAACTTAAACTATATTCAAATATCAATGATCCTTTCCGTCAACAGCAATGATGATTTTGAATTGATTAACTTGTTATTTCCGTTAATTTTGCATTTTAAGAGATTGGATAATAATTTTGCATTTTCATCTGTTATAAAATATAAAATGAGTTTAATTAGATATCTGTGTAATAAGACTTTATGCTGATAGTATAGGACAACTAAACTTATAAAAATATATTCAATAACAAAGGAATATTTGTTTACTAAAAAATAGTTGATTGTAGTGAAAGTAAATCATGTCGTCGGATAAATTTTACCTACAAGATCAGTAATTCTAGCTCTAGAGTCACCACTTTGAGGAGAGCTTTATATAAGTATCTTCAGGTAATTTTTTTTAAGGGATCTTCACATAGGATTAGTCTCCCAGTTTTATCTACAAAAATATTTAGTGAAAGGGAAAAAAATAATAATAAAAAACAAGGAAATAACTTTTCTCAAGAACAACGCACGCATCTCATGGATGTTGTGTCTAGATATTTTCAAAAAAAATACTGACATGTAACATTTTATTTTAATTATTTTGAGAATTATATACTCACTCCAAATTTAAAGAAAACTTACCTTTTTTTTTCTTTTTAAACATAACGAAAACTTACTTAGTCAACTACTTTTAGGGGATGATTATGTATTTTAAGAAGATGAATTAAATGTATTCTGACCATAACTATCATATATAGTTAACATTAAAAGTTACTTAATGATTATATGAATATTTAGAAAAATCACATATATTTTAAAATGTTTAACCATTTAAATAAAATTTAATGGTCAATATTCATTTGTTATGGGTTGTTCTCGCATGATATGATTTCACAAGATTTTATGGGTTGTCAAAAAAAAAATGTTTCATTTCTTATAATAATGGGTTGTTCTCACATGATATGATTTCACAAGATTTTAATTTGATGCAAGATTAGTGTAAAAAAATTATAGTATTATAATTAATCAATCATATATTGTTACATCATTAAAAATAATTAATTTTGATAATAATTACCTTAAAGTTCACACATGATGTATAATTGGTCATGCAGAAAATTTTACTTTAATAATACATCAAAATTAAACCCATAAGTCATCTTTTTTATTATCAGATAATGAATAACAAATGATATTTTTAATTTTTTTTTTTTTTTATGAATAAAAGATATTTTTACATACATACTAACATACAGGAGGAATACCCTTTGAAATTGCCAAGGCCACACCAGTAAACACGAGAAGATATTTATCTCACAAAAAGAGAATAATAAGAACACTTTATTTTTATTTTTTTTACGATAACTTTTCCGGAATAACATGCAATATTCACATATTTCATATGATATGTGAAACTAATATATTATAATTGTAAAATTATGAAGTGTATTCAGACTTCAGAGTCTTAAGTTCACTTCAGAAATGGACTATACTTGCATTTTGTTTTCACATTTTTCGGCTATCATTTGGTTTGGGTAAAGGGTTTCATGGTTGTTGGTTGTGACACAGAATAAGCAACTTAATTTAGTAAGAAATAGACAAGAACCAAGATGGTTGGTACATCAGACGGAAATTAGCCAAAAAGGAATAGAAATGATTACTCACACATTTAATCTATCCGTCAAATTTGTCTTAAGTGGTGCAAGGCACATTTTGCATTTGCGTGAATATCAAATTTTGTACTTACAGCTCCAATTGCCTTATATAGTCTTTCAATGGCGTAAACGAAACCTTGTAGTTGGTTATGGGAAGCATAAGCAATTCTGATTCTTACCTGTTTGATTTTGAGTGTCCAACTAATGTTTTTAAATTTGGATGAAATGAAAAGATCCTATTGATTTTGATTCATTGGGATGTGATAACTGTGAGTCTATGAATCAGAAAGAAAAACAAACCAGAATTTTGTTAAAGTATCATAATCTGCAAAGGTTTGTGGAACCTTCGCTTTGGATGGCACAGTGACTCCCTTTCTTTGCACAATCCAACTAAATGTTAAATATTTTGCTGTGAAGCATAGCCACCGGCCATATTACAGTGATTATAGGAGACCATTACATCTTACAATAACTGGTTGGACTAGACTGAAATAACAAGCTCTGGCCAGCTTGTTATGGACCCTGAGAGGCCCAGTGGCCTTTCAAGTAATTTTTCTAATTTTCTTAATATTATAAATTGTAGCCCCAAAAATATACACACATGTAAAAGAAACCTTCTCAAGTTTTTGAAATTTTCTTCCTTTCTGGGTAGTCAAGATGAGATTATATTAGACCCCAAATAATAGGATCAAGTAGATACGAGATTACAACATGTTCTACGATCATAAACATATAGATAATTGAGTTAGATGCATGTATCAGTTGAAGATTGCATCTTGATAGGAAACAAGGATAAGAGAGATTAGGATGTGAGAGTGAACTACTCTCTACCTGGAGCACATGAGCAGCCGCACAACTGCTTAATGAGGAGGCAGTATGTATATACTCCAGATGAGAGACTTCTTAATAGGCTTCTAAGTGAAAGGCCCAACCCATCATAGGCTTTTCAAGACTAAGCCCAATATAATTTCATCATATTGGTTAAAATGCTTATAATATTAATAATTAACCATAATTAATATATCAACTATAATTCCTAATAATTAATTAATGCCAATCCATAAAGTTGATTAATTAAAGTAATTAATCCAACAAGTCATTCCTCAGGATTTACATTCAATGTCCATTAACTCTTTGACTATCAGCTAGACATTTCTAGAAAAATTAGCTGACTGTGACATCCGCTCAAATTTTAAGAAACGTATGAAAAAAAACTATTTTTTACCGATAACTTCATTCATATTTTTTGACTTGGGAGTTTATTCTGGGTAAATTTGGCATTTGCAAAAATAATACTTTATCATTTTTTGAGATATTACCGCAGATCAGGATCAATTTTGAGTGCATATGTCCCCTTTATCATTATCTGAATCTCAAAATCATCATCAAACGCTTGTATTTGTCACTTACATTATGGGTTTAGAGTGAGATTTAGAAAGTGCATGGTTTTTATTCTTTAATAAAAGTTTAAAATATTGAAATAAGACTTTTCTTCAAGTCTTCAAGAATTACTCTTCAACCCTTTTCCTCCCTTCAATGAACAATAGAGCGTAAAATGGAGTGTCTACGCACCTATATTGCCTAAAATTTCTGCTTCAGCCACTGGTACTGATAGCAACACTTTTTAAGACTTTTACATTATGACGACTGCTTTTTATACATACAGAAAATAATGGTACCCCCATCTTCATTTTGTTCTGATCTGCCCATTTTGTCCAGCATTCTATTTTTGATCAATATGGATTTGTTTATGTTATCCTTTCGGCAGGGACATGGGATCATGAGTTGTCCTTAAATTTTTTAAGTAACAACTCATGGCTGGTAACCATTTTTGTTAACTATCCTCTTCAGGCTGCATAATTACAGCCACTAGCTAATATACTTTTGGAAGGTGGGTATATTATTCATTGGGCTGGTTTGGACTTCAATGGGCCCAGACGTTGTCGGCCCGTAGTCATGGTCTTATCTTATGGGTCAAGTTCCAAGAGTCCAGAATCCAGTTCGTAAGAGTTACCTCTAACAAAGGATCATTAATTCTTATTTGGCTCTCTCTTTCACTTTTCATTTCAAAGTTCAAAAATTCCTGCCATTTTCACGGGCTAACAAATTAGTATTAATTTTCCAGCATGGGTTTGTTTCTTCATATGACTTTTCATACCAAGTCATGGTGTAAGTCTGTAAGACTATTTTGAACCATTTTTTATTATAGGAGGACATTGGTTAAGGTCTTAAGGACTCTCGAAAATTAATTTTTTATTAGAAGAATAAGTTTCAATAAAAAATAATTTATAATTGAAAAATGATATCTTCTTAGGACATTAGAGAATTATCATCCCTTAAGAAGATATCATTTTTTCATAAAAATAGTTTTTTATTCCTTAATTAAACAGTACCCTTAGATTAGTTAGTATTTACTATTATCGTATCTTAATATAGAGTTATTTAATTTAAATATTCAAAATACAATATTTAAATAATATTTATTCATACTCACGGTAGACGCACTATCCTAAACCTAAAGGCCCAAAACAGATAATGTATTGCGGATTTAAAATATATTTTTGTTTAATATATGTTATTAAATGGATTGAAATTGCACATAGCACCCATGCGGCCGTGGGATCCACAAAGTATATTAATCTTGGGATTCTGGAGGGACACAAGCACCATAGGTTTCATCACGGCTTGAATAAAGGTACGAAATTATATATATATATATATATATATATATATATATATATATATATATAATTTAATAATATTATTTATTAATTTTAAATTAATCTAATAACTTTTAAAATAAGTTTCACCTTTTTTTATAATTGAGGGGAAAATAACACAACTAGGAAATCAAATGAGGTGTACTATACCCCAAATCATCATCCCGATGAAGAAAATCTAACACAGGAGAAACTCTATCAAAATCATCATCTCGATGAAGAAGATCTAACATAGGAGAAACTCTATCAATTAATATTCATTGAAATGAACCATTATGACTCATGTCTGCCAAGAGATCAACACACTTATTTGCTTTGCAATAAGAATGGACCATTGAGATTTGCTAATATGGAAAACGAAGAAGGTACGTTACACTTCTAGTAGAGGTTGGAGGAAGGGAGGCAATGGAAGTGCACCATTATCGAATGAGGTTAACTACTACATGAGAATCCATCTCAAAGATCTTTGACCGAATGGAGAGACAAATCTTTGACAAGCTTTATTTCCAAGAAGAGGCCTAAAGTTTAGCCATCACTGTATTACTTACCATCTCCAATGGATGGATGATTCCTGGGGGTTCTTATTTTTAAGAACCTGTTCTTATTTTTTATATTATTGGAGTGCTCCACCGTGACAGCCAAGTTAGATAACCGTTCTTCTACAAGAACTGATTCTTAACAATATATATGAATTAATTTTTTAAGTTGAAATTAAAATAAAAATAAATAGTGGTATAAATAATAAGTGAGGTCACATGTGAGACCCATTTAAGAACCCAAAATTGGTTCTTCCATTAGAGTGAAAAGGAGGTTGAGTTCTTATATTCCAAGTAGTATCTTTTGACCCACTATATAATAGATAAGAACCACATTTGAGTTATTCCACTATGGGTGCTCTAAATTGCAATAGAAGCCTTTGATAAAAGTTCTAGATGAATCTTGAATGAGGCTGCCACAAGCTGTGCTACCTTCTTTTCTATCTTCTCTAAAAATTATACTGTTATCACAAAAAAAAATTTCAGTCAAGTTTGTTAAAATATCATATTAAACTCAAAACATACTTTTTCAAAATAAAAACTGTTTTTTTAGCAGGAATAAATTGTTTTTTTAGTTCCCAAACACCAATTACTACATCTTCTTTCCGTTTGCAGTATCCCATCCTCCCGGTTACCCTAGTTACTACTACATCTTCCATTAATTCGCAGATTCGATCGTCCTGGTTACCGTAATTACATATTTGTCCACTCTGGCCGCATTGGACATCCATTAACCCATTGACCCTCAGAATGTTTCATTGGTTGGTTAAAAGTGTTTTTCGCTGAGAGTACAACGCATTGAATCCCTGATGAAGATTTGAGCCTAGGAGGTCTTCCTCATGTTAAATTTGGTAGATTATTATGTAATGTCATGTCATGAAAATCATGGGCCCCATTAGTCTCCCTCTTAGATTGTACACTGCCCCACTGAACCAATGATTACTGTGCCTCTCTCATTCTCATTGGACATCTATTGTTTAATTGTTCACTCACATGGGACGGTTGTGAGGTTATCTCAGAGTTTAGCATGATAGCATCCGCGAAACTTGCCCAGAGAAAGGAATGGGACACAGATCTAGAGCCCCACTTCTTCAACCGCAATTATCCTCCTGCAGATATTTATTTTTTAAATATTCACGTTCATGAGAGCAAATTAAGTTGACTACTACCATGCACAAAATGACAGTTTCATGTTGCATTTTTTACTTTTGGCTGAATCTACAAAGTTTCTATTTATTTTATGGATGACATCAATAAACTATTCTGCAAGTTTTAGTTTTATGATATCTCTGTACAAAGGGTGGACAAAGCAAGGCATATAATGTTTATGAGTACCATGCTCGAAATACATTTTTTTTTTATTGGATCACACATCACATTCACGGTTTCTTTTACTAATTAAGTATGATTCTTTTTTAATTTTTGTTGCTATCTTTTAAGCATGACTTAAAAATGAGAAAAGGTGTGAAATGTGATTCAACAAAAAAAATGTGTTAAAAATAACGTGTTACTAATATTGTTCATGTTATGAATTCATTCTCATAAACTTAAATAATTAGATAATAAATAATTTCATTATATCTAACAATTCATAAAGACAAATTTTACTTACACACACAAAAAAAAAAAAAAACTAATTCCATACCTTATTAATCTGGTTAATGATATGCTAAACTTTGGTTAACTGTCATTTAATTTCTAATTCGATTTTAAAACATTATTGTTAAAGCAAGCCTCTTGGCCCAGTGGTTGTAAGGCATGCCCTGAGATACTCAAGGGGTCGACTCGTTTTCTCCCGATTTCGATTCCTGGTGGTGTTAAAATAATGGTTGACCAGCGGAAGCCACGTCCCATAAACAGTGATTAGTCATTCGTTGATAGCGTTGGGATACACTGAATTTAGAACAAAAAAATTTATTGTTAACCAATAACAATTATTAATAGGTAAATATTAACGGGTATCCACTAGTTAAGGAATTAAAAATTATGGTTTTGAAAGGGAATAGAAGAAAATTGCTGATAGACCCTTATTAAATTTTGAAAATTACGTATTTTGGTTTTCGTAAATGCTATTACTTATTAGGTACGAACTAAATCTCGTATGTTTTTTAGGATGGTCCTTTGCAATTTCGTCAGGTTCGTTTCATATTCAATAGCAATTCTCTTTGATTTTTCACTCTTTTCTCATGAAACAACCTTCCTTCCGAAACTCTCTGCCTAATTAAATATGTGCCCTTCCTCTTTTCACTCATGATTAGATTTCATGAATCTCTATACATTTCTTATCTCCTTTATTTTTCACGAAAATTCCCATCAATCGTCGAATGACATGATTCATTTTTCTTTCATATCTATGCTTGTGTAATGTGAGAACCATAACTCACTACTAGGTTTTCTTTGTTGATAATTTCAATGTTGGTGATCCGTGATTACCATATTAGGGTTGTTAGGATCGGGGAAGCGCTAACGAGAGATCATCTTACATAGGTTATGATATCCTTTCATGAGCTAAATAAAAAACCATAAAAGTGGACTTAACATCAAATCTTGTTTCAAAACCTTATAAAGGCAATGTGTCTAGGACAGAGAAAATGCTCACATCGGCTAAGTGAAAAATCACCAAAAACGAGCTTGACACCAAGTCTTGATCCAAAATCTTAACATTAAATTTATCAATCTTTTTTCACTTACATAACCTTCGACTTACGAAGTTATTATTAATATGGGACTTCTTCTGTCCTTCATCCATATTAAAGATTATATTATATGCCTTCAACTTTAAAGCAGTGAATAAAAATACATTAAATTCTGTCTTAATTTCCTTCCTTCCCACTTGTGTCTGAATTGCTTGCGTGACAGTTGGAGATCATATAATAAATGTCTTCACTTGACCTCTGCATTTCACTCTCCTTTCCTAACTACCCTTTTGCTCTTTTTTGCCCTTTCTCTTGCATGCTTTGCTTCTTCAAGTAAGTTGTGACTCTGAGTAATGCAAAGCTACCTCTTTTGTGACATCCCAGCCATACATTAGCAACCTTTGATGTCTGTGCTTTTTAGGATGGAAAGTGGGAAACCTAAGACTCGGTTCCAGTTGGTGAAGAGTAGAAATTCTAACACTGAAAAGAAAACCAAAATGGGTTGTTGTATGAGTACTAGTAACAGCAAAGGATCTTCATCACCAAAGGATTCAGCACCAAGATCCAGCATTTCCAGAGTGAAAGCCACAGAAAACAGAGCACCCCCTCCTCCACTTGAGGAAGAGACAGTGAAGGAAGTTCTCTCAGAAACACCCAAATGGAACCCAAAATTCGAAGCTGAAAAGCCACCCCAGAAGCCAAGCTTTGACAAAAAGCTTGAAGGAGAAAGCAAGGTTGAGAAGAAGACAATGGCATTGGGTATCAACAAAGGAACCGAAGAGATCTCTGAAGTTTGCAGCTTGAGCGAGAGCGTTTCTACAACCACTGTCACCGATATGAGAGAAGAGGAAGAAGAAACGCGCCAAAGGGTTCACAGATCTCCCGCCAAAATGCACAAGAACCGCTCATTTTCCGGTGACTTTGGCGGCGGCAGGAGAGGAAAATCGCCGGCGAGGAGGTCGGAGCAATCCCCGAGTGGGAGGAATGTTGGGTCCGTGAGGGTTGTTCGGGGCATAGACCAAATGGGGAATGGGGTGACGAGGAACCAGACTGGCGGCGGCGTTGATAACTCCGGCCGGCGATCCAGGTCGCCTGCCACACGCGCCGGCAATGGGGCGACTAGATCTGTTGTGGGTCGGAGCCCATCTGCAAGAAGAACAAACCAATCCCCTGCCAGAGTCAGAACCGCCGCTCCGGAGAATGGTGGCCGGAAAAAGGAGAGTCCGACGATGGAGGGTAATTGGCAATCGGAATCGGCTAATGAGTCGTTGGAAAACCCACTTGTGTCATTGGAATGCTTCATCTTTCTCTAGGGTTTTATTTTACCAAGTCCAATGGTGGTAGTGGGGTGGCACCACCATTGAGCCACCGTAGAGTAGGTGAGCTTAGTGTCAAGTCATAGTTATTATTTAATGTATTTATCATCGTCAGTAACTCCTATTTTATGTACTTCTTTCTTTAATTAGTGTCTAGATTTAATGCTGTTTGGGGTGTAAATATGTAGAGTCAAAGGTCAACTGCAGGATATAGATCACTCTTATCATTTTGGTGAACCACGACGGTTAAAAAGCAGAATATGTCACGAAATATTATTTGCAGAGTAAATATCTGATTTGATTCTTGAAATTATGAAGTAGTATTAATTTGATTTTTGAAATTATCAAAATTTTAAATTAGTCCTTAAATTTGCAAAATGGTAATTAATTTAGTCCCTCCGTTGAAAATCATATGGACTAAGTTGATTTTAAGTTAGCAGTGTCAAGGACTTAATTGATATTAAGTGAGTAAAATGAGAGATGAAATTGATACTAACTTATTTTTCAGGGATTTTTTGAAATTTCGATAATTTTAAAGATTAAATTGATGTTATTTCATAATTTCAAGGATAAAATTGGATATTTACTCGTTATTAACATAAATATGATGTGGTACATGAATAAAAATGGGATAAAGGATCTGTATCTCCGATTGCAGGATTTAGTTGTTAGGAGAAAAGAGTGAGAGAATGGGTGAGTTGTCCCAAACTCCCAACATGGCCTTTTGGATACTAGAATACGACAATGCCAGTAGTAAAAAATTGACCTCAGTTTTACTTAACTTGGATCATTGTTCTGTTTTCTCCTCTGCGAGTAGATTTCTACTATTTGTTCACCGAACTGATAGCTGATTGGCTGGTTAGGAAAGATTGCGTTTCTGGCATAAATGATTCAGTCTGTACCAAAATATTCACCTGCCATTTTGTGATAATGAAAGATTCAACCTTACGGTAAACTTAACTACGGAGAGGAAGGAGAGTATGACGACTCAAATTTGTTTTATTCAATTTTTTATTTTATTTTTTTGGTTAAATTGGTTTCTGATGTGAGTGATTTGTAAGGCTTTTTAAGCTCCACGAAAAAACCATTCAATACGGAGGGTTAAATAAAGTTACAGCAAAAGAGTTATGTTTTACAAAAAATTACAAATAATGGTGGCCGGTTTCCTGACAGAGAGGCAAACTAAAGTGAGTGTCATGCACATGGTTTTAGCTTTTCGAGGTTCTATATTTTGGGATGAGATTAGAACTGAAGGGGGACGCACACTGCTAGAAAAGAATACTCCTCCGCTAGGAAGGAGGAAGAAGGCCTTCAACAACTTCGAGGCTTATTGGAAATAACAATGCCTTTTTTCACTCCTATTCCTAATTAGGGTTCGATTTGTTCCTTGAAAATCTGTTATTACTAGAATCTGAAACACCAGCTAGATAAAATTATTCAAATCATGGATTAACATTTATGGTCGATTTTGAGATTTTTTTGGTTAGAATGTCTTAAAAGAAACACAGGTTAATCAGAATTTGTTATTAAAGGAATCGTTTTCCTCTGCTGCTCCGTGGGGAAGATTAAAAATGCAGTTGTGGAGCATCTTTAAGGCAGGTTCTTGCGCTGAAATCTTAGAACAATTCTTATATAAGACTGCTATTGGAAAGGGAAGAGTTTGATTCTTTTATGAGAATGGTTCTTTTTATAAGAACACAGTTATGATTTGAAAAATATTTCCTTCCTCTGAAACCAACCAAAAGGGGATATAAAAAATAAGTTAAAGCCAACGAAGGTTGGTCCAGTTGGTAAGGATACGGCTCATAATCCACAAGGTCGTGAGTTTGAATCTCACTATCGATGTGAGAATCTCGTTTGTGGGTAATCTGTAAGTACCTCTGTAAGCGCTCTTTGAGCCGTGACCCAACTCACCTAAACTTTTGTACACTAAACAAAAATATAAGTTAAGAAATAAGAACCTAAGTTGAGTTCTATCATTGGAATAAAAATTAGCAAGGGTGTGTTTGGTTCAAAGGAGGGGAGGAGGGGGATTTTAACTAGCTATTGTGTTTGGTTCAAAGGAGGGGAGGAGGGGGATTTTAACTAGCTATTGTGTTTGGTTGAGGGGAGGGGAAATAACGCTATTAATGTTTGGTTCACAGGTGGAGGGGAGGGGAGGGGAGGGAAGTGGATGGATTTTAAAACAAAATTACTTTTACACCTTTATAATTATTTATTTAAAGAAAAAACAAGTGAGCATGTTTTGGTCAATGTAAGCAAAATGTTTTAAAATTTCTTCTCTTCCCTCTAAATCCACATTGGAGGGGAGCCAAAATTAAGTGAGGAGGGATTTTGCTTCCCTCCCCTCCACTAAAAAAAGTTGAACCAAACATGCTTAATTTAAAAAAATCTCTCCCCTCCTCTCAATTCCCCTCCAACCAAACATTACCTAAAGGTTCTCAAATTCTACGTGATATTGTAGAACCTACTAAAAGAGAACTACAAAAAAAGAGCATTTTAGGGACTGAATTTTCGGTGGCTATATGGCCAAAATCGGTCCCTAAAACAACCGGGGACCGATTTAGGGACCGATGTGCAGTCGTGACTAAAACAGTGGTCACAAATCTATTTAGGGACCAATTTCGAAACGGTCTCTATTTAGGGACTGAAAATGCAGTCCCTAAATTCGGTCTCCGGAGTTGGTCACACAGGTTTCCGAGACCATATCAGGGACCCATTTTTCAAATTTTAGGGACCGAATTTGCGGTCGCTATATTATATAACGGCTAGTATTTAGCAACCCTTAAATCAGTCCCCAATGTAGTCACTATTTTGAAACTAATTTTTTAAGTTAAATTAAATTATATCAAATCAAATTAAAATAAATTGAATTAAAATAAAATAAAATAAATTAAACCAAACCAAATAATGGACAAAAGAGAACACATTATATATAATCCAAAGTTTACACATCGTCTAATCCATAAAATATAAAAATAAGTACATAACATAAATGTATCTCCTAATCATGACGACAGGACGAGGGAAATGAGCTAATATCATAAGCATCCTCATAATCCACATCCTCATCAAGAGCATCCTCATCATCAACATGAGCTGGAATAGACCTGGAGCCGCTGGTGTATCGATCTCTGTTTGCATCCTCAGCCATCTGTTTACAAGAACACCAAACATAAACTCAAGTTGTCAAGTGGGTACCAACTATATTGGTTTACATATTTGACTTGTTCCTCTTTTTTTCAATAACCTGTTGAAAGTTTTTACTACAAGAGAAAAACCTTAGATACAGTAATGACATGGTACTTTCTTGTTTCCTATACATTAACCATGGGTCAATTTTGAACCTTTAAATTTGAATCCATACAAAAGCTAGAGAAGAATCAACCTGATGACATATTCATCAAATTCATAAAGTAGACAAGAGAAAAGAGAAACACAAATCTTCTAAACTAGTATTCTAACACATGGCTCACTAAACCAGAAAACTAAATATTTTACATGGTTTTAACACGTAGACACATTAAGCATTTGTATAAGAATTCAATAAGAAGAATTCAGAAGCAAACCAGTGTGAACAATAAAGAAAGGTAATATCAAAGACTAAACATAGGTAATTAATATTGATTAACTACAGCCATAATGATTATGGCCAGGAATTAGGACAAATGGTTCTCTGATTTCAGAAAACACTAGAGTTCTAAATTCAAATCCATCCAAACACTAGATGGCATTGTGTCTCAAATCAAAACTCTTCTAAGTGCAATGAACAAACAACAAATGCATTGGTCCTCATTCCAATGCTTTGGCAAAAAACATTTGATAGATGGTAATAATGTTGCCCTGTAAAAAGAGGAAGAACAAAGGTGAGAAGAAATAGCAAAATGATAAAAGAGAAAGAATGGTCTAAAGGAAGAACGTACGAAAGTGCAACAATCCCAAGTAAAAAGAAATAGTCTGTCAATACAGCATTCACCAAGTCCTTAGATAGAAACTTTTTTTTTTTTGCAAAAACAAATTTTCCATTAACCTCAAATTCCAATTCAAAGAGAAAGAAAGGAAACAGTAAACACAAACCATGATCAATCTCAATCAATCAAGGTCCTTAACAACCTGAATCCCCATGCTATTAGCGGTTCCAATAATTGACTTTGTAATTGACTCCAGAGACATGTTCTGCAAGTAAGGATCTGATTGCTTCACCTTCGCGATCTCGTACACGTGCCTAAGCGACAGTGTCGACACCATGCCTTAGATAGAAACTTGAAGAGTAAGAAAAGTGATAATAACAATGCACTCCCAACAAAGGGAAAACACATGGCATGTTCATTCAACATTGTCTCCTGCATTAGGATATGCAACATAATTCAGAGCAATGAGATCTTGAGACATGAAAAGAGAAACATAAAGAGAATGAGGACTACTGTGTCCCAAAAAATACTAATTTAACAGAGATTTGAATTTTTTTTAGGACAAAGTTGGAATTTTCAAGATTTTTTGTTTCTCACAGGAGTAAATTGAGAGCAGTTTTTCATAGGGACAAACTTGGCTATTTATATTTACTAAAAAAAAAAAACTACAAAAACTACCAAAAAAGACAAAACAAAGCATCTTCTACTGAGGCATGAAAAAAAAGGGGGAAATTACCAACAAGCCTTAAACAAGAGAAACAAACCTGCTAATGCCAAATTCGCAATTCTCTGTGTTTTTCATCTTTTCAACTCTACCTAACACGTTAAACTAGCAAAATTTTCTGGATCTAATGAACTTAAAATCTTTCCGAATGTGGCCTACCCCTGCGATCAGAAACAACGGCTATTTAATAAAACAAACACATCGGTGATCAATTCCAAATGAATTTCACGGAACAGAAACAACAAAAAAACTGAATTTTGATTTTTCTATGAAATTAAACCAATTCCAGCAAAAGAAAAACTTACCTTTGTTTACGGGGAGGGGGAGGGACAGGGACAGTGGCATCTACCTTCCTTCTTCACGTTCTAGCAGAAGTGAGTGAAAACCCAAAGCAAAAAAAACAGATCAAATCGTTATAGGGTTTCAAATATTTTTAGCAGTTTCAGAGTGAGAAAAGAGAGAGATAACAATGGGGTGAGCGGATTTGAGGCTTGGTGGTGGTGAGGGTTTGGTCGGTGAGAGGAGACGATTTATCAGTTTCAAAAAACCAGGTGGTGGTGGCTGTTTGAGGTTTGCTCACGGTGGAAAGGGTTTGGTCGGTGAGAGGAAATGGAGAGGGAAAGGGATAGGGTTTGGGCGATGAGAGGAAATGGAGAAGGACGGGTTTGGGAGGTGGATTTCGGTCTGAGTGTGAAATGAGTGTGTTAGCGTTTTCTGAGTGAAAAAACAAAAAGCGAAAGAGGGGGAAGAGACAAAGTGCGCTTTTCTTAGGGTTTTAGAGCCAGGGACCGAATTTTCGGTCTCCATATTGTCTTTGATAATTAAAAAAAAATGTATATTGTTGGGTGGTCTCAAAATCGGTCCCCAAACGAGTCAGCACGTTTGACTTGTTCCATTTTTATTTAGGGACGGATTTAGAGACTGATTTTTTTGCGACTGCTTATTCGGTCCCTAAATCAGTCCCCGATTGATATCAATGACCAAATTCTTAAAAACTCTGCTTCGGTCCCTAAAACGGTCCCTATTAGAGACTGATTTCATTCGGTCCCTAAAATCAGTCCCTAAAATGCTCTTTTTTTGTAGTGGATTTTAAGAACCAAAATTGGATTCTAGTATTGGAGATGTTCTAGGAATTCTATAACAAAATATCTCATAATTATACCTATCCATGATTAGGTTTTGGATCCTATACTCTTTTTTCCAAACAGCTACACAAATCATGGTCATTTTTTTTTTTTTTTGATAGGCCAAATGGTTAATTGTTAGGGTGTTAGTTGTTAGAGGGGTGGGGGGGGGGAGGGATCGAACCCCTCCCATGTTACTCCTTCCTTCATTTCCTTCCTTTGTGTCCCTTGGCCACTTGGGCCACGTCATTAATCACAATAACATATTGATCTACGTAATATACCAAGGAGACCTAATAGTAATGCAAATAGATTCAATTGCATGGCAAAAAAAAATTTGTAGCTCAGAAGTTGGAACATTTTAAAAAGCCATACACCATGTAGACTGTAGTGGTCCTAATTTTATATTAACCCGTTAATGGTGCTTTCACTTGCTAGCTAGGTTTCTACTCTGAAATGTTTTTGGTGCCATATAAAGCATTTTGGAGTGTTCCTTTTAAGTCGTCCCTTTCGAGCATAGAGACAAACAGTTCATCTACCACCAATGATATGGCATGATATGGGGAAAGAAGGAATGTCCAAGGCTCAAAGCTCAAAATTCTACCCAAAAGAGAAGCAATATAGATCCCATGGAATACTTTGGCATTATTTAGAGCTTTGGGGATTCGTCAATATCTGCCACCACTCAAATTCAAAAGGGTCACACGGTTCTTTTAGGTACACAAAGGATCACGGTTTTGATTACGCTTGAGATATCAACAAGGATCGATTGTATATTAAAGACATGTGTAAGGAGTCAGCTTTTGATGGTGGAGCCATTGGAATTTTAATATACTATTCAGTATTCACACCCTCACTTTTTCAATTTTTTCAATTTTTTTAAAATTATCCTTATTTCAATTTTTCTTAAAATAATATATTTTAGTTTTATAATATAATTATCCTTTCACACACTATGAGAATTTGATATGACCAAGTGTACCGGGTTGATACAAATAATAAATTGGTGAGACACCGAATATTATCATCAGGATCGATGGCCAAAACCAATTCACAAATTAAACAAGTATTCAGACTTAGATTTTGAAATATGAGAATCCAAAATCATAAAATAAGCAATAAAAGCAAGCAAATAAATTTTGGTTTTTCGTTTTGGAATTTTAACAAACACTTAGAAGGCAAGAACAAAATATAGAAACACCAGGGACTCGATTTCATCCAATTATTAATTCGGGTTCTTCATAGACAAAGTACCCTTTATATTATTGAAAACCTAATTATTCTAATCTCAATTCAATTGTTGAAGGTTAAATCCTGTAAGTGGTTCTAACCCAAATTCCTTTGGTGAAACAACCCAATCAAATCCTACCCAACTAGCCTAATTCCTTAGGTCAAGTCAATAAAACATGATGATTAAGCTCAATGAAATTTTCTAAACACAACCACATTAACCAAGTTATCTATTCCTAGATTAACTCAATTAATTATATCAATTGCACATGGCAAATCCACAACTCATTATTCCTAGCATAGAAGTGAACCCACAAAACAAATGAATGATGGCCAAACATTCAATAGCATTAAGAATAACAATTAACATATCAACAAGATAAATCATTCATAGAATATAGAGGAAATCAATAAACCGTCATCAAGTCATGGATTACATCAAATCCCTAGCAAAAAGGGGTTCAACTAGACATGCTAAACCTCAAAAATAAAGAAAACAAAGAAAATGATAAGAAAAAGTCCATGAACATTCGAAGAAGCGAGATATTCCAATCTTTGAGTCTTCTCCTATCCAAATAATCTTCAAAATTAGGGGTGGACAACAGTCGGTTTCGGTCGGTTTCAGGTCCAAAAATCTCAATCCGACGAAAACCGACCATGAGAATACTTAAGGGCACTGGTTAACATTTGCACAAAAACAAAAAAAAAACAAAAAAATATCATCATCAAGAAGCAAATTGGTGGATGGTTCCTTGAAGATGGGCGGTGGATCTTGGATCATGGGTGAAATTGAAGAGCTAGCCAGTTATCCGTTTTGAGCCGCCGGACATATATACTGCACTTTTCTTAGCTTGGGATAAGGAGATGAATAATCTCTGAGTGGAATGTGATTCTCCTCAGCGTCAAGTTGGTACTTGACAATTGTATTCCGTCCCATTCTTATACTACATTGATCAGGTCCATTCATGATTTAGTGCAACGTTCGTGGAATATTCAAATAACACATGGTCTTTGGGAAGGAAACAAGGTAGCGAACTGGATAGCCAATCGATCTCATGATGTAGGGATTATATTATGCATATTTTGGATAGACCACCTTTCGGGTGTGGGGACTTGCTTATGCATGATCTTGCTGGGATTTCTTTCCATCGTAGAATTCTAGCTTAGGGCAGCATTTGATACAACTTTTACAAAAATATTCCCTAGAATGTTGGCATGGGAATAAAAGAATCCCATGTTTGATACATGTTTTTAAAAATTATTCACAGGCATAACAGATTCTCAGTAATAAAATTAGTGAATGATAGTTAGAAACTTAGGAAAACTTTATTCTTATGCGTGAAGGTGAGAAACAAAGATTCCTAAGAATCACATAATCACATCCTTCAGGAATTTAGTTTGTCTGTGAAAAAAAATTCCAATGTCATCTAATTGTTTTGTTCAACTCCTCTATACCAAAAAACAACTTTTGCGGAGACCCAAACTAATTTCTTTCTAAGGGGGTTGAGTAGCTCAACTGATTTAAGCTAAAGGTATAAGGAGTAAGAAGTCCATGGTTTAAATCTTGGTAGGATAAAAAATTAGCATAACAACTAATTGGTAACATTTGCATATAAAAAAAAAAAAAACTATTTCTTTCCAAGCACCACAATGTGAGTAGGGTTCTCGACGTGGACGGGGCATAATAAAGACTAGAGCCCATCCTCTCCTATGGTTCCGGGCTCAGCAACATAATAAACCTGATTCGATCACATACGAAGCCCATCACCATCAAGCTGTATCCATTGTCTAATGGACTGTATTTGCATAAGAACATGAATGAATTGTATGGGCACATCATGCATAGTAGTAAATCATTGCACGAATTTATCTACATTGACGCACTGTTCACAATTTGATCACTGATCCAGGGTCTACAACAACGGTAAATGGTTGTTCAAGAGTGCAAAAGTCAAGATGGGAAACAAAGCAAACCAAGTCTCACATTGACCGGAGATAATGCTAATAAATAAGTAGTGGACAATTCTCATCCCACAAGCTAGCTTTTAGGATTAAGTTAGATCCAAAATCTAATATTGTATCAGAACTATCCTAAACCCATTATTGGACCACCTACCATATTATCCATACACCAAGCCTAACAGTGCTGAGAGTAAAGGGGTGTATAGAGAAAAAAAAACCAAAGTCCTATATTAATTAGAGATAGTACCTAATAAGAACTAATAAATAGCAGACAATCCTCATTCCATGAATTAGTTTTTGAGATTGAGCTCGATTCAAAATCTAATAAGCTGCGTCATATGCGGATTTTTCACTCAAGTAAAGTGGTATTGATTTTTTGCAACGTTACCTTTTCAATGAAAATATTTATATTTGCTATCACAATCCAAGAATATTAATTTAAAAAAAAAGTATTGTTGCTTTATGCCTGAGAATTCTAAATCAATTTATGTCCGAGACCAAACAAAATTATAATGGTAAAGGTCATTATTTACGTGTTCTCATATGTATGGAAAGATTATTTGAGTCTGCGCGTGCGTTTCTATCATGGTATGTTTAGCATACATGATCTGGTGTGCATGTTAGACAATTTTACAGAGAAAGTTTACCTAGTTATAGGAAAGGGCACAATATGTGGGAAACCCAAAAACTTCATCAATTAGGGAGGGAGGAAATTGATTTCGTAATTCAAAGGTGGACTTCATTGCCAAACCCAGTTTGCCCTATAAACTAAATTATATACACATTGTATAAACTATAAAGAGAGCTTCTCTGGGTAAAAATGGATGGAAGGAAGGCAATATGCTGAACTTTGTAGTATTGAATTCTCTCATACTTGGTTGATGATGGGGAGGGTGTTGTTGGAAGTGGAACAAGGTAGTGTGTTATGCTGATGGGAAGGCCATGAAATCCGTTCAGGGCAACATGGCACAGGGGCAGGGTGTGCAATGAATGTAGGTATCTCATCTCCAGGCATCATAACTGAAACCCAACTTGCATATAAACTCATCTGCATAAATTACATAACCAACTGAATTGTGAATTATCAACATAAAATTGTCAGCAAGCAGAAAACAATTGATTTCCTATCATGGTTTTTCAGCTAAAGATTCAATCAGTTTGGTTCTTTTGTAATGTTATGGTAATGGAGAGGGAAAATGCTATTTGTTAAGAATAGGTTAAAGTAATGTTTTGGTCCCTATACGTGACACTGATTTTCAATTTGGTCCCTATACGTAAAAAGTTATCAATTTGGTCCCTATACGTGACACTGATTTTCAATTTGGTCCCTATACGTAAAAAGTTATCAATTTGGTCCCTATACGTGACACTGATTTTCAATTTGGTCCCTATACGTGACACTGGTTTTCAATTTGGTCCTCACCGCTAATTGGTCCCAATATAAGAGTGACCAAATTGCAAATTATTATCATATGTAGGGATCAAATTGAAAATAATTGTCACATGTAGGGACCGATTTCAATTTTTTTTTGTTGAATTGGTCCCTACATGTGACAATAATTTGTAATTTGGTCCTCTTATATCGGGACCAATTAGCGGTGAGGACCAAATTGAAAACCAGTGTCATGTATAGGGACCAAATTGATAACTTTTTACATATAGGGACCAAATTAAAAACCAGTGTCACGTATAGGGACCAAATTGATAACTTTTTACGTATAGGGACCAAATTGAAAACCAGTGTCACGTATAGGGACCAAATTGATAACTTTTTACGTATAGGGACCAAAACATTACTTTAACCTTAAGAATATTTCAAACAGTGTCAGCAAGCACAAAGGAAAAGCAAATTAAATACTGTCATCCATTTTCAAAGAGAAATACGAATGGCTGGGTCCCACAACTTGCTGTTTTTATAGTAAAATCGGTCCACCTCATGTTCATTGTCCAGAACATGTAGCAATGCCCTTTTTGTTTAAAACAATATCTACCTAAAGCACTCATGAGCGCGCAAAAATAATTATTATCATTAATACAAACATTGGTTAAGCAGCATAGTGCTGTTAAGTTGTTTGCATCTGATACTAATCTTACAAAACAAGGCCCGGCTAGTGATATACACCAACTCAATCATCAAAGTAATTGAAGTTTAAAATATAAGATTCACAAGGTACACATAATCTTCTCCTAGGGGACCTTCACTTATGTATAAAATGAAATAAAATAAACAACTAAAAAAAACACATTCATCGAACCCAAAAAGTGACAATGCTGATGCTCCTACTGAATTTTTTCTGTTTCTTTTCTGTCAGTCTGAACATGTTAGATAAGGCACCAACACCATCCAACATCGTATCATATATTTGACTTTAACATAAAATATTATATAGGACATTAATTGTGTCCACCTAGATATAATCATACAGATGACACATGGATCCACAAAAAAATAAAGCAATAAAAGCATAATAGTTGCCTTTGGATTAAAAAACTCTATGTTTGTCGTTGTCAAAAAAAAAAAAAAAAACCCTATGTTTGCATATATAAAATAGAACATGTTGAGAGCATAGTTGAAAGTTACCATTGAAAACTTTGTTTTACCTCTTAAACATGAAGCTGGTGAGCTTGAAATCACTACCCTATCAAGATACTGATAAATGCAAATACTCCTCATTAGAGGGCTTTGGATCACTAGATATCACAATAGTTATCCAAGAATCACATTCTATATCTCTACCTTTCCGTGTGATTTTTCACTAATCCAATTTTCCACCATGCATGATTTGTTACTGTAATGTTGAACTGAGTTTTATATCACATAATTTTTAATCAGAAGTATCTTCTCTACATGGTCTCTGAGTACCTGAGTGGTATCATTAACATAAACAACATAAAGAATCAGAAGCCTAAGTGTGGAAACATGTTCTCTAATCCCTTATTCTGTATTCCATTAACACCATAGTGATATCCCCAATGTGATCCAAATTCCAAAAGATATATTGTTAAATTCTTTATAGTTTGATTAGTGAGGCTCATTGACTAATGCTAGAGAATCATTAATAAATTTGTTAAAGTTGAGAGAAACAACTCCACAGACAGACAATGACTCACTCAAGTTGTGCCCTCTTATTGAACACTGAGGTTGGATAAGTAGGTGGGCCTGGTTCCAAAGGAATGGCACAAGGTAGACAACACAATTGTTGCATGCTACTGGTTCATCATACAAAACTAACTTAAAAACCAAAATATCAAGAGATATGCAGAACAAACACTAGTATATATCATGGGATCACCTTCTCTACTAGTGGCTAGCAGGATAAAAAGACCATAAAATAAGGTTCTCATCAAAGATTGAAGGTGGTGATGGAGCAGATGTAGGTCTTAACTCCAATACAAGTTTGGATAAACAAGTCCAAAGACTCATGCCTAGGGTAGGGACCAATCATTCAGTAGAAAACTTCTAGGGAGGACAATCTTCATTTAAAAATCAGAAGACAACACAGTTTACTCATAATAATTAAGCTATTTGACAGAACGTGCAAATGCAGAGAGAATAAAATGAAAACTTTGGTGGTGGGGTTAGGATAGAGCTCCTAAGTTCAAATAGCCAGGAAAAAAACTGGGTTTGTCTTATCAGAAGCTAAATTCAGATTTAACAGGTTTTACATTTTATCTTAAGGAAATTGGGGGTTAATGAATCATGATGAAGACAAACACATAGGAAACTACCAGTGCATCTCTTTACCAAAGTGGAGAAAAACATAAGCATTTGAAGTTTGGTCAGTATAACTGTATGAGAATGAAGGAGGAACAACCTTGCGCCTTAGGCCAATTGGAAAATCTTTAAAAGGAAGGCCATTTTGCATTTGAGGAGCATATGAAAGCCAGTGGAACAGGAAAATGCACAATAGTACTCAAAAAAAGATCAAGAAGAAATAGTTCAGATAAGGGAGAACACTGGCAGATGATGAGGCACAGGACAGAAACTTTTTGAATTACACATGCTAGTGCCAAAGGAATTCAACAAAAACAGTAAACAGAACAAGACATGTAATTTTCATAAATGCCTAAGATCCAACATTGCAATAGTATGGTAAGCAGAAACAATTTATGGGAGTGCCATCAAACAGCAAAAGATGTAAAAGCAACCTAGAAAGAAAGAACAGAAAAAAATCAGGTAACAAAAAAACTATTTTTGTCAGATAACTAATGATCACATAACCAGAAACCGAAATAACTACCCAAATTAAAAGCATCAAGACAGAACTCAAATGCAAGAAAGTTAAAAGCTTTCACATTGGCATGAAATTAGAACACACACCCCAAGAGGATCAAAATAGATAAAAAGATTTTATTTTGAATACTCACTTTTGGTGATGGGTGACTAGCCTTCCCAGTAAGGGTGGCCTGAGAATGAGGGTGGCGGCGGCTCCGGCGACGGGAGGGCGGCGAAGTGGGTCTGAGGAATCTCTCAAAAATGGCCATGAGTAAGAACATGGAGATGAGAATGGCAGTGGCTACGAAGCCAAAAGAGACTGCATTCACGGAGCTGTTGAAGTTGGTGTTGCTCCAATGTTGCTGCTGCTCATCTGTGTGGACATGATGACTCTGGACGTTATGTGGGGCCCCTATTGGTGGCCATGGCCATCCATTGTTGTTAATGTCACTGTGTTGTACCATTATTGCTGCTTTGTTTTCAAAATAACTCAAAAGCTTCTGCGTTCTACCATTCTTGTGTTTGTTTCCCTTTCATGTTTGATCGCAATCACAAATCACAATAGAGCAGCTTCCAGTTGCAGTTGAAGAAACAGTAGAGAGAGTGCAGTGGTAGAAGAACAGAACAGGACAGAACAGTACTGGAAATAAATATGCTACAAGTTGAGGCTTCACAGTTCAAGAGAGAGAGAAGCATGTGGGGTGGCCGGAAGGTGAAAAAAGAAGAGACTTTGGAATTTGGATAGGGCCTGTCCTTTGCTTTCCTAGTATTTCTGAAAACAAAAGGCTCTTTCACGCATAACAGTTGAACTTTATATTTTACTTCTAACGAGTGTTTCAAGGGTCATTGCTGAAGTATTGAAAAATTAAGTACAAAAAAAAAAAAGATCAAATCTTTTGATTATATATATAAGCAAATTTTATTTTTCAATGATTTATTTAATGATATTATTCTTAAAATATTTTTTATTTAATATAAATTTTATTTTTCAATGACTTATTTTATTCCCAACAACACAAGCAACTTCTCATTACTATAAAGGGTAATTTAGATAACAAACCTAATTTTTTACAATATTAAATGAGATCAACTAACCACTTTAATATCTGTGTTTCATTAAATTTTTGCTTATAATATAGACATGGGAGAGCAGCTTTTAATCACATAGGGTTTGGGGATTTAAGATTTATGATTTATGATAAGGAACGGTGCTAGTGACACATTCTTTGGTACTCTCTTATAATACACTCTCTCACATTGGTTGAAATTTATGTGTGTCTCATATATTTGGGTAAATTGATTAACTCGTTTATTAGCTATTTTTATACAAAGAATATTTTAGATAAATTTGTAGTTTGAAGTTGATTTAAAAAAAATTGTTAGATTATTTTAAAATCAATATATTTCTTTAATTTTTTAAAAAAATTTCTGTATAAAAGTAATTTTTTTACATAACTCAAATGAAATAGATTATCATAAAATTATTTTCAATAAGTACATTTAAATATAAAACTAAATTTATTATAATAAATAATAATAATAATTAATTATGTATAGAATTAATTATTGAATAATTAATTTTTCGCAATTAATTCAACCACTCACGCAATGCACGTAAAGTTTTTTTATTTTACTAATTAGAATCTTCTTTTTATATTTATTTTTAATCTTTAAAATAAGAACTCTCTTTACAAATGTTTGTTGGTCCAGGAGACAATAAACTTGGTTCCCTTAAGTAAGATCTCGGGTTCATGTATTATAAATAAAAAAATAGATTTTGGGAGAGCTTTGCTTCTTTAAATGGATCTTCCCGGCTAGACATAAGTCAGGGTCCAATGTGATTTTCGAACATTAATGGTCTTAAACAAAAACAAGTAAGAACTCTCCTTTGTAATAGCATATAGTTGATAATAACCACCAACATCTATAGGTCCAAGTGACAAAGAGTTCGGTTTTTCTTTTAAGTAATGTCTCTATTTTGAGTCTTGTTAAGAGAAAAAATAATAGGCGTTGGAAGAGCTTTGCCTTTAAATGAGGCTTCCTGATTTGACTCGGATTAGTCGAAGTTCAATATGATTTTTAGATATCGAGAGTCTCTGACAAAAAACAGTTGATTAAAACCAAATTAACAAAAAAGAAAAATGGTAATCAAATATAAAATAATTGCCTTTATTAATAGTGATGGATGCATATATAACATTTTATGGGTTCGGGTTACTTGTAAGTGTGGTTCAACGCAACCAAAAAATATATACAAGTCCTTAAATTTAAACATGTCTATTTAACTTTAAGCTTAATTACACTTTCGATTCCTCATGTGTTACAATTGTTTAATTTTAGTCGTCTAGATTTCAATTACGCCAATTTCCCCTAAATATCCTCTTTGTTACAACCAGGTCTCCTTGTTACTGTGTCGTCTAATTCTTAACGTCAATAGCCTATGTGATACACATGTGACTGATTTGACACTTAGTGATGCCACATTTCCTAATAACGGAGACGACATCTCTTTAGATGATAGTGATTATGATGAATAATGGAACTGGATTAGTGTAATGTCAGAGGAGACTGTCAATTCAATCGTTTCACAAACAACAAGAAACTAAGTGTCAAATCAGTCACACATGTGGCAAGTAGGTTACTAACATTAAAAATTAGACGACATGATGACATGGGGACCTGATTGTAACATAAGGAATAATTGAGGAACCTAATTAGTGCAATTGGAACTTGGGGATCAAGACTGCACAATTATAATACCTGATGGACTAAAAGTGCAATTAAGCCTTAACTAAAAGTGCAATTATATCATGTCATATGCTTCATCCGTTTTATAATACTTGTGGTTTAGGATTTTTAAACAAGAATTAAAACATTTACTAAATATCCTTAATTTTAGATAAATTAAATCATATTTAATCATGTTGCTTACTTTCTACATTAGTGTTTTCTAATTCTATTTAGTTATAATATTAAAAGTTAAGACAAAAATCAATAGAATAATTAATATATTCTTAATTTTTGGAAGTAGCATATAAAACAAAACAAAAATCGCTCTAAAATAACAAGTATCATGAAACACATACAATAATAATAAAAAAAAAAAAAAGAATGATTTGTGTACATCAAGTTGGGGACATCATACAATGTCTCATTTGTTTTGTTTTTGGTGTATTTTCGAGAAGCATGTATATAAAGAAGATAAAAAGTAAGTGAGACATAAATATAAATATATAATGTGGCACATACAGTATCCAAAATTTGTGTTCAAATAACATAACTCTCGAAAAACAAAAACAAAATTAATCGCTATCATCCAATTTCGATGTCAAGGCAAAATAAATATAATGAATAGTGAATAATTTATTAGATAAAAAAAATGTTGATTTTGACAGTATGTTTTGGCAAGGCATTTTAGCCACTAATTTTTTTTCCCTTCAATTTTATCCTTGTAAATTTTCCAAAATAACATCATTTTAATTTGTACCCTCCCTAACCTTTATTTTCAGCCTCAAATGAAAACCTCTCACTCGAGGATACAAAATTTGCTATCCCAAAAATGGTATCTTGATCTTTCCGACCAATAAAAAAATTAAGAATATATATAAATATTAATGAATTAAGATTTTATTTTAGTAAGTGATAAATTGTAATTAGTAGGTGACGGAGAATGGACAGAAGAGCTTCATCCCTCACTCGAGCTCCACTCCGTCCTTAGCACCTCCCACATTAATGAAACACGTGATATTGCACTTTAAGCAATTTCATAACATATCGTGAAACTAGTAAAAAATTAAAACCACAATAAAACTATATGATTCATCATAATTCAGAGCAATATCCATCATGTAAGGGACCAATATGAAGAATATGAATCCAATCATAGTGAAGTCGTGGATCATGTGTTTGTGCCGCTCATGATCCACATAGCTTCAGAATTCAGATGCAACAGGAAAATGTAAATGTTTTGGCAAAAGAAGGAAAAGAAGATAGCACACGGACCCTGTTCTCTCTCTCCCCCCATCATGCTCTGGACCTGTAATCGCTTTCCACGTGTCAAATAATTCTATAATTCTATCTATCACTCCCTCTTCTCCACATGGCACCACTGGAACGGTGGTTAATTTTAAATTAAAATTTTCCTAAAGTAAAGTAGATTAAGATTTCAAATTTTTTTTTGACAAATCAATATATTTTAACTAATAGTTATGTTATTCAAACATAAAATTTAAATACCGTATATATTTATCTTTACCTCTCACATATATATATATATATATATATATATATATATATATATATATATATATATATATATCCGGATAAAACACTAAACCAAAGCCCTCTCTTTTTCTTTCTCGCTCATATGTCGGCCTTTTGAAGCCCAAACACAACATGTGGCCCTCGAGATTGTCTCCAAGATCAACGGCTCAGATAAAATGAGGAACAAATCCTGTCCGTACACCCTGTTCCCCAGGGTCAAAGTCAATGGGGTCAAGCACATAAGATATAAATAATAAATATAAATATATTAACATAATTGTACATGTACAGTGATGTGAAGGCGTCACGCGTGCATGCAACAGCTGGCACGTGCGACGATCTTTGCGTAAGCAACAGGATGGTCAGAAACTCAGAATCACAGGGTGGGGCCCGCAACCAGAAGGGTGTTTGGGTGTCTCAACTTTCACGTGAATAATGAACCCTTTTTCTTACCAACTTTCTCTTCTTTTTATGGTAGTAAAAGCTTTTGAGTGCTTGACCAAATCCCAAAGGAGAAGGAAAGGAGAGAAAGCCTTTGAACGGGGATTGGGCTTAATTTTCTACCCTTTCTGTGGTATTTGGAGCTTAATTTGTCCATGTAGTGGGCTTGGGAGTTCATGTTTGAGCCTACAATAGAGAGTGGGTGGGGCCTAGCAAGCTTGTATTGGGCCCACCTCAGACAGTATCCATTGGCCAAAACATGGGCTTCTCTCTAAAAGGATTGTTTATAATAAATTTATAAATTATAATCATTGTAGTATTTGTTCAATGCATTATAAAAGTTGGAATATTTCCCCTTATGGCAATGTATTAATGGGACAGTGACACCCATGTTCAGTAAGCAACAGTTTATTCACCTTAGCGACACCTTAAACTGTGCTTGAATAGTCGTTATAATGACCTTTGATAAAGAAAACAAATGATTAATTTAGTCTCAGTTGGAAAAGGTTGATTCTCTAATGAGAGCTCATTTTTGTGGCAAAAGATTTCCTACTATTGCAAATTACAATTTGAGCTTGACTATGTGGTAGCTTCAAGCTCTATCAAATCACTTCAGGTCCTTCCACTCTTAGCACTGTTCAACTCGTTACTTTGTTTAGATAAAAAAAAAAAATTACATAACTACATAATAATTATAAGAACAATACAAATTCAACGTCGACCGTGCAAAACAGTAGGTTCTCATTCGACCACATAAATACTAAGTAATAAAGCTCTAGAATAAGCATCCCGTTGTATTAGTTAGACAATGTAACATAAATAAACAATAAACTAAAGGAATAAATAATTTCTCTCCTTTTATCTAAATAAATGGTTTTTCACATAGATCTGATTTTTCTTTCGTGTTTTCTTTGTTTTCGTCGTCTGCGTGCGGCGGTGTTTTGTTCGTCGTCTTATTACAGCATTGTTTGGTTTCCCGTCTTATTGCGGTGTTCGTTTGGTTCAGATTGGCAGATCAGCATCGATCCATTACAGATTCAATCCAGACTTGAGTGTCAATGTTACAGATCCGGAGGCATGGGTATTCCGGTCACTTTGATTTTGTCACATTTGTAGGCATTTTGCCGTGTTATACTATTAATCTGGGTGCTGTGAGTTTATTCGCAGATTCATCCTTTTCGGTTTTTAGCGATGTTGAATTTGTGTTGTTTTCAATGTATTTTACAAATTTGAATGAATGAATATCTTTTTTAGTAAAATAAATAAATAAAATAATCATCCTACTCAAACTATACATATATAACATTTAACTCGTCAATAATATATACAACCATTAAAGAACATCAGTGAGTATTGTGTAATCTCTCTATGCAGCACCTTAAATAAATATTTAATGAGAATTGCTTTTTTCTACTCACTAGTATTTATATTTACAAAATGGGTCTTTTTTTTGTACGGTAAAAATGGGTTGGTTCTTACTTATTATATTAAGATAAAATTTTCTACTCTAAAATACGATGGTAAAAAGAATTTTTAAAAAATAGCAAACTTAGAAGAAATAACAGATAATAAAAGAAAATTTTTAATCAAAATAGAAAAAAATTGGAGTATCTGATAATTTTACTAGAAAAAAATTCTCAAAATAAGGAGAAAATATAAGGTAAGAGTAAGTTAATGAAAGAAAATAAAATGGAGAGGGAAAGACCATTATGCAACATGGTCCAATTAGAAAAAGTGATAAATATGTAGATATTTTAATAAATTTAATCAAATGACGTAATGCTAATGTGTACTTTTAGTGAAGTGAAGTGTAGCCATGTTTCAATATTTTTTCATAAAATTAATTAATAATTATTATATATAATTGAAAAATCTATAAAGAGCCCTGGACTCATAACTCCCCTCATCATGAACTAAACTCCGCCCATGCCTACAATAATGCACTCTAATGCTTAGATAAGCTAAATGCTCTAGCACTAGAGACTAGAGAGTAAGAGTGTTCCTGTCCATACTTCACACTTTATGAGTTTGATTCTTGTGATGAAACATTTTGTTGGAAGAGATTAAACTAACTTTGCTAATTTCTACATCATGAAAGAGATTAATTTTCGATTAAGAATATCCCTTAGGCTTTGTTTGGTTGTGAGAAGAAAAGGAGAAGAGAGAAAGAGGTGAGAAAGAGTATGAGAAGAGAGAAAATGGTGAGAAATATAGTAGATTTTATATATTGTTTGGTGTAAGAGAAATAAGAGAGAAATAGAGGCGAAATATGTGTTTTTCTCTCTCTCCCCTTTGTTTGGTTGGATAGAAAATAAGAAGAGAGAAAAGTAATTTTTTTTAAAAAGACAAAAATATCCTTAACTAAAAAATAATATAAAAATATTTAAATTTAATTGATTTAAGTTATTTTAACTAATCAAATAATTTAAATTAATTTAACTGATTTAAGTTATTATTTTAAATAAAACTTATTAGTTTAATATAATTATTTTATTTATTTCAATTTAATTTAATTAATTAAATGATTAATTTAATTCAATTTATTTAAATTTATTAAATAATTGAATGAGAACCCAAAAAGAAGGGTACAAAAGTCATTTTATATGAAACACTCTCTCTCTTCCATTTTCTTCTCACTTGGGGAGAGAAAAAAAATTGAGGTGGGTCCCACCAATTTTCTTCTCTCTTCCCTATTTCTCTCCTCCACCAAACAAGAGAAAAGTGTATTTTCTCCTCCTTTTCTCTCTTCTTGTTTTCTCTCTTGCTATTTTCTACTCCAACAAACAAAGCCTTAGTGTAATTTTTATTTTTTTTTAAAATACTCAATACTCCTACATGTATAACTTGCCCAGTATTTATAAAGTGAAGTATGTCACCTATGCTATTTCGTTACCATTTGGCAGTGATGTATTGTTAAATGCAATCATGAGTTTATAAATGTTGGAAGTAGTTAAAGAGCTGTTGGGGGGCTTATCGGTTTCCCACTGTCTAGGAAAATTACCAAGTATACTAAAACTAGTAGGACCCCTGGACTGGCCCAACCGAAATTTTGGATTTGTTCATGGTAGGGCTGGATCCGAATTACTGATCAAGAACACAAACAGATTCATATTTAAATGAAACAAATTAAGAATGAAAGCATCGTTTTATTTATTTGTTTAGATAATGATATTTGTGTTTGAACTAATGGTCATGTGAATTTGGTCCGTAATGATCAACCCAACTAAAGACAGCTTCCTTTCAAATGCATAATGAATTAGCTAAAAGGTCATGCATTGATTATAACATATAGTTAAGTTAAACATACACCCTTTTTCTTTTCTCCCCTTTTAATTTACTCTCAATTAAGTTATGAGAGTTGCACAACACAGCAATGGCTACAAAGCTCTTTCTCACCCTGCAATTCCATTGGCTCAAAGCTCCTCCAAGCATCTCTGGCCGCTGATGTATCAAAAATGTGAACAACAGACATTGTCCTTGGTAGTTCCCCATCTATCTTATAACCTGCCAAGAAAAATAATCCATTCCCAATTGGTGCCATAGTTAGGTACAATCTTTGGTTAGAAGGCCAATTCTCATAGTTATCCTCCAATGTGCAAAGGCTTCTTTTGTGTGATCCATCAACTTCATTCCATAGTGTCCCATCATATGCCTCAATATGTCCCTTCCATGTATTCAAACAATCCCCTGAGCTGAAAAGAGTGTCATTCACTGCCACAATTTGATTAGGTGGCACATCCAATTGCCACATGCCCGCCATGAGGTCCCACTTTTTTGATTCCATATCATACACCTCAGCTGAGCTACGTTCCACTATGCATGGCATTGTTTTATCCGAGTCCTCTCTTTCGGCAAACCCTCCAACTATGTAAATTTTTCCTTGCCACGTCACTCCCATACATTTATACCTTAAAATGTGCAAATTAGGCAAAGGGGTCCACGTGTCGAGATCGGGATCGTACACCTCGGCCGACGAGATCCCACGTGCACTTGCCAGCGTGGACTTCCCTCCTGCCACGTAGATTTTGTTGTCACAAACAGTGCATGCAAAATCATATCTAGCCACACCTAGTGGTGCACAGTGGAACCATTGGTTGGTTCTAAGGTTGTAACGGAGAACGGTTGGTACAACTTGGATGCCAACATCAACAAAGTCAGCAAATTCATCATTAACATGGACCCTTTCTTTGTGACAAACTTGGCCACCAATTATATAAATAGAGTCACCTAGGGAGACCATAGCAAAGCCTTTCAAGACTTGGTCATCAATTAGGCCAGGAATTGAGCCAACATAGGTCCATGTGTTGAGGGATGGGTGATAGAGCTCAATTGAATTTGGGAGACTCACATCCGGGGTTGGTTCTCTAGGACAAAACACAGCAACCACAACGTAATTGGAAAGAAAATTTTCTGGGGATGGTGATTGTGGGGCTGTTGGTCGTGGTGGTGAAGGGAGGGAACCCATTGGAGTCTGAGGGAGATTATGCAAGAATTAGTGATATTTTCACTAATAGTTCCTAAGTTTTGTGTTTTTGGAATGTCAAGTATGAAATGTAATAATATAAAGGGGAGTTAGAGATATAGCTAAGTAATGGCGGAGAAAACAAAATAAAGTTGGTTTGTGAGCATCGACTAGGAAAAACACATGGCGCTGAGATCCAAGGATTTTCTTGTGATAACATATCAAATTTTTGGTGGTTATTGTTCATTGTTATGTCCTTTTTTAGCTAGAAAATGGGACAAAGAATATTATTTTTCCGGATTTTACAAGGTCTACTGAGTAGGAAACAAAGGATTTGAACAAAATTTGGTTAGTTTAATCTCCTTCTGGCGTGGATTTTTATGTTAAGATTAGGATGAATTTGGATAGATTGTGTTTCCACTTTTGGCAGCAGCACGGCAATAAGAGGTGATAGGATGAGAGGGAGCGACTTGGGCAAACAGTGTTGTGTAATTTCTATAATAAATATATGTTGTCTCATCTTGGTGTATCATGTCCCTACTAATCATATATTGTCATATATTCTAACTTTTTAAAATTACAATAAATTTCAACTTATATGACAATATATGATTGGTGGGGGGACATATGGTTTCATACACAAATTAAAATGGGACAACTGATATTCATCCTTCTACAACATGGTAGTTTGATAATTTATTTTTATTGAAGTGAGTAATTAATTAGAATAATTCGAATCTTCCAATAATTCATTTAATAATGGGTCTTGCTAATAGATATCCCAAGGATACCAATTAAGGAATCTAAAAGAAATAAATCTATGTGGAAAAATGATATATTTATTGTTTTAAAAATGATATTGGTTAACATTTTTCTTTAATAATTAATCTACTTATAAATAAAAGAGTATTTAATTATTGGTATGTTTTCAAGACATTGGATGTCTTATCTTTTATTTAGTATTTTTGTAGGAAGATATAACAAAGTGACAAGGAGCTTTGTTTCCCTTAAGCATGGTGTTCGAGTCTTGTGAATGAAATATATAGGTGTTGGGAGAATTTTACCCCTTTAGACGAGTCTTTCAGGTTTGACTCAAATGAATCAGAATCTAATATAATTTTCTGATACCGAAGATTCCAGGAAAAAAAAAAGAACAAACACTACTAGAAATCTTATTACCTGCAGATTTTCCTGCGGACTTTGCTCAAAAATTCGTAGGAAATAGGTTTCATTTGGATTTTCCTACAAATTTCACCTATAGGTAATACCTTCGTGGGTAATTTTTTCCTGCAAATTTTAAAATCTGTAGGAAATTTCCTGCAGATTTTCTTACGAAAAATTTAAATCCGCAGGAAAATTCACAGGAAATGTCAAAATTTCCTATAAAATTTCCTACGAATTTAAATCTATAGGAAAAAACCTTATTTCTAGAAAAATTGCTGCAAAATTCATAAGAAATTCCTTCGAAAAAAATCTGCAAGAAAACCCACAAGTAATCCATGCATTTCTAGTAGTGAAAATTAGCTAGTATATGAAGTTGATTTTTTTGGGGTTATCTCTTATGGCAAACTCGAATTGAAATGATGTTGGGCATGAGCAGTATATCAAATGTTTTGTGCATGAGATCTTTCTAGGGTTTAGTTTCATAATTCAGGAAAATTAAAAGTGAATGTTTAGGCTCTTTTTTTAAGCCTAAAGTTGCCATTTATTGGAAAACGTTATTAACAAAAAAGGGTATGCGTTGAACATTTGAATTAAAAGGAACCACAACAACTTACTGAAACAATATAGTATATTTGCTTCAAATAAAAAGAAAAAGGCAAAGAAGTAAGAAATAATTGGATCTTGTAAGCAATGTAACAAGCACAAGGAAACAAGAGAGAAATAGAGAGATCCAAGGGAAACACGCTGAGAAAGCATCTCAAAAGATATGAGCTTGGAAGCAAATCCAAATGAGATACTAGTGCAGTACTACATGATACATGAAATGTGGAATCTATGACGCTTTTTTCTCATTAAGCAAACACTAGTTCGGCTATAGGCATAGGTTTGCTTATCAAGAAATGGCCCTTTGTATTTTCGATGCTATACTTTTGGATTAATAATACTGCATGCTTTTGCATGATTGCATCTTTTTTCTGCTTTTCTACTTTGAAGATATTAGCGTACCATGATAAAGATTTTTTAATGTCAGCTTCAACAGACAAGCAAGATTCATGGCATGTGATTAGTAAACTAAACAATATAAAGCATGCAACTTTAAAAATGAAAAAAAGAAAAAGATTTCGCATTAGGCCATTACTGGTACTACTCCAACATGTGTTGCCCATTATATCTCTAACATGTAACATGTCCTGCCCACATGACTCACCTTTGAATTTATAACCATGCATAGCAATATTCATTCATTTTTGTCAAAAAAACAAACAATTACTTGGTTGTTAATAAAGCATAGCAAATTTGCAATTCACCTCGTTCTGTAAAATTTGGATGGTTTATTGGGTTTTGTTTGGACTCTCAACTCTCAGGCCCAGGGCCCACCATTGAAAGCATCAATTGGACCATCATGGCAAGAAGCAATACATAGAGATTGTGACTATATGTAGCAGCTCTCTGAAATTAACTATTTGACTAAAAGGGGCAACAGGGAAAACAACCATACCTAGTTTAATTTGTATTGTAAATATCATAGGGAGGAAACCCCTCGTTTGTTCAATTTTTGGGAACTTGCTCCCAAAATGCATGATGATGACTAATAGCTTGTTCTGAATTAATACTGTGAAGAATCACCTAAAGTAACAAAGGCGACAAAGACATAATGACAGCAAGCACTTTGGTACCTAGTAAAAGATATATGGCCTCAAAAGGGGATGCCAATGCCATGCATAAGAAGAAACCGGGTTTGGACATGACATGACCAAGCCCCATCAACAAGGAAGAAACTATGGAAGGAATCAAACCTAACATATAGAAGTCCAGCTATGACTGATAGGGATGGGAAGGATCATGGGAATTACTGAGTTGACAGTTGCGAGTGTTTCTCAATTCATGAATGCAACTTATTGGTCTGCATGTGGATTCAATGTGAATACTAACAATTTTCTCTGTTTGCAGCCTGTGATGATAGACAGGTACAAAATGGGGTAACCCTTTTTATCTCCCTAAGTCCTAACTGGGGACACATTAATTTGGAGGACCATACCATACCAAGTGGCAAAGTCTGACTTAGTGGGACTTAAAATCACAAAAATATGACCTAAATGATGTGGTCCAAGTGGTTAATAGCTTGGATCCTTTAATCATATGTCCAATGTTCGAATTCTGGTGATGGGAATAAAGTATCTTATGTGGATAGAAGAATCGTCTCTTAACTGATACTCTATATCCTCGGGGGATTAGTTCTAGGGCTATAGGCAGTAGAGATATTCTGAGTTCCATCCTGGACAAAAAAATCACAAAAATATGTTACAAAAGCCCAATTTTCACACAATTGGATTCTATATAAGAGATAAGGACCTTGCATAGGGTGCCAAGAGTTGCTGTGTTGGCTTAGAATGACAAGTCATCTAAAAGGGTACCCCCACTACCATAACGCTGCATAAACAGCAGTGGGGGCAGTGAGCATAAGGCTAGGTGTTGTTGAATGAGACAAGAGGGAATTTAATCAGGGATATGTAATATGCGCATAAAGCAAAAGTCAAAAAAGACTTTAGAGAAGAAGACAAAAAGCTAGAGAATCAGAAGTGGTGCAGAAGGGTGATCAGAGAAAGCCACATGGTTTCTGGTTTGGCTTGTGCGGGGAGACAAAGCAGTTAGGAGCAAAAAGGCTGGCTTGATTTGATTGATCACCATGGAGTTTTGTTGCCCCAGTTATTAGTTTTTAGTTTTACACTCTTTGGGAACTGCCTTTCTTTTTTTTTATATTGGTTCATTATTTCTGTAGTTTAGTAAACACATCCACTAACTAGAAACTGTTTTAACTTGTGTTTTTATGGGAAACAGTGGGGGCCCAACTGACTAACTTGGAAGATAAATACTAATTAATCACAATACAAATTTACTGTGTGTTTGGAAAAATAAAGATATTTGGACACACAATTTGGACACATTGTATAGATATCGTAGAGCTTATGAGTGTCTTGAGTGATGAAATACATAACAAAAGAGAATAAAACAATAAATAAGTAAGAAAAATTACTTTTACACGGTGTTGGACACCATTTTTGTGTCCAAATATCATTATTTTGTTTGAACTACGGCACCAAACATCATAATCGCGTTTTCACTATGGAAGCTATAAGGTGTAGCTTCTGCTTCTCTAAAACGTGAGTCTAACTATGAAGGATACAACATGGCTCCAAACAGGTACTTAGCAAATACTTTATGCTAGTTTGTAGCCGCACATTTGGATAGAAACAAATTTAAGGTTTGAATAATAAGAAAGTCAAAACTTAATGATGAAATTTGTTACCCTAAAAAAAACTTAATGATGAAATCTTTCTCGATCATGTTATTGATCTATGACTTGAAATATTCAGGTTCGATTCTTTGACGATGGATTAATTCTCTTTATCATTATTATTATTTTTTTTTAAAAGAGTTCTCTTTATTATTTATATATGATATATGATATATGAAGTATGCTCTGTTTCAGTTGTGGAGTAATATTCACCGAAATCTGATTCAAAATCCTTAATTTAAGTGATACTACTTCTAACACTGCTTGATACCGATCAAATCATATTAAAATTGCCTCTACTTGTATGGAGGGTGCGTATTAGCATCTACCCTACTCTAAAGTGAGTTAAAAGAATTAAATTGACAGTAGCTCAAGCTTTCAATCTTTATAAATGCTAATAACTCAAGTAACAAACAGCATATCGATGCATTTTTTGTTTTGCACTATATAAATAACATTAGCAAGTTTTACATATGCAATTTTATAAATATAATTATAATAACTACAATTTTTTTGTGATTGATATATAAAACAAATAGCTTTGTATAAAAAATAAAAACGGTAAATTACAATTTACCCTATATATGGTTTGCCTAAAAAATACTCTGAATTCTTATTCTTATTATAAATTTTATTGACTAAGGTTTGTATAACTAAATTCATTATGAATAGTAAATACCAATGAGACCCAACATAATTGGTAGATAGTTGGGTTGTTTAAGCATGTTGTCAGAGATTTGATTTTTGTCGTGTGTACAAAAACTAAGAAGACTTTGTTGGAAGAGACAAAACTCACTTTGATGATCTCTATGTCTCGAAATGTATTAGTTTTTGACTATCGGCCGAACCCTTGGTTAAAAAAAAATTATGAATAAGTAGTTCATCTTGAGATTAGAAGCAAAAGAACAAACAGAATTTTCCGCCTTTTACTAAAGAAGCGAAAGAATCCCACTACCGATGTGAGGATCTCGTTGGTGGGTAATCTGTAAGTACCTCTGTACGTACTCTTTGAGCCGGGAGGTCTGCCTTGGTGAGCTTCCGATACCCGATTCACCTAAATTTTTTATTAACAAAAAAAAAAAGAATGAAAAAAAATCCAAAATTTATGGGATTATTCCAAAATTTATAGGATTATTATGGGTAAAAGTTAAAAATTCCAGCTCTGATCCATCCACATTTTGAACGTTTCAAAATTGACTTTAATCCATCAAGTCCATAATCAAGGAAGATAATGTAATCCCCTAGAATCAAGCAAATTCCCAAAAAAGGAAGGTGAGAGAATGGTTTAGTTAAGTAAAAATCGCTGGAGAGATGGGCTTTCAATTCATTATACTCAAATTCGTTATGCTACAACAACATTCTGAATCTCTGATCTGATAGAGAAACGACCTTAGACTTAGGGGCTCTCTGCCCACTGCAACCCCACCACTCCTTCTCTCTCTCTCTTTATACAATAGATGGAATTTTAGCATCCCAACGTGACACCCTCCCTATAGATAACTGTAGAGAATGCACCTGAGTCTGCGCAGCTTCTTTGAAAGACCAAAAAGATTACGTTCTGCCCTTTTGCTTTCCATTTCAGTGTTTCTTCTTCTCCCACCCCATCACCAAAAGGTTTAACCTTTTCAAGCATTTTCCACTCCACCCCTCCACGATAAAAACATATACAATACAAGCAATGCAATGTTACAGTAGTTATGTTCTGAAAAGACTATGCTAGCTACTCTCTCTTTCCCATTTTCACTATAAATAAATACCCACCCTCTTGTGTTGGACATTGCTGATTGCTTCAAGCTTCTTTCTTTTTTGTCAAATTCCACACTTTTTGGACATGGGTTTGCTGGTGAACTTGGAATGGGTGAATGCTTATGGCAAGAAGCGTTGCAAGAGCCTGTTTTGGAGGATGCGGGCTGCGGTGAAGAAGGCTTTGAAGAAGGGTGGCAAGAAGAAGCAGCTCAAGTTCCAATATGATCCTTCAAGTTATGCTCTCAACTTTGATGATGGCTGTTCCCATCTTGATATTAGAGATGCTGCAAAGAAATTCATGGGAGATGCACGAGTCCAGGAACTCACAGACATGAACAACACAACCTGGGTTTTTGTGCTTTGGGTCAAAACCAAGTGACATGTGCTTGCTTGTTAATTGAGTCTTGTTTTCTCATATTTGGGTATTTTATCTTCTTTTTATGTTTCTGGTTTGGTAGATAAGAAAAGCATTGCAGGATTTTTCAAGGATCTTGTTCTCATCCCATTTTGTTAGTGTACATCCTTTACTTCTGTATGTCATCAGCTATAACAGTCGTTTGTTTACATTCTTTACATGTCTTGAGCTAGAACACGAAAGAGCCTGAAAAAAGTAAGACTTGGCCAAGTAAATTGCAGTCATGTTCTTCAAAAGCAACGTTAAATTGATATCTGGAGAATGCAGGCACGCGTTTTCTTTTGACCTTTTGCCAGGAAATTATGTAATTCATTAATTCATTAATGAAGCAGAGCAGGCAACAGCGATGTGAAGGTAGTTGAAAATTATAACGGTCCCATGGGAAATAATGATAGAGTCAGATTGGGCTAACTTTTATCATGATAAACCTTAACAGAATACCTTAGCAATCGGTTACTTCAGAAAAGAATTGATCACTGTATATTTGACAATGTCTTTGTACAACGGTATAAAACCACTGGAACAGCTATCTACGAGGAAATGGACACCAATTTTAACAAGTATCTTTCGATTAAAGTACATATTTTTTTCCAGTAAAAAAAAAAAAAGTATATAATTTTTTATGCCAATGACCACAATATCTTCATCTAAAAACCTAAAAGCTCCAAAATAAAATTGAAACGTCGGAGGTATTCAAACAGCAGGGTCTTCTAATATAGCTTTGGATAGATCATTGATGCGAGGATAAGCAGCTTTAAAATCCAGCCGGTATTGGACCCATATCAGCAACTTCAACAAGCTTGCAAGTTTTGATTCTGACGCAATAAAATCAATCAAGTTACCGAATTCCAAAGCATTGCATTAGCAAATTGTTCGGAAAATGAAAGAAATAGCAGACTAAGTTGAAGCTCTTCTTTAAACAGTTTAAAAAATGAATGACACTGATTTTCTGAGGTTTGGATTGATTATACTTGTCATCTCGTGTCAGAAATCACACCAATCTCATAAAGTTTATGTTATCATGGAACATTGAAACATAATAGAACTACAAACCAGTACAACAAACTTTAGAAAAAAGAGCCCACATGGCACAATTAGAATCGGGGAAAAAAATCCAACACCAGTCACTCAGAGCATACGTGTAGATATACAATACTCTTCGAACCCATTGCTTAACCTCAGCATTTATCGTTATTCTTAAACATTATACACTATCATTACCCTTGTGTTAGCCATGTACAATTCTTCAATCAATTTGATATATAGCTATTTTAAGAAAAGAAATAAAATAAATATGTTGATAATCAAAATAAGAAAATTCTCTTATTGGTATTCATCTTAGGTGAATTCCAATCGCAACTCAGTTGCACAAGTTGAACACTTGTACAAATCATTCCTGGAAATTCAAGCCAAATCCTTCCTACAAGTACACAAAGGGAAGATCTAAAGCACTTAAAATATAATGTAGATATCCCCAATGGCATATAACATAAACCAACAAGCTACAAAATGGTAGATCATAGCAGATGAAAACTAAGTCCTCTCAATATTCCCTTGGAAACTACGTTTGTGAAAGTAGGCATATATTTCAGATAGTTAATCACTTTATCTTACAAGCTCTAGAACTTTGAATCCGTCATCATTCATCAGAACTGAGTTGATGCACAGTAATGAAAACGTGGTTTTATTTTGGTGAATCTGGCAAAATTTCTATTGTGTCACCAAATTCTATAATAGAACAGTCGCTATTTAACAAACCATATATCTCAATCACAATAAACTTATATGAATACATAAGTGTTAACACAATCCTCAGATAATTAAATATGCCAAACTATAATTTAAAACTACATCACATATGCTAAGAAACAACTTGTGCAGCAAACGCAAACCTTTTTCATGACGCTGGCTTAGAAGTATGGCCGCATTCACCTCGCTTGCCGTCTTTAGACGCTGTGATATGTCAAGAAGCTCGCCAACAGGACAGTTAGAAGCATCATCAAAGGCAAGCAGTGCAATAGTCCTCTCAGCCTCTTCCAAAAAGCAATACTGAAGGGAATCCAAATTTCAGGCACGTGTTAGCACCGACTCTGTGCAACCAATTACATAAAATTTTCCACAACAACAATTTATTTTCCCATTTTGTATTTTCCTAACTACAGGCAATCAAAGTAAATTAACAGCGGTAACAATTAACCCATTAATAAAAGGCCAGAAATACTTCATTAATAAAGATATTATATGAAATTTATATGAAAAATAAAGATGTGAAAATTCATCAAAGTGAGATTTACATCATCCTCATCCCTTGGTACAAACTCCTCCTGGGCATACACCAGAGCTTCTTCTACTTTTCCATTCCGGATTAGTTCTATCAGTCGTTGCTGTCGAACATGGAAAAATAACAGAGGATTTGTGTCCAGTATCTGCAGACAGTATTGCAAAATGAATATTAAGTTTATAGTTTAGTTGGATAGGACTCTGATGAATTGATGCAAGGAACAGTATGGAATTGTTTTGTATTTGATGCTTAGAATGAGGCGAAAACACAGGTAGCAAAGACAAATACACACACATTTAGTTTATAAGACAACCACTCTCTATCATTGCCAAGATGACAACTACATTTACTATGCTTTAATAAAGTGCATGTCCAAACATTGCTCCCCGTGAGTTATGTTATTTGTACAACTTCTATGGACACCTAGGTGACAACCACACTTACAATTGAATACAGTACATCTACTCTATCTCGGAATACGATAAATCTCTATCCTACCCACGCTCACATCCGTCTACGGTGTCTATACAGGTGTCCCATTTCAAATGTCCAAAAAAACATTGCTCTAACGATAAAATAGATTGACTGCAATCATGAATAATGCATGCATTATGTGGATTACACACTAAAAATAATTCTTTTTTTTCTAACAAAAAAATATTAAGATACATAGAAATGGGAAGTAAAAAAATATAGAATGGAAAGCCTACCTCCGGATCTAAATCATTCACTTTTTCAATTGCATACTCAACATTACCAGTTCGTACTGCCATCGTAACAGCCACACGATCGGCGATTGTTGCAAGATCTGTGTCTGCTATGGATCAATAAGGACAAGCATAGTGTCATAAAGAAGATGATATCATGCCAAAAAGAAAAAAGAAAGAAAGACAGAAATCCAAAGAGGATACATTCTGTTCCAGACTCTATCCGGAACTTCTCAAGAGCTTCAATGTAACCCTCAGCGACAAGGTAATTCATTACCAACTTATTCATTTCTTTTTTCCTAATCTTCACATCATTAAGTTTCTTCTCCCACTCTTCTCTTGTAATCACTTTCTTCGATGCAGCCTTCATACAAATAATTTCAAAGACGAATCACATTAGTATATATGCCAATGCCCTGACAAATGTTGGAGTCAATGCACTCCCATGCAGTCATATTATATATACTTCCAGCAAGATGACTAAAAATTGAATCCACATACATCTCCATACTAACTAAATTCATCTCCTCCAGCCTCATTTCTAAAAAATTAAGATTCCACAAGCTAGCCATCAGTAACTCAGTACAATATGAAGTGCTTCTGAAATTATAGGAGAAATTAACACACAAAAAAGATCAAATCTGAACAATCTTTCTGAATCTTTTTGCAATCACATGGAATTGGAATGTAGAACACATCATTATGGCATCTTAAAAATTAGCATAAATTCAAGATCCTCTGAACCACTCACATTAGAAATTATTAATAATTAAATACGCATCAATAAACATAAAGTTGAGAAAAAGATAGAGAGAGAAAGTGAAAAACCAACCATTGCCTCGATTTCTGCAAGCTGACGAATGGCAATCCAGAACAATGACATCAGTGCACCCGCTTTAAGTAATAACCTCATTAATTAAAATCCCGAAAGACTCCCTCACCTGAAAATCCCAAAAATTCAAGGTCGCTAATCAGGAACAGTCCTAAATACTACTCCCTTAATTCAATCAAGGTGAATTCTTTGGTACCTAGGCAATAATTTGGGTAATTTTTACCCTGCTCATGTGGCCCAATAAGTATTGACCAGCTCATTTAAACTGTGCCAACTCACTGCCAAGCTTCCACAACTTCTCATTTTATTCTGTGACCCTTTTCAATTTTTTGATTTTAACTATGATCCAGTAGAGGATCTCTTCGCAAACTTAAAAAAATTTACTTTATTTTTTATTTTTAAATCTCTTATTATCATCTTCATCTTTCAAAATCAAAACCTAAGCCCCTTCTCAATTTCAGAAATCTGCTTCCAATCCCAATGGTCAACAATTCGTAGTTTTTATTCTCCAGAACCAGCACGAAATTGAAAGCCGCTCCAGCGTCTAAAATGATTTTGATCACCAGTATCCAGAATTCATACGCACTAATCACTATCCAAAATTCATCCAAATAGAAATTTCATCGATTAATGAAAAAACGAAAAAAGAAAAGAAACTTACAATTGGAGAGCTTCTAGAAACTTATCATGTTCCTGCTCGGTCCAGCTCTCTAGGATTTTCAGATCTTCTTATTCGGATCCTCTGCCGGGTTGACGATAGATGATGGAGCGGGCATTGTGGACGACGCGGCGGCAGAGGATTGACGCCGGAAGGGTCATATTGGAAGGATCGAAGAAGTGAAATCCTTGAGCTGGATTAGGGTTCACGGACACCATCAATTCAATTACCCTTCTGATTTCGTCGAATAATCGAATCAGCACCCAAAGCAATGAGACGAACCTTTTGATTGCAGTTCTTTAGATTTTGATTTTGGAAGATTAAGAGGATAATAAGGGATTAAAAATAAAAAGAAAACAAAACAAATATTTTTAAGTTTGTAAGGTGGTCCCTCTTGATTATAGTGAAAATTAAAAGTTGAAAGTGCCATATAATAAACAGTAATGATATTCTAACACTTGATTTGGACACCTTCAATGATACCTTGATTAATCACGTTCAAATTTTTGGTTAATTCAGTTTATTATATAATTAATGGGTCATCTGAAGCTTATTTTCCATAACCATGTAAATATTTGGTTAATCACATGCAAATATCTAGTTAATTCAGTTCTTTTTATGATTAATGGGTCATCATGAATTAACCAAATATTTGCACGTGATTAACCATATAATAAACTAAATTAACCAAATATTTGCACCGATTAACCAAGGTGTCAAAAGTTGGTGTCAACTTTTGGTGTCATAATATCGTTACTCATCATCATTTAAATGAATTGGCCAACACTAATTGGACCACATGAGTAGGGTAAAAATTACCCAAAACATTGCCTAGGTACCGGAGAATTCACCTTCACTATTCAATTAAAAAACGGTTACATTACAAATTTATGCATCGTTTCGGTCCTTAATACAAGAAACAAAACCCTGAAACACAAAAACTAAGGAAATGCATTGAAATGAACTAATTGTAATTGATATTCATATAATTAACCCTAATTAATATTCATATAGTTTTCCAAAAATATCCCTTCTAATTAATGATCAAACTCACTTGTATAGAAAGTTGATATATCTTGTAAATATAAATCCTATTATAAATGAAGGTAATATTGGATATTAGCATTTAATATGTGTGAAAATTGATACATGTTTCTTATATTTTAGACAAGTACTCATTTGTTTCTTATATTAAAGACCGGAGGTAATCTAGCAAAGTAGAAATGAATTCACTGCAAAAAAAATTACGGGAAAGTGTGAGTGAGTTGGTATCTCTATCTATGTTTCGGAGCACATAGCATAGCAGACGGTGCCGGCGATCCCTTCAATCGTACGGAACGTAACCATGGCTTCTGGACTCTGTTTCAACAAATTATTTGCTTCCACATCCTCGTTTCGTTCGGAACTGGTTCGTTTTATTGCCGGTTCACATATGGGCCGGGTCCCAGCCCAAATTAGAATACCGAAGAGCTTAACACTTACTTTTTTTTACCAAACAGTTAAAAGTTTAACAATTTGACAATAATCAAATGGAATATTTGTTTTGTTAGTATCCATAAACAAAAATAAATGATATGTACACCAACATATGGTCGGTTTGAGTGGCTCGGATCCTTTAATCAAGTGATCATAGATTGGGTGGGGGTAATCATTAAATATCGTTTAAGTCCCCCTGACGGAGATATTAATTACTCTTTACGATGATGAAGATTTTATACTGAAAACATGGTTAAAAAAATCAATGATATGTGCGAAAAGAAAGACCTAATATTTATAGTGAATAAAGAACATTGGAAAAACCAAAATATTCATTAAACCTATTTTTTTATTTCTTTTGATGTCACAACATTTTGTTGATATGCTAGCTAGATGCGTATGTGTACAATTTGTTTCCTTTCGAGTTGAAAGATACTCGAAGGCACATGCCTTAGTAAAGGAAATGATCATTAGCAATATAAAATTAAGGGTAAAGAACCAATAAGCATTCCCGTAGCAGCAATGACCATTTAGAATGGTTAATTGTATTTGGTGCTTCATGTTAATTTTGTATTTTTAGAGGTTCTTCTCAAAGCACTTCTAAGTTTTTTCATATTCCACCTGTTTCCAATCTGTCTTCTCAGTTATTTTATTTTTTATTACTTTTATAACTACTATCACAGTTGAAGGTTTTACCAATTATAATTGAAGATCAGTTTTGGATTTCATGTCTTGATATTGTACATTACTAATTAAAATATTTGCAGATAAAAAATAGACAAATTAATCTTCATATGATGTGTATGCGTAATAGTTTTAGTAACATGAGTAATAACCAACATATGCACGAGTACCTTTCTAGTTATTATACAAAACTCAACAACTTCAAATGTACATGAAACACGTGTCAGATTATTATCTTCCTATTCTCTCAATCATAACGTGTCAAACTCTGTGTATCAAAGAAAACACGAGAAGTTTCTGGACACTGGCCATGTTTGTTTCTAAACTATGTCATTGTGAGTGAAGTTATATACATAAACATAGATGTCGCTGATTAATTGTTACTTTTATTATGCTCTATACAACATCCAAGTTTGCTAGTGGATAATTACATTGTTGGATGTACACTGCTATAGTTCAGGTGAGATCATGCATAATGGTTGCTCCATGCGCGGAAATGTCTAGAACAACAGAACTTTATTTAGAAAAGATTTTCTTACCAATGTGATAGCAGAACTAATAATGACAACAAGATGCAAGATATAGTTGTGTCAAATATTCGAGAAATCCTACTCCTCTGGCTTTTACTCTTTAAATTTCGCTTCAAGACCACTTATTCTTGGGAATGGATTCTCTTCATTTTAAAAAAACTTGAGGAAATAAAGTGGGGGAAACCCCACCCTTAAACCACATCTCCCCTGTTTATTATAGTGTAGAGACTTTCTCTATCTTCTTTTTGATAGATGGTGGAGATTTCACAAAATGGTAAAGTATGGAAGATAATTCATTCTCCTTCTTATTTACATTCAACTACTTTATTCAGGGCAAATCTATAATCCTCCTTCCCAGTAGTTGTGGATCTGTCCTCCAATGCATGTGACCTACTACAACATGTTATCTGGTTGACATCCCCAGTCTAGCCTTGGCAGCTTTATGAGCTATTGTAGCATTATCATAGTGTGTCAGTGCAGCAGGGGTGGGTGTACCCCCTTTTACAATTTACGCCCACTTCCACAATAAACATATAATATATATAGGGTTCTTCTATCATGTGCAACTCTGCAAAGGTTAAGAAACCCAAAAACAATAACTATTTATTGGAAAACTAAGCATTTCAGTTTTGAAAATATAAATTACACAAGTACCCATATAACTTTACTCTTTCGAGTTCCTTAACCTGTGTGTGTGTATATATATGTATATAATTTCAAATTAATATTATAATTTAATACTAAAATATAGGTTGAACTATTTCAGAGTGGTAGGAGCATAACTTTTTTATGGCGATGTCTAGGATGAAGTATGTTCGTAAGTCCCACACGGGTGTGGCAGTAAAGTGACTTGCGATTGCCCTTTTTTAGCTCATAGCTGGTTTCGATTTTGCAAAAGTTGGTCTGCGGAACAAAAATTAGAATTTGCAAGAAGGGGGTTGCTATAAAATAGATTAGGTTTCTCTGTTATTCGTTGGAGAGGACCTTTAACATCGTACCTTTAAGATTGATGGGTGATACCATACCGCTGCTGGATGCCCTGCTGCTGTAGGTGCCATTGAAAGGGTTTTGAGGTACTTACCTTACCACAGATCTGATTTACTGCTTCGATCTGGTTAAAGAATTGGTTCGGGCTCGAGTTGTGTCGGCAGGGTCGGTGTTTTGTAGTGAGTATTCATCTTCAAAAGATGTCTCCAGTATTAGTTGATAAAGCCAAATTAATGGATATTGAAAATGTTAGTAAATTGGGTTTATTGAATGAATGAAGATTAATCAATTTAGTGTTTAAAAGGTTTGTTGAGGTCCTTTGTTAATCGTGAACATTTTCCCTTTACTGAATATTGGCGCCTATGTAATATGATATTGTTTATGGCATGTGATAATATTGTTTGGGAAGTGTTTGGTTAGATCGCCCTAGTGATGTAGTGCATGCTTCCAACCTTGAGTTTGTACCATGGTTTCCAGTAGACATAAACAAAACAGGCGCTAAAGGACGAGATGGAGACGAAGGGACAAGGGCTTGTCTGCAAATATTATCCACTTAAAACATAGAGCGATTAACAAATAGCAGATAACCTAATTGAAGAGTTGTAGGTAATAGTTTTTTTTGGACCGTGTCATCTAAGCCGTTGAATATTAAATAATTAAATCCAATGGCGAAACAAGTGCTTCACCCGTGTGGGAGTAACTTGCATACTTCATTCTAGAAGTCGCCCTTTTTTATGGGTTTAAAATCACTAGGATATGATATTCTGAAATCAGTTTATCTGCATTCACTGGAAGGAATGAAGAGAATCCAAAACTTGCATAAACAAGGGCAGGAATTAAGTGCCTTCGACGAGCTTGAGTTGGGACAGGGAAGGACGTTGTTGTATGGGGCTATTGCTGGTGCATGTGCAGAAGCTGCTACATATATGTTTGAAGTGCTAAGGAGGCAGCTTCAATTGCACGTCCAGTCTACTAAATTAAGTTCTTTAGCAACTTTTGTCAAAATAGTGGAACAAGGAGGCGTTCCAGCTCTTCTCCTTCTAGCATTAGTTTGTGTTGCTATGATTGTAGGTCCATTAATTATTATGTGCAGTCTCACATTCAAATTAATGAATATCGGGATCGTGTAATAATTCATACCTGCTCAGGATCGATATTTATATTGAGAGCAATGCTAGCGTCACATTCTTAAACACGCTCCTCTTAACACGCCATCTATTATTGAGTGGATTTCATGTGGTACCATGTGTTTTGGTGGGTCTCACATGAAATTCACCCAATAAAAAAGAACATAAAGAAAGAGTGTGATAAATAGTGTGTTCTTAGCATTTTTTTTATATCGATTAATCTTTGCTTGAATGATATTATCATTTCTTTTTTTCTAGCAACCGGAGGTATAGAACCATAAATTTATTTAATTTTTTTTTCCAAAAGTCTTGAATTTATGACCTATAAAAGTTTGTTTTCGCGTTGATATTTTAATTTTCTTCATTGCATATCCTTTTGCAAGAGTGGCCAAATGTACTTGCACTCTTAGCGGGTTTAATTGCTATCAAGACATTGATCATAACTGCAATCGGCCCACATGTTGGGCTTACTTTACAAGAAAGTGTAAGAATAGGATTGCTTCTATCCCAAGGAGGCGAGTTGGATTTGTAGTTTTCTCCTTAGCAAATTGGTAACTGGTAATTAATTATTTAACCAAATACACTGATGTTGTATCTTGCAAAACCTATAAAAAATGCATCGTATCATTCATGCTTCTATTTATTTATTTCGAATTTAACATAACTATATTTCAAATAATATGAAATTATATTGTCGATGCATATTTCACACGTGTATCGCACATGTATATCGTCTAGTTTTATTAAAATCTAAAACAAATGACCCTTCTATGTAGACATGTTTAAAGACTTTCAAAGCTTTTATTGTAGATATATATTAGTGTTTGCTCACACAATTTATTTTATATTAAAGTTACTTGGATATTGATTGGGTTAATTACAATTAGTCAGAGGTTAGGTAGAATGAAATAGTATATAAATTTTATGCTACATATCACTTTCTTCATTTCATTCAATACATATTTTCAATTTTCTCTTAAATCTCTTTTTTCTTTTTTCCTTTGGGTTTTGTCATGTTTTTCAACATTATGCATCCCATAGAATATTCGCTATTTTTTTTTTACTGCAATCATAACTTTAATATGTCTCAATGTTTGGCTTCTACTGTTTGCTGACTTGGCAGGCTTACCACGATTTAAGGGCTTTTAATCACTTTTTTATTCAACTTTTGCTGCTGATTTTTTATTCATTATTTTAATCTTTTGAAAATTGGTTCCTTATACTAGAAGGAAGCATTAATGGGGCAGCCAGTATTACTTCTCCGTACTCTCCATTCTCTCCCTCGTCTGATCACTTTCCTCAGTATTTCAGTCCTGATGATCTTGATTCTCTGAATTCATCTATACCATCTCTGTCTCTCAAGGTTACTTATAAACCTATCTTTTCTGTTTTCTGAACCATAAAACATCTATATTAATCACACTCTTCATTTTGACTGCTGGGAGGATCAATCAGAAGCAACCTCTTAGACATAAACTTCTAAAGTTTCATGTGACAAGGAATCCAAGGAAGACATATAAATTGCAGTGGATGAACCCAATATAGATAAAGCTTCTGTGGATGATTCTGACTTTGCTGAGGTGGGTTGCTTTAGCTTTCCTTCTAATTATTTAATAATTTAATTATCCTTTAATGTTTCACTTGTGTTTGCTGTGGATGTTTTGATGATATTCGAATCCGAGGCCCGTTCAATTACCTGTGAATTTTAATTGCTAAAAATGTTGTTTGATTGTAACTTGCTATGCAGATTCGTCGTGATATATGTATTGTGAATGTGGGAGAAGTGATACCATCAAATTTTGGCAAAGAGGTCCTATATGAGGTAGTAAATAAGTTGTGGATATTATAATTTTACAGATTATATAAATCTATTACCAAACAATTGCCCTTTTTAGTAAATTCAATGGTGCATGCAGGTTGCAACAGGGGGTTCTGGTGGCATGCTGCACCCAACTTGGATGATAATATAAATTCCCTTCACGAAGCAATAGCATCTCTTGCAGCAATGTCTAATATAATGCTAGCATGCCCAAGCATAACAAGTCCGACAAGATCCTATGAGTCATCAAGCATATGGGATTCCACAGCTTCAACTCCTTCCCCAATAAAAGCAATGTAAGGCTAATGTGTCTTTTCTCTACCTCCCTTGGTATTCACTTATTTTCTCTGCATTTCAGATTTGTACAAAATGGGATTTTTGGACTATTTCCATTGTTGTTGGTTGAGGAAAAATATTTTCTGGGGAAATTTCTAGAGCTTTTGGTTATCGAAGAGCTTGAGAGGGTTGATGGTGCAAGGCACAAGCTATAGGAACTTGTCAAACCACTCTCTCTGGAACAAGGCAAAAGCTAGGTATCATTCTGATCCTATTTCACCCATTTATTCAAAATTGGATTTTTAAGCCTTTTTGAATGTTGTTTTGAAGCACAAGAAGTAATTACTAGCTATAATGTATTCCTTTCTTTTCTTTTTTTAACTTCTCTTAACTTGGAAGCAGCTTTTTTTCTCCCCATAATATTTGATTACTTGGTTCAGTACTTGAAATTGAGATGTTGATGAGGTGCAACATCAAATATGTATTTCGCTTTTTGTTGGCTTTGTATGTGGAGCATTGATGTTTTTGTTTACACAATTTCTTGGTTCATGGACATTTTCTGGTAAGTATTTTGTTTATATATATAAAGATCACACTACACATATAGTTTACATTTTACTTGCTTTGGTCAATGAAGCAATTTACGGGGTAATGGCAAAAAATTGACAATAATCTACTTATTTTCAATTTACAGCTTTTTCTGGGCTAAGGAATTTGCATATTGATTACTTTCACCAAGCAAATATGTTGAGGTCATTTTCTTTCTATTAAATCCCAAAAAGCAACCTTTAATTTGATCATTTCAGTGGATTGTATTTCTCAAGTGTTAGACATAACATATTTTTTGTTGGTTTACATTTTGAGCCTAATAATACCCACATTGCTTCTGCTAGTATGGTCACCTTTGCATTTTCCCATAAGGTACACGAAAGGCCATTAAACATGACAACAACAAAAAATATTGATGGAAATTTGGAGGTATGTGCATCTTTCTACACAGATGATTGGTTTATTTCTTGCTTTTAAACCATGTTATTTCTTGAGCAAAATGAAAGGGGGAGGTGCCAAAGATAATAACAGATAGAGATTCAATTTTTTTTTTTATCTTTGGAAATTGAAAGCAATGTATGGAATTGGTGAAAAGGTTATACATGTTTTGTAAATGCAACTAGCTAGATTTCTTAGCTCTGTTTTACTCTTCCATTTGCTCCTTTCCAACTACTTTGGTGTATAAGAGAATTTTTTGCTTCCATATATGATTTGTTAATTTTGAGTTTTAAGCTAATATATGTTCTTTTGTTGTCCAATATTGTTGATATTAGTGTACTTGCTGATAACCATGTATCTGTGATACCTGAGGCAGCCACAACAACTTTGGAGCATGAATGAAGCACAAAGATAAAGAAGGCTACGTGTTAAGGTTTTTTTTCCCCCTCCTGTTTGCAGATTTTTATATACAATTGAAGGAAGAAGCATGGAGGAGGCACAAAAGGAGGAGGAGATGGAGAGAGTGGTGAGTCATGTCTCTCTTACTTCTGTACTTCATTTATTATTATTTTGTTTGAACCATACATTGCATTCTTCAAATTTGAAATTCAAACATATGCTCTGTTGTGTATTTTTAAGAAGGTTCAATCACAATATTGAATTAGAGTTTGTTGCTTACTTAAATGTTTGAGGGGCTGGTTTTATCCTTGGTACTTCAGCTTGGTCCACGTTTTCTATTAGTGTGTTCCTTTTAATTTTCATCTTAAAATCCTAATTTGAATGTTTAGGACATTTGGTTAACTTGAAATGTGTTTAGGACATTTCACGTTTAGGACATGAAAGAGATTGAAAAATTGAAATTTTGGAAAGTAATTGAGGTTTTGAAGGATTAGCAGTTATTATGTCAATGGTTTTTGGTTTTTTTACAATTGGTTATACTCTCTCTTAGGTACAGGTTAGTAGATGACATATAATGGATTTATTGGAATTCGGTGCTAATTTCTCTAATGTTTTGAAATGTATGTGTTTGGGAGGTTGATTGGGTATAGTTAACTCAAATCATAGGGTAACCCATTGGTTTTTGGCTAATATGAGATATGTTTATGGTTCTAAGACTTGCTCCTATCCACATGGGGGCTGTGAGATGTCTATAAGATCTTGAGGTTGACAAAACTAATTGAACTTTTAGGAAAGGCTAAGCAGATCGGGGAATGCATCCTTTCGTCTCAAATTTCAGCTATGGAGGCACGTTTCAGTTTATTCAGGGTCTTTGGATTTGGGTGCATGATGGTTTTAAGCTCCGTTGAATGCAGTATTGTGGCCTTAATTTTTTAAGGTTACAAGAAATGATGAAGGGTTTTTTGTAAACGTAGTATGGGTTTTTGATTTTAGTTCTGCAAGGTCTCTACTGGTACAGCTTCGGCCTAAAGGGAGGTGCTACAAGTTTGTGAGTTTGGCATGAATGTCTTTTAATTTGGGTCCAAAATGTTTTATGAGGTTGGGAGGAAGTGAAATTTAAGTTAGAATGTTTCTCTACAAAATTTAATGGGCGGTAGGCGTTATTTGCTATCAGGGAGAGGATTTAATTTGATCATTTGATCATTTCAGAGGATTGTATTTCTTAAGTGTTAGACATAACATATTTTTTGTTGGTTTACATTTTGAGCTTAATAATACCCACTTTGCTTCTGTTAGTATGGTCACCTTTACATTTTCCCAGAAGATACATGAAAGGCCATTAAACATGACAAGAAGAAAAATATTGATGGAAAATTGGAGGTATGCGCGTCTTTCTAAACGGATGATTGGTTTATTTCTTGAGCAAAATGAAAAGCGGAGGTGCCAAAGATAATAACAGATAGAGATTCAAATTTTTTTTCCTTTGGAATTTGAAGGCAATGTATGGAATTGGTGAAATGGTTATACATGTTTTGTAAATGCAACTAGCTAGATTTCTTAGCTCTGTTTTACTCTTCCATTTGCTCCTTTCCAGCTACTTTGGTGTGTAAGAGAATTTTTTGCTTCCATACATGATTTGTTAATTTTGAGTTTTACGCTAATATATGATCTTTTGTTATCCAGTATTGTTGATATTAGTTTGCTTGATAATAACTATGTATCTGTGATACCTGAGGCAGCCATAACAACTTTGGAGCATGAATGAAGCACAAAGATAAAGAAGGCTACATGTCAAGTTTTTTTTTCTTTTCCTTTTTCTGTTTGCAGATTTTTATATACAGTTGAATGAAGAAGTATGGAGGAGGCACAAAAGGAGGAGGAGATGGAGAGAGTGGCGAGTCATGTCTCTTTTACTTCTGTACTTCATTTATTATTATTTTGTTTGAAACATACATTGCATTCTTCAAATTTGAAATTCAAACATATGCTCTGTTGTGTATTTTTACGAAGGCTTAATCATAATATTTAATTGGAGTTTGTTGCTTACTTAATGTTTGAGTGGCTAGTTTTATCCTTGGTACTTCAGCTTGGCCTCCCTTTTGTGTTAGTGTGTTCCTTTTTATTTTCATCATAAAATCCTAATTTGAATGTTTAGGACATTAGGTCTGTGTTTAGGAAATTTCACGTTTAGGACATGAAAGAGATTGAAAAATTGAAATTTTGAAAAGTAATTGAGGTTTTGAAGGATTAGCAGTTATAATATCAATGGTTTTTGGTTTTTTTGACAATTGGTTATACTCTCTCTTGGGTACAGGTTAGTAAATGACATATAATGGATTTATTGGAATTTGGTGCTAATTTCTTTAATGTTTTGAAATGTACGTGTTTGAGAGGTTGATTGGGCATGGTTAACTCAAATCATAGGGTAACCCATTGGTTTTTGGCTAATCTGAGATATGTTTCTGGTTCTAAGACTTGCTCTTATCCACACGGGGGCTGTGAGATGTCTATAAGATCTTGAGGTTGACAAAACTAACTGAAATTTTAGGAAAGGCTAAGCAGATTGGGGAATGCATCCTTTCGTCTCAAATTTCAGCTATGGAGGCACGTTTCAGTTTATTCAGGGTCTTTGGTTGGGTGCATGATGGTTTTAAGCTCTTTTGAATGCAGTATTGGCCTTAATTTTTTAAGGTTACAATAAATGATGAAGGATTTTTTGTAAACTTAGTATGGGTTTTTGACTTTAGTTCTGCAGGGTCGTTACTGGTGCAGCTTCGACCTAAAGGGAGGTGGTACAAGTTTGTGAGTTTGGCATGAATGTCTTTTAATTTGGGTCCAAAAGGTTTATGAGGTTGGGAGGAATTGAAATTAAAGTGAGAATGTTTCTCTACAAGATTTAATGGGTGGTGAGCATTATTTGCTATCAGGGAGAGGATTTAGACTCTTATTTTGGTAGATTCGGTTGTAACTTGGTTTTGCTATTTTCTGGTCAGTGGTCAAATGTAAAGATGTTACTTTTTATAAACAAGGTTCAGTATTTTATTTACACTTGAAGCTTTGTGGTTATAATGTAAATGGGTTGAGTACCCTAAGTGCTTCATATAAATATAATTGGCTTATCAAAAAAAAAGAAAAAGATTAGGACATGCATATATTATTAGGGAAGAATGGTGTAAGGAAGACAGTGACATTCTCCATGGTCGCATCTTCACAGTTTAATATAAGCCCTGCTATTTCATCACTTTCTTTTTAGCTGAGATTGATTTGTATATTTTATTTAGTTTAATCATTGTTGTATTCCTTTCGATCTCTTTATTAGAGGATTAGGGTAAGTTTTAGGTGATAGATAAAGTTGATTAGAGTAGGTTTTGTGGTTATGTGAAGTTATTGTTATTGGTTAATGATGATGCTTTAAGAATGGTTGCCTTTAAGAATGTATGTTTGAGACAGATACAACCTAGATTTCTATAATCTCAACATTAATAAATGTGAGATGATTAGCTATGAGGTTTTGCCCAATGTTTGATGTAGAGTAGATGATCTGGGTTTAAATATAGAGTCCAAACTTTTTTCATAGAATTATAATTTTAAAAGTCCATCCAGACTTTGTCCAGGATTTGTTTTGTGAGAAATAAACATAATAGACTGCAGAAATTTTCAGTCTTCCATATTTTTTAATACTAATCTTAATTCCGATATTATGAGTTTGTGAACTACTTCACCATTGATTTTGGTTAATACTTTTAATACTTTGGCTCTTCAGTTTGTGTGAACTTCACAGAGATCGGAGGCATCAAAGAAGGAAACAACATTTGCATTTACTGCCCTTGTGAAAACTTCAATTTAATACCGAGCATTTCGCAGCCCAAAATCTAGCTTCCAACAAGCACATGTTTGAGGTATACTACCCTTAATAGTGTTATATCTGTATTATCCTTGGTTTCTAGTGTAGTAGACTAGCTGCTTTGTTTTTTCCCTCTTAAATTATCTGGAACTTTATGTGAATTCATCATTTAAAAATGTGAATTCATCTTGCTGACCTTAAGTCCTATCCTTCCAAATAAAAGCATGGTAGAAGTTAGAGATCATAGTAAAAGCCACTTGATGTTTGTGTATGGTTTTGAGGGACTGTGTATATGTAGTATGACTTCAATTTAGAAAGTGAAAAAAAGAAATAGGAGTGTAAAATTTATTTTTGTTTATTTGTATGGTTTTCCATGACTTAGCTGGTTTGTCTTTTTATTTTTATTTTGATTTGATACTTAGGCTGATTTTTCTGTATTTTGTAATATAAAAAAAGATAAGTTTCCTATGGTTGTTTTGATGCATAGTTAAATTTTTTCAATGTTTAGTGCTACCACATTGCTTAGAGTTTGTGCCTTTCTCAGGAATGGAGTATTGGTTTTTGCTTAGTACAAACGGAAAACCACACGAGTTGAAAATATGCTTCAACTTTCAAGAAGGGTATATTTCTACTACTGTTGTTATAGTCTAGATAATTTTTTTTTACTAGAAAGGTATATTTCTACTATTGTTTCATATGTATTTTTCAGCATTTGTATAGCTTAGTGTTCATATGTGTGCAAGCGAGGGTTTGGGGAACCTCACTTCATAGCCAAAAACAAATTGCTGTTGCTAAGGTTTCAGATGCTAGAAAATGCTTAGTATTGCTGGAATTTCACTGTTTCATATATAACAAAAAATCTTTGATAGGTTTTAGGCATATATCATGTTCCTGTTGTTTGGTATTGCAAGTTTGTAACACAAGATCTTAGTAGTGTAACAACCAAACCAAACATGAGCTAGCATATCTTATATAAAATGCTTGTGAAACATGTCCACTCATGGATTTATAACGCTGTCCTCTATCCATTTATCTTAGTTAAACATATGCTTAAAATTTTGATTTGGAGCTATAGTCCGGTTCTATATACCTGTCCTCTATTCCTGTATCTATGAAAAAATGTTGGTTAACATTTGCTTTATGTTCATGGATCTATATTAGTTTTTATCTCTCACCATTTCGAGAGGTTGATGGTGATAAAAACACTTTTTACTGAAACACAAATGGCTTAACATAATAATCTCTTCCTATGTGCTGCATTGTTATATTTGGAATGTGTATATACTTAATTATGATAGCTGCCAAAAAAATTACTATGAGTAAGATATATTGTACATAATAATTTTGACTCACATCAAATGTGGTTCTAACTCAAATAGGCAAGTTACATTATTATTATTATTATTTTTTTCTCCAAATGAATCTATATGAGGTCTCTCCTCTCCTTATCATCTTTATTGAGTTGACTCTTATGAAAAACCATAGGTCCTGCTGTTTTTACTCTTTTTTTTATTCTTCACCATTTCCTTGATAAACTGAAGTTCTATTTATGTGAAAAATGGTAACCATAGCAACCAAGAATAGGAGAGCTCGGCTTTGTTATGGTGATAGCATTGTGGAAGTTCTTATTAGAGCAGTCAATTGGTTTGTGTAGGGTAGGTACTAATAAACACAGATGCAGGTTCATCTTGACATTTTTGTCCCCAATTTCTGAGTTTGTATCATTTTGTTCTCCATGACTAACAATTTTATACTTTTATTATCTAGTTATGAAGATTGCAGAAGAAAAAGTAGCAGTGGCTTTAAATTAAGGGTTAAATTTAAGTAATCCGCTCTTTCAATTTCATCCCCCCATTTTATTCATAAGGTTTGTTAAATTTTATCTTCATGTAGTTCCCTGATTTGTGATTTGTATGAACCCCTTTGTAGCAGAGACCCTACCTATGAAATGAGCATTGTCAAAGTCATAAAATCTAAAATTCGAAACATTTAGTTATGAAGTATTGTATAATTCTATGCCAGTCACAAACTGTTAGATAGACTTTAATTTGATAAAAAAAATGTGACATGCATGTGCAGGATGCAGAAATTGAAAGAATAACAGAGTTAGAAACAAAGGCTAAAAAGCATATATGTCTCAATCTCTTAACAGTCTGCTTGCTTTTATTACATATTTCTCTCGATCGAGCAGTGTGATGAAAATGGTGCGTAACTCATTTCATTTGATTTATAGGTTTAAGATTTTGAAGGATTTTAGTTAAAAAAAATATTTTCAAGAAGTCGAAGGATTAGAATTTAAATTTGTAGAAAAGAAAAAGAACTAACAACTGATATAGTATTAAAAAACCAATATTTTTTAACACAAAAAAATATAACTAATAATTTTTATAATTATTTTTATTATTGATATTAAACAAAACTATATCCGTGCGACAGCACAGGTTCACAACCCTAGTATAAGGTACTACCTCCGGTCCTTATAATAAGAGGCAAATGACCATTTTTTTTTGGTCCAAAATATAAGAGACATGCATGTATTTTGACAAATATTAAATACTCACTTCCAATTTTACCCTTATTTATAATAGGGTTTATATTTACGAGACAGTGCAACTTTCAATACAAGTAGGTTTGTTCATTGATTATTGAAGGGTTAAATTTGTAAATTTATATGAATATTAATTACAAATAGCTTATTTCAATGCATTTCCTTGGTCTGTGTATTTTAGGATTTTGCCTCTTATATATAGGACCAGAGGGAGTAATTGTTAATTGTCAAAGACTTATGGTAAAAGAAGCGTGGAAGTTGCTAGTATATTTCTTAATTTATTGTGTATTTATATATGATTCCATTCATATCGTGGTATTTTCATGAATATTGTCAAACAACTAGAAGGTACCCCATTGAACATGCCATATGCTCAATTTTAGTAATCTGGGACTGCACTAAAAAAAGTAATATCGGTGAGAAGACATTGGGAATATTTAATTTTAGTATTTTTTTTATAGGAGTTTAATTTTAGAATAATCATAGTATACATTTTTTCATATTTTATTAAAAAAAGTATAAATTTTTCATTTTATTATTTGATTACACACTATTACCTTATTAAAAACATTTAGTTTTCATATCAAAATACTTAAACATTGGGACCAACTTAGTAAAAAATTATATTTTTCTATGCAGTAGGAGGTCACACGAGTTTGATTGGTTTCACGTTAGAAACTTCCAGAACTGATTCAACCTCCTGTCAAACGTGATTTTAGTAAAAATAAGGTGTTTGTTTACTGTCAAATAAAATTTATTTTGCCATTAGAAGCGATGTTGACTAGAAGCTACAAAAAATAGCTTTTGTGTTGAGTTGAAAAAATTACACTTAATCTTATATTAAACTTAATTTCAAAATAAAGATATTCAAACATAAATCACCTCTTTTAAAACTCAATTCAAACCAAATCAATTTTAAAATTTTTTTTTTTTATACAACAAAATTTAGGATGATAGATTTTAAAAATTAATTTAATTCAAAATTATTTCTATCAATGGCAGCGGAGAAAGAATGCAGCTTCCGGTAGACCCCATTAGTATTGAAGAAGTGACAGGTCAGCAGTAGACTTCACTGGCGGATAAGCCAAGAAGGAATTAGAAATTGATACGGCGTCGTACAACCGTGATCCATCCCGTCCCGCGCGCGCTCTAAAACTTGAATAAGTAACACCCAACCCAATGATCGTAGAGCGCACGCTTTCTTAACATGCGCACCCCCCTATAAACCCAAACCCTATTTAAACCTACGCCACCTACGCATTCACATTCTTCACGATCCATTTTCCAAATAACGACTTTGTCATCTTTCTCTCTTTCTCTCTTTCTCTCTCCTGCTTTCTCCCTTTGATTAAGGAAGAGGCACGAAAAGTCGCATCACGAACCTTCTCAGAAACCTCCTTTGATTCTTCACGAACCCCCACCCACCGCATTTCACACGCTCCCCCCTCTTTTTCTGAGAATGCGATTGAACGGATCGCTTTTCGATTTCGACACAATCTACACCGAGGGTTTTGCTTTTGCAGCGAGTTAGGGTTTTGATTGATGGCGGAAGAGGGCTTCGATTACCAAAGATTTATGGACGATGACGATGATGATAAACTCGCTATGGATATCGAATCTTTTCTCAGCGTTCTTGATGAAGATCGCGACCCTTCCGAGGTACGCTTTCTTCTTCTTCTTCTTCGTTCAAACCTGCACTCTCTGCGCCAATAACCCCCCAATTTTCCAATGCTGTGACTGAGGTTTTTGTGAAATTGGATCTGATAATAGAATTCAGCTTCAACAAGTGCCCTTTAGTTACGTTCATGCTACCTGCAATGTTAATTTTCCCTCTTTTCCCAGTGAAGTAATTATATTGGTGTAGATTCCTTCGGAGACAAGGATTTCTCCTATAATAAATGATGTTCCTTAGATAACAAAGAAGAAAGAAAGTAATTTCCATATGTATCTACTTTCTACTCTGTCCAAAGTAATTTCATCATAAGTTTTATAACCGTGTGAGTATTTCAGGATCATCAATTCGTGCCATTGTAGGCATATACCAACTTACTAAGTACGCAGCTTTGAAGTGTTTTTTAGCAGCAAAATTCAGCACACTTTTTTTTTTAAATTTTTTTTTCTTCTGTTAGTTATATTCTCCGAGTGATGCTAATGAAATGTCAGTCTAGTCATGTAGTTCCACTAAAAAGGACCTAATCTTGAAAACCATATTTGATACTTAAAAGATGAAAAAATCCATGAAACTACTGCTGCTGGTGACTGAATGATTGTCTAATTTTGGATCCAATGCTTTACACCTCTTTTTTATTCTTTTTTTCCCTTTTAGTACTAATCCTTTTTTCAATGCCCGGATTTCCTTTGTGATATTACCTTTTTCTACTAATTTTCTGGTCATCATGCTGCAGAGTAGTCCTGAGGATTCTTCATTAAAAAATGTTTCACCCAGTGAATCTGGCATCCATGACAATTTTCAGCTCCACAATGGTATGTAAACTTCTGTGGCCTTTCTGGTCATTGCTTATTGTCATTGTTGGTTGTAATTGGTATGTCAATAATGAGAAATTGATATTCTTTTGTTAATTCTGAATCTCGGATTTAATACGATGTAGATTGTTTCACTGGCCTATTTATTAGGGTCTCAATTTTTTGAAGAACCTCTTTTCATAGATTTGACTTTAGTGGGTTCAGTCATAGGCTGTTCTCAATTCTGCTCAAATGGGTCAGATTCTGGGACCAGGGGCTCAGTTTGTTTATCTGATTCTGCAGGGCTTTCTATGCTTGACTGTGAACATGAAAACCAGGGACATTCATCACAGACTTGCTCTTCCCCAAATGCTTTTGCTGGTAGTTATAGGGACTCATTTTCTGTGGTTGAAAATGACGAGATTTGCTGCACAGAAATGAAAGGAGTTCCTGAGATACCCGCTTACAGTGTAGACACAAGTTTCCCTGAGGCAAATTCGATCAGCATAGCCGTTTGTGGAGATAGTTTGAATCTGAGTCAGTGGAAGAGTGAAAATGAGAGCCAAATCAAGAATGTCAGGGATGATGTTGAATTTGAACGTATGTAAACTCTTCACTGGGTTTTCATTAGTCTTAGACATTGGCATTTCTATCATTCACTCAAAAATTTACTTTAGATCATTGATCATGTCTAAACATGGGTAGCACTCTGATTTTGTTTTCTACTTGCAGATGCTTCACACAGCTCTATCATTGAGAATGTTGATGTAAATTTTGAAGATTATGGAACTTACTATAAAGACATTATTGGGCAAGTTTCTGGGCCACAAGAAAATGACTCGTGTACATCTTTTGAAATGTCGTTTTTGGATGCTGACAGATATTTGCATGTTGCAACCTCATCTGATTCTTCTATTTGTCAAGGTTCCAATGTTCCGAGTGATTTTAGTGACTACTATCCATATTTGAATTGTTATCAGGGTACGGATGATAGGCCTGTTGTTGCCAACACTTTTGGTTGTTTGCCTAATGTTGGTTGTCCTCAATATTGGACTACTGAAGAAATGATGAGGAACATGAAGGTTGCAAAAATGGAGTCTTTTGCTGATACAGCACACGTGAGTAGTGGCGTGCATTCCAGCACTATTGGAGGGAAGCCTTTTCAATATAGTCAATTTATGTTAGCAGATAGTGAATATCCTTTGTTTTTTCCTGGTAAAGATCTCTTTGAAGACAAGGTATCGGCGCAACTTTCAGCTTGTGCTTCATATATGTCAAGTGAAGGCCAATCACTTTGTGTCAAAGCTGAAAGAGATGAGTTCAATGTAGGCCAATCTTTTTCTCACAGTGATGATGCTGAGTTCAATGTAGGCCAAGAGTTGAAACAATTACCTGGTATTTTACCTTCTGTGGGATGCCAGATTCATGATTTTTTCAAGTGTGAGGACAATAACACAGTTGTAACAACTGCGAGGGCTAATTATTATCAAGATATTATTGATGGAACTGCTAATAATGGTCCAGGAAACATGGGAGATTTGAACTTAAAATCCTTAGACAAATCTTTGTCTGATGCCCAGGCATCAATTGCCAAAAGTATTGATTCTCACCTTTCAAAAGGAAGTACAGACAGATCCCATGTTGAGGATGACTCCGATGTTTGCATTATTGAAGACATCAGTCATCCTGCACCTACAAGTCGATCTGCAGAACATGGGAATTCCCTTAATATGTCACCATCTTCTAGATGTGGTTATACCCAACCTTATATTGGGGGAGGCACAAGGCCAAAGGCACGCGACGAGCAATACATATTACGAGTTGCATTGCAGGTTCACACTTTTATTTTGGGGTTTTTATCTTTTGTAGTCCTTGGCTGTTGTAAGAGTACTCTTTGCACATTCACATAACTTGGCTCTTCCCATTTTTGTGTTGGTCATGATTTCAAATTGTTTTGTATATTGTTATATTGTTATAATGGTGTTATTGTTATTGGAGTAATCTGAACTGATGAAGTTCGGTCGAGAGTGGAATGCATGTATAATTTAAAACATTGTTTTATAATATTTTTGGAGGGTGGTCTGAAATAGTTGGAACAGTGTTATAATTGTTGTTTCCCCTTCTTGCATATTTTTTCGACTTTTTCATGCCTTGTTGGACATATTATAATTTTCTTGTTTGTAATGTTCTCTGTCTGAAACTCGAGTGAACTAACTTCTTTGGTTCATTGCAGGATCTATCTCAGCCAAAGTCAGAAGTTAGTCCACCAGATGGACTGCTGGCAGTTCCTCTTTTACGACATCAGGTTACTTTGAAAGTCCAATATTTGAATTTCTTTGATGTTGTGGCTTCTTTTCAAAATATTACTATAGGTGTATTTAGGTCTCTTATACTGCAGCTTCCAGACTAAAAGGAATTGGAAGAGTATCATGGAATCTGGATCTGAAATTTGCTAGTCAAACATAAAAAGGAGCATTTTTATGATTTATATTATAAATGAATTAATTGTAACAAGAATTAGTGGCAGGCTGTTTTGTTATTTTGTTGGTTCTGACTTCTGTGAGCTTTAGGCCCCCATTGTTTTTTAAGATGGGGAAGTTGAAAGGTGCCATTAGCTTAAAGATTATTCCCACATGTATTTTGGTTTCATTCTTAGTTTTGATAATTCTTTTATGTGACAAAAAAAATTACATTCCATGTTTCAGAAACTAAGGTGTTTTTTTGTTCCCGTGGTAGAATATTGATGTTGTTTCAAATGTATGCTTTTGTTTTGAAGTTATATGATGTTGGATAACTGCACAAAGTATCCTGTGCAGTGGTTTGATGTGTCTTATTCTGACTCCTGATTCGGTCCTTTTCCTTTATAAAATTCAACCCTATTTTTTTCCTTTGATGTTCTGAAGACTTGTGTTGTCTGTATTTTTTTGGTTGTCCAACTGTTAGTCTTATTCCGACTCTTGATTCGGTCATTTTCCTATATAAAATTAAACCTAGATTTTCCTTTGTTCTGATGACTTTCTTACTCTGTATCTTTGGGTCATCCAACTAATAATTGTTGTCATGCCAGAGAATTGCTTTATCATGGATGGTTCAGAAGGAAACATCAAGTTTATACTGCTCAGGAGGAATTCTTGCAGATGATCAGGTCAGTGCCTGCACTTTTAATCTGGAACGATAACTGATCTGACATGTATGTGATATCCTCTTGACTTAATTGATTTAAAAATTCTTGTTTTGTAGGGTCTTGGAAAAACAGTGTCAACTATTGCTTTAATATTGAAGGAAAGACCTCCAATGCTTAATACATGCGACAATGCCCAAAAAAGTGAATTAGAAACTTTGAATTTGGATGCAGATGATGACCTGCTTCCTGAGAATGGTGGAGTGAAGAAAGAGTCTAATATGTGTCAGGATGTGTCAAGTAGATATCCAATCAAAAGCATGAATTTGTTGGTGCAAACAAAGGGAAGGCCGTCTGCAGGAACCCTTATTGTTTGCCCAACTAGTGTCCTGCGGCAATGGGCTGAGGAGTTGCAAAATAAGGTAACCTGCAAAGCAAATCTCTCTGTGCTAGTGTACCATGGAAGTAATCGAACAAAAGATCCTTATGAGCTTGCCAAGTATGATGTTGTTCTGACAACTTACTCAATTGTCAGCATGGAGGTCCCTAAGCAGCCTCTGGTTGACAAGGATGATGAAGAAAAAGGAATTTATGAGGATCGTACTGTACCAAGTAGGAAAAGGAAATACCCTCCTAGTTCTAGTAGAAGTGGCAAGAAGGTATCGGACAGCACAATGCTTGAGGCTGTTGCTCGCCCTCTTGCTAAGGTGGCTTGGTTTAGGGTTGTCTTGGATGAGGCCCAGAGTATAAAGAACCACAGAACTCAAGTTGCAAGGGCTTGCTGGGGTCTTCGAGCTAAGCGTAGATGGTGCTTGTCAGGAACTCCCATCCAGAATGCAATTGATGATCTCTACAGTTACTTTAGATTTCTTAGATATGACCCTTATGCTTTGTACTCATCATTCTGTTCTACAATTAAGATCCCAATTAGCAGAAGCCCATCAAAAGGGTATAGAAAGCTACAAGCTGTCTTAAAGACGATAATGTTACGTCGGACAAAAGGTAAGGCTTGTTTGCATGAATTTAACATCATCACTTTAGTAGGCTGTAATTATTAATTTTTTCTTAGTCTATCCTTTCAGTCCTAGGGTATAGTCATTTGGTTGTCCAATATGTTTTGCACTAGAAGTTGACTCGAACTCTTTGATAGGTCATAGGCATCAAATTAGGGACAGGTATGAATCATAGATAGCTTTTTATAGTTTTCTTTTCTTGCATTGTCAGCAATTTATTTATTATGCATGAGTTCTGTCAATTAAATGTTTGTTACTATCATAAGGTTGAAATTTGCTTGTAACCATGTGATGGTGATCATATGCTGTAGGCACACTTCTTGATGGGGAACCTATTATTTCCTTGCCACCTAAATTTGTAGAGTTGAAAAAAGTGGATTTTTCACAGGAAGAACGTGATTTCTATTCTAGACTAGAGGCTGATTCACGTGCTCAGTTTCAGGTATGGCTTGTCTCCCTAGAAAGGTCTTGAAAGACTAGGTTAATCAAGATATTTATTTATTTATTTATTTTTATGTGGTTGTGCATCTTATTCCAACCCAAGTCAAGAGGGTTGCTCCTGGTAGTATATTTTCACGGTAATCCTTATTGAAGTCCTCTTTTGGCATGCATGTTATAGGAATATGCTGATGCTGGAACCGTGAAGCAAAACTATGTCAACATTTTGTTGATGCTTCTGCGCCTTAGACAAGCTTGCGATCACCCTCTACTTGTCAAGCATTACAATTCCAACTCTCTCTGGAAATCTTCAGTTGAGATGGCAAAGAAACTTCCTCAGGAAAAACAATTATCTCTTCTAAAATGTTTAGAGGCTTCCTTGGCCCTCTGTGGTATCTGTCATGTATGTTTGACCAATTTTTTATATATTTGCAAATAAGTATGGATTCATGTGACTGTGACTGCATCTGTGTGGCCATGGGATATTCAGCGTCAGTTTAAGAGAAGAGAAAGGGGAAACAAGAGATGTGAGATAGATAGAACATGATGTTACACTAATTACTCAGAAATCAATACCTAAGCTGATCTTACACTTCTATTTGTCTAATACTGCTGCTACAAAATGAATTTTGGGGGAACATTTATTCTTGGTGCCCTACAATTCTACAAATAACAAATAACAAACTACTCAAATCCCAAATCTCTTTCTCAGTTACTTATAATCATCACTTGTATTCTTCACTTTGCTTGCAATCAGTTAGTTGCAATTGCAATTACATGATAGTGTGTGTGTGTGTGTGTTTTTTAGGGTAGTAATTTAATGAAGTGGAAGAATACTAATGAGTGGACTAAAATTGGAGGGAGATGGACATGTTTTAATTTTTACTTCTTGGAGCTTGCTAGGAATTGTAGAAGGATGATTGAGAACTATTTTTTAAGTCTCTTACTTGATAAGAGTTGAATTTCAGTTGAGAGTAATGGAAATATATTCTACAATCACCATATCATCATTTTTGACCATATTTCTCAGCTAAGTATCTTCCCCAGCCCTGACTTCTCTGCTCTAACATGCTTCTCCCTTTGTTTCCATACAGGATCCTCCTGAAGATGCTGTTGTTTCTGTCTGTGGTCACGTTTTCTGTAACCAGTGCATTTGTGAACATCTTACTGGTGATGACAATCAATGCCCTGCTACAAAATGCAAAACTCGACTAAGCATGTCTTCAGTGTTTTCCAAAGTCACACTGAACAGTTCTCTTTCTGACCAGGCTTCTGATAAATTGCCTGGTAGCTCTGGTTCTGAAGGGGGGGAACTTGAGCCTTGTTCTCAGACTCAGCCATGTGATTCTTCAAAAATTAAGGCTGCACTTGAGGTGTTGCACTCATTGTCTAAACCGCAATGCCATACTTCCAACAAAAAATCTGTGCAGAGCATTTCTGGGGAAAGTACTGACTGCTTTGGAAGTTCCTCTGGTGCTGATAGTGGTAAATCCTTCAATGATTCTCCTGAGAGTCAAAATGTGTGTGGGGAGAGAAGCTCTGGTGATTCAGTTGGTGCAGCAGGGGAGAAAGCTATAGTGTTTTCTCAGTGGACGAGGATGCTAGATTTGCTTGAAGTTTGTCTTAAGAGTTCTTCAATTCAGTACAGAAGACTTGATGGGACAATGTCAGTCATTGCAAGAGATAAAGCTGTTAAAGATTTTAACACTCTCCCCGAGGTTTGTAAACTCATTACATGGGAAATCTAGAACTTCAGTTATTGATATCAGTATTTATGAATATTGGGACTGAGATACATTGAGTGATAATATCCTGTTAGATTTCTGTCTTCTTCAAGACCAATCTATTATCTATTCTATCTTTCTAAAGGAATTGTCTGCTGCCATCTATAATTCATTTTTGTTATGTGTAATTTATTTTTGCCATTTGGCTCCATTAATAGATGTCATTTGGTTTAATAAATGCATGTTAGCACGTATGATTTGAAATTTTTAATCTTAATCTTCTATCTTATTAATGACTTTTTTGTTCCAAGTACTGGCTTTTAATTTTTGTTAGCTCCCAATGACATTCATTTTCAAATTTATTCTACTTCCATTGTTTACAAATTCTAAATTTTTCATGATACACTAAATTTTCAGAAAATAAATAGACAAATTTATTGTTCATTATTTAAAATTACTTTTGTTTAAGTATATAAAATAATATTATAAATTTTCATAACTCCCTTGCATTGGTGGCATGCTGGTGTAATGTAAAGCTGACATTTTGCAGGTATCAGTTATGATTATGTCTTTGAAGGCTGCCAGTCTTGGTCTCAACATGGTGGCAGCCTGTCATGTTCTTATGCTAGATCTATGGTGGAATCCTACAACTGAAGATCAAGCAATAGATAGAGCGCATCGAATTGGGCAGACTCGTCCTGTTACAGTTTTGCGGTTAACTGTGAAGGATACAGTTGAAGACCGTATTTTGGCTCTGCAGGTAAATTTTTTTTTTTTTTTTTGTGGGTGCATGTGAATAGGCGTGGCAAAATAAATTATTAATCCATTAACTATCCATTCCATCCTTGTAAAAATTCAAACCAATCCTGCTATTTAATTTAAGAAGCTTAATGGACTGGATTAAATGGGTCACAGTTTTTATTAGATGGTTAATGAGTTTTATTGGCTATCCATTAGATAGGCAGGATTAGATTTATTTAAAGGATAGTTATGAACCAACCAAGGATAGCTTGTCGCCAACAAATGTCTGTTACAGAAAAAAAAAATGCTAGGCATGTTATTTAAATGTTTTTTTTTTTTATTACTTTGTTGTATCATCATTTTATTGAAGGGGAGCCTTGGCGCAATGGTTAAAGTTGTTGCCACGTGACAAAAGTCACAGGTTCAAGTTGCGGAATCAGCTCTTTGCAAATGCAAGGTAAAGCTGCCTGCTATATAAACCCACATAGTGGCCAGCACCAGGTGCCCTTTCATCATCATCATCATCTTAGCCTAGCATAAGGGGGGGGTGCTTGTGGTTGGGAGCTAGCAAAGCAGCAGCAGCAAGAGGGGCATGGTTGGGGATGGGGATGATGTTGAAGTTGACTGTGGTTTTGAAGGGGATAGGGATGAGGATGGTGGCGGAGATAGTGGGGGCGGTTGCCTGAGGAGGAGGGGGATCAAAATTGGGTAAGGGTCCATGGAGAGAGGTTTTTTTTTTGTTGGGTGGGGGTTAGATTCGAAAATTGGGAATAGATTTTGAGATAGATATCACTGAGGTACCTATGCGCTGCTGGATAATGGAAACGGAATCCTGAAAATTTGAAAGAGATGAGCAAAGTTAAATAGATTTTTTTTTAGAGAGAATTAGAGAGAGAGAGAGAGAATATTTTAAAAATTATATGTATATACAATTATATATATAACTTTAAATGGATGAATTATCTGTCCATCCAATCCATTAAAATGGATTAATGGATGGGTTGGATATCCATCTAGTTTGGTTATTGATGGATTGTGGATGATTATAACAATAATTTAATATATCCTAAGTGGATTACTGGTTTGTTTTTTAATCCATCCATTGTAATCCAATTCAACTTCTATCGAATCCAGCCATTTGACACCCTTACATGTGAAGCTTCTTGTTATCCTGTTGTCAAGGAAGTATGTTTTATATTGTTGTAGCCAAAAGCACTTTGGGTGGTTTATCACTGCTTAAGATTATAGTACCGGATATTTGAAAATGTTGATATGGTTGATTTAATGACTTGAGACGACCAATTCTTTTGTGGGAGGAGTTAGTAATGAAAATAATGTTTTTGGAAGAAGATTGGAATACCGCTGAACAATCAGTGGACAATGGCATATATCAAAATGGTTAAATCACAATGAGTTCCCGCACAGAGTGAAACTGCTTGAGATGTTTTCGTTTAGCCTTTTATTGGTTCCCTGTCTTTGTTTATGACAGAATATGATAACATCGTTTGATCCGTCCAACTTTGTGTTTGCTGAATAATCTGTTTATGGCAGTATGATAATGCTTAACGGGGCACTCACCCAAACTGGTCACATCTTTTGAGTCGAACAAATTTAATATGTCCAATTATTTAAAGTAGGAAAAGAGAAAGGACTTCTCAATTCAAGGTAGTCTATCTGCTGCATGATGGTAGGGTCATTAAGGCAGTTGTTGGTTTATTAACTATTACCCCTCAGATTTTATTTAGGAAGTGCTACATATTGTGTTCTGGTGCAAAATTTGCAATTTTTTAAAATAATTTTTTTTTGGTTGAAGATGATTCTTTTCTATTAAATTTGTTCATATATATATATATATATACACACACACACACATACTTGACAAAAAATAGAATTACAATTATCCGGAACGAAAAACAGAGAATATATCAAGCTCGATCAATTATACTTCTCAACAAAACATGTTGCTTTGTACCGGCGCGCAATATATTCTGTAGTATTTACCTTTCAATGATGCTTCCATAATTAGATACATGGCATTGGGTTATTTTGCTTCTCTGTGCATTCACATATTCCGTGTAGTATCGTATAATACTAGTACTTGTATCTATGCAATATGGCTGGTTGCTCACGCTAGAAATCTGTTATGTTCTTATACTTGCAGCAAAAGAAGCGAAAGATGGTTGCATCTGCATTTGGTGAGGATGGAACTGGTGGTCGTCAAAGTCGCCTTACAGTGGATGATTTAAAATACTTGTTCATGATGTGATTAGACTTAACGATATAATTTTTAGTTTTTCGATTGGCAATTTTTTCCGCGGGAGCTGGCGTTATTGTAGGTTTGTTTTTTGGGTGGCAGCAGAAGGAACGGCTTAAAGATAATTTTCTAACATGGCATCTGTCGACACTTAACATGAAGAATCTGTGAATTGTCTTTAGATTTTAGAGTGAGATGATTCATTCGTTCACATTGAAATTTTGTTCTAGTCTCTGACATTTGTATAGGCTGTAGAGAGCAATAGCATAGACAGCAACACAGAAATTGTTCTTATTGTAAATACAGATAATTTGCCTTTCCCTTTCGAATCTTTTACTCTTTTCATTATTTTATGCAATGTTAGAGCAATATGTTAATTATAGTTAACCCTGCGCGGGAGGTTTGGGGGAGGCGGTGGCATCACAGGTAGTTTTATAGTTTTATGAAAATCTTGTCCTAATTATAATGTGAAGGTAATTAATTGCCCTTTCCGGCAATATTTCCGACTCTTATAAATTTTCAACTGTACTGTCACAAGGGTCCCATGGTCTAGTGGTCAGGACATTGGACTCTGAATCCAGAAACCCGAGTTCAAATCTCGGTGGGACCTTTATCAGATCCTTCTATTTTGTTTGGTAATGTCTTTTGTCTTTCTAGTGCAGTCGGTTAGTCTTGCGGTTCATTCCTAGAAATTTTCTTCTTTTTATCTCATATATTTTCGTTATTAATTGTAGAAATACGTACTATTTTGTTTTAATTTTATTTAAACAATAAAAATAACATTTTGTTTACTGAAAATAAACCAAATGGGCTTTAAACTGTATTCCCCTGCAACTGCAAGTGGCCGGCTAATATGATTGATACATTTTTACATTTGTTGGATTCACTTCATTCATTACTTATAAAATATTAAGGCATAAAGGAATATCACTCATTCAATCTTCTATCATTTTCTCTCTACTCTTTTCACTTTGATATTTGCATACACTCTAAATCCTCGTGCTAACTCAAGTATGGAAGTTGCTTTGCAGTTACCTTCACCATCTCAACCACCGAGCACTCGTAAGTAATCGAGCAGAATCAAGCAGAGATCATATAACTAGGATCAGACCGAACAAGTAGTAGACCGAGCAAGACAAAAGAAGATCATATCAAAGAAATTAATTCAGACATAACAAAAAAATACTTTAATATATATTCGTGCTCATATTATTTAACAATGTTTATACATACGTTCATTTTAAGAGTTAAAAAAGTTGACTAAAGGCCCTAAGTGGTTCCTCAAATTTTTCGAATAGCCCAGTTTGGTAAAAAAAAAAAAGGACAATTTGGTCCCCCAAATTTTAAAAACAGGGGACAATTTGGTCCCTCCGTAAGGACCAGATTGTATCCCGTTTTAAAATTGGGGACCAAATTGTTATATTTTTTTTAGGGATCAAACTGGGCTACTCGAAAAATTTGAGAGTTCACGTTAGGTCTTTACTCAAAAGTTTTCCAATGGTGTGAAAGCAAGGCTTATCTGATTTTCCACTATGCGGTCAATGCAGATCCTCGTGCACAGTTTGTCCCACATATGTGCTAAAGTTTCTTTTCATGTTTCGAATTGGTGAGACAACCAATCAAAAAGAGACATCAAATATTACTTTTAAAAATGGGTGATACTAACAGTGCTCAAGTACCAACTCATGGTGCCAAAATAGACCTTGATTTTTTATTAGCGTTTACACTACATGCCAATTGCTACATTGTCTGAGCCCGCTTTGCTTCATCCATAGAGTGCGTCATATCTTGTTGGAAAATCGGTGCTAATTAATTAGGCTTGAACTAAATTCTTAGGGACCCTCTTTATAAACAGGTCAGAAAAACTGTCTCCACATTGAATAATGTTCCTCTTTGCCAGACTCGACCACATTGAATATATAAAATATTTTTATATGCTTTAAAGAGCAACTTTTTTAGCTTTGGGGTTAAACCCGTGGTTACGGACAAATTTGAAGTCCATTGATTATGGTGGAGGATCTTGGCACGATCCTAGTCATTTTGGTATTATAGCAAGTATGCTATGACAGGATAGGAACCAAATTGTCTTGGTCAATCATTGTTCAGCTCCAGGCAAGTGGAATTTGTGCATCATCAGTTATTAAGTCATAATAACAATGACTCTCATAGTGGCTTAATCCGTAACTACTCTGGGCAATTGGTAATAGGTTTTCATTGTAATCTCGGTGTGTCCACCTCTGTCTTTGTTGAGCTGTGGCCAACATGATCCGGACAAAGCAATCCAACTGTTTGTTCTTGAAACCTTTGCTTGAAGAGGCCATTCATCGTCTCGATCGTGTTTTGTGCAACATATATTTCGATAAGCTAACTACAGTGCTGATTTTTTTCTTGCACGTCGATTTCCATTGTTCCTCCTCGATCAGTTGAAGTTGATCTTAGACGAGGTTGTCCTCCCCAAGGTTGTTAGCTAGTTGTTTTGTTTCTCATTTCCCTTTGTAGCAAAAATAATAATAATTTAATATTGGTATGAAACATTATATATGATATAAGTAGTTGAATACTATTGAACACTTGGTTTAAATATCTAGGCAGCTTATTCGGACCTTTAATTCCCAAACTACTTATACTCTTAGCTCAAACCAGTTGAGCCACTCCTACCCAAGATACTCTTGATTTTCTGAGTTCTTGTATTAAGACGAAATGTCATCTAAATAATTGTATTTTTTTTTTTTTTGCTTAAATAACAAATCTCTCTCTCTCTCTCAACTATTGTCTAGATAGCATCTCTACATTAAGCACTAGCACTCGTTTACTAAATTTGTTTTCGCATAGCGAGTGCGCCAGTGCTGGACACAAAGTATTTAAAACTCTTGTTTCAGCCAATATACTCTTATTTGTTTCTTTTTGATAGGTAAATATTAATATGTTAGTTGTAATGTTAGTTTTTTTTTCCTTTGACAAGTTTTTGAACCCCGGACCTTTAATTCCTCCAACTACTTATACTCTTAGCTCAAACCAGTTGAGCCACTCCTACCCAAGATACTCTTGATTATTTCTGAGTTCTTGTATTAATTTGGAGTGCTTCTAGAAGTTGAAGATGAAAGAGAATGAATCTTCGTCTTCATCTTCACTTTTCATGGAGTTCTCTCCCTCCCACCTTATTTTGTTGCTGCTTTTCCAAATTTACATGATTAGCTTTTTTTTTTTAGGCGTTCAGCATGTCTAGCTAAATTCATTTCTAGCTAGGGCGATGATGTAGTTCTTTTATGACAATACTTTGTCGGAATACCTGATTATCTTATGAACTATTAGCTTGTTTGATGTAAGTATTAATATGTTTTACTTGCGTTTGAATATTTGGTCAATTTTTTGTTGTTGTGAGAATTTATTTATATGCTAAGAATAATGATTTATAAATTGTTTTGTCTATATGTAATCATTGCCATTAGAAGGGCAAATCTAGTAATATACTATCTCCGGACTAAATTATAAGAAAAAATAACTAATTTCACACTTATTAAGGAAATTTGTTAATTTAGTTTAATTATCTTGATTTATGTAAAAAAAAAATGTTATAATTACTAAACTACCATTTAATTGTCTCGGGAATGTGTAATGCTCTTGAAAAAGTAAAAGAAGAATTGGTTTGATTGGTTAATTTTCTTGATTTTTTGAATACTTACATTAAATACAGTTGAGTTAGTTGGATTTTGCTTATATTTGAGTCCAAAAAATATAAGTACTCCAGATGGAATATTAATTAATGTACGTTGTTTGTTTATTAATTTCATAGAGCTTAATCATTTTATCTTATTAATTAGACCTAATAAATTAGGATAATAGATAGGGTTTGATAGATTGATCACTCGCTAAGGAAAAATTTAACCTTCAACAAGCCATTGAATTATAGGTTTGTTAAAAAAATATACTTATAGGTTTCGGTAATTCAAAGGAATCCTTATTTATGAGGAATTTAAATTCATAATGGAATGAAATTAAATCGCTAGCTAACGCCCTAATTTATTATTGTTGTTGAGCCATCATCTATATATATGTTAGTTGGCCATAATAAAAAAAATTCTTAAAAAAATTATTGCTCTCTATAATTTCATTGCTTGTTTATTATATGCTATATATGAACTCCCTTATTTCTAAACCAACCACATCCAATTAGTTTCTACTCATGAATCAGATCAATATGTATTGACCCAATCCTCCAAGGAACGATATACTTATCACTTTTTTTTCTACTACTGGGTGCACTTACTGGTGTAGACATATCAGTTATATATCATAAAATAGTACTATTATGTTTTCTATATATATATATATATATATACTTTAATTATTTCACACATGTGTATGAGATGATGTGAGGATAGAGACATGCATCAAACCTTTCAGTCTCAGTTCTTCTTTGGAGTTATCTTATCTGATTTCCTAATTATTTGAAATGATCATGACATCCATTTATGAACCAAAAGTGGGTTGAATTCAAAATAAGTAGCTGAAACCTAATATAGGGTTGAAAAGAGTTAAAATTCCTGAATGTCGTTTTTTTATTGGAATGTTCCTTTAGGCTTATCAACGAGCCATTAGCTACCTTAGTAGAGTAGCCAATGGATAGGTTTCTCCACCACAAACGAGAGACATGAGGCCACAGAAGAAGCTTTTTCCTTTACCTATTGCGCATGAATGCACACCTTTTCTGTCAGAGTTCTTATTTTATGTAGTCAAAAACTTTGTTGTAGGCCAATTAAGTTCCACCTTTGATTAAAAAACAAACCATTGAGATGGGAAGACATATATATATAGTGTCTGTGTGTGTTTTTATATTAATTTATTTAATTATGTTTAATATAAAAAAATTGAACATTTTCTCTCTCTAAAATAAACAAATATTTCTTCTAAAATAATCTAAATCAAACATAAATAGATATAAATGTTACTAATGAATTACATGTCTCTTGTATTGCTCTCGTAAATAAATATTACAAGTTGAGGATCCTTCCCACTTTCTTCTAATTTCCGCATGCACCCTGCTTCTGCATGGCCCTTAACTAGTAAACAAATTCTTGTTGATTTGACAATGATTTAACTCCAGCCTCCTTTGTGATCTTAATCCTATCTCGTTAGAAAGTGCGCTTTATCTTAGCATATTTATTCCGGTTATTGATTTATTTGTTAAAGTTGTGATACATTTAATTAAAAAATTACACAGGATAAACATGCTGATGTTAAATCTAAATGTACGCTGACTCTTGACGAAGTGAATACTTCTGTTTAGTGTCTAGTTGTCACATCAAAACGTGTCTCCTTCTGGATCATGTTAAATGGCCTTACAGCAATTTCCTCATACAACAAGATGTGTTATCCATTCTTGCTGGGTGAAATAGAAATATTAAATAAAGTTAGGAGCTAAATATAAGCCCATTGAACTTCACACCAATTGCATTTTTCGAGGGTGATCAGAGTCCAGCCTAGTGGTCCTTAATCAATAAAAATATAAATGGTTTTGGTAACGAGTGTCCCAAGAATATTGGTTAATGATTAATAAAAGAATTTTTTTTATTAAGAATACAAGTTTACATTTTTCAATGTAATAAATACATCATTTTTCCAAGCAAACTAATTACCTCTTTTGATTCCTTAATCAATATCTTAAGAGCACTCGTTAACATCCTCCAAATATAAATAAGTAATATGGAAAAATGAAATTACTTGTCCATTAGGTGGCAGATTGGCCAATTTGTGTGGCAAGTGCTTCTTAGAGGACCTTTTTCTGGTGTGTTTGATGTTTAGATATCTTAATTCATGACCTAATATTCATAGCAGCCCCAGATTATGGAGGTAAGACCATCAAGATTGTCACATAAGATTGTTCTACATGCCTCAGATCTAAATAAGCTCACTAAGCGTATCATTTTTTTTTTTTTTTGTTATTATATTACTATTATTTTCTCTGACTATCAAATTGATGATTACAAAAGGAATACTTTAAAGATGATAAATATTCATCCAATGTTCAACTTAACAAAGTTGGAATCCAAGTCAATCTTCAGCAACCAACTTGATTACTTCTTCCATTCCCCTCAGCACTCAGGGTTCCCTAGTTCACAGGTCATAACGCACAAGGTTCGCCACAAAACTCAGCCTTTTTACTTTGTGATGATGAGATTCTTGAAAACAGTTAGCTTTTCATTACATAATATATGGAAACGACCATTTTGGAATATATACCAAAATGCATTTCCCCTTTATGATATGTTCATCTACCAGCAAGAATATGGTCATCGGTCAATAAGTGGAAAGATACTGTTCTTTTCGATATGACTATGCACAAAATAAAGACTTTGCTACAATCACTTTTTTTTTTTTTTTTTGAATTATGGTACTTGAACACTTAATTTAATACTTCACTTACACCGGTATATGTCTATATAATATATATATATATATAGTACACTCACATTTAAATGAAAAATGTTGAAACCTTTAAAACAAATTTAGAAAGAAATCTAAAGGAATTCATTTATCAATTTTTCCTCTCCTATAAAAGATATAAACTCGTTAGGAATGAGAAAACACGTTGAGGTTCTGTTAGCCACAATTAATTGAAAAATTAATTAAAATCTGAAAAGTTAGCTAGTTAGCTGGAAGCAGAATGTTGAACTTAGTTGAAAACTTATGGGATATCTATTTGAATTAAAAATATATGATAAAATTAATGAATAAACTAATTGATACATGTAAAATGACATAAAAGAATATGTTTATGTGTGTCTATGTATAATAATTAAAAACTTTAATTTTTTGTCTTTTTTTTTTGTGATAAAAAGTTTAGGTGAGTTGGGTCCCGGGGGGCTCACCAGGCCAGGGTAGGCCTCACGGTTCAAAGAGCACTTATAGAGGTACTTACAGATTACCCACCAACGAGGTCCTCACATCGGTAGTGGGATTCGAACTCACGATCTTGTGGGTTATGAGCCATAGCCTTATCAATTGGACCAACCTTCGTTGGCTCATTATTATTATTTTTGAGAGTGGAAGATGTGGATTTCTTTTAGGATTATTTGGAATTAGGGGTAAAAAGTATTAATTAGATGAATATCATTTTTGAAAACTAATAGGGATAAAATCAGAAAAAAATCATAGAGACCCTTGGTGACTTGTCGAAGACAACTTGAGATATGGTCCGAATATAAGGCTAATTAGATATTCATTTTTTTTTTTTGGATTTACAAATAAAAAAAATTCTAACATTTTATTTTTAAATATCAAATCATGATCAAATACCAACATGTGGTTAGTCCAAGTGGTAAGGGACTGGGACACCTTAATTAAGTTGTCAGGAGTTCGAGTCCTGGCTTTTGTGTATGGAGAAAACCTGGTTGGGAGGGGAGGCCCAACAGGTTCCCCGATTGAGATTAGTCACTGCTAATAGTGACGGATACTTCGTACCTATGTCATGGTTAAAAAAATAATAATAATGATCAATCTTATTTAAAAAAAATCAATATTAAATGCGGGGATCCTTAAATTAATGAAAGGTAAACCACTCGTCATCGAAGTTTATCTATAGCTAGAAGATATAAAAACACATGGGATCATGATACCGTCAATGTACTTCGATGAAATGTCTAATAATAAGAACATAATCGATTCTGAAACAAGGATTAGTGTCATAATTCTAACAAGTAAATTCTCCTTGCTCATGTTTGTCTGCAGGTTTGTCAGTTAGAATTGTTCTTACATCATAGAATCAATTGTCAAATAATAAAGGAAAGAATTATTTTGGAAACCATTTGATGGGATTGATTACAGAATGAATATAGTATAACTGTATGGGAATATAAGAATAAAACTAAAAAATAAATACGGATATATCTTCGGTTTTTAAAAGGTGAGTTTGTCTCGAAAGTAAATAAAAAAATTATAACCACCCATAAATTATTTATTGAATTAAAATTTTTATATATCTTATCAAATCAAAGATAGACAACACACTTTTATTTGCAAAATTACTTTAGAGGAACAATGACAAATTGTGTGTTTGGATGAGCATTTGATAAAAGTGATTTTAAATGTAATTGATTTTATAAAATTGATTTGGTTACAATTTAGTTTGAAGTGAAGTAATTTATGTTTGGATATTTTTAATTTGAAAGCAAATTGGATGTAAATCTTAGTGAAAAATTTTCAACTCAAAAGTTACTTTTTATAGCTTATAGTCAGAATCGCTTATGGAGGCAAAATTAATTTTACCTGAGAGTAACCAAACATCTCATTTTTACTAAAATCAAATTTGATAGAGAACAAAATCAATCATAAAAGTTTCTAACGGGAAATCAAACACACACTTAATTGAAGCGGTATGCTTTTTGAAGTTGTTCCAACATTCTTTTATATATATATATATATATATATCTTTTGATATGTTTCCTGTTAAAAAGAATAGGTTATGTTTGGTATGAGCAGAAGTGCCATTGGCTGGTTTACTTTTTTTCTTAATTTTCTTTTAATTGTTCAAAACTGTGGTGTGACAGTGCTTATTCTACATACAATATTTACCAAAAAGAACTATATCGTCCTGAACTGAAATTCTTCCTATATTCGTTCATGTGACTACATGATTTAGGCAATGAGGCGATCGCCTAAGGCCTCCGAATTTTTTTTTTCTGGTTACAGGAAAAAAATAAAAATTACACATGCCTATAGTGTAAATTTTTTTAATACCTTTAATAAGTTTGAAGTTTGATACTTTGATTAAATATTAATTTAACTGAGTAGGTGATAAGTTTTACGAGTTTAGTTGTTATACACTGTCAGTAAAACAATTTTACACTATCAACCAACCAAAAATCATAGTAACGGTGACTTTTTAAGGTATTAGGATAAGAGTCAACAATTTTTAATCATGTGTCAGTTTCTGATTGGTTGACAATATAAAAAAAATCTTTATATTGTCAGTACATACCAATTAAATCTTAAGTTTTATTGTGATAAGTTTTATTGTTTTTATATTTTTTATGTCACTTTAAAATAAGCTATTATCAATGAGATAAACTGACATCAATTCCTAAATTTATATCCAAGTTGTTATTATTTTACTAATAATTCTATCAGTTAATAATATACTCATTGTCTTTTTTTTATTTATTATTAATTACTATTTATCCCCAAAACTTTGATAACTGTCTAATATCTCTCTCTCATCTCTGTCTTTCTATTTTGTAATCTTAATGTTATTCTCTCCTCCATACTTCAGTCCACTGTTCACATCTACAAGCCACTATTATTTTCTTGTTACCGCGAAGCTTTTTCACATGCCTATAGTAAAAAGTGTACAAGCCACATATTATTGTTGTTGTATATTCTCTCTTGTCTCTGTATAACCCCGTTCATTTCAAAGAATTTGGATAAAATTCTGAAGTGACAAAGTGAGTTTTACTATAGTGATGTTGAAGTCTTGAATACTCGAAGTGTGACTACTAATTTTCATTAGATAATGTCAATGTTCGACTTCCATCATTTCTAATTTCTCGAATTCTATCATTTTATTATTATTATTTTCATTTTTAAGAATTTGTTTTATTTATATTTTTGCTTCTTACTATTTTTATTTTATTTTTTAGGTAAAAAATATCAAATACAAAGCATGAACTTAATAATGTGTTTTTTTTTTTTAAAAAAAGAAGAGTTTAAAAATTAAATCAATCTTAATACAGTGCTTTTTGTAAAATTAAAATTAATGACTTATATCAGATTAGGTCCCAAGTATAAATTTTGTATCCTGAGCTCAACCACCCATATTTATGAATTTATCACAGTTGGAGGTTCCACACTTCCACTCAACCCTGTTCCATGCACGGATGCATCCATGACAGAGACGTCATATCATCTTCACTCTTCAGCCAGCCACAGATGCAAAAGGGTGAGAGGGAGAGAGATTTATATTGCCACGCAGGACTCTCATCCTATTTTTTGCTTTTCTAAAATTAATTTCTATCCAGCGGGAGAGTTTTTTTAGCTAGATATAGTATATTATATTTTTAAATATTTAAATTATTATTTAATATAATCTAAATAAAGTTATTTTGAAAGATTATTATAATTTAATCAGTCGTGTTATCTATAATTTTACATATGTTGAATAACATAACAATATTACCCGTACAACAATAAATAATTTATATTATAGAATTAAAGATGTCGGAAAGTAATTTGGATAATCTCACAAAATTTGAAGGAATTTGGATTGGGTCTTACATTTACCTGCGTTTTTCTATTCTGTTGGAACTTTACTTGGACTACTGTCCTTCTTGTGTAAATAGGGTCTTTGTATTCAGGACTGAGTACCCCTAAAACTCCTTTTAATACAAGTTTGATTTATAAAAAAAAATGTCAAAAAGTACTCGAGCATAGATATATATGCAGGGACAAATCTATATGTATTTTAAGGGAGGGTAAGGCCTCCGAAGCCGACAAACTAGCTGTCAGGACGACATTCTCGAAAAAGTGTTTTTCCATATATATATATATATATAATATGTCAAAAACTTCCGTCCAGATTAAAAGTGATGATCGTTTAAAGATTTGTAATTGATTATGGCAATCCATCAAATCCAAAAAGCCATTAACAGCACACACACACGATGCATGTTTTACCCTGGTGCTGGGTGAAAGTGCAGGGGATGAGGGTACACTTTGGGTTGCTAGATTATCCTATATTTGATAGATTGCTAATGTAATTAACATTTTGGAATAAATAATTATGAATATTTGTATGATGATGTATATAAATTTTTTGGATGAACTTTAACTTTTATAGTCACACCCCCTATTATCCATGTCTAGCTCCATCCATGTGAATATGAAATATCTTCCTAAATAATAATTTAAATATATGTAATAGATGATACCTAAGAATTAATGTGATGGGGCATATTCCTCAGTCAGTATAAATAGGTATGTAGTTCTCTGTGTGTATCATCCAAGTTCAAATCTAGTGGAAGCAGTCTCCAATTTTGTAGTTGTGAGCATTCCATAGTATGGATAATAATATTGTATTAAAGCTGACAAGTTTCTATACTTTGGCTTTTTTACTTTTTCTATCTATGAGGCATGCTGTTTCTTCTAGAGATAGGCAATGGAGTGGTTGGAGGAAATTGAGCTCTGTGGACAATGGTGATCTTGTGACTAACTTGCCTGGTCAGCCTCCTGCAGATTTTCAGCACTATGCTGGGTATGTCACAATCAACGAAACCAATGGCAGAGCACTCTTTTACTGGTTCTATGAGTCCATGACCAACCCTGAAGAGAAACCATTGGTGCTGTGGCTTAATGGAGGTATATGTTCTTGCTTTGGTTGGTGAAAGTAGATACTGCTAATTAATGCTTTTCTTTGCTGTGTGACACTGTATAAGTATACAAACATTAGGACTTTGGAGTTCAATGTCAAAATAAAATTTGAGCTTATTTTTATCTTAAGTGGTGGGAAACAGTGTAAGTTGGCTTTTATTTTCATCTCATTGGAAAAGATTAAAATCTTGCTGATTTCATTTCTTGTGCTTCTCTTAATATATATATGTTCTCTTCTAAGGTGACAATGTGCTTTTCTGTTTCAGGTCCTGGGTGCTCCTCTGTGGGATATGGAGCAACACAGGAGATTGGCCCATTTTTAGTGGACACTGACGGCAAGGGCCTTAAATTTAATAACTACTCATGGAACAAAGGTACTAGGACCACACATGACACAACCATATATATATTATACTTTCTGGCACATCCACCTCATTGCTTTCTCTGTCAATATATAAAATTCTTATGTATATATATATATATCTTATGATATTTCACCAAAAAAAAATAAAAAATCTTATGATATATATCAAGAGATAAAATAATTTTTTTTTTTTTATGTTGAGCCACAAACTAGTGCTCCATTATTTGACCCTATTATTAAAAGGTGCTTAAATTTCTTGATATATGTGACATGTGATAATGCAGAGGCCAACATGTTATTTCTGGAATCCCCTGTTGGAGTTGGCTTTTCTTACTCAAATACAACCAGTGACTATGCTCAACTGGGAGATGACTTCACAGGTCATTACTAAATAAACATCTCTATTGCATAATGAGTACCAATTGTAACTATTTTTTCTTTAGTGTAGGTTGCATTTTTTATTATTCTGAGCTTATGCAAAGATCTCTGATAAATTTAATTGTGCTTTATCAATTGTTTGAAACAGCTAATGATGCTTACACTTTTCTGCACAATTGGTTCCTTAAATTTCCATCATATAGAACAAGGACATTTTACATAGCAGGGGAAAGCTATGCAGGTATTAAAATTAACAACACCCCTTTGCACCACTCATTTTTAATTAGTCATCAATTCTAATAAAATTATCATGAAACTTATGTTTTTCAGGAAAGTATGTACCAGAGCTGGCTGAACTCATCCAAGATAGGAACAAAGACCCATCCCTTCATATTGATCTCAAGGGTATTTTGGTATGGTCCTACGTAATTTTAAAAGCTAGCTTTAAATACTAAATAAAAATAAAAGAATAAAGAATCTTGCTTTAACCAAGAATATTTCCCTTTTAGTTCAGAATGTCTATGACTATAATTTGGTCCCTCAGCAGGATTTGAAAAATAGATTTGCTACTCACAAGTCACATCATGTTCTAGTGCCAATAACTAAGCATGTTTGCAAAGAAAATTCTGAACTTGTCACCATTAATTAAGATTCCAAGTTTCAGTTGTGGTAGTTTCTGAATTGAATCCTTGTATCTTTTTTATTCTTTTTTTGCAGTTGGGCAACCCCGAAACATCTGATGCAGAGGATTGGTTAGGCCTGGTTGATTATGCTTGGAGCCATGCAGTGATATCTGATGAAACTTACAAAATAATCAGGAGAAGTTGTGACTTTAATAGCAGTGATCCATGGAATAACAAAGACTGTAGTCTAGGCGTGGATGAAGTCCTCAAACAGTACAAACAAATTGATATCTATAGCCTCTACACATCTGTCTGCTTTGCCAGTACAGCTCGTTCAAATGATCAATCCATGCAAACTGTGATGAACAACTCAACATCTAAAATGGTGAGTGAAGAAAACATTATCCTTCCAGACAATACATACATATAAACATACATATATTGTGAATCTGAGAAATGCTAATTTTAACAAAAGTTTTATCTGTAAATGTCCCAAGGTTGTTTTAATTTTTTTTAGAGAACTTTACAACAATTTGAAGTTTTGAAATGATATAAACAAATATTGATAGGCAATTCATTATTAGTTTTGAATTACATAATAAGCTGTTCTGACACTTGTGGATTTGGTTGGCTAGATGCCTAGGATTTTAGGTGGTTATGACCCATGCCTGGATGATTATGCTACAGCTTTTTATAATAGACCAGATGTTCAGATGGCCCTCCATGCCAGTGATGGTCACAATCTGAAGAATTGGAGTATTTGCAAGTAACATACTATCCCATTTTCAACTTTCTTTTGACCTTGTTAGGAGTGTAGTAGTGTACTCATCCAAGTAAAACTTGAATAATTAACTTATGGCAAATACTAACCAGTAGTGCCCTCCTGACATTGGTTAATGAATCAGAAATATAAAGTTTGTATTGAAAAATGGTGTATTCACTACTTTGAAAATACGAAAGTTACATTTTTCAATAAAATTGTTTTATCTTTAGATTCCTTAATCAATGTCCTTAGGGCACGATTAGCAAGACCCTTATCTTATTATTTGTTTATGACCTGAGATTTATTAGAATATGTGGTTTTCCCTTTTTTTCACCTACCTACATAAACTCACTTTTAATTAATAATTAAATGCAGCAACAAGATATTCAGTGGTTGGGCTCAATCAAAGCCTTCTGTTATTCCAATTTATAGGAAACTTATTTCAGCGGGACTTAGGATTTGGGTTTACAGGTAAATACTATATATTCAATGTCAACCTGCAGGTTCAACAAGGCCTTAAGCTTTAACATATAAATTTTCTCATGGTTTCTTTGTCTTTTTTACTGTTGATGGTTCAGTGGAGATACTGATGGTAGAGTGCCAGTCCTGTCCACAAGGTACAGCTTAAGTATTCTAGGTTTGCCTATCATTAAGCAATGGAGGCCTTGGTACCATGAAAAGGAGGTAAGGGATCATGAATTAATTCAAAGCACACTGCTTCATATTTCTAATTTTATGAGAGAAAAATCTAGTCCATATCTTTACTTAAATTAAAGTATAAATTTCATATAATAATAAAGATAAAACTTGATCAAGAAACTCACCTCTAAGTATCATACTTCTAAGTATCACATATAGTATATAGATGAAGCAATTGTTGTTGGTTTATTCACTTTTGTTGGAACAGGTTAGTGGGTGGTATCAACAATATGAGGGGCTTACATTTGCTACATTCCGAGGAGCTGGTCATGCGGTGCCGTGTTTTAAACCAAGCAACTCACTGGCATTTTTCTCCTCCTTTCTTCTTGGAGAATCACCACCTTCTACTAAATACTAATCAAGACTCTGATTATTGGGTGGTCTTTGTGAACCCCTGAAAGAACATTTTACTCTTGCATGAAAATAACTAGCTGTTCATCTTATCAACATGTTACCCAACCAAGTACAATATAATGAATAAAAGATTATTATGGCTTCCGATTGGTCAAAGCAAAGTCTTATTTAATTTTTATGATGCAGTACTCCATATTGTCATACAATTTTGGCAATAACCTGATAGAATGAAAATTATAATTCTTAGTTTCAGTTCTAATTATGTTAAAATTGAAATTAATTAATAGTGTTAAGTTTATTTTAGAGAAAAAATAAAAACCTGAGTTCTAAAATTATATATAGTTTAGAATTGAATTAGAATTCTATTATTCAAATATTTTATTAAGGATCTCTATATATAATATCATGAAACATCAACTTAATTACAAGGTGTAAGAAAAGAGGCCTATTGGTTGAAAAGAGTGTCGGTCCAATTATTTTGAAAATAAGTCCTATTGGTTGAAAAGAGTGTGGGTCCCACTATTTTGAAAATCAACGTGTTGGAATTACTGGAAGCTTTGTTATGTTAAGCTTGGTCTATGATGGTACTGGTTTTTCACTGCTGTTTTCGGTTTTTATTGACTTTGTAATTGGCTCTTGTGGTATGGGGTTGGTCCTAGTTATCTGTTTCTTTGGTTTTTCAATTTTTTTTGAATAGTAGGTCTCAGACTGGTGCACAAATTACTTTGGGTGCTTCTCTTTTGTATCTTTTTCCTGGTTTTGTGGGTCTGGGTTGTGTAACAATCATAGTTTTCTGTCTTGAGCAGTATTATACTTACACTGGTCCTGCTCTTCATTGGTTATCTCGTATATGGGTTACAGTACCTCTTGTACTATCATTCATAATTTCATATTTGCATGTAATATATCTATTTTATTTTTAGATATAAAATATTTTAATACAGACTCTTGCTAATATTAACATATCATTTTTGTACAATTGCTTCGTGAGTTGTTCAGAAACATTTTTTCATTTACAATGATTGCAGCCGGAGAAGATAGCTAGGCCTAGGAAACAAAAGCTCATTAAGTGCCGATTTCCTAGCTCATTTATTGATGCCTAAATTTTCCAAAATTTGAAACAAAATAAAGTTATGATTCAACGGTTTAATCAAAATAATGTGTTGGAAATAGTGTGTCAGAGAATTTGTTGTTAGTATTTCTCTTTTAATTATACAAACAAACCTTTCATGGTATTGGTACTGTCAACCGTATAAGAGGGCCGGTTCCCCTTTCCAATAATTTTTTTTAATCGAATACAAAACCACATGTTTAAAGAATGCAAATCTCTTCCACTTGAATCAATATATATCAACTATTTTAACTTGATATAAACACTATCACCTCTCTTCTCTGAATTTTCTAAGCAAGTACATTCCATGGAGAACATTGACTAAGTCATCATTTTGATTTTTGAATATAGAATTGCTGAATCAGCTCCGAGCCTCCAAGCATGAGGCAAAGCCAAAGCTAACCTAAGTAAGCAATTCTGAATGTAGATGGGGTGAGGTAGCTCAACTGTTTTGAACTTAGTGTATAAGGAATTAAAGGAGTTTGAGGTCCAGGTTCAAATCTTGACAAAGGAAATAAAAACTAATATATATAACAACTAACATACTAACATTTGCTTATATAAAAAAAATTGAATGTAGAATTGCAGTTTCAGACTTTGAGCTCCGGGCATGAGACTAAGTTAACCTCAAGTGCATAACGCATGATCAAAGTCTTCATTTCTGGTCAGCTGGAGCTCAATGTAGAATTGCTAGTAATCACAATCAGAAGGTGGTGTTGTGTTTTCATTAATAATTTATTTCTATTCTGTTTCTTGTTTTTTAAATTATAGTAAATAAATAGTGAAAACTATTTCTATTTATATTATTTATTTCACAAAAAACTAAAAAATTAAAAACAAAATAAATGTTTTTGTAATTATAAATAAAAATATATCAATTAAAAAAAAATAAAAAACAAATTGCTAATTTTTTTTTACTGTATTTACGTATTCAGGAACCTAATTGAAAAATCTCAAATAGTTCAAGACCTAAAATATATTCTGAGATCTGATTTGATCAAAATTTATTCTGAGATCTACTAAGTAATACGCTCTTCTTGGATTGTGGAAACAAAATTGTAATTTAATTTGTAATACAAATTGTAATCCATCATAATTTGAATTTATTTAGAAATACAATTAATGTTTGCCGCTGAACAAGTAATGAAGCCCCAGTATTATGATTCAAAATGCAGTCAATTCAAATTATAAAAAATAAATTCGAGCTCATAAAAACTTCTGGGTTTCTTATTTGTCTTGCAAATTGCAAACCAACATCTAAAATTTGCAGCAGATTAGAAGACAATAATACCATTGAATAATTTTACTCTTGCTCTCAAAATTGAGTTTATTTAATTTATCCACGATTCTTAATATTAGGTTTAGGTCCTAAGAGAGGGTTGCATTCGAAGTCTCAAACAGAAATTTCAAAATATAGTCATACAATCTTAATTAGTTGCCAAAAGTGCAAAATGATAACAGCTGCTGCTGTGTTGCAGTTAACAAGATCTTGAAAGCCCTTACTGAATGTAATTGAACAGAGGTACAGAACTGACATGCAATGGAAGTTTTACACAAATGTTGAATCAGCTTTGCAAGCTAGCACAAAGAAAACACTACAATATATAGGTACAATCACATATCATAGTACCAAGGTGAAATGGTTGGACTTGGAACATAGTAAATTATAAACTACAATTAACACGCTTTATGTAAAGACATATATATACTAGCATTTAATGGTTACTAAAATAAATAGCAGAAAATTTCCATACTTTCTTTGTCCTATGACTTTCTTCAATCGATCTAAATGAAGCCAAGCCCAATTTCGGTGCCATAAACACCATTTGGCGTACATTGCTTAAGGCAACAGGAGAAACTTGACGTGCAGTGAAATTTCTCCTGTTTGTATTGTTGGACGACATACTGAGATGGGGTTCTATTGTTGTGTATTTCTTCTTAGGCGTTGGTTGAAGAGAAAGACGCTCTTTGGTTCTACCAACAGGAAGATAGATTGCTTTGTTTATGTCCTCCACCATTTCTGTATTGGAATCAAATCTGTTTTTAGAGTTGAAGAACATCTGAAAAACTTTCAAGCATGACAGATGAAGCAGCTTGCTAGACTTGGGAAAATCACATAGTTCATCAATCAGAACATGTTCAAGGAACTCTTTCTTCTTTATCCCAATTTTCTCTTTTAAAAAAGCAATTGAACCTTCAATATCAAGTTCTGGGTTCTCTAGCATGTTGACCAAAACAGAATTCAATTTCCCTTCTTCCTTTTCCTTCTGCGTGTATGCACATGAAAAACATCAGGTTTCAAGTAAATAACCATGTCAAATTGAGTTGCATGCAAATTAACTCGGATTTTTTTGGTAACCATGATATACAGGTACGAAGTATCCACCACCGTTAGTGGTGACTAATCTTCGTCGGGGAACCTGTTGGGCATACACGGTGGGTTCTCCCCTCTCAACCAGGTTCTCTCCATACATAAGAGTAAGGATTCGAACCCCTAACCACTTGCTTAAAGTGCCCAAGTCCCTTACCACTTGGACCAACCACATGTTGGTACAAATTAACTCGGATAAATAGAAATACATAAGAAAGAAAAAATAGTGTAAAAAATTATGAATTCGGGTTTATTGGTTAACTGAACTAGTTTACCTGATAGCTTAATACATCATTTAACAGACGAGAAATGACCATCAGCAGTTTTGTTATGGGTTCATATTGGATTGGTCTGAGTTTCTCATTTGGTAAGCTTGGTTTCAGAAAGCATGAGGCAGGAAGCACCATGCTATGTGTGGCAATGGAGGTCATGCCGGTCTTCAGGTAACAATCAATGGATGGTATGTGTCCATTTCTACTCCACTTTGCCTCTACGAGCCATGAAAGGAAAGTCTCATACCACTTCACAAAAGCAACACATTTTCCAATGTTATTATTCTACTCATATAGTTGATGATGATAAGAAATTACGAATATTTTAAGAACTAGATATATTTGTAATTTTTGTCAAAAGAAGAAGAAGATATATTTGTAATTCTTACAAGATCTTTCAAGCTGCTTGATATATCAGTTGTTGTTCCTTCTTGTAGGAGATATTTGCCATTAGCTTCACTCACAAGATTATCAAGGGCATCAAATATAACTTTGCTGTGGCTGCTCAAGCCCCTAGAATCCCATCTGTCATTACAAAAAAAAAAAGTGTTTATATGATAGACATCATCTCAAGCAATCAATTTTTGAATGTCATGTGAAGTGGGAGATTGAAATTTTTTGTGTACCTTCCAACTGCATCTGTGAGAACTTCCAGTTCACCGAGAGACCCGATATTCATGTCAAAGAAATCATCAGCAACTGTGATTATAATTGCACTCTTGGCTACAAACATTCGAACATAAGAGTCGTGAGGGAGGGATGTGTTAGAAGCAGCAGTAGCAAAGTAACAATAAGTGGTTTTCTCCCTGCCAAATCCCATATCACTAAGGCCCCACTCTTCGGTCCACCTATATCTCAGAAGTCAAATACACAAGACAGCAAGAGCCAATTAAGTATCCAAATTTTGGAAGTTAATAATAATTTCCTTATAAAAATAATATCAGAAAATGTACTAGACCTCTTCAGTTCCTTCAGCTCATTTTTGTATATCGATTGCCTAAACTCGAAGTTTTGAATGGCAAGTTGTAGCAGCTCATCGTTAAACATATATGATACCCTGCAAAAGGAGGATTGTCTCATCTCTATATGTTAATATGGTAAACAAATTAATAAGTAGAAATGGAAGTGTATATATGCATAAATACCTATTGTATGATGCCTTTCCTTTCCACAGAGCATTGGCTTCTTTTTCTTCTATCCACATTCTGTGCTCTAAATGATCCAGGCGAGCAAGCCATGGAAGATTCAACTCATGCTCAATAATCTATAATGCAAGTATGAAAGTCTTAAAGTTGAACTTTTATTACTGACTATATATTATTACTATTATTGTATAGCTAGGTTGTAAAGGATAAATTTTCTGGCAATAGTATCTATGACTTATCACATATCAGTCTCAATATATTCAACAAAAATGTCCTTAGGATGACTGACTTTGGTGGTTAAATTGTTCCAATTTGCAAAGAATTAGAAATGGTGATTTTTTTAATTGTTAATGGAATCACTTTAATCTCTCATAAATTAAGAACATAATCACATTCGGATTTTATTTTTATGCAACAAATTTATAAGATGAATATGTTGTTCCACAAGTATAGACATCAACAGCATGTATTCATCCCATCAGTTAAATCAATCCTTATTTGCTAATCATATTTATTGTGCAATTAGGGAGTAGTAAAATTTTTTTACATGATCTCTCAACATCCCAAGTTGGTATACAAAGCCAAATAATAAAATTATCAGTATATGTGTGTGCGCGCAGAGAGACAGAGCATATCGAAACGTCATACTCATATGCAAGGAATCTTAGGTTGTTTGTGTGTAAATAATAACAGACAATTTTTTAACCACTCATTTTAAAGGTTTACGTGTATTTTTAGTAAGAAAATAGTGTGTGCATATTTTATTACACGAAAATTATTGGTGTCATGAGTTGGGACATGAAGGTCCACATCAAACAGAATTTAGACCATTGTCTATAAGTTAAGACTTGGACCTGTCGTGGGTCTCCATTTTCTGCTGAAACAATTTTCTCAAGTAGTTTCCTTGAAAAGATTCTAGCTTCCTCGAGTTCATATTCTCCACTGAACGCAAGGTTTGAGGCTCTATAGACATGAAGCATTGCACTTGAAAAGTGCTCATAATCTTTCTCAATTTGAGTTCGAACTTCATCGCGATGTAGAAACCAACAAAGCCTCGCTGCATATATAAAACAATAATTATACATTTTGATAATAAGCAAAACATATATAGCAGTTTCTAATTATTAATTAAGTATCGCGCGCCAATCCAAGAGGCCATACATACATGGTGATACTTTGTATCCATGCAGCCGGAGTAGCTGGAATGCAAGAGAGTCTTTGTGCAGTTGAGCAGAAATCATATTGGACGCTTTCATCCATGAATTTTGCTCCTTGTAGCTCCTAATGATCAAACATATCCGGTTAAACATACGTAATTAAGCTTAATATTTTAATTTTACGTTGGTTTTTTTTATATATAATTAATTTTTCCATTGTATTTAAGATGTGAATTTGGCAAATCATCGGGCTGGCCTAGTCTTATTCTAGTAATTAGTTAGATCACGATCAGATATACGGCCTGAATCCAATAATTATGTGTTGTTAATATAAAGATTTTTTACACTATCAATAAAAGTTATTGGTTGATGGTGTAAAAAGTTTTATAACATAGCAATTAAGATAAGAGTTTAATTTCTAAAGATAAAACCATATATATTAGATTAGTTAAACTCAATTTAACTCGGCCTGAGCTCCCAGATTGGGTATTGATTATAACCGTACATTAAGTTTGAGTATGTTTTGAAGTCCTATCTTAATATAACTAATCAAATTATTATGGTCATTTCAAATATCCAAATTAATAGGATCGGTGCTTTTGAGATGGGTTTTCACCTATAAACTTCAGCCAAAAGCACTCCAATCTCTCTAACGAAGAGCTCACTCAATCCCAACTTCTGTAATTGGTTGACGATGCAGAGCTTTATAAGGTCCTCGTCCATGGGATATGCCTTTGGAACTGCATGACCAAAAAAAGGTTAAAATAAACAAGAATATAGTTACTTTTTTGGATGGGGATCTACTTACTCCATAAGTAACTCTTGTCAGAATTATTCTGCTTAATAACTCATCAGAGACATTAAATTTCAACAATCCAACCGTTGAATATTATCATATTAATATTATCCTAACAATCATACACATCAAATTTTAGAAAAAATTAGACATTCATAACTATGTAATCTTATAGTCGACATTTACTCAAATTTTTAGAAAACGTATTATACGTTTAATCGAAGTTATTCGATGAAGTATCAGATATTTTTGAAATCTTATGAAACTTTGAGGAGTTGATCTACCCAATAAAAAATTTTAATTTGACGATTGGATTGTTGAAATTCAATGTATCCGGATGAGTTATTAAGCGGAGTAACTCCGACAAGAGTTACCGTCGGAGTAAATGGAACCTCACCCTACTTTTTTAGTACCTTGATTTTATTATTAAATATACTATATATCTTTATATGGAACATAAAGATATATCAAATTTACCTCCGTTTGGGCATCTTTGAGCTAAGGACTGTAAATACGAAAGACATTCTTGCTTTCCGGTAGCCATGAATGCTTTTGCTGAGGCAGAGGGGGATTGGAGCAATGAACCATCTCTGCTCAAATTGCTAAGTATATCTTCTTCGCTAACATATGACGGAGGCAAAGCTTCAAGGTGTGAGAGTAATGGAGGGTAATAATGCGAATACCCCACAAGTTCCTCCCTACATATTCATGCAATTGTAGTTTATTAATTAAAAGATTCAAATATATAATTAAACAAGCATTTCTAAATATATAAATATATAAGAGTATAAAAAGTACTTTTTAAGAAAAGTTTCCCGGCAGCTAAAGACATAGGACATGATCTCTGTCGCTGCTTCAGGGAAGGCAACTTGTAAACCCACCGTGTCGGCAAGTTCAACCATGGCAGGCATAACAATAGCAAACCAACGAGGGCAATCGTCTTTGACTCCACTCAGCAGCTTCTCAGCATTTGCATGAATAAACGACAAGCCTACATACAGATTCAAAAAAAATAAAAAAATAAAAAAACTGATCAAGTTAAATAATTGACAATTAATCTTTTCTGATGGGATATAGCAGGTTGGGCTTTAAGATTGCGTAAAAGTGCAAAAAGGTTCTGGCGAAATTTAAATCCTTGGAGTTGGAGGTATTTAATTATGTAGCTCTAGCGTAAAAAATAAAAGAAACCTGTTGAGTACTTATTTTATCGTGTGCATGTACTTTATCCAAAGTTAAATAATTTATTCAAGAAAAAAATGGTATAAAAGTTAAAAATAAAATGCATGAAGGACGCTGTATGTGACATGTGAGGGACGTTCGTTGTAGCAATCAGTGACAGTCACAATTCCTCCACACACACACACACAAAAAAATAATAATAAAAAATACATATATATAATATTTTTATTTTTATAGCAGGTTTATTTTATGTATTTTACACTTATTTTCATTCCCTAAAATAATAATAATCATTCATTAATTTGAGTTTAATTTTGATATATTGTTGGTGTGAATTTTTTACACCGTCAACTTATCACAGATTATTTTACGAGTAACTTTTATGGTAAATATGATAAAGGTCAAGTATTATTAATGATATGATAATTTATAATTATTTGACAGTGTAAAGAAATATTTCCACTACAATATACTTACCAATTAAATTATTAAGTTATCCACACAAATAATAATAAAATGTTGTAGCTATAGCTAACAACATTTATATATACCTTTCTCAATCATTGATGCGCCAGTGTTCCACTTTTTAAGTGCCAACCATGGAAACAAGAGTTGCAGGAAGGGATTCAATCGTGGGTTTGCCATAGGTGTCGGTCTCTCCCCAAAACCCTTCCGGTTTCTGGTTGTCGAGCAACCAGTCCAAGAAAGTTCTTGAACATAGGTTGGGAAGGATAGTGGGAATCAGGTATTATTGCTAACCATGCAGTATCATAAGCAGAAGGACATACAAATGAATAGAGATCAACGTTTGAGGAGAATATTTTTCCCTTAATGTTTTCAACTTTAGTTTGAATAATGGAGGGTAAAGGAGATTGATCCATTTGAAAGCAAAGATAGATATAGGAGTATATGGAATTAGAAAGCTGAACTTTTGCTTGCTTGTATAATAATATTTTAAAGCCAAGTGTTGTATTTATAATGCTTCGCTATGCACGAAATGTTGTTCGGCCGTGTGTTGTACGATGTCTTGAATACTCTGCATGCAGAAAGTCGTCACACGTCACTTGGCATTATCCATACTATCATAAACGCAAATCTCGTGAAGTTAACAAATTCAATCGCCAATTTTCCATTGAACGGATTGATTTTACAAATAAGCATTATTCTATTTTATGATTGCATTAGTTACCAGGTCAATTACTAGTCTTTGGTTTTGTCATAAGACGGGGCGCACGTACATGACAGTGGTGGCAGCTGCCCCCACCAAGCAATTTTATTATTAAATCTTAAATAAATTCCTTTTGGTCGCTACTAAAAAAAACTATATCGCCTCTATTGTCCTATAATTTTACTTTACATACCACTAAAAAATATTGCTCTCTTTGTTTTACAATTTTACTCTACATAACATTTTTCATTTTTTCAGTACAACTTAACATATAATTTTAATTATAAAGCATATTGCATAGGATTTAATTGGTATGCACAGTCTGTGTGGAAAAAATTACTCCCTCCGATTTCTATTATAAACAAAAAAGTCTCAAACTTTTTGGTCCAATATATAAGCAAATTTTAATTACTTCTATCCAATTTAATGGTGTTATTTCCAAAATACCATTCATTTAATACAAATTTTTGTTTTCCAATAACTCCTTTTATTCCCAGTAACACAAGCTTAATAAATAAGATGAAGGATAATTTAGGTAACAAACTTTATTTTTTAAATAAGATTAACAATATTAAATGAGATTAACTAGTTATCTTAATATGTGTATTTTATTTAATTTTTTATTATAATAGAGACCAGCGGAAGTATACTATCAACAAATCATAAATTGTAACATCATTAAAAATATTTGACTCTTGGGATAACTACTTTAAAAGTCATACAAAGGATGGTTTGCAATTGATTGAATGTGTAAAAGATTTTACAGTGTATTAAAATTAAACTCTATTGCATATCCAATAGTATATTTATTTCTGGAATTAGTTTTAATTTTGCCTGTGGACGTCACTGCAATAGTTGAAAGAAGTTTCTTTGTAATGAAATTTTGTAAAGAAACAAATACATAATCGTATCTTATCGGATATGAATTGTTTAATATGATTGTTTGGTCAAATACATATAGAGGTGTTTTTTACGGCATTGAAATTGAAAAAAGTCATACAACAATCTCAAGATTTGAAGAAATGTAGAGAGTAGTTATAATTTGTAGAAGCCAATGTGTTTTTTGGGTATGCATTTTTTTTCAAATATTTTTTTAAAATTATAAAAAAAAAAATTAGTCAAATAAATGTCCAATAACAAATTATAAAATACATATGCATGAGTTTTTATTATTTATCCTTCTTATTTGAAGAAAAAAAATTATTTATCCTTCTTCGTTTATTTTTTTTATTTATAAACACTTCTTCATTAATTTTTTATTTTATGAAATATATAATATATAATATTAAAAATATATGTTTATCTATCACTAGTTTGACCATAATTTAATTATGACCATAAAATCTTGAGCTGCCTTCACCATCAGTCCGATTTTTTTATAAAAAAAAGAGAGAATGCTAACGAGTGCCCTTAGGGCACTCTTTGAGGAATCAAGAAAAAAAAGTTTTATGGGGAATTGATGTATTAAATGTTTGAAAAGATGAAATAGTTAGTTTTTCAATAAAAAAATTGTTTTTTTAGTTCATTAAAGAGTATACTAAGGCCATCTTTATCGGTATGAAAAGTGAGGTTCTTATGCAATTAAGCACTGATGCTTAAAAATGGGAGGCGAAGGACATGATGCTTGGGTAGGTGCTTAATAAGCAGGGATCTTGCACAAACACTTGGTGCTTGTGCTTGGTCCCTGTCTTTTTTTTTTTTTTTAATTAAAAGTAAATGAAAAGGATGTGGGTCCATTTAACAAATAATATAATTTTGTAATTGTAAGGATGTAAGATTGTTGGTAGGGTCCATTTAAGAACTTTTTAAGAGTTGCTGGGATGTAGAGATAAGGTGCTTAGGTTATTAAAAATAAAAATGAGTGATGTGTAATGATGGGACCCATTTAAGAACTTCAAAGTGGGGTGCTAGGATGTGGATGTTCTAAGGACACTCGTTAGCATGACCTTTAAAAATACCTTACCGAATAATCCATCTTGTAATCCCATTTCCATGGTTTGGTTCCAATCATTATCTTGGAACGCTGACATGTAAAAATGTTCTAACTAACCATTAGTTGTCTTTATGTTTGCTAAGTTATTTCGCAAAACTTAAGAATCATTATTTTTTATACATGACCACCGATTCTGGAAATATCAAATATCCTTCACATCATCTAACTTCTGTTGGGATGTGTCATTGAACTCTTAAGTTATTAAATATATTTAAAAACTAGAGTAAACCTTAAATAAAATATAAAATACACAATTAAGATAAAATAGAGAAAATAAATATAAATAATTATTTGAAAAAAAGCCCATTTTGATCCTTGAGAAAAACACCAGGGTCCGTTTTAGTCTCTAACAAAACTAAAGTACCAAATTAGTCCCTCACAATTTTAAACTAGGGACATGTTAGTCCCTCCGTCAACCCCCCATTAGTTTGAGTCTGTTAAGTTAATGATGTGTTCTATTTTCTGCTTAGATGTATTGTTGTATGATATTTATTATTTCTACTATGTAAATTAGTTATTAAATATTTACTTAAATGTCCAAAATGCCCAAAACAACACCATTTTGGACACACACGATAAAAAGAAACCTAATCGACACCATTCCAATTCCTACCCCAAATTAACAATTGTGGAACCCTAATCCACATAGATAACAGATGGTGTCTAACATGATCAAACGAAATGACTAATCTGTCCCTAGTTTGAAATTGTGAGGGACTAATTTGGTACTTTAGTTTTGTCAGGGACTAAAACGGACCCCGATGTTTTTCTCAGGGACCAAAATGGGTCTTTTTTCTAATTAATTTAGTTTAAGACATATACAAGATATTATCTTTAAAAAATATTTTGTCACAATAATTATAATAATAATGTAACCTCAAGGGGTTGGTCTAGTGGAGCATGATAGGGTCTCGCATCTGACAGGTTGCAGGTTCGAGCCCCCACTAGTCTCCTTGGGGTGAGTTAAATGTATCCTTTGTAAGTGCTCATAGAGACCGAAGGTTTTCCCTGCCTTGAACTGGGGCACCATCCCCTCACCCTAAATTTTTATTATCAAAAAAATTAAATTATAATAATGCAAATATCATTTTGGGATATTGACTGATTCTTCTAGAATTAGAATATTATTATTCAAAACAACGATAATTTATCAACTCTCATACAGTTAAAGAATATAGAAAGAAAAAGAAAAGAAGAAAACTTACTTTTTTTTTCCTTCTAAAAAACAAAAAAAGAACCGCTTCATGAGTTTTTTTTTTTTTAAAAAAAAAAAAAAAACTCTATTCTCAAACTCCTGCCAAAGCCTTTATCAGTTTTCTTCGGTAAAACACTCACCACGATCAGTTCCTACTAAATAAAATTAGGTGGCATTCTATAGCAGACAATTTGTTGTGTGTGAAACATGCATCTATTTTCATGTTAGTTAGCGTTAAATTATTGAATTTTCTAGCATAATTTTTGATAATTTTTAGTATTTGACTTAGATTTTACTCTTTTAGTTCAGATGACTGCGGTTTGGTTTTGTTTTATGTATGATGATGAGATTTTGGAGATTTTGGGCTTGAAAACACTTGACTTGAGAAGCCTAAGAAAGCCATCACAAAGTGCTTAACAGCAAGCTCCACAACCTACTAGTGGAACATACTACACCAATGGAACATGATGCACGTTTGAACCAGAAGAAACTCCTTGGCAGTAGGCTCCACGGCCAACCTGTGGTGGCTACTATGTCTGTGGAGCATTCTTCCCCTTTTGTGCGAATTTGGAGTGTTCGGCAGTAAGATCCACGACCAGTCTGTTGGAGCTGCCACTGTCGTAGATCGTAACAGACAACACGTTTTTTTTTATTTATTTCTTTTATTCCCCTTTATTGATGATTGGACTGCTAAAAAAAAGGAATTGATAAAAGGGACATTTGAGCATTGAACAAATCATCGGAAAAACGTAGGAAAACACAAGGGGATACAAAGAATCAAGGGAATTTACAAGAGAAAGAGAGGAGGACATCAGGACTCTTGGCAGAAACTCTCAGAGTTCTTTTCCTTCTCTTCTTTTGTATTTCTTCTCTAGTTTTCTTAATGTTCTTTTTGATACTCATGGATTGTATTCTAGATATGCTTGAGTAGTTCTTTATTCTAGGATGAGGGATTAGCCCAATTTTGTATTGATAAAGTCTTGAACATTTCTCTCCTTAATCTAAGAATTATATATGATCCAGTTTTTGCATGCCAACTGTTTGTGAATAGCTAGTCACACGTTTGTATGATTATTGATCTTGATGAGAGAATCGAAAGGTGAACCTTAATTTTTAGAACTCTAAACCTTAACTTGAATTTTTATCACGAAAGCAGATTAACCTTCTCGAAGCAATTCTTGAATTATCATCACTCTTATAGGGTTCACCTTAATTTCATTGTCATGAAAATATGTATTGAATTATTTTGGGCACGCTATCATATTATGAAAGGGAACGGTAATTAATTAGGATAATTTGCTTTTATAGATAATTCAGATAATTAAGGAGGAGGTTTTGTTAAAGATTTGTCAATATAATTCTGACAAACCTTTCTAGAGTTTTTGTAAATTGTTTTCACTGTTCAAACCTTGAATTTGTTTTATATATTTTATTACTTTCGAAACTATTTCTCCTTTGTTACTATAATCCTTTGAAAAATTTATCTGTCTAGATAATCATCATTGAGGATAAACTCGTGCACTTATGATTTACACAACACAATTACACCATTTGCCATTGCTACAAACTGACAGTTTTTCTTTGTCATGTTACTAAAACTAGCTTGTTTGTACCCGTACGATGCACGAGTCATCAATTATTATTATTATTGGTAGTATTATTATCATCAATAACTTGAATTGTGCCTCTAAATCTATCAAACCCTTTTTTGCTTTATCCTAAATTACACCAACGTATCAAATCCTTTCTTTTCTTGTTTCACACTTTGGCTTCAACTTTTTCTTCCCATCCACACAGCTGGTACTCATTCGTCTCCAAGGCTTTTAATTTATAGACAGAAGTGATTAGCAAAAGCCTTAAAACAATCTTGTCTATAATTTGAGAACGAAAAAAATGATTTTTTTTATTATTTTACAATGATATTACAATATGTAATGTAACAATATGTATTAAGCGTTTCTCATTGATTATTACCAATGATCAACTAATCGTCTTAAATCATATAACTGGTCCACAAATTCTCCTTGCCATCAATATGATGGAGTGGAATAGAGAAACTTAGTATGATTATCAAAGATTTTAGTTTTGGAAAATGACGAATAAAATACATATAGCTATCATAAAAGTTTGATGCCAGAAAGTTCACTCAAGATGAGAAAATAAATTCATAACCAACATGTAAATACATATTAAGGAAGAATGACAAAATTTTGAGCAATTGAGATTAGAATGGAGAGGAAAATTAAAACAGATAAAGAGAGATTCAGGAAGAAATGGTTTTCGGAAATTTAAGATTATGGATAGATGAAGAAGGAACTGCAACGATAGACTTTGTCTATGATAAGCCTCTGGCTTATCTAGTTTTATAGCCAGCGAGGCCACGGTTTTTGTGCTAAATGTTCGGGTCTAACCTCGTTTTGGCCCAAATTTGGCTTTAATTGTCCTCGAGCAACATTTTGAGTCTCTTAGGTAGTTTTTAGGATATTTTGGTTAGTTTTGAGTCAAATAAAGCATCTTATGCTACCTTTATTTTCAAGTTAAAAGTGAAGCTCGAGAAAGCAAGGAAACTTGAAGAAAACAAGCTAAAGTACAAAAAAAGGATCTCGCATCACGAGACAGTGCTCGCCTCGCGAGCCAGAGCTGCAAACTGAGCAAGAAAAGACAACTCTTCAGGCTCGCCCCGCGAGCCCAATTGTTCGCCCCGCGAAGCAGACAACAGGGAAGTTGAAGTCTTTCTGTCTCGCCCCGCGAGACATCCTTCACCCCGCGAGAATTCAAATTTGCATTGGAGCCAATTTTAAGGGCTCGCCTCGCGAGCACGCTTCCCAGTTTTCCTATATATAGCTTGTTTCAGTGCGAATTAAGGAGATCCTTCAGCAGTAGTTTTTAGTTTTATCTCTTTTCTATTCCTTGTTTCTCTTGGAGCTGCGTCTACTTAATTGTAGGATTATTTTCTGTTTTCTTTTCAATTATTGGTTGTTGATTATGAACGTGATGAGGAGCTAATCCTCTTTTCTTAGGGAACGATGAAACCACCCTTGATGGCATAGTTATATTCAATGTGATGTTTTCTTATTCCCTCATCTCAATTCTTGTTTCTTAACACTAATTTGTTTGTGTTAATCAAAACGATCATTAGTTAACTAGTCTAGTGCATTAAGATCGGAAGGAGATTCGTGCTTAGGACTTGGGTTAGGAACACCGATTGAGTACGACTTGGAATATAGTAGGAGATCGGTGCAATCGTGATAGGGAGCCAAGAATTTAATGAATCTAACTGGGTTGTCGGATCGGAAGATATGCAATTTACATGTTTAGGTATGTCCTTTTGGATTCGGAAGAGACATTAGGATAGTTTAGGGTTCCTGGTTGGCATATATTTGAATTTAGGGGTAGAAATAATCACTTGAATCTATTGCTTAATTGGGTAGGTGAATTCGTGAACTTAGATCTCACTATCATAATCTAGATAATTGATTAGATAACACCTTTTATTTTGCTTTATTTAGATAATTGATATTTGTTTTAGATAATAGATTTATCCCAACAACCTTCTCTCTCATCTTTGACTTGGTCAAAAGTTAGTTATTTTCTTTGAATTTGGAATAATTGGTCACCAACTCCCTGTGTTCGATACTCGGTAAATACTTACCGTTTTAATTATTACTTGCTTCGATCTGGTACACTTGCCGGGGCCTATCAGTCTCCTCTCGGTAGCAGACTATAATCATCTCATAGAGGGATGATCATTTCCGGAAAACATGACAACGACACATGCTTTAGATGGACATAACTAATTCAAAAATTTGTTTTAATATCAACTAAGAAAATTCCTAAAATTTCCACAACTTGCCACCTCCCCATTTACTGGTCATCTACAGTAGCAAAAAGGATTTTGTCTTTATATATTGATAGACAGATAGATGTCATGACACAAATTTTGAGTATTTTCGCATGATTTTGTTTTCATTACAGCCTTTGGGTTCTACCTTTGAGTGTCACATTTGAGAACATTAACAATCATTCACAAGAGTTGTGTTCTTTCCATGCTCTTTTTTTTTTGTTTCTTATATGTATTTAGACAATTCATTTAATTTCCCAAGTTCACTTAACACTCTCTCAATCAACAGTTGTGTCCTTTCAATTCCCCATCATTATTTTTTTTTTGTTGCTTTTTTCAATGCATTGGAACGCAGCATGTTTAAACACCTTTATCAAATTCACACAACTAAAATAAGTTTTAGTAACACAGTTTTTATATAAGTTTTTCTACTCAAACTCACGTTGATATGATCCAATCAAAATCAAAATGAAGATATATATAAAAAAATCATGTGAAAATATATTATAAATTCATATACTAACTTAAAAAATTAGCCTCATGGATTGTAATATTTAAATTATTATCTTCAAATTTAAAATATTAACTTCAGTATAAAATATTATAGATTGTACATAATTATATACATCTAGATATACATATAAGTATGTTTTCATGTAAGATTTTCAACCCCGTGTAAGATGCTTCAAATTAGAACATGAAGTCATATTAGTAATAATGCTATTAGGAAAGAATTTCTTTCACCTGCTTTCAAATTTAACATCCTTTTTCTTCCTCCCTCAATTCAAATCTTTTAACATAACTTTGTTTCCATTAGGGCCATTGGCCCTAACTTTGAAGTGTCATGTTCGATAACATTAATAACCATTTTCAAGAGTTGTGTTCTTTTCATTTACTTTATTTATTTATGTACTTCTTCCAATGTATTGGGACTATTCACTTAATTTCCCAAATTTACTAAATCCTCTCCCAAGCAATATATGTGTCCTTCTCATTTCGTATCTTTATTTTGTCATTTTTTTTATAAATGCATTGGAAACCAATGTATTTAAACATCTTTCTCAAATGCACACAACACATTTAAACATATTCTTGAGAGCATAGAAAACTTCATGAGTTATGATAATATTTATTGTCTTGGATCAGCCTCATATACAAATGCACTCTAGTTTTTTTGTTAGAAATTTATTGTTAAATATTTATTGTATTTTATTTAGAAATATATATTTTCCTTCATTTTATTTAAAATTTTGTCAAAATGGACAAAGGAAAATCTATACATAGGAACGATTGATGTTGGTATAAAAGTTACGGTTGCTCTTAAGTTAAGGGTCAACTGGTATGCATGCGTTACTATTTTATATAGTTGGATATTCAAAGTCATTATAAAGTTAAATATTTCACATCATTGCCTTCAATCAAAAGATCATCACACTAAAGAGTACCTATAGCAGTAGCTTGGAACCTCTCACCCTACATTAAAAAAATTCAAGAAGTTTAAATATTAGTCATGAAAGAAGTTGTAAAAAACATATAGTTAAAAAATATCAAGCAATAGTTATAGATAACACTTTCTCATCTAAAAACGCCAACTCTACATTATCCCCCAATCGAGGTTGTAAGAAATTTGGTTGTTTCCAAAGCCGTAGCACTCTACTTTGATCTTCCATTATTCTTTTAAAGATGAAATGTCACTAACAAATTTAGTTTTAGCCATGAGTGGAAGATAGAAAAAGAAACTCTAGATGAACAAACTTTCGCAGGAGATGCTTAATTGAATTTTATATTTTCATTTGATTGTCTACATTTTTATAGTACCTCTATTAGGTTAGATAAAGAGTAAATTCACATCGGGAATATAGGAGAAATAACTCAAAGATTTAAGTAAATTACGTTGGGAAATCATTCATCGTCTTGGAATTATTAATTTGCTTTGAATATTTATATAAATCTATAAATATTATAATTATATAGATTTATTAATTAGCTCAAACATGAATTTTAACATATATTATAAAGTTCATGTCAAGGGAAAAAAAATATGATATATTTATAAAGTAGTCTTATTTTCCCTAAATGTCTCATGATTATTTACCCTAAAGAATTATAAATATCAAAAATTATTTTATTTGCTTTAAAATGTAACATTGGAAATAGGGGTCGTATTTTATTATGAGCTAAAGTTATGATGACAACTTTTATTGATAATAATTTAAGAATATTTATTTATCATAATTCATGTACAACAATTAATTTTAGTTGGTTTAATTAATTATATTGGAAATGATTGATAATCTTCAATATCATTGTAAGTAGGAGAAGAAATATTTGATAATTTATAATATTTATTTTGATTAAAAAATAAATTTATATAAATATATATTACCTAAAAGTGGAAAGTTTCGTCAATTGTCAAAAAAATTTAAATTTTATAGTAATTTTGAATATGACATGTGTCAAAAGTTTCCACCCATGATTTTTGATAGCACTCTACTTTGATCTTTCATTTATCTTTTGATGGAGAAAGGTCACTAATAAATTTAGTTTTAGCCATGAGTGGAAGATAGAAAAACAAACTACAGATGAACAAACTTTCTCAGCAAATGCTTATTTGAATTTATATTTTTATTTGATTGTCTACTTTTTTATAGTACCTCTATTAGGTTGGATAAAGAGTAAATTCACATCGGGAATATAGGAGAAATAACTCGAAGATTTAAGTAAATTACATTGAGAAATCATTCATCGTCTTGGAATTATTAATTTGCTTTGAATATTTATATAAATCTATAAATATTCTAATTATATAGATTTATTAATTAGCTCAAACATGAATTTTAATATATATCTATAAAGTTCATGTCAAGGAAAAAACATATATGATATATTTATAAAGTAGTCTTATTTTCCCTAAATGTCTTATAATTATTTTTCCTAAAGAGTAACATTGGAAATAGGTGCCGTACTTTATTGGTATGAGCTAAAGTTATGATAACAACTTTTAGTGATAATAATTTAGGAATATTTGTTTATCATAATTCATGTACAACAATTTATTTTTAGTTACTTTAAGTAAATAATTACATTAGAAATTGTTGATAATCTTCAATACCAATGTATTTATAATATTTATACATATAGATGGGAAGAGGAAATTAGCCATGACATATTAATGTGATAAGCTTGTTAACCAAATATTTTTTTTACAAATCCAAATATCTTTATTTTAATCAAATAAATATAAGCTGTAAACCAACTGGACTTTTCAAATGAAGTCTTAATGTTAAGGAACCAAAAAAAAAAGTTTATATAGGAACTTTATGTATTTAATATTTAAAAAAGTCAAATACTTAGTTTTTAAATATAAATTTTTTTTGGGTTTCTTAAAAAATATCCTAAAGACACTCGTTAATATGATCATAAAAAAAAATTATAATCCACTTTATTCAGTTGCCTTCCATTCCATCCCTTGACTGATCTACACATTGGTGTGTAACCTCAGGTTCTCAACAACTGTGTCGCGGCTATACGGGGCCCCTATTCGACAAGACCCGAAGTTGGTACTTGTTGTAAAGTTGCTATCGCGGCCCACGTGAAATTGACAAATGTCGGATTGTCACCATCTTCAACAACTCAAGTCATAGCAGCGAGGCATATTGCAAGTAGGCCAAGTTGATCGACGGAAAAGGAAAAAAAAAAAGTAGACCAATCTGTGCTTCCTAAACTTAAATTCTAAAATATACCTTAAAAAATAGTTTGTAGGATACTAGGCTGTAGGATACTAGGATGTATGATATTGAATAATATTTAATTATTTCCCCACAAAAATTAAATATTTAATTTCTTTTTGACTGGATATTTAATAAGACAATTGTATTCTCGTAATGTTTAAACTTAGTATTCAGATTGAAATGTAATACTACAACAATTGAAAGAGAATCTTAAATATGCATTGACCAATGGATTAAGGTAAATTAAATATGCATTAAAAATGTTTTCAGTGATTAAATATTAATTTCTTTTTAACTAGTAAATATTTAATTTTTGAAAACGTTTTTAATGCATATTTAATTTACCTTCATCCTCATTGGTCAATGCATATTTAAGATTCTCTTTCAATTGTTGTAGTATTACATTTCAATTTGAATACTAAGTTTAAACATTACGAGAATACAATTGTCTTATTAAATATCTACATGTAATTGATTTTGTTGGTATTTCAATACTTTTTTTTTTTTATTTAACGATAAAAAATATCAAACGGAAGTATTTAACACTTTTATTTTTATTCTTTTATCTGAAGCTAATTTTATAATTATAGATAGATAAAACATAACGAATAAAATGTTTTTTAAATTAAATATGATTTAATAACTATCTTTTAATATGAAATTATTAATCTAATTTTTTTGAAAATATATTTTATTTTATATTTTGTTTAATTTTACCATATATTTGCACGGATACATATTCTTGATTATAATTCTTTGATTAAAGAACAAATTTGGTTCCTGAAAAAATCACGGGTACACTTTTGGTCCATGAAAAAATAAATTAATCATTAGTCTCTAAAATTTACAAATGCGGAACACGTTAGTGCCTTATACCAGTTCCAAAGTTTGTTTACTTGTCTATGCATCTCATTAACCATCTTGTCTGGCCCATCGATTGTCCTATGTGGCCTATGATGAATTTCAACCATAAAAAACTAATGAAAAAAAAAAAAACATGCTCATTTTTTCAAGTATCAGGGTTTTAAAACCATGTTTGTTTGTTAACTGTTTTTCTCTTTTCTTGATAAAAATTTGTTATAGGTCATACAGGACCACTAACGAATCAGACGAGATGGTTAACGAGATATGTGGACAAGTAAATGGACGTTGAAACTGGACGAAAGAACTAATGTATTACACGTTTATGAATTTGAGAGACTAAATGATTAATTTATTATTTCAAGAATAAAAAATGTCCCCATATTTTTTTTAGGGATCGAATTAGATGTTTAGTCTTTTTAATATTTTTTGGATACCTGAATTTGGACACTCGTATAAACACCCTAGATTGATGGAGTGTGAGTGAAATGGAGGTGTACTGTATTCCAAAATAGAGTAGATATATTGTATACAATTATGAGTATGAGTGTCACTTAAGTGTCCATAATAATAATAGTAGGGATGACAATTTGTACCCTACCCATTGGGTACCCGCAAAAATTACCCACGATGAGTTGAGTAATTACCCTCATAATGGGTAAGGGTCCGAGTACAAGTAATTACCCGCAAATTTGAACGGGTATGGGTGTCGATAAGGGTACTATAGTATCCACCTCGCCCCGCACCCACACATATGTATATGTATATATAAATATTTATTTATTTATTTATACTACTAATATATATAATTTTAACTATAATACAATTTTTAAAACCAAAATTAGTCTAAAGATTCTTAACTTTCTAAACCTAATTGCATCTATAATTCCTTTTCGGATGTTTTATTTATTTAAATATTTTGATTTGTAATATTTTATGAGTAGATTTAAAAGATCTGTGACCTTTTTTTTTTGTTATTTATTACTTTTTCAAAGTTAAAATGCGGATAACATATTATGAGAAGAAACTTGATAATAGTTTCATGATTGAATTGAGTCAATGAGAAGATACAAAAGGGAGTGTTTATATAGAAACACTTGATAGCTCTAAACTAATTCCCTAACTAATAAAAACTAATTTGAACGGGTATGAGTGCAGGTACGGGTACTTAGGTACCCAGAAGGTATGGGTAAGGGTACTAAAGTTGCTACCCACGAGGGTACAAATCCTGGTACGAGTAATTTTTTCAAACGCGGGTATGAGGGACAAGTACTATAGTACCTTATCCAAACCCTACCAATCGCCATCCCTAATAATAGTTGTACAAATAATATATCGTTTTTTCTAACCTGTGTAACTTTGCACATATTAAGAAACCAAAAGTAGAATTATTGTATTGGAAGTTGTGTATTCAATTCATTGAAAATTAAAAAGCCACTCTTTCCAATACAACATTTCTATTTTATACTTCCTTAACACGTGCAAAGTTCTACATGTTAGAAAAATCCATAATATATATATATACTCCCCCCGGTCCACAATGTAAGCAAAAATTTCCAAATTTTTTTGTCCAAAATATAAGCAAATTTCAACTACTTTCTTCTCATTTAATGAAGTTATTCCCAAAATACCCTTCATTTAATACAAATTTTGTTTTCCAATGACTCCTTTTATTCTCAATAACACAAGCTTAATAAACAAGAGGAAGGGTAATTTAGGTAACAAGCTTAATTTTTTATTCCCAATAACTCTTTTAAATGAGATCAACTAACTATCTTAATATGTGTATCCCATTTAATTTTTGCTTACAATAGAGATCGGAGGAAGTATAAATATATATTTTGTCGTTAACCGTATAACTAACGGCATTGATGGTGAAAGAGTTTAAGAGATGTGATAGGATGACACACAATTTTGACACACATACGGTTTACACCGTATGTGTGCAAGGGACGCGCACGAGGACCCGCTACAGTGCTGCACTGTAGCTGTACCGTGCGGCACTGTAGCGGGTCATTTTTTTTTAAAAAAAAATTTTAGTTTTTTTATAAAAAATAAAATTCTATTTATAAAAAAAACTCATTCACCAGATAATGAACTGAAGTCACCAGATATTTGTACATGATTCACCACTTAACGAAAAATTTTATTTCTCAAAAAAAACCATTCACCTGATAATGAATTGAATTCACCAGATATTTGTACATGATTCACCAGATATTTGTACGTATTTAACCAAAAAATTTATTTCTCAAAAAAATCTATTCACCAGATAATGAACTGAATTCACCATATATTTGTACATGATTCACCACTTAAAGAAAAAATTTATTTCTCAAAAAAAACCCATTCACCAGATAATGAACTGAATTCACCAGATATTTGTACATGATTCACCAGATATTTGCACATACTTAACCAAAAAATTTATTTCTCAAAAAAATCCATTCACCAGATAATGAACTGAATTCACCAGATATTTGTACATGATTCACCACTTAACGAAAAATTTTATTTCTCAACAAAACCCATTCACCAGATAATAAATTGAATTCACCAGATATTTGTACATGATTCACCAGATATTTCCACATACTTAACCAAAAAATTTATTTATCAAAAAATAACATTTAAAAAAAAGCCAAAACTTTAATAAATAAAATAAAAAAAAAGAACGCTACAGTACCGCATAGTACAGCTACAGTGCCGCACTGTACGGCACTATACGGTGTAAGTGTAGAAATGTGTGTCAGGGAAACATTTCTCAAGAGTTTAATATGCCGAATTTTGGAGAGAGGGAAATCCTACAAATGTTTCGGCTATTCGAGTCCATGGGGCATCGGATACAGGAACAGTCTGAGTCACGTTAGGAATTCTTTCTAATAATGACCCAAGAAAGGAAACAGAATTCGTTCTTAATGCTGTGGAATCTGGTCCCATTTCATTAGGCAAATTCCAATTTATACGCGGATTATTAATTTCCTGAACCTTCGCGGCTCACACAAAAAGGTGGGAATGGATCGATTTGTCAAATTGGATTGGAGGATGTCATTGTCAGCATCCTCAGTGTTCACACTTGGACAGTCAAGACGTTTGTATTTCCTCTTTGTTGCTGCTTGCACGCGTGAATAATAATTATTACTCGTAGAGTTCCTTGTTCGATCTCTCATTCACAACCTTGCTCTATTCCAGTCTTTGATTTTCATTTCAGTGTTTTTTGTTTTTTTATTTTTCGAAAAATGACAAATGCTAACTAATATTATTAGGATATTGATTAAAGAATCAAACATACTGTTCCTGCCAAATTCCGACTTACCGGATTCTAGCCGGAGTGCGTATAATTGAGAGTGAAGACCAAGGTTGTTTTAGACTATGGCTTGACAGAATACTTATGTTCTGGTCCTACGTATCCTAATGGAATCAAAACCAGACGTAGTTCTGAGTTCAACCCTTGGCCATGTGGTGCTCAATCCCTTAATCTTGTATCCGATGTGTACCGGCGGGCAAAGACTCTTTGATAGTCTCTTGGCAGCCGCCGGGACCTCTAATACGCTTAAGGGAGAACACCTAGGTTAGTGAAAGTGCCTTCCTCTTAAGGGTTCTCACTCCTTTTATAGTTGAGTCGTTCGATCCTCTTTCTTAGGATCAGGTCTATCTCCATATCACTTATCTCCTTTACCAATATCCAACTAGCAACCTTCTTCTTATCTGATAAGATCTTAGTCTTATACTGTGATAAGGTTATTAGTTAGGTTTAGATAAGTGTTGTTAATGGTGAGATCGGTTCCAAGCTCGGTGGTCGAGCTTATCACCTCGGCCAGCACACAAGCCCCCCAAGCTTCGAGCTCAAAGGAGCGTAGAAGTTTTCATGACAGGAGCCGAGCTTGGCCTTAAAATTATTTTTGGAGAGTTCAGGATTTATTGAGTAAGACTACTCCCTTTTTTGCCACAGTTCGATGGCCAATCTTCATACCTCGGCTAACATTCGAGTTTAGTGGCCTTGGAAGGTGAGTCTAACAATCCTTTCCTTTTGATTATTTGGGTTTCCTGGTGGCCGAGCTTGACGCCTCGGCCTCTTTTGGTATTTCAGCTCGGTAGGCTCGGTGGCCGACCTTGACATCTAGGCCCATATACTAGCCCCCCAAGCTTTGAGCTTAGAAGAGCGTAAAAGCTTTATGAAATAAGCTGAGCTTGACCTTAGTATCGATAAAGTCCAGGATTTGTATAGATCCTCTTGCTTCGACTAATCAAGTTCGGTGGCCGAGTTTCACATTTCGGCTAGTACTCGAGCTCAATGGGCGAACCTGACATCTCGGCTAGTACACGCAAGCCCCCCAAGCTCTGAGCTTTGAAAAAGCACAAGAGTTTATCGAAGTTTTTATATTGCCAAGCTTAATCATGCTTTGTTACTGGAGTTTTTACCTTGTCCATCTGGCCTTCGAAAACCGAGTTTTTCTTTCTTGGACTCAGTTGAGTGTAACACAACTTGATTTTCACTATAACCTCATGGGTAGTAATAGACGTAATAAGAACATGTTCTGAATAGAAGATATTTCAATCTTGCCTTTGTTAAGACAAGTTTAGATGCTGGTAGCTGAGATTCCGCTTATCAGTGATTCAGACTCAAACCGGCTTTTTGGAAAGTCAAGCTCAAACTCGGTCATTAGAAAATTACCTCGGGCTTGTATTTCAGCTGAAATCTTTGATGCACTCAAGATGCTTATCTTGATAGTTGGAACCCGACTCCCCCTTTTCCGAGTGTAGCTTGGTCTTTGAAGCCTTTTTATAACGAGAGCTTTTAACCTTTCATCCGAGTAGCTCTTAACCTTTCATCCGGTGGGTTTTGAAATAGCCACTAACTTAAAGCTTGACCTTGAATATCATTATTTATATGATTTTGAAGGTGTGCCTCAGAATAAGCTTTCCTAATAGCTCTTCCAACTTGTACGAAAAAATAGTTGTCATATAAGTCCTTCATAATAACAATCGAGCCTACAGCTCAAGCGATATCCTTCCTCTGTAATTTCCGAGCTTGGTGTAGGATAAGAGAATATCCTTCCTTTATCCCCATAAGCCCCCCAAGCTCTAAGCTTGAAATGAGGGAAAGAGCTTAAATGTCAACCCGCATATCTTAACACGCTTTTTGGTGCCGAGGACTTTGGATTGTGATTCGCGGGAGCATTGCTCAGAAATTTGTTATTTGTAGAACCAAGTCTTTCTTGGGTTTTCGGCTTACTTGGCCGAGCACTGCTCGGATTTTTGGTTTCTGCGGAACCATGTCTTATTTGGGTTTTCGCCTTGTTTCACAAAGAATTTCTTGGATTTTTGTGTGGAGGTGTTGTGCTCGGCCTCGGCTTTTCAGTACGAGGGAGGGAGCAATGCTCGACCTCTGGCTTTCTGGTGAGAAGGAGCAATGCCCAACCTCGGATTTGTTGTGCGAGGGAGCAATGCTCGACCTCGGCTTTATTGTGCGAGGGAGCAATGCTCGACCTCGAATTTTCAGTGCGAGGGAGGGAGCAATGCTCGACCTTGGCTTTTTAGTGCGAGGGAGCAATGTTCGACCTTGACTTTTCAGTGCAAGGGAGCAATACTCGACCTCGGATTTGTGGTGCGAGGGACCAATGCTCGACCTCGGCTTTTTGGTGCGAGGGAGCATAGCTCGACCTCAGCTTTTCAATGCGAGGGAGGGATGCTCGACCTCGACTTTGTTTTTCAGTGCGAGGGAGCAATGCTCTACCTCGGCTTTCTGGTGCGAGGGAGCAATGCTCGACCTTGGCTTTTTAGCGCGAGGGAGCAATACTCGACCTCGGCTTTTCAGTGCAAGGGAGCAATACTCGACCTCGGATTTGTGGTGCGATGGAGCAATGCTCGACCTCGACTGTTTCAGTGCGAGGGAGGGATGCTCGACCTCGGCTTTGTTTTTCAGTGCGAGGGAGCAATGCTCAACCTCGACTTTCTGGTGCGAGGGAGCAATGCTCGACCTCGGCTTTTTAGGCTTTTGCCCTTTGTTCTTGGCGAGACGATTTTAACCCGGGACCTTCAATGGATTCTCATGTTCTTAAGCCAGCATATGCTCGGCTTTTACTGGAATAGGGCCCTGATGCGAGCATGGAAGTCGCGGCTGCTTATGCTCTCTGAGTCTCCTCCATTACCCGTTTTTCGAGCCACGAGCTTTCTAATAATGTGAAGATGAAAAGCATGAAGGCTGAAGCTGCCCGAGCTTTGCGCACCAGGGATGAGCTTGAGAAGACTCTAATAAGTGCGAAGAGCAAGCTCGATTGGTTTGGCAACCGAGTCCGAGCTCAACCTCTTTGTTTTAATTATAGGGGGAGTCCGAACCCGACTTCTGAAATTTTAATAGAGGGAGTCCAAACTCGACCTCCTTTTAGTTAGCTTGAAAGGGGGCCAGAGTTCGATCTATGGTATTTAAGGGAGACGGAGCTCGACTTTTGACTTTTGAGGAAGTCGGAGCTCGACTCGTGTCTTCAAAGGAGCCGAGGCTCGAGATGTTTCTAGGTTTTCACCCGTTGCACAACAAATCCAACGCTTCCTTCCAGATGCTTACCTTTCAAGGGCCGATGTGGATAAGGACTTTAACAAAAAAAAGGGTCACGGTCCCTTTTTCTTCGACAATTTCCCTCTGTCCCTTTTCTGATACGACTTTATGCTCTGGGAGTATTATCCCAAGCTCTGCCTTTTTTTTTTTTTTATAGGTATTTAATCCAGCATTTGGATTTACTCGGTTAACTTTTCCTAAGTTTTTACTCACCTTTTATGCTTGGCGTTTTAATTTGGCCTGATGAGCTTTTTCAGCTCGGCCCTTTTAATCCTATCGTAGTTAACCTTTTCAGGTTTTTCTTTCTTACCTTTTTAGGTTCGGCCTTTCGATTTTAGCTCGATCGGCCACTTTGGCCCGGCATTTCGATTTCAGCTCGGTCAACCTTTTTAGGTCTTAGTTTACCTGTTTAGGTCCGGCATTTCGACTTTAGCTCGGTAGGCCACTTCGGCCCGGCATTTCGATTTTTGCTCGGTCAACCTTTTTAGATTCTTTGTTTACCTTTTTAGGTTCGGCATTTCGACTTTTGCTCGATCGATTTTAGCTCGGTCAACCTCTTTAGGTTCTTTAGTTTTGCCCTTTTTAGGTCCGGCATTTCGACTTCAACTCGGTCGATTTTAGCTCGGTCGACCTCTTTAGGCTCGTTGTTTACCTTTTTAGGTTCGGCATTTCGAATTTAGCTCGGTCGGCCATTTCGGCCCGGCATTTCGATTTTAGCTCGGTCGGCCACTTCGGCCCGGCATTTCGATTTCAGCTTGGTCAACCTTTTTAGGTCTTAGTTTACCTGTTCAGGTCCGGCATTTCGACTTTAGCTCGGTCAGCCTATTAAGGCTCTTAGTTTTGCCTTTTTAGGTTCGGCATTTCGACTTTAACTCGGTCGATTTCAGCTCGGTCAACCTCTTTAGGACTTTGTTTTGCCATTTTAGGTTCGGCATTTCGACTTTAGCTTGGTCGATTTCAGCGCAGTCAACCTCTTTAGGACTTTGTTTCGGTGGGTTGGTGGTTTTTTTGTATGCCTCGGTGGGCTATTGGCTCTTTACCTAGGTGGGCAACCAATTTTTTAATGCCTCGGCAGCACATCACATGCAAGAGTACCACTCAAATATATTAATATTTATAAAGTCTTTGATCAAAGGTGGTCTTATCTAGTATATATTCATAAAAAGGATTTGACAAGTGCTTTGCCATATAGACTTTATACACATGCTCGATGTGTTAAGAATTTGTTGCTCCATTGATCAAAAGTAGGAGCAAATAAGCTTGGCACTGTTAACTTGGCATTTTGCCGATCATATGTGGAAATTCACAACAAAAATTGTTAAACCAAAAGGAATGATATAACATGGCAGTCATTTCATTAACCACTTGGTGCAATTCGAGATAAGCAAGTTTCTCTGATATAAATGTAAAGTAGGCATCAAAGCTTTCATGCAATGTAAACTGAGTACATATATACATATTTTATTGTTTGATTGACCACCAATACACTGTGCACGAATTCTAGCACCTCTAAAATCAAGGCATGACAAGTAATTGATATTATTATCATATATAACAGTCAGTGCCATTTAGAGGATGAAGAGCAATTATAATAGAAAAATGAGTATTATGAGAAGCATTGCGATGCCATGTTTATGACCATAATGATGCAATTATATTATTCCTTCCCTTATAGTTATATCCAACAAAACCTACTGGGAATTTTTCCGAACACTTGGTGGAAATTTTGCTCTAATCCGTTTTGTCATCACAGATCACCTCAGCATTAGACAGTTGGATTTTGTCATAAATATTATGGATGAATAATTATCTTTATATGCAACAACTGTAAAAATTGGATATCACCTGATGGCATTTTTGTGGCATCCGATTTAGGCATTTCCTCAAGCACCTTCTGCCCGTGCTCAATGTGGAGACGCAGGCTTGCTATTTGGGATGCAGGGAACAAAGTTGATGATGACTCGCTCTCCTTTTTGCTGTGTTTTTTATCACTCCATTGAGTTTCTAGCGAGCGGAGGAGGTCGAATCTGACTCCGCCTTTTGCTTGCTTCATTTCAAAATAGTGTCTTCGTTCTCCTTTTTGCTTTACGTTCTGGACCAAAAGTTTTGGCTTCATGAGCTCCCTACCACATTCTTCCTTGGCTAAGAACACAGGGGGAGAAAGGAACTCCGAGATGGTGACAAGAATGTTACGGAGTCGCGTTCGAGCATAGGAGATGTGAGCTTCTGTGTTTGTTGCAGATCTGGAAATTTCTGTTGTAGGTGGCGGCGGCGGGTGCGTGACGGCTTGGTTTAAGGCCGACGCCAACGAGACAAGGAATTCCACTGCGACGCGGCATTGCTGGACACGTCGAGGTAGATCTGAACAGAGTGGAGCTAGTTAGCACACGGTGGATCTAGGATATCGATGGCGATGACGGTACGATCGCGAGCAACGGCAGAGAAAACCAACGGTCTAGCGTCGTGCTCGTGTCACCGAGATGGTGCCTCTCTCGCAAATCCAGTACGCAGGGTGATGTGAAGCTTGCGATGCCGGTGGTGGTTGAATGAGTGGTCGGGGCAAAGTTTTACCTTGCCCCACGGTGGGCGCCAGATGTTCCTGCCAAATTCCGACTTACCGGATTCTAGCCGGAGTGCGTATAATTGAGAGTGAAGACCAAGGTTGTTTTAGACTATGGTTTGACAGAATACTTATGTTCTGGTCCTACGTATCCCAATGGGAATCAAAGCCAGACGTAGTTCTGAGTTCAACCCTTGGCCATGTGGTGCTCAATCCCTTAATCTTGTATCCGATGTGTACCGGCGGGCAAAGACTCTTTGATAGTCTCTTGGCAGCCGCCGGGACCTCTAATACGCTTAAGGGAGAACACCTAGGTTAGTGAAAGTGCCTTCCTCTTAAGGGTTCTCACTCCTTTTATAGTTGAGTCGTTCGATCCTCTTTCTTAGGATCAGGTCTATCTCCATATCACTTATCTCCTTTACCAATATCCAACTAGCAACCTTCTTCTTATCTGATAAGATCTTAGTCTTATACTGTGATAAGGTTATTAGTTAGGTTTAGATAAGTGTTGTTAATGGTGAGATCGGTTCCAAGCTCGGTGGTCGAGCTTATCACCTCGGCCAGCACACATACAAATTTTCTCTTATTATTTTGAAATTTTAAAAGAATTTATCATATGTTTTGAAAAAAAAAAAGTTGATCATCTTACTAAATTAGCTAATTGATCGGGGATCACACACCACATTATTATATGATATCAGACCATTGGATGTGAAGCATCAAACTCAACCCTTTGTGAACCCTTAATTTTTATTTTGTCCCCTTTGTATTTTTTTCATATTTTTTATTATTTTGTATCTTTATTTTATTTCAGACAAACAAACAAAAAAGAAGAAAGAAAGAAAAGAGAAAAAGAGACAAACAAAGACAAAAAGAGACAAGAAAATAACAAGAGAAAAAATAAGGGTCTTACTCTTCGTTTCTGACACAAGCTTGAACAAGTCACACATTGTGGCTCATGACGCAACAGCTACAGAAGCCGAAAAGCAATCTTCATTTAGACCGTCTCCATTGGTTATTTTCTAAGGAACCTATTTTCCTTATTTATTACTCCCTCTGGTCCTATATATAAGAGGTAAAATTCTAAAACACACAGACCAAAGAAATACATTGAAATAAGTTATTTGTAATTAATATTCATATTAATTTACAAATTTAACCCTTCAATAATTAATGAACAAACCTACTTGTATTGAAAGTTGCACTATCTCGTAAATATAAACCCTATTATAAATAAGGGTAAAATTGGAAATGAGCATTTAATATTTGTCAAAATACATGTATGTCTCTTATATTTTGTACCAAAAAAAATTAGTCATTTGCCTCTTATAATAAGGACCGGAGGGGGTATTAAATATTAAAAAGTGGTCCCTATGGTACTATATTATATTTAAGCACCTACTCATATTATGCTCCAATGATTAAATTTTTAAGGAATCCTTCGGGAACCCATGTTTTTATAATTTTTTATTTGCACTCAATTTTGTTTCAAATTAAAATATTTATTTATTTATTTTAATTAATACATAAAAAATAATAAATATTTAAAAAATATAAAAAGTTTTTTTAAAATAAAATGAATAATAAAAACAATGAGAGATATATTACGATGAGAAATACATAAAATACTGAGAATTGTCATCAGTAGGGATGGTTGGTTTTGCAAAAAAATTAAGATTGATTGCAAATGATATTGATTGGGATCCATATGGTAGAAAACAAACAAGATAGTGAATTGATAAAAAATAATTGCAGAAGATATAGTGACTAATTATGTGCAAAATGGTATAAAATGAAGCAATATTTATAGTGCAAAACACTCATGTAGCCGTTTGAATTCCTCTAGGTAGGATAATTTACTTCCAACAGCTCCTTTTGTCCTTTTTTCTTTGATTATTTTGTGGCCCAAAACCCAAACCCACTTCCATTTTACTCCCTCTGGTCCTATATATAAGAGGCAAAACCCTAAAACACACAGACCAAGGAAATGCATTGAAATAAGTTATTTGTAATTAATATTCATATAAATTTACAAATTTAACCCTTCAATAATTAATGAACAAACCTACTTGTATTGAAAGTTGCACTGTCTCGTAAATATAAACCCTATTATAAATAAGGGTAAAATTGGAAATGAACATTTAATATTTGTCAAAATACATGTATGTCACTTATATTTTGGACCAAAAAAAAGTAGCTATTTGCCTCTTATAATAAGGACCGGAGGTAGTATCTCCAATACTTCGTCCCCCACTTCAATCATTTCTCCCCATCATCTACGCCCCCACCCACCCAATTCCATTTCTCCAAAATCTTCCCCCCCACCCCTTCAGTCTTTTTCCCCTCCCCCCCACCCCAACAAATCTTTTTCTCTGCAACATCACCCCCCCTTATCATCTATGGCACCATCATCAACCCAAGCATTTCGGCCCCCCTTTCACTGAGATCCGTCCCTTACCTCATCTCCCTCTCCTTTCTTCATCGCCCCTTACTCTCTTTTCACACCCACAAAACCCTAACTGTGCAACACTCAACGAATCTAGATCTCCCACTCCAAAAAGCCTTCACCTTTCTCCCTAATCCCACTCTCAGCCCTACTCCCACAAAGTCATCTCCTTTCACCCTTATCTCCCACTGCATGCCTCCATCTTTCCTTCATTCTCCTTCATCTCCCTCAGAATGGTGACTGATTCGGTGGCCAAACCCTCAAAGCTCCCTAAAAAATCGACCATCTCAATGCGTCTGTGGGAGACTAGAAAAGATCCAATCCGGCGGCGGTTCGTGAACCGAGAAACTCCTTGCCGGCGGCGCAACGACGGAGTTTTCGGAGCGGCGATGCTTCTACTGGGTCCCTTACCTCTCTGTAATTTTTATTTTCTGAGTATGTATTTTTGCACTTTTTTGTGGATTTTCTGAGTTCAGTTTTTGTGATTTCTGATCCACTCCCTTGTTTCTGCAATTTTTGTTTTTTGAGAGAATATGTTTTTTTATAGTGGACTTCTGAGAATAAATATTGCTCAATACTGTGTTCTTCTTCCCACCATGAATCTATTACATTTTCCCTCTGAAATTGGTGTGTTGGTTGGCAATATAATTGAATTTTTTAAGGCTAAGGAACGGTTCCTTAGATAAGGATGCCACATGGGACTGCTCCAACGCCTAAAAATTTTAAGGAACGGTTCCTTAGCCTAAGGAACTGGCTAAGGAATGCCGTTAAAGGTGCTCTTATGAGCAAAATGATAATGTCTCATGCTCATTGTTGCTATCTGATCTCTTAACTGATTTACTTAATATACGGACTAGTACAATCTGATATTGTCTCTCATGTGAATTGAAGGCTTTTTGACAATTTGACCCTACTTGAAAAATATTTATCAGGTAGGGATAAAGTCGTATATGACATGTACGATTTCACTTTTTAGAGTTTATTATAAAATAATAAAAGTCGTACATGGTATGTACCATTTTCATGTCTGATGATAGACACAACCAAATAGAAGTCGTACATGGGATAATTTACGGAGCAAATTGCATTATTGGGATCAAAAAGCCGAATTTGAATGATACTTTGTGTGGTTTTGTATGTTGCCTGTACTGTCTAGGAACCCCTACAATTTGTTCACAATTCGAGCTAGGAAAACCGGATTTCGATTCCATTCGTCTTTTTAAAAGCTGGTAGTACAGTATGTTCAAAACAAAAATCTTTGGTTAAATCTCTTAACAATTTGGGTCAAGTTTATGTGGTTAAAATTTGTGTCAGTCCTGTTTAATTTCATCTTCTGATAGTAGGTGTTATTTGAATTATAATTTTGACTAGACAAATCGAAACTAAGCACTATTTTTTTTTTGAAAGCTATTATGTAAATCTTTATTTCATAAAAAATTCAGGCCAAAATTCCTTGTGTTGATGTCAGTTTTTATCTTTTTTCCCAAAGGTAGCGCCTATTTTTGTATTTTTTTCAATTTTTAAACAGCATTCACTTATCTACTACTACTATCTTGTTTGCACCAGTATAATGCACGGATCTTCAATTATTATTATTATTGGTAGTATTATTATTATTAATAACTTGAATTGTGCCTCTAAATCTATCAAACTATATTTTTTTTCTTTATCCTAAATTAAGGCCAACGTATCAAATCATTTCTTTACTTGTTTCACAAGTTGGCTTCAACTTTTTCTTCCCACCCATACTGGTACCCATTTGTCTCCAAGGGTTTTAATTAATAGACATAAGTGATAAGCAAAAGTCTTAAAACAATCTTATCTATAATTTGAGAACCGAAAATTTTTGACTTTTTATTATTTTAAAATGATATTACAATACGTAATGTAACAATATGTATTAAGTGTTTCTCATTGATTATTATCAATGATTAACTAATCGTCTTAAATCATATAATTGATCCACATATCCTCCTTGCCATCAATATGACGGAGTGGAATAGGGAAAGTTAGTATGATTATCAAAGATTTTGGTTTTGGAAAATGACGATTAAAATACATATAGCTATCATAAGAGTTTGATGTCGGAAAATCCACTCAAGATGAGAAAATAAATTCATAATCAACATGTAAATATATATTAAGGAAGAATGACAAAATTTTGAGGAATTGGGATTAGAATGGAGAGGGAAATTAAAACAAAGAAAGAGAGATTGGGGAAGAAATAGTTTTGGAAATTTAAGATTATGGATAGATGAAGAATGAACTACAAAGATAGACTCTCTTTGCTCTCGGTAGCAGAGAGTAATCATCTCATAGAGGGATGGTCATCTCCGAAAAACACGACAGCGACACATGCATTAGATGGACATGACTAATTAAAAATTGTTTTAATATTAAATAAGAAAATTCCCAAAACTTCCGCAGCTTGCCACCTCCACATTTACTGGTCACTCACAGTAGCAAAAGGGATTATGTCTTTATATATTGATAGATAGATAGATAGATAGATAGATAGATAGATAGATAGATGTCATGACACAAATTTTGATTATTTTCACACAATTTTGTTTTCCTTAGGGCCTTTGGGTTCTACCTTTGAGTGTCACATGTGAGAACATTAACAATCATTCCCAAGAGTTGTGTTCTTTCCATACTTTTTTTTGTTTTTTTTTTTGTTTCTTCTAATGTATTTAGACAATTCATTTAATTTCCCAAATTCACTTAACGCTCTCTCAATCAAGAGTTGTGTCCTTTCAATTCCCTATCGTTATTTTTTGTAATTTTTTTTTTTGCTTCAATGCATTGGAACACATCGTGTTTTAAACACCTTTATCAAATTCAAACAACTAAAATATGTTTTAGTAACACAGTTTTTTTTACTCAAACTCACGTTGATATGATCCAATCAAAATCAAAATGAAGATATATATAAAAAAAATCATGTGAAAATATATTATAAATTCGTATACTAATTTAAAAAATTAGCCATGAGCGGAAGATATAAAAACAAACTCTAAATGAACAAACTTTATCATAATATACTTAATTGAATTATATATTTTGATTTGATTGTGTACTTTTTTATGGTACCTCTATTAGGTTAGATAAATAGTAAACTCACATCGGGAATATTTGAGAAATAAATCAAAGAATTGAGTAAATTACATTGGGAAATCATTTATCATCTTGGAATTGTTTATTTGCTTTGAAAATATATATAAATCTATAAATATTCTAATTACATAGATTTATTAGTAGCTCAAACATGGATTTTAACATATATATATCTATAAAGTTCATGTCAAGGAAAAAAAAACATATACGATACATCTATAAAGTAGTCTTATTTTCTGTAAACGTCTTATAATTATTTATACCAAAAAGTTATAAATATAAAAAAAAATATTTTATTTGCTTTAAAATATAATATTGGAAATAGGTGTCATATTTTATTTGTATGAGCTAAAGTTATGATAACAACTTTTATTGATAATAATTTAGGAATCTTTGTTTATCATAATTCATGTACAACAATTTATTTTTAGTTGCTTTAAGTAAATTAATTACATTGAAAATTATTGATAATCTTCAATATCAATGTATTTATAATATTTATTATTTATTTATATAGATATAGATGGGAAGAGGAAAAGTTAAGAGCCCAAATAGATAGAGAGAAAAGAAAGTTTAGACAAACATATTGATGATTGTCAAATGTTCAATCCCAATAAATGCAATCCTTGTAGATGAAGCAAAGAAAAGAATAAAATAACAGCTAACAAATAAAAAGTAAAAAGTAAAGCTTTTCAGAAAAATGGTATGATGCCACCTTAATGTACAATAAAACAGGGTATCCAACTTTTATATTAGTGTAGATATAATTTGCAAATACTAGAATGGTACCCGTGCTACAGCACGGGTGTTGTTGATTGTATCAAAGCGACTATTGTTTATGCTAATAAGTTAACATATATAACATTTATCATTGCGGTTCTTAACTTTTACATACTAATAGGCTGTCATAAGATGGTATGAATACATACACTAACAGGTTGCACATAGGGATGATAATTTTTATCATATCCATTGAGTACCCGCAAAAATTACATACGATGGGTAGAGTAATTACACGTACAATGGGCAACGGTCCGGGTACGGTAATTACCCGCAAATTTGAATGGGCATGGCGCGGGTACAGGTACTATGGCACCCACCCCGCCCCGCACCGCACCCCCGCGCGGGCGCGCGCGCGCGCGCACACACACACACATATATATATATATATATATATGCACAAATTATACACGATGGGTAGGGTAATTACCCGTACAATGGGTAACGGTCCAAGTATGGTAATTACCCTCAAATTTGAATGGGCATGGGCGCGGGTACAGGTACTATTGCATCCACCCCGCACCCGCATATGTACCAAAATTAATCTAAAGATTCTTAACTTTCTAAACCTAGTTGCATCTATAAATCATTTTTGGAAGTTTTTATTTATTTAAAATTTTGATTTATAATTTTTTATGAGTTTATTTAAAAGACTTTTGAATTATTTTTTAATTGTTACAATGTTTCTTTTGTTATTTCTTGTTTTTTTTTATAGTTGAAGTACATGTAACCGGTACGGGTACGGGTACGAGTAATTATTTCAAATGCGGATATGAGGATGGGTACTATAGTACCCCACCCAGACCCTACCCGTTGTCATCCCTAGTTGCACATTTCACCTGAAATGGGCAACTATTTGTATTGTAAATTTTTAATATATTTAATTAATTTTATATTATTATATATGCAGTTTTTAAATAATTGTTATAAAATTATATATTTTTAATAACATAATAATATAGGATTAAATGATGATATAAAAGGTATATTAAAATTAAATTCATTTAAGAGGATAGAGTTACCGAAAGTGATCATTGAGCATATCGTAAAATGTTTTAGGAAAATGCTAACCAATGCCCTTAGAATATTGGTTAAGAAATTAGAAATAGAAAATTTGTATTAGAAAGTGGTGCATTTAAAACTTTGAAAATTCAAAAATTACACTTTACAATACAATTTTTTTATATTTGGATTCATTAAACAATACTCTTAGGGCGCTTATTAACAAGGCTCAATGTTTTATTTAACTGATATGGGTTTGATACAGAGAGAGAAATGCTAGCAACATACAATGTTATTAAAACTGGATCGATCATCGACTCAGTCGAGGTACTAGGTCAATGGGTTACTGGTCAAATCAGATGAATCGATATATATATATATATATATATATATATATATATATATATATATATATATATATATATATATATTTGTCACTGATACTACAAGTAACTATTGGTCCAGTGGTTGATTACTATGCCTTCATCAAGATGCACTATGATCGATCCTCTCCCATGCGCTTTTTGAACTCCAAATTTCGAATTGCCTTCATCTGTCTGTTTCAACAAAAAATAAAAATAAAATTGCAAGTTGGCAAGCTAGGCGTGTGAAGACAACAGCAAACAGTAGCGCGTTTGGTACAGGGAAGAGGCAGATATCACTGCACATACGTCCCGAGTGTTTAGGCGTAAAAAAAATTAAAATTGTCACACCTTATAAATTTGACACGTGTCAGTAGATTGTAGGATATTATTGAGTTTTATATATACTATAGATTACCCGCACAGTGTTCCCGCCGAATGTCCCATTCACTCCTTCATATTTACTGTTCATGTTCCTGTGCACTTGCCTCGCTTTTGATGTAAATTTTTCTAGAATATTCTTTTCAACTTCTTTTGGGCTTTACGCTAATCCTTTTCCTTTTTCTTAATTTTTTTCATTATAATAAATATATTAATATATATATATATATATCATATTATATTTTAATCTTTATATATTTATTTTTATATATTCCTAAGGTTCTCGATAACTTTCTTTCAGAGAATTTTGATAACTAAAAAAGTACCCATGCTACTTATGGGCCTTTTTGCTTGCTTTGTTTTAACTAATTCATGTGAAAATAAATATAAACAAATATTTCTTTTACCATTTCAAAGAACGATAATAAGTATGTTGAATGAAATTAAGTTATTAAAATTGAGTCAATGATAAGAAATTTAGATGATTTACATGCGATTATTATATTTCAAAACTCGTTATTATAAGGATTAACTATTGTCAGTGCAAAAAATTTTACACTGACAACCATTAATATTTTGGTATGTGTATGCTTTTATTTTAATAATTAAGAGAGAGAAATAATAAGTGTTTAATTTTTATACACAGCTAGTGAAAAATATTTTTACACACCGACATCCAATAATATATTAACAAATTAACGTTAGTTTTATTTCTATTTCTCTATCTTAGTTATTAAAATAAAAGCACACATATCAAAATGCTAGTGGATATCAGTGTAAAACTTTTTTATACTGACAGTATATACTACTCTAATTTAAGTGTCTCAAAAAATATATAAAAAGTACAACAAAAATAAAAAATTAAAATAAATATTTTGTAACAACTTCAAAGAATGACATTAAGTATGTTGAATGATAGTAAGTTATTAAAATTGAGTCGGTAATAAGAAATTTAGATGATTTACATGACATTATATTTCAAAACTTATTATTATTATTATTATACCAAACAAATATATATTATATTGAAATCAATCATAATGCTTGAAATCTACAATTTTAATATGTATTTATGAACAAACATTAAATAATAAATAATAAATGATAATTTTATAGCCTAAATTTTTAACAAATGATTACAAATAATCACCATACATAAAAATTTACTAATATATAACTTTATCTAGCATAAAGGTAATAGAGTTTAATTTTTATGTACTACAATGACATCTTAAAATATCCTGATAAAACAAATCAATATTATTACTATTTCTATCTCTTAAATATTAAAGTAAAAACACACATCTTAAGTGTTAATGAATTTCATGTAAAAAAATTTATAATGACAATATATACTATTTTATTCCAGGGTAATAATATATATGACATATAAATTTATTTTATTAAAATTTATTAATTACATCATATTAATAATATATTAAAATAAAAAATAAAAATTTATTATTTCAAAATAAACACAACAAGATGAAGGGAATGGAGATAAACCCCAAAACGTGAATGAGAGGGGCAAAACGTGAATGGGTCACGGCGGCAACAAGCAGGAAGGCGACTGGTCGTGCAGCAGTGACGCGACGGAGGACGTGAGCGGTGACGAAGCAGAGGTCACGAGCGGCGGCGAGTGCGGTGGTGGTTCAGTGCGCGAGCGGTGGGAGGCAGAGGAACGAGAGGTGGCAACGTGTGGTGGTTGGCTCCGGTGCGTGCGGCGAAGGACGACGCGGCATGGGCAGATCTGTTGTTTGGGACCGGATCTGGGCAAGGTGATAGTGAAGGAAATGGAGGATTCTGGTACTTGGTCGACTAGTGAAACGGGAAGAACTTGATGATGACGATACTGGCCGGAGTGGTTAGTGGGTAGTGGAGAATGGAGGTACAGAGGGTATTGATGGTGAGGGTAAAAATGAGATTTGCAAAATATGGAAAAATTTAAAACAACTAAAACTATTGATAAATTACTTAAAAAACCAGTGCTTCATGATGAACCACGTGTTAAGATGCTTCACCGTAAAATCCACCTTAATTCATCCTGTCGTCAATATATTACTTCGCCAGCATCAATTTCATAAAAACAAAGAGAAAGGAAATATTTCAAAAATATGATATTATGTAAATACTACAGACAACTAATTGTAACCAAAAATAAAATAAAAATCTTGCAAATGTATGTATGAAAAATGCAAGGAACACACTATTTTTTACACTCGTCCTCGACACATTATCTATTATTGGGTGAATTTCACGTGAGACCCACCGAAACACATGGTCCCACATGAAATCCACCCAATAATAGAGTGTGTGTTAAGGGAAGTGTGTTTAAGAGTGTGATGCTAACATTACTTATGTATGTATTGCAATAAAAACGATTTAGATAATGATAATGTTGGTATGTGAACTACAAAGCTTCAAACACCACTACACAGGGACGAACTTATTCATTGGCTAGACAGGGCTTGGGCCCCTACCAATTTTTTTTTCTTTTTTCTTATGATTAGTAATAGAGTATTTGTGTTGGACAGGTTTAACAATAATAAACAAATTAGTAAAGACATTTGTAGTAAAAAAAAACTTAAAACTAGTAAACCAAATATAGATGATTTTCGTCATAGGAGATATGTTATGTGTTTTGATAGATTATTAGTGCAATCAACATTTTTGAACATATAATTATAATATTTTGTATGAAATTTGATGTTTATATATTTGTTAGATAAACTTTATTTTTTATAGTTGGCCTCTCCTATCATCTAAGTCTGGTTCCGTCCCTGCATTACGATGATCTTAATGGAGCGGCTATGAAAAGTGAACCTGCCTAGGTTAGCCCTAGGTCTTGCTTTCATAGTGGGTGATACAAATGATATAATGATGTCCTAATTGAGTCGAGGACGTGATTCATGCGGATGTCACAAAGGTGATGCAACAGCGAGATCTCCGTGTGTCTGTGTTGACTGATAACTCTCCAGAGGATCCATTGTTTGGTTCCATCTTTGATTTGCGCCATATGCTTAATTGTGCCTTAGAGTATTATTAGCCAAGCGACAAGCACATAACCTGAGGACAACACAGTCTTTGGTCGAGTATATGGCCCGAGGTAGCCGAGTATTCCTCTGCCCATATATGAATGAATACAATGCAGTAAAGAAATTCAAATGCAAGGTACAGATGTTTTCAAATGTAGACTCACGTGTACTCTGGACAAAGATTGAAAAAATGCGTCACCATCAATTATCAAGCATCAAAATTTCAAAGTGATATATGCAAAAAAGACATAGGGAGGACAAACATCCGAAATGGTTCAAGAATGCTTATTTCCTAAAACTCACAGAAACCCGTATGGAAAAAAAATTGAGATACTAGCTCTGGTAATGCGGATCCAAAACTCGAGGATCATCTATATAGTTTTATATAAATCAAATAACTTTTTCACTATTCATGCCACATGTCAATTTATTAACTAATTAAAAGAAAGTTATAGACTATAAGCATGGAAAAGAAGATTAATGGCATATGCACGTCTTCTTCATGTGTTAGTTTTAGTTTTTCATTTCTCATTAAACTCAAAAAATACCTACTGCCAAGCTCCAAGCTTCTACTTTATTGACTATTATTTATCAAGTCCCATATATTACTAATATCACATTATTTTTTTTATCTATATTATCATAAAAATATGACACTTCTCTCATAGTACTCCACTTGATTTATTATTTTAATATTATTAATATATTATGGTTAATAAATTTTAATAAAATAAATAATATACGATAAAATAGAATTCTTCCTAGATATTATTCCTACCACTGACTTCTTTTTTAATATTAATATAATGTGATCAATTATTTCTTACAATAATATTATCTCTTTTACAAGTGAAATAAATCATTTCCATTTATGTTTGTATTATTTTTATTATTTGTTTGTGATCAATTGTTTCTTACACTCACATTATTTATTTTATTAATATTTTTAATTCATATATAAGAATAATTTAATTGTCATTACTTTTATTATTGTTTGAGAAATTACGTTTATATATAACATATTTTTCTACATTCAGATAAAACTTATTGATGATTTTCAAAATTATTTTCACTCATCTATATGTTATCCAGTAATTTTATAGTATTTAAAAGTTTAAAATTTTAATACAAAAAAATTAATTTATTTTACTGATCAAAGTAAAATAGCCTTTAAGAAATTAAAAATAAAATATCTTTTAGATAAATATATAATAATTATCCATTTTTTAGATAATATCAATTTTTACCGTCTCACACACACATATTGATTAATATTTCAAAATTTTAATATTTACATAGTATAGCAAGAATAATTTTTATTATAAACATATTACTGATAATTTGAATAATCATATTTAGATTTTTTATATAGTTTACTTACAAATAATATTGGTACTAAAATATATATTTTTTAAAATATTAAATATTTGAATTACATGAAATATAAAACTTGAAAGTATAGTAAAGTATAAATCATATTTATAAATATTTATATCACACAAGTACAATATATTAACTTATTACTTTATATAACAGTGGTTTTGAAACATTCATAAAAAACCAACCTGACCCCGTGCGATAGCACGAGTGCCATTCTAGTTCTACAAAAAATCACAACAGAGACCAGCCTCTTTAATCCCTTGTATTTCAATTTTTTTTCTTAAGCACGTTTTTCTCAAGCTAGAGGAATCAATAATTTAATGGTTTTAACTTTTACGGGAACAAAAACATTTTTTGTCAAGAAACAAGCTATCTCTCTCAATGTCCGCCGAATCATATGAGGCACCAAGTGTTGTAAAAATAATGAATAAAATAAATAAATAAATAAATAAATAAATAAATAAATAAATAAATAGACAAATAAAATAAATGTAGAGAAAGATGAAGAACATCAATAAAATGTTTATAGTCTGAGACGTGTCAAAGGATACTGTCCTTAAGGATTATTTCACCCACCCACAAATAATTGTGTCTATCAAATTGCGAAACTCCTCCAGGATTTAACAGACTCTTCCAGAATAACAATATTATTCTGGGTGTCAGAACAGCAAGAATTATAACAACTCTCAATCTAAAAAACACAATCAAAAGGAAGTAAAATATTTTCCTTTTAAGCTCTACAGCTAAAACATAAACATAAAACCCCCTCCACCGTGTATGTGTATAAAGTATATATATATATTTACTAATAGCCTCCAAAGAGAAACGTTGTGGCCTCCTCAGTTAATGACAAATGAATGTCCAACGGTTAGAATAAAAAGTAATAAATCAAATGATAATGATATTAAAATGCCATCAAAGATAATAAAAATAAATCAAAACATTAGTAGAAAAATTAATTATAATTAATAATAATAAAGAAGACATTTAATATATTTTAAAAACTAATTATTTTGAAATAATATCCAACAATCCCCCATATATTTCAAAATAATTTGTAAGAAAAATAAAATAAAATTGAGAGTTAATCACATGGATGTTAGTGCATCGAATCTGGTGTCTTTTAGACTATGAACCAGACCTAGAGTAATAAGACTTATCACACAAGTGAATTGGTGAAGTAAACTTCTATGAACCAAAACACTTTGGTGTATGATAGAGGTCTACCAATCACACTACACCCCCACAATTCTTGCTATTACGCTGTTTTGCACCTTTCGGCCATGCGCGCGCCTGGTAATTCATGAGTGCTCTAGAGATTATGCCACGATCTCATACAAGCGGCCCCACTTGACACTCATATAGGTGATTTCATCAAGTGTATGCTGCACTTCATACACCACCCATAAGGGATATGAAATTCATTAAAAACTTTTAGCTTATCCCTCAATAAATGCAGTCTAGCACTTCACACCATAGGAAGGGACAAAATTATTGGTACTAGCAAAACTAACATGTGACTTGTTTTTACCCATATGAACCTTCTTCATGGGATCTCCAATCACAAAGGTTGGGTTACCATCACATGTTAATTTCACATTGGCTCAAGTCCCATATTTCCCCTCGATGTTTTACTCACTAGCTTCTTTTACTTTTTGAGCAAGTCGGTCAAATTCATTTTTGACCCCGCAATAATTAGGCCTCATCATTCAGTAGCTACTTTCCAAAATTGTTACACATACATATGTCTATAAAATATTTTCATTTTGCCACTTGGCAATCACAATCATATAATCTCATAGGGAGTTAATTTAACTCACAATAAAATATCTGTTAAGAAGTTTTTCAACCACTCAACCTCATTACTAGCCAATTTCAGAGTATAAACTCTGACCCATTGTATATTTTACAATAAATTTTTGTTTGGCTGATCTCCAAGTAAATACACGACAAAATGGTGAACACATCATCTTTGAATCTACAATTCAGTTTAGCATCACTATATTTTTTATATAGTGGGAAATCCAGTTCATCCCCTACAAAAATGTAGGAGACCAAAAACATCTGTATTTGCACAAATACACTTGGTAGCCCCAAAGTCTACCATCCATTCTTTTTACATTTGTCACAAGCTTGAGAAATAATTATAACAATTATATCATCTCCTTTGACCAAGTTTAACTATGGCCCTGGGAGGATTATCATTCCTCTTCATATATATGCATTGAAATTAATGCATGATCACTTAGTCTTTCCACTTAAAAGTTACAACCCCCACAAATAAAAAAAAATTACTCATTATTTCCAATGATATGGATATATCATTTACCCAGCAAGACCAATTATCTTTTATAATAGAATAAGAATAATATAAGAGATCAAGCAACACAGTTAGCCTTTCAAATCGCTAACTAATATCTCTACTTAGTGTCATTGGGACTAATGACACTTAAATTCTATTGTGGGCGAAATAATCCTTAAGATTGTTGTAAAAATAATGAATAAAATAAATAAATAAATAAATAAATAGACAAATAAAATAAATGTAGAGAAAGATGAAGAACATCAATAAAATGTTTATAGTCTGAGACGTGTCAAAGGACACTGTCCTTAAGGATTATTTCGCCCACCCACAAATAATTGTGTCTATCAAATTGCGAAACTCCTCCAGGATTTAACAGACTCTTCCAGAATAACAATATTATTCTGGGTGTCAGAACAGCAAGAATTATAACAACTCTCAATCTAAAAAACACAATCAAAAGGAAGTAAAATATTTTCCTTTTAAGCTCTACAGCTAAAACATAAACATAAAACATCAAATAGCAACTTGATCAATTTCCCCCTCCACCGTGTATGTGTATAAAGTATATATATATTTACTAATAGCCTCCAAAGAGAAACGTTGTGGCCTCCTCAGTTAATGACAAATGAATGTCCAACGGTTAGAATAAAAAGTAATAAATCAAATGATAATGATATTAAAATGCCATCAAAGATAATAAAAATAAATCAAAACATTAGTAGAAAAATTAATTATAATTAATAATAATAAAGAAGACATTTAATATATTTTAAAAACTAATTATTTTGAAATAATATCCAACACCAAGTCAGTAAGTAATTAGTTTAACCACTGAATCACGCTGGTTGAACCAGTCAAAAAATAGCATAATATATAATATAAATTAAATAGTCACATATAAAATTTTAGACTTGTGCCAAATTCAACAGCACAGGCTTGTCCAAAACCTCCATATCGGCCCAAAACTTAACCCATTTATCTATTAGGGAAGGATGTATACATACACACCCCTAAACTCATTTATAATTTTTCGTAAAAAGAAACCCATTTATAAAAAGGCATCCGAACTATTTATTCTTTCGAATTAATCCTCAAAATACAACTATTTGTAAAATATGTCCTTTTATACCCAAGGTGAGATCATTAATGATGATCAAATCCAACCGTTATTGAGCCATTGATTATGTTTTTTTTTTTTTTTTTTTTTTTTTTTTTTAAATTTAAAAAATAAACACAGAAAGCTTGAGGCTTCTCTCTTCTGGATCACTAAGTTGATCACAGGTTATGAATCCGGCAATACCACTCAGGCGCAGATGGATATGCCAGATTCCAAAATAAATAGCAAGCATTATCCTCCAGCTCCATTACAGGTTCTAATCCAATTATATATGAATTCTAGAAAAAAGGATGAGATAAAATAACTCTTCATATTTTAACCCCACTAGGCAAAGCCTCAGTTACAGCACACATGTCAGTGTGGTGTTCAATTTACTGCCAACGCTAGCACTCTCAATGAAAATTCTGTTGAAAATAAATCACATAATTCACCATTGTTCTACGCTTTCTGTGAAATAGGAATGGAAGGAGATCCATTGAAGAAAACCCAAGGCTCAAAGAGTACTTACAGAGGTATTTATAGATTATCCATCAATGAGATCCTCACATCGACAATGGGATTCGAACTCAAGGCCTTGTGAATTATGAGTCTTATCCTTACCAGCTGGACCAACCTTCATTGACGTCTAATTTTCAATTCTGACAACGTTTTTATATTTTTTTTATACAACACTATAATGATCAAAATGATTCACTCGTATAAGGAAGGATGATGAATGATTTTTGTAAACAAAACTGGGATACCATAAGGAAGAGAAGCCTAATTATAACATACGATATCAAAAATTTGGGTTCAAATAAGATATCCCACGAGGACAAAGCTTCTCTAAAACTGAGTTTGTTTGTAAAATAAACTAGTTAAGGGACCCGTGCTAAGCACGGGTCTATAAGAGATTTTTTTTTTTAATCATAATCATAATCATAATCATAATCATAAGCATTCATGTTTGATTTTATGTTTAAAAAAATGTATTTGAATAGCTTTTATCCCCTACCAAACATGATTTAAATAAATAAATAAAAAATAAGTATTTGATTACTGTCAAGCAAAACTGATTTTATCTTTAAAAACGTGATATAGTAAGAACTACAAAAAATAATTTTTACATTGGGTTAAAAAATTTATACTAAATTTTATTTCAACTTATTCTCAAAATAAAAAATTCAAACATGAATCATTTTACTTAAGTTTACAAACTCAATTTCATTCAAAATCACATTTATTAAACACTCATCTAAACACAATATCATAATCATTACTAAAAGAAATTAAAACTTCAAAGCCAATTCATTTGATATTATACAATAGCATTTTTAATACCTCCATAAACCATCAAATATGCACTTAGTAACATGACCGGAAATACAAAAATTAAACACCTGGACAAAGAATGATCTAAAGAATGTAGACTTATAATATAAAGAACAAACAATACAAAGAAAATGATCTAAAAAAGAAAAACAATAAAATAAACTACATGGACAAAGGGGTTATTAGTTAAGGTCATCGTTCAACAGGAATTTTTTTTTTGTATATCACTATTTTAATTTTTATCTCTCAAAATACCATACTTTTCAAATTATATACCAAACTACCACACTTTATAAAAACAAGTGAGAAGTCTAGTTGGGAGAACTAGACTTCTCAACATCAATTTTTTTTTTTTTTAAAATCTGGTTGAGAAGTCTTGTTGTGGGGACTAGACTTCTCAACGTCGTTTTCTTCTTCTTTTAATTTAATATTTATATTTAATTAATTAATAATAACTTAATTCAATTAATAACCTAATTAATTAATTAAAGGATTACATTAAATTAATTAATAATAATTGCCTAATTATCATCAATATTAATTTACATAATTTTTTTATTTAAATAAGTTAATTAAAATAGTGTAATGATAAATTTAGTATTATTGTTAATTAATACTAATTAATTAAGTAATAATAAATTATGATGGATTAAAATTAAAATACACAAACTTAAACTACAATACGACATACCAAATACAGTAAAAATTAATGTCCTAAATGGCCTCCAGTTCCACACCGTGTAGGTCGCCGGGTACGGCGTGGACGATGCCGATCATGCTGTTCATCAGTAGGTGCAGCAACAGGTTGATTGTGTTCTTCATAAGTGGGCGGCGGATTATCTTGAAAGTCCACGCTATGCGATGTTGAAGTACTAGGGCCCGCCTGGTTGGGCCCTGACGGAACGCCAAATGTGTACATGCCGCGCATGTTGGTCATGCGTTCCATGTACAACCGAGCAGACTCTGGCGTTCCAACGTCAGCGCCAAACAGATTGCTCATAAAATCTCCACTGCTTGGTGCAAAAGAGTGCTGATATTGTTGTTGTTGATAAGGGGTGAATGCAAATGATTGCTGTGCAGGTGACTGGTCAAATGTATGGCCATGCAGTTCAACCTGTTCCTGTTCCTCTTCCATTATGTAAATTAATATTGATGATAATTAGGCAATTATTATTAATTAATTTAATGTAATCCTTTAATTAATTAATTAGGTTATTAATTGAATTAAGTTATTATTAATTAATTAAGTATAAATATTAAATTAAAAGAAGAAGAAAACGACGTTGAGAAGTCTAGCCCCCAAAACAAGACTTCTCAACCAGATTTAAAAAAAAAAAAAAATTGATGTTGAGAAGTCTAGTCCTCCCAACTAGACTTCTCACTTGTTTTTGTAAAGTGTGGTAGTTTGGTATATAATTTGGAAAGTGTGGTATTTTGGGAGATAAATATTAAAATAGTGATATACAAAAAAAAAAATCTCGTTCAACAACCTCTAAAGCAAAATAAAAAATACACTAATGATATTTGAACACTCATTTGGGATATCTTTTCTGGACATCCTAGACATAATGACAATTCTATAAATAGACACAATGATAATTGTGTAAATATAAGTACACTATTAACACACACATTCTTGGATATCCATCTTGGGTGTTCATATAACATATCTCTAAAAAATAAGATGTAATTTTAGTACTCATAGTCGGTCATAGAATAAAGTTAGCCTATGAGCAAAGAGGATTTGATGAAAGAGTAATAATATTTAGACACAAAAATGGTGTCCAACACCATATAAAAGTACTTCTCCCAACTTATTTATTATTTTCTTCTTTCTTATCATGTATTTCATCACTCTCAAGATACTCATAAGATCTATAATATCTATATAAGATGTCCGAATTATGTATCCAAATATCTTTACTCTCAATGAAAAGAATCTAGATATAGTATAATAATAGTAAATGGAAATAACTGGGAAAAAATGAAAATGTTGAACCTATTAAGATAATAAATGATGGAGGATCTAAATCTTTCTAATTTTTACTTCGAAAAATCCACCAGAGCACTATACGAATTACGAAGAAAATAAATAAACGAAGAATAGAGAGAATGGAAAGATAGAGTAATAATAGGTCCAGAATCTTCTTTTGGTTTTTCTTTTCTTTTGGGCGGGACAATAATACTTACACAGAGGTCTAATAACTAGACACAATTTTATAACAGTTAAATTTATAGAATGACACGTGTGTCTTATACGGTAGTCATTATTGAGATTTATATAAACTAATAGATAAGAGTGTATCTAAAAAACATTAAAAATCAGATAGATGCATCTAAAAGTATATCTATCATTAATTTAATCTAAAAAACATTAAAATCTTAATCCACTGATAATATAATAATTGAATTGGCAAAAAGAAAAAATAAGGTTCAGATCTTAGAGATGATCGGTTTCAGAGTCAAACCCAGAATCTCACACGCTTCTGGATACAAACTCTTCCTTATCTCTGCGTACACCTCACCCACCCACTTCTTCCCTGCCAGCTCCTCCCCCAGGCGCACCGCAGCATCCACAGTCCTCTCCGCACTATCGTGCGCCGAATCAACGATCCCCATCTTCACCCCCTCCGCCCCCTTCACCTTCACCCCGCGCAGCAGCACGTCGCGCAACGCCGCCGGGGACCTGATCTTGTCCCTCATCACGGCGGCGAAGTAATCGGGCAGCGGCAGCGCGAGGTCCACCTCCGGCATGTAGATCACCCCGTGGTCGCTCCTCATGAGGATGTAGTCGTGGCAGATGGCGAGCATGAATCCGGCGGCGGAGGCGTGGCCGTTGACGGCGGCGATGGTGGGCATGGGGAGGGACATGAGGGCCGCCGCGACGGGTTTGAAGGAATTGACCATGGAGAGGAGGCGGTCGGTGGCGGCGGAGGGGGAGGAGGCGGATCGGGCCCAGGAGAGGTGGAAGCCGTTGGAGAAGAATCTGCCGTGAGCGGTGGTGAGGAGAACGGAGCCAGGAGGGGTGGGTTGAGAGGCGAGTTGGGAGAGGGTTGAGAGGAGAGAGGCGATGAGGGTGGGGCCCAGGCGGTGTTGCTGGTCGTCGCCGGTTAGGGTCAACAGGAAGATGTTGCCGCGCTTCTCCAAACTGCACATCTCTATTTCTTGATTCTTATCGACAGTTGGGTCGCAATTCTCTGTGTTTCGGCTTTAAAAAAATCATGGCTTTTATTATTTATTAAATGACATTAGAAGAGGCAATATTTGGGTCTCAACTTTCAAGGCCCAATGATATATTAATAATAAATAAATAAATTACAATAAAATTATACTCCCATAACAATATTTGAGTCGTTGCAATTGTTTTCTAGCGTCGTCTAGATTTGTGTGAAATTACCAGGATTTGATTTTCTTGGGAATTAACATGAGAATATCATTTACTCCCTCCATTCTTTTTCTTTTATATTTTTAGCTACTTATTTTTATCCCAAAACAATAGGTATTTTATAAATTCAAGGTATAATTGACTAATTTTTTCCATGTATACTCTTATACAATAGAATTATAAGTTGATTTGCATTAAAAATACACAAAACCTTCCATGAATGGCTTAATGGAGTATGAAATACTTATTTAGGTTGGTAAATATCATTGGAACCTATAAATAATTAATGATAGAAATAAGGGTATTTTGATACAAATATACACAAATTAATGATTTGTTAATTTATGTGTAGAAATCTTAAAATATCAAAGACAAAAAACGGAGGGAGTATTTTTTTAGGAATAAAAAATGAAGAAAGCTAATCAGTGTCATAAAGGCATTGCACAATATTAAGGAATAAATGAATAATAATAAAAGGAGAATGCTAACAAGTGCCCTTTGGGCATCGTTTAGGTAATCAATAATGAAAATTTTGTATGGAATATGATGTATTTATTATATCGAGAAGTGTTAAACTTAGTTTTCCAATGCAAAATTTCTTTTAATGTATTCCTTAAAAATGCCCTAATGGCACTCGTTAGCAAGACCCATAATAAAAAAATCTTGCTAATGAGTGCCTAAGTGTATTGGTTAAGAAATCCATAAAAAGGAACTTTGTATTGAGAATATAAGTTAAATATTTTTCGATGTCATAAATACAATATTTTCCCATAGAAATTTATCTTAATTGATTCCTTAATCAATGCCTTCAATCGTTGGCATTCTCCAAAAAAAAAAGTATCCGAAGTGATGTATTTAAAATTTGGAGAATGCTAGCCAGTGCCCCACGGGCATTGGATAAGGGTCTAAAAACAAAAATTTTATATTGAAACTTGGTGCATTTCATATTTTAAAGAGTGACTTTTACTAATTTTGGTTTCCTGGTACTGGTTAGCATGACCCTTAAAATTTTGAGAAGTATTATCTTTAGATTTTTAATAAAAACTTGATTTTAATGGATTCTTTAACCAAGACCCTAAAAAATTAAGGACTCGTTAGAGCATTAAAAAATTAAGGACGATAATAGTCAATGTTTTAAAAATTGGATGGGTTTCGGTGAAGGCATTGAATCAAGATTCAACGTTTCAACCATAATTGAACAATGATTGAATCAGTAATAATTAAATATATATTTTTAACATTATATTAAGTAATAAATTTAAGACAAATCAAATTTTAAATCAACATAAAATAATTATATTATATATTTAATAAGGTAAAAAAAATAATGAAGAATAATAAATAATAAAAATACATCTATACAAATTTTTATATCTTATCATTAGACTTTTATTTGGCTAAAAAAAAATATATTTTAATAATTTAAAAATAAAAATTCCAAATAATTGGAGAGAGAAAATTGATCGGTCCAAGCCGTTTCTCACCACCGTGTTTGGACCAGTTTAACTGATTGTCACCAATTTTAAAGCTAACATGTTTTTTCGGTTGAATGAATCGAACACCCAATCAGATCGATTTTCAAAACTATGATGCTAACCATTGTTCTTAGACATTGGCTAGCAATCAAGAGAATATAAGGTTTTGTTGAAAACTAAAAAAAATTCACTTTTTAATAAATTATATATACACCTCATAAAGAGTGAGTTTGTTATTATTTATTTTGTTAAAAAAATTATTTTTTAATTGAATAATCATTTTTTAAAACTTTTAGCGTGTTTATTTTTACTTTTGAAAATAATGAAAAGCAGGAAAAAAAAAAAAGGATCAAAATGAAAAGCAACTTTAATTAGTTTTTGGTTTTTTTTTAATAACTAACTACTTTTAAAAAAATTGAATTTTATGATTGTAAACAAACACAAATCATCTTTTGCTTTTCTTTAAACTCTCTAAAAAAAATCATTAAATTATTTTATAATAAAATCACTTATTTTTTAATCTTAAACAAACGGGCTCAAAAACTTGCCTTTTTAATTTAGCATGCACTTTCTATTAGTTTTATGTTCATGATGAGGACCTATTTCACATTTATTAGGATTACCCCGTTCAACTAGTAACTACATTTACCTTATGAAACCTTCTATCTTTTACTTAATTACATCCTTAATTAATTTCTATTGCGTAATAAGTTAACAGGTCTTTGGGGGTTCATTGAGCCTCAATTGGACAACTCATATAATTTTAGCCATTTTTTGTTTAAGGTGTGTAATATCCTTATTGAGGAGCATATAGGACGGTTTTTTGCATGATGCTTTGGAGCTTATGGAGGAAACGGAATGATAAAATCTGGAAGGATAAGGATGTTGATTTTCAACAGGTGGTTGGCCGTGCAGTTGACTATCTTCACAGTTGGAAGTGGGCTAGGAAGAGGAGAATTGCTCCTATGTTGATATTCCAGCCGCTGCACCCTTAGCTTTGGAACATCCACCTCCAGGTACTTTTAAATGCAATGTTGATGCCTCTTTTTGGGATAATGATGGTCTTATTGGATTTTGTATGTGTATTAGAGATACGCATGGAGCTTTTGTAGCTGGTAGAGTTGGCCCCTAAGCTACGGGTTCATGAGGGGGAGGCAGTGGGTTTGTTGTTTGCTTTACAATGGGTGATTGGTCTTGGTTTGGAGCATTGCATCTTCGAATAGGATAGTAAGATGGTCGTGGATAACATCAAGAAGGAGAGCCCAAACTTCACAGGATTTGGTGTCATTTTATCTTCTTGTCGTAAACTTCTTTCTCATCATTTAAACTTTCAAGTTAAGTTTGTTCTTAGGCAAGCTAATAAAGTCGCTCATCATCTTGCTGGGGTAGCTATATTTAATGCTTGTCGTCATGATTTTAACTCAGTCCCAGCTTGTATTGAATCTTTTATTGTTAATGAAATGAGTTAAGTGTGTTTCCTTAAAAAAAAGATGGTTTGCGGTGTGGGACAAAGGTGTTGGGAGATTAATAATCCGCTAGTTTATCATATTTTATCTATTATTTTAGAGCGGATTTTATCAATTAATTTTAGTTGAATGCTTGATTTAGCCCAAATTAGACTTTGTTTTCCTATTTTGATTATTTTAGAGTCAATCTGTACATTCAATTAATTTTAATTAGATTTTAGTTAATTTTCTAATATTTTTATTATTATTTTGATTTTCAAGAGAGGACAGAGAAGAAGGATTTGCAATTGAATTGAAATTGGAAGAAAAGAATTAAAGCTACTAAGCCTGGTCCAATTTCAATTGATATATTAATAATATATAGGATTCATGTAAAAAGGCAATATTGCCTTTTTGAAAGGAACCAGAACTTGTCGTGGGGCCATTGCCAAAGTAAAAGTTCAAATTAGAATATTTGCTTCAGCTTGAAGTAATTTGTGAAGGATCCCACTTGATGCACAAGGAGATTTGCAATCTAATGAGAATTGCAACGTCAGCGAGAAATAAAACTAATGGAAGTGCGAGATTTAAGGGATGTAGATTTTGGTTAATCATTCAATTATCCAAATCAAATTATTATGGTTTGGCTATAAAAAGAGCAGCATTGCACAAAGGACCGGGGAGCGCAAGTCAGTAGCGCAACATAAGAGGGGAACAGCGTCAGCAACGAGCGCAGCGCAGCAACACAATACAGCGGATACAATTTCAATGGAGTTTTCTTTTCTTCTTGTTATTTCTTCTATGGCTGAGTAGTTGTTTTGTTTTTAGCATTGGGCAATGTCCTTTGACATTATTATGATGAATATTTGATTTTTTCTTTTGTTAATGTTTGATTTGGTTCTTATTGCGCTTCATCTATGTGAATTGATTGATCGCCTATTTGCATGTCTTAGATATTCTAGGGAGGAATTTAGCGGTGAACCTAAGTATTGGATCCATAAGAATTGAACTTAGGACTTAAATCACGAGAGTTAGAAGCGGTTCTTCGAGGGTTCATTGAATTGTCATAAATCTTAATGGGTTCAATTTAAATACAATTACCACGAGAGTAGGGGTTGGTTTAATTGGGCACGGTTCTTGTATCTCGAGAGGGAACATTAACTTTATTAGGATAAATTCACCTTCAATTGAGTTAGATATTAATAAAGGCATAGTCAATTAGGATTCATAATTGGTCATTGTGGTAGCCCCGATCCTGGAAACCTCTTCTCATATTTAAAAACCCAAAAATATTTGATTTATTTTATTGTTTCTTTTATTTTCTTGAAATCTTTTCACACATATTTCTTGGTTTAAATAGTTGTTTAATTTGTGAAGTGGTACTTGGTTTCCCAATCCCTGAGTTCGATACTCGGTTTCTCACCGTTTTATTATTATTTGCTTTCTATTTAATGGATTTGATGTTTGCAGTGACACAACTTTTTTTCTTTTTTTTTGCTGTAATTGGAGTTACACAACTTGGGCCTTTATCCGCAATTAAAATGCACGTATGCATTTACGCAGCTTCTTAGACTCTTACAGAGTATCCACATATATAACCCATATGGGACCAGCCCAATGCTTTGAACGTCAAGATTTGGGCTAGACGACACCTGGAGTTGGATCTCATTATTTACGCATATGTATGGCTCGAGAACGAAGATGATAAAACAATTCCAAAGTTGGTTGCCAATGACAAGGACTCTTCGAAAGTTATTTGTTTTGGTTGTCAAAAAGTGAAAGTGCAGATTAACTGACCCAAATTTATTAGGCTAGATGTCAAGTTTTGATGAACTAGATGGAGCTGGTCCCATAAATCAACTTGGCAACTGGCACACCCATCTCTGAGGCAGCACTCGCTTTCAGAAATCACCATTGCTCTACTTCAAAAAGCCAAGCGTAAGTCATGAATTATGTGTTAATCCCATCATCACTTACTAATCAATCTGTTATGCTGAAAATGACCCCCTCTCTCTAATTACCCATTACTTCTCTCAAATAGTAAAAGGTAATAATCTAACAAGATTATAATATGTGTAACAGCTCGTACATATGTTATGTTTCCATCAATGAACTATTACACATGTCATAATTCTATTGAAAAATAGTATCTCATATACCTATGAAATTATATATAAGTTTTCTTATTTACTGAATTGGTTCTCATTCTGTTTGCTAGCTATATAGCACCATTAAGTGGGAACTTTTTTTCTTCTTTTTTTTTTTATATATATTTAATTTGACTGCCATTAGCGGGAACTTGGTGCCTCCTTAATAGCCAATAACATGTCGATACGCGAGGGATATACGTGAATTTCAACGAAAGGGATAACACGACAATTAAGTTTGGAGCTTTGGGAGGAGCCAATGCCATGGCGATGAGCTAAGTAGGAAATATGATACAGCATTTCATAGTGAAGAGTTGGCTTTTAATCAGTATATATCTAATCTTTACATACAATCAATTAAATCAAATACATGATTATGACTCGGAATAATCAGGAGTTATTAGATAAAAAAGTGAGGTGCAAATGTTTCTCTCATGTCATCTTTTATATAATCCTTTTTTATAAATTTGGCTGCATACGCACTCACATATTTTTTTTGTGAACCCGGGTATCCTCCGGTCCAGAGTTAGAGACCAATCTCTCAAGGTACTGAGATCCATTTAAGGGGTTGACCTCTTCCAACAGATGTTCTTCCATATGCATGAGCCAGGAATCGAATCTCTGACCACATGCTTAAGGGCCCAGTTATCTGCCAACTGTGTCACACCATGTTGGTTACGCCTTCACATATTTTGTTTTCAAATATAGTGGTCATGTTTAATTAAACACTTATTTAAATAAATTATTTTAAAAATAATTTTAAAAAGACTATTTTCACAAGTTTATAATTTATTGAACTAAATTGAAAAGAGTTTAATGAATGTTATAAATTATTTTCATAAGCTTAGTATCATAATTAACTATGGATTTTCTGCCAAAAAAAAATTAACTATGAATTTAATTTGTATATACTGTCAATGTAAAGATTTTTTACATAATCAACAAATAAGAAATTGTCACATAAGTTAAAATGATCGAGCAACTAATCCATGTCGCTCACCGTGTATCATTTATTATCACCATTGGATCAATCATCTCACCATATTTTATGATGGACCCTCCACACCAGAATATTATTTATTTTTTTAAAAATCGTTCTCACTCATACTCTACAATTTGTATGCATCGTCTTCAACCTCCAGACCTCTCTTCCAAGAAGGTTATCGATCAAGAATAGAGATACAATTCACCGAAAAGCTAGCTTTGAGGAAGTTCAACTTGCTCCAGGTTTTTCAAATTCGAAATGATATTTAAAATTTTACTTGTCAATGAGTTTTGAGACAAATCCAAGCTCTTTCTGTCCATTTAAGAATCTATTCTAGCAAACCAAGGGAGACCCAAGCAGAACCCAGAAAATGCACAACCATCATGAAAAAAAAAACTAACAATATCAAAAAATAACATAAACAGATAATCTTTTTTTTTTTTTTTCTTTTTTTGGTTTTCCCTCTCACCCTTTCTCTGTTTGCCTCTCCCTCGTTGGTATCTATCTCCATCATCGTCACTGATAGTGTGAAGAAACCCAGTGAATTAGTCAAAGAACAATGCACAAACTTGCAATTGCCACCATTTTTTGCAAAACCCTCTAGTAAAGTAAAGACAGGGATTATCACCCCCTAAACACGCATCGCATATTAGCTTCATAACACCACCAAGCTTAACAATAGAGAACACATATAGCATCAATTTATGGTAATTTCAAGTTCAAATATAATTTCCAATTAAAATTGATTTATTTCATGGAGATTTGAGAAGACAAAAAAGGAAAGAGGAAGAAAGCAGGTTCGAAGCACGCACGAGGTTCCAATCAGCGAGCACCTCTAATAATAGATTTATCTTTTAATTATAATTTTATTTATTATTATTGAAAAATATTTTAGAAAATTCAATTAAATTTTCATTATATTGATTTTATTTCATAATTTATCACTTTTAATATTATCCCGTCTGATGTGGAAACTCTAGTTGAACTCCTAAAAAAAGGAATTTGAGCTTGGAAATTAAAAACTTGTCCCCTAAAATATATAGCTGAATATTTTATTTTATGTTTTTTGGTTTAGGAGGAGGTCTATGATAGGCCTTACACGAGGAGAGAAGGGAGCAAGGAATAACGCATTTCAGGGATTTGAACTCGCACTGCCACTGTTCATGTTTGGCAACTTAACAATTGAATTGTCTCAGAGGGACGTATAACTAAATATTATATTCTAATAAAATATAATTAAATATATTATTATATCATATATAAAATTTAAATAATGTATCCTATATAGATACGAAGTAAGACGTGACTTATGTGTCTTATCTCTTAAATAATCTCAACAACTCTTTAGAACTTGACTTTTTGCATTCGAACTTGCCATCAAGTATCAACGTGACAACGTAGTAGAGTACTTATAAAAAGATTTTTTTTTTATATAAAAAAAAAGAAAGAAATTTTTTATGACTTTATATATATATATATATATATATATATTAGTTTTTTTTTGAAGCCCTATTTGTTCATATATATTGAAATACACTGTTAATTTAAGTCTCATATTTAGATATACAAAATTTATTTCCCATCTAATATTACATAAATGTTTAATTTTCCACTGCAAACATATCATGTGGCTTTAATTTGTCGGCTTGATGACCATCCACTTTCTCCAATTCAAAAGAAGTCAATACACAGTAAAAATTTTCAAACAAGCTAGCTACGTCCCAGTCCCTCTAGTCTTCTTCAATTCCCATATAATTTTTTTTATGTAACACCATATAAATTTTTTTATAACACAATATAATTTTTTCTTTTACATAGGTTTGGTTTTCGTTGATACAGATTATTAATTAACAGCAGCATTCTAAAATATTGTATCTATTGTAGGATATCCTTCAAACGCTAAAGTCATCACATAATACAGGCCTATAGTGATTATCTCTGTCTTTTGTGTATTTTATGGTTGCAAAATGGCAAAAAAGAAAAAAAACTTAGACCTGAATTAACAGACCTACAATGGCAGCTACATTATCACAGCCAGTATTTACCCTAAGCCAAACCAAACTATGAGTTCCAATTCATGTTTGGAAGTTGAAACTGGTCCCTCAATACACCATCGCCAACAGGGCCAAGAAGCGCATTCGGGTGAAAAGTTGCGTTCTGTGGAAGCTGGCTAAGCAGAGAAACAAAGGAAGTGTGTTCCTCAACGGTGCTGGTTCCACTTCCAGTATTAAGATCACAATGGAATCGCTTGCTTGAAGAAGATGATCCAGGAGACCCGGCTGTGTCATTCCAATACTGCGATGATGGTAGTGCTCGTTTCATAGGGAAGTTACCCTTTGAGTTTGAAGAAACTATGTGGGAATGATCAGAACCATTTTGCATGCTCTGATGATCATGAGCTGCAGCTAAGATTCCATCGATGAAGTTGTCATCATTTTCGAGTCCCAGTGTTCCATAACCTGCACTTCTCGAATATGAGGGTTTGGAATTCTGATACGTATTAGCCATCGATAGAGTTGACATTGTTGGTAACATAGTCTCCACCGAAAGCTCCTTTTCTTGCTCCATCAAAGGTTGTCTTAACAGGCTGGTACCGTTGCTTTTCTTGTATATTCGACACAAAACCCAATCGTCAAGCTACACAACACAACCAAAAAACAAAATAAATAAAATATAAAATAAAATTCAACCCAATTTTTGTTTTTTTAACAACAAATTTAAGGAAATGAATGATAGTTAGCAGGTACGTGGTACGCTGGTGATTTGATAAGTGGTTTGTCATTTTTTATATTATTATTATTATTATAAGTCTTTCTTCGAAGTGGATCCGGTAAGCAACAAATTCGGTACGTGGTACTGGTACATAAGGTTAATAGGAGAAACTGCCAACTATGAAATGAATCATATATATAGATGGCACACACATACCCTCAAGGAGTTCTTCTTGGTAGGATCAGCAGTTAGAGAAGGAGGCTTTGAGGGATTGTCCACAAGCCTATACTCGTGCATGATCCAATTGGTTTTAACCCCTTTTGGAGGCTTTCCACCATAGAAAACAAGGGCTTTCTTGACTCCAACTTTGTGGTGTCCATGATCAGATGCTAGTATAGGCTTGTCAGTTCCAGTAGCTTTCCAATATCCAGAAGTAGCAGCCCTGTTAGGTCTCGCTCCATTTGGGTATTTCCGATCCCTTGGGCTGAAAAAGTACCACTCTTGCTCTCCAAACGTTGCTTTACCTGAAAAATCCAAAAACATGAATCACGAAGTGGGTTTGCATGAATGGAGGAAAAGAAAAAGTGGGGTGCGATAAAGTTGCATACTTGGGAGCTCCCATGGGTCAAACTTGTAGAGATCAACCTCGGCAATGATGGCAGCTGGAAGAGGAGCAGAGGCTATTTTTTTCTTGAGGTAGTGAACGACAAGTTCCTCGTCTGTGGGGTGGAAGCGAAAGCCGGGTGGCAGCTGCGGGTGCTGAGTTTGAGAACCTGAAGATGAATCCATGCTATACATGTTACTCCACTCCTTCTCAAGTTCTCATGCATACAAATACAACTTTTTGATGTTTTAATTTTCTTCTTTCTTTGCTCTTTCTGTGTCTTTTTCTCTTTTTTTATTTGGTGAATAAACTTTGAAAATAGTAGCAGCACTAGGATTGAAGCATCTGGATCAAAATAGCTGAAGAGAAGGTTAGAGAGAGAGAGAGAGAGAAGGCTAGCTGGGATTGGGTACTGATAAATTAATGTATCAAATAGGTGCCGATGGTATTGTGACACGTGGAAATGGAGGGAGCGGCGGCGTGACACGTGTGGGGACGATAGGAATGAGAATGAGTTTTGTGAGGAACTGCCAATACACTCAGTTTTGATGTCATGCTTTTCTTATGCAGACAAAAAGGCACCCTACGACCCACCCCTGCTCAAACAAACAAACAAACTCCCCTCAAAATCAAAAGAAAAAAAGGTCAGCGAGAGAGAAAGGGTGGCACGTGTGCACGTGCTATCCAGCTTTGATCACATTGTAATACTTGAGTTGTATGTCTTCATTTGTTATTGTAATTTTGGTTGTGTTGTGGGTTATGGAACTTATGGTTTTCGGTAAAATGGATGGCTATAGAGTAGTGGCACCCTCACAAAAATAGAGACCAAGAAACCACCTTTAATTTTGTAAACATATGTACGAATGTGATGATGGCAATAAGTTCATTTAGGTGCCTTTCGTTGTCGTTGTTTGGTTTGTTCGATTTTTCTGTAGAAATAGTGAAATACGATGGTTATTTATCGTTGACACTTTACAATGTGTGTGAAAAGATAATGCCACGATAGCGACTTTGCCGAATCCACAAAACTTACCTACACTTTTTTATTTTATTTTATAAAAGCCAATTTATGACAATTCATTCGTAATAACTCTGCAATACAACTAGGAGCAATGTAAAATAAATAGGAGCTAGCATACAACACAGATGCCCTAGCTAGAGAATGAGTAACTTTATTTGCTTGCCTCCTAATAAACTTAATTGAAAAGTTTGAAGAAGAAGAAATAAGCCTTTTGCAATGGCTAATAATGACACAATTTTATAGGTATATTAGATATTGTTTTTAAATTATAATAAAACATGTGTAACATATTATGTTTTTAGACATATCCTAATATACCTATGAAATTATACTAAATCTTGTTCTTACCGAAATTTAGGTGTTGATCTTACCGAATACTGGTAGAAATAAATATAAAATTATTAATTCAATATATCTCCACTAAGATTTTTTTTTGGACTTTCTCAATAATTAGCACATTAACCATTAATTAACATGTTACTGTAATATACATGTCAAAACTGTTATTTTAATTAACTCTTACTTAAATATACCCATTATTATTAAAATAAATTAGATTTTGATTGCGATAAAATTAAATTAATAACACATGTCAATGAAATATATTTATAAATAAATTCTTAAATATTAAATAATTGGTTATATATTCAATTATATTTACTTGCTCTTGATGTAGCAAAAAATATATATTTACTTGCTCTTGATGTGTGTGTGTAAAATTAACAAATATAATACAATATACTTGAGTTGGAGTACCTCTTATACTCTTTTAATACTTTGGCTTATCAAAAAAAAATATATGATACATGTTATTTAAATTTAATAGAGAACTTTCAGTATAGTTATATTTATAAGGTTTGACTATTGAGTTGGTCCCTGAACTATTTGAGAATTTTCAAGTAGTTCCCCAAAGGAAAAAAATTTCTAATTGGACCCCCAAACTTTTATAAAATTTTCAGTTGGGTCCTGAACTAAAAATATTACTAATTAAGTCTCTAAACTTATATAAAATCTTCAATTCAATAATTCGGTCGCTAACACATGGTCGCAAACAATTAAAATTCAAAATCTGCGACCGAAATAAATTTAGTCGCTAAATATAATCGTTACGTTGTCGCTAAATCGATCGCTATTTGGTCAATTACTTTGACTTTTTAATTTTACAAATTAGTGATCAATATAGCGACCGAAAATCCTACGACTGGCATTCGATCTCGGAATGTAGCCTAGTGACAAAGTTTTCCAAAACATGCAACCCATCGCTAGCTGTTTCGGTCACAAATAACAACTGATTTTTGTCAGTCGCTAATCGACTATTTTCTTGTAGTGCCAAAACAAGGAAAATAAAATATGGATATAAAACTTACCATAGTACTGCACCAGTGCACCTGAACTCATTTTTCATTTACACAACAAAAACCCTGTGCATGTGTAGATTAAATGTAAGGTTGCTGATCGATAAACTAAATGAGTTCAGACCCTTGAAGGATCTTTAATTATTTCTGGCAGACTGGCATGTGGCAACCATGGCAATTCAACCCTTACAGTGGCAGGAGATGATGCTATATATCGAACTTCATCTAGTGGTCAGGATCGTGAAAGCTTAATTAAATTAACGCGTAATCCATGTGTCTTAATGAAATAAGCCAGAAAAACTGAAAGTTTGTTAAAGATTTAACTCTGGTTTCATAATCTGTTTCCTTAGATGCTTCAGCATTAATAGTTTTACTAAGAAAAGGGAGAGGAAACAAAAGGAGGTACAATTAGTTTGTGCTCCTCATTTGTCCTCCAGTCTTGGGTTAGAAGTGCAGCTGGCAATGTCAAATGTCAACCCCAAAATCGAACACTCGAACACCCACCATTACTTATTAATCATGCTATCAAAGCAACATCAAAATTAATGGATCTCAATAATTCTTTAGTTTATCAATGTTTATATGATATTGTACGTGTGTCAAAGTTCTTTTTTTTTTTAAGAGTTTAATTTGATTTACTTTTCTACATTACCAAATATTCGTATATTATCATTTGTGTGATTTTTAATTAACATATTTATTAATGATCATATGATAATGTATGATTAGTTGATAATATAAAATAATATAAATTTTTTATATAGATAGTATATCACAATTATTTTTTTATGATGGATTTTTTTTTTTTTTTGATAAATCAAACTTGTATTGATTGGGAGGAGAACTTGGGATACTCCTACCCATATACAAAAAGAACCCCAAAACGAAAAAAGCACAACAAATGTAAATAAAATACTGTTATAAATCTGATTTTTTTTTTTTTTTAAAAAAAATTTATACGATAATCTACTATAAAATAAGCACTCACCGTTAATATTTGATTACGCAAGCAAACTTGTAGCAGCTCAATCATGTAAAACTTCAAAATTTGGACACCAAGCAAATACACAGAAAAAAACATGTGGGTTTTATTGTTTCGGCTTGTCAACATAATACATTTTTTTTGAAAAGAGAACATATGCTCACTAATTCAGTAATTCTGGCAACTAATAAAGCTCAATTTGTCTTTGAATATAATTTCACATATAAGAGAACAGTTCCTTCTAACAAACAAATCTACCACCAAGTCGTGATCCGCTGAATGTGTGCATATTATTATATTTTTTCCGTTGAAGAAAAAATTTATCGGATTCCCCATATTCCCTTTTAGTCTCTTTTACCATTTTTTTTTTTTTTATGCTTTTTTACTGTGAGAGGTTTTGGACAATGGAAAATTGGACGACCTATGCATCAGGGTATCTAGTTTCTTTAGTTTGACATTATTGTCTTTATGTCCAGCTATCCTTGATTTCATATATGCACACAAATACTATTTATAAACACATGCCAAACCGTGTACCACTGCACATGCTGAAAGCCTAACTCTATGTACAACCTGTTTGACTTCTATTTATCTCCAATCCTTTCCCATTCAAGTGATTTTGAGCAATTATGTAGTTTTACGAAAAAATTTGTATGTTTGGATACCTAGATTATTTTCTAAAAAAACTTTTTTCCTCCTCATTTCAGCTGTTTTCTAGCAAGCTGTAAGACTCATCTGTTTTCTAAAAAAGCTTTTTCTAACCAGCATCTATTCACAACATTCTCCATCTTTACTATGTAAAAATGATTATTTTTGCACCACCCAAACGAACTAGATCAACTTAAAATCACTTTTCAGCAAACATACTCAAACAAAAACAGATTTTGATTATAATCGATTATCACAACAATCGATTATTTGAAAACAGATTATTAACATAAATTTTTTTCTCAGCTTTCCCAAACACACTCTATTTCTATTATATTCTATATATAGATTATAGAACCATGACAATCAACAAAACATAAAAGGTGGCCATTAAGTATGCAGAATCAAGACAATTGCATGCACATAGACATATAGTTCCATATCTTTTAGGCTTGTGATTTTGCATTGCCCTCTAGGTTGACGTTATATATAGATCTATGGCATGTCTTAACCATGTACCAAAATTCCAAAAAGAGGCTGACCTTGCCCACCATTGGCCATGTGGCATCCGTCTGTACCATTCGTCCCGTGCTTCATGATGTAATTGATTTGGCATTTGGCATAAAGCAAAATAAAAAGCATTCAGTAATCAGTATGCATTTCTCATCCCTGATTATATTCGAAAATCTTGCTAGAAAGTTTAAAGTTATGGTAGTTTGATTTTATATGTTAATCTTGAACTCTTTTAAGCTTACAGAGCGGCGGTGTCCACTAGATATATAACATGGTGCATATATTAAATATTTAGAAATACTGTGTCACAAAGGGACAGTTATTGTATAAAATTATAATATTGTTAGTCAATTTGTGTAGAAAATCTTGAATATAATATTCTGTAAATTTAAAAGTAAATCTAATAGAGGGAGGAATTCCTTCCAGCGCTATGTGGTCAGTTTCAAATGATACAAACAATTGTAAAGAACAAAAGCATATTATTTTATACTAGATGGGGATCCAATCTTTGCCGGCAATTAAGTGCTCACTGGTAAGAAAGTAATCTCCGCAATATAGGTAAGATCAATATTTATTTTATGCGCACTAACATAGTCATATATCATCACCTGCGAGCCACTCTTTCAAAAAAAATAAATAAAAAAATCCACAACTTCATTGCATAAGTTAACTCACAAAGTGAAAAACTAAAACAGAGAAAATAGTTGGATAAAAAAAAACTATAACAAGTTATTAATTTTACGTCATAGAGATTATATGCACAAGATATGATTTTGTTACAACGGTTGTAAACAAAGTTGGGCATAGGCTGTTAGGGTCCATATGTATGTATCTAGATCAATCATGATAACAATATTAGGCGATATTGCCTACCTGAAAAAGAGTTATACTTGAATTTGACAATTCAGACTTGTCCAACCTGTGGCTTCCAATCCATCATGTTGAAGGAAAGCCAGGAAAATTGTCATGTTATCAGTTTTAGCCATTAATGAAGGGACTTGTTCCTTTGTTGTTACATAGTTATGTGGGAGAGAAAATACAAAGAGATTTTATTATTGGTGGGCTAGGTGAAAATTTGTGAAATTAATTTTATAAGTTTTACGCCTATATATCTCTCATCTATGTGATTACACGACAAAAAAGAAAGATTGAGTATATATATTCCCATCAATGAGCCACAAAAATAATTTGGGTAACATAGCGAGCAACTAAAAATGGTTTAGCGGATCAAACAGCTTGTTTGTTAAGATCACCTAACAGAGGGAACATATGGATAAGGATGCCTTTGAAATGTTGAACAGTGCATATTATGCTGCAGCCAAGCAGCGGATAGAGCTTTTTCCATACATTCATATGACATGGATCAAGATGATCTTTTTGGCTAAAAGTTTGTGGCAACATTATTCTCAGGTTATAATGAATTTATCCTACTCTATCTGCAGATGCTCATTACTTATAGAATCTTCTGCTTAAGCTGTTATCTTTTAAATTTTAAAATTTTCTCATAATCACTACTGTATTATACTTTAAGACTCATAGCTATCTAAACAGAGTTTTATATTCACTGATGCTCTAAGACACAACTTGGGCACTACTAACTCTTGCAAACAGTGCCACAGTAACATTGCTGTTATTACGTCTGTATATATAGTCACAGACCGTTAATATTTGGAACACTAAAGGATATGAGAATGACATTGTAATTGTTATTTAACTCCTCCTCAGAACCTCAGAATGCTCTGTGTCGCATAATATTATAATTTTGAGTAAAGGCCCAAAGTGGTCCCTAAAAAATTCCAGGGACCTACTTTTAGTCCATGAAAAAAATAAATTATTTATTTAGTCCCTCAAATTTTCAAACGCGGGACATATTAGTCCCTTGATTTAGTTGCAACGTCCATTTACTAGTCTATGTGTCTCATTAACCATCCTATTTGTCTCATTTACTAGTTTCAGGTACTTGAATTTTAAAATGTACACGTTTTTCACTTTTTATTCGTTTTTCATGGAGGAAATTCGTTATAAGCCAAGCATGACCACTAACACGCTAAGTAAGATGGTTAATAGGATACGTAGGCAAGCAAATTGACATCGGAACTAAATCTAGGGACTAATCTGTCCCACGTTTGAAAACTTAAAGGACTAAATACGTAATTTAATTTTTTCAGGGACTAAAAGTGGGTCATCAGAATTTTTCAGGATCCAATTTTCGTCTTTACTCTAGAATTTTCTAGTTCCGATCCACCTTAAGTTCACCAGCAATTAACATGTTCACCAACTATGCTAAAGAAATATGCTATATCGATTCGAAACTGTACAACATACATAAAATCTTTGATTATTTAAATTTTAACAGTTAATAGTAGTCCATCAATAGCATGCCCAAGACTGACTGACTGAGAGAAGAGCAACAGCTAAAGTTTGAAGAAAGAGCATAAGGCCCACCACACATTTACGCTACCTTCACTTCTCAGCTGCCTCAATACTACAGGCTCCTTCTTGGGCCTTGGCAGCCTACACTGGTGGCTCTTTGAATTAGTTGGGCCTTGGTGTGTAACGGTTGTAAGCGGGTTGTTACGCCCAGGTCAAACCGCCATATATTCTGCCAAAATTGTTTGATCCACTTATATTTATAATCCTGTCACTCTATTTTTAAGAGCCCAAGCATGCACAAGCTTCACTAACACATTGAAAATTGGGAACATAAATCAAATAAATGTTTTGCAGCAATATGAGAGAAGGTAGGTTAGGAGTGTTAAATGTGCTTGGATCTCACTCCCAAATCAGAGCCGGATTTTGCAGGCAATGTGGGAATTGGACCCAGGCCCACGCTGCGTGTGAGAGTGGGTATTAAAGTTGCATTTGTGTCCCACATTGCCAAAATTCCTGGGCTGTGCAATGATTATATATACTTGGGCACCCTCATCCTATGAGCTAGTTTTTAGGGGTGAGATCCAAGCACATCTAACAAGGAGCTTGTGCATGAGTAGCACAGTAGCATGAGCTTGTGAGTTTGTAATTGTAAGCTCAATCCCCTACACTGGTGACTGATGTAAATAGCATTTCTCATTATATTTATATTATTATGGTTAGAAAAGCAAAATATTATGCCTATGCTGTGATCAACTACGTCACGTTCACGTCCTGTTAGCTGGCCCCTACTTGGTGTATTCTTACCTCCGGATTGACTGATTCTTTGAAAAGGGACCTAATGGGGAAGTTGCCGCGTGTACTGTCTGCTTAAGTAAAAGACGGTTAAGAGGATGTTTTATAATATTGAACAGCTTTTGGTAAGATGTTTTGGATTTTGATTTGATATATTTGGTAAACCTGCTTAAATTATAGAAGAGTTTAATTATTTTGAAAACAATTTTTCATTTCACTCCTCCATGACTAACTATCAAGTAAATATTTTAATATAAATACATCATTTTATACCAACTTTTATAAGGAAAAAAATTATCTTTAAACTACTTTTTAAACAATACATCTAATATAAAATAATTCTATTATAATTGTTTATAATAATAATTTTTTTATACAAAGGATGTTCAAAAATCAAAACTAAACCAGAACACTATAGGAGAAAGAGATCCCGACAAGATCATTCAGAATTGAATTAGCCTCAGTTTGTATAACCAACAAGATTATAAAAAACAAAACAAAACAAAAAATCAAAATAATAAGAACCCCCTCCTCAAAATATTCAACGTCAATATGTGAATGTAGTTAATTATTAATACCTTTGGCATCATTCACATTTCATAGAAAAAACAGACCCACAAACACGAGGGAAAGAATTCACCGGTCTAATAGTCTTATATATTGTATTAAGAATGATTCATGCTGTAGAATCTATTAAACTTGCTAGGCAAGGCAAGGCAATCCAATGCAAACGAGGCAGAAATTCGTAGTGACACTGTACATATCACTTCGGCTTCGCAAATAAAGCGAAAACAAAATAAGAATCGAGAACATTCAAAAAACAAAGAAAAGAAAATTAATTAGTATGGTACTGGGCACAAAAAAAAATGAAAGAAATAAAAACTAAAATTAGAGGAGTTCGGTTGGGATAAACCCAGATTGGCCCAACTCCATTATCCATTTGGTAATCTTTACTTGTCTCTGATTTTGTATTGAGAAACTTGAATAATCGATGTCAATTCATCTTATATCTGAACATGTTTATATGTTTGAATAGCTTTAAAATGTATTAATGTGGTTGGTTTATAGTATTTTAATTTCTTCCACACAATTTAGTGTTTATCTTGATGGAACACCAAGTGTTCGATGAAATGCATGGACTAAATTTCTAAATCTGGCTTTTGTATTTAACTAGTGTAATTTAATAGTGCAATTACCCGATTGGTATATATTTTAAAATAATTACAGAACTAGGATAAGTCGTAAGTGGGAGTGACGAAATCAAGTATAAAAGTCGTAAACCCTGTTCACGAATCACTTTTATATTTATAATATAAAAAAAAGTAAGAGAGTCTATACATCACATACGACTTAAATTTTTTATTATATTTTATTCCAAGTCGTATTTACAAGATACGAGTTCAAACTATTTTTTTAAAAAAAAATTTCAAGCTAGTCGTATCTTATACTTACGACTTATTTATTATTTAATTTTTTTTATTTAAAAATGGCCAAGTCGTATGCTACTCATTTGACTAAAGCCATACAATCCTATTCTATACCTGCACTAATTCGGTGGTTACCCACTCCAAGTCTCCAACATCCTATGGTTTTTTTATTTACTTTCACTGTGTGTTTACTAATTCGGTGATTAGTCATCCAACAGGCTATGTGTTTTAAAACTTATGTTTATATATACTGTTAAATTTATATTTATATTTCTAAATTTAATTTATAATTTATAATCTATATACATTTGAGAATAATTTCATTGAATGCTCTCTCATGTGTTAATCTCTGATAAAAACATCATTTAATTCAAATTTTCTTAAATATATTTTCTAAAAATAATTAACTTGTGCCGGGTGAAAAAAGAAATAAATTAAATCGATTTTCAAATACTATGTTTTTTTTATATTCTTCATATATCTCTTATTTTTAAATTATATTTTTAATACTAAAATTGTGTAGGAGACAGAATGTAAACATTGATCTACACTCAAGCGTCATTATCTGCATTACACGGGTCCATCAATCTAGTTCTATACTAAAATAGTAGGAAACTGAGTTGGTTTTTTAGCTTTTAGTAGTAAGCCTTTTTAGAGCAAGTCGTATTAATTACTTGCGACTTACAGATAATTAAATAAAATTTAATATTTAAATCATTGGAGTCCTACACGACTTGGCCATTTTATTTTAAAAATAAAAATAAAAAATAAAATGATGAAGTCGTGATTCTTAGATACGACTTGTTTAAAAATAAAATAAAATAATGAAGTCGTATTTCATGGTTAAGACTTGTTAAACATTTTAAAAAAATTAAATATAAAATACAAAAGTTGTATTTGTTAAACACGATTTACAATAAAAAATAATAAATAACATAAGTCGTATGTTATATATACGACTCCTTTGTATATTTTTTATTTTACGAATATAAAAATGATTCGTAAATGGGGGATGCGACTTTTATATTTGGTTTCGCAACTCACGGTTACGACTTACCCTAGTAATATAAATATTTTAAAAATCACACCATACACGTAATTGTCGAAATAAATTGCACTACCAGCATAAAAAAAAAAACCTCTGAATCTTGTAGCCTTGCTAATAAAAAGCTTCTGGACATGTTCTAGTTGGTGTCATGTATGCCTAATATTTTTTTATGGTCAAATGCTATATATTAGCAGCTTTTATGTGAACAGTGGATCTATTTAGAGGAGTTAGAAATTACGTTCTAGTGTTCTGAGTTGTGAAAACAATGTTTGAAATGACTCTTTTTATGCATGGGCAAGACAATCTGTTCGAAATTCATGTCACCCAACATGTCAGCGTAATTATGTGATTGAATGTATTTTGAATTGTCGTATGTGATTTACTGGAAGGTATATAGAAAAAGAAAACGAGTTTCGAGATCCTGTCTTCTTTCTTATTTTTCTGTTTACATCAGAAAAATTTGAATTAGTCTGAGTTAATGAATTTGAGCTTACTGTAAAGTTTGATGGAAGGCAATGTTGGTGCAAAATTATCAACATGTAGTACAATTTGAAGATGTCCAGCACCTCCGTGGGTCTCCATCCGAGTTTAGGGGACTGTGCCATTTTGGTGTATCACACCATGTCCCAACCAATAATATTTTGTCAAATATTCTACTTTTTTTTTTGTAACCATGTTATAGGTACGAACTATCCATCATTGTTAGCAGTAATTAATCTCCGTCGGGGAACTTGTTGGACACACAAGATGGGTTCTCCCATCCCAACTATTCAATACATAAGAGTTGGGATTAATATATTATATTAAATTTTAATTTATGTGACAAGAAGTAAGATATCATCGGATGGGAAATGGTGTGATATCCTAAAATGGGATGGGTAATCTCTATCCAAGTTTAGGATGTTGTAGATGAAAATGTGCATTTTGGCTACGTTCGACAAAGTCAAGCCACTAGATTATAGCAAATGAATGTGTAATTTTTTTTTTTTTACTCAAGTGTGTAGCTCTAGTTGGTAAATATTTTTTTTCACTAGTTTATATCATTTTTTCACTAGCTTGTAACTTTTTTTAGACACTACTTAAAATAACGTTTGAGCTTATAACTTCTTATTTTTCCTCTCATTTTTATCCTTACTATTTTAGTTAAATTAATCTATTATCCTCTCTTAAATAAAATATAAAATATGTTAATCCTAGTATCTAAGGATATATGTAGGGACAAATTTCACTAACTAGATATATATTTAGGTTAAAAAAAATAATAGAGAATATTTTTTGTCTGTAAAAAGATAAAATTTATATAAAAAAACATAAGAATTGATATATTTATCTTTTTTTTTAAAAATAAAAATTCTTGTTTGTTTGTTTGTTTTTTAATTTCTTAACTAGCTTCCTTAGGAAACTAATTAAGCAAAATCCTTTTTTTAGATATAGTCATGAGTTAAAGTCTTATAATTTAACGAGATAATTTTTATATGATGAATTTAATTGTAATGGATTGTTAAGTGAAATATTTTTTATACTTTTAATTAATATATTGTTATATCATAAAAATACTTAATTTTATAATTAAAAATAAGTATATATAATGATATTTAATTGAGTGATAATATAAAAAATTAAGAATAATACTACATTCGATCCACAATATAAGAAACAAATGGGTCATTTTTTTGGTCCAAGGATATTTAATAATATTGTTATTATTAATTTTAGGATAATGTTAGCCAGTGCCCCAAGGATATTGGTTAAGAAGTCAAAAATAGTATAAATTTATTGAGAATTGATGTATTTGATATTTAGAAGAGTTAAAAACTTAGATTTTTAACAAAAACTTGCTTCTTTTATATTTCTTTACCGATGTCCGAAGAGTACTCGATAATAAGATCCTTAATTTTATTCAGTTTTAATTAGATCGAGTAAAAAAAGAGGGAGCAACAAGCAGAGGAGACACACAAGCATGAAATTATCGATATGTGCGTTTTCATGTAGGATTAGTGGGCTGGTGGCTGGTCGGTCGGTTGTGGTGATGAATTAGAGCGAAAAGACAGCGGAATTTTCTAAGCATTCATGTCACCGACAGTAAGGATCCATAGAGAATGACTCTCTCTCAGTATAACAGGATATTGTTACTGATGATTTATTTTACAAAGATGATGTCTAAATCTCATAGGTATAAACTAAGGAAGAATAAAAAACTTACTTTGAGAGCTGAGCAGTACAATCCAATTTAAGGGTGGTCTCAAATTTGTTTAACATAGGTTTTGGTTTATGCCCCCATGATTTTGCTCCTTTGTTTTTCTTGTTTTTGTTTTTCTTCTTTTTATCAATAAATTATGGTGTGTTTTTTGCATGTCATTTTGCTTAAAAAAAAAAAGAGATAAGATACTATCTTCGATCTATATTATAAAAAATAAATGAGTCTATTTTTTCCCTCAAAATATTAGAAATATGTATCAATTTTCACATATATTAAATACTAATTTCTAATATTACCCTTATTTATAATATAATTTTTTTAAAATATTTATAATAGGATTTATATTTACGAGATATATCAATTTTTCATGCGAGTGAGTTGATTCATCAATATTGAAAGGGTACTTTTAGGAATCTATATGAGTATTAATTACAATCAGCTCATTTCAAGACTTTTCCTTGATTTGTGTGATTTAGGATTTTGCCTCTTATAATATGGACATGAGGTATATCATATCAAGTGAGAATGCCCCTTTTTATGATAAATAAATAAATGTAAAATTGCTGTCGTTGGTATCACTCTCACTCTCACATAAAAAATGCATTCTCACTAGATATGTCCCATATATATATATATATATATATATAAAGCCTGATTTTACACTAAAACATCAAAGGAAAGGGTCAATCCTGTCTCAAAATTTATTTCTTCGACTCCTTTTTATATATCTTGTCTTAAAATATATCACTCGTTATTATATTGCCTTTATATAATAATAATAATAATAATAATAATAATAATAACAATAATAATAGTTTACCTTTATATTAGAGTATAGTGTATCCTTTCTTAACCAGCGTTTGTTGGTCCAAATAATAAGGAATTGAATAGCTCTTAAACAAAGTCTTGGACTTGAGTCTTATGAATGAAAAAAAAAAAGGTGTTGAAAAAGCTTTGTCCCCTTAAATAAGTCTTCCTGACTCAACTCAAATAATCAGAGTCCAATGTGATTTCCAAATGTCGAGGATATCAAAAAAAAGAAAGAATGTTTTTTCTTAAAAGTGGTTAAATCTCTTAGCCAACTATCTTCTATATATAAAATGACATAATATAAATCTTAATTTATTTTTGAATTAATTATGCATATCTTCATTTTAATTTTTTTTGGGTTGACCAAGAGTATTCACATCCGATAATTGAAAACTAATCTCTTCGAAGGTGTAAAGATCACCGAAATGAGTTTCGTCTCTCACAATAAAATTTTCTATATATATTATCGCGACATATACATAACATGAATCGAACTCTTGACATCATGTTTAAAGAACTCAATTATCTATCAATTGTACTGAGTCTTGTTGGTTATTTTATTTTTTTGAATAAAAAAATATATTTAATTACATGCACACCGTGTCATGTTGGTTTATACTTGAGTTAATTACATATGCCTCACTTGTAATTTTGAATGTTTTTTTAAATATTTTCAATTTATTTATTTATTTATATTTTTAAATTTAAAAATACTATACACACAATACTTTCTAGTTTATTGATATTTTATTTTAAAATATTTTCACAACAGTTGATGAATTTTTCAATGTTGAAAAAGGGAATTGTAAATTTGCATGTAATAATTAACCTAAAGATATTTTATGTCTAGTTATATAATTAACTACACCAAAGCAGCACAATTATCTATATAAAAGATACAAAAATATTAAAATAATTCATCAATTCAATTGAATGTTTTATTTATTTAATGTACTTTTGTTTTTACAATAAATTCGTCATGGAAAGAATTATGTTCGTCTAATTAAAATAATGGACAACCCATCCAGTCGAATTTTAATTCCATTAAAAAAAGTTTAATTTCTATATAATACCAGTATAAAGGATTATTATACTAACATTTAATAATATCTTCACAAATCAAAATTATTGTTATTTCTCTTTCTTAGTTATTAAAATAAAAACACACATATTAAAATGTTAGTTGATGTCCGGGTAAAACTGTCTACGCTGAGAATCCATATACTTTAATTCAAAAAAAAAAAAGAACTCAGTGGGTATTAAATATTTTTGGTTAATAATATCACCAGAGCTATATATATAAATGGGATATAAATCTGCAGTCTCAAAAAATGGTATCTCGGTATCCCTTACCAATTAAAAACTAGGAATCTACATAAGTCCCAAAAAATGGTATCTCAGTGTCCCTTATCAATCAAAAGCTAGGAAATCTACATAAATATTAATGAGTTATGATTATATTTTATTAAGTGGTAAATTATGATTGATGGAGGACAGGAAAGTGAGACAAGAGAATCTCCATTCATATAGGATAAATGTGGTTGTTGATTTCTTTACTCCATAATGACATGCGAATTAGCTGAACTTACTTGCCCAGCGTGTCTTCTGCAACCTTTAATTTAAACTTTAGATTTCATTCCCCATTATAGAATTCAAAACGCAATTTGGTTTTTAAAATAATCTTTAAGAAGTAGCCTAGAACTAACTGGGTAAACTTCCCGGCATTGATATTTGTCCGTGGACGGTATTAGATCTTACTAATGCTATACCATGTACATACTTGTTATGAAAACTGATTGAGGTTTCTTTTTGGTTTGGCTTGCATGTTTATGGATTCACCAAACCACCCCTATTTGGATCTAGCTATAATATTTGTTTGTGTCTGTTGAATGAGAGTGTGTGAGGAGAGTTCCAAGTTATTCTGTACGCTCATCATGGGAAATATAATAGCTATAATTGCTTAAAATCCCACGATGTGTAAAATTGTTATCGATTAATATCTTAAGAAGTCAATTTATCAAGAGTAACAGGGGTGTAAGCGGATCTGATCCAAACCGTGAATCCGATGGATCCGATCCGGTTTTGATGGTTTGGATCGGATCGTCGGATCGGATCGGATAAAAAACAGTTGACCCGACCAAGGCTCGGTTCCGAGAATTTTGAACCCAATAAAACCGAATCGAATACTTATTATTTAATATATATATATATATATATATATATATTATTTTTGTTAATTAATTTAATACTTTTATTTTATTTTTTTGAAAAAACAGAAAAACTTAGCTTAGTAACACTTACCCTACCTGCTCGACACACACTCTCACTCTCGTTCTTTCTCACCTTTCTCACTGAAACCCAAACCCTACTCCACACGGCGGCGACGACGGTCTTCCCTTGGTGACGTTCGTGTCAGACGGCCGCTCTCCACCTCGCCAGCACCGTCTGACGGTCATTGCGTGCGACAACTTCCAGCTCTCTCCATCGGAGACGCGCACCGTAGCGCCTAGTGTGACACCCTTCTACCCCGCATATTATAAGCCATTTAATTCAAAAAACAATTAAAGGAAAACATGCAATTATTATTGAAATAAATTAAACAATTGTCCATGGGTAGAAAAGTCCCACATGAACCGTTTACAACGCGGAAAATGAAAAGAGTTTTTAAACAATAAAAACATAACAACCAATAAAATATCCGAACCCCGATGTCACCTACAGAGCTGGTATAACCGTTTCGGAATAAACATCCACAGAATTACAACTGAAAACTAACATAACACAACTAGCCCTACTATGAGTGGCGGCTCCTCAGAGTCACTCCTCTCCGGGCTGCTCGTCATCCTCTGCAAGGTGCTAATCAGGCCAAACACAAACAAACATGGGAGAGTAAGTTCATGTAATCATATACAGCAAGAAGTAGGAAGTACAGTAAACAGTAAACACAGCAACATTACACCAAACATCAACATCATCATTATGCTATGCCAGTGCAATGCAGTCCTACTCCGCTAAACCAACAATGCATGTGGATCCACTAAACTCGGGATGAACGACTTCGGAGTTACATATCCACATTGAGAATCTACTCAACGCCGGAGAATCTACTCCTTGGATAGCCAACGCATCAAACCAACGAATGCCTCATCACGGGGGCGCTAGGAGAATCTACTCCAACCGTGGATGGCCGGATCGTCGTACTCTAGGACGACCTCCCCTATGTCGAACATCCCTAAATAACATCTCCGATGCAATGCGTATGCAACATAACAACAACGGCATCACCACCTCCATAACTCCAACGGAATCGACCGAAGGTAACAGCGGAATCAACCGCAACAACTTGCCTCGCGGAATCTACCTGAGGACTTAAGCGGAATCAACCGCAGTACCTGGGGCAAACTCTCGGCCACCAAGTTAGATAATATCAACACCTTAGACCCAAACCGCGGGGTCAAGACCTCCTTGGCCCCAAAGGCACCAAGGCATAGCTCATCAGCTTGCGGCACCCGATAGGGTATCGACTTAATACCTCACCATCTCATTATCTTTAGTTATTCTTAGTATTATCAACCGGATTGTCTAATCAATTAATCATCATTGGGGAATGGGGTTTAAAACCCCTTAAATCTTTTAGTTCAGTTCTGTCTCAGTGGGTTGAGCACGGTAGTGCTCGTAACCCAGCACGGTCGTGCTTAAGCACGTGAGGGGCGTGCTCCCCTTTAAGTGAAGCACGGTCGTGCTTCTTATTGAGCACGTTCGTGCTCTTTGTCCTGCACGGCCGTGCTGAACAGCGCGCCGCCATTTACCCAGAATTCATCTGGGAGCACGGTCGTGCTCCCTGTTCAGCACGGTTCGTGCTCATCGCGCGACAGTGCTGTTCTGGGCAGGAACAGGGACTAAAACTTAACCAAAATTTAGCATTTAATCCGTTAATCACCCTAAGTCAATTATCAACATGTTTTAAGGATTAAACACATCACATTCTCAGCATCAATCCAACATAAGTATCAGCCCAATTATATCACATGTTCATAATCATCACAACAACATAAACTCAACCAACATTATGAACATAGGTATACATGTTAACAACACTAGCATGTTATTAGAATAACCAACCAACCATGCATACATAAACAATCGATCATACAACAAAACCGGGGCCATGGGGACCCCTTTACTCTACTTTAACCCCGAGCTTATGATCACACTACCCTTCTCCCCATACCTGGATTGAAGGTAGCTCTAACGACGTCCCAAACAACGAACCGGTTCCTTTCTTAACAGCTGCGTTCACTCAAACCAGCCTTAAACAAACAGATTAAAACGGTGTTAGTTTCCCAACCAAAAACGAAAGGAAACTAAAGAAAAGTGACGTTAACGTTACCTATATACGAAGTGCAGATGGAGCCACGTCCCCCTAGAGTCTCCAATACCCAAAACCACACTGAGTATGAAGGAAAAAGGGAAGAAGGGAGGTTGCAGCCGTACTAGGGTTTTTAGTAACAAAGATGAAGTGTACGGCGCAACCCTGAGTCTGCTCGACGTATATAGGCCCGGACTTGAGCACGGTCGTGCTCATCCTCTAGCACGGTCGTGCTCGACTTAACGTTACGAGACGCGGTCAACACGTTGAGCACGGGCGTGCTCACTGTTGAGCACGGTCGTGCTCAACTTAAAATCAGAAACACGCTCCTGATTTTAAGTACGGGCGTGCTGGCTAATGAGCACGGGCGTGCTCATGTACCAGAAAGGGACTTTTAGCCAAAAATCCCACTATGCCCTCAACCGATAAATTCAACTTAACCAAAACCAGCTTAATTAAAATATTCCTAAAAACAGGGTGTTACACCTAGCACGGCGACAATGCCCAGCTCCGTTGTCGACCACCACTTCTACTCACTCCGCTTCACCCCTTGCCGGCTTCAAGCTTCAACCCAGACCACCGCCACTGCTCACTCTCTCTCCTCCGAGCTAGGTATCCAATTTATGCATTTTGGGATTTTTAATTTTAGGGTTTTTTCTTTTTTGATTCTCTCCTCTGGTTTCCTTTGAAAATTAAATGTTTTGTGAATGCTGACATTTTATGCTTACATGTTCTATTGTGTGTACTTCCTTCTAACTGGACTGATCTTAGTCTTGTTCCTTTGAAAATGTTCATTGTCTTGTTCATGTGCATGCTATCTAGAACATTAGTATGATTGCCTACAGATGTTCTAGTTGTATCATGAGGGAACCCGAGGAATCGATTCGATCTGATCATGGTTGGTTCGGATCCGCTACTAGAAAACACCAAAATCCGAACCGAACCTAACCGAACCGATCCGAACATTTTTGTTTGGTTCGGATGAAGTATCTGCTCAAATCCAAATTGAACTGATCCGATTGCACCCCTAAAGAGTAGAATGCAGAAAAACCTCCTTAGAACTTGGTTGAAGCATGTGTTAAATCGCACTTCGGTTTTGGAACTTTAAAATTGACATTTTCTTAATAACAAAACATGTGATTCATCAAATACTTAACTAAAGAAATCAGTGTCGAATATTACGTGTTTAAATTTGTTTTTTTTTTTTTTAAAATTATTTCAGGACTGGTATAACATTTTACGGAAGACAATTTTACAATGTATATGCCTGTATTAAATTAATGTTGAACTTTGAGGCTAATGAACAATGAATAAAATATTAATTGTGATTGCATTTGCAACATTTATCGTTGTACTCAGCAAACAAATAATATATGGTTGCAGAATATAAATAAACTACAAGTTATTGGATATATCCGATAAATCCCATATTAAGATATTGGATACAGAAGAATGGAAGCTACCCAAAAAAAAAAGGGGTTCAAGCGAATTGCTCTAAGCCTCTAAGAGAAGGAGAAGTACAATTGGTTAGGCAAAACACTTGAAAAAACAAAGAAAATAAGGGAATAAAAGAATTTAGTAATATAAATGAATTGAAGCCTAAATCAATCAATTAACTAATTCAGGCCAAAGAATTGAGTGAGTTAAAAGGGATCGATCGAGCATATGGTCTCTCTCTCTCATTAAGATCCCATATGCCGAAAAAAAATGAACGAAAATTAATATTATAGTTATCCAATGGTGAACATTGAAGTATTCACAATTACTTCCTCTTGCATTTCCCTTCTTCCTCTACTTCCAGCAAGTTCATAATCACTGCATCTGAAGCATCCCTTAGCAGCTCCGACCAGTCCCTGAAAAGATAAAACCCATCAGAATTAACCGAAAATAAAGAGAGAAAATAGGGAAATAAAAAGCGGAGAATTAATTAATATGCACGTGGCCTATAGAAACCACCTATCTCATTTTGGTATAGTATATCATGTTCCCACCAATAATATTTTGTCACATATTCTACCTTTTCATTATTATATAAAATTTTAATTTATGTGATAAGATGTAGTACACCAAAATAGAACAGATGATATGTGTCCGTGCACGTATATATAGGTTTGTAGTTTGTACCCATTCAAAGAATCGAAGGTTAATCCCACGGTGTTCTTAGCTTCCTCGAGTGCCAAACTGAACCTTCGAAGTTCTTTAAGAGGGCAAGTCCCGTTGTCCTTGACCACAAGTTGTGACGGTTTGACGTCAAAGAAGATGGGAACCACCCTCTTGTTGCTCTCCATGAGAAGAGCGAGCTCATGGAGACAGAAATATGAGTCACAATAACGAGGGGAGAAGACAGCAACACCAACCTTGCTGCCGAGAATGGCCCTGTCAATATGATCAAACAACCTGTCCCCTGGTTTCATGTTCATGCTGTCCAAGAACGCCCTCACTCCCACCCTCGTGAGACCATCGTAGAGCAACCCCGCTATGTTCCTCTTTGTGTCGATCCCACGGTGGTTTATGAACACGTCGCATGTTGGACGAGCAACTTTGCGGCACAACATGGCTGGTAAACGCTGCATGGCTCCTTCAACAAGTTACCTTGTTTTGTATTGATATATATTTTGGGTTTCGGTTGTATTGTATTTGTACCCAACTGTTTCTCTTGTCGTGTACTTGTGTTTGTTTAATTTGCTGTTTTTGATTGCAAGGGTCTGTTTATATAGTGTAAATTTTGGACGAGGCTTTCATTAAAGACCCATTTTTTTAAACTTGGGGTTTGAATTTCAATTGGGAAGTCCAGGTAGATAGTGGACCCAGGAAAATACTGGGTATTTGAATGGAGAAGACAGAGAACGAAAAGAGTAAAAGAGTTTGAATTTTCTGACCGTCTATGGGACAATAATAATAATATTAGGAACTGTGCTTGTCCTTCAAACACGAAAGTACGCGTCCATAGCTTCTGTTTTGGTACATAACGCATACGTGTCATAGTTTTATTTTGTTATATATGATCGGATACACAAATCCGCTGACATGGTCATTCTTTCCCTTAATTTTGTGGGAAATTTAAGCATTGCTTCCTCGATCGAGCCCTCCAAAGACAAATACTCGGCTATCCTCACCTTAGAACATGGCTGCATGGGTATTCAAGAATCAAGACCATTAATCTTATTAATATGTTTGTAATTGTAATGGGTTTGGGTTTTAAAAATTAGATTTGATACATTTTAATATCAGGTTTGGATTATGATTTTAGTCATTTGATTTCACCTGATGACACACTTTTTTTAAAAATTATGTTTCTTTACAATTGGCTTAATGAATAAGATTTATTGACTTAAATTAATATTTGTCTGTATAACATAATAACTAGTTTACATTGATATTATTTGTTTGAAGTGTATATTGTAAATATATCATAATTTTGTTTTTTATTTCTTTAATTCTATGATATTATTTACATAGAATTAATGTTTAAATTTATAAATTATGTCAATAGTAACATATCGGGTCAGTTCGATTTTGACTCGATCATTATTAGGTTATGACTTGGTAAAACTCGAATTCAAGTAAATGACTCAATTAAAATATCACCAACAAAATAAATAAATATTTTAAAGGATGTTACTGATAAAAAGTTGGAGCACCATTTTGGATCAAGAATGCCCTAAACTCTAATTTTGGGATTTTTTTTTTCCAATAACCTTGTTTTTAAAAAAATCAACTATAATACCCCACTCCTAAAATTATATACCAACATACCCCCATTTTCAATTCTTCTTAGAGGTCGTGGAAGCTATTCACGACTTCTCACCTTCCAATTTTTTTATTTTTTTTTATACTATGAGAAGTCGCAAATTGCATATGCGACTTCTCTTCATCCTTTTTTTTTTCGTGTAAAATATTTTAATTGAGCAAATTGTTAATAAATTGTTAACTTTGGTTAATTAGGCTAGTTAAGTTAATTATTGTGTTGATTGGTATATTAAGAAGTCATTTTTTATTTAATGATTAATTATATGAATTAAAAAAAGTAATTAAAAATATTAAACATCAATTAATTAGATAGTTTTAATTCTTAATCTAGTTACTTAATGTGTTAATTATACTGTTTAGAAATAAAATATGTGATGACAACATAAATTTGAGAATTAAACACATTAATCATTAATATTAAGAAGCTAGAACGCCTAAATTAAAAACCATAATGAAAACCATAAATTAAAATCCTAGCACCATCAACACAGAAAACTAATCCCCAAGGTGGTGTCCAGTTCCACAACGTGTTCGGCGTCTGTTACGTGGTGGAAGTTGCCTGCGTTGCGGGACAGCTTGTTGATCATCGTCACCGTTGGTTGGCTCGTCTTGCTGCACAGGCTCATTTTGATTTAAGTTTGATGCTGGCAGCGTTGAGTTATAGAATTGTTCTCCGGTATACGGCGTCGAAAAACTTCCAAACCCACTCATGTGGGGGAAAGCCGGCTTGTCAAATGAGTACATGCTGGCTATGTATCTTTGTTCCGACGCTGGTGTACTGAGGTCTGCACCGAATAAATTGCTGACAAATTCGTCGTCACTCGAGGCGTATGAGAGTCGACGATTGTTGGTCCATTGGGGAGGAGGCTCTTGGTCTGGGATAGTGTTCACGAAAGATTCTATTGCAGGTTGTTGGGCTTCAAACTGCACTGTGTAGTCAGCCGAAAATAAGGCGGTCCCCTTATCCACAGCTCCTCCATACGACGCGCCCCCACACATGCATAATGTCAATTTCGACCAGTCATTGTTTCATGAGGGATACAGCCACGCGCTGACCACGCCCTCTCTACAGACATATGATGTGAGGGGAGGACTTCACGTTGGCATGAAGTTCCACACAAAAAATGATTGCCTGTCAGCGATCAAGACGTACCATATCACAAACTCACTGGACTACAAGGTCATCCAGTCTGATGCGGGGAGATTTACTGCTTGTTGTAAGCAGGGTGGATGCATGTGGACGTGTAGAGCTATCCGCACGAAGGAAAGGATCTGGGAGATCAGAAGACTGCCAGCAGATCATACGTGTGCAGTAGCAGCACTATCACAAGATCATCGGAAGCTTGACTCGAACATGATCTGCGAAAGCATCAAGGGACTGGTTAAAGAGGATCCGTCGATTACAGTATCAGTTTTGATTGCACACGTTAGGACACACTACGGGTACACAACCAGTTACAGGAAGGCGTGGATAGCTAAGCAAAAAGCTATCGAGATGGTTTACGGCAGCTGGGAACAATCTTACAATGACCTACCTAGATGGCTCCTAGCCATGCAAAAGTTTGTTCCGGGCACGATAGTTGACTTGGAGACGGCGCCGGACTACATCGGTTACCAATTAGTGCGGGATAGGGTCAGATTCAATCGTCTATTCTGGGCCTTTGACGCGTGCATCAAAGGGTTTCAATTTTGCAAGCCCGTTGTCCAGATTGATGGCACTTGGTTGTACGGAAAGTACAAGGGGACCCTCTTGATGGCAATTGGCCAGGATGGGAACAACAACGTATTCCCCCTTGCCTTTGCCATCGTCGAGGGAGAGACGGCGGACGCCTGGTTTTTCTTCCTGCGGAACTTGCGAAGGCACGTTACCCCCCAAGCCAACCTCTGCTTGATTTCGGACAGAGCCGAATCGATCAAAAGTGCTTACAATCGATGCGGTAGTGGATGGTCAGACCCTCCCTCAGTGCATGTGTACTGCATTCATCACATCGCACAGAACTGGATGACCCGCTTCAAGAATAAGGACCAGCGAGGGCAGGTGGTTAATATGGGTAAGTTCAGATTTCATTTAGTTTGTAATTTATATTTGTGAAATTTTTTATACAACCCTAACAACATATATATATATATTTTTTTAGGATACGCCTTAACTCAGCCGACCTTCAACTGGTACTATAATAATCTAGAAGCGGACAACGCAGAGGGCGCTAGGTGGCTAAATCATATCCCTAAGGATAAATGGACTCAGGCTTGGGATGGAGGGCGTCGCTGGGGACACATGACAACCAATCTTGCAGAATGCATCAACGGCGTACTCAAGGGCGTCAGAAATCTTCCAATCACTGCGATTGTTAAGGCCACCTATTACAGATTGGTGAAAACCTTTGTTGAGAAGGGACAGAAGACCGACGCAATGATCCGAGCAGGGCATACATGGACCGAGATCCTCAACAAGTCTGTAGACGACGATCGTGCCATTGCCAACTCGTACTTTGTGCGTGAATTTGATCGGGGAAGGAGTGCATTCTTGGTGGAAGAGATGGCAAACCCAAGAGAGGGGCGAATTGGGGGCGTCTTCCGGGTGAACTTGGATCAAAAGTGGTGCGACTGTGGAAAATATCAGGCAATGCACCTCCCCTGTTCGCATGTCCTTGCTGCTTGTGCACGCTCGACACTAGACTCGTATAAACAAGCGGCGGATGAGTACAGGTTGACACATGTGTCCAACGTATACCGAGAAAAATTTGGGGTTGTCGGCAACGAGGCATACTGGCCACAATATGATGGCCCCACGGTGTGCCACAATCCCGAGCAGCGGAGAGATCGTAAGGGCCGTCCACGATCCTCTCGGATTCGTACTGAAATGGACATGAGGGAAGCAGGCCAGCCAAAAAGATGCGGACTCTGCCGGATGCCAGGTCATAACAAGAACAATTGCCCTAATCGTGCCGGAAGTTCTTCTCAGCCCTAGAAATTTCATGTAACTTTTATTTATTTATGGGCACTATTACGTTGATAATCCCCTAATTAAGAATTAAAACTATTTAATTAATTGATGTTTAATATTGTTAATTACTTTTTTTAACTCATATAATTAATCATTAAATAAAAATTGACTATCTAATTAATTGATGTTTAATATTTTTAATTACTTTTTTTAATTCATATAATTAATCATTAAATAAAAATTGACTTCTTAATATACCAATCAACACAATAATTAACTTAACTAGCCTAATTAACCAAAGTTAACAATTTATTAACAATTTGCTCAATTAAAATATTTTACACCAAAAAAAAAAGGATGAAGAGAAGTCGCATATGCAATTTGCGACTTCTCATAGTATAAAAAAAAAAAATTGGAAGGTGAGAAGTCGTGAATAGCTTCCACGACCTCTAAGAAGAATTGAAAATGGGGGTATGTTGGTATATAATTTTAGGAGTGGGGTATTATGGTTGATTTTTTCAAAAACAAGGTTATTTGAAAAAAAAAATCCCTAATTTTGATATACTGTTAGTATAAAAAAAAATTATACTGTCAATTAATCATAAATCATTCAATACAAATCTTTAAAAACAGAAAACATTCAGAATAAAAATAATAAAGTGTGACCCAATATATATACATCCGTGGTCCGTGGATGAGAGAAGACATCAAATCCAATATCAACAACATGGATACAACTTTTGCATGCATGGATAATGCAATCTTCTCCTAATTAATTTCTATAATTTTTATGGACAAACTTGTAAGACCTCGTTTATACCATTTTATGGGTAAAACTGTAAACCTCGTTGATACAATTAACTTTTGAGAACAAAGTTGCAAACCATCAACCACCACATTATTCATAATTTCATTCCCCTCATTCTCTATACTATATATATCAATTCCCTAACACAAGTATTTGTAACCTATAAAAATTTGCTTGCCAGATATTTACCCTTGTTTTCTAATAAGGAAAACTTCTTGCTATACATGTAATTTTACTTTTCCAAACAATCCTTATTATCACTTTTTGTGTTTTATATTTTGAACAAATCTCTCTCATGTCTTATACATCTTCATATAACTTATAAGATATCTTTGATACATTTTAATATTAATTAAAAAAATATGAATCTACCCCCCCACCCAAAAAAAAAAAAAAAAAGAAACAGACAAAAACATTACCCGAATAAGGAATTTAAATCAATCCCAATAATATTTTCGGACTTTGCATGGATATATTTCTCTTTTTTTCGTGAGACTTTTGAATATTAAAGAATCTTTACAATATTCAGAACTCCCCGCTTTGGCAAGTTATGACTTTTCATAGATGTAGAGGAGTTCTAAACTCTCAATCTCAAAATGGTACGATCGATGGACCCAAGTTTTTCTGATGTCTTTTTTTTTCTTTTTCAACTGACAATATTCTTTGCTTGGAAAGGTACTGGCGGTCAAGTTAGAATTGAGGAACTATGAGGCATGGCTTTGATGTGCGGGGAATATAGATTTGAAAGTTGAAACCAACAAAAAGTATCTTGTACCTTAAGCCAAGTCGATGCATAACTGAAGATTAATCTCACGTTCAAAAAGTATACAAAGGTTAAATTTGTAAGTCTTGAAAATGTTCTGTAGTAAGAGTTCTTTCTGTGTTTTTTCTAAGACTCGCGTCTCGCATTGTATTAAAAAAAAAACTAATTAAGAGTTTTATATATGAATGTGTTCCATAAATTAATACCTAATGGCATTGGGTTAGGAACGTGGACTTGAGCACATGCACCTCTCTTTCACTTGATCCGATTTTATCTTGGGCCGTTGTGCCCACACCTATATATTTCCCATAATAAACGCTATGGAATCTAAAAAGAGCTTTGAGTTTGAGGCCAAGTTTTGTGATGAAAGTATGAAACACAAATTGATCACGAGTATATATATGGTCAGTTTTTTAATTGATATATAAAACAAAACATTAATTAATTCATTGTTTTATAGGTTTTTATAATATTTATTATATTTACTTTATCTTTAATATTGATGATTTTAAATAAATAAAAATGTTTGAAGTTTGTTAAAAAGGAGATCATACTATCCCTCCAAAAGTGAACACATGTTAGTCCAAGCGGCAAAGAGTTTGGTTCTCTTAGACAATGTCTTGGGTTCAAGATGGCAAAAATAGGCACGAGGAGATTAGCCAGCATATTTTTTTTTTTTAAAGCATGGTGACAGGTCACCATAAATTTATTAATCAAATAAAAAAGAAAACAAGAAACATAGTTGGGACCAAAACCAAAACTCATGCAAAATAAATGAGAATCAAGCATACCTAGAATTAGGTTTTTTATTCAGTCTCAGGTTGTACTTCTTCTGAGATTTGGACGTGACCGCCGTGAAACCATCTTCAGCAATATTATCATTGTTATGTTCTCCTTCCTTAGAAGTACTTGCATCTTTTTGCTTTTCCAACCAAGCAGATAAAACATTAAAATATTCTGAAAAACAGTTGGAAAAGCGCTAAGATCTTGAACATAAACTGAACTTGAATTAAGCTCAGGAGTCTCAAGATTCTTACCACTAACTGTTAAATCATAGATAGCCTTGGAATGCATGGACACTGGAGTCGGAGTACCCTTCGAACTAATTGTTAAATCACCGGTAGCTATGGAATGCTCGGACACCGGAGTATCCTTGACTGTAGAGTCAACATTAGTTGCAGTAGAAGTTGAGATATTCTCTGTAGAGCCATTGACAGCATTTGTTGCAACCGAAGATGAGTTTTGCGGAATGGAATTTGAGACATGATCAGGGGATAAAGGTTCTTCATAGACTGTCTCAACTAATACACTATCACTCTGGTTTTCACTCGGTGATGTATCAATATGCCCATTATCTTCATCTGATTTTTGCTCTAGAACCTTAGGGACATAAGCTAGCATAGTCTTCTGCACCAAAGGAGGATCATTTTGCACTACGTTCTCCTTGGCAATTTGTTTACAAGTCGTAACCAAATGCCCAATTGAATTATAGTGAGGACAGAAAGGAGGAAGCTTCTCATATTCGACACCAACAGAAAATGCAAAACCTTTACGTTCAACCATAATCTCTTTAAGCAATTTCCTTGCTAGATCAATATCCACTAAAACTCGAGCATAGTGACCATATGCCCTAGTACGAGTAGCTTCATCCAAACTTATTGGAGTACCTAAACCTCCTGCAATTTCAAATAATAATTTCGAGCGCCAATATTCCTGCGGCAGGTCATAAATTCTAATCCAACATTGAGCATGAGATTGTTTCTGTTTATTGGCCAGCATATTTGATTTTAAATAATATTTTATAAATTCAACCAAAATAAAATTCATTATGTACATAACTAATTCAAGTCAATTTATAAAATATTATTTAAAATAAAAACTATTTAAATCTAAAAATAAGACATACATAATAGATTCTAAAATTTTAAATATAAAAAAATAAACTAAGAAAGACATGTGTTATTCTATAGATGTGAATAATTTAAGATATTTAACCATTCTTAAGAGATTATACTCTAATTTTAGTATATAGTAGACTTGAAAAAATAACCTATTAACAAGGGGTCCTTAAAAAATAATATTAACAAGGGGCATTCGTACTTCTTAGAGAAATCATTCCTCCATAAAATATTTTTTGTATATTAAATTAGAGTCTTTACTATTGAACATTGACTCGTTCTCTATAACCTCTCTCCATACTCAACAGTATGCCCTGTGTCATTTTTAAATGCATTTTTTAACATGCTTGTTTATTTTTTTTCAATTCTTTTTCAGGACAAATGTTGGTTATTACAATAATTAATATAATTTCATCAATTCATTGCTATAATTATCAAATTTACTTACTTTTTTTTTTCAATTTATTCTTTTTCACTAATTATCAAATATATATACTAATTCAGAATTGTGTACTAATTATCTAATTATTTTTTTAGATTTTTTATTACTAATTTGTTTATTAGTATTGATCCATATATATTAAATTAGAGTACTCATTCTTGAACGCGAACTATTGTTCCTAATCTCTCTCATTCTCAGTAAGCCAAATATATAGTGTCCCTTACATTGAGTAACTTTTTTATTTTAATATATTTTTTAATTTTAAAATATACTAATTATTATTTATTACTATACGAAATTTGTACATCATTTACTTTTTTTATTAATTCTTTTTATATTTAGGATGCATTCCAGGAAATCAGTGTAAAATTTTTTATTAAAAAACTTTTTAAAAAATAAAATTAAAATATAGTTTTGGACTTTTGGTTCTTATATTTTACGTTGGCTTTTAAGTTAGTTTCTATATTTAAAAACTCTTTATTTGAGTTTTCCGAATTATAAATATTTTTAAATTACTCTCTCCTATTAGATGAAAATTATAATATCGTTAATATTTATCCTACATGAAGAAAATTAATATGTCATTTTATAATTAAAATTATAAATCAATTTCGGCTAGTTATCTAAAATAAACATGTTATAAATTGAAGGAGATTGGACTAGTATTTGGGCAATGGAGATACCACCAAAAGTGAAGACTTTCTTGTGGAGGATGTGTAGAAATTGTATTCCTGTTCGTACTCGCTTGCTAAGTAAAGGGGTGCATTGTTCTATGCGTTGTGTTTGTTGTAACACTGAGCCTGAAACTACTTGGCATATGTTCCTTGATTGCCCAGTTAGCAATTCCTGCTGGCAGAAACTTGATTTGTGGCGTTTCATTGAACCTTATCTTTTGGTTAGCGATGATTTTGCTACTCTTTTTTTCCAGGTAATCAAGCAGTTAAGTGCAGAATCTGTTTCCAAATTTGCTATGACACTCTGGAGTATTTGGAAGTCAAGAAACTTGAGATACCGGGAAGACAAGCAGGAAGATGCGCAACACATCCTTTGCCGTGCAATGGAGGTATTGAGAAGCTGGACCAATGTACGAAACAGAAGAAGCAGCCCTATGCCAAAGCCCACGACGCAAACAGCATGGAGTCCACCACCAACACATGTCCTCAAATTTAATATAGATGCAGCAATTTTCAGAGAGCAGAACCGAGTGGGAGTTGGAATTTGTGTTAGAGATTCCCATGGCAATTTCATTAGTGGTGTTACAGATTGGATGCAAGCTACAATGACACCTTCTGAAGGAGAAGCTTGGGCATTGTTACAATGTCTCAAATGGGCCATTTTTTCAAACTATGACTTGGTTCACTTTGAAATGGATTGCAAACAAGTAGTGGACGATGTGCAAAAAACAAGTCTTGATTTTTCTTAGTATGGTTGCATCATTAGAGAATGCAGAACCATTTAATTTTATCTTTAAAAAACAACTACAAGGTTGTGTTTGCTAGGCGTCAAGCTAATGGTAGCGCTCATGCGTTGGCTAAATGCTCTACCTTATATGCTTATCGCAATGTTTTTCATTTAATTCCTTCTTGTATTTCGAATATTATTTGCAATGAAATGAAGTGATTTTATTTGAGTCAAAAAAAAATAGTAGGGACAGATTTTAAAATATATACAATTTTAATGACTCATTTAAAATGTCTTTAAATATAAGGAACCTAGATTATATGGATCAAAACTACATTTTATCAGTTTTTTTATTGCAATTTTACTATTTCAGTTTTATTAGTTAGAGAAGTATATGATTTCCTGGAATACACCATATTTTTGTATTAAAGCTGGCGTTCCTGGTTTTATTGTTTGAAATCCATGGTATATAAATAAATAAATGGTTTTTTTTAACCTGTACAATTTTGCACAGGTTAAGGATATTAAAAAAGTAAATTTACATAGGAATTTGTGTATTTTATAATTTCAAAACTGAAATGTTTAGTTTTCTAATAAATAGTTACTGCTTTTAGGTTTCTTAACCTGTGCAAAGTTGCATATGATAGAAAAACCCATAAATAAATTATGGGAACTAACACTATGTTTGGTTTAGAAAAGAAAATAAGAGGAATGAAAGAAAAAAATAAAAAATGAGATGAATATATATAGGTGCATGTTTCGCACGTTATGTGAGATGAATATATACAGGTGCATGTTTCAGCAATTCCATCTCTATCTTTATGAAAATAAGTTTCCAGGAAAATATTTTGGCCACTACAATTGAACATAAGAAATTTTGTCGTCTTGTTTTAGAAACTTTTCATTGTCATTCGCACAACTCATAGAGCCCCACACATGCATAACGTTGCCTTTTTCCAGCTAAAGTGAGGTATACAGCTGTTTGATAGTTGGCTTCAGATCCACCTCTCTATTTTATTCCACAAAAATATCAACTGCATCTTATACGTTGGTGGCTTTACAATTTTTTTTAATATGCTGTGTGGAGCAATGATCCAATTACTTAGATTATTTAAATTAATTAAATAATTAATATGTAATAGTTTCTGGCTTTCTGCTATGAATGATTTTACAATCATAAAAATCTCTACATCTTTGTAGAGTACGAGTATTTAGCTACGAATTTATTTTGGGAGTTCTCAAGTTCAACTCCACCAGTTCCAAAGTTAATTGAACTAAAATCAAACATTTTTTTTTTTTTTAAATATAGTATGTATCAGCTGTATCAAACATATCTAAATCTCAACGTTATCAGCTGTCCTCTTAATATAAAATGTTAAAAATAATGATAGAAGGCAGAAATGCATTTAAATTTAATATAAGACAATCCATTAATCATATAATCCAATGAAAACTTTGTTTTCCAAACGAGCATTGCTATATGGTACGAACAATAGCAGTTCGAATTCAGTGCGAAAAGTAATCCCACCGTTGATTTCATTCTAGAATAATTTAAAGTAATAAAAACTTCATGAATCGGTGCTATTAATAGAAAACACGTCATTCGTCGAGTGATACGAAATTCAATTTCGTACTGACAAGCATTTCTTTTTCCAAACTGATATAGTATTCCATAAGTAATTAATGAACCTCCTTTGCAGGACAACTGTTGATAGACCAAACTCTAGAGAAAGCTCCCAATAATGTCTTTTGTCAAAGGGATTTATGGGTCCGTTTGGTTTAGATTTTAATAAAATTGATCTTGAAAGAATTGATTTTGGAAGAATTGATTTTAAAAAATGGAGTTTAAAAAAATTGATTTGTGTTTGGTAATAATATTTTAAAAGTGAGTTTAGAAGAATTGATTTTGTTTGGATTATAAAGTAAAATCACTTTTGAGGTATAAATATGTAGAATTTTGTGGATCCTATATCTAGAATCAATTATTTTCAACGGAAAAGCTAAAAATTTTTACTTTTACAAAACTCAGTTTAGATGAATAAATTATTTCCAACGGAATTTCGTATACAAACATATAAACAGTACTCCAATGACGTTTCAATTGTCTGGGACCGGAAAAAGTGCCGTTTGCGCAAGGAAAAATCCTAACCAATCTTTTGGAAACTTAGTAGTGGTACTACTACTAGTGGCCCAGAGATTAAAGGCTGAACAGTCATGAGCAAAAAGCAGCTTATAATCACACAGCAGAAGTCTTTTGTTTTTGACTTTTTTCACCTGCCGTCATTAAGACAAAAGCTTATAAGCCCCAACATTTATCTCCTTTTTCTCACACTAACTAGATTGCATTGCAACTTGGACAAAAGCCAAGGAAGGTGTTAGTTAGATACGAGACAAAGAAGAAGCTGTCACCATTGCATGTGGCCTCTTGGGCGTTGAAATCCTACATTAATAATAATAAGGTTAAAGTATAATAATGCCCCAATCCACACTCCATGTGCCACGCTGCATGTCCCTGCTGGCTCACATTTCCACAGCTTACTCATGACACTGTGATGGGCTTGTTCAGAAAAATCACGTTGTCCTGCTACTTCGCCACAACAACAAACTAACGTTGTTCAGTTCAGTTCCACCAACGTCAGAGAAAGCATTCCCTCAAAACATAGTGAAGATTGTGCTCTGACACTCTGCTAGGCATGGATTCCAAGGCTATTCTGGATTATGCTCTGTTTCAACTCACCCCAACCAGGACCAGGTGAGGATCCACACACAATTTTTAATTTTTATGACACCCCAGATTGCTATATGCTATGTTTTCAGTGTTCCCTTCTAAAAAAATTATGCTTTTCAGACTTAGTGGGTAGTTTTGCCTATGTTTTTGATGATTTTGCAGATGTGAGCTGTTAGTCTTTTCTGGAGCTGTTCCTGAGAAAATAGCTTCTGGGTTGTTCGAACCTTTCGTTTCTCACCTTAAATTTCTCAAAAATGAGATCTCTAAAGGTGGATACTCAATTAAGCTTCTCCCTCCCACCAACGGTGCATTTTGGTTCTCTAAGGCCACGTTTGTGAGGTGATAGCCATTTGCTGTAATTGCTTTTGTCAATTTTGACTTTATGTTTTTGGCTTCTGGATATTGGTGTTTGTAAATGATTCTTTATCTGTTCTTTTGTTTATAGATGACTAGAAGTCTAGAACTTCCTTACTTGTTTTCAATCAAATTTGAAGATCCCATGGATCAATTACCTCAACAATTAAAACCTATAGTGCTTACATATTGTAACAGGAATGGTCAATGGTTTGTAGAGAACTTTCAAAAAAATTCACACAATTAGGAAAAGGGGTAACCGTTTTGTACTAAGACTGCAAATGGGCTGATAACTTTTTCTATCATGTCTAATACTTATCAGAGAAATAGTTCCTAAATTAAAAAACATTGTTTTTTTTTTTCCCTCCCACAAATACTTATTTCACACCCCAGAAATTTCTTTTATGTAATTGCAAATTAGTATCACATCAATGGGTTGATGCTTAAAATCCAGCTCTTGAATGATAACTCTCATGATTAATCATTCAAGAAATTAGACCATTCTGCTTTTTTCCCTGTCAGTAACCCTCCACCCACATTGATCCAACTTGTAGAATCGTGAACCTGGTATCAATCTTTTAATTTTTTTTTTGTCTTCTCTCCCTTTTTTTTTTTCTGACATGCTGGGTATTTTACAGATTTGTGCGTTTTGTTAGCACACCTGCTGTTTTGGAGAGGTTTGTCAGCATTGAAAAAGAAATCCTGCAGATTGAAAGTTCATTTGCAACTCTGGACGGAGGTATGGTAGGGAGCTGCTTCTAGAATTAAATTCCTGGAAACTGTGCTTATAGCGTTATTACCTATGAATCAGTGAAGCTATATTTATAATATTCCTTGGCTAATAGTTAGCTGCTTAAGTGTTGCCAATTTTCTACTAAAATTCCATAATGTTTCAGAAATCATGCCACAAACCAATGGCAATGCAAGGAGGTTAAGTGATCCTACAAAGGTATTTTATTTCCTAAAATAAATGTCAAAGTTACTTAATAATCTCTCAAAATTTTATTAATTCTGTTTCGTGTTTGCTTCAGGTAAATGGTGCACTTGAAGATGTTGACAATAAAGAAGAGGAAAACTCAAAGTAACTTTCTACCTCTTTAATGGTTAATGTTGACAAAGTGTAATCTTCTTTGTTTTGCCCAACTCATCAGAAACTATTCCTAACACATTCAAATTCTATAACGATAAGGATCTCCTTGCATCGTCTGTTGGAGTCTCGAATAGCACTACTCCGGAAAGAGCAAGCAATGGCTTATACTCGTGGTCTTGTTGCTGGATTTGAGATCGACAATATTGATGATCTCATATATTTTGCAAATGCATTTGGAGCATTGCGTTTAAGGTATGAACTCAAAAATACAACTGTAAAATGGAAACTATCATGAATTCTATGATATTTAATGTCTGTTATTTGAAATCAATTAAAGTCTTTATATCTTATGTATGTAGGGAAGCCTGCATTAATTTTAAGGAATTATGGAAGAAAAAGCATGCAGATGATCTTTGGATAAAAGAAGTAGCCGCAATGCAGTCATGCTTACCTTCGGCACTCTCATTTTCTGGAACATCAGGAATAATATTAGCTAACGATATCATTGCCCAAGATCAGAATAACAAGAACAATAGCTCTGATGACGGTATTCCTGCAGGCGACGAACAAAAAGTATTTCTGGATACATCAAATTCTGCTACTTTAAACAAAAAAGAAGGTATTTCTTCATTGTTTTTCTTTTTCCTTTTCGTTTGCCTTAACTATATAATGTATATTGGAAAATATAGAAGCTTTTGGCATACACGTCAATTCTATCAATTTTGTTGTTTGTAACTATCATAACCTAAACCAAACCATATGCTTTTCTATGCTTCTTTGTGTTGTCTGTCATCTTTTCTTTTCTTGGGGTTCAACCACAAACATTTCTATTTTTTGATTGATTTTGCTGTACTGTCACCCTGTGCACTGTAGGTTTACCAATTTTTTAAATTCTTAGGTCCATTCAACCTATTAGATGGCTAAAAATTTATTAAAAACTCAAATAAGTTTAAGTCAGGGAAAATAAAAGACTGGGAAGGCATAAGTTCAAAAATAAGAAATTATTAGAATGACTTTGTGAATTCTCTATTCGAGTGATTCAAATGATAAAAAATTGTTATAATGTGAGAGACTTTGCGAGCCTTGCTACTGAGTATTTAGCTAATGTGAAGGAATTATGTTCACCTGAAAGTTTAAACTGTTTGATGCTTTTTAATTTCTAAAACTTCCATTGGGTGAAAGAGCTTTGGGCTTGAAGTTTGGATGCAATTCCTCATCTACACAAAGTATCAAAATTGAATGACTATAGTCTTTCTTAGCATTCAAAATGCAGCTTAAATCAGTGCTTCTTAGAAAGTCAGAAATTCACATGTGTTAATTTCTACTGGATGTAATACTACGAAGTCATATTAGAGAGTGTATAGATAACAGATTTTGTTTCCAGAAGCCATACAGCGGTTATTTGATATCAAGGAATGTCATATGCAGATTTAAACTTGCCAACATCAGATCAGATGCCGTCACATGCAGCAAACGTTCATATGCCAATGCCCTGGCCTTACAATGTACCTCCATATATGTATAATCTTCAAAATCCTATGCATCAAATGCCTCCATACCAAGGATATCCTTTGACTAATATGCAGTCTGTTCCTCCTTACCTTCTAAGAAATATGCAATGGCCTTCTAGCGCAGGAGTGAATCAGAAACCGTCAGCAACGAAAAAGGAGAAATCTCTGTATAAGAAAGGATCAGAAGAATATGAAGACCAGCAGACAGAGTCCAGTGATCCTGACTCCGGGAGTGAATCTAATTCAGATAAACAGCAGGACTCAAATCATTCTTTGAAGGATGATCCGAAAAGGAAAAAGCACAGAAGAAAGTCCTCTGGAACAGTTGTGATTCGTAATATCAACTATATTACTCCAAAAAGGAGAAATGGAAATGAGGATTTCTCTGATGAATCTTCTTTAGATGATGACGATGTCATGAATGAAGAAACCATCAAACAGAAGGTTGGTGTTGCTCTTGAATCATTGCAAAAGGTCAATAAAATTGAGAAACATGCTAATGGGAAAAAAGCAGTGACCCGGCACAATGTAACTAAATCAAGTGATGTTACTGAGCAGGATCTCACTGAAAAATCAAGCAATACATCTGAGCGACGGGACAAAAATGAGAACTGGGATGCATTTCAGAACCTTTTGAAGATAGATGAGGATACTGGAATTGATGGATCAAACAGGATGCAGCCAATTGATGTCCAGGATGAACATTTTACTGTGAGAAACTTTGAGGAGGAAAGAATGCCAAATGCTGTTAGGTCATCTCCTAACTTGGAATCCAAGGAAGTTCTGAAGAACCCTGAAGTCCTAAATGACTCCTTTATTGTGACTCATAGAGATGGAGGAAGTGAAGGTGGATCCAAGTTGGATGAGTCTGTACACAGCTGTGGTCCAGTTACAAAGAGTAGGGATTATATGAGTGAAGAAATACTGTTATCACATAGATCAAAAGAACCAGGAAATGAACTTAGTGATCCTTTATCTACTTTTATTGCTGATTCATCAGTAACCAAGGGCAAAACAGCAGAAGATTGGTTTATTGTTGATAATCTGGAAAAGACGAGGAGCCCTGATCCCCCAATTGTGCCTGCAATGTTTGATGGTGATTGCACCTTATCATCAGTGAATGATAATTCCCATGCTGAAAAAAGAAGTGAAAGAACTCTCATTGATGATTCCTTCATGATACAAGGTCAATGGGTAGATAGTAATCCTTATGACTCACAATGGAAGACAGATATAAGTGTGGTTGCAGATTTAACTCCTGCCAGCAAACTGGAAAGTAACACACCTGCTTCAACTGAGAAGCATGTGTTGTCGAAGAGCATGGAGCCAAATGACCACTGTGTAGTTCTACAACGGGATTCTGTTGAGGCCCCGTGGACAATGGACTATGAAATCGATTTCTCTTTCTCAGAAACTGATAGAAGATCATCTATTGATGATTCACATGATAATGCAAATAAGAAGATTCCTGTTAGTCCTGAAAAAACCAATGTGAATAAAAGCAGAGTTTCAGGAACAAGAAATTCTGAAAAAGAAGAAAAGTCAAAAGCTTTGCGTGGATCCTACGGAAAGAGCAAGCCTGAAATAATGTCTAGGAACAAAAAGCCAGCTCTCTCAAGTAGGCCAATAGTTCAGAAGAGCAAACGGGAACAGGTATAAAAAAAATTCAAATTTTCAATTGCTTTGTTTTGTTTTGTTGCTTTGCTCACATAACATTTTCTCATAACATTTAGTAGTCCTAACTCCTAATGCTCTATGCTGGTAAATAGGAAGATGAAATTAGGAAGAAGATGGAAGAATTGCGGATTGAACGCGAGAGGAGAATTACTGAAAGAACCGCATCCTTTGGTCTTGCTCGAGCAGTGCCCAGGAAAGATCAAATTGAAGGTAAAGCAGCAAGGGTTTCTACTAAAACTGACAAGAGTAAGGCTCAATCCATGAAAGATACAAACAGAATCAGTTCTGTCAAGGTCAGGGGAATTTAGCAAAACTGTTATTACTTGTTAGCATTAGGCAATTCAATTCAATGTGGATGCAGATCTTATAAGGTACAGGGTGACTCTACATGGTAAAGTGTATTTAAGTAATAGTTGATAAAAATGAAATGAATAGTTTTGTTTTCTGTAAGTTGTAAGTCATTGGATGACATTCAGACTTATAATCACTCAAAATATTTATTTTACATTTGTATTTTGATTGGCGGTTGTATGTCTATAAGTTTTTTGTCTTCAAAAGTGTACCCAGTACTTTAAAGGAGCCAAATTCGGGTTGATCATTATATGCTTAAGTTTTTGGTAAAATAAAGTATTCATAAGTGCTGTGGATAAATAAAGGTTAAATAATGAATAGGTTGTGTTGAATAGCATATCCTAGCACTGCTACCCTCTTGTTACTGCAATTGCTTTGTTCTCTGTACGGTATGAAACCTTGTATAGCTTTATTTTTCTGCAAATAGTTGTGAAATCAAAACCTGTATGGTGACAGCTAAATGCTAAAATTGCTGTCAATTTGTTTTCTGGTCTCACTGCCCTGCATATATTTTTAATCAATTGTCAAACTAATTTAACCACTCAATAATATATTATTATTCACGAAGTTATTTAGCCATTTATCTGACCATAACCATTTACAGAAAATGATACAATTAACTATTTATCTAACTGATTTAACCTCTTTCCCGCCAAAATCACTTGGGAGTAGGAATACCCCTCCCCAGGGTCTAGCATAGAATCCCTGTGATGGTTTTTTTTTTTTTTTTTTTTTTGTGTGATTCGATATTCAAAATTCCTGGATTTATGTGTATTGATAAGATACCATCAGAAAGGAATTTTATTTAGAGTAATGATATTTGAACACAAAAATGGTATCCAACACCGTATAAAAGTACCTCTTCTCATTTATTTATTGTTTTCTTCTCTCTCATCATATATTTCATCACTCCCAAGACACTCTTAAGTTCTACGGTGTCTATACAAGATGTCCAAATTGTGTGTCCAAATATCTTTACTCTTTTATTTAGGTGTCCAATTGTATGCGGGAGATTAATCTCTCATAGATAGTGTGGAAAAAAAAAAAACCAAAAAAAACATACAACTACTAGCACAAAGAAAGAGAAACTATAGAAAAATAAAATTCAAAAGGAAAGGTGTTATTAATGCCAAAGCTGCTCTTTTCTTTTTGATATTTCAAGATTGGATCTTGGGATGGATTTCTTTCTTCTTTTTGTTTCAGAAATGTCCAAGTCTCTTATAATAAAACAAAAAGAAAACAGAACAGTGGCTTTTTTCTTTAAAGAACAATGGTTCCTGTTTTTGGTACTGAGATAGTGGTTTTAATAGTTCATAAGAAGTTGGAGCAATTTACTAATTTTAGGATGTAGAAGAATGTGGGAAAAGAAACTGTCAAGAAATCAATCAATCGTTCACCAAATTCAGGAACATTATGTTTTTAATTTTAAGCACACGAATACATAGTAGCTTTTTTGTTTTTTTGTTTTTTTTTCATTAACAATACGTAGTAGTTTGTTAGAAGTTAGAAGTGAACAGAAAAGTAATTAAATATAGAAAAATCGGAGTGATGTATCAAGAATTCCTAGCAGCGGCATCATAAAGGGAAGAAGCTGTTCAATGTTGTCTTATATTTAGTCATGAGCTAAGCCCAGAATATCAACATTCCTGCATCAGTTAGCCGTTGTGAATGGTAAATGAACACAAGGCATAAGCACTTAACTAAAGCCGAAAACAACTCTAACAAATTCACAACATAGAGGAAGGGGAAGATGTCTTTATAAACCTTCCTCTTACACTTTCATCCTCAATTCTCTCTCTTGAGAATGTTCCATTAGAATTCATATCAATTAATTAGTTGGTGCCCCACCATTAGGTCTAGCCCCCTAATTGCGAGCACATCTCGAATATTCTATTATCATTTCTGACTAGTTTGGTGTCCCCGGCAATTTGAACATTGGTTTTTGATTCTTCAGAAACAAAGGATTGAGCGCTTCTCATATAAAATATTCCATAGACTTTTTTTAATTAAAAAAAATAAAATATATCTGTTTTGTGGGTTTTCTCTTCAAGATGAACATTTCAACATGTTTATACACGTTTTGTGAAGTTGTGGTCAGCACATCATAAATTTTTTTATTTGTTCCAGATATTCCAGTCAATATAAGCAATAAGACATGGCTACAGTGGGATTCTGCGGCTTCAAGCCAATGCTCTTTCGAAAAATGTCTTTTGCTTCTGAGGTAAGATTCTAACCTTTCTTGTTTCTCTGATAATATTTCTCAATGACACTTATTAGCACCTAACACCCTAAGCTTGCAATCTGCTAAAATAACTAAATCCTGTTAGATCAAACTGAATCTGAATATTGGTATTTATATACACAAAGCCATTCCCATGTGTTTTGTCATTGTCATTTTTCTTGACATGGTATTTTCCATGCTTCAATTTAGAAGAAGATTGTAATTGTTGTATTGTCATTATACCTTTGATTCATAAAAAATTCTTTGGAAAGTTTTAATCAATGGACACATTTAGGGAACCTTTATGAGATGAAAATCGAGAAAATTTAATGTATATAGTATAGTCTATATAGAAGATGTAGGAATTTCAATGCCGTACGAAGTATTATTTCAGAATCAATTCTACAAAAGTCACTTCATTCTCAACTCACTTTTAACCAAAATCAATTTCATCCAAAATTACGTTTGTCAAACGTTCATCTAAACACACTATTTAGGCACCATTCAGTCACAAGTCACAACTGACAATGTTTAATCACATGTGCAGTCTGTGAATAGCTCAACCACGCCCAAGAAGACATCGAAGGCTCAAAATGAAGGGAAGGGAGAATCAATGCAGTGGTCATCTGTAAGTACAGACCAATTGATCTTAATGATAGAAGTCCATAAGAAAATCTTGGTCTTCAGGGACATCATGGACCTAGCTCCTTTGAACAGCACTGCTTCCTTACATGAGGTACTTTATGACTTCTTTCTGTTCAGAAAAAGAGAGCTTTTTTTGTTCTTGTTCTTGCCTCCTTCATGGGTCCTTCATATTGCAGATGGTTATCACAACCCTGGAAGATCTGCAAAGGCTTTACCCAGGGATCATACCAAGAAAGAAAGTGTCAAAGATTAAGGACAATTCTATAGATCAGGTTTCAACATTTAGTTGCACCTAAAATTATCCTAATTATGATTATCACTGAATTCTTAGTCTCCCGTAACACTCAATGTAACCAAATTTCCACCAGGGTCTAGCCTACTTCTGTGAAGCTTTGAAGTCTCTTGGAGAGTCATGGATAATGAAAAATGATTGTATGGACATCAGAAATTATGAGCTGCCATCATGCAAGGATAAAAGCAATATGCGGCAACTGGGTATGTTACTAATAATATTGCCCTTGTGAGAAATCCTGTCAAACCACTCAAACACTTGAATTTTGTAGAATTTAACAGTTATTTTAACTGTTTAGCAGGTGAAACTATGTTGGCTACACTTGATTGTTTGATTAAGATTGCAAGTGAGAGGCTTGATATCATGGAAGAAGATGACCAAAACAAAGAATCCAGCTTCACTTGCAGCTCTTCTCTTGCCACACCAAAATCTGTCCTTCCAGAACCAATGAAATACACTGCCAGAGCTGGAGACAGTCCAGGATCTTCTTGTACCTCACCACTTTGGTCTCTCAGAATTCAAGCTGTGGGAAAGCTGAACCCAATCGATTTAAAGCGCTTGTCTTTCCGTATGTCACCGCCAAACATGCAATGCAAGAACATTAAGATAGAAGAGGAACCAATTAAAGATGTGGAAATGGATGACAGAGCTAGAAATCCTGGAAAGGACACATCAGAGGATCTAGTTTTTGATTTGGACACAACAGAGGAATCAGACAGAAAAATTGGTGATCAAGGAAATGCAGATAAGCCTCAAGCAATGGAAGAAGTGGGGCTATTAGTATCTCCTAGACCACTTCAACCACAATCTCCCAAACCAGCAAAAACACCTGCACTGCTGCAGAAAGAACCAGAGCCTGTATCATCATCACCTTCACCTCCACTAACACCAACACCATCCATGATACTGCCAAACACTGTCCCACTACCACCCCCAGTTCCAACTCTACCTGTGCTGCAGCCAAATGTAGTAATGGCACCACAACCTCCTCCAGCATCAGCACCCAAATTGCAACAAATTGCACTAGCAGTTAGGATGCCGCCACCTCCACCACCACCACTGTCTCTTGGCTCAAATTCAGTAGCAGCACCTCCGCTGCCTCTGCCACCCGTGTCGCTGAAATGTGGATCAGCTCCAGCACCCGCACCACTGATGCCATGTGGAAACAGAGCTGCTGCCCCACCACCACCTCCACTTGGAGCTGGCAGATCCTTGAGGCCCAAAGCAACTACTAAACTTAAAAGGTCAACACAACTAGGCAACCTGTATCGAACTCTCAAGGGAAAAGTGGAAGGCTCTAGCATCAAAGGCAAATCATCTGGTGGGAGAACCGGTGCGATTGGAGCAGCAAGCACCGGAGGAAAACAAGGAATGGCTGATGCTCTAGCAGAGATGGCAAAAAGGTATGCTTTATAGTGTTGGTTATTTTGCAAGTCCTGTAACCAAATGTCTCACTCTCACCTATTTTTGTTTTACTTTTTTACTTCTTATTTTTTTTTTCTTTACACATATTATTAGATCATCTTACTTCCAACAAATAGAAGAAGATGTTCAAAAGTACACAACACAAATTATAGAATTGAGAACTGCTATTACCAATTTCAAGACAAACGAAATGACAAAATTGATCAAGTTCCACAAAGATGTTGAATCCATTCTTGAGAATCTAACTGATGAATCACAGGTGAATGAAGAAAGTACTCCATGTCCATTTGAGTTGCACTACCTTCTATTGTTATTATTGGTTCTTCCATTACCATGATGTAAATTCTATTGCTGTGTAGGTGCTATCACGGTTTGAAGGTTTTCCCTCGAAGAAGTTAGAAGCTATAAGAATGGCAGCAGCACTCTACAATAAGTTGGATTCAATACTCACTGAACTTCAAAATTGTAATATAGTGAGTCCTGTGGGTCAGTTCCTTGACAAGGCTGAACGCTATTTCAATAAGGTAATCCAAAATCTTTAGATTTTTTAACCCCTTAATGATGCCAAATTTTTATCTTAGTGCTTCCATTTCTAACCCATGAAAGCCACATAAAGATGAAAACAGAATTAGATGCTTTGGAAAGAACCAAAGATGAAGAATCCAAGAAATTCAAGGGCCACAACATCGAATTCGACTTCTACATCCTTATAAAAATCAAAGAAGCAATGGTGGACGTTTCCTCCAATTGCATGGAGTTAGCACTAAAGGTTAGAAAACAGTCAGAAACCAACACAACTACTTTTGAGACAAATCACCCGAGGATCACTCAGAATAACTTGACTCTATTTGCATAAACTTAATGCAGGAGAGGCGCAATGATGCTGCTAAGAGAGATTCAGGATCAAACAGTGATGGAAAAAGAAAAGAATTTGCGAAGTTGCTTTGGAGGGCTTTCCAATTTGCTTTCCGGGTCTATACATTTGCTGGTGGACATGATGATCGTGCTGACAAGTTGACAAGAGAACTGGCTGAGGAAATAGAGAGTGATCCGAACCACCCATGATCTCGAAGAAGCTCTCTTGCGAGTACAGAAGCAATAAAAAGGCGCTATATAAATAGTATGTTAGCTTGATACTACAGTCTACATACATGGAGTTAAAATTGACATGGATTGGTGAGGTTCTTTGTGTATACCCATATACCCATCATAGGTGGTCCTTGTTTTTTTTGAAGTCCAAATCCATTTTTATATTGAATTATGGTTGGAGAATTGTAGTTATAAAAATATGTATCTAAAGTAATGGTGAGAAAACTAACGTGATGAATATGGTTATATTGAATATGTTTTTCACTTTTGAATTTTAAATTATGATTATTTAAAATAAATAAAAAATACTTATTTTTATATTTTAGAAATAGGTAAAATAGGTAGATTGGTCCTATTTTTTTTTTTTTTTTTCCATATTGGTCCTATAAGTTTTATTTTTTTCAAATTGGTCTTACACGTTATATTCTGTTTCCAAGTTAATTCTTTCCGTCAATTTCAACCCAACACTCGGATTAACGTGAAAACTGACGGCATTAGGTCGAAATAGACGGAAATTACTGACATGGAAATGAAACATAATGTGTAGGACCAATTTAAAAAAAAATAAAACTTATAAGAATGATCTGAAATGTTAAAAAAAAAAAAAAAACATATAGGACCGATCTATCTATTCTACCTTAGAAATATGCTGGTTTGAATCCTAATTTGTTTCCCTTCTTCTCAGCTTTTGTCTGTATCACCTTGAAGTAGGAAGTAGGAACCCATTACCCCTACTCTTAATATTTGACCCACCCACACGAGCCAGCAGGCATAGAGACATAGAGATACAAGCACAGTCAAGATTAACAGTGAGCAGCATCATTATATATCCTCACGGATTGGCTGGGTTTCAACTTAATTCAACTTTCACAATTCATTCAAACCATAACCCATAACCATTAATCAACTGCTCAAGTGGTTTGAGCTTAGGGCTTAAGGTGTTAGAGATATTGGAGAACCAAGGTTCAAACCTTGGTAAAGGAGAAAAAAATTAACAACCAACATACTATCATACTAACATTAGTCTATATAAAATAAAAAAAAACCTTTTCTAATTTTTTTCTTTCCCTTCAATTTCTCTTCCAATTTTTAATAACCCCTCAACCATTATTAGGGTTTGTGACCGAAAAGTGATGGAGGGTTACTCATAAAAAAGGCTTACTGTCATGTGTGTTTCTAAATGTAGCGGTGCAGGACCTCATTTGTGTAGTAATTGGAATGAAACAAAATGTGATTCATAAAAAGAATTTTTACCATGTTTATCTGGACTGGAGACACACAAATCTGTGAGTAAAAGAAAGAGTAGTAACGACACATACCTTCCAGAGATTACGAAGGGATGCCAATGACGATTATTTTAAAGGGGGTGTATTGGATTGAGATTCTAAAAGATTTTAAAGGATTGTTTCATGATAAAAAAGTTTTGTGGTATTGAATTAAGACTTTTAAAGAATATAAATAAGTCTTGTGGTATTCAATCAAGACTATTAAGATTTTTTTCAGGAGGAGTCCAAATCCAATGGTATTCAATCAGGACTTTAAAAGAATAACAAAAAGTCATGTGGTATTCAAAAGTTTGTTAATTTTGATGGATTCATATATAGAGTGGATTTTGTGTGGCTTTTTAGTGTTACGTATAAATACCTAACTCATCCCAAAATCCCATCCAAACCCATGAGACTTTTTTGGTCTCTCATTCCTTCTCTCTCGGCCGCTCAAGACTTTTTCATTCTCTGAACTGAAAGGCATGGTTCTCTTCCTCTGAAACACGTTTCTCTTGCTTTGAAATGTTCACTGTTTGCTCTTGTGATACAGTACATTTTCTTCTTTCTCTAAAACACCCCGATCTGTTTATTCCCTTTTTGTATGATTGTTGGCTTGAAGGTGGAAAATACGGTTTGGTACAATTTTGCTATTTCTCTGAATCAACCCCCCTCTATGTCTTTGTTTTATTTGAATATTATACGGTGTGCTTCTGCTCAAAAAATATTATACGGTGTGCTTCCTCTATTATGAAGCAAATGTTGAACACGCTGGCTTTTCCAGCAATCATGGCACAGCAAAAAACTTTTTTATCACGAATAATGCAAAAAAAAAAAATTTTATTTATGAATAATGCAAAAAACAATTTTTTAGGAATAATGCAAAAAGCATATTATTATTATTATTATTTTTGAAATTGCTTGGTTGGTATGATAGGCATTCTTATGAAACTATAATTTATCGATTGGTATAATTTATTGCTTTGTCAAAAAAAAAGTCATTGTGTTCCTTTAAAATTATAAATCCATATTGTCTTTTCAAATCTTATAAAGTCTTATGATATAAATTTTTAAAATTCAAGCATGAAAATCTTGATTATAACAATCTTTAAAAAAAAAGTCCTGTAAGTCATTACATTCCTACATAATCTTAAAAATCCACAAGACTTTTTTATATCAAAATAGTCTTTTAAAATCTCAATCCAAATTTTACATTCAATGACGAAATTGCAATAAGTGAAAGTTTCACTACTAAATAGTACTCCCTTCCGGTCCATGATATAAGCAAAAATTTCCAAATTTTTTGGTCCAAAATGTAAGCAAATTTCAATCACTTCCATTCTATTTAATGAAGTTATTCTCAAAATACCCTTCATTTAATACAAATTTTGTTTTCCAATGACTCTTTTTATTCTCAACAACACAAGCTTAATAAATGAGAGAAAGGATAATTTAGGTAACAAACTTAATTTTTATTCCCAATGACTTTTTAAATAAGATCAACTAACCATCTTAATATATATATTTTATTCAATTTTTGTTTACGATAGGCACCGGAGGGAGTCAATAGATACCGTAGCAGCTCCCCCTCATATTTATACAGCACATAGAAGGTTTGTGTTTTCATTAGATTAAAATTAAAAGGCCATTGACCAACTGAAAATTTTATTACCGAAACAAAGGTTAAGCTCGGCACTAACAACAGAATAAGCACACAGTTTTTCTCTTATTCAAACTTCACTTACAAGGGTATTGTTCAAGCTTCTGCGTCATCATTTGCAACCTCTATCTTGATGCCTTCAATGGTGACACGCCCTTTCTCGAACTTGGGTACCAAAGTCACCACCAAAAGCTCATCATCTTCAGCACCCAAATCCTCCAACAACTCTGTTATCCCAACCCTCAAGCGAGTCTTCATATTGTTTTTCTCGTCCTTGTGCCCATGTGGCACATGCACAAAGCTTCCTGCAAACTCAGCCTTGGTTGGCCCACCCGGCACATCAGCTTCGTCATTGATATATATATCAAACTTTGGTGCCAAATCCCTCTCAAACCCAATCCCATCTATCAACAGCACCTCCTCCTCCTCTTCCTTCTCCGCCTTACTCCTATTCTTTTTTGGCCTCTTCACAACAATGCTCACAGTACTTGAATCCAAAACCAAGGGAAACTTGGATTCTTGGAAAGTCTCGGCAGACAGTGGTGCACCAGCACCAGCACCGAATTTCTTTTTCACCGCGCTTTGAAACCTACCCTTACCCGGTGTAGCCTTAGGCCTATAGTCTTTCCATGGATTAGCAACTGGTTCGTAATCATATCCAAGCTTTCTAGTATCAAGGCAGTCCTCGACCTTCACACGAACAAGATTCTTATTCTCATCGTAGAAAAGAAATCCAGATTTTAACCAATCCCGGTCTCTAATATCTTTTCTTTTTCCACCAAGAGATTTCCATACTGGCCACAACCTATCAATGTTAGCATGGTGAGAATAGAAAATAGGGTCTCTTCCTGCGGAATAGAAGTTCCCCAAGTCCTCATGCAGGCCCTCGGTGCCCCCAGTCCACCTATGGACAGCACCATGAGGGAGGTTCTCTACGGTGCCACGTCCAGCTTTACCAGGATCAGTGTTTCCAGCACGATATTCGCCGCCGAAGAAGAGAGAGGGAATCTTGGCACCTGACACCATTGTGCGGTACATGAGGGAGAGGTTGGCTGTTGCTTGCTCTTCAGGCGTCAATGGTTTTTCTTCATTGATAGTGTAGTCAAGGTCAACAAACTTTGGTGGTAGATGTATTGGATTTCGGAGAGGGTCATAGAGTGGTGAGTTAGGATCAGCATAATAGGAAGGCATTGGCATGCCATCGGGGGAGTCCCAGTTCCAAAAGGGGAGGGCAAAGTTAGGGTCGAGGTCTTTGATCAAGCTCCCCAAGATTCTCTCATAGAAATAGATGTACCATCGGTGGAAGGGAAGAAAGAGCCAGGAATCGTGGACTTGCAACTCAAGATTAGGGAACCCAACTTGTTGATATGCACCATTACAATAAGCGCAATGGATGTTGGCTTGTTGCTTGAAACTGCGAGGATCATCATCAGGGAGGGCTTTCATGCGACGAATGGCTTCTTTGTAGTTTTGGATATAAGTAGCATCAACATACTGTGCAGCTGGTCTCATCTTAACTCGGGGATTCACTGGGAACTTGAAGTCTATGATTTTTGAGGAAAGTGGGGGACAACATTCGACGTCTTGGGAACCTGCGTGAGCTGGACCGCACTTGGTAAGATCTGGAGGGAGGATGGGATCAGCAAGGGACAACAATGGGTCATTGCTTAGACCATAAAGGCCTCCTAGGCCAATGAGGATGTTTCTTCTTTCAAACATCCCTAGACCTAGATTGTTTTCTTTTGAATGTTTTTCTGGGTCACCTTCCTTTGTGGCTTTGCATGACACTCTGGAAACGTAGTATTGGCTTGGTTTTGCAACTTTTGGGGCCTTGGACTTATGGTTTCTGATCAAGAAGGGACTGCATGAAGAAAAGGTAGAAAGAGGGGCAGCATTATTGGCCGTGATGGAAAGGAGTGGAGGAGGAGTGTATAGAGAAGCCATGAAGTTATGTTGATTTAGGCTTCTGAACTTGCACTCCCATTTTATAGTGAAATTGTAGAGGCTGTTCTCTTTATTATAAAATAAAAAATATTGAAAGATTTAACATTGGCAATTTGGCATCAATAATCACGTGAATATAGTGGGAAGAATGGAACGATGAATACGACAACGAATTCGTACACTCTCCTTTCTTGATTTTTACTGGAGTCGACACTCTAACAGAGATTACGTGAGTTCCTTACTTCCTCACTGTTTTTCCATATCCATTGTGATTGTTACTTTTCGTCAAACTTCGTACTATATAGCAGCGTACGACCCGAATTATGTGGCTGTATGCCTGTATCAATATCATTCATAGTATCACATTAATTTGTTTCGTTTGTTTTCTTTTCTGTAATTAATAATCTTGGCACATCTTTTGCTGCCTATTAATTTATTATTTTTGTTTGGCTTTTCAAAAGAGTGCTGCTATATAGTACCAATTATTTGGAAACGAATCTAACGAAAGAGCAAAAATCACAATGGGAAAGATCAAAATGAAAACCAGGCAACGGACGGAAATCATGCAAATACGGACCAATGAAAAACAAAGGATAAGACCATAGGAATTCGTATTCGTACCATTGATCATTATCCTTTTCAAAATCAGGACGCGTAATAAGTTAGACAATAAATTTAGCATACTCGAAAGGAAGTAGTACATGTTGGTTCCACCAGTGAAACAACCAAAATCACTTTTACAATAATCAATTGTTGGTTTGATCATTTTTAAAGATGTTTGACTCTTTGGTCTGAAAGTAATTTTGCATTCCAAATCAATTTTACTTGAAGCAGCTTGGAGTAACTTTTGTTTTTGTATTAAAAAATTACACTAAATTTTATATCAAATTTGCTTTTAAAATTAAAACATTCAAACTTAAATAACTTAACTTCAAACTCAATTATATAAAATTAATTCTATTCAAAATCAATCATGTTTGTCAGACGTTCATCCAAGCACTCACATAGTCTATGTCATTATATGCAAGGAAAAATTTGGGCAATTTTTCGTGGTCCAAACCAAAGAATCTCGTTTAAACGTAAGGAGATATTCTTTCTTGAGATATTTCTAATATTTTTCATGCACCACTACTGTAGATTTATAATTTAATTATTTTGTAATAATAACAATGTAATATTTAATATATTTAGTAAATCTTGTTATTAATGAAGGTGGTGATTCACTGTGTTAATTGAATATTTGAAATATTTTTTTTTATAATATAAAGCTAATAATTTGTTTAATTATATTAGCTTATATTATGAATTTTATGAATTTTTTAATATTTATTGAGTTAACACGTTTTGTTAGTTACTTATCGGTTTCATTAGTAACCCATTAACTCAATATCTTCTTTGAGTTGATGACCATAGTCTGATATATATGCTGCGAATATGGCTAAATTGATGTTTCATGCATGCTACATTTTTTTGGGTACATCATGCTGCATTTTATTCGGGTAATCTTCATCATCATCATATTTTTTTTTCATCATATTTTTTTTTTATAAGCAAACAAGTTGATTAAGAAGAATATAATTAGACAAAAGAACACTCCCTGTTCAGGACTAGAAAACAGCAACTAATCCTATACTACCCAGTCCCTGTACACAAGTCCAATACCAGCAACTATGTCCTATAGCATGCTTTCAAATAACAAATGGAATTTATGCACCAATCCATAAAGGAGATCTTGTACCAGCAATCATCATCATCATTATGGTTAGAAATTTGGAAATCATGCACGGACCCTACTTATAATGTTCGGAGTTTAACTTTTGGACTCGTTATTTTATGAGGAATTTTACTTAATTACCATGCATATATAGTAGGGAGATTAGTCTCATAGGAATGTAGGTTCTGGGATTTTTTTTATGTGTATAAAGATATAACAGTTACTTGGGACATGTTTATTATATTATAGGTTGAGTTAAAGTAATTTGAGATGTGTGTTTGACATTAATTAATGTTTAAGGCTGTGATGGAAAGTGGTGGTGGAGGGTATAGAGAAGCCATTAAGTTATGTTGATTTAGCTAGGCATCTCTTTGCACTCCCATTTTATAACGAAGTTGTACAGACTTCTCTTTAATAAAAAAATATTGAAAGATATTTTTTAATTTTTTTCAATATTTAAAAAAAATCTAAAAAAAGTAAAATAAAATTAAAAAATTGAAAGATTTAACATTGGCAATTTGGCATCAATAATCACGTGGATAGTGAATTATTGACTGTATGTCGGCAAGCTTTTTGAGCGTACAAATGCGTGTAATTTCACTTGAAAAAGACCAAACTAGGATAAGTTGATCTTAAGAGTAATTTGGTCCCTACTCCATCTTTATTAGAGATAAGTAAAATACTTTTTATCCTGTTATAGTTAAGAGAGTTTTTCATTAATATTAAATTAATTTCACATCTTACCCAAACAATTTTTCTTTATGGTAAAAGTTTGTTTTTTAAAAGAAGGTTGTATGTTTAGATAAGTTGATTAAATTGTAAAACAAACTCTTTTTTATATGAGAAAAAAGTTGGTTTTTTGAGAAGTCAAGATTTGAAACTTATTTAAAGAGTTGTTAGATTATTTTGAAACCAATTATGACATTCTTTACATTTCACCCCAGCAAGACTAATTAGCTACCACTTGTCCAGACTCACGCAAATCAATTACTGGTTACCGCATATTCCTTGGCTATTCAATCATCTCTTGGAAATCCAAGAAACAACCTATTGTCGATCATCATTAGAAGCCGAGTATAGAGCATTGGCAACCACTGTTTGTGAACTCCAATGGCTCACTTATTTGCTGAAAGATTTTCAAATTCCTTTCATATCTCCATCTTTATTTTATTGTGGCAGCCAATCTGCACATCATATTGCTGTGAATTCCTCATTTCATGTAGGAATAAAACATATAGAATTGGATTGTCACATTGTACGAAAAAAGCTTCGAGTAAAGCTCTTTCATCTATTACCTAGCTATTGCTAGCCCAAATAACTTGGCCCATGTTCTCACCAAGCCATTGGATCCTACTCCAATTCAAGATTTTGTATAGTGATGAGTATATCCTCATCATATACTTGGCTCTCCTATATAAGCCTACGTACTTCACATTATTCAATACAATGAATATTATTCAGTTTAATTCTTTCTTCCATATGTAATATCCTACCTCATTTTAGTTTATAATGAAGTGAGAGATTCAAATATTGTATGTGTGTGTTTGAAGCAGAATAAAAATTATGTTATTTGGTTACTGAATTTTGTTTTCTTTAGTGACTTATACAGTGAAAGAAGGATATTGGTTAACACTTGACCAAGCAAATAAGGAAGAAAGACACTCAATAAAAATCAAACAAAGCTATAGTATCTGATGCTAAGAGATGAACAAAATTAAAGATGAAGACCCATCGAATGAATGTGATACGACCCAAACACATGGAGCAACTACAAGCCCAAATGAGAAGCTCAAAAGTATTATAATGAAACCCAATGAAAGCCTTTTAGTTATAACCTTTTTAATTATGCAACTATTTTATTTTAAAATTGTAAGTAGCTGGATAACTCTATTGGATAACTCTAGAATGCCAGGTGGCTAGAGCAACCCACCTCTATTGTAACAAATACCCCTTTATATAAGGAATGATGAAATGAATGAAGGATCAAGAAGAATTATGAACAATTTTATCTTTGGTTTTCCTTCTCTTCCTTAACTCTCTGGAGCTTCATCGTTGCTCGAAAAGGATACCCTATCATTTGGTGCTTTCATTTCGTTCCTCATGCCTCCTCCATTTTCTTCCACATCTACCACCATTCCAGCCCAATCAACCAACCTCAGTTTCATCCATGGCTACTCCAAACCACCATTGTTAGATCCCACTCACCAATATGCTCTGTAGCAACTAAGACAAATAGGTTCGGTTTCGGATTTTCAACTGCAATTTGAAACCATTTCTCAACGTGTTATCTGCATGTCCGCAGCGGATCGTCGCGATTACTTCATTGATGGCCTCCGAGACGACATCGGCAGTGAAGTGCGGATATGACACCCCTACCACTTGTCTCACGCCATTGAGTTAGCAAAGCAAATTGAAGCAAAGCTGGAAAAGGAGAGGCAGAACTTCTAGTCGATGCTCACCCCCTTCTTCGAGAAGCTCGGGTTGCTGTTAACAGGAGTAGCTCAAACTCGGGCTTCAAATTTGGATGCAGATTCGAACTTCGTTTCCGTCCTCGGCTCTGATTCTAAATCCATTACGATTTCAGCACTACAAAAAAAGGCGTGATTACCGACGGCCAAAATCCGTCGGTAATGCAAAAAATCCGTCGGTAATGCGCTTTTCCGACGGATTTTCCGACGGACCAAATTCCGTCGGTATCCGGCTCGTAGGAAACGGTTTCCGACGGACCTAGGATCCGTCGGAAACGTAATTTCCGCCGGTAACGTTTCCGACGGAATTTCCGTCGGTAACTTTCCGACGGAAAAATCCGCCGGTAACGTTACCGACGGCTTTTTCCGTCGGAAAGTTTCCGGCGGAAATTTCCGTCGGTAACGTTTCCGGCGGATTTTTCCGTCGGTAACGTTTTTTAATTTTTTTTAAATTTTTTTTTAATTTAAATATTAATTACTAAATCAATTTTGTTAATAAAATTAAGTTTTTTTATTATAAATAATTTGTTATATAGATCAAAAAAAGAAATCACAAATAATTAAAAAGACAATTAAATTTAAATTAACATTAATATTCCACACATACAATATCCGTCAGTCTAGAAAACACAAGTAAATAAATCTAAAACTATCCTAATCATCATCATCATCATCATCATTATAGTACTCATCATCATCATCATTATGTAGGGGGAGTTCACCGGTGTCAGACCATCATGCTGCGGCGCAGAAGCCACACCGGCATCATGCGGCTGCGGTGGTGCCATGGTAGAAGTAGTGGCTGGTTGGCTGGCATGGATGACCCCCTCTAGAGCGCTGCGCCTCTCTGGTGGAAGCAGCTCGAGCAAAGAGCTCATCACCGTAGACCAAGTCTCCATCTGCTGCTCCATGCGCTCTGCGTGCTGCTGCATGCGCTGTGCATGCTGCCTCTGCTCCTGCATCTGCTGCCTCAGCTGCCGCATCTCCTCCGTGTCCTGTGAGCCGGAGGATGTAGGCTCCCGAATGGTCAAGCTCGGCATCGAGGCCCGAGTGATGGAACGAGCCATAGTCGCGGTACCGTAAATGCGACCCTTCTTCTTCCCACCCGCCACTTCCATCCAGACCTGGGTCTGTAGTCGGTCGACCTCGGCGGGGTCCAGCTGGGAAGGATCCGAGGCACCAGAGCAGGAGGCGACCTCAGACGCTACCTGACTGAACCTGGCATTGTACTCTGCCTGCGTTACAAAAACTATATTATTAGACTATAATAATGAAAAATAAATCAAATGTAAAGAGATACTTAAATTAGCTCACCACTGTCTGCCTCGACCTCTCATCAACAAACTCGCCAGTGTCTGCGCGAATATGTGTCTGCTCAAACACGATAGGGACATCAACCGAGTGGGTAAGCTGTCCTAGCTGCAGCCGACAAGAAATATAATCACTTATTTATAAAATAAATCATATAAAAAAAACAAAAAATACTACTATTTATATGTGCATACCATGTTAATGGCATGCTGCATATGGCTAATCGAGCCACCAGTGTGCATGCTCCCACCCTTCTCGGAAGCCCGATTTCTCTTTGCCTGCTCACACTTCGCCTTGTACTCTGGAGTGTCCCAGTACGCACAAAGCTGGGGCCAAATTCTGGGGCCTATGTAATCTGGGCGCACTCGAGATTCCCTAGCCGTCGCGAGCATGTCCCTCAGTCGACTAGACGCTCTTTCGTCAAATATGACGCGTATCTGTGTAGCATGCTCCGGTAACCAGCGCACAAGGGCCTATTAACAAAGAAGAAATATCAATTTTATACAAAAAATAACAAATATATAAACTGCGTGAAAAATAAATATATAAAATATAGGAAAAAATGAAACAAGTTACCCCGAATCGTGTGAAGATACGATCGCGGTCTTCCTTCGGTATCCTCCCCCACGATGGCCAGAAGCGACGATATTGTGCCTTGAGGGCGTAGGTAACGTTCTTCGATCCCACTTTCGATGGGATGAAGCTGCAAAAGTTTAAAATTTTATTAATTCAACAATATGCATATCAACAAATATATACTTATCGGATAAATATGAAATAGTCAAAGTTTAAAAATTTCTTACGATCCAGAAACAGGCGTGACCCATGGTCGATCCTCAGGTCTGGGAATCCTGGCCCACTCAGGCAAGTTCTCAGGTGCGACCAAGTGCTGGCCGGACGATGTGGATGGAATGTCCGTGCCGTGAGGGTATGCGGCCCCGGATGATGAGGGTGGAATGGTCGGGTCAGGCTGTGCCGACATACCAGGAGTCGGCATAAATGATAATCCTGCTGCCTGTGTGACATATGCAGCTGATGTAGGTGGTGCTGGGTGTGGGTGTGGTGCAAATCCAGTAGGGGGCGGCGAGTAGCCGGCTAGTGAGCCTCGTGGGGCAAATCGAGTGGGTGGAATATGTGTGGAGGAGGGTGTAGGGTGCGTCGGGGATGGTGTATGGGCAGGGGATGGTGTAGTATGGGTCGGGGAGGGTGTAGAATGAGTAGGGGAGGGTGTAGAACGGTCGAGGGAGGCTGCTGTAGCTGGAGTGGGTGCGGTGGGTGCAGAGGAACCTGCACCAAGGCGGGCAAGCACCTGAGACTTAATGGTGTATCGGCCTCGCTTAGCCTTCCCCTTCCCCTTATCACCGCTAGGCGATGGGGGGCGGGGCGGCTCTCCTCCTGATGCTGACATATCTTTTTTTTTATCACAATTATAAGTCAATGTAAAAACAATAAATCAATCGACATTTAACAGCATAATCTAATAAGCAAAATTTTAAAATACAACTAAATTACAAAAGTCTTACATTTAAATGAAAAAAAAATTTACAAAATACATGATACTGTAACTTAGCAGTAAAATTCCTATTCAGACTCGGTATCATCTTCTGATTGTAAGTCTGACTCTTCTTCTTCTTGCATTGAGTCATCACTTTGGATTTCTCCCTCTGATGATGCATTAATCGATACCGATGGATTAGCAATGGCCACTTCTTCCCCATCATCAGCAGATCCCAACATGCCAGTAATACGCTCGACCTCAATTACTTCATTGACATGTGACGATTCATCCGCCTGGAAGGGCATATCATCGTCTGCATTATCGCTTTCTATGCGACCCCTAGGTTTGGTAGTGATAGCAACACACCAACCTCGTTTGTCCGCTCGCATTGCTGGATAAGGGACATAGTAAACTTGTTTGGCATTGTGAGCAATGATAAACGGATCAAATTGTTGATATCTTCTATCCATGCGAATGTCCACAGTGCCATACTTGGGATCCACCTTTGTGCCTGTCTTCGATGGATCAAACCAGTTACAATAAAATAATACTACTTTTTTAGGATAAGTAGTAGTATTGTATTGTAACTCGTATATGTGTTCATGACTCCATAAAAATCACCAGTACCTTCACCCTGTACAACAACCCCGCTATTAATGGTCTTTTTGCCAACGTTCCATTCATCTATGTGGAATTTATACCCATTAACGAAGTATGTATGCCATGATCTTACACTGCTGTAGGGCTCGTACGCCAAATCTCTCAAGTGTTGATTTAGCACACTTAATGGTTGCTGATACACCTATGAATTTATAAGTCATATTACAATATTTTCATTTTCAATTAGCAATTAAGCTTAATATATTGTTTGCTAGGTTATACGACACTTACTTGTTGTTTGAACCATTCAGGAAACTGGGCATGTGTACGAGCAGAAGCATCTTGGTCACTAATTTGATTAATTTGCAGGAACACACTGACAAATTAATAAAATACGTACAATGTGTTAAAATAGAATATGATATACCGTGTGAGACATTATTTAAAAAATTAGTCTTTCAAACTTACTCATGGTATGGTTTCACCTCTGTGCAATTTATCAACACGTGAACATGAGCTGACTCATACTCCTCATCACTTAACCAATATATAAGCTCTTTGCCAGCATGACGGCCAGGAAGATTAAATACGGATAGCATATACGGATACCCTCCACCATCAGCATCAACCTCGTTCCTAATATTCCGTGGTGCCAACATGAAGTTTGTTTGAAATAGTGGGAACAAAAATAGGTTGTCTCACGGTGTAAGTAGGACGCACAGATTGATCCTTCCACCCTAGCCTTGTTTTTAACTGATCGTTTAGAGTCGCCCATGAATCTAAGAAATAACAACTATTAGTCACAAGTCATTATTCAAGGGACGTTAATTGTTACAATGTGAAAATATAAAAATATTACCTTTCAAACGGATACATCCACCTATATTGTACTGGTCCACCAAGCCTCGCTTCGTATGCAAGATGCACAGGGAGATGTTCCATTGAGTCAAAAAAACCTGGGGGAAATACCCTCTCCATCTTGCAAAGAATTGTTGGAATTTTTTCTTCCATCATCTTCAGACCATCCGCACTTAAAGTTGCAGAGCATAAATCTTTGAAGAAATGACTGATTTCTGTAAGCGGGTTCGAAATGACCGAGGGCAACGAGCCGAAAGCAATAGGAAGCAAACACTCCATGAATACATGACAATCATGACTTTTCATCCCATGAAGCCTGCCAGTTCTTACATCAGCACATCGTGCCAAATTAGAGGAATAACCATCAGGCATCCTAAGGTCTTTTAACCACCGACAAATTGACTTTGCTGTGGATGTATGCCTTGACAGGTACATATATTTTGATGAATGACAAAAGCAATTTTAAGTCTAAAGGACTTATCTGCAAAAAGCGTGAAAAAGGCCAAACGATCAGTCAAGATTAGGCAAAGCAATCAAGAGGGGTAAAAAGGGAATTTTACTACTTGTATTGATTGTTTTAGAATAATCTGTAAATGGTAAGTAGGGTTTTCAATTTAATATGATCACTCACACACACACATATTTAACATGTGCTTTAAAAGATAAATCATATGATTAAATAAATAATAACATGTGATTAAAACTGACAATTAAAACTGAGCTTAATTGGGCAATCTTTCCTTAATTGTCAAGTTTTTGAAAAACCACCTGATACACACCATAATCGATTATGGAAATGCTATAATCGATTATGAGTCGTGGTTAAATGGCTTTAATGAGTGTTAATGAGTAATTATGATATTAAAGCCGTTGATTTCAAATTTTGAATATAATAATCGATTATTGAAATTGGATAATCGATTATGACCTTACTGACTTCCAACGTGCTACACCTGAAACCCTGTAATCGATTATGTAATCGATTATAGTATTTTATTAAAGAGTCAGTAACATCATAATCGATTAAGGCAATCGATTATCTTCTTTGGTGAAAAAGCAGTGAAGACATAATCGATTATGGTAATCGATTATGACCTTTCTGTCCAGACGCGCGCTTCATGTAAACACATTAAATAATCGATTATGGACTTTAGATAATCGATTATGCTGCGGCTGAAATGCATTTTAAGAGGCTTGACCTAATTTCACACTGAACCCTAACCTATTCTCTATAAATAGGAAGCCTGGCAGCCTTGGAAAAATGCCCCATCTACTACTCTCTTCTACTCTCTATTGTGCTTAAACTCTGATTACTATTTTCTTTTACTCTTGCACTTACACGTGATCATATTATTTTGAGAAACTTATACACCATATAGGTGTTGCTATTTGAGCTTCAAGTTGTATTTCATATCTGCACTTTTGAGTGCTTTCTCATTGTAAAACTTTTATAGTTTGTTTTTTTTTAAGTGAGTGTGATCTCACGAACGGTTTCTTGAGGTTCTTGCACAAGGGATAGTACGTCCTGTGATTGTGTTAAGAATTCTCTACTTTGTAAAGGTTCTAGTTTAGCCTGTTTTAAAAACTAGAGTTGATTGAAATCCCTTGGTCGTATTGCCTTGGGGACTGGACGTAGGCCACGTGGGTAGTTGTGTGGCCGAACCAGGATACATCACTGTGTCATCTTCTTCCCTATCTCTTTATTTATCGCAACGTTTTTATTTTCCATACGCTTTATTTCATAAAGTTTCATTATTAAGTTATTGTTTATCAAAACAAGTTTTGAACTTAGTTTAATTTGCAAAAAGTTTTCAAAAATCAATTCACACACAATTCACCCCCCTCTTGTGTTTGAGGTCACTTGTCAACAAGTGGCATCAGAGCTTAACTCTTGGATATAAAGGACGAAACCGTCTCAAGAGGAAAGATGACTTCAAACAGTTTTCGTAATGAGGGTAATTCCGTAAACAGACCTCCATCGTTCGATGGTGAGGGGTATGGTTATTGGAAAGAAAGAATGCAAATCTTTTTAGAAGCATCTGATATTGATATTTGGGATGCTGTGGAAAATGGTCCATTTATCCCCAGGCACGAAGTTAATGGTGCTTCGATGGATAAACCAAAAAATCTTTGGACCGACGAGGAAAAGAAAAAGGTCCAATACAATTTGAAAGCTAGGAACATCATCACCTCAGCTTTAAGCTACGATGAGTTCTATAGGGTCTCAAATTGCAAGACCGCTAAAGAAATGTGGGACACCCTTGAATTGACCCATGAAGGCACTACCGAGGTCAAAAGGGCTAGGATGAACACATTAACCCATGAGTATGAGCTATTTAGGATGAAACAAGGTGAAAGCATACAAGATATGCAGAAACGCTTCACCCATATAATAAATCATCTTAGGGCTCTTGGGAAGGTGTTTAATAATGAAGATTTAATAAATAAAGTTCTTAGATGTTTAAATAGAAGTTGGCAACCCAAAGTAACTGCGATTTCCGAATCACGTGATTTAACATCTATGTCTTTGGCAACTCTATTTGGTAAATTGCAGGAACATGAACTTGAGTTGAACCGCCTCATTGAAAGCGAGGAAAGTGATAAGAAAAAGAAAGGGCTTGCTCTCAAAGCAAGTATAAGTGAAACAAATGAGGAGGATATTGACTTTGATGAACTTGATGAGCTTGGTGAAGGAGATGAGAATATGAGTCTAATGGTAAGAAAATTTAAGAAATTTATGAGGAACAAAGGGAAAACACAACCAAGCTTCACTCCTCAAAAGAAGGTTGATGGAGAAGGAACCACTTATGTGCCAACGTGCTTCAACTGCAAAAAGAAAGGTCACATAAGGCCCGAGTGTCCTCTAAGTCAAAAGAAGAATGACAAGTTTGAAAAGAGGCCACAAAAGGACAAAAGAGGAAGGAGAGCATACATTGCTTGGGAAGACAATGACATGGACTCCTCCGATGAATCCGACAACGAGGAGGCAAACCTTTGCCTTATGGCCAATCATGAGGACGATGAGGATGAGGTAACTGATAATGAAATTGAAAATGAATTGTCATATGATGATTTACTTTGTGCATGTGAAGAATTGAATAATGAAAGCATGCGTCTTAGGAAAATCATTTTATCTTCAAAGAAAACCATTTCTAATCTTGAAACAAAAATAGGTTTATTAAATAAAGAAATGGAGGCTATCAAGGAAAAACAAATTCTTTCAAACAAAACCTCATCATGCTTATCATGTGAAAACAAAATAAATGAAATTTCAAAATGCAATGAATGTAGTGTTTTGAAAAACAAAATTGAGGACTTGTATGATATTCTTGCAAAATTTACAAATGGGAGAGACAACCTCAATGTTTTGCTAGGAAATCAAAAAGGAACCTATGATAAAGCCGGCTTGGGTTATCACCCCAAACTACATGAAAAATCCTTTAAAAAGTTTTTTAACCCAACCAATACTTCTAGTAGTCCTTTTGTAAAATGTTTCTATTGTGGTAGAAAGGGACATACTGCATCTATTTGCAATGCTAGAAAGAATGTGAATGTCAAAGGGAAGAAGGTATGGGTTAAAAAGGGCAATGCGCCCAAAGCTAACTCTCAAGGACCCAACATGACTTGGGTACCAAAAGTTAAAACTTGAAATTGTTTTGTAGGTGTGCTTGAAAGCAAGGAACTCAAATTGGTATCTTGATAGCGGATGCTCCAAGCACATGACGGGAGACAAAAACAAGTTCTCCTCTCTCACACCCAAAAAGGGTGGATTTGTTTTCTACGGTGACAACAACAAAGGTAGAATCTTGGGAATTGGAACGGTTGGTAAGAGTCCAAATCCCATCATTGAAAATGTTTTATATGTTGAAGGTTTAAAACACAATCTTTTGAGTATTAGCCAACTGTGTGATAAGAACTTCAATGTTGTGTTTGATAACTTAAAATGCACGGTCATAGATTCTAAAAATCAAACCAAGTTAATTGGACAAAGAATTGGAAATATCTATATGGTTTGCTTAGATGACCTACCTTCAAATGATGTATGCTGTCTAATTAGCAAAGAGGATGAAACTTGGCTATGGCATAGGAGGATGGCCCGTATTCACATGGACCATCTTAATAAGTTGGTTCGCAAGGACTTAGTAATTGGTTTACCAAAGCTCCGTTTTGAAAAAGACAAAATGTGTGATGCTTGTCAAAAAGGAAAACAAGTAAAGGCCTCTTTCAAAACTAAAAATGTTATTTCTACAAACCGGCCTTTACAGCTTTTTACATATGGATTTGTTTGGTCCATCTAGAACCATGAGCTTTGGTGGTAATTACTATGCACTTGTAATTGTGGATGACTATTCTCGCTATACATGGACATTGTTTATTTCTCATAAAAATGACGCTTTCGGTGCCTTTCGTAAACTTGCCAAGGTTATTCAAAACGAGATGGGATTAAACATTGTAACTATCCGAAGTGATCATGGTGGTGAGTTCCAAAATGAGGCATTTGAGGCCTTTTGTACTGAAAATGGAATCGAGCATAATTTTTCCTCACCAAGGACTCCCCAACAAAATGGGGTGGTGGAAAGGGAAAATAGATCTCTAGTAGAGCTAGCGAGGACGATGCTCAATGAGACCAACCTTCCTAAGTATTTCTGGGCAGACGCGGTAAGCACCGCATGCTATGTGATGAATAGAGTCCTTATAAGACCTATTATGAAACAAACGCCCTATGAAATTTACAAGGGAAGGAAGCCTAACATCTCCCACTTTCACGTATTCGGATGTAAGTGCTTTGTTTTAAATAATGGTAAAGAAAATCTTGGTAAGTTCGATGCTAAAGCTGATGAAGGTATATTTCTTGGATATTCCAATTCTAGTAAAGCTTTTCGAATATATAATAAAAGAACTATGACCATTGAAGAATCTGTGCATGTATCTTTTGATGAGACTAACCCTAAAATTGTAGTAGAGGAAAGTGTTGATGATGTTGCAGAAATTCTGGGAAACACTCTTCTTGAGGAGAAAAGAACTCAAGAGGAGAACATTATTGATCAACCACCTCCACAAGAAGAAGAGACACCCCTTCCAGATTTACCAAGAGAATGGAGAACATCAAGACACCATCCTCTTGACAACATAATAGGTGATATATCAAAAGGGGTAACAACTCGAAACTCTCTTAATCAAATATGTCATTACATGGCTTTCGTTTCTCAAATTGAACCTAATAATGTTGATGAAGCCATAGTAGATGAACATTGGACACTTGCCATGCAAGAAGAATTAAACCAATTTGAAAGAAATGATGTTTGGGAATTAGTCCCTAAACCCAAAAACCATTTAGTAATTGGAACTAAGTGGGTTTTTCGTAACAAGCTAGATGAAAATGGAATAATAACTAGAAACAAAGCTAGACTTGTTGCTAAGGGCTATAACCAACAAGAGGGCATAGACTTTGATGAAACCTATGCTCCCGTAGCTAGACTAGAGGCTATTCGTATGCTTCTTGCTTTTGCTTGCATCATGGACTTTAAACTTTTTCAAATGGATGTCAAAAGCGCCTTCTTGAACGGTTTTATTCAAGAAGAGGTTTATGTGGATCAACCTCCTGGATTTACAAATTATGAATTTCCAAACCATGTTTTCAAACTGAAAAAGGCTTTATATGGACTAAAGCAAGCCCCTAGGGCTTGGTATGAACGCCTAAGCAAATTCTTACTTGAAAATGGTTTTCAAAGAGGAAAAGTTGACACCACACTTTTTATCAAAAATAAAAAGCATGACATTTTACTTGTGCAAATATATGTGGACGACATAATTTTTGGTGCCACTAACGAAGCTTTGTGCAAGGATTTTTCAAAAATTATGCAAAGTGAATTTGAAATGTCAATGATGGGGGAGCTCAACTACTTTCTTGGGTTGCAAATAAAGCAATCAAAGGAAGGAATATTCATCAATCAGTCAAAGTACTGCAAAGAGCTTCTTAAGAAGTTTGGGATGGACAATTCAAAAGAACTATCAACTCCCATGAGCACATCCTGTTACCTTGACAAGGATGAAAATGGTAAATCCGTCGACATAAGTAAGTATAGAGGTATGATAGGCTCTCTTCTTTATCTTACTGCTAGTCGCCCTGATATAATGTTTAGTGTTTGCATGTGTGCACGTTTTCAATCGAACCCAAAAGAATCACATCTCGCCGCGGTAAAACGCATCATGAGATATCTCATTGGCACACAAAACATGGGTTTATGGTACCCTAAAGGGGCAGATTGTACCCTAATTGGATATTCGGACTCTGATTTTGCGGGTTGCAAATTAGACCGAAAAAGCACTAGTGGAACTTGCCACTTACTAGGAAATGCTTTGGTTTCTTGGCATAGCAAGAAGCAAGCAAGTGTGGCTTTATCCACCGCCGAAGCAGAATACGTTGCGGCGGGTAGTTGTTGCGCACAAATCATTTGGATGAAGCAACAGTTAAATGATTATGGAATTAATCTCAACACTGTTTCCATAAAATGTGACAACACAAGTGCCATAAACCTCACTAAAAATCCTGTGTATCACTCAAGGACTAAACACATTGAAATTAGACATCACTTTATTAGGGATCATGTTCAAAAAGGGGATTGCATGATTGAATTTGTTGAAACAACCAAACAACTTGCAGATATTTTTACAAAACCCCTATCAAAAGAAAGCTTCTTTTTCATAAGAACTGAATTAGGGATTTTGAATCAGTCATGCATTTCTGCATAACACACCTTGTTATTTGCTAATATGTTTATTGAGTGTGCAGGCAGAAAGAGCATAATCGATTATCATAATCGATTATGCCACAATAAAAGTTTCAGTCCACAAAACAGAGAAGTCATAATCGATTACCATAATCGATTATGCATCCACTGTCTCTTTAGGCAGCGTGGACAGGAAGATGATAATCGATTAGCACAATCGATTAGCACTACATCTCAGAAATCCAGAAACATACTAATCGATTACATAATCGATTAGTGTTCTTCAAAGTGCATCAATAATCGATTTTCTGATGAAGAACCCAGAAAATAATCGATTACCTAATCGATTATTTGAAGCTGAAGGGTTGGCGCCAAAACCACACGGGCAAGATCCAGCCAATCAGGAGCTGCTAGGTCAGCAAAATAATCGATTATGAGAGTAACATAATCGATTATGGCGCGAGTTTATAAGGTAAATCCGAACCCTAACGTCATTTGTGCTTACTTTATCACTGTTTCTGCGCCCCCACTATCTCTTTTCTCTGGTTTTTCTGCTGCATCACCCATCTTTTTCAAACTCTTCATCCTACCACACTCCTATCATCATCATGCCTCCCAAACGCCAAAGAACAGCAGCGATCAATCCGGGTCCACTTACACAAGAACAAGTGGATAAATGGTTCACCAATGGGGATCAGTTGGCAACCTACATGAGCACCTACATTGGAAAAGAGATTCAGAAACACCGTTTTCTGGACATTGAATGGATGCGGAAGAGCAACTTCAAATTTTTGGAGTATCTGGACTATGCAGAAATCACTGAGTTTCTGTCACAATCAGAGGATGTCTACCCAGACTTGGTTAAGGTATTTTACTGCAACCTTAGGCTAGTTGATGGCATATTAATGTCTGAAGTTTGTGGGAAACCCATTCGTCTCAGTGATGAGGCGTTTGGAAGAGTTGTTGGTTTGCCTTCTGAAGGCACTTATGCCACTGCCGAGGGTCCTGCTGCGGAACCCTTGGTAAATGAATTTGCTAGAATCCAAGCCATCAAGGATGTCTTATCTGATCCTTCTGATGCTAATGACAAGGAAATAACTGGTGGGCAAATGAAAGTGCAAAGCAGGTTGTTGCACTATGTGGTAGCTAGACTTCTATTTCCTAGACGCCATAATTTTTCACAGCTGCTGAGAATGGATGTTGTTATTCTGTGGTTGCTGGAAAGGAAAAAGAAAGTAAACTGGGCTAGCTTGGTCATGCAGCATATGTATGACAATAGGGGTAGTGCTGAGTTACTCTATGGTCATCTGGTGACCCGCATCATTAGGCATGTTAGGGTTAATCTCACTGGAGAGACTAAGCTGGATTACAAGAAATTTCATGCTATGATGAAAGAGGGTACAATTAACCAGATGGGAATCATGTCTCGAGGTGGTGATTGGGAATACAAACCCAAAGGATGGAAATGGCGCACAACTGAGCAAACCAATACAGGTGAAGCATCATCTTCACAGGCACCTCCTGCTACAACCTCACCAGAAATGATGGCCTTACTTGAGAGTATTTTAGCTGAGGTTCGGGTGAACACCACTGAGATACGAGCAAACTCTACGGCTATTCATGAGCTCTCACTGGAAGTAAAATCCTTGGAGCGTAGAGTCACTGCATCTGAGGCCACTCCACTCCGTGGAACCCCACAGCCTCAGGTTGACTTGGACAGCAGCAGCAGCACTGATGATGGCACTGATGGTGATGATGATGTTGATGATGATGGTGGTAATGATGATGGAGGAGATGGTGGTGATGAGTACTATATATAGTACTATTTTATATTTAGTTTATACATTTCACTACTGTTTTTTTTTTTGGGATGACTGTATATTTCTGGCACTTTAGCTTCCGTATGCACACTCTTTAAATTATCTATAACTATGATGTGTGGTTTACTATTTACATGCATGCCATGGCTAAATTTAACTCATGCTTAAATTTATCTCATGCCATGTAATATTTACTTGCTTTTCCCGCTTTTTGATAATGCCAAAAGGGGGAGAGATATTTGAGTGCATGCTTAAGGGGGAGAATTTTGAGAATTTCAAAATATTGCATGAAGTGAGGGGGAGTTGAGCAAACATTTTAAAACTCAGATATATATACTCATTGCTCTAACTCTATATTTTAGAAATTCCCTCCTGAGATGTTTGTCATCATCAAAAAGGGGGAGTTTGTGGATGTATGCCTTGACAGGTACATATATTTTGATGAATGACAAAAGCAATTTTAAGTCTAAAGGACTTATTTGCAAAAAGCGTGAAAAAGGCCAAACGATCAGTCAAGATTAGGCAAAGCAATCAAGAGGGGTAAAAAGGGAATTTTACTACTTGTATTGATTGTTTTAGAATAATCTGTAAATGGTAAGTAGGGTTTTCAATTTAATATGATCACTCACACACACACATATTTAACATGTGCTTTAAAAGATAAATCATCATATGATTAAATAAATAATAACATGTGATTAAAACTGACAATTAAAACTGAGCTTAATTGGGCAATCTTTCCTTAATTGTCAAGTTTTTGAAAAACCACCTGATACACACCATAATCGATTATGGAAATGCTATAATCGATTATGAGTCGTGGTTAAATGGCTTTAATGAGTGTTAATGAGTAATTATGATATTAAAGCCGTTGATTTCAAATTTTGAATATAATAATCGATTATTGAAATTGGATAATCGATTATGACCTTACTGACTTCCAACGTGCTACACCTGAAACCCTGTAATCGATTATGTAATCGATTATAGTATTTTATTAAAGAGTCAGTAACATCATAATCGATTAAGGCAATCGATTATCTTCTTTGGTGAAAAAGCAGTGAAGACATAATCGATTATGGTAATCGATTATGACCTTTCTGTCCAGACGCGCGCTTCATGTAAACACATTAAATAATCGATTATGGACTTTAGATAATCGATTATGCTGCGGCTGAAATGCATTTTAAGAGGCTTGACCTAATTTCACACTGAACCCTAACCTATTCTCTATAAATAGGAAGCCTGGCAGCCTTGGAAAAATGCCCCATCTACTACTCTCTTCTACTCTCTATTGTGCTTAAACTCTGATTACTATTTTCTTTTACTCTTGCACTTACACGTGATCATATTATTTTGAGAAACTTATACACCATATAGGTGTTGCTATTTGAGCTTCAAGTTGTATTTCATATCTGCACTTTTGAGTGCTTTCTCATTGTAAAAACTTTTATAGTTTGTTTTTTTTAAGTGAGTGTGATCTCACGAACGGTTTCTTGAGGTTCTTGCACAAGGGATAGTACGTCCTGTGATTGTGTTAAGAATTCTCTACTTTGTAAAGGTTCTAGTTTAGCCTGTTTTAAAAACTAGAGTTGATTGAAATCCCTTGGTCGTATTGCCTTGGGGACTGGACGTAGGCCACGTGGGTAGTTGTGTGGCCGAACCAGGATACATCACTGTGTCATCTTCTTCCCTATCTCTTTATTTATCGCAACGTTTTTATTTTCCATACGCTTTATTTCATAAAGTTTCATTATTAAGTTATTGTTTATCAAAACAAGTTTTGAACTTAGTTTAATTTGCAAAAAGTTTTCAAAAATCAATTCACACACAATTCACCCCCCTCTTGTGTTTGAGGTCACTTGTCAACATTTGCTTCATCAGCGGTTAGAGTGTAACAAGCTTTTGGTTTGACCATTTTTCCATTAGGTAGGGGCTTCAGCTCCAGATCCTTTCGTCTACAGTACAACGCTATGTCCATCCTTGCCTTCTCATTGTCTTTCGTCTTGCCAGACACATTCATAACCGTGTTAAAGATATTGTCAAAGAAATTCTTCTCAATATGCATCACATCAAGGTTATGTCTTAATAGATTATCCTTCCAATACGGTAGTTCCCAAAGATGCTTTGCTTTGTCCAGTTATGCCATTCTCCATACCCCGGTATTTTTGACACACCAACAACAGTGACTTTAGGAAGATCCCTAACTCGGCCCCATATTTGTTCAGGAGTCAACAAAGGCGGTGGACCTTCCTCTTCTATTTGATTCTTTTTGAATGCTAGGGTATTCCTTCGGAAGGGATGGTCAGGATCTACGAACCGACGATGAGAATCAAACCAGGAACTTTTGCCACCATATCTTAGGGTAAAAGCCTTTCCATGTTCCATGCAATACGGGCATGCCAATTTACCATGTGTCGCCCAACCAGAGAGCATGCCATATGCAGGAAAATCATTGATAGTCCACATCAGTGACGCCCTCATCATAAAGTTTCGCTTCTTTGAGACGTCATACGTCAACACACCATTCCACAACTTCTTCAGATCATCGATTAGAGACTGCAAATATACATCTATCCCAGCCTTCGGATTAGATGGTCCCGGGATAAGACAAGTCAGAAACATGTACGGTTTTGACATGCACATCTCAGGAGGCAGATTGTACGGTGTAACAATCACTGGCCAACATGAATATGGCGAGGCTGACGCCTGAATGTACGGGGTAAAACCATCTGAGCATAGTCCAAGTCGTACATTGCGAGGATCTACTGCAAAGTCAGGGTGTACCCGATCGAAGTGCTTCCAGGCCTCACCATCAGAAGGGTGGCGTATAAGGCCCGTATTTCTCCTATTTTCATTATGCCATCTCATATGTCCCGCAGTTTGCGGTGATGCAAACAGTCTCTACAGCCTTGGAATTATTGGCAGATAGAACATTGACTTCACAGGAACTGGTTTGTTTTTACTACGGTCACTGCTTTGAACACGGTACCTGGGTGTCTGGCAGAATTTACATCCTTCCAACATGCTATCATTTGTACCCGAAGCACTGTCATAATATAGCATGCACCCGTTCGGGACAACAGTCTATTCTTTTAGCCCCCAACCCAAGTTTTGACACCAACCGCTTCGCATCATAATAACGTTTTGGTAACAAGTCTTTGAAGGGTGTTACATCTTGAAGCATTTTACAAAAAAAAACTCCAAACACTGCTCGGGCACATTCCAATTGGACTTGCAGGCTAGAAGCCTAACACAAATTGATAATTTTGAATCCGACGCCCCTTCAAACAACGGCTTATTTGTCTCCAACAGCAGATTATAAAATCTCTGCGCTGATTCATTAGGAGGCTCTTCCATGTCATCAGACACATCTGCCTCGAAGTTCCCATGTTGCCCAAGACAATCGTCTACCATCATATGCATTGACTGGAGTTGTTCGACATAGTCGTCATGTAAGCCACTGCTAGATGCACCCATGTGAAGATCGTCAACACCGACATCATTCAGATTAATATCCGGCAACTCCTCACCATGATCAGTCCATATCCAATAATTAGGCTTGAACCCACGTCGATATAGATGTAACTTCACATCATCCTCACTCAAAACTTTCATACAATTGCACTTTATGCACGGACATCGAATCCCCCCTTCTTCTGCATAATCACAATGTTGTTTGGCTTTCGATATAAACTCCTCAACTCCAATTACAAAGGATTGTTTTAGAAGCCGTCTCCCAGACTCGTTCCTATCATATACCCAACTACGGCTCGGGAGATAATATTCCATCCTTCTGCATATCCAGATAAATTGACGTATTTTTAAACATGATACTGTAACCTCAAATCGTTCCCTTTCCTTCAAAGGTGTGGCCCTATCCCATTCGAGGAAAAACTTTTTCACCACTGTATTATACTAGTTAATCATCGCTTCTCATGTCTTATAGCTGACGAATTTTCGGCAGCATTTCCCATTGGTCTCCAAGTACACGACTTGACCGCGATAAGATACCGCAATCAAGCATGGACCCGGAGAACAAACGGAAATACTTCGACCCGAAATTTCATCAACTATATAACAGATGAGAATCAACGAGTAATATATTAGTGGAGAAAAAGTTTTTTCCCAAACTGTCCCAATTGGACAATTCAAGATTCAATAAAATGAGCGATACCATGACCACGAGTACACATGCTCAATAATATTGAACCTTGAACGGGAAGCTACGGTTTTTCTCAATTACGTATTAAATATATATACTTTACGATAAAATTAAACTTTACGTAACACAAATAATTTGCGTAAAGTTTGATACCAACAACAAACTATATAACACATAATTAAGCAACCAACATAAACATATGTCAGCCCATAATCATTTGTCTTACGTTTTATTAAATCATGTATTTTTCAATTTAATATAATTAATAAACATTTTATTGATTTAGTAAAGTAAGTATGTTAATTTGTATACTAGAATTTTAAAATCTAAATTTTATTTTAAATTCTATTATTAGTACTAGGGGCAACCAGTCTGGCCGCATTTCGATCTAATCCTTTCACGCATCTTTATCGTGTAAATTTCTTCAATTTTACAATGTAACCTATTAATGTAAACACACATTATACACTTAATCATTGCATTAATAATATTATGTTAAGAATAAAAGTAAAAATAAATAACATACATGTTTAAATAAAAAACAAATCCAAGATACAGAATATAATTTATTACAACTAAAGTTTGGTTATGACATCTCACAATCTAGCTTAATTACGAGATTACATAAGGAATAATTTCAGGTGCTTTTTGCATTTCTCTACATCAAGATCAAAATAAATTAATATTGTTATTTTTTGTTAGTTAGAAAGCAATAAAGCATACCAAATGATAAAAAACATAAATTATTACTGTACAATACTGCTAATTAAAACATAACCGTACAGCATACCAAAATGATCCAACATAACAGTCCAACACATTTAACAATATACAACATAACATTACAGTACACCTTATTACACTCCAAAAAAACTATCCTACACACTTAAAAAAATTAATCCAACATAACAGTCCACCTAATTACACTCCAACAAAACTGTCTAACACACTTAAAAAAAATTAATCCAACATAACAATCCAACACATTTTTTACTTTGTCCTAACAATTTACAACATCCTATAATTAACAACTATCTATACAACATTTAATTAATATACTAAAAATATTAACAAAGAAAATTGGAAACTCACCTGAAAAAAACCAAACTGGTAGCCGGAATTCCTCAGGCACGGTGGCTGGTGCTCCAAACTGGTGGTTGTTTTATGGAGAAGACAAACATTGAGTAAGTATAATGCACAAACAAAGAACAGAGTCGAAGGCGAAGGTGGTTGCTCACCTTAATGTAGTGTTTGTGGTGGTGAAAGATGAGGTGCAGGCGGCGGCTCAGGCGGCGGCGGGGTCGGCGCAGGGGGCGGCGGGTCGGCGGGTCGGCGCAGGGGGCGGCGGTTCGGCGCAGGCGGGCGGCGGCCGGGGCTGGGACTTCTGGCTCGGTCGAATGAAGAAGAAAGGAGAGGAGAAAGGAAAGAGAGGGAGAAAGGAAAGAGAGGGAGAAAGGAAGAAGAAGAGGAAGAGGAAGAGGAAGGAGGAAGAAAGGGGCAAATCGGGTGGTGAAGAGAGGAACAAGAGAGGAGAAGAGAGAAAATGAAACATGAAAATGAGGGGGGGGGGGGGAATCCGGCGGTTTAATGGGGGAGGAGGCATTACCGACGGAAATTTCCGTCGGTAATGCAGGGACCGATTTGAATTACCGACGACGGGATCCGAATTTCCGACGGATCCGCCGTCGGTACAGCGACCCGTTTTCCCGCCTTTGGTTACTGACGGAAATTTCCGTCGGTAACCCGCCCCGATTCCCGCGTCGCCGCCCCTTACCGAGGGAAATTTTCCGTCGGTAAACTTACCGACGGAAAATTCCGTCGGTAACCCGCCCCGATTTCCCGCCCCGCCTCCCCATTTCCGACGGAAATTTCCGTCGGTAACTTACCGATGGAAAAATCCGTCGGTAACGGCGCCCCGATTCCCGCGCCGCCTCCCCATTTCCGACGGAAATTTCCGTCTATAACTTACCGACGGCAAATTCCGTCGGTAACGCCCCCTTACCGACGGAAATTTCCGTCGGTAATACCGTTTCGAACCCCCGTTACCGACGGAATTTTCCGAAAGTAAATTACCGACTGAAATTTCCGTCGGTAAGCCGCCCGGATTTCCGAACCCTGTCAGTTTACCGACGGAAATTTCCGTCGGTAATTTACCGACGGCAATTTCCGTCGGTATTCACTAGTTTCCGACGGAAATACCGATTGGAATTTCCGTCGGTAACGTTACCGACGGACTTTCCGTCGGAAATTTTTGGGTTTGTCCGTTATCTAACTTTCCGACGGGTTTTTTCCGTCGGTAATGCAAAAAATTCCGTCGGAAATCCGTCCGTCGGTAACTGTCCGTCGGTAAATCAATGTTTTCTTGTTGTGCAGAAGTCGTGTAAGTCTCCAAATATCCGGCGCCGTCGCCTCCAATGCCGAATCACTCCGAATCCACTTTTTTCGGCTCTGAAATTCGTTGTGACACCATTCTTGCTCCCTTCGCAGGTTCTGCCTCCTCTAAGGCTTCGCCAGCTTTAGATTTGAGGTCGCCACCGCCGCCGAAAGCATTGAAGGGTGTTTTGACGGTCACGGAGCAAGGGTTTGGTTACATCGAGGGAACAAAGTCATGTCTCAACCATGGCAAGCCGTCCAACGTGGTCCTCATCGTGGGAGAGACGAAAACCGACAACGTAACCTTGCCGCCGTTGCCGCCGAAACCACCAGATGGGGTCGCCGTTCCGAGGCCACAGCTCGTGCCGCTTCCGCGCCGTTTGTCTCCATTGGCAAGGCAAGAGCCCTACCCTAAGGCCCTTTGCTTTCATGATGACGATTTGTTTGGGTCATCCAAAACCTTACCTCCTTTCCTCGGTGCTACTACCAATGTCGCCGTCGGGGATGCGTCGCTCATTGACACCGGACCTTTTGACCCATGCCCTCTTGAGTCACCACTCGCAACCACAGCGGCAAATCTACCCAGGTATGCACCGCAAAGAAAAATTCCTATTTCAGGGTATACTGTGACTATTCCTAGCACCCTCAAATTCAACATCTCCATCGTTCCCACACTACCGCCCATGTTGCGGAACTACTCAAATAGAGATGAAAGCATTGCTGCTCATGAGTTTTTTCTTGCACTGGTTGTTTGTAATTCGGTGATCCCAATACTTCGTGATGGTGGTTTTCCTGGTTGTGGACCATATGCTTCAATTAAATATGCCATCTCCGGGTCTTTATGCGACAACCACCGTGTGTTTACTGAATTGCCTGAGCGGACTGCAGTGTTGTGGACTCTGTTGATTCATGGTCTTGTTCAAGTGGGTGATAGGAAAGAAGCTTTCCCTTTGTTTTGCTGCACGATAGAATCAGAAATACAGTTTGGTGCAATTATGTTGTCCAATGTTCTCAAGGGTGGTGGGAATTTTGGAGACTTCAGAGATCAAAAAAGGCATAGCAGGGAAGTAGCTATGATATTCTATTTGATGAGGCATATACGTATTAACCCAAACCAATTTACCCTTGCAAGTATTGTCAGTGTTGTTTCTGTGAGTGAGTTTACCATAAGCTCTTCTCTAGCAAAAGTGCTACCCGAGGTTTTTGACTCCTATCTACAAAAGTATTCAAATATCCTTGTTACTTCACGCTTATCGGCACTCACAGGAACTACCAGTTGGGTGATGATTTTGTATCACAAGTTTGAATTCTCTAGTGATGACAGTGTCGGGACTTTGATATCTTTCAATGGGATTGGCACTGGAAGCTGTGGAGTTGGGTACAAGATAACAACTCCAAATGGTCACACATTAGCAAATAACTGGACTCTGCTTAGCTGTGATGATACTAATATACATTTTCTTATGAAGATGTTAGAGATACTTCCTTTGGTGCTTTTTCCTGCTCAAGTTATGCTAGAGACGTTGTTCCAAGTGGATGACACTAGAGTTAGTGTTACTTCGTGGCAGGTTTATCTATTCTTTGGAAATGAAGAGCACTTGTATGTATTCCAAGAAGCATATGTTGCTGCCATGCTTTATCGTTGCCATAATCCTTGGCTGTGGGTGTCACTCAAAGCCTATATGGAGAGGCAATCTGAGTTGCATCTTTTATCTGCTATCCAAGCCATTGAGAGGGCTCTAGTTGGAGTACAAGAAAGTTGTCTTATGCTCTACGACTTAAACACAAGTCTGAACAACTTGCAACTGATCGAAAGACACTGTCAGAGCATACTAGTTGTTGTTTTCAATATTATTGTGCATTTACAGAGTCCACATGTCTTTTATGTCAACTGGACATCTAGAACATTTGACAGTAATCCTAATCTGAGGTCTACAACTCTCAAGTGTGTTGAAGTGCTGGTTACAATTTCAAGGAAACATGCTCTATTACTAATGGATGTGAGGCATGTGGGTCACTTGTTATATCTCCATGCAGTCCTCTTTCGGAATTTCCTTCAGCCTAGAGTTTCTATGGCTTATGGTCCACCAAACTCAATTCTGATTTTGGAAGAGCAAAAGTCTTCTTTTTGTTGCCTATTGTCAACTGTTGTGTACCATTATTAGACATTGTCCAAGTTGCCTTTCTTGGAGTATTGAAGAGGGAGTTATATGTGTTTGTTTTCTTCGAAGAAATTATGCAAACATGAAACATCAAGAAAATATATGTGGCCAGCAATATTCTCTGTTTTTACCCAATTACATATGGGTTTATTCAGGATATGGTTCCGAAAGAGCAGCAACGATTATTATCATTAGTGCTGCGTGGGACTTGCAATAAATTCTACCAAGAAAGGAGTTTGTGGGACACAATGGAGGTTTCATTACATTATCATGTTGTCTCGATGCTAGCTCTTATTCCCTGCCCTGTGGCACAAACAGTCGTGGCTCAGCCCATCCACCCATCTATTGGGACACAATTTTTGGAGGATGCTACTTTTCAGGTGGCCTTGGAAAAACAGATGCTTGCTCTGAGGATTGGGATTATTGGAAGAACTTCTACAACCTTGAGGACAAGGTTGGTCTTGAAGGGGTAGGTAATGATACGACCCAAACATATGGAGCAACTACAAGCCCAAATGAGAAGCCCAAAAGTATTATAATGAAACCCAATGAAAGCCTTTTAGTTATAAACCTTTTCAATTATGCAACTATTTTATTTTAAAATTGTTAGTAGCTGGATAATTCTAGAATGCCAGGTGACTAGAGTAACCCACCTCTATTGTAACTAATTCCTTTATATAAGGAATGATGAAATGAATGAAGGATAAAGAAGAATTATGAACAATTTTATCTTTGGTTTTCCTTCTCTTCCTTAACTCTCTGGTGCTTCATCCTTACTCGAAAAGGATACCCTATCAGAATGCTGGAGTTCTATAGCATTGGAAAACCCTTTATTTTTACGAAAAACAAAAATTATGTCAGCAACCAAAGTAGCGTTTAGTGTTTGGGAAAAATGAACCTGAATTTTCAGTCTTAATTGTTTCTAGACCTGACTAATAGCTACCACCCTCCGGTGGTAAAGTACAAATGTAGTAGATCTGATCAATCACATGTATTGTGCAAATTCTGTTAAATCATTCAAAGATTCTTGCATTTTCATCTTGTAAAAGGACCGGGAATTCTTCCTCTCGTAGAGAGGGGTTTTATTGCTTTTTCCTGCATTCTTCCATCACATGCTATTATATATGACATAAAAAATAGGTTTAATGTGGATTTACAATTCCTTGATGCTGGCTTACTTTCACTTTGTTCCTACAGCTTGTTCTTCTGGTTGTTTGCCGTAGTGGTGTTACAACTTTGGGCTTCAAATATACATAGGAGAGGGAAACTTCTTATTTTTGATTGCTATCTATTATATACTGTGGTGTTATTGGTGTAGAAGGGTCGGTTCTTGTGGTTGATGGAGGACTAATTGCCTTGTAGGTTCTGTTTGCTTGCTTTTGGTTCGGAGGCATTTGGCTGGTCCGCTCTTTAGGCTATAGCTTATGTAAAGTGAATACTATCCTCCTTTTAGGTTTGTCTTTTTTTTTTCCTTTTGCTATTGCCTTTGTGGCATGTTTTACATGGGTTTGAGCACCCCGAGTGCTCAGTTTAATCCCATCTTTGTTTATAAAAAAAAAAAGGCAAAATAGACAAATTGGCCCTATATATACGTTTTATTTTATTTTTCATATTGGTCCTATAAGTTTTTTATTTTCAAATTGGTCCTACATGTTACGTTCCGTTTTCACATTAGTCCTTTCTTCAATTTTCGACCTAACGTTGTCAGTTTTGATCTGACGTGGCTATCACCTTAATCAGACACGTGGCATCAAAACTGACGGCGTTAGGTCAAAATTGACGGAAATGACTAATGTGAAAACGGAACGTAACGTGTAGGACCAATTTGAAAAATAAAAAACTTATAGGACCAATATGAAAAATAAAATAAACGTATAGGACAAATTTACCTATTTTGCCCAAAAAAAAATGCTATTATGAGTTTATGGGTGGCGTGTAATAAGTGACGAAACCAGAACTGGATGATTGGGAGGGCCAATTTTAAAGATTAAAGTTCATCTAACAAATATATACGTATTAAATTTCATTCAAAATATTTATAATTATATGTTTCAAGATGTTAATTTCGCCGGTAATTAATATATCAAAACACAAAACACATATCCTGCATATTACCACAGAAATCACCTACAATTGAGTTTACAGTAATTTTTTCAGCAATTTTCTTTTTAGTCTATCATCAAATCTACCTTAAAAATTTTAATAATTTTTTAAATCAAAAGAATTGTGAGACTTTTCATATGAGGATTACTGCAGGGTCGGTTGCCAACAAGGGTGCAACTTTCAGCGACGATAATCAAGGTGTGTTTTTGTGTGTTTTACTTTACATATCCTGAAGATGTTAGTCACTTATTTTTCACATGCCCGTTGTCTTATAATGTGCGTCTGCTGTTCAGGGAGGTTTTTCAGATTTCACACAGATTCTTGATCATGTTAAGATGCTATCATGGGGTTGGTTCATTTATAGAGTGAGTAGGAATTCAGGTTGAACTCTGATTGGTGTGTGAATCCAGTTCAAATCTTGGTAGGTGATTTCTTGAGTTTGTTTAGCTTGCAAATGGGTTTAAGTATCCCTAGTACTTATTTCTTTTTATAAACTGCTTTTGATTATCAAAAATAAAAATAAAAATATGAGACCCACTACTTGAAAGATAATTGGCAATAAGATGATAATATAACAATATTCACTAAGATTGACTTATAAATATATATATATATATATATATATATATATATATAGAGGTTGTTCATCATTAAATGTATTGGATAAATACTTACGACCTATTACTATATATATATATATATATATATATTTCATTTATTTTTTTTTTTTTAAAAGTCAGAGAGGTCAGTGCCTTCCCTACCCACAACCTACCTCTGTCCTAACTTTGAGGGAGTGACTATGTCACTCACGGGTGAGGGAGACAAAATGACCTGTAATGATAGGAAAACATGGGACTTTATGTATCATTTTAAAGTTTTAAAACTAACATTTGTTAATACATTTTTCGCAATATAGCCCTTACTATAAAATTGGTACAACATGTCTGCATAAAAAAGAAAAAAAAAAAGAACACCCAAGTGTCGCCATTGTCTTCAATCAAGGTTCAAGTAGATGACAATCCTTTTTTTGAGCTTCCGAAGGAGTTGGGTTTTTGCCAGTGTTATTAAAATCGGACAGGTCATCAACTCGGTCAGGGCATCGGGTCCATGGGTCACTGGTCGAACCAGTGAGTCGCTGGTTGAACCGGATGAACCAGTATATATTAAATATATAAATTTATAGCTAAGTTTATATATATATATATATATATAATAATAATAATAATTATTATTATATTATTATTATTATTATTATTATTATCGAAGATAGTCACAACAAGCTCGGTGGCTCAGTGGAAAGTCTTTCGGCAGCAAGTCCTTGGGACTAGTGTCTGATTCCCCCCTTAAGCAACTTTTGGAAATTTCACTAAAATTTTGAATTTCATAGCTTGCACGGACTGCGTTGGTCAGCTCGGTGGTTCAACCGTGACCGGTTCAGACGATTTGATCTGGTTCGATGACGTCAGCACCAGTTCAGTGGCTTAAGCAGTTTTTATTGAAATTTCGAATTTGATAGCATGCACGGACTGCGTTGGTCAGCTCGATACCGTTATCGATTCTGGCGGTTTGATCCGGTCCGATAGTGGTTTGATGACGTCAGCACCAGTTCAGTGGCTTAAGCGGTTTGATACCTTGACCGGATCAGCTATGGGTCCAGTTTCCGGTCGAATCGATTCGACCCGGTCTGAGTTTAATAATACTGGTTTTTGCAACAAAGGAAGGTGGACATGAAGGCCAGCAAAAGATAGATTTTGTTTTCCCCATTCTACATTGAGTCCGTGCCGGAGCAGTGCAGAAGATTGTAGATCTGCCGTAAAACCATGTCAAGGAGACTCTTCAGGAACAACATGCTACTGGCATAATAATAGTGAAAATTTTGGGTTTTGATGTATCCATAGTTCTATAAATACAAAAGGTTCCAATTCAGAAAATGTTGATAAGAAGCATACAGTACCCATCATCTTATATTGAGATGGTTAAAATGTTCAGAGCATTTTTCTTCAAATATATTTTCTTCTTTTGGTACCATTTTATCTTTAGGGAACCTTATAGGTTTCCACAGAATTATTAGCAATCCATATGAATTTGCAACACAGTTTAAATACCAGAAGTTCCCCTCCCTGCTTCACCGGTCAGACCTAAATGATCACACTTTGATCTTTGATGAAGAAAACACTTTGTTAAAATCACATTCTTAATTCCTATGCATTTGCAACACAGTTTAAATACGAGAAGTACCTTATGGATTTTCACTTTTCGATTTTCATTTAATTGGTTATTAAGAATTTAATTTCGAAAATATTTAAGTGAAAAATATTGAGGTAACCGAAAGTACAAGTAGCCATTACTCATTTTTTAATTGATATATCCAACAGTCATCTTGTCTTTCTCACCTATGAAGGACTTGGTTACTCCCTCACATAAGAAGCCACCGAGTTTTTGTTTATGTTTTAGCCCCTTAAAAAAAAGGTCCCATTCCCTAAAAAAAAAAAAAAGTACAGAACACCTTTGGTTCTTGAAAAAAAATAATTACTTAGTCTCTCAAATTTACAAATGTTGGATATGTTAGTCTCTCTGTCAAGTTTCAATGTTCGTTTGCCTGCCCATGTATCTCGTTAACTATCATGTCTGGTCCGTCAGTGATTCTGTATGGTTTATGACCAATTTCCATTATGGATCAAAAACGAAGAAAAGTGAAAAAATTTGCACATTTTTAAAATCTAGTTACCTGAAAAGTGAGCATGTTTTGTTTCCACTTTTCATTTGTTTTCCATGGTAGAAATTCACCAACGACCACGCAGAGCCACCCACGGGTAGGTATGATGATTAACGGGATATGTAGACAAGTAAACGGGCGTTGGAATTGGTTTGAGAGACTAACATGTCCTACATTTATAAATTAATTTATTTTTTCAAGGATCAAAAGTATCTCCTAATTTTTTTTAGGGACCCAGTTGAACCTTTAGTCTAGGTTTTATTTCTACTTCACGTAGATAAGATAACTCAACCCATAGCTCTTGTACTTTGAATTCTCAATCCCAACATAACCTATGTCACTCTTGGCAAGGGATTGTTTTAAACTGAGTAATGATATTTGGACATAAAAATAGTGTCCAACATCGTATAAAAATATTTCTCCCCACTTATTTATTGTTTTCTTCGCTCTTATCATATGTATTTCATCACTCCCATACACTCATAACTATCTATGATGTCTATACAAGATGTCCAAATTACGTTTTCAAATATCTTTCCTTTTTTTTTTTGCAGCCCTTAAAAAATTCACTACGTACAAAATATAATTTTTGTCCAGCACTAATTGTACGTTTGTCCTGTTGCAAAAGCTTCAGTCATTTACATCCATAGAAAAGCAGCTAAAAAGGAGGGGATAAGATTGCCTTCAAGAATCCGGGTGTCCCATTCAAGTTCGGAAGCATAGCTTCGTCTCCATGACAGTAGATTCAATTCAGTCGCTCGTAGCTCTCATTCATACTATGTCGTATCACCGTGAAGAAGTAAGTAGGAAGCCCTTACCCCTACTCTTATTATTTGACCCACCCACACGAGCCTGCAGGCACAGCGACAGAGACACATCACACAAGCATAGTGAGCAGCATCACTATCCTCACAGGCTGGTCGAGTACCTATTTGGGCAATCTCCATGCATCCTTTTCTCACTAAAATCATGCTTCCCAAGTAATGTCACTTTTTTAACTCTAACAAGTAACAACCATAATTTCCAACAAGGTCACTCATAAAAAAGGCTTGCTGTCATGTGTGTTTCGAAATGTAGCAGCGCATTTGTGTAGTAATTGGAATGAACGTTCATAAAAAGAATTTTTACCAGGTTTATTATCTGGACCGGAGACACACAAATCTGTGAGTAAGGGAAAGAGTATTAACGACACTTACCTTCCAGAGATTCCATCATCTTCATACAATAAAAGGCTTGTGTTTTCATTAGATTACAATTACAAGTTCATTGACCAACTGAAAATATTATTACTCAAACAAGCGTAAAGTTCGGCACTAACAACGTAATAAGCACGCATAGTTTTTTTCTTTATTCAAACTTCTGAACGTCGTCATTTGCAAGCTCTATCTTGATGCCTTCAATGGTGACACGCCCTTTCTCGAACTTGGGTACCAAAGTCACCACCAAAAGCTCATCATCTTCAGCACCCAAGTCCTCCAACAAATCTGTTATCCCAATCCTCAAGCGAGTCTTCATATTGTTTTTCTCGTCCTTGTGCCCATGTGGCACATGCACAAAGCTTCCTGCAAACTCAGCCTTGGTTGGCCCACCCGGCACATCAGCTTCGTCGTTGATATATATATCAAACTTTGGTGCCAAATCCCTCTCAAACCCAATCCCATCTATCGACAGCACCTCCTCCTCCTCTTCCTTCTCCGCCTTACTCCTATTCTTTTTTGGCCTCTTCACAACAATGCTCACAGTACTTGAATCCAAAACCAAGGGAAACTTGGATTCTTGGAAAGTCTCAGCAGACAGTGGTGCACCAGCACCAGCACCGAATTTCTTTTTCACCGCGCTTTGAAACCGACCCTTACCCGGTGTAGCCTTAGGCGGCCTATAGTCTTTCCACGGATTAGCAACTGGTTGGTAATCATATCCAAGCTTTCTAGTATCAAGGCAGTCCTCGACCTTCACACGAACAAGATTCTTATTCTCATCGTAGAAAAGAAATCCAGATTTTAACCAATCCCGGTCTCTAATATCTTTTCTTTTTCCACCAAGAGATTTCCATACTGGCCACAACCTATCAATGTTAGCATGGTGAGAATAGAAAATAGGGTCTCTTCCTGCGGAATAGAAGTTCCCCAAGTCCTCACGCAGGCCCTCGGTGCCCCCAGTCCACCTATGGACAGCACCATGAGGGAGGTTCTCTACGGTGCCACGTCCAGCTTTACCAGGATCAGTGTTTCCGGCACGGTAAATGCCTCCGAAGAAGAGAGATGGAATCTTGGCACCTGACACCATTGTGCGGTACATGAGGTAGAGGTTGGCTGTTGCTTGCTCTTCAGGCGTCAATGGTTTTTCTTCATTGATAGTGTAGTCAAGGTCAACAAACTTTGGTGGTAGATGTATTGGATTTCGGAGAGAGTCATAGAGTGGTGAGTTAGGATCGTCGGTGTAATAGGCAGGCATTTTCATGCCATCGGGGGAGTCCCAGTTCCAAAAGGGGAGAGCAAAATTAGGGTCGAGGTCTTTGATCAAGCTCCCCAAGATTCTCTCATAGAAATAGAGGTACCAACGGTGGAAGGGAAAGAAGATCCAAGAATCATGGACTTGCAACTCAAGATTAGGGAACCCAACTTGTTGATATCCAGCATTACAATAAGCGCAATGGACTTTGGCTTGTTGGTAAAAATTACGGGGATCATCATCAGGGAGGGCTTTCATGCGACGAACGGCTTCTTTGTAGTTTCGGATATAGGTAGCATCAACATACTGTGCAGCTGGTCTCATCTTAACTCGGGGATTCACTGGGAGCTTGTAGTCTATGGGTTTTGAGATAACTGGGGGACAACATTCGACTTTTTTGGCACTCGTATCATCTATTTCTACCGTCGCTGGAACGCACTTGGTAAAATCTGGAGGGAGGATGGGATCAGCAAGGGACAACAATGGGTCATTGCTTAGACCATAAAGGCCTCCTAGGCCAATGAGGATGTTTCTTCTTTCAAACATCCCTAGACCTAGATTGTTTTCTTTTGAATGTTTTTCTGGGTCACCTTCCTTTGTGGCTTTGCATGACACTCTGGAAGCGTAGTATTGGCTTGGTTTTGCTACTTTTGGGGCCTTGGACTTATGGTTTCTGATCAAGAATGGACTAGGAAGAAAGAGGGGTTCTGGAGGCAGCATTATTGGCCGTGATGGAAAGGGGTGGAGGAGGAGTGTATAGAGAAGCCATGAAGTTACGTTGATTTAGGCTTCTCTTATTGCACTCCCATTTTATAATGAAATTGTAGAGGCTGTTCTCTTTAATAAAAAGTAAAAAAAAAAAGGTTTAAATAAGCTTTTAGTCCCTGGATAGTTCACCAATTTTGGTTTTAGTCCTTGTAAAAAAAATTCTTAAGATTTCGTCTCCGTATTTTCGAAAATTTTGTAAATAGTCCCTATTGTTACCCCTGAGTACTAGAAATCATACTAGATGAATAATTTTGTCAATTTTAACCCTATGGCCCTTAATATATGATTTTATTTCTACTTTCTAGCCAAATTTTGGAGCAAGTCGGATAAGAACGAGAAATTATCTCGATACCCCCTGAGTACTAGATATCATACAAAATGAAGGAATTTAGCAATTTTAACCTTATATCCCTAATATATGATTTTGTTTCTATTTTATGGCCAAATTTTACAGCAAGTCGGACAGTAAAATAAAATTATCTCGATACCCGTAAGTACTAGATAACGGAAAAAGATGACAGTAGGGACTATTTGCAAAATTTGTGAGATTACAGGGACGAAAACCTAAGAAAAATTTTTACAGGGACCAAAATCAAATTTGATAAACTTTGTAGGGACCAAAAACTTATTTAAACCAAAAAAATATTGAAAGATTTAACATTGGCAATTTGGCTTCAATAACCACGTGGATATAGTGGGAAGAATATAGTACGACAACGAATTCGTACACTCTCGTTTCTTGATTTTTAGATGGTGTCTGGGAAAGATGTTTTTTTTTTTTAATTTCGGCTATTTTTGAAGGAAAAAGTTATTGTGAAATAATTATTATGTTTGGATAAAAAGATTATTTTTTAAAAAAGCCTTTTACACCAATTTCTGTTGTTTTGTGATAAGCTACTCCATCTAGCTTCTTTGTGAAAAAACTTTTGATTATTCACACCCTTTTCATTCTTGCCCCCACCCAGCATCATCGTGTCAACAACTTTTCGTTGTTACTTAAATAATGGTCAGTTGACATTTTGGTGCAGCATGTCTAATATATAATTATATAATTATTTATTTATTTAATATTAATTATTTATTTACATTATATTTTTGTTAATTTTTTGTTAAAAAATTAAATATTTTAACAAGTTTTAATGTTAAAAAGGCAACATAAATATAAATATTATTAATATAAACAAATAACTTTATACCCTTTTTTGTAATTTGCTATGTAAAATTGATTTTTTTTATATCACCCAAATAAAATAGATTATCTTAAAATTGTTTTTCAGCAAACATACCAAAAAAAAAATAAATTCTAATTATAATCGATTATCATAATAATCAATTATTTAAAAATAGATTATTAACATATTTTTTTTTTCAGTTTTTCCCAGCACAATCTTACCGGAGGGGATAGAGATTACGTGATTTCTTTTACTTCCTCACTGTTTTCCCCTTTCCGTTATCCTCACTGTTTTTCCCTTTCCGTTATGAATTATGATTGTTGCTTTTCGTCAAACTTCGTACTATAATAGCAGCGTACGACGGGAATTATGTGGCTGTATCAATATCATTCATAGGTTCACATTAATTTGTTTCGTTTGTTTTCTTTTCTGTAATTAATCTTGGCACATCTTTTGCTGCCTATTAATTTATTATTTTTGTTTGGCTTTTCAAAATCAGGACACGAAAGTTAGACAATAAATTTAGCATACTCGAAAGGAAGTAGTTCATGTTTGGTTTCACTTAGTGAATAACCAAAATCACTTTTATAACGGTCAAAAATTGGTTTGATCATTTTTAAAAATGTTTGGCTTTTTGTTTAGGGAGTAATTTTGCATTCTAGAATAAATTCTACTTGAAACAGTTTGGAATAACTTCTATTTTTAGATTGAAAAATTATACTAAATTTTATATCAAATTTACTTTTAAAATAAAAATATTCAAACATAAATAACTTTACTTCAAACTCAATTATATTTAAATTAATTATACAAAATTAATTCTATTTAAAATCATTTATGTTTATCAAATGTTCATCTAAACACTCTCATGCTTTATGTCATTATATGCGTGCTTCACTATGTGGATAGGTTCTGCAAGGAAAGATTTGGACAATTTTTCGTGGTCCAAACCAAAGAATCTCGTTTAAAACGTAAGGAGATATTCTTTCTTGAGATATTTCTAATATTTTTCATGCACCGCTACTATAGATTTATAATTTTAATTATTTTGTAATAATAACAACGTAATATTTAATATATTAAGTAAATTTTGTTATTAATAATGTAGGTAGTGATTCACTGTGTTAATTGATATATTTGAAATATATTTTTTATAATATAAATTTAATAATTTGTTTAATTATGTTAGCTTATATTATGAATTTTTTTAATATTTACTGAGTTAACACTTTCTGCTAGTTACTTATTGGTTCCATTAGTAACTCATTAACTCAATATCTTGATCGAGTCGATGACCACGGTCTAATATATATGCTACAAGTATGGCCAAATTGATGTTTCATGCATGCTACATTTTTTTGGTACATCATGCTACATTTTATTCAGGTAAACTTCATCATCATCATTTTTTTTATAAGCAATTAAGTATAATATAATTAGACAAAAGAACACTTCCCTGCTCAAGACTAGAAAACAGGAACTAATCCTATACTACCCAGTCCCTGTACATAATGTTCGGAGTTTAAATTTTGGACTCATTAATTTTATGAGGAATTTTACTTAATTACCATATATAGCAGGGAGATTAGTCTCATAGGAATGTAGGTTCTGGTATATATATATATATATATATATATATATATATATATATATATATATATATTTTTGTGTATAAAGATATGATAGTTACTTGGGACATATTTATAATATTATAGGTTGAGTTAAAGTAATTTGAGATGTGTGTTTGACATCAATTAATGTTTAAGGCCGTGATGGAAAGTGGTGGAAAGTGGTGGTGGATGAGGGTATAGGGAAGCCATGAAGTTAATTATGTTGATTTAGCTAGCTAGGCATCTCTTTGCACTCCCATTTTATAACGTAGTTGTGCAGACTTCTCTTTAACAAAAAAAATATTGAAAGATTTAACATTGGCAATTTGGCATCATTAATCACGTGTATAGTCAATTATTGACTGTATATCTGCAGGCTTTTTGACCGTACAAGTGTAATTTCATTTGAAAAATACCAAACTAGTATAAGTTGATATCTTAGACTAATTTCGTCCCTACTCAATATTTAAGAGATATTAGTAAAATACTTCTTATCCTGTTATAAGAGAGTTCAGTATGATTAAATTAATTTTACATCTTACCCAAACAATTTTTCTTTATGGTAAAAGTTCTTTAATTTTAAATAGAAGCTTGTATGTTTAGATAAGTTGATTAAATTGTAAAACAAACTCTTTTTAATATGAGAAAAAAGTTGTTTTTTTAGAGAAGTCAAGATTTGAAAGTTATTTAAAAAGTTGTTAGATTATTTTGAAACCAATGACATTCTTTACATTTCACCCCTGCAAAACTAATTAACTACCAAATAAATATTATTAAATTATACAATTAACTTCATATATACCTTTGTTATGATTGATAAACCATCATTTTGCCCATGTTTATTACTTTTTTTATACAAAAAATGGTGGCAAGTGTGCAACCAATCCACACCGGGTCGGCCAATTTAGAGCAAATTGCTATCTCACGTTGTCATAATTCTGTTCCCGAAGATCATATACACAATCACTTGGTTAAGAGAGGAGGCACCGAACCACCACACCAACAACATTGGGGTCATTTTTCCTAAGAATCTGAGTGCACTTTATTATATGTTTGAGAGTTTAATGTTGAATTATAACTTGATTTCCTTTAGTTATTGCAGAAATGACGAGTTTTGATGTGTACTTTGAAACTTAATAAATTAATTAATTTACATAATTATTTTATTTAGTTTCATCTCATTACATGACTATTTTATTTGTAAATGAATTTAAATAAAAAAAAAAGTGATAAAAGAAAACAGCATGTGAAGGGCGTGATGGAAATAGAATTGTTTTGGACTTTCATTGGAAGGGATGAGATAACGTATCTGAAGCTCTAGGACAATTGAAACGAAGATAAGGTATCTGAAGATTAGAGGTCCATGAAATTTTGAAGTGAAGGAATCCAATTAACAATTGAATTTTAAGTTCAGTAACCGTGATTCACGTCCAACTGTCCAAGGCACGGGCAGCAAATAGAAAATGACAGTTGATCAACCCCATTCTATTGATAAAATGTCAGTCAACTCCATCCTTAACAAAAACGAGTAACCATTGGTGAACATTTAAATGAGACACCTGGTTAATCATATATAAATATTTCGTTAATTCATTTTAGGCTAAAATATCATTTTGGTCCCTTAACTTATTTTTTAGATTCAGTTTGGTCCATTAACTTTTAAAATGTTCAATTTGGTCCCTTAACTTATTTTTTAGATTCAGTTTGGTCCCTTAGGTTCAATTTGATCCCTTAATTTGTCTCTGTTGACCCAAGTTAATCCTCTCCCGTCAATAAAGTCAGTAACAATATTAAATGAGTTTCTAATTGGTCCTTTAAATTGTTAACTTGTTTCAAATTAATCATTTAAATTGTTAACGAGATTCAAACTGGTCCTTTAAATTGATAGCGAATTTCAACCGGATCCTCAAAAATTAACATTGTTAATGACTCGTTGACTGAGATAACTAACTTAGGTCAACAGACACAAATTAAGGGATCAAATTAAACTTTTAAAAAGTTAAGGGATCAAACTGAATCTAAAAAATCAGTTAAGGGACCAAATTGAACATTTTAAAAGTTAAGGGACCAAATTGAATCTAAAAATTAAGTTAAGGGACCAAAATGGTATTTTAGCCTTCATTTTATTATATGGTTAATCACGTGCAAATATTTGATTAACCATATAATGAACTGAATTAACCAAATATTTATACATGATTAACCAGGTGTCCCAAATGGGTGTCCCATTTAGGTGTTCACCTATCATTACTCAACCAAAAATTACACTCTCTTCCGTTTGGGATGGAGATTACCTGTCTCAAAATGGTGTCTCATTCCCTATTACATCCATTTAGATATTGTAATGTCATTTAAAAAAGATACACTTATAATAAATAATGTAATTAATTTTTTAATTGACATATAAAATCTAAGTGGATGAGATAGAAAATAAGACACCATTTTGGGACAGGTGATTTCCATCCTTCCCTTTGACTGTTAGAAGGGTTAAGTTTTCCTTCCAATTTTAACTATGGTTCACAGCTTAACCCACCCACCAACACCAATCAACCTCCACTACACTGCCAAGCTCCTCTAGCACTCCAAATCCTTATGCTTGTGGCCATGCCGAGTTCAAGAAGCTAAAACAAAGACGGAACTTGTGCTTATGGATTTAGATAGTGCTAGAATAACAGTTGGCCTTTAGTTTCCGTTTAAAACAAAGACAAAGGTTGATCGATGATTATGAAATTTGTTGGTTGATGATTGGTTGGCCTTTATAAAAGGGTGTTGATTTGTTAGTTTTTATGACGGGATGGCCTCGGTAACAGGGGCATTTCTTTAATTGGTAATGGTTTAGTTGTAGTATGGTGTGGTGTGTGGTTAGTTATCATTCGGAGGGGAGTGTCACTTTTGGGGTTTTTGACCAAAGTAACCTATTTTTAGAAATTATTTACCAAAATGACATATTTTTGAAATAATTTATCAAACTAACCTATATTTTGATAGAATGGAATAAATTTTTTTTTTTTTTTTCTGACTAATGGCGCCGGATATAATAGTCACTTGGGACATCTTTATTATATTATAGGTTGAGATAAAGAAATTTGAGATGTGTGTTTGACATTAATTAATGTTTAAGGCTGTGATGGAAAGTGGTGGTGGAGGAGGGTATAGAGAAGCCATGAAGTTATGTTGATTTGGCTAGGCCTTGCAGGAGCCTGGATTTGCTCCTGCTAGAACCCGTCCAGCGCCCCTCTTGCGGGAATCCAACGGCTCTGTGTTGTTTTGTAGAGAAAGATCCAGCTTGTATGATGTGTAAGAGAGGGATCCAATGGACAAAAAAAAGGCAGGACGCTCCTGCAGGTAGGAGCGAATCCGGCTCTCTCTTTGCAGTACTCCCATTTTATAACGAAGTTATACATACTTCTCTTAAATAAAATAATATTGAAAGATATTTTTTAATATTTTTCAATATTTTAAAAATATCTAAAAAAATAAAATAAAAATATTGACAGATTTAACATTGGCAATTTGGCATCAATAATCACGTGTATAGTGAATTATTGACTGTATGTCGGCAAGCTTTTTGACCGTACAAGTGCATGTCATTTCATTTGAAAAAGACCAAACTATGATAAGTTGATCTTAGAGTAATTTGGTCCCTACGCCATCTTTATTAGAGATAAGTAAAATGCTTTTTATCCTGTTATAGTTAACAGAGTTTTTCAGTAAGATTAAATTAATTTTACATCTTACCCAAACAATTTTTCTTTATGGTGAAAGTTTGTTTTTTAATAGAAGGTTGTATGTTTAGATAAGTTGATTAAATTGTAAAACAAACTCTTTTTTATGAGAAAAAAAGTTGGTTTTTAGAGAAGTCAAGATTTGAAACTTATTTAAAACGTTCTTAGATTATTTTGAAACCAATCATGACATTCTTTACATTTCACCCCTACAAAATTAATTAACTATCAAATAAATATTATTAAATTATACAAATACTTTATATATACCTTTTTATGATTGATAAACCATCATTTTACCTCTGTTTTATTACTTTATTTTGTACGAAAAATGGTGGCAAGTGTGCAACCAATCAGTACTGAGTCGGCCAATTAAGAGCAAAGTGCTACCTCGCTTTGTCGTTCCGTTCTTAAGGAACAATTACACAATCACTTGGTTAAGAAATGAGGCGCCGAACCACCGCACCAGCAACATTGGGTTCATTTTGCGTGTTATTTGAGAGAATCTGAGTGCACTTTATTATATGTTTGAGCCAGAAACAACGAGTTTTGATGTGTTCCTTGAAACTTAATTAATTAAGTAATTTACATAATTATTTTATTTAATTTCATCTCATTACACGTGACAAACTTTCAAAACTATGGAAGCCTTTGGGTCAATGGAAGATGATTCCGTTAGGAAAGGGATTCTATGAATTCAGTTTTGCTTCTCAAACAGATTTGCGTAGTGTCTTGGCTGTTGGGGCTTGGAACCTTCAACAAGGGCTATTGCGTCTTTTTCAGTGGTCTCCTGATTTTATTCCTACTAAGCAGAAACAATCTCATGCTCAATGATGGGTTAGAATTCATGACTTGCCACAGGAATATTGGTGCTTAAAATTGTTATTTGAAATTACAGGCGGTTTAGGTACTCCAATACGCAATCCAATGGTTTTTCTTTTCTAAAATTTTGCATTTGCCTATCACGATGCAAATTTCTTTTATATGTTTGTTTTTCTATTGGAATGGATTGTGATCATCCTTGTATTATGTAAATAATGAACATACCCTATCGGTATGACATTACATGACATGATTGTTGTGTGATAGAGAAAAATATTTGAACAAATTTGTTTTTTGAACACTTTGATTATTTTAAATTGTTAGTTCAGCTATCTTTCTCTATCAAGTGGGAGAGTCTTGCATGCTTAAAGTAATGTCCTATATACATAGGATTGTGTTGATACAAGATCTTAATTAAATGTCCAATTATTTAGACATGAGAAAGGAAATATAATTATATTTTAGAAATATCTCTTATTCAATATTTTCTCTTGATAGACCTATGTGAATATTTTATGGCCTTTACGAATTTTTTAAAAAAAAAAACATCGGCAGATCCACTGACCAAAGACTTACCTATCTGACTATTATAACTCATATTAGTTTAGTTAACTCTTTTGAAGTTTTGGGTTAGTGGGAGTTTATTATGAGATATGCATGTGATGATATCACTTTGATATATCATATCTCTTATAACATTTTAAGATGTTGGGACCATTATTGGATTTCATATTTCTCTTAACTTAAATATGCTTTTCCTTATTCATCATTCTTTATATGTAAGTTTTTAACATGTATGTTTTGTTTCCCTATCGGATACCATTTCTGCATTGTTAAAACTTATGTTTCTTAGACTATTGGTTGACATGTGCTTTGACCATAATTAATATTCTAGTCTTAAAATTCCTATGCTTTTAATAATTGACTAATGCTATCCAAGTGGGAGAATGTTAGATTAATTATTTTAATTAATCGATTATGTGGATTGACATTAGCTAATTATTAGGAATTATAGTTAATATATATTAATTATGATCAATTGTGTATATTAAAACACTTAATATATATGATGAAATAGTAATGGGCTTAGTCTTATATATGAAAGGCCTATGATAGGTTGGGCCTTTCACTTAGAAGCCTGTTGATAAGTCCCTGCTCTCGTATGGAGTATATACATACTGCCTCCCCATTAAGCAGTAGTGCTGCTACTCATGGGCTCCACGTAGAGAGTAGTACACCCTCACATCCCAATCTTTCTTCTTTTGTCCACCACATCCATGCAGGAATCCAATTTCCAGGTACACAATCCTTGATCTAACTCTTGCATTTGATTAGATTAACATGTTGTAATTTTGTATCTACGTATGATATAAATTCATCGTTGTTTAGTTTTTTATGACGGGATGGCCTCAGTAACAGGGGCATTTCTTTAATTGATAAATGGTTTAGTTGTAGTATGGTGTGGTGTGTGGTTATAATTGGAGGGGACTGTCACTTTTACTCAAAAATTGGGTTAGTTATCATTTTATCAAAAGTTCAAGGAAGGTAAATTGAAAAAGGTAAAAGGCGGGCTCGCGTCCAATCATGAAAGAGCGATTAGGAGAGAATAAAAGGTACGGACGTCCGTCAGGTTTGGTCGGATCTAGACCAAAAGTCCCAATCCAACCCAAACTGTGCATGGAGATATGTGGCCCAATTTCATCTGGTGGACTTTTCGGGTTGGCAAAGTAATGGGTAGGCAGATTGGGTGGATGACTCGGTTGGGTTAGGTTGGACCATCATTGGGCCAAGTCAGTTTTTTTGGGCCTAATCACTTTTCTAAGTGTTTCATAACTTTTTGTCTTTTTTTTTTATGTATGAAACTAACACTACTTCGAGGTGCCTCCTAGGGTGGAACAACAATTAAGTGGTCCACCAGTGTGAACGAGTTCGTTCTTTATGCGAGCCAGCAAGAGGAATATCTAAGTCCACAGGATCCAAAATGCAGTATTGTACGCTTTAGCATGGGGACCAAACAAAAGGATTCGAACATTTGAGACTTACATAATAAATGGATGTAAGTTTAACACAAGTCGATGGGATCAGGGCATGAAAACTTCAAATTCCGACGTTTGTGTTAGAGGGATCAACAATCAATTAGAGGATGATTTTTTTGGAATATTAACTGATATTTATGAATTAGCGTATTCAGACCATCCTAGTAAAAACTTAGTCTTACTCAAGTGTGAATGGTTCGATAACACTCCCACTAGGTTCACAAAAGTTGACAATAGACATGGGACTGTAGAAGTTAGGAAGTTACGAAGATATCATGTGTACGACCCGTTTATATTTGCACAACAGGCGGAGCATGTATATTATACCCTGTATCCAGGAGGACATCAAGACTGGTTGGGTGTTATTTGGGTAAAAGCACGCAATGCAATCGCCAATAATGTGATAAGTCAACCTATGATAGAAGCTCCATACCAAGATGTTCATGAGAATGACAGGATCCAAATAATGTTGCAAATTGACCCGAACGAGTACTAGGGCATTCTTGCTTATGCCGGGCCTGGCGACGAGGTAATTAATACAGAGTTGGAGGCTCAGTATGACTTAGCCGCAGAGAGCGAGGAAACATATGTCTTAACCGATGACGAGGAGAGTGAGGGTGAATTCAGTGATAGAGATTCCAGCTAGGTAAACTGTAATTTTTGTTTGCATCCATATTTCTCATATTTGTTATGATATATATTGTTATGTTACTGAGTCAACCTTGGTTATGATGCATATTTGTATACTTCATGTATTACTTGTGTTTTAATTCTAAACAGATGGCTGACAATGCTGGACGTGGTGGTCGTATTCCCCGTGGGTGTGGGTCCCGTGGGAGATTAGCACCCACCCCCACCCCCACCCCCACCCCCACCCCTTCTCATCACCCCGCTAGCCCCTCTGGCGGGTAAAGAGGCACACCATCCAGACATGGTGTGGGCTCATCCTCCGCAGCTCCATCACCCACTAATGTGCCTCCCACCCTACCCGCTAAAGCATCCTCGGTACAGTTGCCTGCGGGGGGGGGGGGGGGGGCAGCCTCGGGTTTGGGGGTGAATACACCCACGGACACGTTGCATATGGATTCGCCCATATGCAAGACTGGAGTGCGTTAAATATTTATTTTGATTTGTTGCTTTTTATTAATTGATATTTGAATATTTATATTGTAATTAATATATTGTTTCAAACAATTTCTATCCGGTATATAGGCCCCATAAGAGGATCTCGGAGGTTGTTAAGGGGAATTACATCGGGTCTTGGCCCACATGGACGAAGATCCCCACGACGGTCCGGGATCACTGGTTCGAGCACCGGTTTGGTGTAAGTATAATTTTTTAATGGTTCATTAGTTGGTGCTTAATTTAATTTTTATTGTTTTTGCCATTACATTGTGGTCTGATGTCTTATATGTCATGCAGGCCACTAACGAGTGGCGACCAGAGGATTAGGCTGCTATTCGGACAGCATTTGAGCATCGTGGATCCCTGGATGTGAAGAATTTTACGGGAAAGATCTGTGATGGTTCATCTCCGGGAGACTTTTTGACTCCTAAAGTTCTGGACGGCCTGCGTCAGTATCGGGAAGCAGAACCGAGCTGTAGATACCAGTGCTCCTCTATACACAGGTGGGTCCGTGTCCATCACGAAGTATCGTGATAGGCTGGTAATTAAGTAAACTATATATTTCAATTAAGTAAACATATTAAATAGCTTAACTGTTATCATTAAATATATATGCAAACGATCGAGATGCAGAGGCTCCCCACTGCATTTGAGGTATTGAATGTTACCAAGAAGAGCAAGACTGGGGAGTGGGTCGGGAACGCAGGCGAGATTGCTCTAAGTTAAATTTTATCATTACATTATTTAATTATATTTAGTTCTCTTCCCCCCAAATCCTGGCTTATTTTGCCTTATAATGCAGGATAAGTTTCACTGCCGCCAAGATGAGGCCATTAGTCAGGGGCAGGAGCCTTATGTTGCCTCTGACAATGCCATTTTCCTGGAGGTAGTTGGTGGCAGGAACAAGAAGGGTCGTGTATATGGTTTGGGAACCCTAGGAGATGAGTATGTGGCCTATGCCCCACCATCTTCTTAGTCAGTACATGGCCCAACATGGGACATCAGAGGGCTCGTCTCCGACCTAAACACTAGGCTCATTGTTCAGCTTGCGGACAGGGTGGCTGCTCTGGAGAGGGATAGGGAGCTACTGTACCAGCACTTGGGATTCAGACTCGGTGGCTCTGGTTTGGTCCATGAGGATGCTGCTTCAGGTACCCGTGCTGATGCCCCTGCTGCTCCTGATGACCCGTCTGTTCCTGATGCCTCTGGCCAGCAGCATGATGCAGATGATCATGAGGCAGATGATCATTGGTTCCCCCACCACCCCCACCCAGTTGACTTGTTTTTTTTATTCATATGACAATTTGTAAACAAAATTTTTATCGTATTTTTATTAATTTGATAGTTGTAATTAAATTTTTTTATTGTATTTTATTTATTTAACATATATTACTTGAACTATCAATGCAATCTTTAGTGTGAAACAGGTACATTTAGCGATCGAAATAAATCGGTCGCTAATGTGGTACCAAAAAAGAATGGAAGATAAAAAATAAAATAATTTAGCGACCAACTCATGTCTGGTTGCTAAGGCGGTCGCAAGTGGTACAAAAAAAAAGCACCTGGTACCAATAATTAGCAACCAACTAATTGACTTTTGCGACCGCTGTATTCAGTCGCTAATTAGCGACCGACGATAATATTCGGTCGCTAATTGTTTAGCGACCATGGTTTTAGCTGCCATCTATTGCTGGTCGCTATTTCGGTCGCTGATGGAAATAGCGACCGAATATCTTACATTAGCGACCGAATATGTCGGTCGCTAAACGATTATTTTCTTGTAGTGTTCCCACCCCTAGTTATAATTCACCTCAAACACATCACTATTTATTTTTTCTTTAACATAAATGAAAATGTATATTGACTAGTCAATGTATAATTTACTGTGCTGGTGGATACACTATCAAATCGTCATATTACTGACTAAATGTTACACAATCATATACTACCTCCGGACTCAATTATAAGCAAAATTAATTAATTTAACACTTATTAAGAAAGTTAGTTAATTTAGTTTAATTGTCTTGGTTTATGTAAAAAAATGAGTTACAATTATTAAACTACTATTTAATTGTCTCAGGAGTGTGCAATATTCTTGGAAAAGTAAAAAGAGAATTGCTTGGATTGGTTGATTATCTTGACTTTTGGAACACTGACATTAAATAGAGTTGAATTGATTTGTTTTTGCTTATATTTGAGTCCAAAAAATATAGGCACTTTTTTGCTTATAATTGAGTTCAGAGAGAATACCAATTAAGTTAAGTTATATCGTTATTGAAACTTTCATAATATAATATCTAAATCATGTATACACAGTACATCTTTTTTATAAGTATTGAAGTTGCATTTGTGTCCCACATTGCCAAGGTTCCTGAGCTGTCCAATGCTTATGTATGCTTGGGCACCCTCATCCTATGAAGTAGCTTTTGGGAGTGAGATCCAAGCACATTTAACAATAAGTTATATATAACAGTGTTATATATACAAATTAAAGAATGTTTGGCAAATGTTGTAGCGTGCGGTAGTGGAGTTTATTTTTTGACAAAAGAAAACTTAGACAATTCATTAATAATGGAGAACGTAAAACATTCGGTAACATCATCACGAATTTGGAGAATAGTAATATATGTAGCCACCCCTAACAAAGAGTAAGCAACTATATGGACTTTCCTCCTATCAAACTCTACCAAAGAGTTGTTAACATAAGATGATAAAAGTCTCCTACCATTTGAAATAACAGCCCTAAAATTAGCTTGGTTTTCTTGAAGGAGACCTAGGACTTCCTCTTTTTGCACCTGGAGTCTGGGAGAGTAACTATAAAATTTAGCTTTGAAGAAATATCCTCCCTCATCACATAAATTGTGATCGAAGTCGATGCTTCGAGCTACCTGCAAGAAAGACTCAATGTACTGCCAATTGTCTTCAACTTTATTTGCATAAAGTAAAAAAAACCAAAATTAAAAAGAGAAAACGACAAAACATGTTTGCCTAATAACACCAAACAAGGTATTTGTGGATAGAAACTGCACACAGGTTACCCATGCCTCGGCAGTTCCAACTAAGGATACTTATGGCTTCTGGCAGGCCTGGGAACCAGAACCTGCCAATAAAAAAATGGAGAGAAATGGAGAGAAACAATTCATTCATCTTCTTCATCCAGCAACGATAGACTCTCACAAATGGAGAAAAAACATAGCTCTCACAAGCGGAGAGAAAAATATAATACTCCTGAAAAACATAGCTCTCATTTTGCTGCACAACCCAAGCGGCGTTGTTTTTGCTGCACAACCCTAGCGTCGCTAGTGGAGTTTATGGGTGATGCAAAATGGTATAATGTTTAAGGACTGTAGCTTTGATTTTGTCAATAAATAAATAAATAAATACAGCACGTAGCTTAGACTTTGTGTGTGTGTGTGTGTGTGTATGTGTATATATATATATATATATAGTTTTGTTGATAAGTTAAAATTATATTGATTTTAGAGTACTAGCTAGGGGTACTCTAACCCATATACAAAGGGATAAGCAGTAGCGGGTCTAGGACCTCGACTCAGTAAAGGCGATTTATTTATAAAAAAAAATATTATTAGGGCTTATAAAATTGGTAAAAAATTATTTTAATCCCTATACAAAATTTATTCATTTTTAGTCTCTAAAAATACAAAAATTATGTGTTTTTGATCCATGGTGAGTGATTAAAAATACACTACTTTTATTAAATGTAAGACTAAAAAAATATGTATAGGGACCAAAACCAAATTTCACCAATTTTATAGGGATCAAAAACATATTTAACTATAATTATTTTCATACATATGAATATAAAGATAGGGAGGACCGGATGAGGGTGAGAGTTCGAAAGAGAAGAGAGGGTTGAGTGTCTGTGTTTGTTGGAAAAATAGAGAAAAAATAACAGTGGGTTCAAATATATAAAAATAGTGGGGGCAAAATACAAACACGTAAGATATTTACTTGTAATTTCATTAACCCTCATCTGTACATAGATCCCCCCCTGGGGATAAGAACTAGATAATGTTAATAAAATACTGCAACAATTTTCTTAACAGTATTACCTTTACACAACTCAGTTCTCCAATTTCAATCCAAAACCAATAGCACATAGACTTTGTATATATTATTAATATTATTGATTTGATTAAGGTCAGCGTTTGGTCATGGTTTCAAAAAAAAAAAAAACAGAGAGCTTGGTCATGGTTGATAGCAAAATGTGATTGGAGATGTTTGAGTTCAAATTGTTTTAGACTTTTTGGACAATATAAGATATCTAAAGCTTAATATAAATCTACCCACACTCTCTCAATTGGGCCTGCACTATAATGAAAACATGGTGTCAGAGCCCGTAAAAAAATAGCTGCAAAAAAAAAAAACTGAGGCCTCTGACTCAAAAAAGGGCACAAGCTCAGGCAATTAAAAATAAAAAAGGCCTAAGGTCTCCAAGGTTAAAAATATGAGTACAGCCATAGAAAAAGAAAACAAAAGAAGATCAACTTGAAGGCAAGTCATAGCTGGGCCTCCCGTTAGACCTAATGGGAGTGTTGGAGGATAAGTCTCACATTGCTTGGAACAAAAAAAACCAATGGGCATATAAGTTGGAGATGCTTGAGTCCAAATTGTATAAACTTTTTGAACAATATAAGACATCTCAAACTTAATACAAATCAACTCATACTCTCTCCCAAATCTCACTCGGGCCTGCACTATAATGATAACAATGTGGTGGTTTTAGTAAAAAAAAATTTCAGATTAGTTTTTTTATAGACAAAATGTTAATTGTTAGTTTACTATGTTGGTACTTAGTAGGGATAAGATTTGAACCTTGTACATTTTACCTCCCAACACCTTTATCCATCACTGCAGATCACCTTGACCACCCTTTTTTTTTTTCCTTGAGATTAGTTATTGCTCCTTAGAATGTATTAAGGTATCTTGCAACTTATTTTAATGGCTCTGTTTATGATTTTTTTTATAATGATATTGGAGTATCCTTTGTACTCCTATTATAATTCTTTTATTTATTAAAAAAAAAAAGTCTCCATAATTTTATTATTTCCTATTTATTAAAAAACATATTGTGGAGAAATTATTCAAAATAATTATTGACATAACATTTCAAAATTAAAAAATAACTTAGATCTTGGAATTTAAAAACAAACTGAACGGGACCACTATATATAACGTGGTACAACAAGTTAAAAAGCACGAGTAATAAATTTACGGGGGTGTATTGGATTGGAATTTCAAAAGATTTTAAAAGACTTTTTTATCATAAAAAATTCTTGTAGTATTCAATCAAGATTTTAAAAGACTTTTTTATCATAAAAAATTCTTGTAGTATTCAATCAAGATTTTTAAATAATATAAATAAGTCTTGTAGTATTCAATCAAGATTTTTAAATAATATAAATAAGTCTTGTGGTATTCAATCAGGATTATTAGGATTGTTTTTAGAGAAAGTCCAAATCCAGTGGTATTCAATCAAGACTCTTTATAACTTACAAAAAGTCTTATGGTATTCAAAAGTTTGCTAATTTCAGTGGATTGTTTTGTATAATGGATTTCGTGGGACTTTTTAGTGAAATGTATAAATAACAATCCCATTCCAAAATCCTACCCAAACCCATCAGACTTTTTTTTGTTCTCTCATTCCTTCTCTCTCAGCAATTCCAAAACCTTTCTTTTTTCTCAGTCGTTCACCGGTTCATTGACGGTAGGGTATGACTTTTTTTTTAGCAAGGATTTGGTGTCTTTGGAGTTTGATGTCTTTAGTGACTTTAGGCATAAATGAGATGGGAGAGATAGAAAAAAATGGAGGGAAAAGATGATAGAGAAAATAAGATATGAGAGAAATAGAGAGAAAGGTACCAAAGACACCAAATCCAAAGGCACCAAATCTATTTTTCTTTTTTTCCTTTTCTTTTTTTCTCTAACAGTAATGGTGCTTTGGTGCAAAATATTCAATGAGAATGAACTTTTATTGAAATCACCTGGTGCGGTACGCTACGTCAATACCTTGCATATCATATTAATAGGTAATGTATAGATTGAAATACCTGCTTGCATTTTTTTTCAATTACGGATTAGCTTCCATATTATTAGGTTGGATAATAGATTGAAGATGCCATATAAATGATGCTCTAATATATAAGGTTTTGTTTTAGGGAAAAGAAAAAAGAAAAATAGCAATTATTGAATCTATGTTTTTTTTTTTTTTTGGTACGCTCATTTTAAATTATATTTTTTTGATTGGGATGATTAGATATTCTTGTGAAATAACTAATGAAGACAAAAAATTTGAACTTATTGTTCAAATTCAAGAGCACGAACGAGAAGATAATAATGCGTGAGGGCTAGAATAACTTTAGATATGCAAAGAAATGTTACTTAGAAGGACATGAACCTACATCGAATTGTCTATTAATTAAAAGAATTAAAAGAATAAAAAAAAATTGGGTTTTACTTCTTTTTATTAAAAATTGTTTATTTCTTTGTTATCTTTTTCATTGACTCTTGAATGTTTGCTAAACAATCATGTATTCCTTTCAAATCTTATAAATCCATATAGTCCATTCAAATCTTATAAAATTTTATGATATAAATCCTTTGAAATCCAAACATGAGAATCTTGATTATAACAATCTTTAAAAAAAGTCTTATAAGTCCTTATATTCCTACGTAGTCTTTTAAAATCCACAAGATATTTTAAGACCGAAACAATCTTTTAAAATCACAATCCAATACACCCCCTTAGCTTAATATTTTATTTGGAGTTATACTTTGTACAACATACTTAAGAATTCAAACACATCCAAAATGGTAGAGAGATATAGGTTGTCATGAAAAAAACATCTCTTCAAAAAAATAAAATAAATAAATCTATCTATATGTAGTGCTTCGTACATCTTGATGAAAATTTTTGTCGTTGCTAATCATTTTCCTTCAACTGGTGACAACAATATTTTATTTTAGAGTAATTATATTCTCACATTAAATTTGTAAACTTTTACCTTTTATATCTATTTTATAATATTGTTGATGAAATAATTTTTCTTTAAAAATATTTAAAAATTTGATCAACAGCAATAAAATATTCATCTAAAGTGATAGTGAGAAAACTAACGTGTGATGAATATTTCATTTCATATTCATACAATACAAGACTTGTGTTTTCATTAGATTATTACAAGGCCATTGACCAACTGAAGATTTTATTACTGAAACAAGAGTAAAAAGCTCGGCACAACAACGTTTTTATTCAAACTTCACACATACAACGTTTTTATTCAAACTTCTCAACGTCATCACTTGTCCAATTCTATCTTGATGCCTCCAATGGTGACACGCCCTCTCCCGAACTTGGGTACCAAAGTCACCACCACATTCTCATCATCGTCAGCACCCAAATCCTCCAACAACTCCGTTATCCCAAGCCTCAAGCGTGTCTTTATCACGTGCTTGTGCCTATGTGGCACATGCACAAAGCTTCCTGCAAACTCAGCCTTGGTTGGCCCACCTGGCACATCATCTTCGTCATTGATATATATATCAAACTTCAATGGCAAATTCTGCTCAAACTCAATCTCTTCTATCACCAACACCTCCTCCTCTTCTTCCTTCTCCTCTTTACTCCTATTCGTCACTGGCCTCTTCACAACAATGCTCACACTTGAATCCAAAACAAAGGGAAACTTGGTTTCTTGAGAAGTCTCAACAGGCAGTGGTGGTGCACGGGCACGAGCACCAAATTTCCTTTTCAATGCGCTTAGAAACCTACCCTTACCTGGTGTAACCTTAGGCTTAGTCTCTAACCACGGAATATGAACTTGTTGGTAATCATATCCAAGCTTTCTAGTATCAAGACAGTCCTTGACCTTCACACGAACAAGATTCTTATTCTCATCGTAAAAAATGAATCCGGATTCTAACCAATCTGGGTCTGTAATATCTTTTCTTTTTCCACCAAGAGCTTTCCATATTGACCACATCCTATCCACGTTGGCATGGTGAGAATAGAAAATAGGGTCTCTTGCTGCGGAATAGAGATTCCCCATGTCCTCACCTTGGCCCTCAGTACCCCCAACCCAACTATGGATTCCTCCATGAGGGACGCTCTCCATAGTGCCGCGTCCAGCTCGATCACTTTTGTCTCCGGCACGGTAAGGGGCCCCGAAGAAGAGTAAGGAAGTCTTGGAAGCTGACACCATTTGGCGGTACATGATGTTGAGGTTGGATGATGTTTGCTCTTCAGGCGTGAATGGGTCTTCAGTGTTATTATAGTCAAGGTCAATAAGCTTTGGTGGCAAATGATTTGGATTTCGGAGAGAATCATAAAGTGGTGAGTTAGGATCCTCAGTGTAATAGGCAGGCATTGGCATGCCATCGGGGGAGTCATAGTTCCAAAAGGGGAGAGCAAAATTAGGGTCGAGGTCTTTGATCAAGCTTTGCAAGATTCTCTCGTAGAAATAAAGGTACCAACGGTGGAAGGGAAAGAAAAGCCAGTTGTCATGGACTTGGAACTCAATGTTAGGGAACCCAACTTGGTGATATGAAATACCATCACAATAAGCGCAATGGACGTTGGCTTGTTGGTAGAAATTACGTGGATCATCAGCAGGAAGGGCTTTTATGCGACGAACGGCTTCTTTGTAGTTTCGGATATAGTTAGCATCAACAAATTGTGCAGCTGGTCGCTTCTTAACTTTGGGGTTCTTTGGGAGCTTGAAGTCTATGATATTTGAGGAAAGTGGGGGGCAACAGTTGATTGGTTTGGGATTATCACCGGGTGTGAAACTTTGAACGCACTTGGTAAGATCTGGAGGGAGGATGGGAGCAGCAAGGGACAATGGGTCATTGCTTAGAGTAGCTGCTGTACCATAAAGGCCTCCTAGGCCAATGAGGATGTTTCTTCTGTCAAACATTCCTAGATTGTTTTCTTTTGAATGTTTTTCTGGGTCACCATCATTTGTGGCTTTGCATGACACTCTGGAAATGTAGTAGTGGCTTGGTTTTGCTACTTTTGGGGCCTTGGACTTATGGTTTCTGATCAAGAAGGGACAGGAAGAGAAGGAAGAAAGAGGGGTTTTGGAGGCAGCATTATTGGCCGTGATGGAAAGTGATGGAGGAGGAGGGTATAGAGAAGCCATGGTTGATGAAGGAAGGTATGTTGATTTAGGCTTCCCTTTGCACTACCATTTTATAACGAAGTTTTACAGACTGTTCTCTTTAATAAAAGATATTGAAAGAACAAGTTGAAGGATTTAACATTGGCAATTTGGCATCAATAATAAGTGTATATGCAGTGAATTATTGACTATCAATATCTAAACAAAGTTCAACTACCGTGCCGTCACAAAATCCAAGTTAGTACAGATAATCAGGACGTAAGACTATACAATAAATTAAACAAATGGAAGTAGTTTGTGTTATTATATATGCATGCACCACTATGTGGATAGGTTCTGCAGAGAAAGAATACTTTTTTTTCTTTTTCTTTTGAGTTATATATTTAAATACTCTTAATATAGTATATCCATTTTAATTTATCTTGTGGTATATCCATTTTTTATGGCTATAAAATGTTTCTCTATTGAGCTTGGAATAGGTGGCATTACATGCGAGCAGGTGAAAGCCGGGTCCCAATTCATCAGTATTGGAGTTTTTTTTCAGTTTAAAAAGATGTTGTAATTTAATTTCTTGATACATGATTTGCACTGGTTTACACTGTTGTAATTAATTATTAGATGACATTGGTGTAGTTTCGGTGTCTATGGGTTAGAGTATCTTATTACTCTTCTTAATATATTAATTTTTGGCTTATAAAGACATTATCTTATGGTATAGGAGAATATTGAGTGACACTCACGTATGGTATTGTGACTTAGGTAAATGTCATATCTGAGTGTTAAAAAACAGATTTTTTTAGAACTTTTTATCATACCAGTTTTTTAATATTATTTTACTGCTCTAATTTTTATAAAAAAGCAACACTGATATTCTCATGCATTTTTTTTTTACTTACTTGACAATAAATGATCAAATCATATTTGTGTAATGCCTTGAGGACGTGCTTCAAAATTGTTTTGCGGTTCATGGCAATGTGCAACGCATGGATACCTGGGTTAAGTGGAACAGTGTTGATGCTAGTGGAATTATTTTAAATGTTGATGGTAGCTGCATTGGAGTTTCGTGTAAGACTGGATTTGGTGATGTAATTCGTAATCATGATGGTGCCTGGGTTTTCTGGTTTTACGGGCTCAAACTGGTGTATCCGAGATCTTGCATGCAGAGATATCGGCTCTGTACCATGGGCTGCATTAATGCTTGGAGCTTAGTTTCCATCAGATTACCATTTACACGGATGCTAAGTCTGTTATCTCTTTATTAATTAATCCTTTTCCTCACACGCACAAGTACGCCTCGCTTCTAATGGATATAAAAACTATGCTTCAGAGACATTGGTCAGTACGAGTGGAGCATACTTTGAGAGAAGGGAATTCTTGCGCGGGATTTTATGGCAAAGTTGGGTGCTAATCAAGAGGAAGCCTGGAAGATTTTTACAGCCCCCCCATAGGGACTGGATAATTTCCTCCTTGCAGAACATGACAGGCATAGAGTTTCTTAGAATGTAATTTTGTTTTTTTTGTTTTTTTTTCCTTTTCTCCCATTACCAAAAAAAAAAAAAATCATATTTGTGTAAAAAATTGATAAGATAAATAATTAGTTCGGCTTTCTAGCTGCTATGTAACTGTTTAATCGAAGTAATTTAGAGAATATATCTCTTTTTCTTTCTTCAATCCTTTTTTTTATAAGCTAAATTATATTGATGAGAGGTATTAGGGGTACCCCCAACCCGTATATAAAGAAAAACATCACATTGGGAACTGAAAAAAGTATTGATTTCAGATGTCATCAAGTTTCTCTCTTTAAAAAAAAAAATTGATTTCAAGACATTTCTGTTTTTCTCTTCCTTTTTGGTATCGTGTTATTTGTACACCCTAATAACATTTTTAGACAATTTTATCTTTTTATATAAATCATAATATGCATACTATATGTTATAAATATAAAGTTATTCGAAAGTTATTGATAATGGTTGTTCAAATAACATTCTTGTAATTAACTTAACTGTAAACCCATGGTTTAATTTCACTTACTTTTATATTTCAATTCATTATTCATTATAATGTGCTGTTTTATTCTTTTTTAGGACTTAGGTGAGGGTGCGAGTTTTAGATTAGTTATACCAATACCCAAATATCTATTACGTTAATTAATGTGCAATAATTGACAAGGCATGTGAGGTTTGTAATGCCTATGTTTTGGACACTTTGCCTTTTTGTTTTTTTTCAGATTTTTTTTTTGGCTAATATTAGATTTTTGGTCTCTAAATTGTTTTTCATGTTCAATTTAGTTCCCAAGTTTTTAAAATGTTCATTTTGGTTTCCCTAAATTCCCTAAAACTTATTCAACCGAGTCATTCCGTCAAGTTGACTAACGTGACATGGACGTTGACCCCAAAATAATGGTCTCCAAATTGTTTTTTCAATATTCAATTTGGTCCCCAATTCTGGCGGACCAAACGGGGTTCAACGTTCATATCCATTAGTCAACATGACGGAATCACATTGAATAAAGTTTTAGGAACTTAGGGACCAAAATGAACATTTTAAAAACTTGGGGACCAAATTGACTATTTGAAAAACAATTTGGGGACCAAGTATAATTTAGCTTTTTTTTTTTTTTTTTTATTGTCTCGATATACATTGTTGGTTGAAATTTACATCTGCTGAACCACTATTACAGTATTACCTAAGAAGTAAGATCATTGGGAAATGTTAATATACATTTGAGTTAACACAAATTTATAATTAATTATACATACATTAGGTTAAAACTAATACTTTAGTCTTTATACGTGATATTGATTTTCACAATTTAGTTTCCTATACTTAAAAAAAATTCAAATCAATCCCTATAATTTGAATGGAACTGAGCAGGGAATTTTTACTGCTATTTCTGTCCTCTGTGATACAGCTATGAGTAAAATGGATTCCAATGTGCTTCAATGGAATCCTAGCTGTTTTTGGTAAAAGCTATCATGATGTAATTTGGCTATAGCTATCATGATGTAATTTGCCTATTATGTTCAGGATTGCGGTTTGTTGACCTTCTGATATTGGTTTTGGCTAAAAGCATCGAAATTAACATTTCAAGGAACAAGGTTTGCTGAGTATCTGGGTGTTGGACAGTGGCTGGATCGTTTTTTTTTTTTTTTTTTTTTTTTTTAAGCCAATGTTAGTATTGTTAGTTTTGTATTGTTAGTTTTTATGTTAGGGGAACGGGGAGGGTGGAGTTTGAACTTCTTACCTCTGGTGCCGTTTGGTACAGGAAATATTTTATTGCCAGGAAAAAAACTATATTCCCGGGAATGAGATTCTGAGGAATGATATTCCACAAGAATAATAACAAAACATGTTTTGGTTAGACATTTCATTCTCACGGGAATAATATATATTACATTTCCAATCCCGTGTTTTGGTTCATTTAAAAACATTCCAGGAATATAGTTCACTTTTTCCAAAAGTATCCTTATAAAATAAAAATTTTCAAAATAAAAGAAATGATGATTTATGAAAGCAAATGTAATTTAAGTACTCTCCAAAGAAATTTTCATTTTTCATGTTTATAATTAAAAATGCATATTGATTGATAAAATGACATTTTATAGTTTTTTTTTTTTATCATATTATCCTTTTTATTATATATGTAAAATATTGACAAAATCATCCAAGTCACTTTCAAGCTCAAGGGTTGGATTCTTTATAGGGGTGGATGTTTACTTTTCCAGGGCATATTTACCACATAAATAATAAAATAGCCCATACCCATTAAGAATATTCACCTACTTGACTCCAAGTGAGTAATTCAAAACAGTGGTGGCGTAAAATAGAATCAAGGTAGAAGAAGATAAAAATGGTGGCCTAAAAGAATGGTGGCATGAAAGAAGAATCAAGATAGAAGCTTGCTATACACCACCCACACATAGTAAAAGCATCGAAAGATGCCCACCAAATCATGCAAAATCATTGGGGTGCAAGGGAGAAGACAAAGAGACCCAAGGCCGCATAGGAAGAGAACGTGCAAAGCTAGAGAGAAAACTAGAAGGAGAATACAAAGAGATTTGGTGGATACTATTTTAAAGAAATGAATTAAGGTAATAAAGTAATTTAACTTCTCAAAAATTTTCCATTCCCATGGGAAAACTTTTTTCCCACCCTTATACATGAGAAAACTTTTTTCCCACCCTCTTCATAACTCTATTCCAGGGAATCTTTTATTCCTGGGAATATATTTTTTTTCTCTTATACCAAACATAGGAAAACTTTTATTCCTAAGTCACATTCCCGAGAATATAAAAATATCTCTTGTAATAAACACTAACCTAAGTAAACTTGGAGTCTCCTTATGTCCTTTAGCATCACCAGCTACCTAAGTGGGACGGCTGGATCAAATGTTTTGGTGCCTAACTATATATTTGGTCCCTTTTTCCTTTTGATTACTGTTAGGGACAATAATAGTCTTACCAATGTAAATACATGTGTTTGGTGGCTCCTTTGGGTGGTTTTGTAATTGGGAATTGAATACCCCTAGTACTTTTATTAATATAATTTTGTTCGATTTTTCAAAAAAAAAAAAAAAAAAACCCTATATGTACACTTTTTTTTTATTCGATCCTCACCATTTATTCTTTTTTTTTTTTTGGTCCAGGATGGAACCCAGGATATCCCCACAACCGATAACCGTAGGACTAATCCCCCGAGGATGTAGAGAATACCAGTCAAGGGACAATTCCACTACCCACAGATGCAGCTCTATTCCCATTATCAGGATTCGAACCCTGGACATATGGTTTTATTCTTTAGATATATGCTAAATATATGACCGAATTGATGTTTCTTTAGATATATTATTTAGCTACTAGCCACTTTGACCACACATTATGGGTACCATTTATTCTTTAGATAAAATACAAATGGTACTCTAATCCGTTACCTCAAAACAGTTACAACATACACTAGTCCCGCGGAATAACTACTTTCCAACCTCCTAAGTCCTAACTCACTTATTCCAAAAAAAAAAAAACTCCTAACTCATTATTCCAAACAATAAATAAGGTTAATACACCGATTCAAAAAAGAAAAAAAAAAAAAAACTCTCTCCCGTATCAGAATAGATACATCATGACCAAGCTCTAAAATGCTAGCTAAATCAGTTAGAAATTTGCCAAAATCGACCTTTCCTTCTTTAGAAAGGATCATTCTAATTTATTAATTTTTTTGGTAAAAAGGTCTCAGTCTAAGTTTCTAATGCAACCAAATTGATCAAAAAATTAAGAATCATAACAGCCGCCAGCAGATTTTAGATATTCCTTTACGTCGTGATGCTACCCACTCTTTCTTCATTTTATGATGGGGGGGATTAGTGGTTAAGGCGTGTATTTGAGACCCAATCTGAATCTATCATTTTCTATTACCCAATTGGAAATGGAAGGAAAAATATATGATTTGAATGAGAAGACAGCTAGCATAAAATAACATGGAAAGCCAAAGTCCAGTTGCGTGCCATGACCAAATCAACAAACAACCGGATATATATGAATATATATTGATCGCCTAGTTGTTTTGAAAAAACTCTATAAAAAGTGAAATAATTAAAAGAACTTGTTCTTTTGTTTTTCTATTTTCTAATTTTGCATCAAAATCGGAGAGAGGAAAATTGGAAGAATTGATGTGTATATATGCTAAATATATGGCCGAATTGATGTTTCATGCTGCATTTTATTCAGGTAAATCACTCTTTTCATCATTATATGGTTGTTTTTTTTTTTTTTTTTTTTTTTTTTTTACAAAATCATTATATGGTTACAATGTGGAAATCATGTACGCCCTTATAATGTTTTTTTTTTTTTTGACTGAAACAAACTCATTTCAATTCAAAAGCAACAGTAGCAACAATACAAGAGGGAATAACATCAAAAACATGAAGAATAGGATATCTAGTAGCCGTCCTAGCAAGACTATGAGCAACAACATTGCTTTGTCTCCTAACAAACTCAACCTTGAGATTTAAATTAGAACTAAGCAACTCCCTACAATTCACAATAATATCACCAAACTCCGCAGCATCGTGACTTGTAGAGATGACCGCATCAGCAACACTTTTACTATCAACTTCGAAGATGACCTTGTCCATGCCCAAGTCCATAATCCATTCCAATCCAGCTAGGAGATCAGCAACAGCTTCCCCCTCCCTGACCTGCAGCAAAGGATTAGACCATCCAGTCATTGCAAGCACGAAAGTACCATATTCATCACGCAAACAGCATCCAAAGAAGTGAGATTCTTGTTCTTGAAGAAAGCCGTATCAATATTACACTTCAACCACCCAAGAGGAGGAGGAACCCACCCTACATTTATAGTAGACGCAGGGGAAGCAACCTCCTGAGTCGATCTTGCGGCCATCCACTCATCCAACACACTAGTCGCTCTGAAAACTACCTGTGAGACATCTTCAACTTTATCCTCCCAAAGCTTAAGGTTGCGCTTTCTCCATAGACTCCATAGTAACCTAACAAACCGCACCCTTAGCTCCGAGTTTAGCGAGCTACCTAGCTTGAAAAAGGCCTCAGAAAAGCTCTCAACTTCTCCTAACAAAGGCTCAATACGCTGCCAGAGATGCGCCTCCTCCCAACAGTCTTTAACGTTCGGACATGATAGGAAGATATGCCAAGCATTCTCTAGACCTGTTGAACAGAATAAACAGTCTTCCGGGCAAACAACTTCTTTGGATTGAAGCCTGGACCGAACTGGAAGGCAGTCTCTAAAGGCTTGCCATGCAAAGACCTTCACTTTGTGTGGGACTTTCAAATCCCATATCATCTTCTAGTTTTCCTTCAACAAAGAAAATATATGTATCAACAATATTATTAATGCAAAACTCATAGGCCGATTTGACTGTGAAACATCCATCATCACTAGCGCCCCACACATGACTGTCCCTCACTGTTGAAGCAAACAATGGAACATGCAAAACGGCCTCAACCTCATGGGGCAACATGCATTGATGCAGTGCATGAAGATTCCATCTCTTTACTCCTGGCAGTAGCAAGTTCTTAACTCTGAAGTCCAACAAGTGAAGAGGAGTTGGACCTATAAGCTTCGGATTCAAATTTCCTCTGAGCCATGAATCACTGAAAACACGGATATTTGAGCCATCTCCGACACTCCATCTCAAACCTTCTTTAAACCAAAAACCAGGAACACCAGACGCCATGAGTAACTTGGATTATGACCAAGAGAAGACTCCACAAAATCCCCATTTGGGAAATATTTAGCTTTGAAAAGACGAGTAACCATAGCATCCAGGTTGGACATAAATTTCCAACCTTGTTTTCCTAGCATAGCTAAGTTGAAAGCTTGAAGGCTCCGAAAATCCATACCTCCGTGCTCCTTACTAACCTCATAATGTCAGGAATTTAAATTTTGAACTAATTATTTTAGAAGGAAATTTACTTAATTACCTCATCTAGCTAGTAGCTAGGGAGATTAGTCTTATAGAAGTATTTCCGAATAGAAAATTAATTATTTCAATTATAAATAAATAAAATATTTTTTATCCTATAATAGTGTTTGGGTGAGATTAAATGTTAAATCTTACCCTAACAACTTTTCTTCGTAATAAAAGTTGTTTTTCAATAGAAACTTGTATATTTAGGTTAATTGGTTAAATTGCCAAACAACTCATTTTATGAGAAAAACAAATGCTTTTAGAGAAGACAGAAGTTTGAAACTTATTTATAAAATTGTTAGATTATTTTGAAACCAATAATATCCTTTTTGCTGGGCTGTTTCCCTTTAGTGTTGCGGTTTCTTAGCATCGGTCAGTTTGGCCTGTCTGATGATTACTTTCTACGGTTAATTGGTTTGTTTGAGTAGTGGCCTTCTGGCTTTGTGGTGATCTACTTGGGTGGTTTTTGGTTTGATGGTACAACAGGTTTTCTCTTGGAAGATTCAAGAACCTCATATCAGATATGAAGCTTCCTTGGTTTCTTCATTGCCTCTTACTCCTTGCGCTGCTTCTCAGCCTTCCTTCTTCACTTGATCATTGGAAATTCTGGTTACTATATGTGGATATTGGCTGTTCTTATTTCTATAGTAGGGTCCTCGGCATGTCAAATATTATAGGGTCCAGTTTATGTTGACAAATATTGGGTTCTTGGTGGACATAGTTAATTCTCAACCAAGTGTTATCTTTGCACCTTGAGCATTCTAATTGGTTGCTTAGGTGTTTTAGTGATTGTTTTGGTTGATAAATTAGCTTTGTTTATACCTTTTTGTATGGAGCTTCTTTGTATATGGGTTCTGAGTACCCCTTGTACTCCTATATATATCACTTTTGCTTATCAAAAAAAAAAACTTCACTCCTGCAAAACTAACTACTAAACAAATGTTATTAAATTATAGGATTGGCAATGTATGTGCGGGTATGGGCGGTTATGGTACTGGAGTACCTGTATCCGCATCCGCATCCGTATCCATTAAATTTTGCGGGTAATTACCCGCCTCCATTCTCATACCTATTAAGCAGATAATTATCATACCCATCATGGGTAATTTTTGCATCACTCATTGGGTCCAATACTCTTTACCATCCCTAATAAATTATATTTTTGTTCAATTATCTTATTTTTTTTAGATTCATTTTGGTCCCTTATATTTAAAAAAAAAGAAAAATTTTGGTCACTTAAATTTGAAATGTTACCTAAATTTGTACTTTTAATTAGATCGTCATTAACCTCTCTTCTACGTGACAATTAAAGGATGATGTGGGCGATTGACATGGCATTATGCCACGTGCCAGCACGTGATGGTGTTGTGTGACAACTTGTGATGGGACTATGTGTCAGCGTGTGATGGGGCTATGTAGCAACATGTGACGGTACCACATGGCAGCATTTAATTGTGCCACGTGGCATGACTAAATTGATTTCAAAAAAATAAGATAATGGACCAAAACGAATCTAAATTATAAGATAAAGAGACCAAATCAAAATTTCAGTCATTCTTCCCCAATGAGTCTTCTTCCTCAATGGGTCTTCTTCCCCAAGGGTTGTAGATAGATATGGATGATCGTTCTTCAACCAATTCGAAAGCTTGTTGCTTGAGGGGAATTGACATTTTCTGTGTGAACAAAAGAATCAACTCAAAATCTCCTTTTCTCTATTAACCAGCAACTGAAACTCACCCAAAAAATTATCATGGAGTCATTTTTCATTGTGTTTCATTCTAAAACAACCATTACAACCCAGCTGCCCTCTTTCGTGCAGCACACCAATCAACCTCTATAAGGTCCATCGAAGTCACCACGCACCACCATGTTTCACCTAGCAGCTGTCACATGGTCCCCCTTATATGGGCTCCTTTGTGTTGTACTAATCACTGGTTTAGAGAAAGGTCATCAATTGTTGTCTACAACCCTTAGGTAATAAGACCCATTGAAGAAAAAGACACATTGGGGAAGAATGGTTAAAGTTTCGATCTGGTTTTAAATGTATGGATGGCTTTAAATTTAGATGGAATCTGCATAAATATTAAAGGATAAAATATTTAAAATTACAAAAGAGGTATGCATTATTGAAGTTATAAAGAAGATATATAATTAATTAATTTATATTGAATAAATTAAAAAAATTGATTTATTGTGTTACGTAAGATAATGGATTTTAGGAGTGAGAAAAAAATTATGGCTTTGCCATCAGGAATAAAAAAAAATTAAATACTTAATGTATTGAAAATCTAAAAAGTTTACTTTTTTAATTTAACTTTCTTACTTTCAAATAAGACATTCGTTAGTAAAATATTAAAATTATATGAGTTTCACATTAGGAATAAAAATAAAATTAAAATTAAAATACTAATTATGTTAAATATTTAAAAGCTTTAATTTTTATCTATAAAGAATAGGAGAATGTGAATGTGCAATATTTGATTAGTACGTGAATATGAAATATGTTAAATTAAAATGTTATAAAAAAAATGAATAATAGAATTAATTGGTGAGATTTTGAAGCATGTTAAATCAAAATAATGTTTTAAAAAATTAGTAAAAAAAATGAAAAAAAATTAAATTATAATAATATTAAAAAAAAGTAATAAATAAAGCCCAAGATAAATTAGTGGACTAATATTAAGTTACTTTTAAAGAAATACCAAAGCAGAATTAGATAGGCTTCGGATGACTTTGGTAACGTTTTATATTGGGTATATTTTGATATTCTTGAAAATATGACGTGAAAATAAATGTTTTTCATGTTTAATAAAGATGTCCAAAAATAAATGTTGTGAATAATGTAAAAACTTTATTTTTAGTGTTTAATTTCTATGCACTCCCCGTATAAAAGATTTTTAAATAGACACCCAATAATATCTTAATAAATCAATATCATTGTTACTTCTCTCTCTTAGTTACTAAAATATGAGGAAACCTACCAACATACTCTTTGATACCCTCTTTTTCGCACACTCTCTTTTATTGGTTAAAATTCAAATACATCCCACTAATTTATGTGGGTTCCTCTTGAATATGTAGGACCCACATAAATTTCAACCAATAAAAAAATATGTTAAAAAGAGTGTGTTAGAGAATCTATTGTCAGCATCTCATCAGGTAAAACTTTAGAAAGAGAATGTTAGTGTACAGGAAAGACGAGGAAAAAATTCTGGTACTATATATTACTATATTGTACTGCTCTAGCTAGTGCAGTACCTGTGTACTACTAGGTTGAATTTTCTCCGTACTTTACATCTACACCACAAAACAAGTGAGCTTGAGAGCTTACCCAAGCCTATAGTCTTTATATATAGCGTTCATTCACCGCCAACGTCAACAAACAGCTAACTTTATTTCTCAAATAGTAGCAGGACGTACATTTTCTCCTAACTTTGAGGGCATGGGGATCGTCTATTCTGCGCCGGTGTGGTGTTTGCTTCTGAAGCTCTATCTGGATAGTGGATACCTCAACCATCACTTGCTCAATCATCATCTTCAGCACACAAATCACTATTCATTATTCACTAGCTTCTTATTCTCATCGTAGAAAAGAAACGCAGTCTCCAACTAATATGGGCCTGCACTGTCATTCCTTTTTACATCCAGTGTTATCCGTAAGGCCCAGCCCCATATAGAAAAATGGAATGTCTGCCAGCAGAATAGAATAGAGGTTCCCCATGTCCTCACCGTTAGGCTGGGTGTTCTACCACTGTCACCAGTCCATATCTGATTATCTGGACCGTGAAGAACGATCTCAACCGAGCCAGCACCAGGAATCACTCTCGTGCACGGTAAGCTATATAGGATATTCATTTTCTGAGTAGATTTTTTTTGGGTAATCATTCTGTTGTTCATTCAATACATGTCAACCATCAACTATATATTCAAGATTAAAATGCCAATTCATGATTAGATTGACCATAATCGAATGGGGCTTGTTTCTAGAGAATGCAATAATTTTTATTTTTTTTTGGAAATTAAATATTTTCTAAAGTTTTACTTAGTTTACTTTAACTCTTTTTTCTTTTCTTTTCTTTTTAGAAATTATATTAACCTCCGTTTGTTTTATCTTCAAATTTCAGTTTTCATTTCCCGTTTTTAGAAATAATTACAAAATTGTTAACTTTGTTTTCATTTTGTTATTTTCTGTACAAATCTTTGGAAACAGTAAACAAAATGAAAACAATATGACAATTTTGTAATTATTTCTAAAAACAGAAAATAAAAACAAAAAAACTGGAAACAAAGCAAACGGACCCTTAACATTTAAGATTTATGTTATAATAGGCTTATCCCCCCTTTTTTGACAAGAAGATTTCAATAGCAATTGTCAGCAGTATAAGTAGAGATACTTGAAAAAACATGGGGAAAGTATTTGTCATTATATGCATGCTTCACCATGTGGATAGGTTCTGCAAAGAAAGACAACTTTTTTTTTAGTTATGTTATTTAAATACTCTTAAACATGGGCTCATTGGACATTGGATATGGATATGAAAGTATCAATGAATAATGCATGGGTTTTCATGGTGCCCAAATTTAAAATTGAATCCCAAGGAAGAAATTTCTCGATGAAGGTTGTTGCACAATTATTTAACCATGCTCTCCGAAGATGGAAATGAGAGCTTATCAGGGGTATTGTTGATCCAGTAGTGGTTGGAGTTATTTTACAGGTTTCTTTTTCTCTTGGTAATTATCCTGACACAATGTTGAGCTTTTGTGAATAGAGAAATTTGTTCCATGAACATTGGACAGGTCACGATACAAGTGCCTTGAGAGTTTTATGCAATGCTCTGATGCTTGAGAATGAGTATGTTTCTCTAGTTTAGGTGAACTCTATTATGGACATGCATGTACATATTGCTATTTTTTCTGATGAACACTACACATAGTTGAGACTGTTATTAGTAGTTGGAATAATCCAAAAATTGATTGTTAATTAATTAGTGGTGCCTATTGACATGTTTCTAATTAATACTTTAAACATCATGCAGGCAAAATCAATTTCAACAAAAAATATGTTCATCTTCAAGCACAAATACAAAACCAAATTCTATCTATAATTCTATGTCAATTCAAGATGATTAATGAATACGGAAGCGTACATGGAGATCTATGAAATCTTGATGGAAAGGATGATCTCCTTGATAGAGTAGTGAACTTCTAATTGTAGATTTTTCGTTAGCTTTAATTCCTCCTCTAATGGGATGAAGAGAATTGAAGTTGTTTATATATCTATAATTGGGGACCATAACCCTTATTTATAAGAATCATATGCTCTTTCATGAAGAGTAATGAATAAAATAAAGTACCTATTTTGAGCATGAGACAAGGTACTCTTAGGACCACAGACATCTATGTGCTCCAACTCCAGCACTTCTTTAGCTCTCCTTGCTCTGTTTGCCAAGCATGCATCCTTCACATACTCCATGTTTTTCTTCAATTGTTGGCCGTCCATACACCATATTCTTTTGACTAAGCAACTTATATAATTGAGACTGTTGTAGTTTAAGTGTCCAAGTCAATTATACCATAGACCAGAGTCTTTTATTGTTCTAGCTATCAAACTGATATTTTTCTCAAAATTAAGAGAAAGCGGAAAGCTTCTGGTTTTGGTCATTTTCATCACAACAACAGCTCTAGGTTGTAAAATCTATTCTTGTTGGCTTTGGTTCTTTTGGGTTCAATGTTGGGTATGTAAATAGATTGATGTATGGTTTGAGTACCTCTTCTATTTCTATTAATGTAACTGTTTGTTTAAGAAAAAACTATAGAGATTCTACATGGGAGTTTTTTAGCTGTAAGAAAAGTCTTATTTTTTGTTTTTTGAGAGTTGGTTTGAGTAACATTTGGTTAGAAGGTGATGTCACGCATGTTTTCGACTCTAGAAAAGGCGGTGACTGGGATCTATTATTTACTGGAATTATTCTCGATGATGTTTTTGAATTGCTAGCTTCTTGATTTAGCCATTTTAAATCTAGTTCATGTAATGTTGTAATGTCTTACTTTTATTTATACCAATAGTCCAATACTGTTAGAAATGCATAATGTTGAGATTTAGTTAGAAGAAACTCCAAATAAAACTTCAGAAGTGTTGGTTACTGAATTTTTTTCTGGTTACAAGTGTTGGTTTTTGGCTTATGTTACACAGTTGGCCTGGGGATTGGTTTTGGTTCTAATGTAAAGTTTGCATCTGGTGTTTGTTGCGTAATATATGCTCTGGTTGTATATGGTTTTAGTCTTGGTTGATAGCAAATTAATGCATTTGCAAAGCTAATATTGGTCATAGATTAATATATATATATATATTGGATAAACCAAATGTATTTTTTTTATAAGCAAAAAGTATCATAAAAAATGGGTACAAGGGGTACCCCAACCCATATACAAATAAACATGGAAAAAAAATAAAAAAGAGAAGAGATACAAGTTAATAGATACCAAGAACACCTAAGAAACAGGCAAAGTAGAGGCCTAAAATAGGAAAATACATCCAGGTTACATTGCCCAAACCCGTAAAAAGATCCTAAATCGCCTAAACCAAACCCAAACACAATAAATAAGAGCATAGGGGTACTCTAACCTATGAACAAGAAGAACACAAGATACTAGCCCCTGTGTAAATAGAATACTGCAAGTGGCAGTATGCAGATTACAAATTAAGGCTTAGAACAAAACAAGATCTAAAAGCTGTGAATAAAAGTATTACAACCAAGCACCCAATCTCAGGGAAAGAATACTAGTAGCTGATTCACTACCATGCACATTGCACCCCTAGTATTAAACCTGAACATTAAAAACCACATCTGTACGAAAAGACCAACCCCCCAAAAAGAATTTAACCCAGCCACGAAACTAAAAAACCATCCTTCAAGGTGAACACATCCATTAACATTTTATACCAGCCATCATAAGTAGAACTGTAGAACACCTGCAAATAGGATGGCACCACATAATTAATTAAGACCCATAAACTAGAAACCAGAACCAGATCTAGAGACAGTCCACACCCATTGTTGAAGGGGAATCACATTTGAATCAAAACCAACGTCCATAACTAAGTCAGCAAGCGAACATTTTTTTTTTTTGAAACAGGCAAAATAATATCATTGATTAGAGCACAAGGGGTATCCTAAACCCATTTACAAATCTCGGATACAAAGTGGATTACAAACAGATCAAAATACAATCCACAATCTCTACCTTATGCAATTTGCAGGGCAAATACACCAATCAGAGAATGAACAAGAGACACCCTTTGATCTAGCTATAAACCACCTCCAAGAGGTTACCATGATCCTATCCAACAAAAAAAATCATATCTATTGTTCCATTGTAAAAAATGACACTATTTCGGAGCTCCCAAATGCACCCACCTCTTGGTGATCTAGTAAAAGCTCCATCAAACTGAACTAGAAAAGATACAATGGAACCTATAACAGAAACTTGTATCCCCAGCCACCTCAAAATATACACCCACAAAGAAAGTATCCCTAGTATTCTAAATCAATATACTTTTTAACTTATAGAAAAAACATTGGCTATTGATTTTAATAATACATGAGTCGGTACTTGTACCGCCCGAGAGTAAATAATAAGGTTTGGCCGAGCTTAATCATAGCAAGGGGTAAACCGGTCGAGCTTAATCCGAGTAGGAAGTAGGGAGGACGAGCTTGATGAGCTTGATCCAGGTATGAAGTAGGGAGGACGAGCTTGATGAGCTTAATCCGAGTAGGAGTGAGCTTGATCCAGGTATGGAGTAGGGAGGACGAGCTTGATAGGCTTAATCCGAGTAGGAAGTAGGGAGGACGAGCTTGATGAGCCTGATCCAGGTATGAAGTAGGGATGACGAGCTTGATGAGCCTGATCCAGGTATGAAGTAGGGATGACGAGCTTGATAGTGGAACGTAAACTAATCAAGATAAGTAACAGATATGAGATAAAAGATATCTAGCAAATAGCAGCTATCTGAGATATGCGCAACAAGATCTTATCATATCAATAAGACTATCAATTAGTATCGGATAATAACTATTCGAGATATACGTAACAAGATCTTATTGTATCAATAAGACAATCAATTAGTATCATATAAAAGATATCGAGATAAATAAACGGTTATGACTTTGCACTATAAATAGAGGGTCCTGAACAGAGAAGTGACTGACTTGACAATACACACAGACTCACTCTTAAGAGTTCTTAGGCTTAGAATACAGAGGTCGATCCTGATCTCGTATTCTAGGCTTATGGGGCACAATTAAGTGGTGAGTGATACCCGTTCCGGCTAGATTCCGGCAAGTACGGTTTTTGACAGGAACATTTGGCGCCCACCGTGGGGCAAGGTAAAACTTTGCCCCGACCACTCACACAACCACCCGCTGCCGTGCTATCCTAATCCTCTGATCTTTGGCCGAGAGTTGAGGACACCTTTTATATTGATTTTTCATATTTTCTGCACGCGATGGGTCGTCTAAACTCTCTGACCAGGGAAGCTAGCAGCGTCCTCGACTTCATGAACAGATTCACCTTCGTTTCTGATTGACACGAAGCCATGGTTTTCCTTTTGGGAAAATCTTCAGATCTGGAATGCTTACCATTATATATGCGAAAAAACACAGCCACTCTTGTCTCGCCCGTCTAGCCTCGGATTTCCAGAACTCTGATGACTACAACAAGCGTCTGTGACCTCGGGCATTTGGTACTCGACCCCCCGTCACCAGCTCATACCCAGTGACACCAAGGCCATTAAAACATAGGCAGTCGGATATCAAGAGGCAAAATTTGATTTGTGTATCTGAAGACACGCCAAGCTTTCCACAAAATGTCTAGGTGATGTTGTTCTATTTCCCTCCTGGTGGTAAAGCACAACTTCATAGTGAATTTGTTCTAAAACTGAATTTATCTTTTAATTATTTAGTAAATTAAATCCGTATACTGCACATTCTAAACTCTAAAGTCTAAACTAAAGGTTGAGATATGGAATCTATAATCCAAATTTCCTATGAGCCTTATATTATCTTATTAGGTGCATATCAGTTATATAAATTAAATGGAGTCGTTATATTTCATAAAAGATAATAATTATACCATTAAATATATTTAAACCTATTTAAATAATTAAATATTAATATATTGTATTTATATGTATTGTATTACAAATTGGATAAGTGGCTTTAATTTATTTAATTTTATTATATTTTATATTTAGCTACTTACTTACACTTAATATTTGTAAACATATAAGATATGACATTATTTTTATCGTTATCTTTTGGTTATTGTCATGGTAACTTATCTCATCATGGAATTTAATATGATAATCTCTTATCCCGTCTAATATGATAATCTGTTGAGATCATTGTATCTTATCCTAATTAAAAATGATAATCTCTTATTAGAATTTAAATTCAAAATTGAATTTAAGTTGATTCATCTTGTCTTATGATATCTTATCATATATTCTTTTATTCTTTTAAGTCAAATAAGCTATTTTGATATTTAAATTTAATTATTTACTTACGACTTTCTCTATTTTAATGCATATCACTATATCACTGATTCAAATACTGAAAAGCAAAAATATGCTCTCTTTTTTTATATCTATATTATCATTAATTTTGAATCTAATAAGAATTGAGATTATTTTTTTTTAACCTCCTATCCACTAAGTGAGATATTTTTGTTTGAATGTGATTGTGGTATACAGTTGTCATCAGAATCTTATAAGTTACGGACAAAGTAAAACGGTGACGATCTCAGCCAATCCCGGCGTACTCGGCCTAAGCTGCTCGGCCAATCCGAGTAAGCTCGGTCTCTACTGCTCTGCCAGTCCGGGCAAACTCAACCTAAGTCGCTCAGCCCTATACCGATGGTTCAACCACATCCTGGCCTAACTAAATGAGAATTCTAATAAGAGGCCAAACACCAAATGACCCTACAAAACCCCTGGAGTTCCACAGCTCGGGGGATGGGCATAAATCAAGTTCTTACGTGTATATCACACCAAATGACCCTACAAAACCCTTAGAGTTCCACAGCTCGAGGGATGGGCATAAATAAAGTCCCTATGAAACTCCTGGAGTTCCACAGCTCAGGAGATGGGTATGGAAATTAAATAAGACCCTACGAAACTCCTGGAGTTCCACAGCTCGGGAGATAGGCATGGAAATTGAATAAGACCCTACGAAACTCCTGGAGATCGACAGCTCGGGAGATGGGCATGAAAAGTAACCCTTCAAAACCTTCCGAAGTTTCACAGCTCGGGGATGGGCACAAAAATTATTGAAAGATGTTGAAGTTTCACAACTTGTCAAGCAGCAAGAGGAGAGGTTATCTTAGATGTCGATAGCACAGACTGACACTCGGTCCCAGGTGTGGAAACTCAGACTTGGCAAGCTTAATGTAAGTTATTACTATTTTGATACGTAATTAAAGTACCTCCATGAGATACTCAGTCATGCTAAAATCGGCCTGTACCGGTGCTAAGGGGAATTGACCCATACTCGGCCTGTACTGATGCTAAGGGGAATTGACCCATACTCGGCCGATATTAAGTTGAAGTATTTGATACCCAAGTGGAGTTTGGATATCACAAAACTAGAGTACCAAGCTCGGTATCGTCAAAGGTTGAACTCAACTCGGTATCACAACAAGCTTGACTCGGACTCTAAAATTGGTTATGCTTGGTTTATATCAAATGATTCTAAATCAATTTAAATTAGTTGTGCGCCGTTTACTCCAAATCGGTTTATGCCTGAAGTTTATCTTATTCTGAACAAAGATTTTAGCATTTTGAACACAAAAAGACATTAGACCATTTGGTGTGAGATAAATGGTTGTATGCTTCATATAATTGTATCATCCAAGCTCGGCGTCTAAGCACTATAAGCTTGGCCTAAGCACTATAACCACAAAACTCGACCTAGTATACACACAAAGCACAAATACCCTAGCATATAGCTAAGATAAGCATGCTCGGATATAAAGAAAAGTGGAAAACAAATGTTCAAGCTTGGCGCTTGAACAGTATGCATGCCATATGCTAGGCCTCCATGAATACAGTATATATTCATGAATACAAAGATAAGAAGGAACAATATATATGATCCAAAATATACTCGGCCATGTGCTAGGCCTCCAAGCCAAGCTCGGCCTCCTAGCTCCGTGCTAAGCTAGGCCTCCATACCATTTTATTATATTAATAGTTTTAACAGGGACCATATACCTTGGCATGATTTTTAGAAGCAAGTACCTAGGAATAAAAGGAAACTAGAAGAAAAAATTGTAGAGTTGATAGATATTGGTCAAGCCCGGATGAGTAAGTACTAGTAAGAAATAATTTAATTAGTCATGAGAAGCTCGGTCAATAACTTAATAAAAGCTCTTTCGTCTTATAAAGACTTAGAGCTTGGGGGGCTTGTGTACGTCCCGGAAATGATATGACCAAAATAGCCAAGTATTGGCCGAGCTTAGACAGTGTTGGCCGAGCTTAGACAATATTAGCTGAGCTTAGATAGTGTTGGTCCAGCTTAGGCAATATTAGCTGAGCTTAGGCTGTATTGGTCGAGCTTCATTGCCATAGCCGAGTATTGGCCAAGCTAGGACAAAGGAGGCTGAGCTTTACTGATGAGGAGAGGGATCACCTAATATTACTTAGACATAGGAGAAAATAACCGAGGTATGCCAGGAGAAACGTGTACCACCCGAGCTGGAACCGAGCAATAGCCGAGTATAAATAATAGGATAAGAACGTTAGTTGAAATATCGAGCCATCGAAGAATAGAGCAAGGTGATCAAGTCTATCCTAGCATAGAACATTATGGCCGAGTAATACCAGTGTAAGAGAAGTTAAGCTCGGTTAGAGGCCTAATTTAAGCTCTTTCGTCTTATGAAGACTTAGAGCTTGGGGGACTTGTGTACCGCCCGGGAGTAAATAATAAGGTTTGGCCGAGCTTAATCATAGCAAGGGGTAAACCGGTCGAGCTTAATCCGAGTAGGAAGTAGGGAGGACGAGCTTGATGAGCTTGATCCAGGTATGAAGTAGGGAGGACGAGCTTGATGAGCTTAATCCGAGTAGGAGTGAGCTTGATCCAGGTATGGAGTAGGGAGGACGAGCTTGATAGGCTTAATCCGAGTAGGAAGTAGGGAGGACGAGCTTGATGAGCCTGATCCAGGTATGAAGTAGGGATGACGAGCTTGATAGTGGAACGTAAACTAATCAAGATAAGTAACAGATATGAGATAAAAGATATCTAGCAAATAGCAGCTATCTGAGATATGCACAACAAGATCTTATCATATCAATAAGACTATCAATTAGTATCGGATAATAACTATCCGAGATATACGTAACAAGATCTTATTGTATCAATAAGACAATCAATTAGTATCATATAAAAGATATCGAGATAAATAAACGGTTATGACTTTGCACTATAAATAGAGGGTCCTGAACAGAGAAGTGACTGACTTGACAATACACACAGACTCACTCTTAAGAGTTCTTAGGCTTAGAATACAGAGGTCGATCCTGATCTCGTATTCTAGGCTTATGGGGCACAATTAAGTGGTGAGTGATACCCGTTCCGGCTAGATTCCGGCAAGTACGGTTTTTGGCAGGAACAGTACTTACCAACAAAAAAAAAAAAACAAATCTTTCTCTTTTGCTTGAACCAAGAAATTTTATTCATAATTAACTAGAATAAGTAACATCACCAATGCCAAACAAAAGAGTAGACGCTGGTTAAACCTAAAGCTAGGAAGAGATTACTCGCTCCAAGAAAGACTAACAAGCTCGGAAAATGATGGGAGCCAGCCATCTTTTAGAGCAAACGGTCAAGCTAGTGCCCAAGTTGGATGATCTGAAATCTGAATCACATGCGAACATAGTGGAGATGGTGACGTCGTAATTTCATAATTCATTCGTGGGTCTTATTTAAAAATAGAAATATTTTATCAAGAAATAGAATTTTTGAATGTTGAATGTATTAAATATATCACTTTTTAATTTCTTTATCCAATATCCTTAACATTCGTCTTCACTCTTCAAAGTTCAAACTACATTTATACATTCTATTAAAAAAAAACTACATTTATACATTACCCACTTTTTCTTTAATTAACAGCTATAGTAACATTTATTAAATAATTTAATTGATATATATTGTTGGTATAAAAAAAAATTTTATGGGAAAAGCTTAATAGTACCCAAAGATTTCGTAAAACGATGTGAGAATATATCTTTAATGAACAAGATAGTATGTGTTTTTTGTTTACCATTCTCTCTCTCCCCTCATATCCCATGTTTCAATTTGATTGGTCATTAAAGTTTCGTGTGACATCTTTTCGTACTATCTAGCATCGCTCTTTTTTTTATTTTATATATAGTTAATTAATCATAGATTATTATGTAATTAAAAATATTTAACACTTGTCATAAGTATTAACTTTCCATAATCATCTAAAACTTGATTGGTAACTATACATTAAAAAGTCAGTTTGAATGATATAACCCAAACAATATTCATTCTACCAAAAATATTTTAATAATAAAATATCCAAATATAAATCAATTACAATAAACTCACTTTTAATCAAAACCCAATTATAAAACTCAATTCATCAAAACTTAGTTTTACAAACATTATTACTTATATAAAAAAAAAGTTTTGCAAACATTAAACAAACACACATAAAAAGGGGATAACACAACTTGTTTGAGTAAATGGTATAAGAAGTTAAAGAGGTTAGAGGTTCATTGTTCAAACCTTGACAAATGAAAAAAAACTAACATGACAAAACTAATATATTAATATTTACAGTGAAATTAACCCAGGCACCATAGAAATGTCCATTAATTATACCGGACAACTTACGTACTTAAGAATTCAAACACGTCATTGGTACATAATTTTTCGGTAACAACAACATTTTATTTTAGAGTAATGATATTCTCATACTAAATTTGTCAGCCCCACTTTTTACATCTATTTTATAATCTTGATTAAAAAAAAATGCAACCATCAAATAAATAACAGATGTTAAAACTCGACACAAAGGCATGTGATTTAAATAGATTATTACAAGGGCATTGACCAACTGGAAATTTTATTACTGAATCACGGGTAAAGCTCAACACAAACAACGGAATAAGCACACATTGTTTTTTTTTGACACACATAGTTTTTCTTTTATTCAAACTTCACACTTATCACATACAACGTTTTTATTAAAACTTCTCAACGTTCATCAATACTTGTCAAACTCTATCTTGATGCCTCCAATGGTGACAAGCCCTTTCCCTAACTTGGGTACCAAAGTCACCACCACATGTTCATCATCATCAGCACCCAAATCCTCCAACAACTCCGTTATCCCAAGCCTCATGCGAGTCTTTATCTCGTGCTTGTGCCTATGTGGCACATGCACAAAGCTCCCTGCAAACTCAGTCTTGGTTGGCCCACCCGGCACATCATCTTCGTCATTGATATATATATCAAACTTGAGTGGCAAATTCCCCTCAAACTCAATCCCTTCTATCACCAAAACCTCTTCCTCTTCTTCCTTCTCCCCTTTACTCCTTTTCGTCCCTGGCCTCTTCACAACAGCGCTCACACTTGAATCCAAAACAAAGGGAAACTTGGTTTCTTGAGAAGTCTCAGCAGGCAGTGATGCACCAGCACCAAATTTCTTTTTCAATGCGCTTCGAAACCTACCCTTACCCGGTGTAGCCACAGGCTTAGTCTCTAACCACGGGATATGAACTTGTTGGTAATCATATCCAAGCTTTCTAGTATCAAGGCAGTCCTTGACCTTCACACGAACAAGATTCTTATTCTCATCGTAGAAAACAAATCCAGCTTCTAACCAATCTGAGTCTGTAATGTCTTTTCTTTTGGGCAGAGCTTTCCATATTGACCACATCCTATCCACGTTAGCATGGTGAGAATAGAAAATAGGGTCTCTTGCTGCGGAATAGAGATTCCCCATATCCTCATGCAGCCCGTCGGTACGCCCAGTCCATGTATGGACAGCACCATGAGGGACGCTCTCTACAGTGCCACGTCCAGCTTTACCTGGTTCAGTGTTTCCAGCATGGTATTCGCCACCGAAGAAGATAGAGGGAATCTTGGCAGTTGACACTACTGTGCGATACATGGTGATGAAGTTGAGTGATATTTGCTCTTCATCAGGCCTGATAATTGGCTCTTTTTCTGAATTGTAGTCAAGGTCAACGAGCTTCGGTGGCAGATGATTTGCGTTACGGTTACAGTCATAAAGTGGTGACTTAGGATCGTCGGTGTAATAGGCAGGCATTTTCATGCCGCCATCGAGGTCGGAGTCCCAGTTCCAAAAGGGGAGAGCAAAATTAGGGTCGAGGTCTTTGATCAAGCTTTGCAAGATTCTCTCATAGAAATAGAGGTACCAACGGTGGAAGGGAAAGAAGAGCCAGGAATCGTGGACTTGCAACTTAACGTCAGGGAACCCAACTTGGGGATATCCACCATCACAATAAGCGCAATGGATTTTGGCTTGTTGGGAGAAACTACGAGGATCATCATCAGGTAGGGCTTTCATGCGACGAACGGCTTCTTTGTAGTTTCGGATATAGGTAGCATCAACAAACTGTGCAGCTGGTCTCTTCTTAATTGGGGGATTTACTGGGAACTTGAAAGGTATGGGTTTTGAGAGAACTGGGGGACAACATTCGACTTCTTTGGAACCTACCTGAGCTTTGACGCACTTGGTAAGATCTGGAGGGGAGATGGGAGCAGCAAGGGACATTGGGTCATTGCTTAGAGTAGCTGCTGTACCATAAAGGCCTCCTAGGCCAATGAGGATGTTCCTTCTTTCAAACATCCCTAGATTGTTTTCTTTTGAATGTTTTTCTGGGTCACCATCGTTTGTGGCTTTGCATGACACTCTAGAAACGTAGTATTGGCTTGGTTTTGCAACTTTTGGGGCCTTGGACTTATGGTTTCTAATCAAGAAGGGACAGGAAGAAAAGGAAGAAAGAGGGGTTCTGGAGGCAGCATTGTTGGCCTTGATGGAAAGGGGTGGAGGAGGAGTGTATAGAGAAGCCATGAAGTTATGTTGTGATTTAGGCTTCTCTTTGCACTCCCATTTTATAATGACATTGTAGAGACTGTTCTCTTTAATAAAAAAATATTGAAAGATTTAAACATTGGCAATTTAGCATCGATAATCACATGTTTAGTACAATTATTGGCTTTATCAATATCTAAACAACGTTCCATTGACCTGCAGTCACAAAATCCAAACATAATACAGATAATCAGGACGTAATAAGACAATAAATTAAACACTCGAATGGAAGTAGTTTATGTCGTTATATGGATGCTTCACGATGTGGATAGGTTCTGCAAAGAAAGATAACTTTTTTTAGTTATGTTATTTAAATACTATAAAACATGTGCTCATTGAACATTGGATATGAAAGTATCAATGAATAATGCTTTTCATGGTGCCCCAATTTAAAATTGAAACCCAAGGATGAAATTTTTCGATGAAGGTTGTAGCACAATTATTTAACCATGCTCTCCGAAGATGGAAATGAGCAGCTTATGCATTGTTGATCCAGTAGTGGTTGGAGAGCTATTTTACGGGTTTGTCTTTTTCGCTTGGTAATTATCCAGACACAATGTTGGGCTTTTGTGAATAGAGAAATTTGTACCATGAACATTGGACAGGTCACGATACAAGTGCCTTGAGAGTTTTATGCAATGCTCTGATGCTTTAGAATGAGTATGTTTCTCAAGCTTAGGTGAACTCTATTATGGACATGCATGTACAAGGGATGTACATATTGCTATTTTTTCTGATGAGCATACACATAGTTGAGACTGTTAATAGTAGTTGGAATAATCAAAGAATTGATTGTTAACTTAATTAGTTGTGCCCATTGACATGTTTCTAATACTTTAAGCATCATGTAGGCAAAATCAATATCAACAAGAAACATGTTCATCTTCAAGCACTAATTCAAAACCAAATTCTATCTATAATCCTATGCCAAATCAAGATGATTAATGAATGCGGAAGCATACCTGAAGGATCCATGAAATCTTGATGGAAATGATAATGTCTCCTTAATAGAATAGTGATCTTTTCCAATTGTAGGTTTTCCTTAGCCATAATTCCTCCTCTAATGGGATGAAGAGAATTGAAGTTGTTTGTATGTCTACAATTGGGGATCGTAACCCTTTATTTATAAGAATCATATGCTCTTTCAGGAAGAGTTATGTCCCTTTGAGTTCATATCCTTTCATGAAGAATCATGATTATCCACACTTTTCTTATTTCTATTTTTACCCATCATAAAAATAGAAATAAGACATCTGGTATCTACAAAATAATTTACATGACAATTATGTCCATAGCCATAAACCATACTTTTTTTTTTGTGAGCAGAAATATATTAATGAAAGCACTAGGAATGCTCTAATCTGTATACAAAGTGAGTCACATATACCAACCTAGGGAAACAAGGTAAACCTTCAACCAAGACCGAGTAACAAAATATCAACAAGGTTGGAAAATTAACTTGCACCCTCAACCACCAAAAAAATCACTATTAGAATTCTCTGATTAACTGTGGATTTTTCTTAAAAATTCACAGGAAACAAGTTTCCTATGGATTTTCCTACAAATTTCTACTTTCGTACGTGGACAGTTTTTGTCTACAAATTTTAAAATCCGTCGAAAATTTCCTACAGATTTCCTTAAAAAAATCTAAATTCACAGGAAATACCAAAATATCATACAATTTTTTGTACGCAGTTAAATCTATATGAAAAAACTTGGCACCATCACTTGCTCAATCATCATCTTCAGCACACAAATCACTAGGTTCTTTTTCTTAGAAAAGAAACACAGACTCTAACTAATATCAATATGGGCCTGCACTGTCATTCCTTTTTCCATCTAGTGTTATCCGTAAGGCCCACATAGAAAAATGGAATTTCTGCCAGCAGAATAGAAGAGAGGGTCCCCATGTCCTCACCGATAGGTTGGATGTGAACGATCTCAACCGAGCCAGCAGCCCAGCACCAGGGATCACTCTCGTGCACGATAAGCGATAGGATATTCATTTTCTGAGTAGAATTTTTTTGGGTAAAAAAATTATTTTTACTAAGTATATATAATAATTTCGTGCTCATGGGAAGTATTGTGCCCAGTCTGTTGTTCATTCAATACATGTCAACCATCAACTAGTCCAAGATTAAAATGTCAATGCATGAATAGATTGAACATAATCGTATGGGGCATGCTTCTAGAGGATGCAATGATTTTTTGGGAAACGAAATCTTTTATAAAGTTTTAGTTCAACTTCTTTTTTATTTTAGAAATTTGCATATATATTAACCTCCATTGAGATTTATGTTATCATTATACTTAGCATTTAAGACTTATGTTATAATATTATACTTATCCTCTTGAATAGGGGTGTTCATTGGTTCGGCTTGACCAGACGAACCTGAAAGTCTGAACCGAATAAATTATTTTGTTCGTATTTTTTGGGTGTTTGGATTCGAACTGAACCGAACCAAATCCGATGGTAATTGTTTCGGTTTTCGGATTCAAAAATTCTGGAATTGAGCCGAACCAATTGTTATTTTTTTTATTTTTTTAATATTTTATATTTATATATGTTTTAATGATTTAATATTTACTATATCTTATCTTATTATATATATTTTAATGTTTAATATTTAATATTTAATATCTATATTTATTTTAATATTTAACATTTTCAAGTCTGAACCGAACCAATCCATTCCAGGGCCGGCCCAACCCCTTTTGAGACCTAAAGCGAACCTAAAAGTGAGGCCCTTTTAAAAAAAAATTTAATAATATTTAATTAAAATTATTATATTTTTATCTAAAATTTATCTTTCACAAAAATAATTAATGGACTATAAATCAAGAATTCAAGACTAAAGAGAAAAAGTTAGAATAATAAAACCCGACTGCCAAGAGATTATTTTAGATGAAAATTTAAAATTCCGAGTGCTTGTTGAACCAAATGAAATAGAAAGGGGTACAAGATTTCTACAAGAGGAAAAGTAATCAATCATTTTATTATTACTTTACAATTTACATAAACAAATAAAAATACACATAAAAAATAAAAATATACACGAGTACATAACACATTAACACTGACCAGCCCAACTAGGCAACTTCCTTCTTTTTTCCTCTAATCCTATTCCAGAAGACCAGAAGTTACTGTCGGAAACGAGAAACCACAGGCCACAGCGCAGCGCAGCAGCGGAGGTCACAGGAAGTCGCACCAGTCGAAGCGCCGGCTCACCGCACTGCCGCCGGAACGCTACCCGCAGCAGAGGAAGTGGCAGTCGAGACGTCGAGGCATCGGGGGAGACGCAGAGAGTGAGGCCATTTGTCGTGAAGGTCTGAGACTGAGGGAGATGCAGAGTTTAACTCTTAGTGGCAGATGAGAGCAAAGAGATGAGGGAGAAAATGTGGGAGGTGAATGAATAGTGAATTAGGGATTGACTATTTGACTTCCTTTTTTAATAAAAAAAATTGTTAATCAGATTGCATAATAATACACATGAATCAATGTCCTGAATGAGGCCTGGTGTTACGACATTTCGCATTACCCCTTTGTTTGGGTTAGGAGAGAAGTAGGGAGGAGAGAAGTAGGAAGGAAAGAAGTAGGAGAGAAGAGAGAATGAGTAGAAAATGAGTAGATTTTTGGGTTGTTTGGATTTGAAGAAGTAGAAAAGAAGTAAAAGAGAAAGAAAAGTTAGTTTTCTTTCCATTCGTTTGGTTGGATAGAAAATAGGAAAGAAAGAAAATGAATTTTTCCTGTAAAGACATATTTGCCCTTAATATATATATATATATATATACCTATTTATTTATTCACACACATACATGTATTATATTATATTATAAAAAATAAAAAATGTCACAAATTTTGTCACTCTCGCACCACTTCCATATGGAGAAAAGGAGTGGTCTGCAGAAACAATATTTAAGCTTTACAATAAACTTCTTAAAAATATGTATACATTCAAAAGGGTCATTTTGCACATGGGAATTCAGAAATCTGATAGTGAATTTTACAACATTATTTTTGTTTGTTGATCAACGAATAGTCCATAATGGGCCTAATAGTACTAGCGTTAAACTTTCTGCCTGTGTTGGTGCAGGACTGATATAACATATACTGCTTTAACAATGCATAAATTTATTCTATAAAAAAAAATGCATAATTTTAGTATAACACATACCGCTGCTGAGTCTTTTTAGACGAGGCTTTTTTCCGTAGAAGACATGGTAAAAGAACGTGTGGGCAAAGAAATAACAAGGTTAGGGATGTAATTTCATACAAAATGCTCCCTCCTTCCGCCATTTTCTCCCCACCAATGGAGAGATTTCTGATTCGGTGGGGCCCAGTGGTTTTTAGTCCCTCTTCCCCACTTCTTCCCTGTCCCAAACGACAGAAAATAGCATTTTCACCCCCCTTTTTCCCTCTTCCCTACTTCCCTCTACTCAACTTCTATGAAAACAAACAGAGCGTACATGAGTTGGTGACGAAGGCTCGACTCTTGGTTTTTTTTTTTTTGAAAGAGAGAGTAAGTAGTGACTTTTTTTTTTTTGAGGCCTAAAGCCCTTGCTTGGTTTGCCTTGGGCCGGGCCTGATCCATTCTTGAATGATTTGGTTTGGATTTCCTAACCAAAAAGTTATAAATTCGAACTGAACCGAACCAATTGATTTTAATGGATTCAGATTTGTTTTTCATGCATTTATCTGAACTAAATTGACTCGTGAACGCCCTTACTCTTGAAGTTTGTAATTACATACATTTGTATCCCTTACAAGTTACAATATAAATCATAAGTTAGTGTAATTTCTAAAATAATAAATATATCAAAAATAATTAAATCAACCTCAAAAAGAGTAGGAAAAATTTCCATAATTTTTCACCCACCCTTGAAAGCAGAAGGCTTTGGTGTTGTTATTGTTTTTATCCTTAAAGCTAAAATCAACTAATCCTGTCTATGTTGTGGTTTGTTGCAAAGTTATACATAGTTAGTTTCAAACCTAGATAAAAGAAGACGGTTGTGTTAGACAGTCAATAATCAACATAAAACTTGGTCGAATCTTAATGATACGGTTCATCGATGTGATAGTGTTAATGCTAGGTCGTTGTTAAGAACAACAAAATAGGCAAATTGCCCTATAAGTGTAGAATGTTTATTATCAAATTTATATAAATTAGATAAGAGTTTAATTTCAATGTATTTGTTAGTATAAATATTTTACATCATTAAATATTTTACATCATTGATCAATTGCATATTATCACTTATGTGATTTTTTTATATAACTAATTATTATAAGAGTATACTATTTTAAAAATGGCATCGTGCATAATTGAATGATATAGTACAATTTAAATCCATGAACTACTAGTAAATGTTGTTATTAATTAGCTAGTTAGTTAAAGTTGTTATCCATTTATTAGAATTAGTCAGTGAGAATTTATATTATTAGAAAAATAATACTATAGTAAAATCATTTAAGGCAGATGAACTAAACATGGTCGAGGGAGAGGTCGCAGTGATTCACCACAACTTTCTTAATCATGCATTAATCCACCACCATCACCAAATAGGCATATACTTCGCTTTTCCTAGGTATTTACTGACTTTTGCTGATATGTTTGTTTTTTTGCCTACTTACTGCTTCTCTTGGGCAAGTTCTAACATCCTCTCTAAATATCAATGAGAACCCATCCTCCACCAAAAATTACCGGTAATAACAGGTTGGCTACCTATGTTAATTTTATATCAAAAAATAATTGTTTACCGGAAAAATGGGTTTCTTTACGCCGGAGCCAGAAGAGGGGGCAGCGTTGTTAGGCCACGAAGCAGCGAGCCTATGTGCTAGAAATTTGGAGGGAAAACGAAGACGAGAGAAGAAGAGTGGCTGTGAAACAGAGTCGTTGCGTTGGGGACAATCTCGGAGGCATCAACAAGTCAATATAATATTTAGTATAGGCACCGTTGATAAAGAATCAGAATATGGCTGTCATTTTTTTTCTGCTCTACATGCACCTGACCTCTGTTGGATTGAAGAGCATCTTCACTCTGCTGATGTTGGAGATGGCGAAGTCGCGGCGAAGGAGTTTCCGGAAAGGGTCGATACTGTAAGCGCAGATGCCGGAGTCGATGGAGGCGGCGAAGCAGAAATGCTCTACATGAGCCTGACCTCTGTGTGAGATTCCGGCGTGAGATATCCTCGAGAAGGAAGCGAGAGCAGAGATATGTGAGGACAAAGCGTGCTGGCGGCGATACTGAACAAGGTAATGAAGGTTTCGAGCGTGGCGACGGAGCACCCGGTGATGACGCTATGGAGCGTGTGTTACCTGTTTCGAGATCAGAAGGTGCAGGAAGCGGTTAACAAGGCCAACGAGTAATTGCTCAATGACTTCAGATTTGCAAAGAGGAAAACAAAAACGTTGAACCATGCTCGTCAACTAGTCTTCTGCAACGATCATTACTTTGCTGCATAAGAGAACGGCGGAGAAAGAAAACGAGAGAGAGAACCGCAGAGAAGAAACAAAGAGATATTTTTGTTAACCTGTTGCTCAGTTTCCCGGTGGTTCATCTCTACCGTTGCTTTTTTTTTTTTTTAATATTAATTCAATGGCTTATAATTAGGGAGGACCAATCCTCAACTATGTAGTTAGAGGATGTTAGAACGAGCCTCCTTCTCTTGGCTTCGTCTAATATATCTCCAGAGAGAACTCGTAGTATCCGTCTCCGTCCTCCATGAAATTGGACCATTGATATATTACTTAATTTATTGGACGGTTGAGATTGGAGGTGCAATTACCGGTCACGGACAGGAACATAAAAATCGGGTACTTGTTGAATGGGTTATTTTGTAATTGGGATATTGATTATTTCTCTATGTTGTTTTTGATAAATATATGATGTTTTTAATGATATATACTCTAAGTATTAACAAAATGGTACATATAATCATAAGAAATTGTTTCTTATAATCATATCTAAACTTGTATCTTGCTAATATATTGTGGGTATTATAAATAATTTTCCTTGTATTATTAGAGTAATTTTTTTTGCTACCCAAAACAGTGGATGTGTAGATTCATCTGCAATTTGTATTTTTATTGGTTTTTCTAATTTTTCCCTCTTTTTTTTTTAAAAATTTTGTTGCTAAACAAACACTTGCTCCAGTATCAATATAAGCTTCAGTTTCCCTATTACTTTTTTCTATCATTATTTTTATATAAGTATTATTCGAATTATATTTCTTCTGAAGATAATTCATTTTCTAGATATTCATATATACTTCCTTCAGTATCAGTTAATTTTTCTTCTAATGGTTCAAGTTTATATATCTGATATACTTGCTTTATTAAATTTAATTTTTCTTTAAAATCTTTTTCTATTCTTTGAGGACATTCGTTTGCATAGTGACCTTTAACATTACATATCCAACATATACATTTCTTTTTTTCTTTTGGACAATATTTTCTCGGTGTTGTTTTCTTCTTTCTAAAATATTTTTTCTTATTATTTTTGTAATATGTTTTCCTCTTTGGATACGTTTTTTTTTTAGTTTTGGTTTATAATATTTTATTTTTCTTACTGCCTTATTACATCCGTAATTTCTAGGTTTTTTTCATTTCTGGAATATCACAATAAATTACATTGCTTCCTCTATTTAACTGTCTTATTGTTTCTCTAGATATGCATTGTTCTCTTAGTTCTTGATTTCTTGGACAATCAATATTTAATATATTTCCTAATCTTATTGATTCATAATGAGGTTTAAATTCTTCTTGAATTTTTGTCCATTTATTATTTTTTCTTGCATATCCTTTATTATACATAGTTTCTTTTTCATATTTATCCCATGCTCCATTAGGAATATATTTATATTCTTCCCACATTTTATTTTAGGTTTTGTTCCACTATATTAGCCTTTTTCCATGTGTATAGTTTCTTCAGATTCTGAAGACGAGCTATAATTTAAAACTATTTCTTCATTTTCATCATTTTCTTTAGTTACTTGTTCTATCGGTTCTATTTTCTGTATTTGATCATGTTCTTCCTCAATTATTTTTAATTGTTCTAATAACTGTTGGATTTCTTCTATATCATTCGATTTCTTTAATATTTTCATATATTCATCTTTTATCCTCTCCATGAAGTTACTAGTAGGGATAATTTTGATGATTCTAGACTTGATTCTTGTTTTACTATTATTTTTTCTAAATATTTTGATTTTAGTAATTCATCTAGTTCTTTTACTGTTATGCATCTATTCTTTTCTTCATCTTCTAAAAGAATTTATTTTTGTTCAAGAACTTTTCTAATTTTTTCAATATCTTTATTTTCATCTATTTCTTTTTCTTTACTTATATTATTTAATGTATCTCTTATATTATTTATTTCACTTTGTCCTTTTTGTATTCTATTATAGGTATAATCTTAATTTTATTGGTATTTTCTATTAGTTGGATAATATTTTTATTAGTTTCTTCCATTATTTTTTCTATGCCTTCAAATTTTATTGATATTTCTTCAGATAAACTTATTATTTTATTATTTTATTATTATTTTTGTCTTTTAGTAGTTTGTCCTTTAGTTAATATTTTATATGTTGTCGTAGTATAGTTGTCGACTGTGGTTGTTGATTTAACATTTTTGTTCTTCTCCCTGTACGTGTGCAGCTCTTCAAATTCTCTTTTTCAACACCAATAATATTGGCGTACAAAAGGTCCAAACATGATATCACATGGCTGCCAATTTGCCCCACAATCTATTCAATACAATTTAAAGACCACCTTAAAAACGTCCAGCAAGCTCTCAATGCGGGCTTAATGACTTCTTTGACATTGCTGTCAACATTTCTCATTAAAATTGATCTCTCAATGTTTTCATCTCATCTTTATTATTTTTCTACAAATATAAAATAAATGAATAAACATTATTAGATTAACTCTAAAATCATCAAATTAAACTAAAATACATAAAACATTATTAAAAACTAAATTATCTAAACTTAGGGACAAAACTTAATCAATTAGCAAGATTAGGAGTAAAAATCCACCCAATAAATACATAAAAATCACATAATTTAGAACATTATCACAAATTAATCACTTTCTTTCTCAACAAATTAGCAAAGGAAGTTTGTCTTAGCACTCTTAAAAGAATGTTTGTTTTAACAATCAGTTAGAGTTTTTCAACTATTACTCTTACTATATTATTCTTAAAAAATAATTACTTTTCATACTATCTAAAAGTTGAAGGACATAACTGCACATTCAAAAGTCAATTTAAATGACACAATTCAAATAACATTCATTCTATGAAAATTATTTTTAACATTAAATATCCAAACATAAATCAATTACCACATTTAATCAAAACTAGGTTAATCAAAATTCAGTTTTGAAAACGTTAAAATCAAACACACTAAAAAAATTATAAGGTTTAAGTATGCATCCTATGGGGAAAAAAAATTACGAGGCCATTGACCAACTGAAAATTTTATTACTGAAACAATGTAAAGCTCAGGACAAAAAACATAATAAGCACACACAGGTTTTTTTTCTTTGACACACGCACATAGTTTTTTCTTTTATTCAAACTTCACACAAACAATAATTTTATTCAAACTTTTCAGCGTCATCATCACTTGTCAAACTCTATCTTGATGCCTCCAATGGTGACTTTCCCTTTCCCGAGCTTGGGTACCAAAGTCACCACCACATGCTCATCATCGTCCGCACCCAAATCCTCCAACAACTCTGTTATCCCCAGCCTCAAGCGTGTCTTTATCTCGTGCTTGTGCCTATGTGGCACATGCACAAAGCTTCCTGCAAACTCGGTCTTGGTTGGCCCACCTGGCACATCATCTTCGTCATTGATATATACATCAAACTTCAATGGCGAATTCCCCTCAAACTGAATCCCTTCGATCACCAACACCTCCTCCTCTTCTTCCTTCTCCTCTTTACTCCTATTCGTCCCTGGCCTCTTCACAACAGTGCTCACACTTGAATCCAAAACAAAGGGAAACTTGGTTTCTTGAGAAGTCTCAGCAGGCAGCGGTGTACGGGCACGAGCACCGAATTTCTTTTTCAGTGCTCTTAGAAACCTACCCTTACCCGGTGTAGCCTTAGGCTTACTCTCTAACCATGGAATATGAACTTGTTGGTAATCATATCCAAGCTTTCTAGTATCAAGGCAGTCCTTGACCTTCACACGAACAAGATTCTTATTCTCATCGTAGAAAACAAATCCAGCTTCTAACCAATCTGGGTCTGTAATGTCTTTTCTTTTTCCACCAAGAGCTTTCCATATTGGCCACATCCTATCCACGTTAGCATGGTGAGAATAGAAAATAGGGTCTCTTGCTGCGGAAAAGAGATTCCCCATGTCCAGCTGCAGACCGTCAGTACGCCCAGTCCAACTATGGACAGCACCGTGAGGGACACTCTCTACAGTGCCACGTCCAGCTTTACCAAGATCAGTGTTTCCAGCATGGTATTCGCCGCCGAAGAAGAGAGATGGAATCTTGGCAGTTGACACTATTGTGCGGTACATGGTGATGAAGTTGGATGATATTTGCTCTTCGGGCGTGATAGTTGGCTCTTTTTCGTCGGAATTGTAGTCAAGGTCAACAAGCTTCGGTGGCTGATGATTTGGATTTCGCAGAGAGTCATAAAGTGGTGACTTCGGATCGGCGTAATAGGCAGGTATTTTCATGCCGCCATCGAGGTCGGAGTCCCAATTCCAAAAGGGGAGAGCAAAATTAGGGTCGAGGTCTTTGATCAAGCTTTGCAAGATTCTCTCATAGAAATAGAGGTACCAACGGTGGAAGGGAAAGAAGAGCCAGGAATCGTGGACTTGCAACTTAACGTCAGGGAAACCAACTTGGGGATATCCACCATCACAATAAGCGCAATGGACTTTGGCTTGTTGGTAGAAATTACGAGGATCATCGGAAGGGAGGGCTTTCATGCGACGAACGGCTTCTTTGTAGTTTCGGATGTAGGTAGCATCAACAAATTGTGTAGCTGGTCTCTTCTTAATTTGGGGATTTACTGGGAACTTGAAGTCTATGGGTTCTGAGAGAACTGGGGGGCAACATTCGACTTCTTTGGTCTGATCACCATCTATGTTTATAGTAGCTGGAACGCACTTGGTAATATCTGGAGGGGAGATGGGAGCTGCAAGGGACACTGGGTCATTGCGTAGAGTAGCTGCTGCACCATAAAGGCCTCCTAGGCCAATGAGGATGTTTCTTCTTTCAAACATCCCTATATTGTTTTCTTTTGAATGTTTTTCTGGGTCACCATCATTTGTGGCTTTGCATGACACTCTAGAAACGTAGTATTGGCTTGGTTTTGCAACTTTTGGGGCCTTGGACTTATGGTTTCTAATCAAGGAGGAACAGGAAGAAAAGGAAGAAAGAGGGGTTCTGGAGGCAGCATTGTTGGCAGTGATGGAAAGGGTGGAGGAGGAGTGTATAGAGAAGCCATGAAGTTATGTTGTGATTTAGGCTTCTCTTTGCACTCCCATTTTATAATGACATTGTAGAGACTGTTCTCTTTAATAAAAAAATATTGAAACATTTACAGATTGGCAATTTAGCATCAATAATCACGTGTTTAGCGAATTATTGACTGTATCAATATAACGTTTCATTGACCATTGACCTGCAATCACAAATCCAAGTTAATACAGATAATCAGGACGTAATAAGAATAAATCAAACATACTCGAATGGAAGTAGTTTATGTCATTATATGCATGTTCACGATGTGGGTAGGTTATGAAAAGAAAGATAACTTTTTCCAGTTATGTTTACATCCGTTTTAATTTATCTTACGGTATATGAGAATTTTTTTTTTTTTTTGATGAATACGGTATATGAGAATATTGAGTGACATTCGGCGAATGGTACTGTGTCTTAGGTAAATGTCATGTCTGAGTATTGAAAAAATAATTTGATTTTTTTAGGAACTTCTTACCAAACTAGTTTTTATTTTAATATTATTTTTATACGCTCTAATTTTCATAAAACAATCAATAATGATATTCTCATACATTTTTGTTTTTACGTATGTTTTAAAACAAATAGAATACCACAACATATATTTAGTTAAGTATTTGATAAAGTCATTCCAATTCAAACGAATTATCCAAAAAAAATTAATAAAACATTAACTAAATTGAAACTTCTAATCAAATTTTCTCAATCTTGAATTCGTTGAGTTTCAAAGAGGAAATTTTAGTCACAGTTAATTCCACTTCCCTCATCAATAGACCTCTTGGCACCCATAACATTCCACTAAGACCAATGATGCTAAGTTTCTTAGCAAATCCCACCATAACACAAATGGTAAAGTAAATCATTAAGAGAGAAGATATTATGATGCTTTCAAACCCATCAACATGATATACTGAACTAACCAAAATGTGATACCACATGGCCCCATCGTTGGAGGGGCTTTCTTGAATTTTAGCCAAATAATTTTGTCTTAAGTCAATTAAGTGCTATAATTTAACACTAACAAAAAAACCTTACCCATGGATTATGGCTTCCTGCTGATAGAAAATAACATTGTCAGACCTCAAAATATCATCCCATATTATCCAATAAATCAAGATTGCATAAATATACCTCAATCTCATTTAAGAATGTAATCTTTTTTCATAGAAAAAAAAAAAAAAGAATCGCAACCTCAGCACGCATGTCAACCACAGAAGCAACGAAGAACGTAGGCACCAAATCAGCTTCATTTATAACATAAATAAAGTAATAAAAGCATTCCCTGATTCTGCCAACACCCATGTCATACAAGTAGCTGCATTGGAGAATGATACTTAGGCCAAGAATATAACTTCTTGACTAAATTGCATAAATGAAGACAAACCTGGAGCAAATTTTACATATATAGTCACAAAAAGTTCCTTTCATTCTCTCTCTCTCTCTCTCTATATATATATATATATATGTCAGTATGTGGGTGTGCCTCCACCGAAGGAGTGGCCCACAATCTACATGCAGGACCTTTAAAAAAGCAACCAAAAAAATCACGGAAACATCAAACTAAACTGTTTGAAGTCTAACATCCAATATAGATTAGCAAAAGGCATAAAATTTGTATATATATAAATGGCCTTACAGTTTTACATATTCATGTGTTTTCAAGAACTGGGAAAACAACATTTTGCTGTCAAACTATAGAAACATGAACACTTTCACTGCATGTCACATGTTAGCTATTGATCAAACAAATAAGTGAGTTGGTAAAGCATCATTGAAACTGTTAAGAATCACTGCCACAAAGTAAATATAGATGCTACGGTTAGATAAGGGCATGAGCATTATGCAAATAAGTCAACATGAATTCAATTTACAACAATTAGCATTAGAGATTCTATAGTTTGATAAAGTCTTGAATCTTGATCCTATTGTGCATATTATGAGAAATAAGATGTAAAATCATAACCAAACTACCTAGAACTATATTGATATAGAATTGAGACCTCTCTAATTTTGATCAATATGTAACGTTTTGTTTTGATTAGAATCAATGAAATATCTCAATAGTCAAATCATATAGGACATTGAATGATAAGTCATATTATACATATGACTGAAAATTATTATCATGATAGCATGGCAAAAAACTACATGCTTTGTAAATAAATCATACCAAAGCTTTGAAGAACCAATCCAAAGCAGAGTGAAGCATCCATTCCTTTGCTGTTTCTTTCCCTTCGTGAACTAAAAACCCGTTTTGTTTAAAAAGGTTTGTGCTAGAGTTGATATAGGGCCTGTTTGTTATATATTAAAAAAGAAGTGATTCCGACAATAATAACTTAGAGATTATTTTTAGAGAGTAAAAAAAAAAAAGCAGAAGGTATTTTGTGTTTATTTACAATCATAAGAATCACCTTTTTAGAGGTGTGTAGTGATTAAAAAAAATGAATTTTTCCAAAAGTTAATGAAAGTAGCTTTTCATTTTAACCTTAAAAATGATTTTCTATAAAAAAAACCATTTTTAAGAAAAGCTGAAAAAACACAATCAAACTCTTAAAAATGATTTTTTTTTTACTTAAAAAACTGATTTTATAATCAAATAATCTATAACAAACACCCTCATATAGTAGAAAAGCATTGTTTTTTCTATATAAAAGAACCGAGAGAGATGAAAAGTCAAAATAGTTTGAATTTGAATGAGAGAAAAAAGATGAAAAGTGAAATGGAGGAGGAGAACCATGAAAGAGCAGTGAGTGAGAGTTGTTGAGGGAGAAACTTTTTGTTGCAGTTATGTTATTCTAACAATCCATATACGACAACTCCAGCGACAACTCCATTGTGCAATGGCATTTTGGTACTTTGACCTTTTTTGTAACATACCTTTTTATTAAAAAAAAAATACCTTTAAAAAAAAAATATTTAGCTTTTTGAGTACTAACATTTTGGTTAATTACGAGCAAATATTTAGTTAATCACATACAAATATTAGGTTAATTCAGTTCATTATATGGTTAATGAATCATCCTGAAGCTTACAATCATTTTCCACAATCATGTAAATATTTGATTAATTACGTGCAAATATTTGGTTAGTTCAGTTCATTATATGGTTAATGGGTCATCCTGAAGATTACAATAATTTTTCACAGATATGTAAATATTTGGTTAATCACGTGCAAATATTTGGTTAATGTAGTTCAATATATAGTTAATCACATGCAAATATTTTCACTTACATGGTTGTGGAAAACTATTATAAGCTTGAGGGTAACCCATTAACCATATAATGAACTGAATTAACCAAATATTTGCATGTAATTAACCATATATTTACATGTTTGTGACAAAAGATGTTAGTACTCAAAAAAGCTAAATATTGCTTTTTTTTTTTAAAAGACGAGTCACTGTTCATATATATGGTTGTCATCGTATAGTTGTCTATATGAGTGAGAATAACATTTTTGTTTTGGTTGATAGCTTAAAATATAAAAAGAAAAAAAACGAGAAGATGAATAAAAGAAAAAAAAAAAAAAGAGAAACGCTGGTGAAAGTTTGGGCGGGAATTTGAAGCCCAAAATTTTTACACGTTAAGGGGGTAAGTTTTCTTAAATAGGATATATATATATATATATGGGATGGGTCAAATGACACCATGGTGTCAAATTTAAATGACACCATGGTGTCAAATTTAAATTTGACACCAGATCTAGCCCTTAATCATAGTTTAATCCAAAGGTTAAAACTAATTCACTTGAACCCTCACTTATCCCCTAACCCCTCTATTGTATCATCATCGTAGTCTCTCTCTCTCAAGCTGCTTTCTCTCGTAGCGTTCTCGATCTATCTTTCTACTATTCTTTAAAGAAACCTGCTTGTTGTTTCCTTTCAAAAACGTATTTGAATTGGTCTCTTTGATCAATGGAAGCTTCCGGTGGACATCAATACCAATTGTATAGATAAAACCGGAGAATTGAGATATAATTCCACAATTTAAACGAAGCATATTGGCCACTGGGGAGGATTTATAATTTAGATGCAACCCTAACTGCACTTGTTGGATTTAAATGAGCTGTATAATTTATTTAATTGCATGTGATATATACCCTATTGTAAACAATATATAAAGCAGAAATGGCATATGTGATATAAAACCCTGTGACCACCGAAACAGTTTTTGAGGTGAAACATATACCCAGAGAGCACCGAAACAAATTTTTGTGGCCAAATATATATCTTGCTATCAATATATACCATGTGATCAAATACACCCTATTTTTGTGTCCCAAAATAGCAGTAGAGGGGGTCGGGGCGACGAGAAAGTAGCGAGAGAGAGAGCAGAGAGAGAGAGATGATGATGATGATACAATAGAGGGGTTAGGGGATAAGTGAGGGTTCAAGTGAATTAGTTTTAGCCTTTGAATTAAACCATGATTAAGGGCTAGGATCTGGTGTCAAATTTGACACCATGGTGGGTCATTTGATCCCATCCATATATATGTGAAGCGACTCAAGTGAGAGAAGTGTGTTATTATGAGAGTGAGAGGAATAAATCTGGGTCATTGAACCATATATGGATGGTCAAGATTAGAAGTTAGTTAATGGTCATATGATCACTTAAAAAGTGTCACATGTGCAATCACGTGTTTGTTGAATTATTGCTGTATCAATATCTAAACAAAGTTTTTTCCATTGACGAGCAGTCACAAAATCCAAGTTGATACAGATAATCAGGACGTAATAAGACAATAAATTAAACATACTCGAATGGAAGTAGTTTATGTCATTATATGCATGCTTCACGATGTGGGTAGGTTATGAAAAGAAAGATACATTTTTGTTAGTTATGTTATTCAAATACTCTTAATATGGTACATCCGTTTTAATTTATCTTACGGTATATGAGAATATTGAGTGACACTCGGCGTATGGTACTGTGTCTGAGTTAAATGTCATGTCTGAGTATTAAAAAAACAATTTGATTTTTTTAGGAACTTCTTACCAAACTAGATTTTTTTTAATATTACGATTTTTCTAACCTGTACAACTTTACACATGTTAAGAAATGAAAAGTAGAAATATTGTATTGAAAGTTGTGTATTCAATTTCTTAAAAACTTATAAGCTATTGTTAACATTTCTATTTTATGATTCATTAACATGTGTAACGTCGTACATGTTAGAAAAATTCTTAATATTTTTTTTTACACGCTCTAATTTTCATAAAACAATCAATAATGATATTCTCATACATTTTTTTATACTATTTTTTACGTTTATTTTATGACAATTGATCAAATCATTTTTGTGTAAAAAAGTGATAAGATAAATAAGTGGTTCCAGCTGGTACGTAAATGTTTTTTTTTATCAAACTGGTACGTAAATGTTAACCAAAGTAATTCGTATTCTTATGCTTAAGGTAGTTTATATATATATATATATATATATATGAATAGTAAGGATTAGAAGTTAGTAGGTGGTCATGTGATCACTTAAAAAAGTCACATGACTTTATGTTCTAATCTTGACCATTCATGTATGATTCAAATGTTCAGATTTACTCCTATCATCTTTCATAATAACACACTCCTCTTACTTGAATTGCTCCATATATATATATATATATATATATATATATATATATATATTCTGTTTTCCTTTCCTATTGAAGTATTGGTATCGTGCCATTTGTACACCCTAATAACTTTTTAGACAATCTTATTTTCTATAAGCCATGTATGTGCATCCTATATGTTATAAAATATAAATTTCTTTTTATAAGAAAAACACATTTTTTAATTTCTTCATTGTAGGAGGAGCTTAAGGAAAATTGCTCCCAGGGCTCATTCGTCCCACATGGACGTCGAGATATATTGATCACTGCCCTAGGCAAAGACAACCATGCACCCTGGTTCGGTGATTGGTGTTCTAGGGATGGTGGGCATCAAAAAATATTATGGCACAAGAGCTCCACGTAGACAGGTCGATGAGGAGGCACTTAGAGAAGTGGTTAAATAGCAGCTCATGACCGACCCGGCCATTACAGATCAGTTGATGAGCCGTTTCCTATCAAACCCATCCTTCAAGCAGATGCTTGTAAAGGAGCTTTCCTCCATGGGCTCCTCGGACACAGCGGGAGCTGTCGAACCTTCACATGTGACCACAAAAGAGAGCTATCATAGGACACATGTGGAGGTGGATGACTTGGCAGAGAGGGAGCAGGAGTTGGAGGTAAAATGCAAAGAGCTTGACTTGGAGGTGAAACGGCGAGAGCTTGACTTGGAGGTGAAACGACAAGAGCTTGAGTTGGCGAAGCAGGAGCTCGAGTTGTCCTAGAAGGTATATTCATAATTAATGATCAAATTTCTCAATTAATTACTTTCTTTTTCCTCAACTACTTATATACTTTCTTTATTTAATATTGAAGGCAAAGCAGAGTTCGCTGTCTCGCTACAATCGTATGTTCTCGATTGGTGAGGATTATATGCTGACGAGGTTTTTACATGCCCATTGGAACACGATGGATGGGTGGCACGCCCGCCTCCGCCAGTAGATCTTGGTTTTATATTCGGTGGTGAAGATCTTGGGCACCTTTGCAAAGATGGTAAGTGGCTAGCCACCACAGTTGTGAGTCTTTGGTCCATGTAAGTATGCTTTAATTTATAATTAATTCAATTTATATATTTTATTTCAATTTTATGATTTATTTCTACCTCGATATATTATGTAATTAACATCCACTTATTTCATATATTAGGTATCTGAATCGTCTTCAACTTCAGAGGGGCTCCAACCTTTATGGCTTCTTAGACTCGTACGTCCTTGTGCCTGAATTCTTTGCCAATCACAATGAAGCCAATTTATACATTGGAAAATTACTGGGAGGTGATGATCGGAAAGAAATATATCTGGCACCCTACATAATGAATGATCATTGGCAGTTGCTCATACTTCATCCTGCCAGGCATACTGTCATATTCTTATGCTCTTTCCTAGAACCCGCCACAGGTGGTAGTGGAATCCATCAATACATGAGTAATTAATCTTCTATTTAATTTAAGTTTTAACATTTGATGTTATTTTATTACACACATGATGAATTGGTTAATTGACATGAATATTTTGTTGATGATAGCGTGCTGAAGGCATGTAGCATAAGTTGCGCCGACAGGAGGAGTATGACTACTAAGTCTAAAGGAAATCCTGATTGGATTATCCTCAAGGTTGGTAGTTTATTAAATAATAATTAATATAATAATTACTAATAACAAATATATATGTATATTTAACTGACATTAAATTTCATTTCTTTTGTAGTCTCGTAAGCAGCAGGACTTTTGGTCGTGTGGCTATTATGTGATGCATCATATGATGAGCATAGTCTCCGCATCTATTATAGAGGGAAGGATGAAGGTAATCACTTAAACAACTTATTTAATTATATATTTTAGTTTTGGTGATGACTTGAGTTAATGTTATTGTTAATTATTTGAACGTGTGCAGGCTTTTAGCTACCAATCTCCTCTTAAAAAAAGGAGAGTATAGAGACTTGAGGATACACTTTTCAGAATTCTTCTTTAAATATGCTAAAGAAAAAAGGAATAGAAAAAATATCTCCTGAATACGTAGAAGATGTGTAGTTAATAATATTTGTATATGAATTTACATTTAAATACTTAGAAAGTTTTAGTTATGTTTTTTCTATTAATGGGTTTTGGTTTTTTGTCCCCCCATGGTTCTTTGTATTTCTTTTCTTTTATTAATAAAATTTAAGGGTACTCTTTTTCCTTAATGATGTTTTTATCCCTAAGGAGGGTTTTGCATCATAAGGTTTTAATGAGGCCCTTATTTGCTAAATTTGAGTGTGTGCAAATTCTGTAATGTGTGCCTATTCTGTATTGTGGACTGTTAATTATTGAATGCAGGGATATAGCTGGGGGAAGGGATATATTGTAACAGAAATTTAAAATAATAATAATAATAATAATAATAATAATAATAATAATAATAATAATAATAATAATAATAATAATAATGTCAGTTCTCTATTTAACTGACGTTATAAGTAGCACTTTTAACGTCAGTTTAATTAAATAAATGACGTTAAAATTATCACTTTTAACGTCATTTATATGTAATAACTGAGTTAAAAGTGCTACTTTTACGTCAATTGTTAAACAGACGTTAAAAGTTACACTTTTAATGTCTGCTGGAATAACGTCAGGCTTTTTTAGACGTTAAACAGCACTTTTAACTGACGTAAAAGGGGGTTTCCTGCACTAGTGTTGTGACTGTTATCTCTAAATGTAAAGATTTGGTTTAGCTGTTTTTCCTTTTAGGCTTAGCTTCTCTTGGGTTTAGGCCTTTGTAAAATTCATATTGATCCAGTTTTGGGGTCATTATGCCCTTTAACATTGGCTTCCCTTTTTGCTTTTGTTCTTGTATATGAGTTAGAGTACTCATTGTACTCCTATTTAATATATATTTTATTTATAAAAAAATATATACAGCAATAAAAACACAAGTTGATTTACAAATTCACTCCATGAAATTTAAATTTAACACATTAACTTATATGTGGAAAATCATTTCTACCAATGACAAGACTCACAATGAAAAAGATTGTATTATTAATCAAGTATTATTCATGGTATATGGCAGCAACTTAGTTACAATGAATTTGCCTATATATATATATATATATTACAACACAAAGTCTGGAACATATGTATAAATAGTACTTTATCTCTGTTCAGCCACGTCATTGGAAATGCTTTAAGTAACCACTAACCATTACAACCACATTCCACATATATGTGGTTGAAAATTTCAATCTTCAGCAAACTCTATCTTGATTCCTCTGATTTTAACAAGCCCTTTCCCATACCTCGGAACCAATGTCACCACAACACTATCATCATCTTCAGCTCCCAAGTCTTCCAACAAATCCGTTAACCCTAGCCTCAAATAAGTATTGGTCTTTGTGTTTTTGTGCTTATGCGAATGAGGCACATTCACAAAGCTTCCTGCAAACTCTGTATTATCTGGCCTGATCAGCTTGTCATCTTCATCATTGATAAACACATCAAACTTCACAGCTGCGTTTCTTTCAAACTCAATCCCTTCAATCACCAAAACCTCCTCCTCTTCTTCCTTCTCCTTCTTGCTCCTACTCTTCCTTGGCCTCTTCACAACAGTACTCACAACTGAATCCAAAACCAGTGGGAACTTGAGAGTCCTTGAAGTCTCAGCAGCATGTGCTGCACCAATGCCAAAACGCTGTGCTACCTTTTGAACCCTAGACCTACGCGGTGTGGGCTTAGCATTTAGCCATGGAATGTCAACATCTTGGTAAACGTACCCTAGCTTTCTTGTGTCAAGACTATCCTTAACCTTGACACGCACAAGGTTCTTATTCTCATCATAGAAGAGAAACCCAGATTCTAACCAATCTGAGTCAGTGATATCCTTTCTTTTCCCACCCAGTGTTTTCCATACGGACCACAACCTATCAATGTTCGAATGGTGAGAATAAAAAATGGGGTCCCTTGCAGCAGAATAGAAGGTCCCCATGTCCTCATTGTTAGGCTGGTTGATGTCACCAGTCCATGAATGGACAGAACCATGTGGAACATTCTCTACGGAGCCAGCACCCGGGTCAGGCTCATCCCCAGCACGGTAAGCGTTTCCAAGGAAGAGCTTTGGGGTCTTGCCATTAGAGACCATTTGCCTATACATTATAGAGAGGTTAGAAGAGATTTGGCCATTGGCATTAGGATCATCGAGATCGTAGTCCAGGTCTACGAGTGTTGGTGGTTGATGTCTGGGATCTCGGAGGGTGTCATAAAGAGGTGATTTAGGGTTTGTGTAGATAGAAGGGATTTCCATGCCACTAGGAGCATCCCAATTCCAAAATGGTAAGGCAAAGGTAGGTTCATTGATCAAGCTTCCTAGGATTCTCTCATAGAAATAAAGGTACCAACGGTGATATGGAAAGAAAAGCCAAGAGTTGTGGACTTGGAGATCGAGGTCAGGGAACCCAACTTGGTGATATGCACCATCACAATAAGCACAATGGACGTTGGCTTGTTGGTAGAAATTACGTGGATCATCAGATGGAAGGGCTTTCATGAGCTCTAGGGCTTTGTTATACTTGGCTATATAGTCATCATTGACCAAATGTGCAGCTGGTCTTACTTTTAAGGGTTGATTAGAGGAAGGGAACTTGAAATCAATTATCTTTGTGGATGATGGTGGGCAACAATTGGTGGGATTTGCACCGGCCGGTAGGTCCGGTGGACCGCACGTGCTCAGGTCCGGTGGTGACACCGGAGCCGCAAAGGCGAAAGGGTTGTTGCTAAGAGTGACAGCACCACAAAGTCCTCCAAGCCCAATGAGAACATTCCTCCTATGCCCTATGGTTTGTGGTAGTAATTCTCCCTCGGAGTTTGGCTTAGGGTTGTTTTGGTTACCACTGCATGCCACTGTAGAAACGTGATGACGTCTTGGTTTTCTATGTTTGGTAGACAATGGATACAAAGAAGAGGGAGTGGTGGTGTTGGAAGAGACATTGATAGAGGACACAGAGAACAGAGATATAGATGCCATGTTTAGTGATCTATCTTTTGGATCTTGCAGATTTATTAGACTCTTCGGTCCTTTTATAATTAACTTGGTGAAGAACTTTCTTAGACTTTGCGCGTGCGTCCAAGGTTGAAGATTCCGTAAAACAATTTTCTAATATTAACGGGATGTTTGCACACGTATCAAATCGATCGAATTGAAATTTCAAAGTGTTGATAGTTGAATATAACACTAACGTGTAGAATTTGAGTGCTATTACAGTATTACTATTGATATGTCCGACTATACTTCGTCAAGATTGCTTATATAAAAAAAAAAATATTTACTTTGTCAAGATTTCATCTGACACCCCAAAGTCCATAGCAAGTTTACGAAAGACCCTCTCATTTATTTTTATGAAACAAATGTTATATTTATTCACTTATTAATAATGTATCAATACTTTATTTGCTTTCCAATAACTTGTGGTGTTTTCTCCTGATCACTTAAAGTGGAAATCTAGAGTCGATTTAGCCAGATCGTCCTTCCTCTTCTCAAAATTTCAGGTGGCTAAAAAGAAAAAAGAAAAAACTATTTTGCCTAACAGTAATATCTTTATTTTTACTAAAATCATGTTTGACATGAAATAAAATTAATTTGATAAAATGGTGAATTTTAGTGATGTTGATTAATTTTGCCTAGAACCAATGTGGTGTTGATTCATTCAGGTTTTGGCTGGCGCCGGAGCTTTGATGCTTTGTTTTGATCTGGTTCCTTTTCTTATCTTTCGTGTTGTTGTATCCTTTAGTCTTTCTTTTTATGACTGATTTGAACTGCTGGTTTATTGGGTTTTGCTATTGTACGGTGTGGCAGGGGGTGATTTTGGTTTATTCTTTTTTGCTTGATCTGGGAGGCCCTGATACCCCTTATACTCTCTTAATAATATCATTTTGCCTATATAAAAAAATATTTATAAGAGTGAGGTTTTTTTTATAAACAAATAGTATCTTGATTGAGAGTAATTAGCTATTCAACCTTGATGACAATTACTCTGTTGTGCATATTCCTCCATTGTACATGTTCCACTTGAATATGGGTTCGAGTACCACTTATATTTAGTTCTATACATTTTTTGCCTATAAAAAAAATTGTTAAAGCTTCAAATTCTGAAATTTGATTTTAAAAAGGATTTTATCTAATTAACCACCTCTTTTTACCTGAAAATATGTGAGCAACTAATCTATATTTATACTATATACAAAATCGGTGCACTTCTGCTACATTACTTCTAAAGTAAATACAAGGGCACCAACATGGTGTGACATAATTGGTAGATAATTGAGCCCCTTAAGCATGTGATCAGGGATTCAATTCCTGACTCATGTGTATGGAAGAGCTTCTGTTGGGAGAGATCAACTCTTTAAATGGATCTCAGTACCTCGAAAGATTAGTCTCTGGCTCCCGGCCGGAGGATACCTGGGTTTACCCAAAATAAAAAGATTGACTTTTTTGCTATATATTATTACATCTATTAAAAATAACCAAATATAGAATTGCTTCTCTCAAAAGCTCTGTCCAGTATTCCAGTGTTTGCCAATATTTTTAAAAGTTGTTCAATTATTTGCCTACCTTTTTTAATTGCTTTGTGTAGAATTTTAAATAATTATTTTCTAATTGATTGACTTTTGGCCAATAATATAGTTAATATAGATAAATTCATGGTCTGAATTAGTTATAAATTAAATTATTTTAAAGAGATACTTATATTTTTTGTTATTAAATTTTTGAATATATCTATATCTGTATCGTAATAATTTTATGTAGGTCGGTGCACTTCTAAGACTTTTTTGAATAAAACCTACTAACAATGTTGTTCAACTCTTTTAATATATGATTATAATTTTTATTTTTTAATGTAACTACTACACATGTGAACTTTAGCAACATTTGTAATATTAACAACTACTATCATTTTAAGAAATAAAATCAAAACAATCATTGTTTTATTTCACAAAACTGATTTTTTATAACTTAAAACTATAATTATTCTATATTTATTATTTTATGTCATAAAATTCTTATTTATATTTATATAACATATAAAATAAATCATTAAAGCCGTGCATCGTAGAGTAGAAAAATCTATATTTTTGATAAGCAAACGTATATTGAAATGAGTACTTGAGGTACTCAAACCTACAAAGTAAGAAAAGTGAACTTAGGAGAATACAGGGCAAGTGTTCAACCAATAGTATAAAAAGATCTCTAGCTAGAAAAACAGAGTAATAAATAAGGTGATTTTTTATATAAGCAAAAATATATTAACAAGAGTATAAGGGTACCTAAACCCATATATAATTAGAAAAACAATAACGGGGTGAGACTTTTTACATAAGCAAAAATATACTCCATCCGGTCCACAATATAAGAAATAAATGAGTTAGTTTTTTTGGTCCAAAATATAAGAAACATTCATCAATTTTCACACATATTAAATGCTAATTTCCAATACCATCCTTATTAATTACTGTCATTAATTATAGGCCACCAGAATATTACTCCCTCCGGTCATTATTATAAGAAACAAAACCCTAAAACACACAGACCAAGAAAATGCATTGAAATAAGCTAATTGTGATTAATATTCATATAAATTTACAAAGATACCTCTTCTAATTAATGAACAAACACACTTGTATGGAAAATTGATACTATCTCGTAAATATAAATCATATTATAAATGAGGGTAAAATTGCAAATCAGCATTTAATATGTGTCAAAATTGATGCATGTTTTTTATATTTTAGACAAAAAAAAGTACTCATTTGTTTCTTATAATAAGGACCAGATGGAGTAATTAAAATTAGAAGGGTGTTTTTGGAAATTTATATGAGTAATAATTACAATTAACTCATTCCAATACACTTTCTTAGTCTGTGTGTTTTAGGGTTTTGTTTCTTATATTGTGGACCGGAGGGAGTATTAATAAGGGTATAAGGGGTGCCCGAATATATAATTAGAAAAACGATAAAGGGGTGAGACAAGGTACGTAATTAGCCAACCAAACGAATTATTGAAAGTGTAAGTTGATTCCCATCCACCAAAAATCTTTGTGCCTCCTCTGGACTCCCACGAACCATGACTTTGCTGCCAACCAATTAACATAACAAAGCCAAAGGGAACATAAAAAAATAAAAATAAAAAAAAAAAAACTATAGTTAAAGACTAAATATAGTCTAAGAACTTATTAAAAAACAATAGAACTCTTTTTTTTTTTTTTTAAACAAGGTAGCATAAAAAGGTTGACAAGCGACCTTAGCCCTAATTCTCATCTTTGAAATGAAGGTTCAGTTTCAACTTGCTACGTATGTATACTTTTCTTAGGAAGAGCGACATCCTCAATTATAAACAATATTAATCAGTTACTATATATGAGTGCTGCATTACATATGTGCTCTTTTAAATGTTATATTTGTAACTTTTTAGTTAAATCACAAATATCTTGTCCTTTTTTATTTTTATTTTTACTTTTCTGGTATGAAAATAGGGTTAAGAACTGTCAAGAAGCAATTCTTAAATTAAAAATTAAAGAATATAAGAAAACAAAGACTTAATATATACTCACCAATGGGTGCGTGATAGATTTTGAATTGCTTATTAGTCAGACCCACATATATATATATATATATAGATCGAGAGACACATTGCAAAAAAAAAAAAATGAGAAAGAGAATAAAAGAAAGAAATATTAATAAACTAAAAGACATGAGAGGGAGAGATAGAATGGATTTATTTATGTCCCATGTAGGTGGCCCAAGTGGCCAAGGGACATAAAGGAAGGAAAGGAAGGAAGGAGTAACATGGGAGGGGTTCGATCCCTCCCCCCCCCACCTCTCTAACAACTAACACCCTAACAATTAACCATTTGGCCTATCAAAAAAAAAAGAATGGATTTATTTATTAAATTTTATATTTATTGAGTAAATTAAATGTTTTTTGGTCATGGGTATCCCAAGACGACAGCCAAAAATTAATCCCTTTCAGATGTAGAATTCACCGAATCTCTCTCAACAAAACATTTTCGCACACAAAGAGGAGAATCAAAGAATTGTAGTATAGTCAAACCCATATATATAAATAAATAAAAAGAGTTATAGTCTTAGATTGAGAGACATGTTGAAAAGAAATGAGAGAGAATAAAAGAAAGAAATATTAATAAACTAAAAGACATGAGAGGGAGAAAAAGAATCAATTTTTTTTATTAAATTTTATATTTATTGAGTAAATTAAATGTTTTTTGGTCAAGGGTATCCCAAGCTAACAGCTAGAGATTAATCACTTTCAGACGTAGAATTTACTGAAGTGAGTTGTGTCTCTCTCAACAAAACATTTTCGTACACACGTCAGGAATCGAACATTTGACAACATGGTTAAGGAACTCAGCTATCTATTAAATATGTTGGACCTTATTGGTGAGTTAATTAAATGGTTTATTTCTATAAAAAAACTGTATAGTTTTTTTAAGGCTAAATTGCACTTTTCTTCCCGCATATTGTTCATTTTGACGAAATTCATCCCCCAACTTTTTTTAGCAATTTTAGTCCTCTCTTTTTTTCCCAATGGTGTAAAAATGGTCCCTCTGTTAACTTGACATCCAAAAATTATCGGAGGTTGATGAGATGACACACAAATAACATATCCAGTTGTCAATAAAATTTTAAAAATAATTTTTTTAAAATTTTAAAAATAATTAAATAATATTTAAAAAAAAAAAATTAATCTGAATCTCCTTCCTCCAACTGGTTCTTCATACCTACCAATAACGCTATCACCATGGAAAAATAAGTTGCGTATCACCAACAAAGACTTTCTCCACCATGGAGTTAGAAGATCAAATTCACAACTCCTGTCTTCTTGAAGTATTAATTAGTCCTTGAAAAAGGTAACATAAAAAGGTTGACAAGCAACCTTAATTGATTGGCCCTACTTCTCATCTTGGAAAGGAAGTTTCAGTTTCAACTTGCTACGTATGTATACTTTTCTTAGTACGAGTGACATCTACATATATAAACACATATTAATTAGTTATATTATGAGTGCATAATATATATAGGCTCTTTTAAATGTTATATTTGTAAGTTTTAAATTCTGTTTAATTCTTTTTCGTTTGTGTCATTGCATACGAGTTATAATACTCATTATACTCTCATTCAATATTTTTTTTTTCTTATAAAAAATTTTAATTAACAAATATCGTTCTTGTCTTTTTTTTTTTTTTTTTTACCTTTTAATTGGTCCATATGGAAAAAGGGTTAAGACTTGAGAATACTGTCAAGAAGCAATTCTTAAATTAAAATTAAAGAATATAACAAAAATTAACAAAGATTTATTAAATACCCACCAATGGGTGCGTACATAGATTTTCAATTGCTTATACTTAAATAAAGAGAAGAATCATCTAATGGGTGTAGCTCAGTTGGTTGCACGAGTTGAGTTTGTGAGGGGGGATCTCGATTCGAATCTCACTGAACATATTCTTGGAAACAAAACACCTTAATTATGAATAAGCATCCGAGCAGAGATTAATCCTATAGCAAGATCAAAGATTAATCTAAGTTGTTGAGATACTCGTAGTCAAATTAAATGCTTCAATTACGAGAGAAGACTAAGAAAGTTATAGTCTTTTAGAGACGCACATTGCCAAGAGAAAGAGAGAAAATGAAAGAAAGAATTGTTAATAAATTAAAAGACATGCGACTAGGGAGAAAAAGAATGATTTATTTTTATATTAAATTTTATATTTATTGAGTTAATTAATTGGTTTATTTCTATAAATGAATTTTGTATAGTTTTTTAATAAGTTAAACTTAGATAATTAGAGATCGTATAGTGGGTCAAATTGGGTTGTAAACTGTATTGATGTGGTTGTGTCTCCAATTTCTTCGCATGGTGCTAGCTTCGGTCGGCAAGCTATTTTTGGATCATCATTCATAAATATGCGTTGAAATTATTTTGCTCTTATTTACTATGCTCTGGAGCTGCTGGTGGTTCAAGTGTACTCTCCTTTCATACAGTTTATTCTCTGGTTAATGTCTTCAATGTTGCATCTTTTTTTACAGTGATTTTCTTGTTCCTTTGTCTGGATTTGTTTGGATCTCAAGCTATGCGTTCAACCTTGTCGTCATTTTTGCACTAGGTTGAACGTGTACGTTGTTTCCTAACTTTTTCCATTATCTTCATGTATATGGGTTTTGTACTCACGTCTATCTATTCTTTAGCTTATAAAAAAACTGGGTTGTAATCATTTTTGGTTGTTTTAAAGGTGCTAATAATGCTGGTTCAACAGTGTCATTATAAACACTTTGATGTATTGGAATGGCTACATCCTTATACTTGTAGTAATAAATTTGTTTGTTTAATTTAAAAAAAAAAAAAAAACAAGAGTATACTTTATACATGTAATTAAGATTACTTATCATAAGTGTATTACAACGTTCTCATAAAATTCCTCATTTTGTGATCTTTTATTTTTCAAAATATATATGTATAATATCACATATTATGTATGCAATCCGGCTAAATATTAATCTTCCTTTAAATTGATTAATACTCATATGGATACAAATAAAATACCAACATTCAAAATTTTTCATGAGTAATCTACATAAGGGATATCACTTTGGTGACTTATTGTTTTAATTAGTTCACTTAAAATATTAAACAATTATATAATCTAAAATATCACTGATTATTCGATTTTTAACTGAAAATTTAATCCAAAATTAATTAATTAATTTATTTAATCATGTTTTCATTTAATGCTCATTAACCTATGTGTGACGTGTTCCCTTTTTTTAAAAATAAATAAATAAGAATTTAATTGGTATATACTGACAATTGTAAAGTTTTTTTCCACTGTCAACCAATCAGAAATGACATATCATTACAAATCTTTGATTCTTATTCTAACCACCTTAAAAGTCATCAATTCCATGATTTTTGATTGGTTATCAGTGTAAAAACTTTATACTGACAGTATATAGAAATTAAACTCAATAAATAAAACAAATGCATAAAACAAAACGTGTGAATTGATAAAAGCTACCGTTCCACTAGAAAACTGTTTTAAAACAGGGATCACGGTTTGAAACTGTGTGCTTCGCTGTTCAACTAAGAAAATTTGTCTCTCCTCCAATTGCGTCAGAACGCAAATCACGGTTTGAAACTGTTTATTCACCTCTGCTATTCTACTTTCTTCTCTTGAATTCAAGTTATTATTTTAATAGCCACTATTGCAATTCAATTTGGATAGTTGACTATTCATATTCAACTTTTACTGGACTAAACGGATCTAACTTTTATAATTGGGCATTGCTCTCCGTCACAGAGATTGCAATTACCTTAAGTCATAAAATCAATGATGATCCACGGACAAAGTAGGGGGCAATATCCAAGCCTATGGACCAACATGTGGTTGGTCCAAGTGACAACGAGCTTGGGTATCTTAAGCAAGTGATTAAGGGTTCAATCCATGACTCTTGCATATGGAGTAAACTCTTGATTGGGAGAGGTTAACCTTTAAATATCGTCCCTACCTCGAGAGATTAGTCTCCGCAGTTGTGCGTAGAGGATACCTGAAAAAAAAAAAATGCCTATGGGAACAGATTCAATAGAGCGTAAAAATGGAGCCAGAAACTCAAGAGCTGTAACGAAGCGGTGAGCACAATTCAGTAAAAAAAAAATCATCATGGAACGTCGTGAACAAAAACTTGAGAAAAACTTGAAACTTCCATTGTTGAAACTTCAAACTTTAGAACGTCGTGAACGAAAACTTGAGAAAAACTTGAAAATTCCATTGTTGAAACTTCAAACTTTAGAATTCCGTAAATCATATATGAATCAAACATGGATTGTTTTAATATTAATTGCTTACTTAATTATTTGTGTATATTAACATGTTTCTAATACTCAAAACATCATGTAGAAAGTTAACCAAATATTATATATATATATATCATGTAGAAAAAATCAAGGTCAATCAAAAAACATATTATTTACCAAGCACAAACATAAAATTAATTTCTATCTTTAATATTGTGCCAATTTAATATGATTAATGGGGATGAAGAGAGTAAATACCTTTCTACGATGGACAAAACTTATACCACTACTAAAAATGTTGAAATTAACGACGGAAATTAGCGACGAAAACATATCTGTCGCAAACAGCGACGAATTTTGTGACGAATTGCATTTTAATTTATGGAATTTGGTTGTCTACTACTTAGCGACGGAATCAGTGACCAAATATGTCTGTCGTTGAAAATCTCGTCGCAAAACCAGTCACAAAAGTTTTCCTTTGAATTTAGTGACGGAATTACCAACAAAGAAATTTTGTCGTTAAATAATTTGTAGCAAAATCCGTCGCTAACTATTTGATTAGAATTTAACAATGAAATTACCGACAAATAAAGGACGTCGCTAAATTTTTCATCACTAAATTTGTCGCTAATTTCTTTATTTAAATTTAGCGACGAAATCACCGACAAATATATTTCATCGCTGAAGAATCCGTTGCCATTTCCGTCGTAAATTTCCAACAAATCTAACGACAAAATTAGCGACGCATTCTTGAGCAACGAATATCATTCGTTGTTAATTTACCATTTAATTAAAAAATTAAATCAATTTTCCAATTAATGACATAAGTACCATTGTTAAAAAATAATATACTATTATTATTATTTTATGTATAATATATGCATAATATATATAATATTATAAATATTAGTATATTTATAATAAATATTAATATTAATAAAAAGCATTTTTTTATTACCCACCCCCACCCACTATTACATATGTGAGCTTTTGCAACATTTATTACATTTATAAAAATGTTGTAAAATCTTAAAAAATAATATATTTAGTAATATTTATAAAACAAAATGTTACAAAAGATAAAATTGTATCTCACAAAACACTAGAAGCTCCGCATCAGAGACGTAAAAAGCTCCTCGGTTCCATTCGTAAAAATGTAAAAACCCTCTCCCACTCTGTTCTTCAGTTCCGTTCTTACGCTCTTCAGAGGAATCGAGCCCTGTTCTTCAGCTCTTCAAAGGAAATCGAGCCAAGCCTCTCTGCTTCTTCAGCTCTGTTCCTGAAATCGAGTTTCGATTTTTGGATTCAAAATTGATATTCAACTCAGGTAAATCAATGATCTCAATTTAGCTTCGTTCACTATTCGATTCGAAATTATGAGTTCATCAATTTTTTTCTGAATCTCAGCTTCGAACCAAGTCATCTCCACAATCTGATTTCTTCTTCTATCATGTCTCTTTTTCGATTCAATCTTTGAGCTTGCTGTTGTTCTATCTGTATTGTTGACTATCCTTCCAATTCAATCAATGTGAGTATTGTTGCGATTAAATTTGAGAGTTTCTCAATGCTTAATTGATTGCCTATATATTGTTTGATTAAATGTCAACTTTAGGTGTGTTATTTGATTTTTGAGTTTTATTTTCAAATTGCTTTTTGACTAAAAATCTTGATATATAGTTTCTTTAAACACAGAGAATATTTAGGGGATACTGAAATGCTATATAATAGTGAGTTTCTCCATCCTCTCACATTTTGAAATTTGAAGAGTTGGTTTATGCAACTGTGCTTAAAGTTTTAATGAATTTATACTGGTTCTTCAGATAGAATAGTAGACCATAGTAGTGGGGATGTTGACTCGTACCGCTGCGACAAGGTACTTTTATTCTCTTAATTTGAATTTAGAATTCAAGATTGGATTTCCTTGGCTGTTGAAATTTGATTTCATCTTGATTGATGATGTTGTTCACCCATAACAAAAATTCAGGAGGATGTGGCCATGATGAAGGATATTGGATTTAATGCCTATATATATATATATATATAATCTTATAACCTTCATTATGCAAATGCATTATAAATACGTTTCATGGACCGATCTACTGGACTATCAACATACGTATGAAGAAAAAAGAAACACTAGGGAACGAAATGTTTTACATGTGATTATCTAATGCCTAGCAATATAAGGCAAATTCTATCGTACCCACCTTAATTCAATGGGTTTTGGAACATTTATTTTTGAATCAATAGAAAAATGATCTTCCATTTAAAGAATTTAGATCAAACATTTTTTTTATTTAAACATAAAAACTTTCACTTATTTCAACTGAGTCCTTAACTAATTAAATATTTTTTCTATTTAAAATTAAAAATTCTTATTAATTTAATTTTAATTTTAATAAATCAAGATAAATTTTTTTTCTTTTTAAAACAAATCCCACAATTCCCCTTCTTTTTCATCTCTTGTTGAAAAAAATCTTATGATAATTGACAAACCAATCATCTATTTTAGCGTGGTTATGTTCTATTGATTTGGGGTTCTATGATCTTTATTTCATTTTATGCCTTACCCTGTGTGCGAATTGTGAGACATTGAAATGAAGGAGAAGATGAAAAAGAGGTTGGAATAGAAGTAGTGGTTACATTACTAAATTAAAATAACAAAAACTTTGACTACTATTTAATAAAAAGGAAGAGATAATGAAATGAAGGTAAATTATTGACCCATGAAAAACTGTTCCAAAACCCTTATTTTTTTCATGGGTACTGTAGCAGTCCCTGCAATATAATATCATGTTGACCTCTTTTTTTCTTTTTTGTGTCCTTTTCTTGCTTTTCCCCGTACGCAAGCTCCAAATCAGCTCAATTTTTCTATTCCAAAGTGATGCTTAAGACTACTATTCTTAATACAATTTGTTTTATAAAAAAGAAAACACTATTTCGGTATTTCCTTTAGAATCCAAGTTTCCCACGGATTTGGATCCTTTAAAAAAAAAAAAAATCATCCTCTCTCTGTCATAATCATAGCCCTTGGATTAATTCTACGAGAGAGGGTGTCTCTGTTTTCTTTTAATCTAAGGGTTTTTATTTTTTTATAAATAAAAGTATATATTGATAAGAGTATAAGGTATATTTAAACCCATATATGATTATAAAAAAAAAAATTAAACCCATAAATAACCCTAAGGACTGTAATTGTATATAGAGAGAGAATCGACTATTTTTATATTTTTATTTTAGTATATCCAAACACATTTCGCAAGCTACTTTTTCCATTATTGCTATTACCATCACTCCTTATTTATCATGTGATACATGATTTTTTTTTTATAAATGTTTAGTCTTATTATTTTATTCTTAGATAGTATAGCTTGACAAACATACAACCACCCCTACTTATTATTTATAATCAAGGCTTACGAAAACCTATTCACTAATCACACATAGTATATTGTAATGCATAGGTGTTGCTTGGTTTCTAAATTTGATTAGGCAAAATAGGTAGATTGGTCCTATACGTTTATTTTATTATTCATATTGGTCCTATAAGTTTTTTTATTTTTCAAATTGGTTTTACACGTTACATTATGTTTCCACGTTCGGAGTCAGATGAATAGCCACATGTCAAACTAAGGTGATAACCACGTCAGGTCAAAACTGATGGTGCTATATCAAAATTGACGGAAATGACTAACGTGGAAACGGAACAAAATGTATACACTACTAGAAATCTTCTGATTACCTGTGGATTTTCATGCGGATTTTGCTAAAAAATTCGCAAGAAACAGGTATCCTAAAAAATTTCCTACGGGTTTTTGTCTCCAAGTAATAACTTCGCGAGTAATTTTTTCCTGCGAATTTTAAAACTCGTAAGAAATTTCCTGCTGATTTTCTTGGGAAAAATTTAAATCCATAGGAATTTCACAGGAAATGTGAAAATTTTCTCCAAATTTTCCTACGAATTAAAATCTGCAGAAAACCTTATTTCTGAAAAAATTGCAGCAAATTCACAGGAAATTCCTGCTGAAAAAATTCACAGGAAAATCCGCTAGAAATTCACGAATTTATAGTACTGATAGGATCAATTTGAAAAATAAAAAACTCATAGGACTAACATGAAAAATAAAATACACGTATAGGACCAATCTACCTATTTTGCCTTTTGATTATGGGTAATTGTTTTTTAAATTTTTGTTTTGCGATTCTTAGAGGGTTTGATTAATGCAATATTTATATATACTGATTGATTCTTTGCTCGGTCAATATGTTATTACATCTTGTCTTCCTTGTATTCTTTCTTTGTACCGAGTTCGGATACCCCTTATACTCTATCAATATACTTTGGCTTATCAAAAAAAAAATCTTATTATCTTATTTACTGTTGTGTGATTTTAAGATAAAAATTTATTTCATAAACAGTTTTTGTAAATAAAAAAAATGATAATTGATAATATTAATTATAGTTGAAATTAGTTTGTGGCGGTTCATTAACTTATGTAATAATTTTTTGTATTTGAATATTAAACTATCACAGACTATATTTGTTTTTTCAAAATTCAACATTAAAGTTTGAGTTTAATTTTTTATGTGCTGTCAATGTGAAAGGTTTTTACACTGACATCTAATAATATCTTGACAAATCAACATCATTGTTATGTCTGATAACTAATTGCGATATGGTTGTTAGTCAATTAATCAACTCAAACATGCCAAGGGTAATAAAATATTAACACACAGTAAAGAAATAGAACAATTTATATGAAAGAATAATCAGTAAATCATATCAATTTAAGAAATAAGATATTCAAGCAACAATATATTATTACAATAAATATGCAAATTTATGGCTATATTAAATTCAGTAATCATAAATACTACGCCTTGAAGAGTTGCACATTTTATTGTTCTTTCCTTTTGTTCCAAAACCATTACCACCAACACTATGAGGAAAGCATCACTTAGTGACATTAAAAAAGCATAGGTAAAAGACGAAAAACTATAGGTATAACCCCAAAAAAACCATACCAACAGCATTCTTTTCCATGGTATGCAATAACTTATACCTATGGTTATATCTCCATCACTATAGGCTTTGACGGTTTTCACACCTTTATATGTATTACATATAGATATACCTACGGTTTATATTCCATTGGTGTACGTGTTAATGACGAATCATAATTTGTTATACCAGCGATTTTGGTCCTGTCACTACAGGATTTAGTGATAGTATTAATTTAAGCCTGCCAGAAAATACTTGAACATATACCCATAATTTATCTTTCATTGGGATAAGTTTTAGTAACATAATATAATTTGCTATAACCACAATTTTGCTTTTGTCATTATAGATTTTAGTGACAATAGTATTTAAGAAGAATAATAAATACCATATTTTCTTTTAAAACATTGATCAAATCATAAATTAAATACGCAATAAAACAATAAATATATTTTGGAACCAAAATAAAATAGAACTTCATTCATATCGAAAATTAACATAAAGTCTTACAATTACACAATAGTTAAGCATGTGTCCACCTAAAAGTAACATACAAGCATATAATACGCATATAAAGTCATATAACAATATCAAAAATAACATAGAAATCATATCATGTTCACTTAATTGCCAAGTCTAGCCATAAGAAACAACTTAGCTTCCCAATCTTCACATGCAAGTGAAAAAAAAAATTGAATTATAGCACGACTCACCTTACAAAACATTAACAATTTTAGTGAGAATTAGTTAATACTAAGTAATACCATATTCATTGTCTTCGTTGGTGTCTAAACTCGGAGAACTCAAATGGTGAGGAGTGTGACACTGGTACTGACGAAAGCGGGGAGTGGTCGCCGGTGCAATAGGGCACAGACAAGGAGCGACTCCTGGCAGGCTTCTAAGCGGAGGGATACATGAATGAACCAATTACACACCGAAATGAGAGAGGTCCTGAGACTGTGTAGATATGGAACTATACAGTTGATAATGGCTTATATGAATTGATTGGTACTACCTATAACAACAAGATGCATCTTCTTTTCGGGAGCTCATCACTTAAGAGCTCCACAATTAAGCGTGCTTGACTTGGAGCAATTTCTTGGATGGGTGACCTCTTGGGAAGTTTTCCCAGGAAGCGTTTGAGTGAGGACAAAGCACGCTAAAAAGACCCGTGTTGGTTTGTGGGGACAGTCGTCAATCCATAGAGCAGTCAGGGATGTTACAAATGGTATCAGAGCGGCACCTCTCCCAGTACAGTGTGGTTCGGGGACGAGCCAAGCGGAAACTGGTGGCCATGTGACACTCGATGCTGACGAGGGCGGGGAGTGGTCTCCGGTACAAGAGGGCACAGACAAGAAGCGACTCCTGGCAGGCTTCTAAGCGGAGGGATACATGAATGAACCGATTACACACCAGAATGAGAGGGATCCTAAGACTGTGTAGGCATGAGACTATACAGTTGAGGATGACTTATATGAATTGATTGGTGCTACCTATAACAAGATGTGTCTTCTTTTCGAGAGCCCATTACTTAAGAACTCAACAGTTAAGCGTGCTTGACTTGGAGCAATTTCTTGGATGGGTGACCTCCTGGGAAGTTTTCCTAGGAAGTGTGTGAGTGGGGACAAAGCACGATGAAAAGACCCGTGTTGGTTTGTGGGAACAGTCGTCAATCCATAGAGCAGTCAGGTATGTTACAAGGAGCATTAGAAGCATCTAGAACCTATTGGAAAAAAAAAAAAAACACAACTCGACTTATTAGTTGTTTTCATACCTCATTCACTAGAAAAAAACCTATCCCTCAAAATATGAACTTCATGAGGAAAATATAATATAGTTGTCTTGTAGCCTATATAATATCATTAACATCTCCAAAAAACCGATTTTGAATCAAAACATTTGCACAAGCTTTACATATACTTAACTCGACTATCACGTAACTCTTTATTTTCAGACGGACGAGCCTTCGCTTTTTTAGATTTTGGAAATTTGCCCATGCAACGTACACCCCACAGGTCATTGTACAGTTGTACTTGAAAATATATGTCATCCTTAACATATGACTTTGTGTGCTTTGAACTTGTTGAGATGTTTTAGCCTCATTATTGTGCTTTTTCAATTCTTCCTAAAACATTATAGATATTAGAGAACTAATAGTATATCAAAATTAAACCCAGATTTTATCAACAACCTCTCACTTAAATTAACTCAAGTTCTAGTGATTATCTATATTTTTTTATATGCATATTTTCATATTATTTAAAATTCATAATTTTATTATATGTTCCAAATATTTATGTTCGTGGATTAAAAGAATGGTCTTTCCTTCCGAAGTTTTAATTAGAACCATGTTTATGTTTGGAGGAATGATGTGGAACACACAGAAGGAGCGTGTGGTCTTATAAACAACAAGGCAATAAATAAAAACAAAACATTGCTTACAACAACAATTTTTCCAAAATTGGTCTTGTAGACAAGCCGCATCACTACAAGAAAATGCTTATCTACCGACGGACATCAGTTCCATCGGTAGTGAAGAGATTACTGATGGAAATAGCAGTCGGTAACCTTGAATGTGGAAAGTCACAGGAATTACCAACGGAATGACCGTCGGTAAGTTTATCGACGGACATTTCGTCGGTAATTCCCTCGGTATTGGTGGTGCAAATGCGGAAAATTTGGCGCGAGAAGGTACTGACAGGATTTCCGTCGGTATAGTTGTTTTCTATTAATGATGGATTGGTTCGTCGGAAAGATGGTTTTCTATTACCGATGGGCTAGTCCGTCAGTAATTAAAAAAATTGAATTACCGCCTGATAAGGTCATCGATAAATTTCAAAGACCGTCGGAAAATGTTTAATAAACCACCACCGAAAACCTTTCCTCCCTCACTTTCCCTTTCTTCCTCTCTTTTCCTCCCTAATTTTTTCTTCTTCTCTGTCACCTCCACTGCCACCTCCACCGCCATCACCACCACGCACCTCCTCTCTCCTTCGTGCGCAAGCTCCCAGAACCTCGCCATTGTCTTCTCCTCCGCGAGCCCCCACCACCATCACCACCACGACACCACCTCTGTCTTCTCCTCCGCAAGCCCACACTACCACCAGCGCGTCCCACCACCACTACTCTTCCCTCCCTGCACTAGAACCACCACCATCCTCCTCCTTGCACCAGAACCACCACCACCACCCTCCTTGTTGCAATGGTATTAATCTAACTTGTTCATTATTTTGATTTTGTTTACATGGAATACAACTGACAACCCATTAATTTATATCCCCAGTTGTGCCAAAAGCTAGAAACACTACAGTACCATTTTAGGGATAGATGAAACACATGAAATAGAAGGGGAACAACTAAAAGGCTTAATCCTGTTACACTACTAAAGCACAAATAGACCTAATCTAACAGCAACCATGAGACATTTTACTTTACTAGGAAGCAAAAGAAAATCTAGGTCTAACTAGTTGTGATTGATGGTCTAACCAAGGAGCTATGTATTAGAGCTCACCTCGTAGCCAAATAGGTGATAAGGCTAAGGAAGAAATCCATACCCTTGTTTGCTGCTCTTTTTCTAAAACAAGCAGCAGTCTGCTTACAGAAAGAGACACAAAAATCCATGGATCATCAATTTTTGTAACAAAATGGCCACTTAGAAGTTAAACTGGGAAGTAACTACCAGTAGTTTCATATTTATAAGTCGATTCCATAAATTAGCACCAAAACATCAAAATAAAATAAATCTTACAATCAATATTGCAGCCTTTTCATTGACAATTATCACATCTTTACGAGTTTTAGTATCGATGTAAATCACTTATACGTTCAGGTGACACTCCTTTGTCCTTCTTTTTTTTTATAAAACCAAATAAACAAGTTATATGTATTTTTTTTATAAATACAATTTACTTAATGACAAGTACAAATAGAAACAAACATTTTCATCAATCAGCTGTTTTGTGATACTTTTGTACCCATACAATGGACATCTTCAAACTTGGCACAATTTTATATATCTGTTAATTTCACTTTTTTTCTACATTTAATACAACAAAATATTAGTAAAAATATAAACTAATGTTAAAACAATAAGAACATGGAACGTATCAATCTATTCGTTTTAAAACTTACTTGCCCATCTACAGAAAACCAATAATGGACCAAAGCATGATATTGATTTGGTTCAACCCTATCATCAGGAAATGAGGATGCAACTTCTTCTTCCGTTTTACTATGGTTGTATGTCATTTACTTTAAATCGCCCTTCCATTGCCTCCACTTCTCATTCAATTAAGTTTTCAGCATTTCACTTGTTGCATCTTTTATTGGAGGAACAAACTCAAATTTGGTCCTAAAAACAATGGAGGCTACTGTGGTTACATCATTTTAGCATTTCTCTAGTTAGTGGTAGGATTCCAAAAAAACAATGTAGGCTATTCTGGTTCTCAACTAATGGTCTCTTTGGTTGCATAGGAATGCGATAGTTTTCAATGAGGGGAAGATTGGCTTTGATAAAGTTTTGGATATGATCAAGATCAACTCTTGGAGTTGGTGTGCAGCTGCAGGGAAAGGAATTTCTTTTTATTTTGTGGATTGGTGCCTTAATCCAACTTGCTGTTTGCTATCCCTATATGTCACTACTTTGCAGGTTCCTTAAGGGTTGGCATTGTTGTTGTGCTGCTGTCTCGCTATGTTGGAGTTTGATTGGTGTTGGCTTCTCCGTTCTGTTTATGTGGAGCACTTCTCCGTTTGTTATGTATCTGCCTGGCTCTTTTATTTTTTCCTATTCTCTTGCATCTATTTCTTAGGTTCAGCTACTGTGTTGTTCTTCTCGGCTGTGGTTTATGGTATGTTGCTGATGTTACTTGCTGCTCAATCGTTTTCTGGTTTGCTGCCGGTTTGCTAATCTGGTTTTTAACAGGTTTTTGCTTTTTACCCTGTTCTGGTGCTTTTGATTTTCGGGCCTTGGGATGGTTGTTTGATAGTGTTAGATGTGTTCATTGTGCAGGGGCTTGGCCATTAGTTATTTTCTCAACCTTGTAGCTTTGTCATGCCTAAGGTTGAAATTATACCTTCTGGTTTTCTAAGTGTAATCTCGGCTAACTCTTATTTGTATTCGGGTTTGAGTACCCTTTATACTCGTTCAATACATTTTATCAAAAAAGAATTACAGATGTTAAAACAAATACAATACAATAAAAAAATAAGTCATATTACATCTTGATACAATAATAATTCATAAACATTTTTTTACCACCTTTTTATGTAGAATTCTCTTGATAATCTAGCCTACTAGCTTCTAGATTCTTCTTCAGTATTATTTATGTTTCAAATTCTTTCTTCTCGTAGCTTCTTGGAATGTGTAACATGTTCTTGAAGGGTTAAGGGAGTCTTGATATAAATGAAGGCCTGAGAATAGGTTCTTCCTGGTGGAAGGATATATGTAGGTTAGGGAGACTTAATTCTTGCTCAGACTGGTTTCAGGAGGGATTAAAGAGGAGACTTGGGCGTGGTAATAAAATCCGATTCTGGGAAGATGTGTGGTTCGGCCAGGATATATTGAAGGAAGTTTTTCCTAGAGTGTATAATTTATCAGAGGATAAGGAAAAGGAAATAGAAAAAGTGGGGGCTTGGGTTGATGGCAGGTGGGGCTGGAATTTTGAGTGGAGAAGAAATTCGTTTGACTGGGAAATAGATGATATGTCGATGTTTCTAGAAACTATTTTTCCTGCAGCCCCTATGAGTGATGGGGAGGACATATGGGAATGGTCACTAGAGGGTTCTAGGACTTTTTCTACAAGATCTGCTTACCTTTGGCTTCAAGGTCACAGTCCTAGTCTAGATGTGAGGAGTGAGATAGAAAATAGAATTTTCAAACAGTTTTGGAGGACTAAAGCTCCTCCTAAGTTTCTTGCCTTTTCTTGGCAGGCGGTTAGGAACAGGATACCTACAAAAATGAATCTGTTTCAGAGAAATATATTTGGGCTCAACAGGATTCAGTTTGTGTTTTTTGTAATGTAGGTCTCGAAACCGCAGATCATCTGTTTCTAAACTGTAACTTGTCTAATTTGGTCTGGCGAAAAATTCATGGTTGGCTAGGTGTTCAAGTACCACTACCTGCCACTTTCGAAGAATTGTATTGGCTTCATAAAGGGTTTTTTAATAGGACAAAAAGGTAGGAAGAAAGGTCTGGTGATCTGGCACTCAGTTATTTGGACTATTTGGTTAGAAAGGAATACGGTGATTTTTTCGGGTAATTGTTTCGATTTGCTGTGAATACTAGATCTAATAAAATGTAGGTCTTGGTCGTGGTTGGCTGCGGATAAGGATTGGAATTTCCCCTTTGCAGCTTGGTGCACAAATCCATTAGGTTGCATAAATTAATTTTGCGTTGGAGGGTCATTGTACTGGATTGATGAGAGGTTTTTTACTAGAACATTTTCATTAACTTTCAATAGTTTTGGTGCTCTGATGTTTTTGTGTGGCAGGGTTTGTTTTTATTCAGGTGATCCTTTTTGGTGTGGGATCGACAACAGAAGGCCTTTTGATGTGGGAACAAGATCTTGGTGAGGATGAGCTTGAGTGAGAGAGTGCTATTCAGGAGTGAAACAAATGAGTGATACACAAATTTGAGAGGTTGGAGAGGATGTTTTTTTCTTGTTTCTCTAACTTATAATACTGGCTTTGGTTTTTTACTCATTTATGCAGGTTGCTTTGGTGATGTGGCATTCCTGGGGTTTGATCTGGATGGCTAAGGTTTTTGTGAGAGAGAAAAGCGATTTGAGAGGGGTTTTTGTTTGTTTTTGGGGTGAGAAACACTAAAATGTGAGAGAGTGAAATACTTCATATGGATTGTGTGAGTTGTGTCAGTGTCTTTGTTTGGCATTTGCATTCTTTGGTTTTTTTGTTACCCTTATTAGCGGCTGAAGGGTTTTGGTGCGATGTCCTTGTCTCCTTCATTAGGCAAGTGGTAGTTTTTGAGGTTCTTTATACTTGAGGAGATAAACAGCCCGGTCTTGGGTAGGGGTCTTTTAGCCCTATCCTTCGGTGTCTCCTGAATGTTGCTTCTTTATGCTGCTCTCAGTGCTGGTGGCTCAGGTGGTTGTGGGGTATGTTCTTCTGGTTTTCTTCCTTGAGTTGGTGGGATGTTATTCTTTTTTGGAGGTGGATTTTGATGGTTTGGTTGTAGGTTTTGGCTCTTGGTCTTCAGTGGTGGTCAGCTGTTAAACTCTTATTTAATTTTATTTTGGTTAGAAGCTGTGCTTTTCTCTATTTGACATGTTGGTGGTTTTATAACCTTATTGATTGGTGTGGCAAGAATGCCTTTGCAGGTATATATGTGATGGATTCACTTTGCATTGTGGCTGGCTTTGTACAGAGGCTGCATTTCTCTTTTCTTTCTTGTTCTGGCTTGTTTTGTGGCCTTTCTCTTTAGGTCTGGTGTGTGTTTTGGTGGCTAGGTTTTGTGGTTGGGTTATTGGTACTTATTTTGGGTTTTCTTTTTGGTTGTTTTTTTTTTTATGTTATGGTTGTTTTGGTAGTCTTCTTCTTGTTGGGGTTGGGTTGCTGGTGGGGTTTAGGTAGTTTTTCAACCAATAGGTATATTTGTCTTTGGGTTGAACAATTACCTTTTTCCTCTTTGGGTTTCTTCATGAGATCTTTGTAAACGGGTTCGGGTACCCCAAGTACTCGCATTTATAATATTTTGCTTATAAAAAAAAATGTTCTTGAATTCTCGACAAATGTGCAACACTTTCAAACACTCCTCCTTGATACACATTTCTATGACTTTCTCACCAAATTATCTCCTCCAGAATTGATGCCCAGTTAGTATTTTGCTAAAACTAAAAAACAACGCTTTCACTTTGATAATAGTTTTTTTTCATATTCTTGGCAGTTGTGAGTCTCCTGGTCGGCCTTGTTGAAGACCTATTACAGGCTTGCTCTTGTAGTTGCTTGCGAGTCTCCTTGTCATTCTTGTTGATAATAGCTTCTAGATTCTTCTTTATTTTTGTTTTATTTGTTTCTAGATCTTTTTTTCATTGTAGCTTCTTAGATTATGCAGGATGTTCTTGAATTCTCTAGAAACGTGCCACACTTTCCCAACAAAAGAACATTGGCTGTTTAGTTACTAGTGCACCGATTCCATTTATGGCAATCACCACCATAAATATTGCTCCACTGATATATTATATCACCAAAAGTAGTAAATTACATCAGATTAAGAGGTTCAAACATGGCTATTAGCAATTATAGCATGAAAGACACCATGAAAATAATGTCCAAGATATCCTTGTTGGTTTCAGGAGAAAGAGAAAGCTGAGAGAGAAAAACTGATCTCATTATCGAACAAAACTTGATTACAGTAGTCTGAGTTCAGACTTATACAGGCTAGTTAGCTATTGATTGAGATGTAACAGAAAACTGGTTACTTTTATAACAAACAAACAAACTAATAATTGATACAACTGATACAGTTATGGTAATAATCCTTTACAAGCAAACTGAAAAAACACTTAACTCTTTAAACAGCTTCTACATCTGCACCTGACCTTCAGCAACACTCATACCCGAAAAATGAATGTTATTTTGATCATGGAATGGCTTGTTTCTGATAATAACATTCTATGGCATACATGTAAGAAAATCCAAAACTCACAATTTTCTCCGTTCTTCCACAAGACAAACAAAGATTCGATGAGGGGCAAATGTCAAGTGGTTAATATTTAAACTTTACAATGTTAAAAAGAAATGTACAAGATGTTTCGACCAGATATATATATATACCAGCAATCTCAACAAAATTTAAGGAACGCACATCTGATTCAGGCATAACATAAGGCTAAAGAATGCACATGAGGCCTAAGGTCTAGGAGCAGCAGAGATTAGTTAAACGAAGTTGTTTATTTTATCCCCAGACATAGGCCACCAGAGATACATAGCAGGTGAACTAACTAGCTAGATGATAATCTAGAAAATTTAATTCAAAGTTTCAAACTAAAAATTTCCCAGATATGTCATCAAAGAGATATAACCTGCCTTGGGTCGGAAGCATTATATTCCTATATCAATGGAATAACAGCATCATATCCATTAACACTATATTACAGTATTACCAGTAATTAAAAATTAATTTGATGACATATCTCCTTCACTTGCGTGTGCTGCTTTGTGTCTTCCAACTGTGTCCTTGTTAGCTAAACATATATGAAGCAGTAAACTTAGGTGCCAAGATAGATCATAATGCAGAAGTTTATTTTTGATATTGATATAACAGCTAGAAGAAGTTTGAGGACCTTTCTGGGAACATAAGAAGGTAACAGAGGGGGAAGTGAGGAATAGATCTAAATTAAAAAAGCGGGAAGGGAATGAAGGGAACCAGTTCCCTCCAAATGTTGATATTGTGTACACTCTAATTTCAAGATAAATGAAGGAGGAAGGAACAAGAGAAGTCTTTTTCGTTATTTTAGAAAAGAACAAAGATGAATGGCCTTAAAGTTGATTTATTAAGAGGGGAATTGTTGTGCCTCGAATCAATAGGCTTGTAAGAACTATGGCTGGCCACCTCAAACAAGGAAGTAATATGGTAAAGACTATCCTTCCAAAATTTATGAGCCACCTATCTTGGATGGAAAAGAATCAAATCATAGGATATATATATGTATCATGTACTACAATGTAATGAGTACAAGAGGAACAATCTTGCTAGCATAGTCTCAAAATAATAAATTCCCGCTAAACTTAAAAATGTCATAAAATAAATTGCTCACTATTATCTTCTATCATTACAATGCATTCCCATGTAAAATGTGGTCATATATCAACCCAGAAATCATTTCCTTATTCTTAAGCAAATCTTTAAATGGCATACTGTATTACACAATTCAAGAGGAACCTATACGTATCATGAAAACCAGAAATACACCACAGAGTAACTCTAGTCTCCTATAAAAGAGTATTCTGTACCGATATAGATTAATCTTAAAACTTAATAATTGTGTAAATCCATAGCTTCAGTACTCAAGTATAGCAAGTCAGACATAGCAAAAGAGAGACAAAGTAAAACAATTGATAGTTCAAATTCAAACTTATAATAACAACCTGCTAAAAGCAAAAACTCCACCAATAACAACTTGAGATACATGTGTGCCAACTCTGAAATGTTTTAGAATTCCTCAGAATTCGTGCAGAGTTCTTGACTTGTGTTGAGTGACATATATAGGCTTCAGAACCAAAGCATGTAGAAAGGAACCTGTTTGAACATTTTCTATCTCCCATTTGATGGGAAACACCTATATATTAGTATATAACTGATGAAGGCATTGATGTTCTTTGAAACTAGTAACAAAATAGAAATAAAAGCTTGAGAGCTTGTGCTTGGAGTATCCCTCCATAGCTGGGAGCAGTTTGCTCTAGCATTTTTCTTTCTATATTTCCTCTATCAATACAATTGTCTCCCTCTTTTCTCGGATACGAGAGCTATATCCTAAAAATAGATAGAGGAAGAAGGAGGGGCAGAATGGACGCTCTAAACATGATGAGCCAGACTCACCCAATATGACGGACCCGAGAGTTCAAGGGAATATTCAGCCAGTAAATCTTATTTTTGGAGATAATGGGCCAGGCCCAACTTGAAAAAGGGAGAACTAGAATTTCGGAGTTTGTATCTCATTCAGAAAATGCAAGGTTGGGATTTGGGCTTAACTTCACAAGCACATGGCCCATTAAGATTGTGTTTATTGCTGATGTTTAGTGTTACTCTATTGACAGCATTGTTAAAGCGTCAACACTAGGTGGATGATGAATAGTGAGAGTGGTTATAGGAGGCATGATGTAAATGAGTTAGTCAGAGGAGAGAGAAGATATGAAAATATGATACAAGGGAAGGTAGTTTACTTATGGGTATGTATGCATTTTCTGAATTGTAAGTTTTAGAGTTTGTGCTTGGGAATATCCCTCCGTAGCTGGGAGCAATTTGTGATTTATTAGGTTAACTTAGCAACCCCAAAATCTAGCTTAGGAGAAGGTTGCGCCCATGGAAATAATCTCAGTTACCATATTCGAATAATTGGGCATAACTCTAACCTAAAAATCGATCTACGAAATGGTTTCACTTACTATAAACTTTTATTCGATCATATAATGAACGGAAGTTAACATAATTCGTTGTGGGTATTCAATTTAGATTGATGTTAAACAATTTTTAGGTAGGAAAAAGATATTTGCAATATAAATACAAATTCCAGATCGTCCTGAAAAGAAGAAAAAAAAGTTGTCATAGAGATAATGTAATGCTTACACATATGTAGAACATATAAATAGGACATTAGTATACATTCAGAAGTTAGAGAAACGTAAATCTACCCCTTCCTTGTTAAAAAACAAAAAAGAGATCTACCCCTTCTCCTCTATTTGATAAGTCTTTAAGGTCAGATCAATATTTTCTAATATTGATTCACGTATAGTTCAATGACTGCATATTATTTGTGTGTGTGTTTTCCCCATTTATCATTAATATCCATGTAAATAACATTGTAGACACCATATCAGGACTTCTGTAACAGAGAGACTGATTCTAAAGATTTTCAAGCTGACTAGCGTCTCTCTCGAGGGTAGAGTTCAAAAATGTTATACTCCCTCCGGTCTCTGTTATAAACAAAAAAATCTCAAGCATTTTGGTTCAATATATAAGCAAATTTTAACTACTTCTATCCAATTTAGATGAAGTATAATTTAAGTAACAAAGTTAATATTTTAAATAAGATTAACAATATTAAATGAGATTAACTTTCCACCTTAATATGTGTGTTTTATTTAATTTTTACTCATAATAGAGACCAGAGTAGTGCATTCGGACACAACAACATAGTTAATGAGTGTACAAATCATGGTTAATGATGTCTAGGTGTATGGATGACAAGTTTGTTAATGTTGTCGGAATCATGGTTAATAATGTACAAACTTTGGTTAATGTTGTCAAAATCTCATATGTTCGAATATCATTGCACCTGAATTAAAATTAATGCCCAAACTGATCATGTGCACTAGTAAATGGCCAAATAATAAAGGTTACATATGATATGATAAATGCATGCATATCTATGCTGGATGATTGTCGCAGCCGGTTAACCTTTAAACTCCAAAGAAGATAGGCTTGAGTCTTTATATGCATAAAGTAGAATGCTGTTACTTTAGAAATCACTAAGATTATTGAGATGCAACTATGCAAGTCACAGCAATTGAAGTTGTTAATTTATTTCTTGTGACTCTCCAAGTTGGATTTGAATTTGATCCAGTTACAGTTTGATCAAAACCCTGAGAATATCCTCTTATGTGAAACTTCATACATTAAAAGGGTCTACCATTGGTCCATAGCTCTGCAATAATAGAAGAAACGACAAGCTAAAACAAACCTTGAAAATATGGTGGGCCAAGATACCACACACTGTTCTATTAAACTGGAACAAAGAGGAAAACACCATGTGAAACTACAAGCCCACAGAGAAACGATCCTTGAGGTATATAATAGTAATGGAATATCAATAAACTACTTTACAACCAGAATTCTTTCTGGCCCAGTAGCAAAGAATGATTCTCAACAAGTGGTGGTGATGAATTGTGGGCAATCAAATCCCTGTTATAGCTTCCAACATATATATATAAATATATACATATCCACAAGAATCTTCCATCACATTCTGTCAGTTTAGCCGTGCTGGAGCAGACCCCATATCAATTAGCCATCCCCCTCACAAAGCACTTAGAAACCTTAAAAAAATTCCAATATTGATGAATAATGCTAGAGGACTTGCATACATTTATATACCATTTTATTATAGATTAGAGGAAATGATAGAATAGGCACACACAGTGGGTTACAGTTAATTGGACCCCTTTGCTTGAAGCTGAAGCTGAAACTAAAACAAGACAGCTCCAAACTCTATCATCTTTGTAAGAATTACAGATGCAAAAAAGACCCGTTCATAATATGCTCAATCTGAAAACAAGAAAACTCAGGCCGACTCAGCCGTCTGCTTTGTTTCCGGACTCTTATTTTCATTTTTTATTTTAAAAAATAATTACAAAATTGTCATATTGTTTTGATTCTATTTACTGTTTTCAAAATTTTGTATAGGAAACAGTGAAAACAAACTAAAAAAAAGTTGTTTTCAATATTTCATGTACAATTTTTTTAAAACAGGAGACAGAACGAAAACAACGTGACAGTTTTGAAATTATTTTTTAAAACAAGAAATGAAAACATGAAAATGAAAACAAAGCAAACATGACCTACTAATATGTATGGAAAAAAAAAAAACCACAAAACACCCCAATTAAATAACTAATCTATGGACACTACCATGTGTTAATCTTTCTTTTTTCTCAGGGTTTGATATCCGAATCATCCCAAGGAACATTCAGATCAGTTGAGACCAATGAATCAATGTCCTCCCAACTCCAATAGTTTGACATTTGAATGCCAGCACTTGTTGCAGGTATCTCCCACAGCTGTTTTTTAGTGCCACTGGTGCTAGGCATTATACTGTTGATGGTTGACTCCTCCATTGTTTTAAACTCTTCCCCATAGTTATAAACATTAGAGGATGGCAAAGAGTTTGATACTGAACATGGGTTTGTGCCAATAGAGCTTGAGGTTGAGAAGGGGAAGATCATGCTTTGGTTTTGAGGAAGAGGCATAGTTGAACTCAGAAAGATGCCATTACCTATACCAAAGTCTTTAACTTCTGAGTCTCTGGTACTCATCAGATTCTGCAAAGATGGTGGACAAATCAAAGATTGATAGAGAGAGGAAGGTATGGTTTTGTGATCATCCACTGCAAGAGGAGAAAAACCCTGCCTTTGCTGGAGAGATTGAATTGTCATCAACCCATCATCCATATTGCCATTTGAAGTGGTTGCTGTGGCTGTGGTTGTGGCTGAGGTTGGGGTGGTTGGTTTCTTCACTCTCTTGTTCTTCCTGCCACCGCCAACCGGAACATTGCGTAGAGTTCCACCTTTAGTCCAGTGCCTCTTACAAGCTCTGCAGAAATGACGAGGCTGTGACTTGTTGTAGTTGTTGTAGTAACAAAACTTGGTGTTTGAAGAATCACATCTTGGGCATTTCAAAGCCTCTGGTTGCTGACTTTGTTGCTGTTGTTTTCTCATTGGATGAGATTGTGGGAGCTCCAAGTCTTGAGCTTGCAACAAGGTCTGATTCCAATCAACCCCTCTACTAGAAACTTGCTTAGAACTCAAACCCATGTCTTGAATTTAAAGCACTAATAATAACCAGAAAACTATAGGATCAAGAGCAGGATATTCTTCTATGCAACAGACAAGAAGGTGGCAAATTTTAGCCCTCCAAGAGAAATTAATCCAAAGAATAGCAAGAGGATCAGATTGGTGCTTATAGCCCAAACAGTGTGCAGGTCTGAGGAAATTAGTAACTGGGAGTGGTTTGATGTTGGAAGGAAAGGCCTAGGAAGCTGAGGAGAAGTGAGCATGTCTTGTCTCTAATCTGTCTATATCTAAGACCTATTTAAGATCTTATCTATCTGTAAAAGGATCAATAATTATAACAAGAAGATCAGCAAAAATTACTTTTAAGTTGTGTGTGGTGAGGGGAGGGGTTTTGATTGCAACTTGTGGGGGTGTGATAGTAGTGGATGCAATCCTATGAAATTTATGCAGGGTTTGGTAACAACCTAGGAGTTCAATTTTCTTGCTCTCAACACAAGTATTATAGAAGGGGAAACATAGAGAGAGACTTAACCCCTAAGGTGAAGGTGGGTGGTTGGCACGTGGAAGGTTTTAGGCCATTGATAGTGCTGTGTGTTTTGGATGTAAAAGGAACCTAGAGTAGATGTGCATGATGCTATGCTATAATAATTTAAGTAGCAGACTTGGCCACCAATACAGATACAAAGTTGGCATGAAAGAATGCAAGTACACTACGGTCCATGAGCTAAAATTGTTTCTCTAAATGGATTGACATTAGGGGGAAGGGAAGGGTTGTAATAGTGGGGCCTACGATTTCTTAGTAAGGTTTATAACAGTTGGCAACACATGGTTTATGTGGGACACAAGGGAAAAAATAGATGTAGTGGTGATTTATGGACCTATGTCATGTGATTACATGTTGCAAGTTGGGCATATCAATGTGTTGCATGCACGTGTAGGTCTCATGTCTATGGACTATCAACTGTGGGTGTTGATCAAGGCATCAATGATGTGTAAGCTAGGCACAGAAATTAAAAATGAAGTCTTGGCTTGTGGCTCTCGTATAATTGATTCTTAATCACAAAACATAGAATTCGTATATGCTTGATTTTGTTCTGCCAAGGTTTGATGCAGCATTTGAGATGATATAATATTGACATGTTTGGTGGTTAGAGAAAAGAGAGGATAACTCAAGCTCTAGGAATCATTCGGGTGAGTGAATGATAAGTGCTACAGGATTTGATGGTCGGACACATTATAGGAATCAGAGTCAAATAAGTAGGACCTTTGAAACCTGAACACAAGGGAATAATTGTAAAAATCATCTTATGTTTTGTAATGTCCACATGTTGTTGTTACTTGTTAGTAAAATTTAAACTATTGGGGGCTTCTAGCCTTCTAGTAAGCGCAACCCGATTTAATATCATAAATTTAATCTATGATTTTTATCTAAATTATTATTCATCCCAATTAGGAAATTGCTAAAATTATGTCCCAAGTACTATCTTAATGACTTATAATATATATATATATATATATATATATATATATATATATATATATATATATATATATATATATATATATATATATATATATATATATATATATGAATGAATGACGTGGGGCGCATCAAGTTAGGGAGGAATTTTTCTCTGAGGGTGAGATGAGCAAATCTAAGTCATTAAATCATATTTGATGATCATGATTAAAATTTAGTTAGTGGTCATGTGATCTCACTTGATCACTAACTAAATTTTAATCCTGACATTTCATATGTGATCCATGGACCAAGATTTGTTCATCTCACTCTCATATAAAACATCTTTCTCACTTGAACCATCTCCTATCTTACATAACTAATAAAAACCTTTGATCACCAATTATAATTGAGAGGACCTGCTTGTACTTTGTACATTTCAATAGATAATTATAAATATAGATTACATGGATTTCATAAAATTAGAAAACAAATAATTAAAATTTTGATTAAAATTTTCTTTTTTAAAAATGTATAACAAAGACATATAGTGGTGGAAAATAGTGTACAAACAATTGAGGTAGTATTTGGATTTGCGTCGAAGCAGACACCGACAACAAACACTATAAGAAAAAGCATTCGCATTTGCAAAGAAAAAGTTTACGTCCATATCACCACAAATGTACATCGAATCGCACCAGATGCAAATCCATACATGCTATGAATCAATGTTATTAAACTTGAACCAGTCCGACCAGTTTGGCCGAAAACTGGACCTATGTCCAGTCCGGGTAGTGTATCAAACCGCTTAAGATATTAAATGAGAGCTGACGTCACCAAACGACGGTTGAACCGGTTTGATTCGGTTGGTTGTGTTGGAAAAAATAATAAAAATAATAATTGACATAGAATTAACACAAGAACAAAGAGAAAAAAGGCAGCAACTAAATATGCAATTAAATAAAATAAAGCTCGTAATGATAAACTTATCGATTTTGGCTGAGGCGTGCAAAGCACTGGGCTTAAGAGTATTTCGCCACCACAAGTAAATCACCCGGTGCAGTTGGTTTCAAGGCTAGTACTCTCCAGGATACAACAGCCACTTCTTGCTAGCACTGCACGTGAAATAGCAAGGACACAGGAACAACTGGTTGGATGCCCAAGGGAACAGGTAAACTCAAATAATTTCACAACTTATATTTCCCCGTAATCTAAATAGTATATGTAGTGCTGCGCTCAATTTCAATCACTTCCCTGTATGCTTCAAAACTTTTTCAACATAACGTTGTATAAAGAAACCAATCTTAGAAGTGCAAAAAACCCAAGGATGAGCGTGCCTTTTTGTTGTTGTTATAGGCAAAGTAAGAGAGAGAAAAAATAGAAAGAGTTGAGTGCAGAATCCTTTTTTTTTTATTGTTTGCAAAATCTCCATCTCCCTTGACTCATGCACAGTGTTTTAATAGAAAATGTATATAACCGTTTTAAAACTTCATCAACGGGCTGAAATTAATGTCATCAATATAAAAAACTGAAAGCCATAAAAATAGGAGCAAAAGATTAAGTAGAAAATATAAACCGTTGTAATCATAAATTGTGGGATTAATTAGAAAACATAGCCGTTGAAGGAATACAAGACTAAGCCAAAACAAATTATTATTATATTAATATTTTGCTTTAAAATAAATAATCAAAACTTAAGATAATAATTTAACAATCCCCCACATATTTATTTTAAAGTCAAATAGAAAAGTGTTCCCAAGAGCTTGAGAAATCAATGCATGAGCACTAGTGTCTTTTGGACTATGAACTAGCACATAGAGCAAATGAGCTATGACTCACTAGAATGTCGGTGAGATTAGAACCTCTATGAACCTCATTCTGTTTGTGAATCAGTGAACTCATCACTCACACCGATTTCTCATCCAATGTTGTTCAACGCGGTGTGGTGCTTTTCGGCCTTGCACCTTTACCTGGATTTCATGAGTGGCTCTAGAAAGTCTGCCCAGGCTTTCATAGAGGCGGCCCCACCTCAACACTCATATAGGTGAATCTATCAAGTGTACACTACAGTCAAGCACACCACTCATTTATGAGCTATAGATTCATTAAGAGTATATACTCAACCTCCAACGCTGTAGTATTACACTATCCTACACCATAGGGATGAACCATCATATATAATGGATAGTGTCTCATCAAATTGACAAGTGACTTGTTCTTACCCATATGAACATAGACTTGTAAATTTTCACAAACTATGTTGGGTTACCATCACTCTCAATTTTTGTATTAGGCATAAGTCCCATCCCCCTCGATGTATTTTCCACTAGCTTCCTGCTTAGTGGTTTTGTAAATGGATCCGCCAGATTCATTTCCGATCTCACATAGTTTAGGGATATAACCCCATCATTTAGCAGCTGCTTTACACAATTATGACGTATACGTATATGTCTTTGTTTTCCATTATAAACTTTATTATTTGCTCTTGCTATTGCAGCTTGGCAATCACAATTTATAGATATGGAGGGAACGGGTCTCCCCCATAAAGGAATATCTGCTAAGAGATTTCTTAGCCACTCAGCCTCTGATCCTGCCAAGTTAAGAGCAATAAACTCGGCCTCCATAGTAGATCGGGCTATACAGGTCTGCTTGGATGACTTCCAAGCGACAGCACCACCTCCAAGGGTAAAAATAAATCCACTCGTGGATTTAGTCTCATCAGAATCAGATATCCAATTTGCATCTGCATACCCTTCAAGTACAGAAGGATATCCCACATAACATAAACCAAGATCAATGGTTCCTCGAAGATATTTCAAGACTCTATATAAAGCATTCCAATGATCCTTGTTAGGATTATGAGTATACCTACTCAATCTGTTTACAGCATATGCAATATCAGGTCTTGAACAATTCATCAAATACATGAGACTACCAATTATTTGAGCATATTGGGTTTGTGACACACTACTCCCATTATTCTTTTTTAAGTGTAAACTAGCATCATATGGAGTACTCACATGTTTAGAATCATAAAAACCATATTTTCTCAACAAAGTGTTCTTGAGACATTCTAAACCCATTATTTAATTTGGTTAACTTAATTCCCAAAATTAAGTCAGCCTCTCCCAAGTCTTTCATGTCAAATTTTGATGATAAAAATTGTTTAGTCTCATTAACAACTTCTATGTTGGTTCCCAATATAAGCATATCATCAACATATAAACAAATAATAACACCATTTAAACTATCATCAAATTTACTATAGATGCACTTATCAGAATTATTCACTTGATAGCCATCTAGCAACATCACTTTATCAAACTTCTCATGCCATTGTTTAGGTGCTTGCTTAAGACCATATAGGGATTTGACTAATTTACACACTTTATTTTCACTACCAGAAACAACAAACCCTTCAGGCTGATCCATGTAAATTTCTTCCTCTAAATCTCCATTTAAGAAAGCAGTTTTTACATCCATCTGGTGTACTATCAAATTATGAATAGAAGCAAGAGCTATCAATATTCTAATGGAAGAAATTCTAGCCACTGGTGAATATGTATCAAAATAATCTAAGTCCTTTTTCTGTGTATACCCCTTAGCTACCAACCTTGCTTTATATTTTTCAACAGAACCATCAGGTTTCAATTTCCTTTTAAAAATCCACTTACAACCTATTGGTTTTGCTCCTTGAGGTAGATCAACTATCTCCCATGTATGATTACTCATAATTGATTCTATCTCATTATTAATAGCTTCTTTCCAAAGAGGACCATCAGGAGAAGAAATTGCTTCACTATATGTCAAGGGATCTCCATCCATTAAGTAGATGAAAAAGTCATCTCCTAGGTTGGTTTCTTTTCTAATTCTTTTACTCCTTCTAGGTTCAAGCTCAAAGTTATTGGAACAAGAAGCAGATTCACATGAAGGCTCAACAATTGATTTTTCTATTTTAGATTTTAGGGGAAACACATTTTCAAAGAACTCAGCATTTTTTGATTCGATAATAGTGTTAGTTTCTAAAACATCACTTTTAAGCACCAAAAATCTATAAGCAGCACTATTTTCAGCATAGCCAATAAACATGCAATCACACGTTTTAGAACCAATTTTTCTTTTCTTAGGTTCAGGTAACAAAACTTTAGCCAAACACCCCCACACCTTAAGATATTTTAAATTTGGTAACCGTTTTTCCCAAAGTTCAAAAGGGGTTTTATTAGTTTTCTTAAAAATGATTCTATTTTGTATAAGACAAGCAGAAAGAATAGCTTCCCCCCACAAATTTGAAGGAGCCCCGGAACTTATAAGCATAGCATTCATCATTTCCTTTAATGTTCTATTTTTCCTTTCTGCTACACCATTAGATTCTGGAAAATAAGGAGGTGTTGTCTCATGAATTATTCCATATTGTTCACAAAAGGCACTAAACTCATTAGAATCATACTCTCCACCTCTATCTGTTCTAAGTCTTTTAATTTTCTTATTTAATTTATTCTCTACTTCAGCTTTATAAATTTTAAATTTCTCCTCTGCTTCATCTTTGGTTCTCAACAAATATACATATGAATATCTTGAACAATCGTCAATAAAAGTTATATAAAACCTTTTACCTCCTCTAGTCATTGTAGACTTTAAGTCACCTAAATCTGAGTGAATTAGGCCTAAGAGGTCAGTTTCACGAAATTCCACAGGTTTGCATGGCTTCTTCGTACTTTTAGCTTCTACACATATAGGGCATTTTTCATTATTAGTTGTTGACAGATCCTGCAAAAATCCTAATTCTCTCATTTTTTTTATGTAAGAGAAATTAACATGTCCCAATCTACCATGCCACAAATCAACAGAGTCAATCAAATAAGAAGAAGACAAAGCATTTTTATTAATAATTTCAGAAACATTCAACATAAACAGGCCACTGCTATAATTCCCTTTACCCACAAAACCCCCACATTTAGAGAGTACAACATTATCAGATTCAAAGGTAACTTTGACACCCGCTTTGTTCAACATAGATACGGACACCAAATTGAATCTTATATCAGGCACATGGAGAACATCATTTAAAGAGAGGGTTTTCCCAGAGGTGAGTTTTAAATTCACCTTTCCTTTACCAAGAACAACAATTGTCCTTGAATCGCTTAAAGTCACAAGCTCCTCTCCTTCCCCTATAGTTTTATAGGAGGTAAACACATTTTTATTTGCACATATATGTGCGGTAGCCCCAGAGTCTACCATCCATGATGTCTCCTTCATCTCAAATATAGTTTCAGAAACAACGCTCACAATTACATCATCTGTCTCAACTAAATTAAATTTAGGAGTGACATATTGGTTGTTTCTTCTACCGTATCTACATTGAGCAATATGGTGACCATAAGGATATTTTATCAAGGTAGTGCTCATAGTCTTATTTTTTATGTTATACACTAGGTGATATATATTTTTTTATATTTTTTTTTTTTACAAAAAATTCAGCAATTCAATGAGACAATAAAATACCAGCAACAGCTATATATTAATTCTATGTTAAAGAAGTACTCTTAAGATTGTTGGAAAAAATAATAAAATTAATAATTGACATAGAATTAATGCGACACCCTATCTGGGGTCATCACATAGTTACCCAAATGCGAAAAATTAAATTCTTAATTGCTGGTTACTTTCGGAAAATAAACACTTTTGTAAACGTTTTATCGTGAAAATGGTGATAAATTTTTTTTTGAAACTACATCCATGACATAAACAAATATAGCTATACGTATATGCATCAAGAGTTACATCCATACAACATCACTAGTAGGAGATTACAAAAGAGCCCTCATCAGTATAGGCTATTCTCCATCAAACTAGGTAAAGAAAGTAAAGAAAGTAAAGACATATACACAATAGTAACGAGTAGTCCAGAACCACATCAAAAACTCATGGCTCTCAGTAGCCAGATCAAAAACTGACAAGACTCGCTACCCCAAGACTATGCCTATAGCTGGTCAAGCTAATGAAAACCATTGGGGAGATCAGGATGATCACCCCCACCCCCAGCAGGTGTATCCGGTGAAGATACCTCTGCTCCCTCTCCATTGCCAGAAGAGTCATCATCACTAACTGCAGGAGGGTGAAACTCCATGTCATCCTCAAGGTACTCATAAGGATCCTCCTCCATCTCAATCTCCTCCGCCACCTCAATAGGAGGTTCTGCCGGTGCTACCATCTGTAGAGGCTGAGGCTGAATGGGCTGAGGCGGAACGATGAGTAATCCATGCTCGGCCAGAAACTGTAGGTAGAGCCATATCGGAGGTAGAGATACCTCAATCGTCTCCACAACGTGCAACCTCTGCTGCGGTCCTGCCTCCACGGTGCCAACTATCTCTCGAGTAGGGCCATAATAGGTGGCGCTGAGTGCCCCAGGGTTTATCTCCCAGGCACCACCATAATGTGCTCGATCAAACCTGATCAAACGAAGTCTCGAATGTGCCAGTGGCATATCCGGGTCCATCTGATCTCAGACGAAATCGTATATGCACAAGTAGAGGAACCAAAAATAAAACATGCAAGAGTGAGAAAACCAATCATCTGGATTTAACTCGATAACTCCATGCATGACACCACAGATAACACATACACATATACATGTTATAAGCATTCATATCAAGCTAATAGTTTATCACTGGGTTTCATACCCCACACATCATCAGTTGAAAAACTATGCATGAACACTTCAAAACATCGTCTAACTTTGCACCTAATCTCATGAGATATCCCAACCGTAGTGAGTTGATCAAGCTCAATTGCCACACTAGGCACACTGGCACGCAGCCATTGGCACGCAGCCAAACCCATTGCACACTGTCCAAACTCGAGGCACAGTGATAACATCGTAAATGGGGTTTCATTGTCCAACCCTGGCACAATGAAGAAAATCGTAGCATGAGACACCTGACGCCGCAAGGTACTCACACATAAACCGTGGCACGTCTGCCAAAATGCATGCAACAAAACATTTTGTTCTTGACACTTTTCTTTGTGTTCAATCTCCTTTTGCCGAAGCTCAAAATGGCTTACGACTATCCACAGTTTTAAACATCTTTAAAACTTTATTTATAACACAGGACCTCAAAGTCCGAGTGCTCAATCACGACACCCCTAGACCGATGCACCAGTCATGGGTTCGTGGTAATAGAAAACATCTTTAATGTTTTTAACTCAGTAGACACCAAGTCTACAGTAGACACCAAGTCTACAGGACCTCAAAGTCCAAAGGACCCCAAGTCCATATCACAACAAGAACCTTAGTACCCCGACGTCTCGGTTACTAAGTTCAACACCTCTTTAACACAGTTGGATTCAACTTGTTTTTCGGAAAATCATTTCAAATGGGAAATAAAACCGTAAGTTAAAACTTTAACTTTTCATAAAAGATGGTCACTTGAGGCTCAAAGTTGTTTAAACTACGTACTGCCGTTTTAGGATTTCTTGCTGTTGGTATTTTTCCAAGTTGCCGTCAATTTAGCCATTTAGCCAAATTTTAGCCTATTTCACTTAATTTTTTTTTTTCTAAAATCATTATTAAGTTATTTTCGAAAATTAATTTCATAAAATAACTTTTTATAATATTCCAGAATTTATTACGTAAAAATCAGCAGTACAAAAATATTTTCACGGTTTCGTCCTCATTGTGACTCATTAATCATTCTTATAGCGATAAATCATTAAAATAATGATATTTTCCAAAACTCTTTATTTTTCCCAAATAATTATTTTCCATTCATATTATATTCCAATATTTTACCGTTAAAACATTGAATATAATTTACGAAGCTTTTCAAAGCTTTTATCTGATTAGTTAATCGGGCACTGACCACTGTCAGGCTTCTCAAACAACATCCACCACAATATCACAATAATATTTTCAGGTAGATCATGCATCAAAGCATTAAATAAATAATTGCAATTAAACAATTATAAACAGATAACCAAACAGATAACCAAAACAGACAATAATAAACGACTGAAACACGTAAACAACACCAATAATTATTACAGACAACACAAATAGGCATGTAGCCATCGAATAAACCCCTTAGGTAATCCCCTCTTACCTCTCGAAGATTTCTCGGTTAGTCGAATTACGTCGTCGGAAGTCACAAACTCACGTACACCTCGAATTCGCTAAACCTTCATCAATGTAATCAAACAATTACTACTCAAACAATTAAAATCCTCCTAATCCTTTATAATTGGTCACGGCCTCTCTTAGGTTTAGTGGCTAAAATTTCTAGAATTGCCTAAGTCATTGGATTAATGATCCTAATCACTTTAAGACAATGGATTAATGACTAATTAACAAAATTAAGAATCAAATATTCTTAATCACTTCCTAGTTGGTCACGGCCTAGACTAGGTTTAGTGACAAAAAAATGTAACTTTGCTTAAGTCTTGGATTAATGATCCAAAATCCTTAAGTCTTTGTAATACTTGTTTAACAACCATGATTAGAACATAATCTTTTAATTTGACAAAACCCTAATTTCGGCCAAGACTCAAAATTATGGCTAGGAATGTTAGTTTGATATAAAAACCTAGATTCATCATTAATACATGTTCAATAGATGATTAGCATGATTACTTTCATCAAAAGAAATTAAGTTCCTACCCCTAAATTTTTGCATGATTCGGCCTAGGCTAGAAAGTAGGAAAGGAAAAATTTGTTTGAAACAATATCTTATATCATGATAGTAGAGAGAATAATAAGAACATAGAAAGTGGTTTCACATTTTTAGGATTTTTCTATGATTTACTATGATTTTTCAAAGTTAAGGATAACAAAGAGGAATCATATGAAAAAGTAGGTAAAACAAGAAATGAAATGAATGAATAAGAGTTTAGAGAGGATGAGGAACATGAATCACCTCTTGGAATATGAAAATGGGCAAGGAATCACCAAGCTCCTTCACAAACTTAGCTTATGGAGTTTGAGAGAAAAGAGAGAAAGATAGAAGAAGATGAATAGTATAGAAGAGTGTGGAATAAGCTAGAATGCTCAAGTTGTCTCTAGAATTTGTAGAGCAAGCCTTCCTCTCCATGGGCCTTGTGCCACTTTTGAGCCCAAAAAGCCCAAGCCCAAATTATTTTTCACTTAAATCAACTTATGGCAAAATGAAGACATAGGAAATTCAAGACTAGAATTCTTTTATGGAAATGAATTCTTGGACATGAAATTGAGACTTTTGGGGGCAGCCCTTAATGGTTTTTGAATGGCAAGAATTTGGCCCACTTCACTTAGTGTATCAAAGAAATTGGTTTAGGGACCAAAATGCAAATAATAGAAAGTTTAGGGACAAAAATGCAATTATTCAAAATTGCTAACATATCCTAAGCCACATTAAACCTCTCACATGGATGACCTATTCCTAAGGGCATATAGGTTTTGTCCACTTATCGAGTCTCAAAACGCCCGTAATCGGCTCCGTCGTTTACCCGATTGAACATAACGTCCGTAAAACTTATATTATTTCACGTTTTGTGAAATAATTCTAAACTTGTACTATCGTAGGAAATAAAATAAAAACCTTTATTGTTTCGTTCACGAATTAAAATTAGGTCTTCTGATCAGTATAAATATACTGTCAGTGAAATTCGCAGGCCGGGATTCGCCTGACTTTTCAACCTAAATTTTAATCATAGCTTCCTACGTTCAAGTAGAATAGAGTGATGAACTCCGTTTATTTAAAACAATTTTCTAAAATGTATTTAAACATTTAAACATATTCATACGTATTTCTGTTATTTAAAACAGTAAAAAGTAGGGTGTTACATTACTACCCCACTAAAAAGAATTTCGTCCTCGAAATTACGTACCTGTAAACAAATCAGGATACTGTAACTTCATCTTGTCTTCTACTTCCCAAGTTGCTTCTCCAGTTACATCATCCCAAATAACTTTGACCAAGGAAATTTGTTTACCCCTGAGTTGCTTTATCATCTTATCCGCGATTCGTACCGGTAAAGTCTCATAAGACAAGTTTTCTTTTAGTTGTACTAAATCAGGTTCGATTACATGAGATGGATCAGGAATATACTTCCTCAATTGTGAAACATGAAAAACGTCATGAAGATTGGAAAGAAATGGTGGTAGAGAAACTTTATAGGCTACTGGACCTACCCGATGAAGAATTTGGTAAGGTCCAATGAATTTGGGAGTGAGTTTTCTGGATTTAATTACCCTGCCAACCCCAGTCGTTGGCGTGACTCTCAAAAACACATGTTCGCCTTCCTCAAACTCAAGAGGTCGTCGTCTCTTGTCAGCATAACTTTTCTGTCGACTCTGAGTTGTCCGCATTTTCTCCTGAATCATTTTCACCTTTTCCATCGTTTGTTGCACGATATCTGGTCCTATTACTACTCTTTCACCATCCTGGTACCAACATAAAGGCGTTCTGCACCGTCGACCATACAAAGCTTCATAGGGTGCCATTCCTATGCTCGAATGAAAACTGTTATTGTAAGTGAATTCTATCAATGATAGATATTCATCCCAACTTCCAGCATTTTCTAGTACACAGGCTCTCAATAAATCTTCAAGTGATTGTATCGTCCTCTCCGATTGTCCATCTGTTTGAGGATGGTAAGCCGAACTCAACCTGAGTTTCGTTCCTAACGATTCTTGCAGACTTTGCCAAAACCTTGACGTAAATCTCGGATCACGATCTGAGATAATACTCAAAGGTACTCCATGTAATCTAACGATTTCATCGAGGTATAACTGAGTCAATCTCTCCAGTGAGTATTTCATATTAATTGGCAAAAAGTGAGCCGACTTGGTCAGTCGATCAATTATTACCCATATAGCATCATACCCTTTCCGAGTCTTTGGCAAACTTGACACGAAATCCATCGCAATACCATCCCATTTCCATTCTGGAATGTCTAAGGATTGTAGCATTCCTGCTGGTCTTTGATGTTCCACTTTAACTTTTTGACAAGTTAAACATGCAGCTACGTACTTCATTACGTCTCTCTTCATACCGTACCACCAATACAATTTCTTGAGATCTTGGTACATCTTAGTAGCTCCCGGATGTAAACTTAAAATGCTTTGATGAGCTTCTTCAAGAATCAACTTTCTAAGTTCGGTATCGCTCGGTACACAAATCCTTTCACCAAATCTTAAAATTCCATCAGCTCCTTCTTTAAATTCCGACATCGCTCCTTGTCGCACTAATTCTCTTTCTCCTCGTAGGTACTGATCACTTTCTTGCTTCTCTTTAATTTGTTCCATCAGTTCATTTGAAACAGTAATCATACCTAAACACAACTTTCCTGGCGACATCTTAATTGTCAATCGCATATCTCGGAATTGTTCTAACAATTCTTGCTCTTTGACCATCATTACCGATATATGCATTGATTTCCTGCTCAAAGCATCTGCCACTACATTTGCTTTTCCAGGGTGATACTGTAATTGGAAATCATAATCCTTTAGAAATTCCAACCAACGTCTCTGCCTCATGTTAAGCTCCTTTTGATCAAACAGGTATTTTAAACTTTTATGGTCGCTGAAAACATTAAAAGTCGCTCCATATAAATAATGTCTCCAGATTTTTTAAAGCGAATACCACTGCTGCTAACTCCAAGTCATGTGTAGGATAGTTCCTTTCATGAATCTTCAACTGTCTTGAAGCATAAGCTACGACTTTTCGGTCTTGCATTAGTACGCATCCTAACCCTTGATGTGAAGCGTCACAATAAACCTCAAAAGGTTCATTAGGATCAGGTAGTATCAACACAGGTGAAGTAGTCAACCTCCTCTTTAATTCTTGAAAACTTCCTTCACATGCTTCTGTCCATATGAACGCTTGATCTTTTCGAGTTAATTGGGTAAGAGGTCCTACTATTTTGGAAAATCCCTCAATGAATCTCCTATAGTATCCCGCTAAACCCACGAAACTACGAATCTCGGTTACAGTTTCGGGTCGTTCCCACTGTAAAACAGCTTCAACTTTTGACGGATCCACAGCAATTCCTTCACTTGATATGACGTGTCCTAAAAACTGAACTTGGTCTAACCAAAATTCACACTTTTCAGGTTTCGCATATAACTTTTTCTCCTTTAAAATTTGGAGAACCACACTGAGATGTTCAGCATGTTTTTCGTTATTGGGAGAGTAGATTAGAATATCGTCGATAAAAACAACGATAAACTGATCTAAGTAAGGACGAAAAATTCTATTCATGTAATCCATGAATATCGCAGGAGCATTCGTAACTCCAAATGGCATCACAAGGTACTCATAATGCCCGTAGCGTGTTCGAAACGCTGTTTTAGGAACATCCTCCGCCTTCACGCGAATCTGATGATAGCCCGAACGTAAATCAATCTTCGAGAAAACCGCTGCCCCACGTAATTGGTCCATCAAATCATCTATTCTTGGAAGCGGATACTTATTTTTAACCGTGACTTTGTTCAATTGACGAAAATCTACGCATAAACGAGAAGTTCCGTCTTTCTTTTTCACCAACAAAACTGGAGCTCCCCACGGGGATACACTGGGTCTAATGAATTCCTTCCTCATCAGTTCCACGAGTTGCCCTTTTAATTCCTCAAGTTCTGATGGCGACATGCGATATGGTGCTATGGATATTGGTCCAGTGCCGGGAATCAGATCAATCGCGAACTCAATCTCCCGAACAGGTGGTAGTCCAGGTACATCTTCAGGAAAAACCTCCAGAAACTCGTTGACAATGGGTATACACTGCAAGTCTAACTCGCTCTTAACGTCTAAGGAAAATAATAACATGTATCCTTGCGCTCCCTCTTTTAAAGAAGCATTTACTTGATTAGCAGTTAATAATCCAGAAATCTCATCCGTAGGAAAAATTAAAGTTTTGTGTGCACAGTCTATTAAGATATGGTTGGAAGACAACCAATCCATGCCTAAAATTACATCTAACTGTATTAAAGGCAAACAGATCAGGTTAACAAGAAAATGTTTATCCTGAATAATGATAGGACAATTCAAGCAAATAGAAGTAACTAAAACTGGCTTAGCAGTAGGAGTTGAAACAATAAGATCACACGACAAAGAAGAAACAGGCAGTTTCAGCAGTTTCACACAATCCATCGAAATAAAAGAATGTGTCGCACCCGAATCGAAAAGTACAGTTAAAAGATTACCGTTTATGTCGCACTTTCCCTGTATGAGATCGTCAGAGTTTGAAGCCTCAGCTCCACTCATAGTGTAAACTCTCCCCTTAGCCGTCGGTTTATTTGTGCTGGTGTTATTGACAGCCGGTCCACGCTTCGGTGCATTGCAATCCTTCGCCAAATGCCCCAATTGATTGCAGTTAAAACATCTAGTTCCCCTCGTAGGACACTTATCTAGCATGTGTCTGGTATCTCCACAGTTATAACACTTTCTGATTTGGCCTTGATTTTGATTCTTTTGGCCCCCACCTCCGGTTGCGGCAAAATTCGAACGATCCTGTTGTCGATACTGGTTGTTTCCCGATGGATGGGAATAAGGTTTCTTCTGCTTCTGCTTCCCTTTCCAATTCTGATTTTGGTTGTTGGAACGAGAGGGTCCACCAACGTTTCCCCTATTATCTCTTCCCTTCCTCATTAGCTCAATCTTACGACTCATCTCCACTAAAGCTTGAAAATTACGGAGTTGTAGTGGTAAAACAGACTCCTTAATTTCAAATCGCAATCCTGCCTCAAATCTTTCACACTTCCAGCCTTCATTTGGTTGGGCTTGAAAGAAGCGGAAGTATTTGGCAAGTGACTCAAACTTTGCCGCATACTCCCCTACAGTCAAATCCCTCTGGTACAGTCGCAGAAACTCTTGTTCTTTCTCAATCCGCACACTCTCTGGAAAATACTTGTTCAGGAATGCGGTTTTAAACACATCCCAAGTAATTCCTTGATGAGCAGCTTCCAGTAGCTGTCGAGCACCTCTCCACCAGTACTCTGCATCTCCTATCAGTAGGAAAACAGCATAAGTAACCCTGACTTCAGCCGGAGTAGCCACCAACTCAAAGATTTTCTCCAGTTCTTGAATCCATAAATCGGCCTTCTCATGATCAGCATCCACACCAAACTGGGAAGGATTCTGACTTCGAAACGCAATCAGAGCCTTGCCCTCCGCAGCTTGCAGATTCTGGGCATTCATCGATGCAGTTTGATTTGCAATTGCAGCTGCCACGTTTTCCATCGCCTGAGCCGCATAATCCACTCCTTCTTCATAGTCTTCATTCATATTACCACGACCGCCAACACGACCGCCTCTACGGCCTCTTCCACGGCCACGTCCACGTCCACGTCCTCGTCCACGTCCAGCTTCTGGTTCAACGACTGGTTCCATAACTGACCTACAAGCCACAATCAGTTAAACCAAAACCAGAAACTGAAACGTAAACTTAGGTAATAAAGCACATTACTTCTAAGAAGTAATTCAAACAAGTCTTACTTCAGAGAAACACAACGTCTACACAACAGACCTATTTTCCAACATTCCCGAAAGACTCGACCAGCTCTGATACCACAAATGCGACACCCTATCTGGGGTCATCACATAGTTACCCAAATGCGGAAAATTAAATTCTTAATTGCTGGTTACTTTCGGAAAATAAACACTTTTGTAAACGTTTTATCGTGAAAATGGTGATAAATTTTTTTTTGAAACTACATCCATGACATAAACAAATATAGCTATACGTATATGCATCAAGAGTTACATCCATACAACATCACTAGTAGGAGATTACAAAAGAGCCCTCATCAGTATAGGCTATTCTCCATCAAACTAGGTAAAGAAAGTAAAGAAAGTAAAGACATATACACAATAGTAACGAGTAGTCCAGAACCACATCAAAAACTCATGGCTCTCAGTAGCCAGATCAAAAACTGACAAGACTCGCTACCCCAAGACTATGCCTATAGCTGGTCAAGCTAATGAAAACCATTGGGGAGATCAGGATGATCACCCCCACCCCCAGCAGGTGTATCCGGTGAAGATACCTCTGCTCCCTCTCCATTGCCAGAAGAGTCATCATCACTAACTGCAGGAGGGTGAAACTCCATGTCATCCTCAAGGTACTCATAAGGATCCTCCTCCATCTCAATCTCCTCCGCCACCTCAATAGGAGGTTCTGCCGGTGCTACCATCTGTAGAGGCTGAGGCTGAATGGGCTGAGGCGGAACGATGAGTAATCCATGCTCGGCCAGAAACTGTAGGTAGAGCCATATCGGAGGTAGAGATACCTCAATCGTCTCCACAACGTGCAACCTCTGCTGCGGTCCTGCCTCCACGGTGCCAACTATCTCTCGAGTAGGGCCATAATAGGTGGTGCTGAGTGCCCCAGGGTTTATCTCCCAGGCACCACCATAATGTGCTCGATCAAACCTGATCAAACGAAGTCTCGAATGTGCCAGTGGCATATCCGGGTCCATCTGATCTCAGACGAAATCGTATATGCACAAGTAGAGGAACCAAAAATAAAACATGCAAGAGTGAGAAAACCAATCATCTGGATTTAACTCGATAACTCCATGCATGACACCACAGATAACACATACACATATACATGTTATAAGCATTCATATCAAGCTAATAGTTTATCACTGGGTTTCATACCCCACACATCATCAGTTGAAAAACTATGCATGAACACTTCAAAACATCGTCTAACTTTGCACCTAATCTCATGAGATATCCCAACCGTAGTGAGTTGATCAAGCTCAATTGCCACACTAGGCACACTGGCACGCAGCCATTGGCACGCAGCCAAACCCATTGCACACTGTCCAAACTCGAGGCACAGTGATAACATCGTAAATGGGGTTTCATTGTCCAACCCTGGCACAATGAAGAAAATCGTAGCATGAGACACCTGACGCCGCAAGGTACTCACACATAAACCGTGGCACGTCTGCCAAAATGCATGCAACAAAACATTTTGTTCTTGACACTTTTCTTTGTGTTCAATCTCCTTTTGCCGAAGCTCAAAATGGCTTACGACTATCCATAGTTTTTAAACATCTTAAAACTTTATTATAACACAGGACCTCAAAGTCCGAGTGCTCAATCACGACACCCCTAGACCGATGCACCAGTCATGGGTTCGTGGTAATAGAAAACATCTTTAATGTTTTTAACTCAGTAGACACCAAGTCTACAGTAGACACCAAGTCTACAGGACCTCAAAGTCCAAAGGACCCCAAGTCCATATCACAACAAGAACCTTAGTACCCCGACGTCTCGGTTACTAAGTTCAACACCTCTTTGACACAGTTGGATTCAACTTGTTTTTCGGAAAATCATTTCAAATGGGAAATAAAACCATAAGTTAAAACTTTAACTTTTCATAAAAGATGGTCACTTGAGGCTCAAAGTTGTTTAAACTACGTACTGCCGTTTTAGGATTTCTTGCTGTTGGTATTTTTCCAAGTTGCCATCAATTTAGCCATTTAGCCAAATTTTAGCCTATTTCACTTAAATTTTTTTTTTCTAAAATCATTATTAAGTTATTTTCGAAAATTAATTTCATAAAATAAATTTTTATAATATTCTAGAATTTATTACGTAAAAATCAGCAGTACAAAAATATTTTCACGGTTTCGTCCTCACTGTGACTCATTAATCATTCTTATAGCGATAAATCATTAAAATAATGATATTTTCCAAAACTCTTTATTTTTCCCAAATAATTATTTTCCATTCATATTATATTCCAATATTTTACCGTTAAAACATTGAATATAATTTACGAAGCTTTTCAAAGCTTTTATCTGATTAGTTAATCGGGCACTGACCACTGTCAGGCTTCTCAAACAACATCCACCACAATATCACAATAATATGCATGTAACATCCGGGTGCCGACGAGGGCGGGGAGTGGTCGCCGGTGCAAGAAGGCACGGACAAGGAGCGGCTCCTGGCAGGCTTCTAGGAGGAGGGACACATGAATGAACCGATTACACACCCGAATGAGAGGGATCCTGAGACTGTGTAGGTATGGGACTATACAGTTGAGGAAGGCTTATATGAATTGATTGGTACTACCTATACTAACAAGATGCATCTTCTTTTCGGTAGCCCATCACTTAAGAACTCCACAGTTAAGCGTGCTTGACTTGGAGCAATTCTGGGATGGGTGACCTCCTGGGAAGTTTTCCCAGGAAGCGTGTGAGTGAGGACAAAGCACGCTGAAAAGACCCGTGTTGGTTTGTGGGGACAGTCGTCAATCCATAGAGCAGCCAGGGATGTTACAATTAACACAAGAACAAAGAGAAAAAAGGCAGCAACTAAATATGCAATTAAATAAAATAAAGCTCGTAATGATAAACTTATCGATTTTGGCTGAGGCGTGCAAGCACTGGGCTTAAGAGTATTTCGTCACCACAAGTAAATCACCCGGTGCAGTTGGTTTCAAGGCTAGTACTCTCCAGGATACAACAGCCACTTCTTGCTAGCACTGCACGTGAAATAGCAAGGACACAGGAACAACTGGTTGGATGCCCAAGGGAACAGGTAAACTCAAATAATTTCACAACTTATTTTTCCCCGTAATCTAAATAGTATATGTAGTGCTGCGCTCAATTTCAATCACTTCCCTGTATGCCTCAAAACTTTTTCAACATAACGTTGTATAAAGAAACCAATCTTAGAAGTGCAAAAAACCCAAGGATGAGCGTGCCTTTTTGTTGTTGTTATAGGCAAAGTAAGAGAGAGAAAAAATAGAAAGAGTTGAGTGCAGAATCCTTTTTTTTTTATTGTTTGCAAAATCTCCATCTCCCTTGACTCATGCACAGTGTTTTAATAGAAAATGTATATAACCGTTTTAAAACTTCATCAACGGGCTGAAATTAATGTCATCAATATAAAATACTGAAAGCCATAAAAATAGGAGCAAAAGATTAAGTAGAAAATATAAACCGTTGTAATCATAAATTGTGGGATTAATTAGAAAACATAGCCGTTGAAGGAATACAAGACTAAGCCAAAACAAATTATTATTATATTAATATTTTGCTTTAAAATAAATAATCAAAACTTAAGATAATAATTTAACAGGTTGAACTGCAAACCAGACTCGATCGATCCATCACGTGCATGCGTCTGACACTTGGAATTTTGTTGCGGGTCCGTGGATTCGAACATTGCCTTGCTGAAAGCCCATGAGTCAAGTTTGTCACTAAGCCAATGATACTTGTTTAAACATTATATATATATATATATAAAACTTATTATAAATTTGATATATACCGATTTCATCCGATTTAGCCAATGACTCATCGGTTCGACTATTGACCTATTGACACAATGTCTTGACCTAGTCGATGATCGGTCCGATTTTAATAACCATGCTATGAATCATTATGTACACATTCAATTTTCAATGTCTAGACACAAATTCATGCAAAAGTGATTGATAGCTGCCGACACTTCAGGACAAGGAATAACCAAAGTGTCACACCGAAACATTAAATTTTACACAATATATATGTCAGGAACATGTTCAATTAATGTGAATTTTAAGTTAATTACTTCATGACAAATAATACAAAAAACGTATGTTTTCTCAAATTTTTTTTTGACAGTGTTTTCTCATCATTTTGAGAGCTCCTTAAATAGTGTTTGATTTAGGAAATATTTTATTCTCAAAAAAATTATGTCCTTATGAGATTTCATTCTCGAAAAACTTTCTTTTTCACTAGAACATGATTCGGCTTTTATTCATAAATTTTATTTTTGGATATATTTTATGTTTGAGAATGATTTTTTATCTTTTGTATTAAATATGAAAAACTTCTATTCTCACCTCACTTTAATGCATATTGATGTAACGAATTACAATTATGTTCTGTTTTAAATTTCACATAGATAGAATCTATTCTGTATGAATTAATTAATTAGAAGTTCTTTTGAGGAAGAGCACTCAGTAGCTGCAATTGTTTATCTAGCTGCATTTATTTTCTAATATTTTGCATTTTGAGGTTATCTAAGAAAGTTAAGGCAAGATAAGAAAGCGGCGAAATTAATTTCATTCCCGAATTAATTAATTAATTAATTGCAGAGATATAACCACCGTAATTATTTCTCCAACTTGTGCCCACGAGATTATTACTAGGATTAAGGACCACAAAAGACACATGTACATATAATTAAGCCCCGATTAAGGTAACATTCCAAAATTAAAAATAGTTCATTTAACCTTGACCATTTTTAAAGGTTAGTGTGCATAGAAAATTAGAAATCAATCTTGGTCGGTTGGTTAGGTAAAGGGTCTTATGTGATGAACTGCTACAATACAATACGAAGAGAACAAAACAGAGAATGTTTGTCGGACAAATATGAATACGACATAGATAATTAATTAAAGGAGTGTTTGGCACCTAGAATGAGTTGTCAATTTTTTATTAGAAGTGATTTCATAATAAATATTTAAAGGTAATAATAGTCAATAAAATGCGCGATAACTCGTCACGAGTATCATATATCTTTATAAAAAAAAAATATGGGTACTATAGTATTCTTCTTTTTAATTCCTTAACATGCACTCTAAGAAATATACAATAACAAAACACTTAATTAAATGTAGGTTCAAGTTTTAACTAAAGGGAGAGTCTATTATATCCAACTAAGATGCCACCCAAGTCCATTAAACTAGGTTAATGTTATTGCTATTCTGAATGGTCAATATATACTTTCTAGTAATTAATCATGATTTTGATTTTTTATTATTATACAAAACTATCATTAGTTAATAAAATAAAATAAAAAGTAAATAATAATTAAAAACGTTGATAGCCTTACCCATTAAACTATTATGTCCACTTCTCGTACCCATGCTTTGATGGCTCTTGCTGTAACAGGTGGAGCCAGCAACTACGTGGTTTTAGTTTCATAATAATCAAACATTGATCTCTCGAATCAATTGTGTTTGCTTAGGTAAAGAAGGACATGTGTTGCGGCTTAAGGGCGGCTGGGCCACCTGATAGACTATTTGTGTAAATGACGCTTTCGGGTTGGAAATAGATTGTGATGCCTAAAGATTTGTTGTCTCGATTTGTTGTTATATTTCTGGTTTTCATTGATTTTTTTTTTATTTATAAGCAAAAGTAAAATTATAAAGAGCACAAGGCTTTCATTGATATTATGTTGTCACATATTTCATCTTTTTAATATTATTCAAATTTTCAAATGATGTGCCAAAATAATATTAGTGGAGACAGTATATATGATAGCAAAGTAAGACAATCGATCTTTATCCGTTTCTTCTATGATTAGTTTATCACGTTGGCCAAGTGACTATATTTTTTTGTTATTTAGTGAAAATGAAGCTTAATGCTTACGCAGTTTCAGTTGTTGCGGAGGAATTGGTATGATAACTATTTGTAAGTTGTAAGGAAAGTGTTACTGTAACACTATTCCTAGCTTCCGCATGGGGTTTGCTACCATGTGGAAATTTGATATTCAAAGGTTATTAAAGGTATTTGAAATATAAATGATTTGAAAGATCTTTAATTTGTTTGTAGGTCCTTCTTGTTAGAAAGTGAGATAGATGTATACACAAAGCAATTCTCTGTAGATGTAGTGATCTGTAGACAACTATATACCATTCTCATTAATTATACAGTAACATCAAAGCGATGTTGGTTAGAGAGGGACAACACAATGTAAAAAACTATCAAGTTAAGATCCATGAGAATAGTAACACTTACTGCATATTTGGTAACCCGATTGAAAATATTAGAAGTGATTTTGTACAAGCTAATAAGAGTTTGGGCCATTTAATCATATGTTCAGAGTTCGAATTCTGGTAATAAGAATAGAGCTGTATCTATGGGTAGAAGAGTTGTACCTTAACTGATATTCTACATCCTCGAGGGATTAGTCCTACGGCTACCGGCTATGAGGATACCTTGGGTTCCATCCCGGACCTAAAATAAAAATAAAAAAATCTCTCTCTATGTATATGCATGTGACCAAACAATCAATTAACAATTCACCCATATACGGTTGTGCATTTGATTCTTCACAAAATTCATTGCATAAAAACTCCTTTCATCAATTGCATTTGGCATAGGCAAAAATCAAAACTAACTTAAGAAGTTAATACACCATTGAATATGCAATATGTTTTCTAAAAATTGTAATTATATTTTAAGTTGTACTAAAAAAATGAAAAGTATGCAATAGACAATATTTATGTTCTAGTGGGAGCAAAAATAAAATTAGATAATATTTAATAAAAATAAAATTTATTTAGTGGGGGCAGGTGCCCCCATATGGACCAACGTAGGTCTGTCCCTGTCTTTATTTGTACATTTTCAATATTATAAATGAATTCCAGCAGTATGTACTATCAGTATAAAAAGTTTTACACAGACATCCCTAATATTTTGATACTAGTGCTTTTATTTTAATAACTAAGAGCATCTCCAATGGGGGTTGTTTATAGAGTTCTTAAATCTATGTGGCAAATAAGGAATCATTATTTATTTTTTTCTCCATTAAAATTGATCTATGTGGCAACATGGGTTGCTTAAAAATAAGGCATGGTTGCTTATATAAGCAACCCCAAGTATAGATTGCTTATGAATAAAAAAATTAATTTTTTTTCCATTTTCAAGGAGGAGTTGCTACTTTAAATTAAAACAAAATTAAGTGTAAATAAAAAAAATATAAAAATGTGGGTTTCTTAAGGGTTGCTTAAATAGGTACCATTGAAGTAAAAATATATTAGATTGCTTAAATATGATGTGGTATAGTAAGGCTTACTTAATGAGAGATAAGCAACCCAAAGTGGGTTGCTTAAATATTACCCATTGGAGATGCTCTAAGAGAGAGAAACAACAATAATTTGTCAAAATATCATTGGATGTCAATGTAGAGCTTTATTGCACCGACGATGTATAAAAATTAAACTATTTATTAATTGGATTTCTTCAACATATAAGTAAAATTTCTTAATTGGGCACTAACATTTCATTAATTTTTACCTTTCTATCATTGTAATCTTAGGTGTATCGATGTAAATTAGTGAATTACACTTATTTAGCTGTAAAATATTTGTATTGAAATATAAAATCTTTTAAATGTAATTTTAATTATTGCTATTATCTACAAATTCAATATTTGTTGTCATGGAATAAAGCTAATAGAATTGACATTTATCATTATAATAACATGCACTTTTTTTTTCTTCCTAAGACTTGGTATTAACAAGTTATATGACTTCGATTAATTAGAGTCGAGACTCGAGACAAAAAAACTCATTTCTAGACCAACAGTATAATAACATGCTTCAAGTGTGAGCAGTTGAGCACAAATCGTTGCCCCTCGTGACACAGATAGTGATAACGACTACATTGCAATTAACGTGCAAATGAAGCTAGGAGGAAAATCAACAATTTGCAGCACTCCAAAAGATTTTATCTTATGGAACAGGAACCCAAAGATGTAATAGTTTCATTTTTATAGAAAATGGATAACTACAAAGCTTTCACCAATTGAAAACTAAATGGCCTCCCATTATGCATCTCAAAAGATAGCCTTAGATATATTATTTAATATATTTAATGGTCCAGATTGATGACCTTTTTACTTGTGAAGCACTTTAATGTTAAACATATACATAGTCTTAATGGCAAAGACCACCATATGCCAGATAGTTTGACTCCTCTCGATAGTAAGGTGCGTACGACATTGTTTTTATGTCGGTGCCATCCCATCGCTAGACCCACAACTCACAATGAGACTGACCCAGAACTGAAGGCGGCAAACGCTATTTAAACAATCTAATTGGTTGTGCTGTGGCAGAGCAGGTCATTTCACAAGATCGAAGGTGCCTAGGTGTGGAGGTCACAACTAAGGATGCGTTTACCTGGGTTCGTGATAGTGACGAAGGCAGCTGGCTACGATGGCCTCAAATCTACCTCCTGCAGAGCCTCATAATTTCAATAATCACCCATTCACTTACAATTGACGCTGTACAATAATTATAGCCACCACGCACCCCGTGGAGGTCCGATACTGAAGTCACCAACGATGGCAGTGTCTTAGCCACCCTCATCGCGGCCACCACCACCACTGAGTTTTCTAGATTTGGGTGACGGGTTAAATATAGAAGAAAATAAATTAAATGCATTTTTACTATTAATAGAGGACTACACGATAATTTTCATTACTTTGAAAAACCTTTATGAATACTTTATTTCGCAACTTTTTAACTTTTTACCTTTGAGGTAAAGTCAAAAATGCATCATGCACCCTCACATAAAAAGGTTCATGGAATAATTGACCCCAATACAGTAGAGACTAAGAATAATTGCACGAAACCAAGTTTGAGAGACATCGTTGCACCAACAAACATACACATCAAACTAATAATTTTAACATACTCTTACGATGTCGGCGATCCATCTGCATCTTGGAATGGTCAGGATTACTAACACCAATCTCTTGTAAATCCTTAGTAGGATTCATTGCATTAAATTTCCCACTAGAGGACCTACCACATTCTGTATAGGATTTTCATTGTATAACATAGTCGTATATTCCTATCCAAAACAATGATGGCCAACTTGCAGGATATGTTAAACAGATGCGTTAGACCGCGGCCGACAACAAATTCCCTGTTTCTCAGAAAAGAGAATTGCACGAGTAGAGAAGGCTTCCACCCTCTTTTCAAGCGAAAGAAACAGAAATGGACCACCCTAAAACTTGAAGTCCTTCTTCTTCGACTTGCCCTCCTTTTCTTGCATCTTTCTTTTTCTCTTCTTCTCGTTCTGTACCAGATGACCACAAAATTAAATACAAATCACGACGCAAGTTAAAAAGCAAATATGCATGTCCGTGTATGATTTAAAGGGAGAATCAGAATGTAACAAACCTCTGCAACCATGTCACTGAAATCCTCACGCTGGCTCCGCAACTTCTCTTCCTCCCTTGCTTCTTCGTACCTGCATAGTTCCAGCAGAGGTAAGAAATCAGTGCCTCACAAAGTTAACACAACTAGCCAACTCTATGAAAACTTGGTAAACATAAAATTCATACTTAGCAGGCAAAACATTTTCCATGGCTTCCAACTCTTCCGGTTGTAAAGTGACGTCCACTTTATCTGACTTCTGACCTCTAAGCAAATCAACCTGAAAGTGCCAAAGTCAGAAAGCAAAGCATGAAACATGCTACCCTTCAAAACAAAGATCATCATAACCCCCCCCACCCCCCCCAAAAAAAAAAAAAAAAACTTACCCTTTTAGCCGCGGACTTGTCCTGGGCGGCAGTACCAGCACCAGTCCCAACCACATAACTATGGAGAGAGGAACAACAAAACTTGTCAATAAACAAACAATTATAGGGGGGAAGTCATACTATAAAACGTAGTACAAGTGTTGCATACGTGTGTGTCGTTCCAAGCAAAGTTCCTGGAGCAATTTTTTCTTCTTTCTCTTCAAGTACCTTCATACAAAACAACAATGATCATAACATATAACTAGTCAAAACAGGAGTCAAGGCTGATGGAAAAATAATAGAAAAATTGTACTCACTTGATAAAGAGGCCTCTCAGGCTCCTTTCTCTGTTGCTTCCGAAGGTCAATAACATCAGGTGTCTCCACTCCAGTGGGAGTGCTGAGGTGAAAAACGCAAAGGAAAAGAAAAAATTGAGTTGACAATCACAGCAGCTTACTTCAACAAACCACCCCCCCCCCCCCCCAAGGAAAGAAATGAGTTGAAAAACACAGCAGCTTAAATACAACAAACATCAACCCCCCATTAAACAAAAAACAATTGACATCTGCTTAAAATATAGAAAGGGAGAATCATAAGTAGGGAATGGTTTAACAAGAAATTTACACTCCAGGAGCTGTTAGTCATTGATAAAATTAGTCCATTTTGACTGGTTAAGGAACCACTCTGAATCACAAAGGGAGTGAATGGGCTCTTTGTTTAAAGTTTACTCTAAACCAATTGCTTACTATAACAATAATCGCAAAAAAGAATATTATCAAAAAAATAACTGCAATTAAGAAAGATTAACTAGTCTGATCAAACTGAGGCACCTTAAAACACCCATACTTTAAACCTCCACAATATATAAAATGGTAAAATAACAATACCTGGACAGACTGTCAACAGACTGGATACCAGCTTCAAGTTCTTCCTCCTCCATTTCTTCCTCCTCCTCCTCCTCCTCTTCCTCCTCCTCCTCCTCTTCCTCCTCCAAGTCACCCCAGTGTTTGGACTTGTCAACTGGCTCTTCCTGCATTATGATTTGTGTGTAAAGTAAATACAAATAGGAGTACCACAATGAAATGATCAACCATTTTTAAGTTGATATGGCATGGGGCCAATGTAGTCAATCCCACCCCAAAAACGCTATAGTAGGATAGCGGAATGGCCGCTACAGCAAGAGTTTAGGAAAACAATATAAGTAATTTATACAATGCACATAAATGCTCAAAAATAGAAAAATACACAATTAAAGACATTCATAATTAATAATCAACATTCATTGTGACTAAGATTCAAATCCAATATTCTAATGGTTAAAATAACTAATCTAAGCATTTAAAATAAATACAAGTGATTCCTTAAATCGAATCACTATCTCCAAGCTCTTGCAAGCACCAATATCTCCCCTCACTCCCATTCTCTAGTTATGCCACCAGTAAAAGTTTTGCCACAAAAATCACAAGTGACACTCCTCTTATTGTTTATGTCCATTGCCAAGCCATGTCAATGTTATTCCCCATCGGTTTAACACAAGAGACAGCTCAGGCTGCATTGCTCTGGGGAGTTGGGGGAACAAGTGGTTGGGATTGGGATGATGCAATGTTGAGAGTCTCAGTGGCATTTTCAGAAGGGAAAATCGCCAGAAAAATAGAGAGAAGAAGACGGTTTCAGGCAGTGGAGAAACACCAGAAAAGCGCCAAAAGTCACACGCTGAACAGAGGGAGAAGAGTTTCATTTTGGAGCAGAGGAGAAAACGTACCAAGAATGAAGATAAGAGAACCCTAATACGTTTGGATTCAGTTTTGGGGTAGGACAAAAAACACAAAAATGTCCAAAAAAAGGACATGGCTAAAAAATGGGGGCAAATGGGGTTTTCTCACAACCTTCACAATCACAGGCGCTATGGCCGTGATCCGCGACTCCAATGGCTGCTCCATAGAACCGCACCGCTACGGGTATAGCATCGCCATGGGGCTCCTAGCTAAGTAAAGTTTCTTACTTTTACTTGCCAGAATTTTTTTTTGCATTCAATACACGACAAGGCTGGCTCCTGGGAATGAAAAAAGACATACAGATTTTCTATTTTTTGATTTCGTGAGGAAGGAATAGTGATATACGTAAAGACATGAAAGAAGACTCAATACATGCTTCCATATCTTTCATTTTCATCTCTATTATAATTGCCATATTAAAACACAAAAAGGATAAGAAATCAAAAACAAAACTATACACATCGGGCCAAGCAGGAATTACATAAGCTTCAAATATGTCAAGGGAATTGAACTCTAGCATTAAACTTGAAAATGAAGGCAGGCTTTGGAAAATGATATTGGAAAGAAGTTAACACAATAATTACATAGTAGAAGTCGAACTTCTAGTTAAACCAACCTCATAGTTAGGCTGCTCTTGTTGAACACCAAAAACATCTCCATACAGTGGCCGCCCATACTGTTTAGAAGAGGACAAGTAAACTGGTCAATGAGGTAAAGAGGAGGAACTTTGGAACAGAAAATTCAGTAATCCATTAATATTAAACAATGATAAAACAAACAGCGAGTATAAAAAATTATACCTCATCAACAGGAGGCTTGCCCCAGCCACCAGGATGATAACCAAAGCTAGCTCCAGGGGGGATGGGAGCATTCAGTCCAGGGATCTTTAGATGAGGGTATGATGGTGGGGGACCATATCTCTGAAAAAACATTTAATGTAGTTAGAGGGCCAAGAACAGAATAATACAACAAACACATCACAAGATACTCTAGTATTACCTGCATATTAATAAGCCACGGAGGAGGGGCACCATCAGGCATACCAAGAGCTTCTTTCAATTCGTGTGACAACATGCCAGGTTTCATCTCCCTCAACTTTACCTGTACATCAAATAATGTCAGTATAAAAAATAACACCCCTTTCTCTATATACACACATGCACGCACATAAATAGAAAATGCTATTACCATTCTAAATTGGCTATCCACACACACACACACACACATATATATATATGGGGGACGACTCAAGTGAGAAGAGTGTTATTATGAGAGATAAGAGGGGTAAATCTAAACCTTTGGATCACACATGAATGGTCAAGATTAGAAAATAAAGCCATGTGAATTTTTTAAGTGATCACATAATCACCAACTAACTTCTAATCCTGACCATCCATGTATGGTTTAATGGCCCCGGTTTGTTCCTCTCACTCACAATAACATACTCATCACTTGAGTCGCCCATACATTTGTGAAGCTAAATTTATGAACGTGTCAGGAGCCCTGACAGTCAACCAGATCAATGAACACATCTCATTTTGGAGGACAAATAGTGCAACTCTTAGATCAACCATCTAAAGATAAAAAACTTAAACTGGCCAGCCAGTTTTCTGAAGGCAGATTTCCCCCCAGACATAAGCCACAAAAGCAACACTACCAACTCCCAAGTAATCATCTGAGATTGGAACTTCAAATTGAATGCCCTTGAAAGTTTAAATTCAGCCTAGTAAAAACTCATAATGACCTAATAAACGAAGTACTGCAAATGAAAAGATAAAAATATATCTGCAACACAATTACACAAATAAAACAATCCCCTAAAATATGCCACTCAATGAATTTATTTAGCTTACAACAATCAGACAATTTTTACACTTTCACTTACAAGAGAGTGAAGATGGTAAATGGCAACCCCTTAACCCCTCCTAAATAATTAGTTGATTACATTTACAAACTCTAAAAGTCGTCCATTTGGGCCAAAACATATGGTTCCACATTAAACACTTGCTACTAAAATAACAAGAACAAGATTCTTATCCTGTCTTGAGTGATAACTAATATTAAATCAACAAAATTGAATCAAAATGTTGTAACAGAAAAATAAGCATAACACAGCCGAAGTATATAGTATTTTAAATCTTTGGGCAATACTTTAGCATGGATTATACCTCAAATTCCTTTCCTTCATGATACAGGTCCCCAAGAGATGTCAGCTTTGGCTTTGTCTGATATTTAAAGAATGCATCATGAAGAACCTAGCAACCAAGAAACAGACCAATGAGAAAGGATGAAAATAGTTGTGACATCTGAATAAACAGAAAATCATACAGGCAATTGAAATGGTGTAAAACACAAATGCAAAAATAAAACCTGATAGTCTATATCCATTTTCCCCATTTTTGGTTGCATGCGCTCCCTTTGCTTTTGTTTCAACTTTTTACTGTCCTCTTTCTCAATATAAGCCTGTACATCACAATATAAGATAATTAAAAGACAGCAACTGTAGCAGTGTAGGTAAATTAATCAAAAGACATGTACATGTAGAATTATAGAGTAGAGAACGAGTTTCTTGTTATACGACATCCAGTTGAAAGGAGCATAATAAATCAAAAGAGGATGTGAAATATATAATGCCAGTCACAGGGCTATTCCATAAACATCAACAATATTATGGATCAGTACTACAAATGAGTCAATAATATTGTGATTTTATGACAGGCAGCATATCGCAAGCAGCTTATTCAAACTACCTACCTATCCATCAAAAATAAATAACAAAATAATTGATTGAACACAAGGGCTTGCTCCCACTTACCCATTAAAAGAATCTTGACAAAAAAAATATCAGCAGTCATAACATATGCAGACAGATGAACTTTCTGAGTAAATATATCCAAACAGATTAGATCACATTACCTGTCTGATTTTCTCTATTCCAGTGGCAGCAATGAAATCAGGAAGCTGAAATGGTTGTTTCTCAATACCTCGTTTCCCCTGCCAAAACAGTAACACATCTTTTGATGAGATTTAAGTAATTAATGTGGACATGGACTACGTAGTTGCATTAAGTAACATTAATCATAAATAACATGAAGATAATAGGAATTCGGCCCGAGCATTAAGCACAATGGAAAGGTAACTGAAAATCCAAAGCAGAACTATTGGCACCTCTGTCAAAAACAAATGCCCATAATACAAGCAGAACTATGAGCACCTCTGTCATAAACAAATGCCCATTAGTATTATGCAAAAACGCCATATGATTATATATCCCCATCATATAACATAATATGAGCTCCATATTCCCATTCAATCTAAAAAATATAATAAAGAGAAATGACTAAAGGATGCACATTGCCAAACACCTACAAGTCCAGGCTTGGTGATTGTCACAGCCGCTCCCCTGCAAGCATCATATACATACATATAAGAGAAACCTTATCATCTTTATCTTCCTCACCCTATCCCTACATCCCTCATGCAAACTACAACCATCTGACAAACTTGCATCTTTTAACCATAATTATCAATTCAGAATGCTCACTAACCTGCAAAAATTTTCTCTTCTGACACCAATGCCTAGGTACAGGTACAGTATTCCGATAAGATTTCAAGAACACAAGCAACTTTGGGTCTGCTGAAGTGGCGTCCCACACCTTAAAAATAAAAGATGAACTATTACACAATATGGCCATGAGACCAAACTAAGAGTAAGAAGGGGAGACCAACAGTTCAAAACCATGTATGCTACACAAACATCCCTAATCCTACCTCAACAACATCAGGCCTTGAGCAAATCTGTTTCAGTTCAGCAATCTTCATCCTCCGTTGAAGCTGGACACAAAGTTAAATTCTATTAGAGAAGTTATCAAAAGGAAGGCAATGGTAAAATTAGATATACAGCAAAAATAAAATAAACATGTTACAAATTGCTACACCTTTTTCTTCTTGTTTGAGACGCCTTTCTCTTTTGGTTCATTATCGTTTTCTTCCTCTTCAGAATCAGAATCAGCCTTCTTATTAGTAGCTGCATTTTCTGCTGTCTCATCCTTCTTATCAGTATCCTAGTAGTATAATAACAAATCTTTTGTCAAGCAATAAACAAAGAAGTCACACTGAGAAAAAAGACGAATGAGATTGAGACCAATTCATTACCTCTGAACCAGTGAAATCAGTGAAACTAAATTTCTCAAAGATTTTTCTAAACTCTTCATCCATGCCTTCATCTAGCTCGGCCTTCTCTGGTACATACTCAATCTCAACCTGTTCAACAACCTACAGTTTAAAAAAAACATAGCATCAATACGCATGCTAATGACAATACATTTGAAATGTCATGTTGGATGTTGGATATTTTCAAACTCTTATTAAAGGAAGTAATAATCTGCGAAAATATCTAATCTAATCACCTATATAATTTCCAAAACACTCAGCAATGACACTCAATCGAACAATTACAATAATAGTTCAGGTTAAGTACTTCAATCAAAACAAATAACTAGTACAATGTTCTTAAGAGGGAAATGAAAATGAAGAGAAGAGAAGGGAAAGGGTCCATTCCATAAAACATCGATAATTCTTTTCCTTCCCAATTCCCTTTCACCAAGCAAAGCTATAAGCTTCTCTCACTCGCTCATCCTGCGTCAAAACCTCTATATTGAAGATCGAAAACCCTAATTTCACTGCAATATGGTTTGAACAAAACGCAAATATTCAGAATCAATTCCCTTAGCTACTTTCCTTTCCATTGAAAAAGCAATTAACGATTACAGAGATTCAATGGAGTAATAACGATAACCAACGCACCAAATCCTAAGATATTGAGTGATAAACAGAATTAAAAGTTAGAAGGGTGCGAACCTGCTGTGACTGTGGATCGTTGTTCTCCTTAGCGTCGTCACTTTCTTCGGCGGCGTTAGGCTCCGGCTCCTGAGAGGCTTTGTTGTTCTTCTTCTGCTTCCGACGCCGGCGACGGCGATCGCTCTCACGTGACTTTTTGACAGCGGAGGAGCTGGAGTTGGAGGCAAGATCTCCGTTGGAGACGACGCCGTTCTGATACGAAAGCGTCTCCGCGGCCATCGTTGCGAAATCGGAAAATCGGGTTAACCGACTGAGTTTCGATTCAGTGCGATATGGATGAAGAGAGAAATAGAGGAAACCACTGTATACGATATGATGGGTTGCTAAATATCTTGCAACCGATGACTAATGTTGGGCTGTTTGGGCTTTATGCCCATAGTATAAGGCTGGCCTAACTTTGCCAGGGCAAGCTTGGCCCGCTGAAACTTTACACATTTTCTATTTCTAGAAACAAGTATTACGGCCCAAAATAAAAAAGTTCATTATACACACCTGATCAAATTATCAATACATAAAATTGATATCAATATTAATAAAAAAAATATAACCAGTTCCTTTTTTCTTGACTGAAAATAAAACTAGTTCTTTTTTTTTTTTTTGAAGAAAACATATAACTAGTTCTTGATAACTGATCTTTTAAATTTATATTTCTATTATATTGACTTTACCGTGTGATTAATGACTTGATTATAATATGATTTTATTTAATCTATTTAATTTAACTCATAATATGATTTTATTTATGTTAATCTTAGAATGAACTACTTTTTGAGTTCTGTTCATGGAAATTTTAATATATATTTTTTGACTAACACAATTATCATATATATATTGAATTTGAAGGAAATTATGACTAAGCGTTCTTGTAAAACAACACAAAATCGATGATTTTGATGATCATCATTTACATGAAGATTTGTAGGGTCCTTCATGAAAAAAAAGCCTTTATCAATTTGAATCTGAAGATTGATTTGATCTTAATATATTTCATTGAAATAAAGAAAAATGAGTAAAATTTGTCTTCTTTTTTTTGCCTATATGGATCAAGTGTCATGTCTTTGACGGGAAACCCTTCAAATAAATAAATAAATATACAATTATATAGTTTAAGAGTAATTTTATTTTATTTTTTGAAGCACTAACTATCATTTATAATCAGTCAAAAAAGTAAAAACAACTATCATTTAATAGCAGAATAAAATTAAAATCTTCATTTCTCATTCTCAAGGTCGATTCGTTTTTTTTGCTTGTAATTGTCGGTTTTGTCTCAAAAGTGCCGCTGAAGAAACTGAGGGAGGAGCTCAAGGGCAAAATGGGTATAAGAGAGGGAAAACTTGAAATCCAGAAATACCCCTTGCCGACGGTGGAAGTGCAGTGTTGCTGGCGGTCTAAATTGGAATTCAATACGCGCGAATCGGACCATTGACGTGTCAGAGAAAAGCAGGAACAGAACCGAACCTGAGGCTGAGGTATTATGTTCTTTTCAAAAACAGTCCTCCACCGTCCCTCAAAATACGTTGCTTTCTTGTAAGGACTGTGCTGAAGGGCCCCACTCACTCACCCTTGTCAACCTCGTAATTCTATGCACATTGTTTGGCCAAAATGGAATTTTGATAACCAAACTCAATTCCAGGGTCTCTTTTTTTCTTCATCCTTCAGTCCTCCTCATTCCATCTTTTTTCCACATTTCAGATCTATAATCTGTTGGGGGGTTTCCAACTCCAACAGAGTCAAAGTTGAAGTCTTTCATCTCTGTAGAGAACACAGAGAGGAGAAGAACAACAATGGGGTTGGTGGGTATCCAAGAAAATGGGAAGGGGAATGGAGAGATATGTGAGGTTCCATTGGGGACCAAGACCAAGTACATTAGGATGGACTCTGATCTCACTGATGCCGAAGAAGCCTTCCCAACCAACAACCCTGAAACCAAAAAATATGTCTTTGCTTGTGCTATCTTTGCCTCTCTCAATTCAGTGCTTCTCGGCTACGGTAGGTAATTCGCTTCATCTAATTCTAATCCTTGATTTTCTTTCTGCTTTCAATTTGATCTGCTGAAAAAGAAAATCCCAAATTGGTCGGATCTATTGTCTTTTTATGGGACTTAATTCTTCATTTTTAGGATTCTATAGCTTGTGTAAATTGTAACACGTTTAAGGTTGAAACTTGTCCTGGCCGCTCACAAAACAAAAATTGAGATTAGCCTCAGAAGAATGCTATAAGGAAAATCATGTCTAGACATAATGTGGGTAGAATTGAGCTACTGGTGTGTCCATTTATGTTCAATATCTTATTTGTGCTTTGCTTAAGTAGTAAACTATAGGCAATGTTACTGTTAGGCACTAACAATTAAACAGAGAAAACTTAAATCCTGTTACTTTTAGGACCCGGGCAAGAATTGTATGCATCCATGTTGTATTAATTTATTTTATAATATTTACAACTTAAACATCACTAAGATGTAATTTTTTTTTTTTTTTTTGGTGCTATTAATGAGGACCAAATCTAAGGCCATGGGCAATTATCTATGCTTATCTTTGCAGACGTGGGTGTTATGAGTGGAGCAATTATATTCATTCAGGAGGATCTGAAGATCACAGAGGTTCAACAAGAAGTACTCGTTGGAATTTTGAGCATCATATCTCTGTTGGGTAGTTTAGCAGGTGGAAAGACATCCGATGCCATTGGCAGAAAATGGACGATTGGTTTAGCAGCAGTTATCTTCCAGTCAGGTGGAGCTATTATGGCTCTTGCTCCATCCTTTAAAGTATTGATGATAGGAAGACTCTTGGCTGGGGTGGGTATAGGTTTTGGTGTCATGATTGCACCCGTATACATTGCCGAGATAGCTCCTGCCATTGCTAGGGGATCTCTTACCTCTTTCCCTGAGATATTTATAAATGTTGGAATCCTTCTTGGCTACATATCGAACTATGAATTTTCGGGGCTTCCGGTACATATAGGTTGGAGGGTAATGCTTGGTGTGGGACTCCTTCCTTCCGTTGTTATTGCTGCCGCACTGTTTGCCATACCTGAATCCCCAAGATGGCTTGTGATGCAGAATAGGATCGATGAAGCTAGACTGGTACTGACAAAGATTAGTAACAGTGCAAAGGAGGCTGAAGAAAAGCTGCAAGAAATTCAGATAGCTGCTGGGTCAGCAAATGCTGAGAAGTATGAATCAAAAGCTGTTTGGCTAGAAATTTTGCGTCCTTCTCCTGCGGTTCGAAGAATGCTTATAACTGGTTGTGGAATTCAATGTTTCCAACAGATCACAGGCATAGATACAACTGTATATTATAGCCCCACAATTTTCAAGGATGCTGGGATCACTGGCAACTCTCAGCTTCTTGCAGCCACTGTTGCTGTTGGGTTCACCAAAACTCTGTTCATCTTGATAGCGATATTTCTCATTGACAAATTGGGGAGAAAGCCTTTGCTTTATGTAAGCACTATTGGGATGACAGTGTGTTTATTTAGCCTGAGCCTCTCTCTAGCTTTTCTGAGCCATGCAAAAGTTGGTATCATATTGGCAATTCTTGCAGTTTGTGGGAATGTGGCTTCCTTCTCAGTAGGACTTGGCCCCATATGCTGGGTCTTGTCATCTGAGATATTTCCAATGAGACTTAGGGCTCAAGCATCAGCTCTTGGAGCAGTGGGAAGCAGGGTAAGTAGCGGTGTGATATCCATGACCTTCCTCTCAGTCACTCGCGCAATCACAGTAGCAGGAGCCTTCTTTGTTTTTGGTCTTATTTCGTGTTGCGCGGTTGCCTTTGTTCATTATTGTGTTCCAGAGACAAAAGGAAAGACTTTGGAGGAAATTGGAGTACTCTTTCAAAGCGAGGGAGAATTGCAAGGAAGTGAGGTAGAAATGGGAGATGTTGAACGTCTGATGCAGAAGTCATGAGTTGGTGACATGCCAAATCTTCAAACTGAATTCCTAGATAAAATATATACTAGTTTGGTGGCAAGATTTTTTTCATTTTTTTTCATTTTATAATAGCAGGCATTTCTGCTTCTTCGTCATAAATGTTAAATGATTTATTCTTCATGCTGAGAGCACTATTAATATTAACTAACAAAACAAGGAGAAACTTCATTCCAGTGTTGTTCTTCAAGCCACCAGCAGTCCAGCATTAATATAAGCTTAAGCATTTCATAATGTTCATATGTACTCTGATTATTTTTTTATAGTCTGTTGAAAAAAAAAAACACAAGCATCCTACTAACAGTTTTTCTATTTTTTTTTTTGGTGGATACCTTTTTTTTTTGGGTGGATACAGTTTTTCTATTTTAGAATAGACAAAACATGCTATTTGCACATGTGTGAAAACGGGTCATTTTAACTGTGGGAAGGGGACAAAGAAAGGGATACAATACAAGATGAAAGAAGTTGAGACCACCACGTTGATAGCGAAAGCATTTCCGAAAACCGAAATGATCAAAATAAAGGCAAGGTAACTTAACATTATTACCGAATTCCCATTTATGGGTTTGAAGATTGAACAAATTATCGTCAGTATGGGTTAAACAGCTAGAAGAAAATTAAGAAGGATATCTCAAGATTGAACATTAAATACCTTCGAATTGGAGAACTCAAGTTCAAATTTCATTTAGGCTAGAAAAAGAGCAACTTACAAGAGTGAATTGTAAAACCATTTTCTTTCAACCTTACTTCAGGCAGTACTTAAAGATTTTGTTTTGTGCAATTTATCCTCACAATTTATATGTAACTGTAATTTACATTATTTCTTATTAGTATAATTTTGAAGCACAGTTAGCTTTTTTTAATTGTCAAACAATCATAAGTCGCGTATGATTATATATGATTTTTTTAAGATTATTATTACAAAAATAAAAATTCTTAATGATGTGGTAATGCATGATTAGTTAACAAGATCAAAAACCTGTATGCTCCAAGTACATTCTAATTAAATATATTCTTATAGACTTCAATATGATAATGCAATCAAATTGAGAAGTTGGTAGGAAAAATTACTAGAATTTCGTTACCAAGTTGTAAAGATACATATGCATTCATGCATTGGGGTCGTATCTTCGGCAAGAAAATTATGCTTGAACTAACAGCGGCAGAATCCTTGCAACCTGAAAGTAGGTGGATCACCTACATGCATGTGCCACGCTACCCTCTTACAGTCTTACTATTCCTTCCTTTGTATTGAATCTCAACTCAACCATATTTGATTTGATTTCTTGTTCCAGTCATTAATTGCACCTCAAAAGCCTAATGAGACAAGTTGTAACTAGTTATCAATTGGTTGACTACATGACTTTCTCCTATATAGATCTAATAGTTAATGAGCCAAAGTTTTCATTTGTAAAAAGGAGCTATGTTGTAATTTCCCAAAACATATGTGCTGGAAGATAACCAAATGCAAGCAGGGGGAGAGTGAGACAGAAAGTTGATGTCACATGAAAGGAAAAAATAGGTGAGCTATTAAGAATGGAAGCTGAGAAATCACTTTCACAATTTAATTGTCCCAAACAAAATGAATTTGTTCATTCATTTCTTGGATATCAATCAAAACAATCTTTACTTTCCATATGCGAACTGCAATCCAAAACCAAAGGATCAAACATGCCACCCTATTCACTATTTAGTGTCACTGGTAAAAGAAAATGACCAAAAATTTTCACATCTTATTCCTTTTAGATCCTTCAAAGAGTGATAGCAAAAAGGTTATGGCCTTCCAAATTTAACCACCTACCATATCCTTTTCTATAGTGGAATGGACAGACATCACAAATTCACAATAGGTCCATAACCACTTACAACTGTCTAAATTTAAAACTTATCATTCTATCTCACTAATTACAAACATTAAAAAGCTAAGTCCTAAGTGTTGCAGAAGATGCAACAACTTGATATGATACTATCAACAATGCTTCCTTTAACTACCTTTAGCTTCCTACTATGTCTGTTCCACAGGTGCACAGCAAAGCTTTCTTTGCGAATTTGCTCCATTTTCTTGACCAACCATCTTGAATGAACCTCATCTCTAGGCCTTCGAAACAGACTCCTAATCCCTCTCCAATCCACAGGATAAAATGCAGAAGGTGGCAGCACACTGAAATTAAACCCTGGTCTCCCACTCACCCTAGACACCACTCTGGAGATCAAGTAAGGACCATTGTGACCCCACTTGTTCCCATCAAAGGTGAGTGCAAATTCTTCAATGAACTTGAAAAGCAAAGGATGCTTCTTATCAAATATCAACACAGCATTGTTCAAACGGCTCCACTTCCCAGTTTTGACATCAAAATTCTGTGCTCCAATGGTGTTTCTAAGCTTAGAGAAGCTCTTCAAGACCACAACATCAGCATCTATATATGTGCCTCCAAACTTGTACAAGAGAGCAAGCCTAAGCAGATTGGAGAGGTTTTGGCCCAAAGAGACTTCACCTGGATTCACATTCCCTTGCTTCAAGCGATGAAACCAGGATTCAGCAAGAGTGTCCTTGAATATATAGTTGAAATCAGGAGCAATGGCCATGACTCTGAACCCATTATTCACAAATGGTGTTAGAATATGAGTTCCTGCATCAGAATCAAGGGACTTGGAGACTATGACCAAACAAGCTTCAGGGTGAGACTTGAACAAGCTCTCCACAGAGAACAACTCCCTGACACCAAATGCTTTCAAGGGAGAAATCCAAGTCATAAAGAACCTTACTCTACAAGAAGAATTGGAAGCAAAGAATGCTTTTAGCCTGGCCTGAAACAGTGGGAACTGAACTGTTTCTGAACGCACGCTTCTGAGGCCACGCTTGTGCCTCTTGAGTCTTCTAGACCTGGTTGGAATGGAGAATTTCTCAGTGGGTAGTAGAGAAAAGTGGGAGTTTTGAACAAGTGGGAAATGGGTCTTGTTGTTGATGAGTTTGAGTGGTGAAGTTTCTTGTTTGACAGAAAGGAAGACAGAAGCAGAGAGCTTTGAGATAGAATTGGTTGAATGAGAAGAAGAGGAGTTTGTATGGGTTGGTGGAGAAAGAAGGAGAAGAGGTTTGTGTGGGGAAATGGGGAAGAAAGGGAGATGAATCCAGAAGAAGACAGTGAAAGCATTGTAAGCTAAGAGGAAGAGAAGGAGAAGAGCGAAAAAGGAAGTGGGTAGGGAGAAGAATAGAGAAAGAACAGATCTTTGGAGGTGGTGGAGATAGTGGAACAGAGACGAGGAGGTTTGGTGATGGTGGTGGTGGTGGTGGTGGTGTTGGGGTGCTCCATAACCAGAACCGTAACCACTGGTGAAAACTGAAAAGGAAGTTTTGGTTTCAAAAAAAGGCTTGGTTTGTTTTTGCAGAGAAAGTGGGAGAGAGAGCATTTAATGAAATGGCGGAGGCGGTAAAAAGATGGATATATACATATTTTTTTGGGTAATGAAATAGGATATGGTGGATATATCCATTTTATTACACTATTTAATTTAATTTCACTAAAATTAAAATATAATAGTACTATTTCAAATATATCATATTAAATTTGGGTTATACAAAAAATATTATTATTTGTAATGGCACAAACACTTTAATTGAATAATTAATCAAATATACAAAAGAATATTTTATGGACTAAAATTCATTCTGCTATTTGTCATCTCAATTATTAGCCTATTAAATGCATTCTGCTAATTGAGATCATAAATTATTTTTATTAGCCTATGACCTATTGAGTAGGTTCTGAACTATTTATAAATTTTTAAATAGATCCTTATACTAAAAAAAATTATAATTGGGTCCTCGAATTTTTGTAAAATTTTCAATTGGGTCCCTATACTAAAAAAAATTTAATTGGGTCCATGAGCTTATACAAAATTTTCAATGGAGTCCTTGGGGTAGGGTTCCGTGAAGAGGTCTTTAAGTTTGCTAATGCGAAATGTGACCTGAAATCCCCCTAAATTTGTATTTAGGGTTGCAAGAGACTAAAATGTTGAGCTAGAAAACCAAAACGTGACCTGCGATTGCTTCTCTTCCATTTGAATAAATAGTTCATTCCCTTCCCCAATTTATGTTTTACGTTGTATATCCCTTCCTTGAAATAATTTCGTCCAAAATAGTTCTCACACTTGCAACTTACTACATCTCACTTCGTCTTGTTATATCTTAATGTATTTTGTTGTGACAGTGTCTCAAAGGTTCATCTTCCACCCAAACTACTCATAAATGGCTTATATGGTTATCCAGCTCAGTTATATTCCATTCAATTCAACATATCACCAACTAATTTTATAATTTAGGGACCTCATTGAAAATTTTATATAAATTCAAGGACTTAATTAAAACTTTTTTAGTTCAGGGACCCAATTGAAAACTTTATAAAAGTTTGAGGACCTAATTACAAAATATAAGGACCTATTTGAAAATTCTCAAATAATTCAACGACATGCTCAATAGTTAAACCTTAAATATTTTAATGGTCGAGGGGTATGAGCAGAAAAAGGGGTACAAGAAGCAAGCCCCGGACTTCTATTACAGAATATGTAGTTTCATAAAACTTAAAATAAAATTATAAATTAATAATTAAAGTTCATGGGGAAACAATTATCACAAATCCATAAACCAAATGCTTCGATACCACGTCTAAATCGTAGTTTTTCTAGAATATATAATTTTAAAAACTACTATAAAACATAAAGGATTCTGGAATCCATGGCTATCACATATATATTTAACCAAACAAAATGAGCCAACGCACTAGCTCTTTGGAGAAGACTGCGATCATTAATTGACAAAGCTAAGAGAATGTAATCTGTATGATCATTTTTTCCCACGAAATAAGATAGATTCTAGAATGATAAAATGCAATGGAGTCACCTTACTCCTTTACCTTGCCGTTGCGCATCTCCATGAAGCAAAAAGCACAAGCATGACCAAAACAAGAGAAAGCAAGATAAAACCAAGAACCCCTAAAGACGCAAACAAGATCCCATTCATTCTAAATAAGCCGCAGATGACAATGAACGTTGATGCTTCAGCCACCCACATCCGTAAGCCACATAGATGAAAAAGACATAGCATTAAGATAACGGGCACCCGAAAGGCAGACGGAACCATTGGCTATGAACACAACATACCACAAAATTGCCGGTAAGAGCTGAGTAGAGGCCTGCCCCAAGCATAGTAGTAGTGTGTCGTTTCTTAAGAAGTTTTCATAAGCATCTGCATGGCTCAAAGTGAAAAATAGTTTGAATTGAATTATAGGTGAAATAACTGCCAACAATACAGCACAGGGTCCCTTGGGAAACATTTCTGATGACCAAAACTTTATAAATGCCTTCCAAGGGGAAGCACTTTTGCAAACTCCTTTCGTTAATCCTTGATCAAAATCTAAAGTTTCATCCGTGCCACATTCCTTGTTTGCCTGTACATTTTAGAGAAATTGGTATAGTGAAAATCATGTATTAGTTACACATCAGTTTTGGCTAAAAACATTCTTTAAGACAAGAGTCCCCTTTGCACCATGAAAATTAAAAAAATTATATTAAGCTGTTGTCATTTTTTATGATTGAGTGATTGATCTCAATTTTTTAAAGACCAAATTGATGTGGTTTTTTATGATTGAAAAAACGATGTAATGAGACTGAAAAAGAGTGATTTTGAATACTAGAGGATTTTTAGTAACTTATAAAAAGTCTTGATTGAATGCCAGTAGATTTAGAATCCTTAAAATAATAATCCTAATAATCCTGATTGAATACCACATGACTTATTTATATTTTATAAAAGTCTTGATTGAATATCACATAATTCTTTTGTCATAAAAAAATCCATTAAAATCTTATGAAATCTCAATCCAATACACCCCCTTAGTATAAAAAAATCTTATGGATTTTAAAAGATTGTGTGAGAATGTAATGACTTCCAAGATTTTTTTTAAAGACTTTTATAATCAGGATTTTATAATTTGAATTTTAAGGGGGTGTATTGGATTGAGATTTCAAAAGATTTTAAGGGACTTTTTTATGATAAAAAAGTCTTGTGGTATTCAATCAAGACTTTTAAGTAATCTAAATAAGTTTGGTGGTATTCAATCAAGACTATCAGGATTTTTTAAAGAGAGAATCTAAATCTAGTGGTATTCAATCATGACTTTTTACAAGTAATAAAAAGTCCTCTGGTATTCCAAAACTTCCTGATTACAATCGATTGTTTTTTTAAGATGGATTTCGTGGGACTTTGTGTGACTTTTTAGTTATTGTTTAGTAACAAAAAGTCTCACCTCAATACATGAGACTTCTCAGGATTCTTCATTCTTATTTCTCTCCTCCCTCCCTCCATTTCTCTTCTTTCTCCCAGTCTCTCCTCCCTCCCTCCATCTCTCTCATTTCTCCCTCTCTCTCCTCCCTCCCTCCATCTCTCTCCTCTCTCCCATCTCCCCCCACGGTTGTCGTTCAACCCAACATAAGTTATCAAACAACTTTTAGAGTGTGTTTGTTACAGATTATTTGACGAAAGAAAACACTTTTTTAAATTGAAAAAAAAAATCATTTGTAACGAATTTGATTGTATTTGTTTAAGCTTTTCATTAAAATCAATTTTTAAATAAATCATTTTTAAGGTTAAAATCAGAAGCTACAGGATTTTGCAGGTAATGGTAATGACCCTCAAAATGGAAATGAATTGTTTAATCTTTGCCATGCATCCTTGAGGAATGTGATCGAGAAGATATTTGATATTTTTAAAACGTGGTTCACAATTTTCAAGTTAGCGCCTCCATTTCTATTTATAACACAAGCAAAGCTTGTGTTAGCATGTGTAGCACTATATAAGTTCCTTTGTAAAGAATGTCGTTCTGATGAACTTACAATTGGATCAATAGACAAATCTTTATCTTTAATATCACCAGCTAATGTAAACAATAATTTTGAACCTATTGTTCAAACCCAAGAGTGGGAATGAGATGTTAATGCTTGTAGGGCTAGCATAGCTTTAGATATGTGGAGAAATGCAACTTAGGAGGACATGAAGTTACATCAATTTGACTAATAATTAAAAGATTAGAAAAATTGTATTGAGTTTTACTTTTTTTTTTAAATTATATTATTCATTTCTTTGTTACTTTTTTCATTGGCTCTTATAACTTTGAATGTTTGCTAAAAATTCATGGTTTCCTTTCAAATCTTATAAATCCATATAGTCCATTCAAATCTTATAAAGTCTTATGATATAAATCCTTTAAAATCCACACATGAGAATCTTGATTATGACAATCTTTAAAAAAAAGTCTTTTAAAATCTTATAAGTCATTATATTTCTACATAATCTTTTAAAATCTGCAAGATTTTTTTAAGCCAAAACAATCTTTTACAACCCCAATCCAATACACCCCCCTTAATGGATTTATATCATAAGAATCTATAAGATTTGAAAAGATTATAAGATTATATGGCTTTATAAGATTTGAAGGGAAAACATTGTGGAGAAATGGAGAATAAATACATAAACTATAATTACGACATTACAAAGTAAATTCAATTTTACAATGGAGAAGATATAGATAACATATTCACATAGTTTTTTGTTCACATGTTATTGTATTTATGTAATAGAAAAGGAAATTGTCAACTTAAAACATTAACAAATAAAGTGTTTTGCAAATTTCTGAAAACTCTCTAGAAGAGGCCGGCAGTCCGCCATCTTTTTTTGGTCTATCAAGACATTCCACCAGAAGATGATAGAGGATATTGATTAGCATTTACCAAAAAATAGCTCACTTTATAAGTAAGGGTCTTGCTAATCAACAAAAAGGAGTAAAGTTTCATTGATAAATTAAATATAAATTTCTCGAGTTATTAAATACATAATTTCTTAATGAAAACTTGCCTATTTTAGCTCCATAATCAATGTCATAAGGTCACATAAATGATTATCAAACACAATAATGACAACAATTAATAGGTAAAATTAGTTAGGGTTTTGCTAACTAGTGTCTTGGGGCACTGTTTAATGATAAAAACAACAATTGTTCATTGAAAAACTAAGTATTATATTTTCTAAACTATAAAATATTCAAGTTCCCATATAAATTTACGTTTTTAAAATCGTCAGCGTGGGTGTGACTCAGAATTTCACATGGGTTTGAAAATTTTTTGTTGAATGTTATTTTTTGTTTTTATTTTATTTTATTTATTCAAAAATAAAAATGTTCGAATGCTTCATCTTCCATATTGATAAAAAAAAATTATTTTAAATTTGTTATTCCATGATGGGGTGGGTTAGTCGGCTGAGTTACTACTCTTTGTATATTAACACGCATATATAAAAATGCAATAATATGTAAAAAAAAATCATGCAATATTTTTTCATTTCAAATAATACACGAAAACTTATTTGGTACTCTTTTGAATTGTTATTTCAACATTTAAAAATGACTTTAATTTGTATACACTGTAAGTGTAAAGATTTTTACACAGACAACCAATCAAAAATCATGAAATTGATGACTTTCGAGGTAGTTAGGATAAGAATCAAACTTTCTTAATGGTGTGTCAATTTCTGATTTGTTGGTAGTTTAAAAAACTTTACACTGTCAGCATCTACAATAGAGAACATCACTTTGGTTCTTAACTCCCATTTTGTGGGTCCTTTAATGTCATATAAGATTTAAGAACTTTTATCTATTTTTACTCCAATGAAAGAACCATAATTTGAGTTCTTAACTTATTTTCTTTTTTAATTTACTTGCATTTTTTTAATGGAAATTGTGATAGAAAAAAAAAAGTTTTTTGGCAAGAACAGTTCTTATAGAAGAACAGTTCTACACCCTGGCAGCCACATCATCCTCCTCCAATGGAGGTTTTTACAAGAACATGTTCTTATGTTTAAGAACTACCCTAAGAACTATCATTAAAGTTGGTCTCAGTATATGTTAATTAAATCCTTTAAAAATACACAATACTGTAAAATAATCACACATGATATGTTCGTGCATCGCCAACACCACTTGAAATAACTATTGGCTTTAGCATCTTCCCACCGAAAGTAAGGGTAAAAAAGATTATTAAAAGGAAGGTGATGACTGGAGTAAAATTGTAAAACCACTTAAAATAATTATTGGCTTTAGCATCTTCCCACCAAAAATAAGGGCAAAAAAGAGAATTCATACTGCTATTTTCTTTTGGCCCAATTTATTTATTTTAATCCAGCCATAAATGCTGAAGTTTTACCTATTAATTAACTCCTCTTTCTACCTCTTCGTGAATCATCATGGACCAACAAGGTGTGGCACAGTTGGTAGATAACTGGGTCCCTTAAGCATGTGGTCAGGGGTTCGATCCATGGCTCATGCATATGGAAGAGCATCTGTTGGAAGAGGTCAACCCCTTAAATGGATCTTAGTACCTCGAGGGATTAGTCTCTGGCTTCCGGCCGGAGAATACCCGGGTTTACCCAAAAAAAGAATCATCATGGGCATGGCTGAACAAATTGGTGCTCATTGTTCAACAGGAGGAGTGATAAGCGTCTATTCATTTAAGTGCCAATCTATTATATAGAAGATGTGAACATGGCTCAAATGAACCTTTTCTTTCTTTTTTTAAAAATGTTTAGAAGACGCAAGGGTTAGTATAAAAACCCAAGAATTATTGTATGTGGAAGCAGCAAATTCTTTGATCCCAAACCTAAAAGCTCATCTGGGAGACTCTATGTTGACTATATTTGAATATAGTATGTTTTAAATTGTTTTCTATACATGAATATTTTAATTGTTAAATTCTGATCCAAACAAACTCTAATTCTATTTACTTATGACGTGACCAATGTGATGGAAAGAAATAAAGAGCGAGGAGACGTAGAATATAGAGTAGTCTATAATTATAGAAGAAAAAGAGGGGACATGATAGAGGAATGGTTTGGATTGGAGATTGAGAACTGGAACTCTTACGGGTTGGAAGAAGACATGTTGTATAGTAAAATTAAATGACTTCTCTCAACCCAATTTTTTTCTCTTTAATTTGGTACTAAGTGTTTGTAATTGAAAATTATCATTAAATTTTTCAAATGTCATTTAATCAAATAAGTTAAATTATTAAATAGCATTAAACTTCCCAACGTCAATATAATGAATAAATTCATAATTACAAAATCATTATTATAGTATGATGCCCATAATATAAGAAGGAGAATAGAGAGGGGGAAAATGTTTTTATTGAGTTTTAATGAAAGTTGTGACAATGTTAGATGAAAATTAATGAAAATGTCGGTGATGTTAACGTTTGCAATATAAAAGACTATCTTGACACAACTAAAAGTTAGGTGACCGAGTTGAATAAAACAATTAACATAATAGATGTCTCCACTATAAATGTTATCCTCTGCTAGCTTCATTAACTTCATCTCTCCTCTCGAATCCTCATCCATCCATGACCACATCTCAATTTTTGACCTCCATGTGTATCTCCAATGCATCATCTTTGGTGTTGTATCTCACAATATTCGTCTTTCTTTTCCAATGTTAATTTTTCATATTTAAATGCTTGAATGAACGATATCAAAATTTACACATTTAAATGTCCCAAATAAAAAAAATGCGATGATTTTTCATTTCAAATAATACACAAATATTTATTCGTTACTCTTTTCATTTGTTATTTTTAACATTTAAAATGTACAAAACAATGTTAAATAATCACACATAATACGTTTGTGCATTGCACAACATTTAATGATATCAGAATTTTCAAATTTAGAAGTCCAAAGAAAATACCATGGGATGATATTTCATTTCGAGTACTATACAAATACTTTTTTATTTCTCTTTTGATTTGTTATTCTTTAAATTTAAAAATATACAATATTGTAAAATAATTACACATAACGCGTCCGTGCATCGCACGGGTAAAACATCTAGTATATATATATATACTAGAGTTTTTTCCCGTGCATTGCACGGGATTACATCATTGTATAAGATATATATAATTTGTAAGTTTTAAAAGATAAATATAAAATATAAAATATGTAATATAAAATATGTGTATAATAATACAAACTACAATAAATAGATAGTACATAAATAATTTATTTTATTTCTATACTTACTATCAATCATTTTTTGTTTATCTAAAATATCTCATTTTTAAAGTTGCACAGAACAGAAACCCCTATATTTAAATGTCCCTTTTTTTTATTTAAATATTCAAATTCAATTTGTTTTATTGTTCAAATTCAAATTGTGACTATTTTCAATGCGTTGATTTTCTTAATTTATTTCTTTTAAAATGTTTTGATTGATTTATTCCAACTTTCAAAAAAACAATAAATGTAATTTAATTCCAACCTACAATGACATCCAATCAAATAATTTCTATTTTCTTATATTCTTTTTTGTTTCTTTTCAATTCCAATACCACATTCATTTTTATATTTACTATCAATCTTTTTTGTTTCTATACAAAGATAATTTATTTTATTTCTATACTTACTACCAAATTTTTTTTTTGTTTATCTAAAATATGTCATTTTTAAAGCTGCACAGAATAGAAACTCATGTATTTAAATATCTCAAAATATATTTTTTGATTTAAATGTTCAAATTCAAGTTGTTTTATTGTTTAAATTCAAATTGTGACTATTTTCAATGCATTGATTTTCTTAATTTATTTCTTTTAAAATGTTTTTATTGATTTATTCCAACTTCCAAAAAACAATAAATCTAAAAACAATAAATCTAATTTAATTCCAACCTACCATGACATCCAATCAAATAATTTATATTTTCTAATATTCTTTTTTGTTTCTTTTCAATTCCAACACCACATTCATTTCTATGCTTACTTTTAATCTTTTTTGTTTCTATACAGAAATAATTTATTTTATTTCTATACTTACCACCAATCTTTTTTTTGTCTATCTAAAACATGTCATTTTTAAAGCTGCACAAAACAGAAATCCTGTATTTAAATGTTTAAAATATCTTTTTTTGATTTAAATGTTTAAATTAAAATTGTTTTAATGTTCAAATTCAAATTGTGACTATTTTCAATGCATTGATTTTCTTAATTTATTTCTTTTAAAATGTTTTTATTGATTTATTCCAACTTCCAAAAAATAATAAATATAATTTAATTCCAACCTACCATGAAATCCAATCAACTAATTTCTATTTTCTTATATATTTTTTTTCCAATTCCAATACCACATTCATTTCTAGTAGAGAAGCACGTGGCTATCAATAACATGTTAGTGGGAATTTATGAGTCTTTTAAAATTTGAATTAATGAGCCTTTTTAGATTCCATATAAGAAGTTGTAGACATTGAGTCTTTCAAAATTTCAATGAATGAAGAAAATCATTAAAAGCTTTGAATTAGAGCCCCTCAGATTGGAAAAGCATTTAGGGTATCACACTGTTAGAAATACACAACCAGAATGGACAACCCACTACAATTAAACTTTTCTTACATACATAATCTTCTAAGATGATGCTTGTATTATGTTCAATGAATTAGAGGGGATAAAATGCATATATTTATCAAATATGTCAGTTAGTTCAGCTGGGGATTGACATATGATTGATATTTGATATGCGGTGTATTTTTTCTTCAAATAGACAAGACAAATAGTTTTAATTTAGGCATGGATACTAGGTATCTCGAGCAATGCCAAATGTATTAACTCCTCGTTTTATTTTCAAAAATCCATTTTCCCCAAACTCTTTTCCCGAGCTATCATTTATCAACCAATAGTCGCATCCACGTTGGGTCCCATAACCCACGATCAAGACTTCATGAGTTAACGCCCTCCCACGTCCATTGTAAACCTGTATTGATATAAGTTATCAATTTAAAATTCTTCAATTTTTTGATGAGAAAAAAATGTATTAACATGAGTACAAGGCGTACCTGAACCCGTATACAAAGAGACCAAATACATAAATAAGTGGAGACACAAAGTAAATGCTCAACCTAAAGTACAAAAGACCACTAGCACAAGAAACAGAGTGACCAGACTTAAAGGTTGAAAACTACATTAGCCTCGCACCCACAAGATTCATTATACCATAACCAGCCCAAAGAACACATATATTAAGCATAGTTCCAACCATAATCTGGCCACTTGCTAGCATCAATCGCGGCTACTATTGGTTGTCTAGCAACAATCTCCTTCATTTTTTCCTCGTTTTTAGTCGGATATATTTTTTTATATCCACCTATCCTGTATCTAGGACCATTCCACAGCTGTCTCCAAATAATGTAGAAAAAAGAATATAAATAGTATTATATACTGAATGAAATGAAAGTAAGAGTAATAAAAAGAAAAGAAAAAAAGAAAGTCACCTTAGACCCTCCACACTTCCCAATATAGGGGTAAGACTCTTCAGTAGATAGTCCATGCTTAAGAATGTAGCCAAATGTATAAGTTGCGATCGATCCTAATTCCTTGACAACAACGACACTTAAGATGCTCATCCACCATTTGTTGAACAGACAAGGTAATTAATTTGTTTGTCCTAATTTGGATTAGCGCTTCCACAGTGCCAACGCAGGCAATAGGACTGCAAGAATCTAATAAAAAATAGGAGATAGATATTACTTATTACTTATTAAATAAATAAAAAAAGAGAGAGAGAAAAGAAGAACATAATAGCATACTTACTACAATGCATTTGAGACCTAACGGTTGTCACTGCCCTTTTTTCCCTCCAGTCAATGGAGGGTGGAAGCGCATTTGAGACTAACTTCTTAGAGGCCATCGCACTACTGAATGTCTGGTACATTGCAATTACTTTGGCCGTCATTATCAAGAGCTCTGTAAAAAAAGAAAAGAATGAATGAAGGTTAGGAGGAAGAAGAGTTCACAGGTTAGGAAAGTTGTACTAAGATGAGAAGGTGAAGTTGAAGAAAAAACGAAAATGAAGAATAAGATTCACAGATTAAGAGGGTAAAGATGAGTTGCAGAGAGGGCAAAAGGTATGTAGTGGGGGTGCAACGAGTATGCTCCATGCGGCTGATTTTGATACTGCTATCGATGGGGTCCACTGGGTAGTATTCTGTTACGTTTTATAATGAGTAAATGCCAATTCATCCTGAAAATTTTAGGGGACCCACGTTTGGTCCCTGGAAAAAAAAAAATTAATCATTTAGTCCCTCAAATTTATAAATGCAAGACACATTAGTCCCTTCTTCCATTTCCAATGCCCATTTACTTGTCTATGTGTTTCGTTAACCATCATGTCTGACTCGCTAGTGGTCAAGTGGGGCCTATGACAAATTTCGTCGTAAAAATGAATGAAAGCTTAAAAAAAACAAAATTTTAAAATTCAGGTACATGAAAATTGTGCATGTTTTTCACTTTTTATTCGTTTTTCAAGGTGGAAATTTGTCATAGGCTATGTGGGACAACTAAAGAGTTAGATAGGATGGTTAAGGGGACACACAGGCAAGTAATCGGACATTGAAAGTGGAAGGAGGGACTAATGTGTCCCACATTTGTAAATTTGAGTGACTAAATGGTTAATTTAATTTTTTAGGGACCAAAAGTAAGTCCTCTAAAATTTCCTAGAGAAGCAAAACATGAAACATGCATCATTTACTATACGACGACTATGGAAGATCCGGAATGCTGCTGCTCTGTACTCCCATGTCGCTAGTCCATACATATCGACGAAAGTCAATACCATAATAGCAATAGGTCGATAACGCAATGGACAACCCACTACAATTAAACTTTTCTTACATACATAATCTTCTAAGATGATGCTTGTATTATGTTCAATGAATTAGAGGGGATAAAATGTATATATTTATCAAATATGTCAGCTAGTTCAGCTGGGGATTGACATATAATTGATATTTGATATGCAGTGTATTTTTTCTTCAAATAGACAAGACTAATAATTTTAATTTATGCATGGATACTAGGTATCTCGAGCAATGCCAAATGTATTAACTCCTCGTTTTATTTTCAAAAATCCATTTTCCCCAAACTCTTTTCCCGAGCTATCATTTATCAACCAATAGTCACATCCACGTTGGGTCCCATAACCCACGATCAAGACTTCGTGAGTTAACACCCTCCCACGTCCATTGTAAACCTGTATTGATATAAGTTTCAATTTAAAATTCTTCAATTTTTTTATGAGAAAAAATGTATTAACATGAGTACAAGGCGTACCCGAACCCGTATACAAAGAGACCAAATACATAAATAAGTGGAGACACAAAGTAAATGCTCAACCTAAAGTACAAAAGACCACTAGCACAAGAAACAGAGTGACTAGACTTAAAGGTTGAAATACAATGCATTTGAGACCTAACGGTTGTCACTGCCCTTTTTCCCTCCAGTCAATGGAGGGTGGAAGCGCATTTGAGACTAACTTCTTAGAGGCCATCGCACTACTGAATGTCTGGTACATTGCAATTGCTCTGGCCGTCATTATCAAGAGCTCTGTAAAAAAAAAAAAGAATGAATGAAGGTTAGGAGGAAGAAGAAGAGTTCACAGGTTAGGAAAGTTGTACTAAGATGAGAAGGTGAAGTTGAAGAAAAAACGAAAATGAAGAATAAGATTCACAGATTAAGAGGGTAAAGATGAGTTGCAGAGAGGGCAAAAGGTATGTAGTGGGGGTGCAACGAGTATGCTCCAGGCGGCTGATTTTGATACTGCTATCGATGGGGTCCACTGGGTAGTATTCTGTTACGTTTTATAATGAGTAAATGCCAATTCATCCTGAAAATTTTAGGGGACCCACGTTTGGTCCCTGGGAAAAAAAAATTAATCATTTAGTCCCTCAAATTTATAAATGCAAGACACATTAGTCCCTTCTTCCATTTCCAATGCCCATTTACTTGTCTATGTGTTTCGTTAACCATCATGTCTGACTCGCTAGTGGTCAAGTGGGGCCTATGACAAATTTCGTCGTAAAAATGAATGAAAGCTTAAAAAAAACAAAATTTTAAAATTCAGGTACATGAAAATTGTGCATGTTTTTCACTTTTTATTCGTTTTTCAAGGTGGAAATTTGTCATAGGCTATGTGGGACAACTAAAGAGTTAGACAGGATGGTTAAGGGACCACATAGGCAAGTAATCGGACATGGAAAGTGGAAGGAGGGACTAAAGTGTCCCACATTTGTAAATTTGAGTGACTAAATGGTTAATTTAATTTTTTAGGGACCAAAAGTAAGTCCTCTAAAATTTCCTAGAGAAGCAAAACATGAAACATGCATCATTTACTATACGACGACCATGGAAGATCCGGAATGCTGCTGCTCTGTACTCCCATGTCGCTAGTCCATACATAGCGACGAAAGTCAATACCATAATAGCAATAGGTCGATAACGCAATGGACAACCCACTACAATTAAACTTTTCTTATATACATAATCTTCTAAGATGATGCTTGTATTATGTTCAATGAATTAGAGGGGATAAAATGTATATATTTATCAAATATGTCAGCTAGTTCAGTTGGGGATTTACATATGATTGATATTTGATATGCAGTGTATTTTTTATTCAAATAGACAAGACTAATAGTTTTTATTTAGGCATGGATACTAGGTATCTCGAGCAATGGCAAATGTATTAACTCCTCGTTTTATTTTCAAAAATCCATTTTCCCCAAACTCTTTTCCCGAGCTATCATTTATCAACCAATAGTCGCATCCACATTGGGTCCCATAACCCACGATCAAGACTTCGTGAGTTAACACCCTCCCACGTCCATTGTAAACCTGTATTGATATAAGTTATCAATTTAAAATTCTTCAATTTTTTTATGAGAAAAAATGTATTAACATGAGTACAAGGCGTACCTGAACCCGTATACAAAGAGACCGAATACATAAATAAGTGGAGACACAAAGTAAATGCTCAACCTAAAGTACAAAAGACCACTAGCACAAGAAACAGAGTGACCAGACTTAAAGGTTGAAAACTACATTAGCCTCGCACCCACAAGATTCATTATACCATAACCAGCCCAAAGAACACATATATTAAGCACAGTTCCAACCATAATCTGGCCACTTGCTAGCATCAATCGCGGCTACTATTGGTTGTCTAGCAACAATCTCCTTCATTTTTTCCTCGTTTTTAGTCGGATATATTTTTTTATATCCACCTATCCTGTATCTAGGACCATTCCACAGCTGTCTCCAAATAATGTAGAAAAAAGAATACAAATAGTATTATATCCTGAATGAAATGAAAGTAAGAGTAATAAAAAGAAAAGAAAAAAAGAAAGTCACCTTAGACCCTCCACACTTCCCAATATAGGGGTAAGACTCTTCAGTAGTTAGTCCATTCTTAAGAATGTAGCCAAATGTGTAAGTTGCGATTGATCCTAATTCCTTGACAACAACGACACTTAAGATGCTCATCCACCATTTGTTGAACGGACAAGGTAATTAATCTGTTTGTCCTAATTTGGATTAGCGCTTCCACAGCCCCAACGCAGGCAATAGGACTGCAAGAATCTAATAAAAAATAGGAGATGGATATTACTTATTAAATAAATAAAAAGAGAGAGAGAGAAAAGAAGAACATAATAGCATAATTACTACAATGCATTTGAGACCTAACGGTTGTCACTGCCCTTTTTCCCTCCAGTCAATGGAGGGTGGAAGCGCATTTGAGACTAACTTCTTAGAGGCCATCGCACTACTGAATGTCTGGTACATTGCAATTGCTCTGGCCGTCATTATCAAGAGCTCTGTAAAAAAAGAAAAGAATGAATGAAGGTTAGGAGGAAGAAGAAGAGTTCACAGGTTAGGAAAGTTGTACTAAGATGAGAAGGTGAAGTTGAAGAAAAAACGAAAATGAAGAATAAGATTCACAGATTAAGAGGGTAAAGATGAGTTGCAGAGAGGGCAAAAGGTATGTAGTGGGGGTGCAACGAGTATGCTCCATGCGGCTGATTTTGATACTGCTATCGATGGGGTCCACTGGGTAGTATTCTGTTACGTTTTATAATGAGTAAATGCCAATTCATCCTGAAAATTTTAGGGGACCCACGTTTGGTCCCTGGAAAAAAAAAATTAATCATTTAGTCCCTCAAATTTATAAATGCAAGACACATTAGTCCCTTCTTCCATTTCCAATGCCCATTTACTTGTCTATGTGTTTCGTTAACCATCATGTCTGACTCGCTAGTGGTCAAGTGGGGCCTATGACAAATTTCGTCGTAAAAATGAATGAAAGCTTAAAAAAAACAAAATTTTAAAATTCAGGTACATGAAAATTGTGCATGTTTTTCACTTTTTATTCGTTTTTCAAGGTGGAAATTTGTCATAGGCTATGTGGGACAACTAAAGAGTTAGATAGGATGGTTAGGGGGACACATAGGCAAGTAATCGGACATTGAAAGTGGAAGGAGGGACTAATGTGTCCCACATTTGTAAATTTGAGTGACTAAATGGTTAATTTATTTTTTTAGGGACCAAAAGTAAGTCCTCTAAAATTTCCAAGAGAAGCAAAACATGAAACATGCATCATTTACTATACGACGACCATGGAAGATTCGGAATGCTACTGCTCTGTACTCCCATGTCGCTAATCCATACATAGCGACGAAATTCAATACCATAATAGCAATAGGTCGATAACGCAATGGTCAAGTTGTCACCACCGTGCAAATATAGCTAGCTAGTAATACTGTAATCCACACAATGGCAGGTAACAGCCTAGTTGAGACTTGCCACATAGTTAGTACCGTGTTTCTCGAGGGGTTTTGAAAAAGATCCCAGAGAAGATATCAGAGTGATCATAATTAGTTAATCATAGACAAGGTAACTATCAATCCAGCATATACCTCTGAGTGGGAACTACTATTAGGGAAGCGAACAAAATCCCATTCTAAAAGTTGAGAGAACATATAATTTGAAGGTGGATATCGATGTCAGATAAATGTAATTGAGTAAGGATCCCAGAGAAGATATCAGAGTGATATTCCAGACAAGATAACTATCAAACCAGCATGGACCTCTACAGTAAGTTTAGTGAGACAACCTATGTCTACCATATAGAACTACGAAAATGCCTTACAAGTGGAACCACACTGAAATAGAGACAACTTTTATGTAAGACAAAATTCCCTCATTAAAAATGTATTTTAAAATAAAATATTCATATTGTTGAGTATATGAGTATATTTCATATTGAAGGAGTAGGTATGAATTGTAATTGTCATAAACAATTTGTTTGTTAGGTTGTAATGTACAGAGTAGTTAATAAGCCTCTATCAATTTAAAATAAATTAATATATAAATAAAATTTTGAGAACTTAGTCATAGAAAGTCCACGCAGTCTTTGATATAGTTCACTATTTCTGCTTCCAAATAAAAAAATAGTCAATTATATAGTAACATGGCCAGCAAGGAATCCACACAATCAAAGAAATGGAACTTGATATATAGTAAAGGCAACAAAGAATCACAAGGGCTGGGTAAATCCATGCTAATGCTACACAAAGAAAGGGAAAATAGTGTAGAAAGAAAACAGTAAATCCATGCTAGTGCTACACAAAAGAGAGATTGAAAAAAAAACACCAAGATACAAATTTTAACAAAATAAGGATCTAGATGCAACCAAAAAACAACAATATCCAAAAGCTTAAAAAAAAAAAGGATCTAGCTCAGTCTTACACTCTCCCAGTCTCCCTATTTTCTGCGTTGTCATGTAGATGCAAAAAAGAGATCCAAGACATAGAGAGAGAGATTGATCATTTTAAACATCCCACCAGCTGAAGATTAGAGGAAATGCCCAACTAAGCTACAATGCCATTGACACCTTAAAAAAGTACCACCCACATAGAACAAACCACAATAAACAGTGAAACCCATTAAACCCATAATTTTTATGATGATGAAACCAAAAACAAAAGAGAGACGCAGAAAATAGAAGAGTGGAATGGAAAGGAAAATAAAAGAGGGAAAGGGAAAGGGAAAGGGAAAGGGAAAGAGAACTTACCAAGATGAAGGTGCAACAATGGTCAATGGCGTGACAGTGCAGCAACGGTCGACAGTGACATAGCGTGACCGTGTAGCAATCGACGACGGAGAGTTAAGAGATGAGAGTTTTCAAAGTTGAAACTTGAGAGTGAAATAAATGTGAAAAAATCATGAGTTGTGTCGGTCAAAAATAATCATGTGAGTTGTGTGTACTGAGGTAGTTGTGTGTGACACGGTAATGATATGTTTGGGTGGGAGCAGAAGAAGATAAGAGAGAAGTAGATGAGAAGACAAAATGATAGAAAATGAGTGAATTTTTGAAATTATTTGGATTGACAGAAAAATAATATATTTGGTATTTTAATTTTGACCTTCCCATCCTTACATCTACATTCTCTCGCCACTTGGGGGGAGAAAATTTTTTTGGTTGGTCCCACCTATCACTTTTCTATCCTCCCTTCTTTTATCTGATCCAAACGATGGAAGTGGGTCTTTTCCATGTCACCTCTCTCGTCTCAACTTCTACCTTCTGCAGTTCTCACGGTCCAAACGAAGTGTAAAAGAGGGGATTAATTTATTGGTTGATCCGGTAATCCGAAGGTTAATCCGAACTCGTCTCTATCCAGGTATCGGGCCAAAAACTAAGACGTGAGTTCGTCCTTTACTTGAGTCGGTTTTTCAGGCCGGTGCGGGTTCTACACACCCCTAATTGGATTAATGAAAAGTTAACACATTCCTAAATACCAAATTACCCCTTAATTAGATGCTACAAATTACCAAAATACCCCATACTACATTACCTTTACATATAAATATTATATATATATATATATATATATATATATATATATATATATATATATATATATATATATATCATATTATATGTATACTATTATCTAAAAATCTAAAAATATAATATGATCAATATACGTCACTATAATTATGGTCATTGTTCAAATATAATATTATATATTATACCTAATAACCTTATTATATTGTATTTTAATTTTGTTAAATAGTTTTGTTCGTGTTTTTATTGTTTTTTAATTTAATTAAAATGAGTAACAAGTAGGTGTAGTGTATATAGGTACGCAATGAATAAAAATATGAGTATTAAAGTTGTCATCTGAGAAGGTAAACCATTAAAAATATCATAATTTTAATTGCAAAAGAAGTTTGCGCTTAATTCTTTAATATTAGAAAAAAAAACCAAGGAGAAACATTGACAAGAATCTAGAATAAATGGGAAAAGATCCTATGTACACTCTAAAACTATAGTAATGGAGGGGGAAATGGAGTAGACATTTTCCGAGAATAAATATAATAAATTAATTTTAATTTTGAATCATTGTTATTAAATTTGACTTCAACATTGACTTAGTTGATGTTCATTAATAAAATATCATATAATGATTAGATTATACATTTTATATTATATATATTATAATTATACAATTATATAATCATATCATATGTATAATATTGGTTTAAAAAAAATCATATGTATAATATCTTTATCTTTATCTTTATCTTTATTATTATTAAAAGGAAGGAAGTGATTGGGGGCATATTTGTAAAATCACTTGAGAATGGTAAAGTTGTGAATTATTAAAAGGAAGGAAATGATTGGGGGCATATTTGTAAAATCACTTGAGAATGGCAAAGTTGTGATAAGGTAGTGCTGGGGGCAAAATTGTAAATTCACTTCTAAAAAACTCAATTTTTTTAATTCATTAATTATAGAAAAAACTCAAACTTTTAATCAATTTTGGGATTATCAATAGTTGTCTATATAAGCATAATTTTTTTTAGACAAAATATAAGCATAATTGTTGTAATTCAATGTTTATTAGTAATCTTTAGCACTATGTGCTAATCTATCAAATTGTAATGACCTTTCCCATTTCCCCGTTTGAGTCTGCAACCTAAAAAAACTCTTTGATGGCAAAGCCAATTAGGACAACCATCGTTTGAAGAAGAAAAAAAACGCTGGCATCAAATGCCAAATTTTTGCTCAGAAACGAATGCTAAATTAATGCTGTCAATGTAATTTAATATTGGCAAACGGGAGGTTGCAGGTCCACTTTGTATAAAAAAGAATTTGATCAAAATTAATACTATAAAAGTTGAACCAATGCTGGCATCAAATGCCAAATTATTGCTCAGAAACGAATGCCAAATTAATGCTGCCAATGTAATTTAATATTGGCAAACGGGAGGTTGCAAGTCCATTTTGTATAAAAATAAAAATTGATCAAAATTAATATAAAAGTTTAAACAATGTTAATGACCTGAGTTGAGTGAGAGAGAGAAAGGGAGGAAGAGAAGAGTGATGGAAAAAAGAAATAGACTATCAACCACTTGCGCGCATTCCATATTGTATTGTATTGAGGTTGGCAATGCTGAGTGGTGGAGGTCTAGGTTTGGTATGGATGGAGGTTGTTAAAACGTTAGGAATGTTGAGATGGTTGAGGTAATCACAAAGTTTTCATGTCTTTGGGCTGCCATTAAATTACAGTATTGTTTTTTTTTTCCTTTTCCATTGTGAAATTGATGATTTTTTGCAGGTGATTTATGATTTACATTGGTTTTGTGACCATATCTTCGACTAAGGAAGTTTAAGCAGCTGCTTAGCAGTTCAATGACTATGTGAGTTTTTCCAAAATTTGTTTAATGATTGAGATGCTTTATTTCTAGAATTCCAATTTTTTTCTTTGAACTACCTCATATTAGTATGTGATGTGAAATGTGAATATGTTATTATCTATGTTATGCATGGCTTTGATCATTTTGTTTATCACATCTGAGTAAAGAATATTTGGTATTTCTTATGAACTAGATGGAAGGGCAATGAGTGAATTTTGTTTGATCGAATTCAAGGACTAAACATGGGTATAGTCACTGCTCGAAGAGATATGTTTGAGCAAATTTACTACCATGCCTGTAATTTTGTTGCTTTTAATTTTATCTATTTTCTGCTGATTTTTTTTTTTTTTTTAGCTTTTTGCTGATTTTGTTGCTGCCATCAATATGAGAACTGGAGCAGCTCATTTTTCCAAGAAGCATGGATACTTATACTGGTGCATCAATGAGGACTGGTCAAAACTATTTAAACTTTCTAAAGTGTTTTAACATATACCAATTTTCTAGATGGGAAACCATGCTAATATATATGATTTACTAATAGGTTTGTTTAATAGGTTTGCTAATATATCAGCAAGGAGTAGGTTTGTTTAATAAGTTTGCTAATATTTATGATATTGTCTAAAGTTATTCATACATGAGTAATATATATTGCATATTGCGATAGATGTGTCCTTTGTATCGGTCACCATAATTTTTCTATAATGATCATTTGTTTATTGTTATTTCATTATGATAGTCAAGTACTCAAAAAAAAAAAATGGTCATATCATTATGGCAAACAAGGTAAAGGTAGTGCTAATAGATAACAACACCAGATGAAATGCCTATGTTAATGAAAATATCGATTTAAATATTTTTTTTATAGAATATTAATTTAAAATAAACTAGCCTAGAAGGCGTCCACTTCAAAAATTGCAAACACTGTAAAAAATCAACTTAAGTGTAAGTGTGAAAAAAAAAATATTGTTTTTTTTGGGGCTGGCATTAAATTTCAGTGTTGCTTTTTTTTTTTTCCCGTTTTCCATTGTGAAAAAATGATTGGGAGAAGTAGGGGATTTGGTTTTGTGACCATGTCTTCGACTTAATGACTATGTGACTTTTTATAATAAAAAAAAGCGTGGTTTCAAAAAGTGTATGTTTTTGAGTTATAGAGCATTCAATGGATTCCTATTTTTAACCTCGTTTCCCTCCTTCAAAATTCTCACAAGATCGTCCTTTTATTTGCGCCACTATTTTCATAATTGCCACGTAGTTAGATTTCAATAACCTATAAAAGGTTACTCAAGTGATAAGTCAATATTGAGTTTAAAAAATAAACGGGGTAGTGGAAAACCAACATAATCCAAGAGAATGTGAATTTCATATTCAAAAAGTATGAAAAACAAACTCAAAAACAAGCAAAATAAAAAGGCAACAACTAAAATTATTAAAAACAAATGTGGTGGAAGAAAGAGGACAGACTAATTTTGGGGGACCAATATAGAAGTAACATTCATCATGCGATCCGCGTGGATTTAAATTCTATGTGATATCATACTTTAAAATGTATCCTAAATCCTATACAAAAATATGAGAATTAAAACACATATACAAAAAAAAAAATACAAAAAAAAAAATAAATGAATTAAGTATCAGGTTGCACAAGGTCTCACGAGGCCAAATAACATATGATTGATTTGATATGATACTTTTATTGGTCACGAAAAAGAAATGGGACCTTTCAAAATTTAAACCTAATAAAATAGAAATAGTTGTCTAAGTATATTGAATTTAAGTGTAAGTGTGAAAAAACAAAAATATTGTTTTTTTTTTTGGGCTGGCATTAAATTTCAGTGCCCCCCCCCCCCCCCCCCCCCCAAGTTTTCCATTGTGAAATTGTTAGTTTTTTTGCAGGTGATTTATGATAAAATGATTGGGAGAAGTAGGGGATTTGGTTTTGTGACCATGTCTTTGACTTAGGAAGTTGAAGCAGGTGCTCAACAGTTCAATGACTGTGACTTTTTATGAAAAAAATGTGGTTTCAAAAAGTGTATGTTTTTCAGTTATAAATCATTCAATGGATTCCTATTTTTAACTTCATTTCCCTCCTTCAAAATTCTCACAAGATCACCCTTTTATTTGCGCCACTATTTTCATAATTGCCAGGTAGTTAGATTTCAATAACCTATAAAAGGTTACTCAAGTGATAAGTCAATATTGAGTTTAAAAAATAAACGGGGTAATGGAAAAACAACATAATCCAAGAGAATGTGAATTTCATATTCAAAAAGTATGAAAAACAAACTCAAAAACAAGCAAAATAAAAAAGGCAACAACTAAAATTATTAAAAACAAATGTGGTGGAAGAAAGAGGATAGACTAATCTTGGAGGAGCAATACTAGAAGTAACATTCATCATGCGATCCGTGTGGATTTAAATTCTATGTGATATCGTACTTTAAAATGTATCCTAAATCCTATAAAAAAAAAGAGAGAGAGAATTAAAACACATATACAAAAATAAATGAATTAAATATCAGGTTGCACAAGGTCTCACAAGGACAGATAACATATGATTGATTTAATATGATACTTTTATTGGTCACGAAAAAGAAATGGGACCTTTCAAAATTTAAACCTAATAAAATAGAAATAGTTGTCTAAGTATATTGAATTTACCTTTAAAAAATGGTATATTGAATTTATATGTTTATTATATTGTGATATTTATGGTACGGATTGAGGATATAATTTATTTTAAAATTTCATATAATGTAATTTTTTTACTTACCAAATTATTTAATTAAATTATTTCAACAATTTATAATAATAAAATAGAGAAAACATATTCTAAAATTGCATACAAAGTCTACTTAAATTATTAAATGATTTTAAGTAAATGATTTAATAAATAAAATAATTTTAGAAAACCAACGATTGATAAAAGAGATAAAGCAAGAGCAAGTTTTTGGAAAAGTAAAAGCACGTATGATTTCAACCAATAGTTTTCATTAATCATTTATTTATAATTTAATACCTACAAAACTTTTGTGTGAACATTTTTTGAGTGTTGATTTCCATCCAATTGAGGGGTTCTAACATCCTAAAAAGTATAAATAACCATTAATATCATTAAATTTAAAATTTTACCTTACTGTGCAGTGATTTACATATAGGAATTCGAAAAGCGTGGATTGATAATCAAAGTCGGGTTTATTATATGGGATGAAGCTCCAATGACTCAAAGCTGCTGGTTTGAAGCGGTTGAAAGAACATTCAGGAATTCTTAATTGTTGTTTCTTTTGCAATGACTATAAATAAAAGTCAAGGATAATCATTCAAATACGTGGGACTTTATCTTCCACAAACAATTTTTCCACATGGGTAGTTGTATGTTGCAATATCAAAATTCAAACACTACTATAAATGTGGTTTATAAAAGGTCTGTTAGAATTAAATCTAGGTGAGTTACTCTAAAATGATTAAATTTATGGGTTGCTTAGGTATAAATCATACTTTTATTAGTTCACATTCACTCTTACAGGGACTTGACAAACTATATTACGTGTCAAATTATAACTTCCCAAGAGGTTTTTCCTTTTTAAACAATATATGATTTACTTAATTCATGTCACGATAATAATTTCAATCATTGAATTTCAGGTGCTACTTATTTAGAAATTCTCTATAATTCTTTCTTCAACCGTTCTTTTTCTTCAAAATAATTACAAATAAACAATACATAAGTCTTTATTCATTTTATTAAACAAATATATTCAAAAAAACCTATATATATATATATATATTCATGAACATAATATAAAATATCAATTATACGCTTTAAATAAATAATCTTTTTAATAGCATTTCCGTTCAATCACAATCCAATGTTGTATCTTAAAATTTCCACCTTTGTTTTTTAATGATATTTTCCATATTAAAACTGCCTTAATGATAGTCAAAATATTAAATTTTTACTCTTTTCATTATGTCAATGTTTTCAAATTCAGAAGTCTCAGACACAAAACAACTATGAGATGATTTTTGAAAAAAAAAAATTATAACACAAATACTTATTTCATGCTCTTTTAATTTTTTATTTTCTATATTTAAATGTGACTATTCTTTCAAAAGAGTGTAAAATTGTCTTCCTCACATCTCACGTATGATAGCCCGTGCATCGCACGGGTACAAGATCTAGTTATAATAGAAGGATCCTCACATTTTGGAATAAGAGTGACGAGGGTTTGATTAATCTGCCCAATATTTAGGGGATTAGCAAAACAGTCAAGAACAAGTTTATGGATGGAGGAACCAACTGCCTCCCATTTATTTGAAGAACAAGAGGTGATAACCATCAGGACTAGGAGATTTATAGCTCTTCATGTTAAATAAAGCTCTTTTGGTTTCCTCCAAAGTAACCTTGTAGAATAATGGCAGTGAGCAAAAATGATTTCTCACGTAAACAGAAAACATAAACCTAAAAAACTCTAACAAGATAGGAACTAATAGACTAATGCATTTCTACACTCCCCCTCAAGTTGGTGCATATAAATTTATCATGCCCAACTTGCTGAGAAGAGTCTCAAACTTGTCTCTTCCCAAAGGCTTTGTAAACACATCTGCTACTTGATCCTTGGTCCCTATCTTCAAAGGTTTTATGTCTCCTGACTGCACTCTTTCTCTGACAAAGTAACAATCCATTTCAACGTGTTTGGTTCTTTCATGAAAAACTGGATTCATTGCTATGTGCAATGCTGCTTAGTTATAAAAAAAAAAAGCTCTGTTGGTTCGGTTTGTGCAGCTTCCAACTCTGACATAAGCCATCTCAGCCATATAATCTCACTAACAGCAGCTGCCATTGACCTGTACTCTGCTTCTGCAGAGGACTTAGTGACAACAGTTTGTCTTTTGGTCTTCCATGAGATTGGTGAACCTCCAAGAAGGACCATGTATCCAGTGCAGGACCTTCGAGTTAGAGGACATCCTCCCCAATCAGCATCACGGTATGCTTGAAGAGTAAGGCTGCCTTCCTTTGGTAACAAGATTCCCTGCCCTGGTGTTGTTTTCAGATATCTCGGAATTATGTATGCTGCATCCATGTGAGTTTGTTTTGGTGCAGTCATGAATTGGCATAAGGTGTTAACTGCATATGTGATATCTATGCGAGTCACAGTCAAATATAGTAATCTTCCTAGGAGTCTTCTGTACCTTGAAGGTTCTGCATCAGTGTCTGCATCATTCGGTTTCAGGTTGCAGTTTTGTTCCATTGGGAATTTGCTTGCCTACATTCCTCCATTTTGGTTTCTTTTAGTATGTCTAAAACATACTTTCTCTAGCCGAGCACAATTCCTGTCTTTGTCCTTGTCACCTCAATTCCTAGGAAGTATTTTAAAAATCCTAGATCCTTTATACTGAACTTCTTGTCAAGATATTCCTTCACTTTATTCATAAACTCCAAGTTGTTTCCCGCAAGAATGACATCATCTACATAAATTAATGCTGTGATGAATGTCCCTTGCTTTTGGTAAATGAACAAAGTGTGGTCAACCTTAGATTGCTTGAATCCCATCATTCTCAGAGCACTTGTGAACTTTTGATACCAATTTCTGGAAGCTTGGCGAAGTCCATAGATAGATTTCTTCAGTTTGCATACTCTAGTATCTCCCTCTTTTGCAAATCCTTGAGGTATCTTCATGTAGATCTCCTCAGTTAAATCCCCATGTAGGAAGGCATTATTCACATCTAATTGGTGAATAAACCATCCTTTCTTGGCAGCTATGGTCAATAGGCATCTCACAGTCACCAACTTTGCCATAGGTGCAAAAGTTTCATAGAAATCTTCACCTTCAATTTGAGTGAAACCCCTAGCAACCAATCGAGCTTTGTACCTTTCTACATCTCCATTTGGCTTGTACTTGATTTTATATATCCACTTGGAGTCAACTGTGTTCTTTCCTGGTGGCAATGTCTCAAGAGACCAAGTTTCATTCTTTTCAAGAGCTTCAATCTCTCTTTGCATAGCCTCTCTCCATTCCTTATAAGCTACTGCCTGAGTAAAGTTTTTGGGCTCGTCTCTTGAAGAGATGGCAACTAAATAGGCGAGATGTGAACTTGAAAAATTATTATAAGACAAGTAACTTGACATAGGATAAGGAATGGAAGCTATGCTGTTTACTGGTGGCATAATGGATGGGGGCAGATCAACTTCATACTCCTTTAAATAGCTTGGAAGCTACCTCACCCTCCCACTATGTCTTGGTTGATCACTGTTGGAACTTTCAGCACCTTGATTAGTTTGATTTTGCTGTATCTACTCCAGACCCTGCATAATTTCAGTTTCTGTTGCTTCATCAATGTATCCTGTTTCCTGCTGAGCATTTTGTTCAAGTCCTGTCTCATCTTCCCAAGTTGTGGTTTGTTCCAAACACTTTGAAACCTGTCTTTCACCGTTCTTAAAAGGAAATTTATTCTCAAAGAAAACAACATCTCTTGAAACATGAATCTCTTTCTTTTCTATATCATAGGTTTTATAACCCTTTTGACCAGTGGGGTATCCTATGAAAATACTAGGTCTCCCCCTTTCATCAAACTTTCCCTCTTTTCTAGTTTTTAAAGCATACAGAAGGCAACCAAACACCCTTAGATTATCATGATTTGGTTTCTTCCTAAAAATGACTTCATAAGGTGTCTTATTGTCTAAAATTTTAGTTGGAAGTCTGTTAATAATATGAACAGCTGTGAGGACACACTCACCCCAGAACAAAATAGGTAAGTGAACATGAAATCTTAATGCCCTGGCCATTTCAAGAATGTGCCTATGTTTTCTTTCCACTACCCCATTTTGTTGTGGGGTATAAGTGCAAGCAAGTTCCATGACAATTCCCTTTTCAGTGTAAAATCTTTGCATATGATTGGATGTGAATTCCAAACCATTATCACTTCTCACTCTTTTAACCTTTTTTCCAAATTAGGTTTCTATCATACAAATGAACTTAGGCAAGTACTTTTCTACTTCTGATTTGTGTCTCATTAAGTATATCCACACACCTCTACTAAAGTCATCTACTATGGTGAGAAAGTAGTGTGCACCAGAAGTGGATGCAGTGGCATGCCTACCCCATATATCACAATGGATCATTTCAAAGCAAGATTTGGTTTTTATTGAACTCAAAGGAAAGGGTAGCCTTGTCTGCTTAGCCCTTATACAAGAATCACAAGGAATTCTATTTTTAGCTATACTAGAATTAAAACCTATGCTATTCATTTTAATATCAAAAGTGTGACCTAGTCTTTGATGCCACAAATCATTATCTAGCTGTTTGCCCACTTTCAATGCCATTCCTTGAATTGGCTCAAGAAACTACAGTCTATTGTGATTTCTACCCATTCCAATCAGGGTCTTCGAAGCTAAGTCCTACACAATGCATGTATTAGCCATAAAAGTGATGGCACAATTGTGTTCTCTTGTAAGCCTACTGAAAGAAAGTAAGTTACAATGAAAACCAGGGATATACAATACATTGTCCAGGTTCATGCCATTAATAACTTCTAATTTACATGATCCCTTTACTGGTACACTTGTACCATTTGGGATATGCACTAATTGCTGTTTGGAAACAAGCATTTCCTTAAGCAAATCCTTGTTACAGGTTATATGCTCAGTGACCCTAGAATCAATTATCCAGGGCCTGTGAATTAGTAAGTTACCTGCCATGTTAACTGCAGACCTAGCTTGCTGATTTGATGCTGCAAAGTCATTATCTTCCTTTAAGTGCTGCATCAGTTTGTCATATTGCTTCATGGTTAGGCCAGGAATAGGGCTTTCTTCAGTAGTGACTTGAGCAGCCTTATATCCTCCTTTCTTGCCATTCCAAGGAGCTGTTCTTTCCTTTCTTTCCCTGTTAGGCTTCCTCCAATCTTGAGGATAGCCAACCATTTTCCAGCACTCTTCTTGCAAATGACCTATCTTCTAGCAGTGACTGCATTTTGGTCTGTCTTTCTTTGGATTCTTCTTATCTTCCATATCTTTGTATCTGTTGTTTTGTGTTTGGAAAGCAGCTCCTTCTATGCCATGTTTGTGTGTTGCTGATATCAGTCTTTGCTGTTCATCTTCAGCAACTAGGTGATAAGCATGACCAAGAGTGAGCTTTGGCGCCATGCTCAAGATTTGTGTCTTCACTGTGTTGAAGATGTCATCCAATCCCATGAGAAAATCATACATTTGTTCCCTTTCCCGCATCTCCTTCAACTGCTTTTGGACATTGCATGTGCATCCTCCGTATGTGCAATCTGGCCAAGGTGAGATGGATTGGATCTCATCCCACAAGCCCTTCAACTTGGAGTAATATGCAGGAATGGATATCTTTTCTTGCTTGAGATGAGTGATGGCTCTTTTGAGCTCATATACTCTTGGTGCACAGCCTTTGGAGAATCTTTCAGCTAGTTCCACCCAAATTTCTCGAGCAGTGTTGGCATACCGGACTCTGCTTCTCACTTCTTTATCCATGCCATTTTTCAACCAGCCTTTCACCATGGCATTGCACCTCATCCAGTGTGCAAGATTGCAAGAATATACCTCTGGCATTGGTATTGAACCGTCCACGAATCCGATCTTATTCTTGGCATACAGGGCATTACCCATGTCAGCAACCCATTCTCCATAATTTGTGTTATTGAGTAGTTCGCTAACAAAGATCTGCCCTGGATGATCATAGGCGTGTAGGTAGTAGGGTGACATTGCATCGATGATTTCATTACCTTCAAGAACGTTCTTGCCTTTCTGTGATGATGATGATGATGACTCCTTCTTTGGCGATTCTGATTTCTCATCCTTTGGAGATTCACCTTCTTTCGTCATGATTTGGGGTCGATAGAGGGAAGATTACACTCTCAGGCTTTTGGCTCTAGATACCATGTGAAATTCCTGAATAACCTCTCTGTATTTTCATTGAATGATTGTGAAACTAATTAATTTACACAGTGGTGCTATGCTGCTATTTATAAGTTCAGTCATAGCTTAACTTCTAAGCACACTAACTGTTTGATATAAATCCTAACTGATAAAACAGAAAACAGAAACCTAACAAACTCTAACAAGATAGGAACTAACAGACTAATACATTTCTACAAAATTGAATAAAATTTCTAACTTTTTTCCATGATTGTGGAAAACATTTGAAAATATAGACAAGCTATGCATCATACGGATGAAGAAAGAGGGCATATCCACAGTAGTAACCTTGACGATTAAATACAACTAGCAAGTTGACCCGTGCATTCTCACGGGTTAGATTGGTCTTTATATATGTATCAAAATGACTTGTAAATATATTAATATAGTAATAAGTTTTCATATGCCAAATCCATCCTATGATGTTTATTTTTTTCTCTATCAAATGTAGATAAAAAAAACATAAAATCCTGTATTAAGGGAAAACAAATAATGATTTTCACATATGAAATTAGAGGAAGTGGTTATGTTGATAATTTGATTATATATTCTAAAATATAAATGTTATTAATGCAAGTAACATGAATAAATCTAATCTCAAATAACAGGTCAAACTCAATTAGGTTTGGCATATTGTGAAGATTATAATGAAGTACATGAAATACTAATTTTGGAAGTCATTACAATAACAACAATAATATTTATGTATAGCAAAGTTGAGTGTAAAAATTACTTGCTTAATCAATGTCAAAATTAAATTATATGAATCTCGTTCCAATGATTTTGAGTAAACCTCCAAAGTGAAGTCTAGTGGTTTACAATAAAGAGATGCAATACGCAGGAGCAATAAAATCATTCCTATAACAAAGCACGATTTGAATGCCAATTTGCTATAAGACCATCTTTAATGGTGGTTCTTAAACATAAAAACCGATTCTTATAAGAACCTCCATTGGAGGTGAATGATGTGGCTGCTAGGGTGTAGAACGGTTCTTATAATCGTTCTTGCCAAAAAAATTTTTTTTATCACATTTTCCAATTAAAAAATACAAGTAAAATAAAAAAGAAAATGCAAAAAAAAAACTGATTCTATATTTATGTATTGCTCATTGTTTTAACTTTTTTGTGATAAATAATATAAAAAATTGCATTATTTTTAATTTTTTTCTTTTAATTTTTTTTTATATTTTTTTGCATTATTTTTAATATAAAAATTGTTTTTATTTTTTTAAATTAAAATATATATGAATTAATATTTTAAGTTGAAATAAAAATAAAAATAAAAATAAATAGAAGTATAAATAATAAGTGGGGTCATATGTGAGACCCATTTAAGAACTCAAAATGAATTCTTCCATTGGAATGAAAATGATGTTGGGTTCTTATATCCCATGTGACATCGTTGGATCCACCATATGATAGATAAGAACTAAATTGTGATTCTACCATTGTGGATGCTCTAAAAGATTCAATACAGTCAAAGTAAATATTATAAAATTACCTTCTTACCCTTCTTCTTGGAGAAAAATATTACAACCACTACCTTACCTTTATTAGTTTATATATATATTAAGATATATATTTTTAAAATTCATATTTAAAATTATTTTTAAACTTCAAAATAAATTTAACATATCTGTAAATTTTAAAATAATTATTTTTACTTTGATGTAAAATTAGCTAACACTATTTTAAGAAAAGAAACCAAAACTCACTACACGTAATTTTTTTTTTTGATCAATACTTACTACACGCATAGATGGCTAAGGTAACAAGAAAAGAGTAAAAGAAAATAAAAATCTAGAATTATCGGAAGAGCATGTCACTGGCACATGTACCAATTCAAGTGTGTGAACTGTGAAGGTGAAAGAATAAAAAAGGTGAATTCTCTCCGACCTTGCATAATTTCTGGGTAAAATTTACATTTTTTAGGTGACCCAATAAGATTGTACCAACTCATTTAATGAAGTCACATCACCCTTACATAAGATATATTTTAATATTTACATTTTGACCCACAGGAATCTATCTGCAAAATTAAAAGTTGCAGGTTCTCTAATCTTTTACAATTTATCTCTAGACCCTCAAGCCCCAATCTGCAAAATTGAAAAATCAAAATTGAACCCTAAGTCCCTAACACTCTAACTCAGACCAGTTCCTCCTTCCTTCCAAGCAACTTGAACCCTAATCCCCCATTGAAGCTAGCGCGAGCTCATTCCGCATGGCGGTGGCGAGATCATTCGGCACGGTTGTGGCGAGTTCTTACTGCAAGGCGGTGGCGGCAAGTCCATCCGTAGCCTATGTTCGCACGATGTCCATTATTCCTCAATGAAACCTTGCACCTAATATGAGTACAGTAAAATGGAGGTGTGGCAATACTAGGAAATATAAGATAAAATGCGCTAGAGACGAGTAAGAATTATCTAAATAATATTTGAGCTTGTCAAAGATTAGAATGCAAGTTAATTTCACTGGTGCTCGGTTCATTTGAATTAACAGAGTCAATAAGCTTAGGAGTGGCTTTTTATATTTTGTAGCTTCACTGGTTTATTGCTTGTTTTAAAAGTTTCCAATTGGAATATTTGATGTTGTTGGGTCGTTTATAGCACGAAGATGAACCTTTGCACCTTATCTTTCCAGTCGCTATGCGGAAGAGGTTGCCACCGTGCAGATAGATTGTAAAAGATTAGAGGACCTTCAACTTTTAATTTTATAGATAGGTCCTTGTGGGTCAAAATATAAATGTTAAAATATGTCTTACGTGGGGGTGATGTGGCTTCATTAAATAAGTTGGCCCAATCTTATTGGGCCACCTAAGAAGTGTAACATTTACCTAAAAATTATGCAAGGTTTGAGAGAAGTCACAAATAAAAAATCAGTCATAACAACTACTTAACTCGAAGCCAATAATCAAATGACATGTAAAACTCACCCTCAGCTACATCCCCGTACGTACATTTTAGTAATCTCGCTGATTACAGTTACACGCGCTCGCTTTTCGATCACACCTGCGATGGATAGGGTCTGGGTAGGGTACTATAGTCCTCATCCCCATACCTGCGTTTGAAAAACTTACCTGTACCCGGACTCATACCCGTGTGGGTAACAACTTTATTAATCCTTACCTGTACCCTATGGGTACCTAAGTACCCAGACCCAAACCCGTTACTGGCACTTTAACTAAAAAAAAAAGACAATAAATAACATAAATAACATTATAACTTAATTGAAAATATCCAAAATTCTTTCAAATCTATTCATGAAATATTATAAACCAAAATATTAAACTAACGAGCCCTAAGTTTAGAACTTTTACATTAATTTTATTCTTAAAAATTGATATATAATTATAATTATATATACTAATATAAATATATAAATATATAAATATATATGCGGGTATGGAGCGGGGTGAGTACAAGAGTATCCGTACCAGCACCCATACTGTCTCTTGTTTGCAGATAATTATCCATATCCGAGCCCATACTTATTAAGCAGGTAATTACCCTATCTATTATGAGTATTTTTTGTGGATACCCAGGTAATAGGGTCCAAATCGTCATCCTTAGGGTACGTTTGATTTGCAAAAATTCAGGGGACTGGAAAGCACAAAAATTTTTGTCCCCTGTTTGATTTGAAAATGATCAGGGGACAGGACAAAAAATGGGGTGAGGGACATGACAAAAACCCAGAATTTTGTCCCCCACCAAACCATGGGACAACTTTTTGTCCCATGGACAGACTAACAAAAGACAAAATTATCTTTACATCTCTCTTCTCTCTCTCTCTCTTCTCTCCCCCCTCTCTCTCTCCTCTCTTTCTCTCTCTCCCCTCTCTCTCTCTCTCTCCTCTCTCTCTCACTCTCACTCTCTCTCTCTCTCCTCTCTCCTCTCTCCTCTCTCCTAGGGATGTCAACGGGGCAGGGCGGGGGCGGGGGACACTGTCCCGCTCCCCGTCCCCGCCCCCCAACTTCCCCCCCGTCCCTGTCCCCGCTCCCCGTCGTGGGGGGTTTTTCTCCCCTGTCCCCGTCCCCACGGATCCCCGCAGTCCCCGCAGGGACCCGAACATTCATAAAGAATTTGCAAAACAATAAATTAAAATCCAATAAAATTCAAAAAAGTCTTAAATTTAATACTCTTGCTGCATGAAAATAACACCACCTCCTGTCTACAACCAGTAAACCATTATGTTAGGTGATCTAACTTTACACCAGAATAAATAGACAGCATTAGCCTCCCACAAAGATGAAATTTCGTGTACAAAATTAAGACCAAGGCATATTAAACAGCCCCTAAACAGAACCCTCGATGGAAAGCCAATTCCTATTTCCATAAAGTTAATTAAAAAGAAAGAATGATATTGGTATGACTTATTTTAGATAGTTAATATAGGCACCTAACAATGGAGATATGTGCCTCTAATTGCAAGAATGAGAGTAAAGCAGGAACAACAGATAGCAACACCAACGCAGGAACACACACCTATGGTACACACAGGAACCATAAAGAAGCCTAACCCAGAACACAACAGATCAAAAGGCTAAACCAGGTACACACAGGAACAACAAAACCAGTACAGCAGAGCAGTAATTGCATCAATATACAAGGAATAAAAACATAGAAACATTAAACATAAAGGCATTAGATCTCGCATCTCCTGAGCAACGCTTTAAAGCTGCAGAGACGCGAGCAGATGAGCTGAGACGGCCTGTGGCGTGCGGTGGTCGGTCGACGAATAGACGCAGATCGCTGTGGCGAGCAGACGCGAGCGGCGAAACCAACAGATGCGGCGAGAAGATACGAGCAAAGGCTAGCAGACGCGGCGGTGTGCGGTGGGTCTAGCCGTCTGCGGTGCGGCTTAGAGCACTAAGGAGCTAGGGTTACCATGAGTCAAAATGTTGAAGGAAAATGAACGAATATGAAAACATAATCAGTTAAAAAAATAAATATGAAAACATCATCGGATCTGGACTCTTCTTCTATTAAAAAAAAATGTATATTTAGGATTTTCCCCCTCTAAATAGACATTAAAAGACAAAAAAAAACATGTAGTTATAATTTAATATAATATATATTAAGGATAATTATGTAATTTATACGGGGCGGGGATCCCGCGGGGCGGGGGGAATGGTCCCCATCCCCGTCCCCGAATTGACCACGGGGGGATTTCCTCCCCCATCCCCGTCCCCGCGGGGTAAATTTCCCCGCCCGCAGGGCCCCGAATGGGGCAGTCCCCGCTGGGATCCCCACACATGGGGGGAAATTGCCATCCCTACTCTCTCCCCCTCTCTTCTCTCTCTCCCCCTCTCTCTCCTCTCTCTCCTCTCTCTCACTCTCTCCTCTCTCTCTCCTCTCTCCTTTCTCTCTCTCTATTGTCTATATTTATATATTAAATAATATAATATATATATTATAAAGGGTATTCCGATAAATTTAATATTATTTTGTTTGTGTTATCCATTATTCATCAAACAATATATAAGACAAAGAATTGTCCTGTGACTCAAGGATTTATCCTGTGCTGTCCTGATACCTTTTGCAAATCAAACGCACCCTTAATCACACCCACCCCTCCCGACTCATTCCTCGCGTCACAAATCCGTACTTTGAAATCTCTCGTTCGAAATCAGAAATCTAGGGACAGAACAGAACCGAACTTACGAAATTTATAAAATCACCCCGTCTGATTATTTTTTAATTATTCATAAGCACTGGCTTACCCATTGGATAGTTCCATTTTTGACCTTTCGTTTTCTGGATCTAGGGTTTCTCTTCTGAGTTTTGACACCTTGCTCTTCAAATTCATCATCATCTCCTTGATCGACGTCATCAAACCCTAGCAATCACAACCAGATTACTCTATTTCTGAGACAAAAAACGAATCAATCACCAGATTACTGTTTTTCCCTGACCGAATCGGGGTTTGATGATCCATGCACACCCAGCAAGTGTAGGGTTTTCGGATTGTTTATTTTTTTTCCATCTCCATCACCATCATCATCACCAATCATGGATCTAAAATTCCTCTGAAAATAGAGGGCCTAATACATTTTTCTATATATTATATTTTGACTTTTGTTGCTGATAATGCAAAAATTGGGATGAATCTAAAGCATTCTTGACGACTACTTGAAAGAAATTTGGAATTTTGATGAAAGCCCTAATGAGACTTGACTTGAGTTTGTGATTTGAAGGGACCAAAAAGGGAAAAAATGTATAACTCGGTGGTTTACCATGGGGAGATGGTGTTGGGGGAGGTAGAGATATACCCAGATGAAGAGAACAAGAAGAGAAGCATGATGATGATGGATTTGAAGCAAATCAGAATAACACACTTCTCAAAACCCAGTGAGAGATGTTCTCCCCTTGCAGTGCTTCACACCATTAGCTCATGTGGTGTTTGCTTCAAAATGGAGTCAAAGACTTTGCTGACACAACAGCAACAACAACAACAGGACCCGCTCTTTCACTTGCACTCCTCCTGTATCAGGGAAAACAAGGTATAACAGCCAAAACTTGCAAAAGTAAAACCTCATTAAAGTACTCAACTTTTAAACTTTCACAATGACAGAAACAACCTATATCCCAAAATCAACAACATATGGACTCTGGACAGAATCTCAGATGACTTGGCTTGACTTATCTTGAAAGTACACTGATTCACTGAAATATCTGGCAACCCAGAATTTTTGTTAATAGTTGTCTTAACTCTTATCAGATCTGCTGTTTTGAACCACAAATGTTGTGGGAACTGCTTCATTGAACAACCCAATTGAATGACTTGACCTCACACTGATACATTATTTCAGTTTCACCCCAGTTGGGTTATGAAGGCTGACTCTTGTTTCTTGTTGATCATACAGCATTGTTGCCAAGGCTTGCTTGTTAAGATGGATAGCATGTGATGATAGTCAAATGTAGTGTCTCTCTATGGTCCATGTTATAGTTTTTTGCTGATGAAGAAATCTTAAAATTTATTGAAAATCTAAACTGCAGTCTAATGTACTAGGATATTTTCCAAACCTAGAAACAGAATAGCAAGTCTGTTAATCATATTCATGTATCACTACACCTAAAGATGTGTGTAGGGCTGCTTATGACATCATGATTAGACAGATTAGCCATTAGAGCCATTCCTGATATTTTCATAATGGGTTTTAGAGATGCCCTGCAGCATATCTCTTATTGTTTTAGCACACTATCCATCTTTAACATTCTCCCAATGACCACTGGTTTAAAACGTGTCAAGTTTTATTTCTTTTTGCATTCTTGTTATTAATCATGATCTCAACATTGGCTCTTGCAGACTGCTGTAGTGCCACTACGTGGGGAAGAAATACATCTGGTTGCAATGTATTCACGGAGTAATGATAGACCATGTTTCTGGGGATTTATTGTTGCATCAGGACTTTACAATTCATGCCTTGTGATGTTAAATCTTAGATGTTTGGGCATAGTGTTTGATCTGGATGAAACTCTTATAGTAGCAAATACAATGCGCTCCTTTGAGGATAGAATTGAGGCGCTCCAGAGAAAAATAAACTCTGAGATAGATCCACAACGAATTTCTGGTATGCAGGCAGAGATCAAGCGCTACCTAGATGACAAGAGTATATTGAAGCAATATGCTGAAAATGATCAAGTTGTTGATAATGGGAAAGTGATAAAAATTCAATATGAGATTGTTCCAGCATTGTCTGATATCCATCAGCCAATAGTCCGACCACTAATACGGTTACAGGAAAAGAACATTATTTTGACACGCATCAATCCACAGGTATGTAATTTTTCTTTATCCATTATTTGATTGCATCTACTGTCACATATTGGTATTTGTGCATCTTCTTTTTGAATTATTAGTCTATATTGATCCTGTGCTCAAATGATATTTCTAGTTATTTCTCCGTTGGTTAAAAAAAAAAACAATACTTTTACCGCCTTTCCTATTGTTCAGACTGGAGAGTAATAATCATATTACATTATAGTGTTTTCTAATACCCTAACCTGTTTAGGTTTCTGTGCCAGAGGCTTTTAATTTTTGATTTGATGATTTCAACAGAAATTGATATGTCGTGTTTCATATAGTTTCTTACCATATATAAGCATATAGACTTGTCAGAATGATTAGTCTAACAAAAATGTGTCTTTGGAAAGATTCGTGATACAAGTGTCCTTGTGAGGTTGAGACCTGCATGGGAAGATCTCCGGAGCTACCTGACTGCAAGAGGCCGCAAGCGTTTTGAGGTTTTTGTTTGCACAATGGCAGAAAGGGACTATGCACTAGAAATGTGGAGACTTCTTGATCCAGATTTGAATCTGATAAATTCTAAAGAACTATTAGATCGCATTGTATGTGTCAAGTCTGGTAAGTAGCATTTTTTTCCACTATTATTTTTGTTTTCAAATGAGAAGCAACTTTATATATGTAATGGTGTTGCTAAAAGAACTAAACATGCAAATGTAGAGGATGACGATGACAACTTGTATTTGAAATTTAAAATCCATGCCTTCTAAGTTTGATGTGGAAATGTGAATTGTCTATGCTTGATAATATACCATATGCCTATTTTTTGGCTGCTGCTGTTTCCTTTACTTGTGATGCTTCCTGTGTGTCTCAATATATTATAATAGGTTTGAAGAAGTCATTGTTCAATGTATTCCAAGTTGGCTCATGCCATCCAAAGATGGCGTTGGTAATTGATGATCGCTTGAAAGTGTGGGATGAGAAAGACCAACCAAGGGTGCATGTCGTCCCTGCATTTGCTCCATACTATGCTCCTCAAGCTGAAGTAAATTCACTTGCCTATATAGTTGGGTTCTCATTATCTTCAGATTCATATATAGAATTTCATTATTTCTTTAGTGTTATGAACTGATTAAACCTATTTGTGTTGTAGGCTAGCAATGCTATCCCTATCTTGTGTGTTGCAAGAAATGTCGCTTGCAATGTTAGGGGTGGCTTCTTCAAGTAAGCTAATCCTTTTAAAATTTATCTTGAATAGGCTTCTTTGTAAGAGAGAGGAGGGGGGGGGATGCAGACAGTTCCCTTTACAAATCAAATTGTGGCAAACTTCTTTTTGATAGTTAGAACTTATTTTTGAGCACTTGGCTTTTCTCCAATCAGTATAAAGGTAACATGCATCTTGGACCTGATTGTGACCTTTGATTTGGTGACAGAGACTTCGATGATGGTCTTCTACAAAAGATTCCTCATATTGCTTACGAAGATGATGTCAAAGATATACCTTCTCCTCCTGATGTGAGCAATTATCTAGTTTCAGAGGTTAGTATATGCTGTGCATGTATAAGATTTTAAGTATACACATGTCATTAACTATAACCTGCTAGGTTATGCTACGTTGAAATTTAAGCATAAAGCGAATATGTGATTGATGCATCTGTGATTAATATATGTGTCTGTTTATGTTTTACTGTTGTTCAGGATGATGCATCTGCTTCCAATGGAAATAAAGATTCACTTCTATTTGATGGCATGGCAGATGCTGAGGTAGAAAGAAGATTAAAGGTAACAGCTGGAGTATCATTGAATGTGAGGCCTGTGATTTATGTATCATGTAACATTGAGTTTGTTATCTTTGTTGTGTCTGTATTTGCTTTTAGGATGCAATATCAGCTGCTTCAATTATCCCCACAATTACTGGTAATATAGATCCCAGGCTAGCTTCATCTCTTCAATACACAATGATGTCTTCTTCTGGTACAGTTCCACCCCCAACAGTACAACCATCTGTGATGCAAATAACCAATGTACAGTTCCCTCAACATGCTAATCTAGTTAAGCCAATGGGCCAAGTTGCCCCAGAACAGAGCTTGCATAGTTCTCCTGCCAGAGAAGAGGGCGAAGTACCTGAATCAGAACTAAACCCGGACACAAGGCGTAGGCTTCTCATATTGCAACATGGGCAAGATACAAGGGAGCGCACATCAAGTGAACCTCCATTTCCCATAAGACATCCCATACAAGTTTCGCCTCCACGTGTCCCTTCACATGGGGGATGGTTCCCTGTAGAAGAGGAAATGGGTCCACAGCAACAAAATCGAGTAGTACCTAAAGAATTCCCTGTTGAGTCTGAACCATTGCGTATTGAGAAGCACTGGCCTAATCATCCATCCTTCTTCTCCAAAGTTGACAATTCTATTTCGTCTGATAGAATTCTCCCTGAGAGCCACCAAAGATTGCCAAAGGAGGTAATGTTTATAATATATTTCACTGTAACTGTTATGTCTGAGGTTCTGCTGAAGGGTCTTACTTTTGGATTATTTAGTAATTTAGTTAGTTAAGCATACTAAAGATAATTTCTTTGCAGGTGTATCATAGGGATGATCGCAAAAGATTAAACCATGCACTCTCTAGCTACCATTCTTTCTCCGGTAACCTATAGCACTTGGAACTGAATATTTAATTGATTCTATTGTTTTGTGTTATCATTACAATGACATGATATCACAGTTGTTATGAAGGTGATGACATTCCCTTGAGCAGTTCATCTTCCAGCAGCAGGGATCTTGAGTCTGAATCTGGACGTTCTCTATTTTATGCAGATACTCCAGCTGGAGTATTACAGGAAATCGCACTTAAGTGTGGAACTAAAGTGAGTAGAAATCTGCAAGAAAATAATTTGATTGCATCACTGCGTTGATTATTATCGCGATGTACTATTTAAAGTTTCTGTTGCTTTAATGTGAATAGGTGGAATTCTGGTCATCTTTAGTTGCTAGCACAGAACTGCAATTCTCCATTGAGGTATCTTTCACTCTGGGCAGCAAGACCTTCTTATTCCTTGTTGATTATGTTTGCATGAAATTTTTATATTATATTTCTTCTGGAAATCAGGGTTATTTATGAAATAGTCTGATTTCCAGTCATTATGATAAAAAACATTCTTTTCAAAATCAGTGAATCTGCTCTGTGATATTTGTTATTTGTGTACTTAATTAACTGGAAGAAGCTAATTTTGACCATAATAGTGATAAACCTTCTTTAATTATTTGACTTCCATATACTGAACACAGGGTTTGGTGTCCTATGTCCTATGTTTTGATAATTAGATTTGGAGTTGTTGGTTTTATTGTTTTTTTAATCTGAAAAACGAACCAAGTAATCTAATATTTTCTTTAGGTCTTTGGATCAAATTTGGTTTCATATTGCTTCCTATTGAGTGGTGTCACTTGCTGAAATATGTCCTTCGTTCTATTTATTGATATGCCTTAATGAACTTAATGTCATTCTTATTTGCAGGCATGGTTTGCTGGAAAAAAAATTGGTCAAGGAATTGGTAGAACTAGAAAGGAAGCCCAACAGAAGGCTGCTGAGGATTCTATCAAACAATTAGCTGGTAAGATTTTTTTTTTTCTTTATCTGGGAGGGTGGATGAAGAAATTCACTAAGACAGAGAAGATGATAACAATTAACAAAGATGTTTTAATTGTCACTTAATACAGCATTATATTTTGACAATTTTTTATGTTGTTTTCATAGATATATATGTGTGTCGTGTGAAGGCTGATTCTGGTTCCACTTATGGCGATGCGAGTGGGTTTCCTAGTGCAAAGGACAATGGTTTTGTAAGTAGTGTTAATTCTCTTGGTAATCATCTATTGCCTAAAGAAGAATTGGTCTCATTTTCAACTGCATCGGAACCATTAAGGATTTTAGATCCTAGATTTGAAGGCTCTAAGAGGTCAACGGGTTCAATTTCTGCCCTCAAAGAATTGGTAAGCTTTTTAATAAATAGGGCCATTTACTTGCATTAAACTCTGTTAAAGTTGGTCTTGACATGCTATAAATTCTGCATCCAACTTCTTTAGTGCATGATGGAGGGTCTTGGTGTCAGTTTTCAATCTCCGCCTGCTCCAGTGTCAGCAAATTTTGTACAGAAAGATGAAGTACATGCACAGGTTTGTAATTGATATGATTCATTAGTCTGAACAGATTGAGTTAAATCATTAATTTCATTAAATTGTTGAATGTTTATGTTTTTCTCCTTTCCCCCATTATAAACTTGTTATTGGTTTATGATTTTCAGTTTGTTGTTCCTTGTAGATGCAGAGCTTACCCTTTTTTGTTTTTTTTTTCCGTTGGTGTCCTGGATTTTTATCTATATATTTGGTCCATTAGGCAGTTAGTTGTTCCCCGGATGAAATTGTAGAATATATTACTATAGTTGCTTTCCCTTTTATTTATGTGGCTTATAATTCTTTTTGTTTTGAGGAGGGGGGTTGAATAGTTGCTGGTGTAGGAGCATTGGATGGAAATTCTCTTTTACTATTTGAAATCTGGGTTCAGATGTACTGGGTAGTAGTTTTTGCAAACAGCATACCTGTAGTTGTAGGGCTTATAGAATGTGGAGGAAGCCTTCTCTGCCAGAATACATTTCTATGTTCTCGGTTTTCCCCTGCATTGTAAATTAATGTTTAGTTCTGTTTCTTTTTTAATAAAAATATCTGACAGTTTAAACAATGTTCTGATATTTTAGGTCGAAATAGATGGTCAGGTCTTTGGCGAAGGGATTGGATTAACATGGGATGAGGCTAAAATACAGGTATCTTATTTTCTTTAGTTATGAAAAATTACTTAGGATGCACACGTCCCTTTTTTTATGAATTTGATTATCTTCTCTCGTATGGTGTTCGAGCACTATAACGCAGTTGTTTTCTTCAGGCTGCCGAGAAGGCACTCGGAAATCTAAGAACGATGCTTGGTCAAGGCACTCAGAAGTGGCAGGCTTCTCCCAGGTCTGTGTGCTTCAAATCAAATTGAGTTTATTTGGTGCAGTACAAGCTATCTTGTTTGGTTGACCAGACCAATATGTACAAATTTCAGTCAATATTATGGAGAAAACTGATTAAACAAAGCCAATGAATTACTTTTTATTTTTATTGTGTGAATCAGGTCAATGCGAGGATTGTCAAATAAACGTCTGAAGCAAGAATATCCCCGAAGTCTGCAGCGGATTCCGTCATCTGCTAGATATCCCAGGAATGCTCCTCCCGTTCCTTGAAAGAGGGACAGAGTTTTTCATCTTAATCACTATGGCCTTTGTTGGGACATGTATGTATATCTTACTGAAGCAATGATACTTATAGTGGCTGTTGGATGGAACTGCCAGTTAAGTGGGTGCTTGGCCTTTCATATCAGTCTTTTTGATACCTTGTCCAATGCCAAGTAGAACACTCACTTTCTGCATCAAATTTAACATCCTCACTCAAGTGGGGTGAGATACTGGACCAAGATTTTGTAAGATATTCACATCTTGGTCCTCCCAGGGCCTTTTTACAGTTGAAGTCGGTTTCCACTAACCTTTCATGCCACACTGACAATTGTATAACGAGGCAGCCTTCTGAAGACACTGGTATTGAAGGAGGTTTTCGAAGTACAGTTTTTCACTTGTGATAATCTGTGATTTTTCTTTTCTAAGTCTTGTGGGGAGAGAATTATTACTTTCTGTCAGTAGAAATCTCTCACAATTAATCACTTGTGCATGTATCTGAAATTTGATGCAAATGAAATTTTAAAAGATTCGAGCTGTGCAAGATTACTCTTGGCTAAATACTTAATTGCAGCTTTAAGGACTATTTATGCTCACTATTAATATTATATTAAAGTATATCGTTCATACATGTGATTGGTCCGAGTGATAATGTGTTCGGGTCACTTAAGCAGATGGTCATGAGTTCGACTTTTGATTCTTGTGTATGAAGAAAATCTTATTGGGAGGGGGCAATCTTTAAATGCCGTCTAGGTATCCCGATGGAGATTAATCACTGTTTATGATGATGGATAATTTATATCAATAACACGGTTAAAAAAGATAAAAAATAAATTGCTCATAACTTTGTTGAAAAAAAATGGATGGATAAATACATACATAATTGGATGGCTGAAAATGATTATGCGAGTTAGGAAAGGATGTAGAGATAAGTCGTACTGAGGTGTACTGAATTTAGGTATATGACTTTTCAAAACTCACAGTTCAACCAGAATAATTACTTTGTTTATGTATTTATGAAGGAATTGACATTTTTCTAAGTGGTTCTCGGTAATTTATTAATATAAAATAGTCACATACTTGAAACAAAGAAATGCACTGTTCTAACTTATTAGGGGGAAAAACAAAGAAAGAACGTTTTGCTCTAATCAGGCATGATTTATTAATCAGTATGTGATCCACATTGAAGAGAAAAGACAATGAAATGTAAGCTCTGAACCCTCAAGCTAAATGCCCAAATGTTATACATCTCTAGCAGAGCCAGGGTATAAGGAACCCATAATACTAAAAAAAATCTAAAGAAAATATATATATTTTATTTTATGAATAAAGTCTATATATCTCTAGCATTGTCAATGATAATGTTGAACTTTTTCTAATTTTAATATAAAAATATTGTACTGATATTGAATAAAAAGATTAAACCAAAAAAGGATTAATATTATCTCTAATATTTTTGTTATATTCAATTATTATTACCATATGATTGGTCCGAGTGATAACGGGTTTGAGCCTCTTGAATAAGTGGTTATGGTTCGATCCTCAACTCTTGCGTATGAAAAAAAACTTAATTGGGAAAGATCGACCCTCCAATGTCAGTACTCAGTACCATCTAGGAACTTGAGAGAGTAGTCTTCGCAGTTTCGCACGGGATATTTTGATAAATAAATTAAAATATTCAATTATTATTTTCGATTGTCTTTGGTATTCACCGTTAAGTACTTAAAAAGTCTAAGAAAGTTTGGGGACAGTGCTCCACTTCCGTCTCTTTCCACTCCTATTCTATCCAAGCAGCCAGCACCGTACGCATTTCACGGTAGAGAGAGAAACCCGCAGACATGTCTTCCTTCGGTGCCTTCACCGACGACTCGAACGTCAACTCTTCTTCCGACCACCACTTCGCCGCCGAGGAGGAGGACCAAGACCAAACCTACTCCGGCTACGGCGGCTACTCCAGCTTCACCGGAGGATTCTCCCCCGAGGGTGACGTCACCATCGATCACACTGCCGCCGCTTCGCCGGAGACCTACGGGTTCAGTGATCCGAATCCTGGTTACTCTGAGTCTCCCTTCGAATCGGTCACCGTAGAGAATGGAAATGATGATGAAAACGGAAACGGCTACGGCGACGGCGATGGTGTTTTTGTCTCCGATGGCCCTGTGCTTCCGCCGCCCGGTGATATGGAGCCGGAGGAAGGTTACGCCCTTCGGGAGTGGCGCCGGTGAGTGCTTGCAATTTCTTTTCTCTTGTTTACTTTTTGCGTTTGTTTGGTAAATTTGTCAGATCTTGCTTGAATCTGCTTAGATCTGTCATGATTTTGCTTTAATCCACAAGTTTGTAACATATTTGGTCACCAAGTTTCTTGCGGTTACTCCTAAGTAGTTAGGATCTGGAATCAGGAATAAGGAAGGTTGACCTTGTCTGTAGTTAGTTTATCCGGTTTTACTGAAATATTTAGTTTAGCTGTGGTAACTGCCTAACTGGTAAGATATGAAGATGTGATTTTTCCTTTAGATTTAGTATAATTGTATGCTAGGGAGGAACTGATTTGTATTCACCAGTTGCAAAGGGTATGTTTGGATGCGGGAGTTTGGAAGGGAGGGAGGGGAATAATCAATTTTTCACTTAGGCAAGTTGGATCTATACAGTCTATAGTTATCGTGTGGTGAGGTATTTTTTAGGTTAAATTCCATGGTGCAGAAAACCTCTGTCTGGGATTTTCGATCTCATAGCATATTCTACAATTTGTAGGGTCTGTCTTGTGTGCTCTCTTTATTGGATTAAATGTTAGTGGAAGAATAATCGTTGTTTGACCCTTTGCCCTCTGGAGTGAGATGATCATATACTCAAATTGACACTGATAGTATTTAGTTTTACGTCTTTCCAGTTAGATCAGGGAAGCAATTTACAAAGAACTAGGTGATGATAAATCTTGATGAGGATTGCTTCAGAATCAGTTCCTCCTGAACAAATTTCCTGGACTTTGTGAGAGTGCTATGGAAAGTATGGAATGAAGGGCAATTCTGTGGTACCCATATTTTTATCCAGGGTATGGTACCCATCAAGCATTTCAATGGATTTTTTTTATTTTTTATTTTTGTAATAAATTAAAATATTTATTATGAGATCAACATTCAATGAATGCTTATCTTCTCAGCAGGATTACCCTACCCATCAGGGGTACTATAGAAATGACCTATATTGAAAGCTAGTAGAATTTAATCCTGTGTGCTTTCCTTAAACAGATCATGATAGCAGATTTTTCTCTCCTTTCTCTTTCATCCTTCCATGTACTTAAGCGAATAATGGGTGTTGTGTGAATAACTAGAAAAGAAGTTAACACTTATAAATTTGTGCTATATTATGTGTTAAAAAAAACTAAAAAAGAAATTAACTCTACAAATCTGTTACGAGTGTTATCAGATGCTAGGTTGAAATTGATTTGTGATAGGATTGTGGACCCAACTGCTAATATTGGGCCCATAGACCTAAACCCATTTGAGGAGGGAACATCAAATAGGATGGAAAGTTAGTTAGAGGAGAGAGAAAATAGATCTTGATTCTGTCTAAATAGAGAAGCTTGAGAGGGAGAGAGAATTATGTATATTTTACAGTTTTTCAGTTTATAGCTTGGGACCTAAGGAACTCTCCTTGGCTGGGAGGGATTGCTCTTACCTTTTTCTGTCATAATTCCAGTTTTCTTCTTAACTCAACCACTATTTCTCTTGATAGGATTCTAATTCCTATCATTTTGTATCCACCAGTTCTAAAGGTATCTTTGGATTGAGGAGTTTGGAGGGGAAGGAAAGGGAGGAATTAATTTTATACTTATGGAAGTTGGATCTAAGTGTATTATGGAATGAGAGGGAGGATCTAATTTTATACTTATGAAAATGATCTTTGGAATTAATTATACTTATGGAAGTTGGATCTCTACACTAGTTATTGTGTGGTGAGGTATTTTTTGGGTAAAATCCATGGTGCAAAAAACTTTAGGTAGCAGCTCAGACTGGAATTCCGATCCCAGTGCAGATTCTACAATTTGCTGGGTCTGTCTCATGCGCTCACTTTATTGTAGTAAATGTTAGTGAAAGACTGATCACTGTTTGACCTTTTCCCTTTTAGAGTGAGATTAACATGGGCAAGGTGACAATATTTTATTTACCATAAACTTAGATCAGGAAAACAATTTACCAAGAACTAGGTGATGACAAATCTTGATTAAGATTGCATCAGAATCAGATCCTCCTGAACACATTTATTGGATTTTGTGAGTGCTACTGAGAGTATGGTATGAGAGCTGTATAACATTTAATCTTCTGTTCTTAAAAATAGGACATCATGGGAGACCTTTTCTATCCTTTTCTCTTTCTTCCTTCAATGTACTTCAGGGAGTAAAACATATCGGACAATCTGATTATTTGAGTTGCAATAATGTGTAAAAAAACTTAGAAATAAAATAATTAACTCGTAACTCTACATTATCAGATGCTATAATCAGGTCTCCCCTTGGCCCTTGCCCTTGCACAAATATTCCTCCCATGTCTTTTTAGAGACAATTGAACTTTCCTTCCTTGATTTATATGGTTTTACAATTAAAACGTTCTTCTATCTCTTATAACTGTGGCACATTACCATGCTATTTCTAGTCAATTTTGCCAACAGTGGCCAGCCATTTGACATGGGATTGAAAGTGATAATATTTGATATATCATATGCCCAACTGGTCTAGGATTGGAAACAAAAAATTGCGTTGTTTTGATTTACATACTGCATAGTTCTAGCCTTCCTGTTGCATTAAGTAGCAAAACAGAAATTAGATTGTAATTACTAATTTGATATGAAATATTTATGTGAGTTGCATGATGCATAACAGAACTACAAACCCAAAAACAGAACTGAGAATTTTATTCAATGGTTGACCGAAAATGAACAAGAAAAGGAGAGTGATCTCCTCCAAGGGTTTCCCCTTTCATAAACAAACTACAATCTTTTGAATGCCTTCCCTCTACCCCTTTCCCCTTTCCTCCCTCTATTTATCTAATTGATCCCCTCTAACTAGACTAACTGTATTCTAAGCGTTACCCCTCCTCTCTCTCTCTCCCCTTCCCCTTCTATCCTAACATAAACAGGTAAAAGTTATGTTGTTTTAAGCCTAGATGCAGTATTTAGAGTTTTAGATACCAACAATGCCTGCAGGGTGCTATTTGCAAGAACGACCTAAAATAATAGGGCAATGCGACATTAATATATTTAATATCATAAATAAATTTTATGCAAAAGCTAACTTAATGCCATTTATATAAATCCTATTTGTATGGTTATTGAGGCAAAATTATCCTCGATCTTAATGAAGAATTATTATTTTTCTTAATTTCTGATCTTAAGCCAATAAACATTTAAGATCATTTGCAAGTTTGCTAAGTTCTCAACAAAAAATGAATGTCTCTTTGATTTTCATTATACAGTCAAAATGCCATTCAGCTAGAGGAGAAGGAGAAAAAGGAAAAAGAAATGAGATTGAAGATTATTGAGGAAGCTGAGGAATATAAGGTGGCTTTCTATGAGAAAAGAAAGCTTAATGTTGAGACCAACAAGGTTCAAAATAGAGAAAGGGAGAAGGTAACTCTTACTTGCATCATGTTATCATCTCGTCTGATGTAATCCTTTTTTTGCTCTTTTAATTGTAGAACATGAAATTTGTTTGTGGAGCAGTTATTCTTGGCCAATCAAGAGAAGTTTCACCAAGAGGCAGACAAAGCTTATTGGAAAACAATTGCAGAGCTCGTTCCTCGCGAGGTACCCAACATTGAAAAGAAAAGAGGTAAAAAGGATCAGGAGAAGAAGCCATCAATTACAGTTATCCAAGGCCCAAAGCCTGGCAAACCCACGGATCTTTCTAGGATGCGGCAGATACTGTTAAAGCTGAAGCATACACCACCACCTCACATGATTCCTCCACCACCTGCTCCTGCTAAAGATGCAAAAGACGGTAAGAATGAAAAGGAAACAGCATCTACAGCAACTGGATCCGCAGCAGGTGCACCTGCATCACAACCAAAGGATGCCACCTCCAACGGCTCTTCAGATGTACCTCAGAAAGAAGCTTCTGCCACCGAGGAGCAGCCTGCTGCATAATTCTGCATATCATACTTAAGTTCCCCCAATCTTTCTTCTGTTATCCCTTCCCCCTGCAGTCTTTGATGAATCTTTTTGTACTGCTATTAGCTTCTAATGCTTATTGGTTGCGTTTTATTTGTATGAATTAAATCCATTATTGACAATTATGACATGAAGATCCAATGTTTATGGATTTAAATCATCCTTCTAAAGAAAGAGTATTTGTTTTGACTGTATGATCATGGGACTAGTGGCATCAAATAGAATGTTTTATCTTTTCCAAGAGTTAGGATTTCCATTGGACGCACTTGATTCTAGTCTTATTATTCATAAGTAATCCATAGGCTGATAGGCATAGGAATGGACATATGCTGTATCGTTAAGGGGAGGCACACCGATCCACGAGTTATCAGACTTCCATTCTGACCGTTTATGGATGTCAAATGTGATGTAGCACACCTTGCTGAGGTTTTAAGCTTACTAGCCTAATTGTTCGTTTTACTGGAAAGAGTTAAAATTTCATAGTTGTGCGTATTACAGAGCACGTGAGAAACACAGCGACAGACAGCAACTTGACTAGTCTCTTTGTATTGCTATCCATGGGTATTACATATGAGAGAAATTCTTATGTAATTTACTGGAAGGGACAATAGAATCCATTGCGTTTTTATGCGGTAGAACTTGTGACTTGTATTTCAAGCGAACTCTGCACCCCAATTTCCTATATCATAAGGAGTAAAACTAGTGTAAGATAAATTTGAAACAGACATACAGCAGCCAGCAGGGGCACGAAGTTAGATAAATGAACAAAAGAAAGAAGATAGTATCCAGTGAAAAAAAAAAAAAAAAACTCAAGTCTTTTTTCCTTTTGCTCACATAAGGAACTAATTACTTAATCGCCATCACCGTGGGGTCACCTGAGTAATACTGACAGAAGAAGTACTAATCTGACAAATTGTAGAATCAGAGGGTGACTTCTTTTGAGAGGATGCTCCTGGATCCATGAAGAATCCTGGTGCTGTAAGTTGCTCCTCATTGATCTGAATTTCCTTGGAGAGCATATCAACGACCTGGGTCATCAATGGCCTTCTGCTTTGCTGCTGACTGTGTGCAGAAAAATGCTACCTTGATGTACTTAATTACCTCTTTCTCAGGAAATTCTTTCATGTCTGGATCTACAAGCTCTAACAGTTTCTCCTCTTCATAAAGTTGCCATGCCTGTTAAAGCAAATATCATTATCTCCAATAACAGAACACCTTGCAAATATTTGTCCAAGAAAAAACTTAGGAATATTTCATGTTATGAGGAACACGTAGTTAATGGAAATTGACCCATCTGTTTTACTATTGTTTTTCTGTTTTCATCAGCAAAAAATGATTCATTATTACAGTTTAGAAACCCTTGAGAGAATTGGAGTAAAATTTAATAATCAGTGCATCTTAATAATTAAGGATATGTCAAGACTTGATAGGCTAAATATTATTAACTTAAAGAATTACAAAACATAAAATGTATAAAATGATGCAAAGTAACTCATAAATACAAGGAAATTGAGACTTATGTACCCATTCCAAGAGGAATTTGTATGATCCTCCCCTGTTTGTCTTGGCACTGCTTTTGCCACTCATTATCTCAAGTATAAGAACCCCAAAACTGAATACATCAGCCTTCATAGTTAACTGGCCACCTAATGCATATTCCGGTGCTAAGTAACCACTGCATAAATGGACACCAAAGGCAGGGTATAGTATTAATCAGTTCCATAGTCCAAGTATAAACTGAACAATTTTCAGACTGCATTATTCTGATGAATCCTTTCCTATGCTAATATGCAGTCTAGCTTTTCTCAATATTGAAAGGTTTTATTTGTCTGATGCCTGAAGCTTCCATCAATGGTTTCCAAAAGCATAATCTAATTTAAACTTTACTTTCCATATATAGCCGTATTCACATGTGTGCCCCTTGCATATTGTTGGAGGCATAAGCAAGTGCAATAAAATCATGGACATGATATTACAAAATCTAGCAACTGGTACATTGACAAAACATAATTTTATATTTCTTGCGAACTCGGCTACCATACGTAGATGATGAAATGATGAAAGATCACATTAATTATTTTATGAGCGACTGTAGCTATTAAAACAACAATCAAAATAGAAATCTTCCAAAATTATGGGAAAAGATAAAACAAAAAATAACTAAGAATCTGAGATATAACATACGTTGTTCCCGCAATTCTTGTGCTAATGTGAGTGATGTCATCTGGAAATAACTTAGCTAACCCAAAATCGCCTATTTTTGGATTGAAGTCTCTGTCGAGTAGTACATTACTAGCTTTGATGTCTCTGTGCACAATATGTGGCACAAGTTCTTCGTGAAGAAATGCAAGACCCTTAGCAGTACCCACACAAATAGCAGATCTTTTTTTCCAGTCTAGTTGAATGTTTGCACTCCTTGTGCCTACAAAAAGATGGAAAAAGAAAAGAAAGGTTACATGTTTCATTCTTTCATCTGCATTTGGATCTTAATTTGTCACTTCATAATTCAAACCAAGCAGTAGTCAAATTTACCGAGTAATGCATTATCAAGGCTGCCATTTTCCACATACTCATAGACTAATGTACGACTAGGTCCTTGAACACAGCATCCAATCAATTCAACAAGGTTTGGATGCTTAACATTTGACAAAGTATTGATTTCACTAAAAAATTCACGAACTCCCTGCCTTGAACAAGCTGAAAGGGTCTTCACTGCTACTCGTCTTCCATCTTTCAAGGTTCCCTAGTAAAATTGGAAAATGGGTATTTAGAGTGGCTTAACAATCAATAAGAGCATGAAATGATAAATGTGATGTCATTTCTTGGCACCTTATACTCTTACTCAGCTTAAGTAAGCTAGCACATACAATGCTTATTTTGTGAAATAGAAAGGAATGGAAGGATTTACTTCTTGATGCTAAATTGCTAAAGTAATATTCATGTTATGTTAGCATAACATTGAAGTATTCCCTGCACACAGATCAGAAGAACTCTAACTGCGCCTCGTGGGAATTGGCACAGTTTAGATCTGATAGTCTTAGCCTAATGTATGAAATCATGATTCCGAGATGCCAACCAAGGTTGCAGGAAATATTTTAACTTGCAAAGCTGGATGCTGAACAGTGAACGATGCACCAGAATTGAATTCTTCATTTTTAATATATAAATAAGAGAATCAAATCAAATCAAATGAATTATTTAAAGCAAAGTTTACAACTTATGTAAGCATCAGTAACCTTAATACCTTGTAAACAGTTCCAAAGCCTCCTCGTCCTATCTTATTGCTTGAATGATAATTATCAGTTGCCAATCTCAGTTCTTTATCAGAGAAATGCTTAACATTATTTAGCGGATAGCCTGTGCAACAAAAGAATCCAGTCATAAGAAGAAAAAACATATGTATATTAATGGGAAGAAAAATGGGAAAGTGGCAAGAAAGGAATTTTAGATAAATATATTTCCAGTTAGAACAATTAACCACGCAACTGGTTAAAGATGTTCAAACACAAATAATCAAGACACACGATTTTATTTACAGTCTTGACCACAAATAAATGAAAATAAATTGACAAACTTTCTTGCATGATTGAAGACAATAAAATATGAAAATAGTAACCATCAGATCCTCACCATGAATTTCTTTGGGAGTATGAGAAGAACTTCTTCTACCCTTCTTTATACTTGAAACTCTAAGGCAGCCACAACCCATAATGGTCCTGATATATGACTGCTAAATACTGCAATCTACATTATATAACATTGTAACGTAAGTGAAATGCCATGTTTACATTTTTATAACAAAGGCTAATAAGAGACATAGCCATGCACAGGCATGGGCACCCAATTGGAGATGAAACCTTATTTTCTGGCTCAATTGGAGTTTAAACCTTATTTTTAAACTTTAGGAAGTAAAACAGCATGGTGTTATCTAATCAAAGAACCAAACACAAAACTGAAGGATAAAATCCAAATCTATCACGAACAAACAAATGAAAAATAGAGGAAAACACCCATTACCTTGTAAATTTGTAATCGAGTCTGATTTTGGTATCACACCATTCAAGCCAAAAGATTAAAACTTAAATAAAGCAAAGGGAGAAAGAAAGCCCTTTAGTGAAACAAAGCAAAAATCATGAGACAAGGTGGTGTTGTATTAGCTTTGAGATTGAGAAATGGGTGGCTGGTTTAGTTTATAAAAGAATTGAGGTGGAAGCAGAGGTGTAAATGTAATAGCACTGAAGTTGAATTTAGAAGCAGAAAGCCAAACGTGAAGACTGAAGAGCATGGAATGGAAAAATAGAGTTTCTCAAATGAGGAGTTGTAAAGCATTTCTGATAACTGAATTGAATATTGGAAAGAAGAAAATTTTGAGCAGCCGTCGGGTTGATTATTTTAATGGAATAATGGGTTATGTTCCCATGTCACAAAGTCAAATTTAATGTTATGTTATGTTCCCACTTCCCGCAAAATGACTCTTAACTGTTTTTTATTGTGCCTCCAGCCTCCATTGGTTAGATAGGCAGCTATCATTGTTGGTATGTTTGCATTATTACCAATCCTTTTCATGCAAGATTGTCAGAAGTTTCCACTTTCAACTTTGAGCACTTTGAAGAAGGCAGGGTTATGTTGCTCCTGCATTAGTTTTGGTGTAGCATGCACTTTGCAAAATAACCGTTGGTTTGGATGAAATTTGGGTCAACGGCTGACATCAAAGGGGTCTAACATTAATTTTGTGATTGGAATTGAAATTGAATCTAAAAAATAAAGCAATTTAAATTGGCTGAAAAACAATGAGTGTCCCATGGTTCATTAATTTGAATTGAGTGCGTGTGCAAGTTGATAGTTGAAACAAGAGGATGTGTTGGAAAACACAAGTTGACAGAAGCGTGACACTTGGTGGAAAACACAACATCCATGCTACTTCCTTCGTCCATATTCCTTCATCATCTCATTCATACCTTCAATAATTCAACCATCTTATTCTTTTATGTTTTTGTAAGTCAAAAACAAAAAGTGTTCCACCAACAAAGCCCGGAAAGGAATTACCTGCTTTATCAATTATCAACCACCACAAAGCACAAACCTTAACAAAACCCTATCAAAAGTCAACACCCCTCTTTCTTAATAAACATTAGAAACTCAAAATCTGTTTTTCTTTTTTCTTTTTCTCTCCAAAAGGTGACCTTCAATAGCGACTTTCCACCACCACGTACCCATTTCCTGTTTCTCTTAAAAAACAGAGCTTTTTCCTTTTGGGTATGAATCAAATCTGTGCCTCAGCTTCAGGAGGCTTCAAACTCGAAGAGTTCGGTGAAGAATGAAGCAATAGTGAGTAGTGAAGAAGAAGAGGAGGAGAAGCTACCAATTGAAGAAGACTCAGTGAAGCCCACCACCGTATTTAGCATGAGGCATAAGCAACGTAGGTCCAATTTGCTCCACAAGATGGGTGTCCTTATACTTTGTCGCAATTTCAGGCATCTAGCTCAATTCCCTGCATTTGTTGATTAATGTTGAACTGTGTTTTCTTTTGGGGTCATCACTTGACTGCTTGTTTCATTTGAATATGAAATTGCTAATTCAACATATACTTGATGATAGCGAATTTTGTTTGCATTTTATCAAAATTGCCAAGTTTCACGTTTTGTGCATTCAACTACGGATCACCATATCTATAATAAAATTTTACAATATTTTTTAGGCCTTTTATGCATATACTTACTAATTCTGGTACTGTCACTTTGTAAAGGAACTTATTAATCCTGTGCTTTTCCCCGGTGTAGAAAACTGAATGCTATACCCTGTGCTTCTGCAAAGGTTGGTGCAATTTTATCCATCGGTCATGTTTCTTGCCTGAAAATATTTGACCATGTGCTAAATGTTTTCTTAGAAAAATGACTTTTTGTTTGGAAAATTGAAGAGCAAATTAAATTACTAGATTAAGATCCAACACTGCAAAATTCGTTCCAAGAGACCATTGAAGAAGACACTGAGAAAAGAGAAAGCCAAGAAGTTGTTTGAGATGAACTTGGCTTTGAAATTGGGAAAAGCTTGTTCCAGTTGAGACATCTTGCAAGAATATCAACTATTCATAATTCATAATGCAATTACATCTCATCCCAAGTTTACATCATGAATCAACAATTCATAATGAACTTGAAATCCGGGTCATCTATGCATCATCCACTTTTACATCATGCAATAAAGAACCGATCTTGGCAACGAATATAAGATGTTATTTAGGGTTCCATCCAACTAGAAGGAGAGGCTTTATGTTTGTGCCTATATAAAGAGAAGAGCAAGAAACGAGATATATAGAGAGGGATGAGAAAGAACAAAAACAGAGAGAGCGAACCAAAGAAGAACGCAATAAAGGGACGAACGAAGGAAGAACACAGAGACACGCTTTGTGATTGTGTGGTGTCAGTCTCATCAGCCTCTGTGAACTTTATGGTGGCTTCTAAGGTGAGGGACCAACTAAGTCCCTCACCCCATGAGGGAGCAAAATCAACCATTAGATATAATTTAAAATAATAGAATGGTCAGGATTTGATAATGTCAACCAGTTATGCAGGTCACTTCTAACTTTGCAAAATGGTCCTATCTTTTTTTTATTTAAGGTTTTCTAATTTGCAAATCAAACCTTCCCCGTTGCTTTCTCTTTCCTTTCCTAACTCCAGTGGAGATCCATCGACTGCTATGTAATCTGGCCACCACTATCACTAACTTTTAATTTGAACATCCTAAAACAATGATGTGTCATGAAATAGATGGGCTCGAGCTGGACAGAGCCATGCGGTGGTTCGCATACTCTTTGAAGCCATTTTATTGGGGGCGGCGGTGAGCAAGCCTCGGTGGTTCGCGGCGGGGATATGGCTTAGCGTTCAAGCGACACTACTTGGTAGAGGGTAGTTCGTGCGGGGGATCTGGACGCAAGGAGGGGGAGTCAGATCTGGCATGCTAAAGCTGAAAAAAGGGTACTTTTGACCCGTCTGGAGGTAGGAGAAGACATTTAGATGTGGCTTTACTTTTAAACTAGAAATTGCAATTTGGTTTCGTTTTTAGCATGAACTCGCTAGCTGGCAAGAATGGTAAGCGTTTTAGTTTTCATGCCCCTCGTCGCCGGTTCGAAACCCAACTTTGATGGTTTTGTTGTCATGTTAATTTGAATTAAAATAAAAATAACTAAATATAGGTTAAGAATTATAAGAGTTGTTGAGCTATCAAATTAAAAAGCGGTCCGGTGGTAAGGTATTGCTTCATTAACTTCTATAATGTGGGTTCGATTCTCACCATACATTTTTTTTGATTCATTTCTTTTCTTTAATTCTTTAAATAAAAAACGTAGTAGCCAAAAATCTACAGGACGAGTAATTTGGATCGAACCCGTGACGTCCTAGTAATAGGAACACCCGTTCACCACTATGCTATTCTTGAATTATTGTCACAGCTCCACATTAATATATTTTTGAAGTTAAATAAAAGAGAGCAACACGTTTTGAAATCTCATCTTCTACTTCCAGTCGGGTCGACCCTTTTTTTTACAGAAACCAATGGCACAACTTTATCGTTAAACGCACAAAAGAAACACAGTAAAGAACCATCAGATCCGGCCGCCGTGCGCGACTCTGTCACCACTGCTGAATACGACCCATTCGCAGAGTACCACACCTTGCTCGCCAACCACAGTAAACTTCGATCTTATTAACAATGGATGATTTTCTGATTTTTTGGGTCCCATTTCGTTTCCTTTACATGGCGGCAGTGAGAAGGAGGATGAAAGTGAGAGGGAGGATGGAAGCAGATCTGAACTTAAGGAGGAAAGGGAACATGGACTTTGTTGCAAATAACAAATTTAAAAGAACAACCCATATAAAGTTTAAAATTTTAAATATACCCCAAAAATAACCTACTACAACAAGTCATTTTTGCTCCCTCATCATGAGGGACTTATTTGCTCCCTCATGGTAGAAGCCACCGAACTTTATAAAGGTTTTCATTCATCAATCTCTAGCGTCCTTTTCACTCGACCATATGGATAGCGTTCTTTTTAATTTTTATTCAACCATATGGGCCCGAGCCCGGCCCTGGCCAAAGGGTCATACCGGCCCATTAACAATTCACCCTTTTTATTCCCTTTATTATTAATTGAGTTATTTAAGTTTAAAAAATAGATTTAATCTAAATGCACTCTTGGTGTTAATACCTTTTTTTTTTTTGGGTGTTAATACCTTTTTAGACTATCATTTGATCATGTACTTTTATATTCTTAAAAAGAATTACCTTTTAATTATGATCATTAGATTGTATCTGGTCCGAAGGAGAATTAAAATTTATGACTTTTACAAATAATTATTTTTTAAATTTGTTATATAATAATTTTAAAGGGCATTTTATGAAATACTGATAAATAGCTGAATATTTAATTTTATATTAAAAACTATATAACTTAAATCATGAATAAACAAAAAAAAATACAATTTAAAGCACAAAAGTTGCAATGAAGGAATAATTCATGCTAAAATTATAATCAAAGAATAATTTATTATACACATGAAATTATATTACACAGAAGCTCAAAACACATGAAGATAGTAATTCATTTTAAATTTAGGGTCCATTTGGCGCATGAAATTGGAATTATATTTCAGAATTCTAATTCAATTTCTAATTCTGACGAAATTGGGATTTGTTCAGAATTGTAATTCTATGTTTGTCTTGTGCAAAGAATTAGAGCGTAGAATTAGAATTTTAAATTCAATTTCTTAGAATTGGCGGTGGTGGCGGCCGTGTTGTTTGTTTCGTTGATGATGTATATTTTTGGGAACATATGTAATGTTATTATGACTTTTCAAAAGCTCCAATTTCGATTATTTGTGTTTTTCACAAGTGTGTTTTGGAGGTTGTGGTAATTCTTTCTTTTACTTACAGCACTGGTATTGCAGGTCAATGTTCCTTTTTCTCGTACTTGGAACTATGTGGCCGAACTGCCGGGCTACAACACCCATTGCCAGTTTCTCAGGTGAGGAGTAGCAAAATTCAGGTATGGCTGCATTATATTGATAGGAACTACACTGTACTGCCAGAGGTTGTTGAAGCATCCCTTAGCCCACATTTGCAGCTAACTTACTTTTTTCTCATTCAAAGTTGGTCTTTCTGGAAGACAAATTAAACTAGTTGTATTAGTATTTCCTGGACATTGGTATTATTGCTACAAATTAATGGTGCTATTTAATTAATAGTTTGGAAATGTGATGTAATAGTGATATAGAAGTTGATGAAGTGGGATTTGAAAGGGGCCCAATTGTCTTTCTTTAGTAAGGATGTCATTTTGTAGCAAATGTTATTTCTGATTTAGTGATAGAGCACCCTGTGTTATGCTCTGTAGGAGCAGTTGATTCAAGTAAGCTTTTGATAAAAACATGTTTTGTTTTATTCCTTTTGAGGGCATTAAAATCTGTTTGTTTCCTTGGACTAACTTTCCTGTGAATTACCCCTTCCCCAAAACTAAGGACTTGTTTGTGAGTCTGGGAAGGGAAGAGAGGGGAAGGCTTTGGAAAAAAGAAGGGGAAAGGGATGAGGGAAGGGAAGATAGCCCTCCAAAACCCTCCTCTAGTTCATTCTTTTAGTTCCCCCAAATTGCAGGATTTTGGAGGATTTTGATTCTTTTGTTAAAAAATAAACCACATGTAAGGTGGGGGAGTATCCTTCCCTTTCCCCATTCTTCCTCCCAAAGCCTTCCCCTTCAAAACTCACAAACAAGCCCTAAATGAAAAATGGACTATGCTGAACATGCCCCATCCTAGAGGTGCAGATGTTGCTGGTCTTCTGCTGCGTGAGCTAGAACTCCGCCCTCCAGCAGAAGAGTGGCATAGACGGAATTTATTTGGTGCACCGTGGTCGGACCCAGATGATGTGGATTCCATTCCACAAATGATGCGCCAAAACTAGTTAGTTCAAATCCATTTGATTTCAGCTCATTGGAAAATTGTGATGTCTAGATAGAAGACAAATTGCTAAGTGCCAGCTGATGTAATGTGGTCAATCAGGACCAAATTTGTGATAAATGTCATTCAGGTGATGCTTGGAAATTAGTATAAGATACTTCTCTTAATTCTTCTACCTGACCTCCTAATTTTAGTATCTGCCTGCTTGTGGATATTACTCTATTCTCTGATTCTTTTCTTCTTTTTACTTCGGTGTGGTGCAGTACATAAGATGTCTGTGGCATACTTCTGCCTTTGCCTCACCAGTTTCCACCAACCTTATCAGCCGCTGGAGAGGAGAGGAGTAGATTTACATGACAGGTTCGTTGTCGTTGTTGGTGACCAAACGAACTTGGATTTGAGTATTTGTCCTAGTGATCACCTTGTTGGCTTCCATTTATACTCAACTCTGAAGTCATTCATCCAGATCTCAATTTTCTGCGAAATATGGTCAAGTCACACCACCAAATTTTGGTGTTTATAGTTGCTCTTTCCAGTTACATGGTAACTCAAATTCATTCATGATTTTTAACCTTTAAAATTGACTTGCCGGCACCATATCATGCAAGGCATATTGAGATCCCCCCTCCCCCAACATTTGCATTGTAGTCTTACATTCAATTTCCTTTCACTCATTGAAGCCCCATATTATCATTAAATTCCCCACAAATTTCTTTCGAATTTGATTTTGGTCAACTATTAGTGTAAGGTTTTATTATATCAAACATATATTATCACTACATACACCTTGATGTATAATAGCTAAAGGAGTTGGATATAAGCTAGCTGGTTTTGGCTGATATAATCTGATATTATTATTTGGAATTAATGTTAGGCGTCACTGATATCATTCTATATCGGTATTGATTTGTTTGTGTGCAATATATGTGCGTGAGCAGGTGGCAAGTGGACTGGGTACTGGAGTAGTTTGGTAACAAATAACATTTATAATACATTTTGTCTTTGTCCATTTGTTGAGGGGTCACATGACCAGTGTTTATTGCACGTTATTTTCTCCTGGCCAGCTTCATCTTGTGAAGAAAGATTTAATAATGACAAACACTGAATACAAATCCACACTTGAGAATTAAAACTAAAACTTGCTGTTATCAAATTGGAAATCACCAATTCACCATAGTCATGTTGAAGCATGAATATGTAATGTACACAACAACGGAACCAAACTAGGAAAAACAGATATCCCAAAAGGGCTAAAAGCAGAGTCACTGTCATTATACTAAGTTGCTCTTAGCGAAAAAAGGACAAAGAAATGCTTAGATAATTATTAAACTAGTCATGCTTGGGAGCCCCAAGTAGCCCAATTAGCTTCACTTCCAACGCGCGGCATCATTGGATTCCTTGATTGAGAGTCAACATTGAAGTTAGCCCCACCCATAACCCCCTCACTGTCGATCCGAGGCATTGCTTTCATCTTCTTGGTGGGATGCTCAAAGCTCATGAGACCATGCTCACTATGAAACATACACCCTGCAATTTCAACATCACCACCAGTTATAGCTATAGTTATAGACTTTTATATAATTATTATGTATTAGTGTCCACTTAATTTACATACCAGTTGGGAATGGTGCAAATGATTTGGCACAGCTTGCTTTTATAAGATCCAGGTTATCAGAAATAGCTACCGAACCATCAGCTGCAATACCCCAGAACAGACCAATCTGTCCATTAGAACCCTGCTCAAACATAAAACAACATCAATATGAGCAATTATCAAATCAAATCAAACATTTCATTTTCCATTCTCTATTCAGAAAGAAAGGGACTTACAGATGCAGCAAAAACTGTTCCATCCTTATTGTCATAGATGACAAATCCAAAACTGCCTTCAAGTTCTTTTAGGACCTGATCAGCTGGGTATGGACCCCTGTCTCTAAGTGTCCTATAGGCTTCAATGATAAACAAGGCCTCATTGGTTCCCTTTGATAACCCATACTGCCTGTTCAGGTTGCTAAGGTTGTGTAGGCTACCCATGAAAACACAGTATATGTTATCCACACCACCAAACAACCTGTGACACATTTTATATGTATCAGCATTACAACTCAATAGAGATACTTATATGTATGATTAAATTTATAAATTCCATTTATGAAATAATTGATATGTATTAACTCATTTATAACTAGACATGAAATTGATCCCTCGTTTTCAGACATACATACCTACGATGAATGAAGGGCTGGTCTGAAGGGGAATATGCTAGGAAAGCATTATTTCCAAAGCTCATGGAGAAAGCATTTGGGGAGTTGCAGGACATGAAATCCTGAAGGATTTGATGAGTAAGCTTCGGCTTAGTGGATGATTTCAAAGAAGCTGGACTGTTGAGCTCCTTGGGTGCATTAACCAACTTCTCCTTGAAAATTCCCAACATCTTTGAACAAGTGTCAAAATAGCAATGAGCTGCCGAAACAACATGAAAGATCACTGATCAGCTTTTGAACAAACAATGAATATGATCACGCAAATTAATGAACAAAATCTAAAGAGAGGTGGATGAGGATACCACAATCAGTAATCCAAATAGTTGCAGATAGAATAGAATATGAGATTCAGTGATGATGGCTTTTGAAAACGGATAGTGATATGAAGAATGAGTCGTTCATGGTTAGATATATATAGATGCAATTGGGGGGTTTATGTGGCAATTCTATCCAAACAAGGAATGAAGGAAAGAAGGTGGAGGTGAAAAAGTAATATAGTTACTAAGAAAAACAAAGTAATATATTATAATATGTTTTGTTTAGATGATATTGAAAAAAATGCAAGTCAGAACAGATTTAAATTGTTTTAAGTTTTAACAGATTGCACAGAAAGAATTCTAAAAAAGCAAAGATAAAAAAAAATAAATGGTGTCATGATTAGAAGGGATTAGATGAGATGATAGTATAGTAGTATCTAGTCATGGACAGGTAACGGGATGAGGTGGAGGTGATTGGTTGGAGGGAATCCTTAGACGAGGAAGAGTATAAAAAGGGACAAAGTCTTATCCATATGACAATGATCCGACTCAGCCACTTCGGTAAGCGCGTTCCGGCATCTGCAGATCCGATCCTGCCGGATTTGGATCATTACTAGTCAATTTTGATTTTCAAACAAGCAACATTGTGCTTGTTTGGGTAGTGGCTGTAACTCCGTTTCAGCTATCGAAACCCAGTTAGGAAATTTTGTTTCACTGTTCATGCGTTTGTTTACGAAACTTCGTTGGAAATAATTGATTCCTGGTGGGTCAAAATTGAGTTTTGTGGAAGCAAAAAATTCTAGCTTTTCCGTTGAGAATAATTGATTCTGGATATATGACCCACAAAATTCTACATATTTACACCTCAAAAATGATTTTACTTTATCATCCAAACAAAATCAATTTTTCTAAACTGACTTTTAAAATATCATTCTCAAACACAAATCAATTTTTTCAAACTCCATTTTTTAAAATCAATTCTTCCAAAATCAATTCTATCAAAATCTAAACCAAACGGACCCATTATCATTGGAAATGCTTGTCACTCGTGTTTATTAGCTCACAATTTTTTTTTTTGACCGGTGTTTATTAGCTCACATTACTCGCTTATTTACCTGATAAAATTAAAATAAGTTATGATTTTTTTTTTTGGCGGAGAAATAAGTTATGATTAAATGGTACAACATGTGTAAATATATAATATTAATACATATAACGTTACTTTTATCACTATGACTGTCTGAATTTTACAATTATCCGTTGAATTGGCATATGATAATGTTTATTTTACTCATTATTGGTATATGTAATGTATCATTACTTTCCATTCAAAAAATAATAATAATGTAACATTACTTTTATCGTTGTCACGTGTCTCAATCAAGACAATCTACCAAAAAAAAAGAAATCAAGACAATGACACAAAGGTGTCTCTTTTTTCCCTCCACATGGGGTGCAAAGTCATATATATGAAATAAGGCCCCTTTTATGGTGCACACCATACCTTTGGGGTGTACAAGTGCACTCCAAAGTTTACCTGCTATCATAAGTTAATTTGAGACTGTTTAATAAATATACCCAGTCGTGAGGTCTTTTTTGCAAATAGTACATTTTTGTGTTTGTCTTTTACCCAACGAAAATTAGCCACAACAGGGTGCTGGGTGAAACCAGAGGATCTAGTGGCATGGTAGACGCTATCAGAGGTGTAGTTCTATGAAAAATCTGAGTGTGCTCATGCTGCTATCCATGAAGTAGTGATCGAAGGGATGATTGAATGATGATTTCTTCTAGGATGAAGCTGAAACTTTAATTGAATATTCCTCACTAGCTCACAGAGTCATAGTCCTTTGATGAGTCGCATTTCAAGCTTTCATTGCATTTCGAAGGTTTGTTGGCCAGATTGCCAGAAAGGGACAGGACAACTTTCATCCTCTCTCTCTAACCTCGCCGGAGGGAGAAGTGACAAGTGTGGATGATGAGGGTGGATCTAGAGGGATTAAAAATAAATATTCAATTTTATTTTAGGGGCTTATAGATAAATTTTATAGTTTGTAGCAACTTATCCATAAATAATTCTTAACTAATTTCATTAACCAGTTTAACTAGTTACAAGTACATATGTTATCACCGTTGATTCAATTTTATTCAAGATCCAACGGTCAGAAGTAGGGAGTGCACCGGTGCACCCGTAACATAGGCGTGCACCATAAAAGCCTATACATATAACAAGATTTTATTGATGAATTCAATCAAATTTTTTTTTTTTTTTTTTGTGTGTTTATTTCTCTTCTCTGTATAACCATATAATAAGAAAAAAGTACGTAAGAGGGTCCATTTCCTTATGTCACACCCTTTTTAATTTATTTATTTATACGGCTCGTTAATTGCTTTAAGTATTAATTTCTTAAACTTTTTTTCTAAATAGTCTAATTTTTTAGTCCCCATTGGTCTTAGATAAATGATAAGTTGACAACTCAAACCAACAACTGACAATCGTATAAATACCACTAAGGATAGAGAAAAGACAAAAATAGTAATATAATAATATAAAACATCATAATAATAATGAGTTTATACAAGGTTGTCTCAATATAGTTATCTATACTTAGTTGTTAGAATATTATAACTCTTCGTCTTATTGTGTTAAGAGTCCCCATAATATTCCCATTGGTCTTATTGTGTTAGAGTCCCCCCTGTTGGTTGTGGGCAACTCTTGTTGGATGATGTTAGTGGGGTGTCTTTCCCCAGTAGTGTGTTAGCTTAGTCTGGGTGTTTTGGCCTCCTAAGTATAAAAAAAAAAAAAAAAAAAAAAAAAAAAAAAAAAAAAAAAAAAAATCATTTTTGTTTTCAATTATTGGATTTAAGTTTTTTTTCTATGACTTAGACTTCTAAATAAATTATTGATAAATTTCCATCTTAATATAATTTAAGTTATTGTGGAAAAGACAAAATTTGAACTTATATTTTTCAAAACATATATTACTCAACGATTAATGTATTTCATAACTTTTTAAAAATAAAATCAAAGTCTTACTTTTATTTTTCACAATATATAGAATTATTATATCTTGAAATGACTATACATATCCATAGACAAAATTTATCATAGAGCTATACTAATTATTTGAGGCATGCAATATTTTTATGAATCTCTTAATCTCAAGTTGGATAGGTTTGCCTTTGGCTAAGCTGGAAGGATGAATTAATTTAGCTACATGCTAGTTGGTTCAAATATCACCTTACTGTGATACCAAAAAAAAAAAAAAAGAGTTAAATTTAAGGAAAATCCTAACTAGTGCCATAAAGACATTGGTTAAGAAAACAAAAATAGAAACTTTATATTGGGAGGTGATGTATTCAATTTTTATGAAGTTAAAAATTACAACTCTTAATGCAAAATTCCTATCTTTTGATTCCTTAACCCTTAAGACATTGGTTAACAAGACCCTATATATTTAATGCACAAGTTGCAAAAAATTCAAGATATTTTTTGTTTTTCAGAATATATTTCCACCTATAAGTATGTGAATAATCTCTCGTGACATAATCAGATATTTAAAGTGGGACCCATCCCAATAATACTTTTTTTCCCATATACATGAATCCTAAAATCGAACCCAATAACACAATATTAAGCAGCTCAAGCATCTTAACCATGTTAACATTTGGAGAGCTGATTATATTTAATAATGATGTACAAATAATTTGTATAATTTAATTACACAATTATTAAAATATGATTTTTACAATAAAACATATTTGAATCTTAGTCCTCTTCCTTTTATAGAATGCCCAGCCAAAACTTATTTCCAAACTAGTAATTTGTCACAACTTAGAATTCTTTAGAAGCAAACGCGGAAATATGCATATCCCGAAATCTAAATTTTTATGTTTAGAGTTGCTAGAGACATCCTCCTTACTCGATGCAGATTAATCCAAAAAGGAATCCCAATAAGCAATCCATATTTTCTCTACGGCGCACCCCAAGAAACGGTATGGCATAATTTAGTTGAGTCATGACTCATGAGTGTCACTATACTACCGACACTATTCATATATTATCTACATGAACTCAAATGGTGTGTTTTCCTTGACTTGAATGATTAGCTGGCTTTCTTCCCAGATATTTTCAATTTGTTTCATAAAAATGATTTGAGTTTGCAAATTTAAGCTGTATAAAACTTTAGTTAGGAAAAGTGAGCTACTAGTACTAACTTTACAAATAGATGATAATTCCTATATATGCCTATACATCATACTCCATACTATTATATTTTTCTTCTGGATAATAAACGGCAGTCACAGTACTGCCCCCAAATTTCCTACCATTTAGTGCATTTTTTGCAGCCAAACAACCGGCGCTATCAGAGTATTCCAGGAACACCTGTAGGGTAAAACAAACAGCACATTAAAAAAAAAACTTAATTTGGATTATTCACTACCTCATGAAACCCTTTAAAGGTCCAACTTAGATGCGACACAAAAGTTTAAAAGAGCAAAAGCTGGTGAGGTACATGATATTAGTAACTGATGTTAGTAACTGACGAAAGCGAGAACTCAAATGCCTCACAAGTGAAGTACGTACCTTTCCAATACCTGAAGGCAGCTCTCCATCTTGATTTGGGCGAGGAATAACAACTTTCATCAAGGTCCCTATACAGTCCAACCAAGTAGAAGAAAGCATATCAATTAGAACCTCATGAACATTGAACAAAGATATTAGTATATATTCCACAATAAAACTTCTAAATCTGCTTTGTTTTAGCAGAAATTGCATTGTTGAACTTGCAACAAAATAAATAATCTTAAAAACAATAATCTCGGGAAGTGAGCAGCAGAGTTTCAATAACAAGTACAATGAACGGTATATAAAGGGACATTATAATAGAACAGACAAACACAATAATTTTTTAATTTCTCTCAATCCCTTTTGAATACTACCAGAAACTCAAGCATTTGCACTGTCACCGTGCAACTTTAGAAAGGGAAACTTCTCCAACAACTTTTTCTGTGTATAACCAGTGTACCAAATTTTAAAAGCCCCAGGTCCCCAGAGAGAGAGCTAACTAATTTCATTACAAAAATTGAAATTCAGAACTTATTTAAAACTACTCGATACTAAATATTACTATTTATGCCCCAGGAACTGTTCTGCAAAAAGTAATTGAGGTCAAAAAAATCTTGAGGCAGACAAACAAGGGTTAAGTGTTCCACAAAGATGTAATTACACCCTATAAGTAGATCCAGCTCGCTCACTAAACCAGAGAAAATGTAATAACATGCACATCTTTAAGTAGAAAAAGGCAAGTTAAGGGAAACATCATTTTACATAACATGCATACCAAATTTGCAGCATTCATCCCGCATGTCTTCCAATATTTCTTCATACTCTTCATCATTACTCAATTGATCAGTAGTAATGGCCTTTAGAGAAAACCAGGTAAAACAGGTGTAGGGAAAGATAATCAAGGGTCAGACAAATTGAATTGTTAATAACCATGGTAAACATTTGATAAAGTAACCATAGTAAGCTATAGATCAAGTATTTTAGTTAACAATAAAATTCTGCTCATAGTAGAAACCAGAATCACCTCAGTCAAGCATAAAACTTTAGTGGGGCTTTCATCATTTGTTGTTGGAACTCTTTCAACTCCTGGAATATTTAACCCACCAACTTCCAAAGCTATCTTCTGTCAATTAAAGAATATAAACAATCAAGAGCAATAATAAATGACAAAGAAGTGGACAAATAGAAGGTAAAAGTACATGTGCTTTACCTGGATAGCTATATGCTGTTGTGCCCGTGCAAAGATGTGTTCCTGTTCTGTTTTAGAATGTCCACTGCACAAGAAATGGATTATAATGAATTTCATTGGCCAAAAGGAAGTAGAAAGTTTAGATAGAAAAATGAAGCAGAATAATACACAATTGAAGATTTCATATTTCAGAAAATAGAAATAGAAACAATGTATTGACAGGTACTGTGACAATGGTTTGAAAAAAAAAAAACAAGAAATTATCTGCACATCTCTTTTAACTTCCTTCTTCCATGCTCACATCATCAAAAGCAACACAAATAGAAGAAAAAGAATGAGGGTATACCACAAAAGATTAATGGTTATTGAAATGACAGCATAATAGAATGATATATTCCATGTATCAGTAGTATGGGAAGGAATAATCAGCGATTAGGTGTTTAGCAACTAGAGATTTTGCGCAATCATTGTTTTCTATCAAATTACAATTTCCTATTTAGAAGAATACTACTTCAGATTTCTAAATTAGTATAATTAAAACTACCATAGGTTTGGCAAGTAAAAACGAGTCACTGACTGATCAATAATTCAGTATAGTTTCAGTTAACTACTTCCTCCTCCTTGCTCCTTGTCAATTTAAATCTCTATTTCATCTCTAGCAGTGAGACCCAACCCAGATCCATGTTCATATTTTATAGCACAGGAACATATAAAGGAAGAAGATTTGGGAATTGTGTGTGCCATAATAGCCATGAAGTATCAAAATAAAATTAGGCAATAGATATAATCAAAGTTCAAGCAAATAATAGACTTATTTAAGTGAAAATGCCAACCTGACAGTAGCACGCCTTACAGTCAATGTTTTATCACCCATTTTAAGGCCATTGAGAGAGGCACAAGCAATGTCAGTAACTGCTGGATCCTGAAAAGATTGTAACCAAAAATAAATTTAAATACACACACACACAACAACCTGTATACTTTGTTATGAAATTACCATACCACATGCAAACAACATAAATGGTAATTTGTAAAGAAATTACTGTAAAAAGAAACAGTTAAAAAGTAATATCATGAGGATCTACAGATTATAAATTATAACTTCACCTGATAGATGCAGAAACCATATCCTTTTGAATTTCCACTGTCTTTATCCCTAACTAAATCAAAAGCTTGGAGAGGACTGCAATTGGTCAAGTCAAGTACCATCACAACATAAATCTATGTCAAGTAACAAATCAAATAAATTTCAATATACAGAAAAGACCAAACTTAAGATTAGATAAATGCATGATAGCCTTACCCAAAAGCTTGGAGCAAATCTCTTATTTGTGCTTCAGTAAAGTAGTATGGCAGCCCACCCACAAAGATGCGGTCAAGTCCTTCAATTCCACCAATTGCACTGGAAATAAATCCAGAGTGATCAGAACAAAAGAGCAAGATATTTCAAACATCATGTAAAATTCATGAAAAATATATACATCACTAATATCAAACTACCTGGTCAACTTACCCCACAGCAAGTCCAACGGCAGATAAGTTAAGGTATGGACTTGGCTGGCTAGGACCTAAAGCTGCAGCTAATGAAGGGTTATAATCTGATGGCCTACGAACCCTCACAGCCACACCCTAAAGATATCACAAGAAACATGTCAGTGTCTAGTGTTCTCACATGTATTAAGCTCGGTAGAAATTATAAAACATTCAATTGCCTTAGTAGCACGTTCCAAAATAGTTTGAGAAAAACGACTGCATGAAGTATCAGACTGAGAATGCACTAGATAACAGCTTGTTATGAATATGCAGGTAAAGAACTTAAGTATTGTGCAAGCTTACTTTACCACCAAGAAATTAGAATATATTAGCCAAAATATTTCTGGAAGAAGAAAAAAAATCCTCAACTGTATAAACCACATCCGCGGATATGTGACACATGAAAAAAATCAATAAACAAAAATTTGTAAAAACTGAAAATTAACATATCAGGTATTACCTTGGCTTTAGGATAGACTCAAGTCCACCCAATCGTACATAGCAATTTGTCATATTTACTAATACTACAATACATAAAAGCTTTTTCTGAAAAGAATCACATGCTCCATTAATTTTAATTTGTCATATCCTTGAGGGTGACAGAGACTCCAGAAAACTCAAGCATTCAGTCATGACTTATGATGAAAAGTCAATGAATTGATATCCATACGACAATTGACATACTCTTTATTCAGTTCCTGCTATTGTTTATCAAAATTTAATATAAGTTAACACATTATGATGCCACTACAAGAGATTAATAAGGTAGGGCTTGCCTCAAATATTATTCCATCTAATGCCATTGCATTACTAGCTTCTTCAACAGTTCTCATCTCCACAAACGCAAATTTCTTCTCATGATTGATGTAGACATTGACAACAGAATCGCCTATAAATCAGAAAAATTTGAATAAACAAAACATCTGAGCAATAATGGATACATACACACACACAGCACACTCGACACATATACAGTGCAATAACTTCTTTACAGACAATGGTTTTTTATCAAATACATACATTGAATTACAAGCAAACGTGTAGTTAAATTTGCATGGCATAAAATTTAAACAATAGTAATGTAGTCAAACAGTTGTTATGTTTGAAAAGTTTAGTGTATTCAAATATAAGAAAATATCAACTATTTGATTACATAACTAAATTATCCAGTTTTTCTTAAATTTAAAAGACAATATCAGCATGATGGTTAATTGTAATTCAAAGGCTGGATTAATGAATTTATTGAGTAGAGTAACTATCCCAAGCCTTATACAGGCGTCTAATACCAAAATAAAATATGCATATAGGACCTGCTCCAGCAGAATTTCCCCCAATAGCAGTCATGACCTGGCTGAAGAATGCTGCAATTGCCTGTTCCAAAAATAACATAACCTCAAAACAATTCCAAAAAGCACAGGGAAACAATTCTTAGATTAGGTAAGTTACAGTCTAACCTATAATTGAGCAGACAGCAGATAAGTTGTATCCACTGGAATCTTAAATCCAGGATTAGTTAACATGATCATAACATGCAGGGTTGCAGACATTAATTTTTCTCCTTTGATTTTACTTGGAGCATGAATAAAGCAACACTCTTCACCAGAAAGGTCTGCTGTGGCTAGTATTCATTTTAGGATACCAGTATATCCCTAATAATAGTAATGACTTCAAATTATGTGCAAATTGTAATTCTTTTGCACTTCCTAGGTTACCGTCCATAACAATGAATGTTAAAAAATCATTAAATCCAATGTAGGTAAACTTGTTTTTAAAAAAGATCTAGAAGGGAATACTTGTAAGGGTTGTAAGTATCTGTATAGGACCTAGATTTTTTCCTATTAATGAATCTCAAGCCATTTAAAAACATCAAACTGAGGAAGCTACAATACTTGGTAGATAGCCAATACACACAGACACACACAGGGGGAGAGAGAAAGAGAGAGAGAGAGAGAGAGAGAGAGAGAGAGATAACCTGTTCATTAATCAAGGGAGGAAGCCCACCAACATACACTCGTCGTGCGTGCCTTGTAGCCTTTGGAACAAGAAATTAAAAACTGTCATAAAGATATATAAGCCTATAAATGCACATATTGACACAGACATATTAGGAGTCACACAACCTGCTGTGTCATAGGTTGAACTTGCATTAAGGAAAATGCTCCAATCTGTGACAATTAAAATCATCTAGAGAGTCCATAGAATTAAAACAACAGAAAATTTAGTGCCATGGCACTCATGACAAACTAGCACCTGCGATATCCCAAATGGTGACAAATTTTGTGGAGTTCCTTGAATCATATGAGTGATGCCCAGCATTTGCCCTGCATTATTAACTTTTAAGAAAACAGGGAGATATAGAAAATAAGTTGTACAGAAAAATACTGTATAGTTTTGTAGCTGGTCGATAGATCAGACAAATAAGAGGCCTACAAGCATCCATTTGACAACATATAAAGCCAAAATGAAAGAAAATATATCATACCTAATATATAGCATGAAAAATATAAAATTTAGAAATGAGTTCGATCACTGCAGATTCTGGGAAAATATGTGTCTACCAATAGGCAACTTTTGCCAGCTGAGGGTGAAAGGTCCAGCCACAGAATGCATAGGCCATCCATTGAATACGCTACAGGGTGCACGCTGATAGGTAGGTTGGTAGGACATGCAGCCCAACATTGCCTTCTTACCCAACCATAAAAATAATCCAGAAACACAACCACACACAACAGCCAAACAACACAAGAGTGGTTCTTAGTTTCAACTTTCAAAAGTAAATTTATCGCTATAAAAATGTACAGCAAACTAAGGCAACAAGTATTGCAGACTAAATATGCCAAACAACAAAAGAAAAACAAATGAAAGCTCACAAACATATTCTAAAGAGGAATCCATACATGTAATGTATTAAATTAAGAGGTTAAGTACAAACCTGAAACATCAGGTGTTACACCTGCAGCAGGTGGTGCCATGTCAAAACCAGAGGTCCTTTTGCTGCAAACACAATTAGAAGAGTAGAAGATAAATTAATAAACACAGAAAATCAAAGACAACAGCAGTTGAAGAGTGTATCAAATTAGAATAAAAGTATAACATCATACTTACATAGCAATTTAGCAACAGAACATAAATTAAGGAAAATGTAACATGTAAAATAGATGTATGCACACAGTTTGTTGTTTTTTTAGATGAAAGTACAGGTGAGCCAATCAACAAATACTACTTAACAAGCCTGAAATTCCTCTTTACTTTTAATATGGTAACTGGGTTGGAAAGTGAGGCTAAATCAATAGGCTCAAAATAAAACAAGTTCCAGTATTCAAGATCAAGAAGATAGTTCATATCCCACAAGAACAATGGCATGTTAAAAATTGAAGTCCAGGTACCATTCTGAACGACGAGGAGGGGATCTAGATCGTGATCTAGGTTCCCTCCTGGATCTCTCTGAATGTTCTCCATATCTGTGTCTTGTTTCTCCATCTCGAACAAGATCACTATGCCTACAAAAGGAACATATCTATCCAATATATGAAATGATAAATATATGAAAGCAACACAGACAGGTGCTAATATATAAATTACTTTAGAAAATTTTAATTAGAAAAGAGGAGAAAATGATGATGAATAGTCTAACCTATCATAATCACGGCTCTGGTGACGATTGTAACTTTGATATTTGCCCCTTCCTTTAAAACCACCATCCTTATAGTTATAGTCTCTATGATGACGGTCATGAAAAGTTTTCCTCTCTCCATCTCGCTTTCTCATCCTGGAACTCTCATGAGCAGATCCACGAGAAATTGGCTGAGGAAATTTAAAAGCATTTAATTATTTGACCCACGCATGGGACATGCTAGAAGACTGGCAAAGAAAGTAAATCACATAGTATATGGACAATAAACACCGCAGATTTTCACCTTGCAGAAAGTTCTAAGAAAATAGAGGACGGACGAAGAAAAAAAAGGACCTCAGACATATAATGCTATTGTTACTATAAACTATGTCAGTGAGGAAGTCATCTAAACCGGTAATACCCTTAACTCCTCTACTGGATATCATGAAATCCCTTTATACCTCTTGCTCAATCATGCACCAATTATGAACATATATATATGTCATTAAAGCACATCAAACAACATCCTTGAGTATCATATCCGTGTAAAAAAAACTGTAAAGTTGCCTCATTTCAGCTGGTATATACAGGATGACAATTCTTAAACTCTGCCGCTAGCCCATATCTTTGGTTGAAACCAAAAACAAAAGAGTGTGCTAATCATACACTTAATAATTGGATTACAATCAAACCAATAATTGCAATCGCACAATGACAAATCTAAAGATGTAATCAAGCATACCAAAGCAAAACAAATAATAAAATGAAAATGAAAATGAAATTAAGGATCTTGATTTACAAAATCCAGAAGCGACACAGAATCATATATGGTAACATGGATAGAAATGTAACTTGTGACCAGAGTGAGTAGGGAAATAAATAAATAAATAAATAAATAAAAAAGGAACCTTTTCGGGGGATGAAGGACCGCGAAGAGAGGCTGGATTTTCGATGTCAGACATTACAGGCAAAGCGAGGCAGCTATGCAATTTGAAACCCTAAATCCCTCTCTCTGGTTCGTTGTGTGATAAAGAACGAGCGTAGTACAGCGTAGTATCCGTCCCACTGCACGGACCTGTTTGTTTGTTTTTTTTTTTTTTTTTTTTTTTTGATGAATAAGGACTTGCTTGTTTATGATTACTTTAATAATAAGTTATTTATCGACGGGTAACGTTATTTTGACACCATGAGGGACATCCTAATATTTTAGTATGCTATAAACCAATGAAATTAAGAGAGAGAAAAAGTAAAGTGATTCATAGCCTACTAAAATACTAAATTGTCCCTTATAGTGTCCAATTACGATATCAAAATAACATTTTTTTTGAAAGGAGTCAAAATAACATTACTCTTTATCTAAATAACATTAATATAATATTCTAATATACGGATTTATTTGCTAAGCTTTAGTTTCCAACCTTTGTCTTCCCCGGGATCATGGGCAAGCTCAGGATCATTTGAATCCGTTATGAGACTAATATTTGTTCGAGTGCTTAATTACAGTTAAGATTATTTGTTCATCTCCAAGAATATGTTATGAGAAATTCAAATTCCTCTCCCATAAACTCATCATGTACAATCAATTGTTGAGTCACGCTCATTACTCATTAAATGATTAAGTATTTATTTAATAATTATTTTTAAAATAAACATAAAACAAACTTATAAAAAATTTATAAAATTATTTTTATAAATTATTTAATAAAAAATAACAAACCAATAACCTCTAGTAAAATTCCTATAGAAATCTTACAAATGGATTTCACCGGTGTGCACTATTAGCATACATATTTTTTTATATCATCAACCAATTATAAATTATCACATCATAAAAAATAAAAAAATTCATCTAAAAAGTCAAACATATGATGATTTGTGATTCATTGACAATATAGCAAACTTTATACAGACAATTTATTAAAATTACAGTCCTTGGAAATTTGCCAAAGTATCCTTAAAACGCTGCTACTTAAACACTCAAGTAGAAATGAAAAAGGATTTAATTAATATACATCGATAATTAACAAAAATACATTATCAATTAATCACAAATTATCACATTATTAAAAAGTTGATCGACATTTATTATAACTACCTTAAGTTAAAGAGAATGCTAACCAGTACCCTTAGGACACTGGTTAAAGATCTAAAAATAAATAAATTTGCTATTGGACATTACTTTTTCAATGAATTTTTACTTTTTTTTTTTTAACCAATATCCTTAAAACATTGGTTAACATTACCCAAAAGTTAAATATGAAATGCTTTGGTTGGTGCTCCAACACCAACTCCAAGCTTCTGGCCCATTGAGAATGTCCACATACCTTGACGAACACAATATAATTAACAAAAGATATAGGATTTGTTTGTATAAGATTCTACACACTCAAAATCACGTTCAAAACTCCTTTGATCAAAGCATGTGTCTTGGAGCTTTGGTCAACAGTGAAAAAATGTGCCTCGTAACGCCAAATTCTTCCGTTTGCGGTGGAAGAAATCTAATACAAACAGACACATAGTAGGCATTTTAATCTCTTATTTGACTTAAAAAAAAATAATCTCTTATCTTTATTTCTTTTTCAAATTATTCTCATTTTATATTTGTCAATTTAATCCTTTATTTTTCAATTGTTTTTTTTTTTTGTCACATTTCCGTAAATCTCACTGAAAAAGTGATTTTCATGTATCACAATATCATAATCACATATCTCCGTTATTGTCACATCATAATTTCCATTAGAGTCTGAAATAATCAACAATTAAGACCACATTGTTGATAATTTAAAATATTGAAGACTAAATTGACAAAAACAAAATATGTAAGATCAAATAAAAAAATAAAGATAAAAAAACTAAAATATCTATTTTACCCTAAAATAAACTGGCTCAATCTTCCTATACATTCCATGCTTTGTTAAATGGAAACATTAATCATTGATTGGAAAAATTTTACCTTCTCGTAAGCTGATTAGGCTCAGTTGAAGACTCAATCAAAAGAGACATGTCACAGACAGATTTGGATTCCCTGCATTCATTATTTTCACATATTCACGTATTTTTAATCCAATGATATATCTTGTGACTTCGTGAATGCGGGGAATCCAATTCGGCGAGGACACTCTTAATTTGCACAACGATTAGGTAGCCTTATACTGTGTTTATCTAAATAAGTTGAATTAATACGACAGCCAAGCCAAGACGCAAATAAAGAGATGTTAAAATTAGAACATAAAGAGACAATGACCTGAACGTGATAACAACCATAGCACCAAATCAGCCCAGACCCCATATCGCCTAACCATAAGAAAAGATCGTCCATTGAAAAATCATTGACGATAATATGCCATGTCAGTTTTTCATAGCTCACTACGAGTTCTGTGCTTGGCATATAATAAAAATAAAAAAAAAGAATAATAATAATAATAATAATAATAATTTCTGATTTGCGGTATTACCCTGTTCAGTGTTCAGTAAGCTTGAAAGCCATTTCACTGCCACGAATACTTTAAAGACATCAAATTGGGCCGCATCACAGAAGCAAAGAGACATATAATGAACCAAGGAGACAAACAAAAATATATTGCAACACTGATTAACAGAACGGCAGGGGATATTAGTAAAAGAAATGGAGATTGAATAGGAAGATGCAGTCTGTCTGAGTTGCAACATTGCTACAAAACTTATAACTTATCATGAGATAGCTTACTATTATACAAAACTACCATCAAGACAAAATTGGTTCAGGAAATCAGTAACTTGTTCTGCCATCACCCTCGGTTATCACATCCTGGAAGGTTCCATTACTAGGAATCATTGGCAAGACGTGCTCCTGGTGGGGTACAATGACTTCGAGAAGGTAGGGGCCAGGGGTATCCAACATTTTCTGAATTGCTGCCCTAACTTCTACTTTCTTCGTCACACGAGCTGCTGGTATTCCACAAGCATCTGCAAACTTCAACATATTTGGGAATATCTCATTCTCGTTTGATGGGTTTCCCAAATAGGTGTGAGCTCTATTGGACTTATAGAAACGGTCCTCCCACTGAACAACCATGCCCAAGTGTTGGTTATTCAACAACAATATCTTAACAGGGAGATTCTCCACCCTTATAGTGGCTAGCTCCTGAACATTCATTATAAAACTTCCATCACCATCGATGTCAACTACGACAGCACCTGGGTTAGCCACAGCAGCTCCAATGGCAGCAGGCAATCCAAAACCCATAGCACCAAGACCACCGGATGTTAACCACTGCCTAGGTCTCTTGTATTTATAAAACTGAGCAGCCCACATCTGATGCTGTCCAACACCAGTACTAACAATAGCATTTCCATTCGTCAGCTCATCCAGAACCTGAATGGCATACTGTGGAGGAATATCTTCCTCAAATGTCTTAAAAATCAGCGGGAATTTGAGTTTCTGCTCATTCAGCTCTTCTCTCCAAGCTCGAAAATCAATTTTATCCTTGACCCCTTTGCTCTCCAATATCCTATTAATCCCTTTCAAGGCCAACTTCAAATCTGCACAAACCGACACATGTGGCTGCTTGTTCTTCCCAATCTCAGCCGAATCAATGTCGATATGAACAATTTTAGCACGACTAGCAAAAGCCTCAAGCTTCCCCGTGACGCGATCATCAAACCTCACCCCAAAGGCAAGCAACAGATCACTTTTGTCCACAGCATAATTGGCGTACACAGTTCCATGCATTCCAAGCATTTGGAGTGACTTATCATCACCAATAGGGTATGTTCCCAGCCCCATCAAAGTACTAGCAACCGGGATCCCGGTAAGCTCAACAAAATGCCTTAATTCCTCACTGGAATCCAAACTACCACCACCAGCATACAAAACAGGTTTCTTAGATTCCAAAACCAACCTCACAATCTGTTCTAAATGTGCCGCATCAGGGGATTTAGGTAACCTAGACATGTAACCAGCCAATTTAATTGGTTGATCCCAATTGGGAACAGCAAGTTGTTGCTGTATATCTTTTGGAACATCAATTAACACAGGACCAGGTCTTCCTGAAGTTGCTAAGAAAAATGCCTCATTCACAACCCTAGGAATATCATCTACATCAAGAACAAGATAATTGTGCTTCGTGATGGATCGTGTTACCTCGACGATCGGAGTTTCCTGGAAAGCGTCGGTGCCGATCATCCGCCGCGGGACCTGGCCGGTGATGGCGACGAGGGGGACGCTGTCGAGGAGGGCGTCGGCGAGACCGCTGACGAGGTTGGTGGCGCCGGGGCCGGAGGTGGCGATGCAGACGCCGGGACGGCCGGAGGAGCGGGCGTAGCCCTCAGCGGCGAAGATGCCACCTTGCTCGTGGCGGGGGAGGACGTTGCGGATGGCGGCGGAACGCGTGAGGGCCTGGTGGATCTCCATGGAGGCGCCGCCGGGGTAGGCGAAGACATCGGTGACGCCTTGGCGCTCGAGGGCTTCGACGAGGATGTCGGCTCCCTTGCGGGGCTCGTTGGGGGCGAATCGGGAAACGAAGGGCTCGGTGGCGAGGGATGGGGAGGCGGCGGTGGAGGCGGCGCGGGGTGGCGGTGGGGTGGAGAGGGAGCTGGAGATTCGAAGAGAACGGCGTTGGGATGGGTTTGGAGAGAATGGGAGGGTGAATCTGAGGATGTGTTTTGGTGAAGAGGAAGAAGGGAGAGTGGTGGTGAATGCGGGTTTTGGAGCAGTGGCCGCCATCTTCGAAATCCGACAAAATGACAAAGGAGGATCCAAATGATTCCCCCATGCAGGCCCTAAATCCCAAGGCTCGATTGTTCATTCCCCATATTGCCCTTCTTCCTTTGACGTGGAGCTGTTTGTGATCTCTGATCTGTATAGTATATTCCCCATATTGCCCTTCTTCCTTCTTCCTTTTAATTGGTACTACAGGCTCCTCCTAATTTTGTCCCTGTTTCGTGTTAATTAATAGTATATTTTTTTCTGTTGATAACATGAGAATAAGAATTAGGATGTGTTGGTTTAAGATTAAAAAATAAATGATTTTATTATAAAATAATTTAATAATTATTTTTAGAGATTTAAAAAAAAAAAAGCAGATTTGTTTTTATTTGTAATTATAAAAATTATTTTTTAAAACTGGTTAGTTATAAAAAAATGTTTTTTTCCAAAAGTTGATAAAAGTTGCTTTTTATTTTATATCTCTGTAAGTCTATTTATTTATTTTTTTTAATTTGGGACTGTGTAACTAATTTGACTATGCTGTTAGCTATTTCTTTTAGGGCCAAACAAAGTTAAAAGAAAAAAAAAAACTAAAATTGCTTTTTAAAATTAATATATGGAACTTAATCAATAATTAAAACTTCTATATAAAATGCAGGTAGAAAGGAATAAGAAAAGAAAATTCTTGTGACGGTCATTTTTTATATCACCAAAATTTATACAAGTTTTATCTATTTTCTCGATAACTGATAAAATCAAAAAAGTGGATGAAAACACCAATTTTATTATTTCATGATATCAAATAATAGATTGTTAACTCTTCCACTTTTTTTCTTTTCATTTTTATTGTCCACTTTTTGTTTTCTTTTACCCTATAATATACCAGCGTATGACTCGAGTCTTGACTCTCACAACTTGAGCTTGTAGAATTATTTGGGAAACGTTTGCCCAGAAAAGTCAAGCTGTTAGACACGACGATATTTGAGCCACACAAACAAGTTAGATATACGCAGATTCGTTGGTCCTATCTGTGGGAACTTTATATGGACACTCCTTACCGCGTTTGTCTGGCCACTCTTCAAAATCATGAAAGCAAAAGAGATCATGCAAGTACAGACCACATGAAATGCTACTTAGACCCACTACTAGATAAGTAGATATTCCAACTTCAAAGAGTTTGGTAAGTGTAATGGATATATGTAAAAGTTACTAAATAGTTGGATAAGTACGTTCCATTTATCATCAATTTAGCTTGTAACTCCATTAATGATCAATGGATTTGAGTATTCAGCTGGGTCCCTCATTCAAAAAAAAAAAAAACTAACTGAGTCCCTCTATCAACTCTAATGAAACAACATCTGTTAAACTTTTGTCTCAAAACTAATCTAGATCGAATGATAAATTACCTTGAAACTAAAGAAGAGTTCAACCTAATACTTTATTTTTATCTTAGTTAATCCCAACTCGACATAAAAATATATTGATTTTTCACCATAAAATAATCAAATAACACATCACCCTTGCAATTAGAATTGCCTGAACATCGATGTCTACCAAAAAGAAATTTTGCTAAGACTATTACTAGTATATATTCTCAAGCTTTTATGGCCTATTTGTTTTAGATTAGCCCCAATGCCAACTAGCATTCAAATTTGTATTGATACAGCTTCAAATTGGAGCTTCTGATAAAAGTATATTGGGACGGAGAAAATGTTCATTTGAGTTAGAAACTATCTAAACCAAACAAGCTTTAAATCATTACTTTGAAAGGTTCCAAGGGTTTCGTTTGTAAGTCGTTTCATTATGTAGTTTGGCTTTCTCCTCATTTTAATCAAAAAAAAAATTATATACAATTAAGCAAAACACTAATTAAAGAAAACTAAGATACAAGGTTTCATCATATCTATGTTATACTTTTGAGAAAATAAGAAAATATCTTAAACCATAACACTAATTTCCCATACCAATAGCAATAATGAAATTCACCATCAAGGTAATTTTTTTTCTTCAATTTTTGTGGTTCCAAAGTCTTATATTTTCTAGGCAAAATAGGTAGATTGATTACATACGTTTTTGTTACTTTTCACATCGGTCCTATAAGTTTTATTTTTTTCAAATCAGTCATACATGTTACATTCTGTTTCCACATCGGTCTTTTCTGTCAATTTAGACCTAAAGCCATCAGTTTTGACCTGACGTAACTATCACGTTAGTCTGACACGTAGTTTTTGATCTGATTTCGTAAGGTCAAAATTGACTGAAAGGACTAACATAGAAATGGAACGTAACACGTAGGAACAATTTGAAAAAAATAAAACTTATAGGACCAATGTGAAAAAAAATATATATAGGATCAATCTACGTATTTTGCCTATTTATTATTATAAAACTCATACTCGTTGATCATAGTGTGTCTTAGGGTCCATGTGGGGATGCATGCGGATATGGATGTTGTGTTTCATGCATTTATAGTTCATTACTTCGTGTGTGTTTGGTTCCACGTTAGAAACTTTCAGAATTGATTCTACCCCTATCCCACGTGATTTTAGTAAAAAATGATTTGTTTGGTTACTGTCAGGTAAAATTGATTTTACCTTCAAAAATAATTTTGACTGCATTGGATTGAAAAATTTACACTAAGTTTTACATCAAACTTACTTTCAAAATAAAAACATCCAAACATAAATCACTTCACTCCAAACTCAATCCTAACTAGATCAATTTTACAAAATTAATTTCATTCAAAATCACTTTTATTAAACGCTTATCCAAACACATAATTCTTTCCCTGAATTTTGTGTGTAAGGGACATAATATTGTATGACTGGCTAAAAAATGATGGAATGATGACTAACATGTTTTACGATTATTATAATTTTAATGAATTAAATGAATTTTGTTTCCAGATGTTTCTTTGGTTTTTTAAGGACAAATTTGGATTTCACAACATTAATATGTTATAAAACATAACTATATTTCATTATTTTTCTATTTAATAGTTAAAAGATACATCAAAGATTAGAACGATAATAATTAAAATAATAGTCATAAAGCCAACAAAACAAGAGGAGTAGGAGAGAGGTGACAACTGTAAATATTGTGGTGAAAGGGAGAGAGCAAGGAGAAAGCCAGAAAGAAAGAGGAGCATTTTTTTTTTTGCACGTGTCCAATCTATTTCCAGTGGCAAGCAAGAGTAGCATTTTTTATTGGCAGACATTGGTTTTTAGAATTGGTCAGCGTTATTGGTCAGGTGTGTTTTATCTTTTTTTCTTTTTATTTTTGGAATTTTTAGTTTATGCAAATAAAGTTGATGACAATTGACTGTGCATTGAGCCTTTTTTGTTGGTAGTTGGAAACATCGACTTCGATCATACTTTACGTGATGAGGGAGGATATTTCTTCAAAGCTAAATTTTATAATTACTCTCTCAGACTCCAGGTGCAAAAAGAGGAATTCCCAGGTCTCCTTCAAGAGGATTAGACTAATTAATTATAGGGCTGTTATTTCAAATTGTAGGAGTCTTCTGTCATCATATGTTAACAACTCTTCAATAGAATTTGATAGGAGGAAAGTCCATGCAATTGCTTACTCTTTGTTAGAAATAACTACATATATTATTATTCTCCAAATCTATGACGATGTTACCGGATATATTATGTTTTTTATTATTAATGAAATTGTTTATTTTTAGTTTTTTTGTTTAAAAAAGAAAAAAGGAGAAAGCCAGAAAGGGCAACAAATCTAGCATATGATCATTTGTTTGGTAAAAATGTAAATCCTTTGCTTTTGGATGGAGAGGGGTAAGATGAGTCATAAACAATGTAAGCTGGCCCCACACAGCAATAGGACTAGGATCCGGCTGGGTTTACCAGCTGTTGAGAGGTATCCAGCACCCTCTCTCCTATAAATACCCCTAACCCTTCTTCCTTCCTTCCTCGTTATCATTTGTCAAACCATTTAGCTCTCCCTCTCTGTTTCTGTTTCTCATTCTTGTTCTCAGGGACCATTCATTCTGTGTCTGTGCATGGCAGTGAGATTGTCAGGGCATGTTGTATCCGATCTGTGTCTTGGGAAGCCTGCCCTCAGATCCCTTTCTCTCACCCACACCCTAGCTGACGCCATCTCCTTCCTCAAGAAGGTCCCCGACACCCACGTCAGCGTCTGGAACTGCAACCATTCTCTCAACCACCAACGACATTGCAAATGCATTGCTAAGCTCTGCATGGTCGACATCATATGTTTCCTCGCAAAACCCGACAACCTTTCTGCACCGGCCGCCGCCCTTCAATCCCCAATCTCCCTTCTCGTTCCCGACAATTCCGCACTCGTCGTCAAGCATCTCCCGTGCAATGCCAGGTTTGGTTTCCATTCATTCTTGCATTTAATTTAATAATTAATTTTATTGTTTGTTCTTGATTTCATGTGTTTGCCTTTGTTGAATGAGAAACTGTCAATTTTTTTTTTTTTTTTGTGCTTTTGAATAGTTTTTGGTTGACACCACAAATTAAGAAAAATATCAAGGGTAATTACTAATTAGTTATTTTCCTTTTTGAATTTTGACTTTTCTTTACACGGAAGGAAAAAGCAAATTTGCCTTCGATTACTTTCGTATTTTTTAAGAATTTAAAAAATAGAAATTTAATATTTAAAATTATATATTTTAATCTTTCAATACATTAAACAATGTTTTAAAATGAGGTTTGAGTTCGCAACATTGTTTTTATGGTAGTCCCTGTAATTGCATCACAACAGCAATTCTAGTTGCATCAGCTGCATGCATAGATATCATTATGGGAAAAATTGATCCTTGCAATGATAATTGATACCACAGAAATACAAGATATCAATTTTTCCAAATTGGAATCTTTAAAAGAGGTCTAATTCTATGGGTGCTTGCCTTTTTCACATGATAAACACAACATAACTGCAACCGTAAATTAAGACCTTAATATTACGTATATCACTTTTTAATATAAATTTTCTATGATTTTCTGTGTCCGCATTTGCTTTAAAATAATGTTATAGATAGGAGAAAACCTGGTCAAGTATTAAAAATCTGCTTTTTGTATATAGCAAGCCTGTGTTGAATTGACTTTTTGAAGCTTATATTGTATTTTTTTCAGCTTATTGGAGGCTATAGATGCTATGTATGAAGGGGTGCAGAATCTAGTGATACCAATACAAAACCAGAACAACTCAAGCTCAAGGAGAAGGGTCTCTGAAAAGGAACCATCTTTGGACTCCAACAACCTCACCTACTGCTGGCTAACCCAAGAGGACGTATTCCGCTACCTCCTCAACTCAATTGGGGTGTTCTCCCCTACACCCGCCAGCCCCATCAACACGCTTGGCGTCATCGACACCCAAAACCTCTTGGCTATCTACTATGACGACCCTGCCTCCTCTGTTTTAGAGCTCCTCACTGTCTCAGTCACTAACCAGAGCTCCATTGCCATTGTTGATCCACAAGGCAAGTTCGTTGGTGAAATCTCGCCGTTCATGCTCAACTCTTGCGATGAGGCACTTGTGCCTGCGATAGCCACGCTCTCCGCCGGTGACCTCATGGCTTATATTGACTCCGGTGGGCCGCCGGAGGACCTGGTGCAGCTGGTGAAGGAGAGGATGGAAGAGAAGAATTTAGGGGCTGCTTTGGAGTTACTTGGAGATGAAACAGGGCTTTCGTCTTGGTCATCCTTTTCTTCAAGTTCATCTGATGAAGAGTTTTGCTCGGGGAAGAATTGGAAGCTTGGAGGGTACTCAGCGAGGGCGGTGAGAAGATCAGAGGCTATTGTTTGCTATCCATGGAGCTCCTTCTTGGCTGTTATGATTCAGGCACTTGCACACAGGGTAAGTTACGTTTGGGTTGTGGAGGAGGATGGAACCTTGACTGGGATTGTTACTTTCGAAGGCATGTTGAAAGTTTTCAGAGAACACCTCAAATCCATGTGCTAACAAGACATGATGATGGTGATATGATTATGAAATATGAAAGCACAATCTTCGATTCCTTTTTTTCTGTTTTGCCAAAAGAATCAGATATAAGAACATGACATGAGGTGGATAAAACGGTTTGTATGTACCCTCACATAATCAAAACTGTTCTTTCTTCATAAACGGGTACCACAAACAAAGCCTTTCTTTTTCTGTCCGTTTACGTGCATGCGTTTAGGAATGTGACTTTCTTTATATCTTATTGAATTTGACATCATATTTGAGATTCACACGAGGATGTGAAAATTTATTCCCGAAGGAAAACTATAGCAACTAGTACGGTAGCAACAATTTTTTCATAAAGCAAACAAATTGTATTGGGAAAACATAACCTAGGAAATGATGAGATAACTCTGTCTTTCACCCATAAGATGTGGTCTGAGTGACTAGTAGCTCGTTTCTTTAACTAACTATATATGTCCAAATTTGAATTGATAATGATAATAAAGCAACATATGTGGGTAGAAAAGTTGTCCTTTGATTGATATTTTACATCTTTGGGGGATTAGTTTTATAACCACTGGCTGTGGGGATATCCTGGGTTCCATCCCGGATTAAAAAAATTGTAAACTTTGCCATTCCAAATACTGGTTAATTAGGAAGTAGTGCTTGGGAATGGCTACCATGTGCTGGCTGGCTGTGTGGGATATTGGATCCCTTCCAAGGATAGAAATTCTCTGTTTCATTTGCATGATTACTGTTTTGTGAATAACAGAAGTTATAATATAATCATCATTTTTTTAAAATAATTTTTTTTAAAAATGATATATGCTTGTCACGTTTTAATTGCATAAGACAGAATTTGACACAGACAATCTTTTGAAATACCAAATTCAATTAGCAGGAAAAACTAAACATGAAGTTACGTGCAATACAACCTAATTTGCAGAAGCAGCAGCTGATAAAACTTCTGAAAATGTCATTCACTTGAACATAGCTGCTACAAATTGTGAAAACAAGCGCAATTTTAATGCTTAAATAATTTTACTGTCACATCCAAAATAAGTATTATAAGGAGCACAAGATTAAAAAAAAAATGAATGAAAACAAAGCTTTGAGTGGAGTGGTGACTAAGAAAACTTGACTTATTCATTCAAAACTTTGTATTCTGTTACAAAACAGGACAATGACGTGATTGATTTTTGTGTTCTTGAAAAGTTGATTATGGTTAGATTTATCAGGAAGTCACTGCCAATGAAGAATGAAAAACAAAATACAGTCGGGGACACTTGTGCCAACCCGAAAGATGTACATTCTTCCAATGATATTCTAGCTAAACCCTTTGTGTTAGTTGGATGGTTACTATCGGGTGGGGACACTCAATTTGGTTTTCTTGAGGAATTTAAGCGGCTCTTCGTATCTCACTAGATGAAGAACACTGTTGAAGCACATAAAGAGCTCAACGATCTGGATCATCTTCATTTCTTCTTTCTTTTTTTTCTCTTATGTTATTATAAGAAAGAAAATCACATAAACAAATTTTAATGGATCCTATATATAAAATCAAACTTACTTTTGAGTTTCTCTCCCTCTAGCATAACCCAAAAAAAAATTAAAAATAGAGTATAAGAGTAGAAAATCTTAATCCATTGCAGAAAAGCAACATCAGCCTTACTTTTACTGCATTTTGGTGTAGAGGTTGCCACTTGCGAGATAGAAAAGTGAAGCTTCATTGCCTACTCTATAATAAGATTGTATGCGTCAAATCTTGAAAGTAACTTATAAGTTAATGAATTATAAGATTTTATCTAAAATTTTAAATGCCTTCACGAGACAAAAAGAAATAAGGAAAAGGAGAAAAGGACAATTAGATCCATTATTATATTCTTATCCAAAATTACCTACATGTTCGTACATGTATAAAAACGTGTGTTTATTATTCCGGGAAATGATAAGGTGAATATGTCAGTTTATACTTTATAGAATGACTGCACTTGGTGATGATGTGGTGAGTTGGACACCACCTAATCTCTGTTTTGTTTTTTGGCAATCCACTAATCCGATGAACCGAATCTTTGCAACACCCTCCTCCTCCCCCTCTTCATTCCCCCAAGGACAAACACACCCAACATAAAGCCCACTCTTCTGGTTTTGACTTGAATATCCCTTCTCTTTCACCTATTATCAATATTAGATTTTCTTAAGGAATACATATAATTCGTGTATTGTAATTTTGATTTTTTTTTTGGGTACCTTGAATATGCATTCAAAAGAAAAGAGAAAAGAGAATCTTGTATAGTATTTTGGTTTAAATAAGCTTTTAGTTCCCGAGAAGTTCACCAATTTTGGTTTTAGTCCTTGTAAAAAAAATTCCTAGGATTTCGTCCCTATATTTTCGAAAATTTTGTAAATAGTTCTATTGTTACCCCTGAGTACTAAAAATCATACTAGATGAATAATTTTGTCAATTTTAACCCTATGGCCCTAATGTATGGTTTTATTTCTACTTTCTAGCCAAATTTTGGAGCAAGTCGGACAAGAACGAGAAATAACCTCGGTACCCCCTGAGTACTAGATATCATACAAAAAGAAGGAATTTAGCAATTTTAACCTTATGACCCTAATATATGATTTTGTTTCTATTTTATGACCAAATTTTACAGCAAGTCGGACAGTAAAATAAAATTACCTCGATACCCGTGAGTACTAGATAACAGAAAAAGATGACGGTTGGGACTATTTGCAAAATTTGTGAGATTACGGGGACAAGAACCTAAGAAAAAAATTCACAGGGACCAAAACCAAATTTGATGAACTTTGTAGGGACCAAAAACTTATTTAAACCTAGTATTTTTAATGTTTTTGTAGTATTTATACTTTTGACATAAAAAAAAAGTTTGTGCATTTTTATTATTTAGTAATGTGATTTACACATATTTTCATCCTCATCATCTAACATATTCATTATTTTTATTATTTAATCACAATTCATTTTACTTTAGGGATTATACTTTTAGGGTGAGGATAAAACTCCTCTAAAATGAATAAAATGTAAAGTGAGAAAATAAAGATTATATACTTTTATTTTATCATTTTTATACTTTTACTTACTTGAGGGAAATTTTATTTTAGGGGTTATCTATACTATATACAGTTACAAATAAAACTCATTGAATTCTCTTCCAAGTATCACCTCCTCATGCATTTCACATTTAATGAGATATTTTGTAAAAAAACATTTATTCACCTGACATTTTTCATGCATAATTATAGAAAGTTTTTATGTCCAGCTTCTAATTAGCCAATCATGACAATTCCCTTCAGGTCAATGATTTTAACATTAACTACAATAATTTGTATTCAAAATTGAATTTGCAATCAAATCATTAAAAAAAAATACATATCTATCTATACTCTATACATTTAGGAATAACCTCATTGAATGTTCTTTCATGTGTCAACCTATTAGTAAATTATCATTTAATGTGATTGTTAACTATTAATGTCTCTAGCATTATGATTCATCATAACTGTTCTTTGCTTCATACAATACATTTTATGATCCCTTTGTATATTTTCACTTATATATTTTTTTATTTACTCACTTATAATTACTTTAATCTCTTGACACAATTTATATTTTAATTATGATGAATATAAACAATTTTTTACTTTTGTAACTATTGAAGCTAATTCTTCAATTATAGTTTGTTATCTTCAATTTAGTAATTGAAATATAACTACAGTTTTTTTGTCTTTTCCTTTTTTTTGATAAAAAAATATAACTACATTCTTAATTCAATATAATTGTACGATTTGTATATCTTCTTAAAATAAGAATCATAATTTTTATCAATTTTTTAATCATATATTTTATTTTAAGCTTGAATTTTTTAGTCTTTAAAACACCTTTACTCTTTCTCTTACTATATTAGTAAATTTTAATTAACAAATACTGTTAGCAAGAAATCATCCTTTTACGTCGTTATTTTTTTTTTTGACAAGACCTTTTACGTCGTTATTGTTTGTTGTTTATTAACACATTTTTATAGAAGTAATAATTAAAAAAATCTCCATGATGCACAGGGTTAAAAGTTATATATTGGATTATAAATTTGAACTTTATACGATTAAAACTTTAAATGAAAATTTTGCATTCAAAATTTTAAATAGATAAATATGATTTGAAATATGAAAAGTTGCATCATATGATTGGGTCTAATAATAATAATATAATGTAATTCTTTCAATTTTTTTTTTAATAATAATAATAATAATATTATTATTATTATTATTATTATTATTATTATTATTATTATTATCATCATCATTTTGTCATCTATGCGACAAAAGCAATTGTGTCCTTTAAAATTTTTATTAAAATTATTCTTGATGCGGACAAGATTTTCGAAATAAGTAATTTTAAGATATTTTCAAATACTCAAGGTTACTGGAATAGCGATTAATAACTCTTTTCACATTTTACAATTTTATTGGAACTCTAATCTTTCCGACATTGATCTTAATATGAGGCACGGGTCCATTAAAACACGAATTCAACAATTATATATTTAAAAATAAAATCCTAAAAATTAGCATATTTCCCGTGCATGGCACGGGTCCATCAATCTAGTACTTTTAATGTGAGGATAAAACTCCTCTAAAATAAATAAAAATATAAAGTGATAAATAAAGGCTATACACTCCTTTTTTTTTTTTATCATTTTATACTTTTATTCACCGTAGAGAAACATGATCTATTAAGTTATAGTTATATCCCTTTGGATTTAATTAGTATGAACTTCAATATAAATATTTTTTATATTGTCAAACAATCATAAATTGTCACATTATAAAAAATACTTGACTCTCATAATAACTACTAAAAGTTACGAACATCATGTATGATGATTCATAATTGATTTACAGTGTAAAAGATTTATACTAATAGTACATTAAAATCAAACTCTTATTTTTTTTTTGGTGAGTTATTCGTTATAATTTCTCTTTCCTAGTGCGTTACATATTATTTCTCAAATGCATTTTCAAATCAACAATTTATTCTGAATCCTGACTCTTGTGTACGGAGAAAACCTAGTTGGGAAGAAAGAATCCACCTTGTGTGCTCAACAGGTTCCCCGACGAAGATTGGTCATTACTAACGGTGGTGGATACTTCATACATATGTCATGATTACCAAAAAAATCAACAATTTATTTTTAATTTTTTTTGGGATATTTTTAATTGCTATAATTATAATAATTACTATAATTTATAATTAATATTTATCTTTTTCCATTTAATTGTTTTTCTATAAGAATGCATATTTGCCATTTACCCCCTTTTTTTGTTAATATGACATAGGTGTGAAGTACTACCTCCGGTCCACAATATAAGAAACAAAACTCTAAAACACACAGACCAAGGAAATGTATTGGAATGAGTTAATTGTAATTAATACACATATAAATTTCCAAAAACACCCCTTCTAATTTTAATTAATATTTTGATGGCTTAGAATTAATGACAGCAATTAATAAGGGCAATATTGAAAATTAGCATTTAATATGTGTGAAAAATCATGTACGTTTCTTATATTCTGGACAAAAAAAAAGGACCATTTGTTTCCTATATTGTGAATCAGAGGGAGTATTAACTGGCTTCGCCGATGACTAATTTTCGTCGGGGAACCTGGCTGACCACCTTTAATGGGGTCACCCTTCCCAACCATGTTTTTTACATCTACAATACTTAAACTCGAGATATTGTTTAAAGGATTCGAGCTATTCCACTCGGACCAATTTAAAATTGGAGCCAATTTACCCATATGATCGCTAATAATTGGATCATCTCATTAGCAATTCAAAAAACAATTTATTGGATACAGATTATAACGTAATGGGTGAAGTGGTTGATTGTTGGCTGTTGTGGCAACAAAATCATGGGAGCTATTTTCCTTTATTTCCGGTAAACAATCATTCGCGATCATTTTATAGATGCAGTGCAGCCAAGAGAAAGTGAGGAGGTGTCTCTTTACAATCATGAATGATAAATCTTAGTAACTGGTTAATCATTTAGATATTAAACAATAGTGCTCTCTCTGATTTTTTGACAAGAATAATGCTCTCTCTGATAGTCCCTACAAAAATCGAATATTAATCTTTAAAATTTCTATGTAAAATGATTTTGACTATATCCATAAATTAACAACTCAAATTTTTTTATTAACATGATTTGCAGGAATGTTTGCAGTTCGGTTTGAGTCTAAGACAAAAAGTCATTCGGCAAGAACATGAAAATAAGTTGCAACGTGATTTGATTGGGATTGGAATGATTATAATATCAAATCTGATTCAATATAATCCTATTAATAGTAATTTGGATTGAGAGGGTGAGATAACTCAACTGATTTGAGTTAAGCATGTAAGGAGTTGAATGAGTTGGGAGTCTAGGATCCAGAATATGAATAACAATGATCACATCTCTCAGTTCATAAATCACGAATATAAATTAAAACTCATTAGAAATGAAGGCATATAGGAGTTTTAAGTATGAGGTTGGATGGAATAGGAAACTTGTTAGAAAGCATGACTATTATTGTAATTTTAGAGAGAAAAAAATGTACGTAATATACAAGTGTGCGACTCATTTTGGGTTGAAGGTGCACTTAGATAAACAATTTAATTAATTAAGTGTTTATTCAATAAGCTTTATGGAAGCTCTTCCAAACATACCTTGAATCCATTGTGAAGGTGAAAAACTGAAAATCAATCCGAATCAAAGAAAGAATTTTTTTTTAATTATCAATTTGTTGGGTTAGTATTTTTTTCATTCAGATTTGAGTGGGGGAGAGAGAGGGATTAACGGAGTGAGAAAGGGACGGTCACAGAGCGCATTGTAGGGGTTGAACTCGCGCACTCATAAATTTTGTCCGCAACTTAATCAACTAAACTTACTCAAGATGATACGCATCAATTTTATTTATGTATTCATATTCTTGATTAAACTTAATGAAGAAAGGAAGTTTTTTAATTCAATGACATCAAATAATGAGATTGTTTGGATTTAATTATAATGCATATTAAGTATATATTATTTAGATTTAATTGACAATTTAAATATTTTTTATGCAAAAAATATTAAATATAATCACATATAGAATAATTAATGATTGATTGATAAATAATATAGTACACTTAAACTTATTTTTCCTGTATAATATCAATCAATCATCCATATTATATTATTAAAAATATTTGATTGTTAAAATACAAATTAATAATAGAAAAAGAAAGAATGGCACCAGAGTAATAGAAACTATTAGATAGGCTTAAAAGGGGGAAGGAGAGAGTGAGGGGCTGCGCAGCCGTCGACGGTGCGTTGAGGCAAAGCTAACAAAACCAAAACAAACCCCCCAAAAAAGAAGAGTAATAATATTTAAATATAAAAATGACATCCAATACAGTATAAAAATGCTTCTTCCATCTTATTTATCATTTTCTTTTTTATCATCATGAATTTTATCACTCTTAAAACATTGATAAGCTCTATAATACCTATAGCATAAGATGTCCAAATTATATCCACAAATATATATTACTCAAAAAGTAAGACAGTGATAGATTGGATAAGGGCGTCGTCTTGTCACAATCACGGACTCACATTACTAAATAAATGACATAATCACATTCCTGCATCTTTATTATTTTTACGCTTTCTTTCCCATTGTTTCTATTAAATATATAAAATACAATGCATTATTCTTAGAAAATTATATTGAAGTTTCTTAAGTTTAATTTAATCATACTTAACTCTCTTGGTTTAAAAAATATATTATAATTCATAAAATATATATATATATATATTATTATAGTTATCTCCTTCTAGATGAGGTTGGTGTAATTATAAATTTATAATCACTCTCCAAAGGATTTAAGGGTAATGATAATTTAAAATTTAAAAGGAAATTCAACATAATTTTTTTTTTCAATTTTTAATAAAATGATTTTATTAATCAGAATACTAATTAACATTATCCTATGTATCAATCGATATGATTAAAAGAATAATTGAGCGTGCGAAGGTGCAGATTGCGCCACGTGTCCTGAAGTGTGAGCTTGTTTGGTTTTGTTGACGAAGATTAGAGAAAAGAAGGAAGAGGAAGGGAAACCCAACCCCAGTAGGCCAGTATTAGTATTAAAGTGCTGCCTACTATAACAATACTCGCAAATAGAGCGATAATAAATTATGAAACTTTGTTGTTCATGAGGCTCTTTCTCTTTGGGTTGTTGTCATTTCCATCTTTGTCCTTTATTCTTCTAAAGTTGTTGTGATCGATGTACATAGGAGGTTCTTCTTCTTCTTCTTCCATGCGAAGGTCTTTCAAGGATTCCCTCAAAATCCTTGAAGCTGATATCCACCACGCCAATACCCTGTCAGTTTCTCTTTCTTTTCTCCTTTCTTTTTTCTGGAATCGGATCATGACATGGGTATGATTTTCTGCGGTTTCGTTCCAGTCAACCATCCATATATCACGGTTCAAGTAATTTTCAATTTTTATTATCCACGCCACCCACACTCCCTTTTCTTACTCTCCCTAGTTTGGGAAAATTCAATACTATCAAGTATCAAAAGCACACACAGACTGAGATGCCACACACCGAATTCTAAAACTTGTAGGACATTGATATGAATGTAATAAATTGAAAACTTATGAAAATGATTTATAAACTATGTCGTAGTGAAAAAAAACATAATTTTTAAATTGAATGCATGTTAGGCGCGTGTGCTTTATAGTCTCCTTGGAACCCATAACTTTGAAAAGCTATGGTGGTATTTTCCCACCTCATCTTTTGTTTGCTTAATACTAGTGACATCTATACTTGTAATTTCTGGTTTCCTATTTTGTAAATGACATTGACTGGAGTCATGTGGTTATGAGGAGAAGATTTTGTTACCATTTTCATAATTTCATTTTATCACAATTTTTGTTGTGTTTGTAAAGTGACCATATTTTTCTCCTCTTAAGTCTTATGGCTGACTACCAAATACTTCATGGTGATTTCTGCTGTCGGTTTGTTGCTTCCTGATCTCTGATATGTAATGCATTATGATGAGAAGCTACATATAATTGACATAAATTCTGAATGGTATGCTTTCTTAAGATTGAAATTTTGTAATGACAAGTCTTTGGAAGGATGCCCCTTTTTTCCTTGTATCCTGTCAGTGTTCTTACTTACATCAGTATTTAAGTTATTGCTTAATCTTGCACCTTGATGTGCAGGGCATCCGATTTTTCAAGGGAATATGATGGTGCATGCCTTCAGATGAGAATGTCATATAGTCCAGCAGCACACCTGTTTCTCTTTTTAGTGCAATGGACAGACTGCAACCTTGCCGGAGCCCTAGGACTGTTAAGAATCCTGATTTACAAGGTAAGGGTGTTTTAGATGGTGGATGTTCATGTTGAACTGAGAAGTTCGGTAAAGGCGACAAATTTGCCTCATGCTGCAGGTGTATGTGGATGGGACAACTACCATGTCTACCCATGAAAGAAAAGCAAGTATTAGGGAATTCTATGGTATATCTTTTTCTCTTTTTAAATCTAACTAAATTGCATTTTAGTCTATGTTAGGTGCTGATGTATTGAATTTCTGCGTTGACCAGCGGTCATATATCCTTCTTTATTGCAACTTCAAAAAGGTGTCACTGATACTGAGGATAAAAAACAGAAGGCTGTATGTATGGAGAGGTATTGTAGAAGAGATGATGAGGAGCACAGACAATCTTCAGACACAGACATTGAAAGAGAAGAAGAATGTGGAATATGCATGGAGATGAATAGTAAGATTGTGTTGCCCAACTGCAACCATGCCATGTGCCTGAAATGTTACCGTGAATGGTACTTGCTCTCTCTCTCAAACTCTCTCTCTCTCTCTCTCTCTCTCTCTCTATATATATATATATATATGTATATATATGTCGTCTGACATTCTCTATTTTACAATAATGACTTGTTTATATCAAGTATGAAGTTGTGAGGGTATTTTCTACAAAATCTTGATTCTTTGTGATATACTATTCTGTAACAATATACTTTATGGTTGGTTTCGCTTACCAAAAAAAAACTTTATGGTTGGTTTCTATTTGGTTATGTTAATTTCGTGCCTTATGGTTCGTACTGAATGACATCAGATTGCACTATAGTAAAATGTAACTGACTGAGCCTGCTTGGGTTTTCATAGATTTTGGATTTTCTCAGTTTGTTCGGATCATGATTGTTTATTACCATACAAAGTAAGATGGCTTCTGCCATGACAGAGTTTGCAGGTAGTGTAACGGTTATCAGTCTCACTATAAGTAACCTGGTTTTAGAATCCCCTACTTTACCTCAGGTGTGATGCCATAACAGGCACCCTGTATTTATAGGTATGGTTCTCATTCTTCTGTTACTGCTCTTGAACATGAATACTTGATTAAAGAATAGTAGAACATTGGAGGAGAAAGAATTGAAGAGGAGTAGTATATTACAATTGATATGGCAAACATAAGTGATTTTGATAGGGGTTATCTTCTTTGGTCTGATTAGCACTCGAGCCTTGTACATTCTGATTGAAGCACTATAATGTTGTGATGTGAAAGAACTGAAGAGCATATATCGATGGCAACAGTTATGGCAAGCATGAGTGGTTGTAAGAATGGTGACAGTTTGGATGTTTTTTGGGATGTCCTTTCGCTGAATAGTACTTGAGTCTTGTATACACTGAATTTCTTAACTGAAGGAGTAATGATTGTAGCTTGTATACAATCATTTTCAGGGAAATTCTTCACTATTTGAAAGTTTCATAGAGGGTGGGGATCTGGGGTTCCATAAAGCTAATTGTTTTAATCTATATCTTTTCGATTTGGTATGATGGGTGGCATTGGGTGCCTGAAGTTGCTCCTACAAATACAATTATATTTTAGGTAAAAAATGATTGGAGTTTTTCTGTTTGGTGCCTAATTGGGGGAGCTGTGCAGGAGAGGGCTTGATGGCGAGAAAGTGTTCCCTATAGTTGGGCTGTCGATGGGCTTGAGCCCAATCTCTGAGAGAGGAGGGTTTTGCCTCTGGTTCATCTGCTTGGTGGTGTAATTGAATGATGGCTTGTGCAGTTTAACTTAAAGGGTATTTTTTTATTGGGTTTGATTGAGGAGCTTTATTTGGTGGGACACATGACTGAGAGCTTTCATTTTGAACATAGTTAATTGTTTGACATATGGGACTTATTCAGGCTTAAGAAAATTGGTGGAATTCTTCCTTTTCTGGATTTGATGTGATTTGATTCCATGCATATGTAGATTATTTGTTTTAAACAGTGCAGTCTAGTGGTGAATGGTGATCATTGCTCCCTGCCCTTTAGTGAAGTCCGTTGTTCTTTAGATACGGGGAAGGAGCAAGTATAAATGCTCTTCTTAACTTGAGGAATTGAAATATCTTTCTATAGTGTACTAATATAGTGCTGCAGTGACCAGAAAGGAAAATTGTGTTGTTATTATATTGTGGAACTAAACCTGATTATATTTATCAGATATCTTAACCAAAGAGATTAGAAAGAAAAAATTACAATTCAATTATAAACTCTGAGAATTAGGGATAAAGTGATTTTGCATAAGCTAGTACTCTTTTAGATTCTTTGAGCTTGTCAAGCAAAAAGCATACATGTCATCCTTGCGGTTTATTTGTAGTTAATACTTTAATTGAAATTTAACTGGAATTGAATGAGAAAGTCTGTATACTAAATGGAGTGGGCTGTGAAGCAACACTGTTGTCCGTTGGTTATTAGATTGATCAATTAACTGAAGAGGTCTAAAGCGTGAACTATCTAATTGGGTTGACAACGCATGCACTTTGATCTTCTAATTGGTGTGGCCCTTTATTGTTTGTTTTGATGAATGCTCATTGTTTCACTTTGATGCATTACATTTCTGACTGGATGGAATCATGGAAGATTTGTCTCTCCAGGCTCCTGATGCATTGATAGCATGTGCCAGTTTGTTTGTGACTAATCTGCCCATAAGCTTTTATGTTGTTAACTGAATAGCTTGTGCTAAACAAGTTATTCTCAATGATTCGTTTTAAAGAGGACCATAACCATTAAAATTTAGTACCTAGTTATGGCTTGCAGTGGAACTTTTCCTTTCATCACAGCCTCTTTGAAATTTCTTGGTTTGACACGACTTACTCTCTGTATTTGTCTAACCAAATCTCCATTTCGCTGTTCTGATTCTAATTTGAATTGGTACATGATATTACCATACCTCCAAATACTTGTTCAAGTTATGTGTTGTTTAGTTGAAAGCTGTATGTAATTTGATGTGTTTTTGCAGGAGAACAAGATCACAGTCATGCCCCTTTTGCCGTGACAGTCTCGAGAGTGAACTCAGGTGATCTCTGGGTAGTCACTGATAATAAGGATGTAGTAGACATGGCAACAGTGACAAGGGAGAATCTTAGAAGGCTTTTCATGTACATAGATAAGTTGCCTTTAATAGTTCCAGACTCCTTTTTTGACACATATGACTCTCACCTAAGATGAGTGATTTCAACTGTCTGATGTGGTATTGGATGGGTAATTCCCTCTCAAGTTAGTCACATGAACTCCGAAAGTAATTTGGTAAATTTAGTTTTATGTATAGAGTTGCAATGTTTGCTTCCCACGTTATCCAGAAGTTGAGATGGTAAAATGTATCTACCTCATTTGTAATTAATTGTATATCCCTGTACAGATTGAATTACTTATTAAGAAGAGATTTGCATATTCTCTGTGCCTCTTGTGTGAATATCAGTACTCCCGGATTGAAAATGCAATGTTGCTTTTGAAAAACTTAAGATAAAGCTACTTCTAGAAGTTGTTGGTTAAAAAGTCTAATGTAAAACAACTCTGTTCTATATTAACAATTAAAAAATTTAAAATTAATTGGATAGCCGTTGAAACTTAAATAGCCGTTTAAAGTTTAAACCACTTCGCGCCCCTTGCGGGAGTGACAAACTACGATTTTTCTTTTTCTAACATGCAGATCTTATGGAGCCCTCAACCTCAAGCTATTTGTACAAAAATGGACCGAGTTGTTAGAGCATCTCCAGTGTAGTTACTTGTGGGCTGCTTACCTATAAACAATTGTTGCTTATCAGATTTTATCATTGGAGCTGTGTCTGTGGTTGGTTAAAATTTAGCAAAGTTGCTTATATGATAAGTAACCCTTCCTTCCTTGGGTTGCTAATTTATTAAAAAACATTATTTTTGAAAGATTCAATCCAACATTAACGAATGAAAATAAAATAAATTCAATACCAAATTAAAAGAATAAAAAATTGGGATATTTAAGGGTTGTTTATTGTTTGTAGCATTGGAGTGAAAAATGAATGAATTGCTTAAATGTGATGTGGCACTGTAGGATCTACAATGGGACTCACTTAAGCAACTAAAGTGGGTTGCTTACCACTGAGCATTGGAGATGCTCTTAGAGACTTCGTCTAGCATTCTAATCAGAATAATGGTATTCTACTAGGATCACTAGCTCAAAATATTTGGAGCGGGTGCATGTTGCCCAAATGAGCAATATCTCTCTCATTGGGAAACACATTTTCAAAAACTATTTCTATATTAGCATGTGTTTAGATGGATATTTGATAAATGTGATTGATTTTATATAATTGATTTGGTTATTATTGACTTTGAATTAATGTATTTTATGTTTGAATGTTTTATTTTAAAATCATATTTTATGTAAAACTTAGTGTAAATTTTTCAATCCAATATAAAAGCTACTTTTCGTAACTTCTATTAGAATGATGTTTGAAGGTAAAATCAATTTCACCCATCAGTGATTAAACACCTTTATTTTTATTAAAAGTACGTTTAACGGGAAACGAACACAATTTTAGTACTCTCCACTATAGAACCAAACACACATTTAATCACAACAGTAAAAAATATTTGATGCACATTAACACTAAACATGTCACCCCCTATAATCATATATTATAGGGTGATAGATATATTGTCACCAAATTTTTTTTTTTTAAAGAATTTCGAGGACTATGGCCTGAGCTGCACACAAAATCAAATTATATCATGTACTTGTGTATGAAAAAACTTAATATTAATTATAAATATATGGAAACATTAAAAAAATGCAAGCATGTAAGATGATGAATAAATCTCTAACTTAGTCCATAAATTTGGCATTCGCTATCACTTTAGTCTCGAATTAAGCGAAATTCAAAAAATGTCATTGAAGTACATCTTGTTATTCATGTTAGTCCAAACATTAACTATCTCAATTATCCCCAACTTAGTCCTTGGATTTGGCATTCGCTGTCACTTTACTCTCTCATTTTCGTGACCAGAAGTGTTATTTGATATTTTAATCTATGATTTTAACCTTTAAATATGCTAAGTGGGGATGCCAACATGTGTGATGTGAAATGAAATTTGAGATACGTTTTTTTGAATTTCATTCAATTCAAGAATTCGTAAGGCGGGGAGAGAATAGGTAAATAAATATCTATCCAAATTCCAGGCTGTAATCTCGGGGGGCAAAAAGATTGTGACCAGTGAGGCCTCTGCTTAATGCCTATAGTTAGTGATTTCCTTATTATTATTCTATTTTGTAAATCTGTGGGTCTGCGGTGGCCAAAACAAACAGCAGCAAATAAATAAATATTGGAACTGGGTTGTATCCAACGATACATGTGAATGTGAATGTGAGTGAGAAACAGAGAGAATGGGGGGAAGTGGAGGAGACTTCTTCTGGTCTTACACGGACGAACCCCACGCCTCACGACGTCGTCAGATCCTCTCAAAGTACCCTCAAATCAAGGACCTCTTTGGCCCCGACCACTCTGCTTTCTTCAAGGTTATTCTTCTCTTCCGCATTCTCACAATTTCAATTCATTCCTTGCAATTAATTTTTTTATCATTCTCATTGTTCACGATACCTACGCTCTGCATTGATGTCAATTTCATATTGTGCTTATCTTTTAGCCCCTCCTTTTTTGGTTTTGTGATTCTGTCTCTCTCTCTATGTCTCCACATTTCGACATTTCTTTGTCTTTCTTTCTCATGGATTCCTATTCTTTCGGTTTCTTGATGTGTATATCTAACCTTGCTACAAAATTGAACTCAAACTGGGGCAATGCTAAACCTACAATTTAGTGTTTTTATAGATCTCTTTAGAAATTTCAAGTTGCAAGAATCTCTCTTGAAATTGTAATTGCAATATTTGGTGTACCTTTCAAGTCTTGCTTTTGATAATGTAGCTGTCCTTCATTTTGCTATACTAGATTCCAGAAAAATAATGTTAACACTGGCTTGCTGCTATGTATGTTTTATTTTCTTCAAGGATTAGAACATAATATTAGGAATTTAGGATAGAGATTTGACGTGTATTTCGTATGTATATGGATGGATGAGTTTCTATACATCTGTAAATCTATAATGCCTAAGGTAGGGTGTCTGTGTTAATGTCTTTGCAATTTCGTTCTTGCAGATTTCTGTTGTTGTTTTGCTTCAGCTTGGTACTGCTACTTTGCTTCGCGATGCTGGCTGGCTGAAGATATTGCTGGTAGCCTACTTTTTTGGCTCATTTCTCAACCACAATCTCTTCCTGGCTATCCATGAGCTCAGCCACAATCTTGCATTCTCGACTCCGGTCTACAACCGTTGGTTAGGGATTTTTGCTAACCTCCCTATAGGTGTACCCATGTCTGTAACTTTCCAGAAGTATCACTTGGAGCACCACCGGTTCCAAGGTGTAGATGGCATTGATATGGATGTCCCTACCCTCACTGAAGCACATCTTGTGACAAATGTTGTTTCAAAGTCCATATGGGTCCTCTTACAGCTCTTCTTTTATGCTCTTAGACCTTTGTTCATTAAGCCAAAACCTCCTGGTTGGTGGGAATTCACCAACTTCTTTATTCAGATTGCTCTTGATGTTGCAATGGTTTATTTTTGGGGATGGAAATCCTTTGCCTATCTGATACTTTCCACATTTGTTGGTGGTGGGATGCATCCAATGGCTGGTCACTTCATCTCAGAGCATTATGTCTTCAATCCTGACCAGGAGACATATTCTTACTATGGACCTTTGAATCTTCTCACTTGGCATGTTGGCTACCATAATGAGCACCATGATTTTCCAAGAATTCCTGGAAATAAGCTTCACAAGGTGAAGGAGATTGCTGCAGAGTTTTATGACGATTTAGCATCCTATAGATCATGGAGCCAGGTCATTTACATGTATATTATGGATCGAACAGTAGGACCCTTCAGCCGAATGAAGAGAAAGCCCAATAATAAAGCTGAATAGATGCTCCCCCATCCCATACACATCATCATTTGATTGCATTATCATTTTTTGATGTCTCCCTTTCATGTATTTTCTTTATGAACCTCACTTTTGACAATTTTATTTGTAACAGAAGAATGTACTGTAGTGTTTAACTAAATAGCAAGTCATTTGTTCAGTAGCTAACAATTGTAAAAAATATTGATTTTCATGTGTCTCTATCATGGACCTGGTCTTCCACCTCCAACGCATGTGAATAATAATAATTAGTAGACAAAAGCTTCTGCAACTCCCAAGAGTTGTATTATTGGCAATTGAAGATCCAAAACCAAATTATTAGATGAACAAGAGAAATCTATTGAGTGGTAGATGCAAAATCATTTGATGTCGAGGTGTTGTCCGCTTCTCTCTGCCAAACTCTATGTTTCGTTGTGAGAAGTAGGGAAGAAAGAAATATGGTAGAAAGAAGTAGGAGAGAAGAAAAAATGAGTAGAGAATAATAATGATAATTTTATCTAGCTTGAAAATATAAGATAAATTTGGTATTTTAAATGAGTTCTTCCCTGCCGAACAAAATCTCTCCACGCATGAGAATATTATTTTTTGCTGGGTCCCACTTGTTCGTTTTCTCCCCGCTCTTTATTTTCTACTCTTCCAAATGGTAGATCTTCCCTTTTTCCATGGAACGATCTTTAGCAAATGTTGCAGTTGCCACCATCATAAACTTTCAAATACACGTGATTCCACAATAGTGTTTGGCTCCCAATAACGATTGGTAAAATAGGTATTAAAGTATAAAAAAGCTATCTTGTGTTCAAAAAAGTTGGTTTAGACACATTTGCGTGATTAAGGAATAACTTCCCCGTATCACAGACAAGCAGTTGCTGTGGTGTAGTGGTTATCACGTTAGTCTTACACACTAAAGGTCCCCAGTTCGATCCTGGGCAGCAACATAGATTTGTTGAAATTTTAGTTTTTAACCTACTTTTTCTTTGATTTTGTCAAACAAGAATTTTGCTCAGGTAGGTGCTACTACAATTATGAAGAGAGTTTAGCTTTTAGATGGTTTTCAAAAAGTTGCATTACTTTTATAATTGTGTTAACGTTGATATTAATGTCTTTACAAATTGTGTACAGACATTTATTTGGTATGTGAATAACGTTCAAATCAACCAAGGGCAGGAACAAGTTTATCACAATAATTTAGACTTCCAAGTTAATCATTCGGAAATGAATCATCTTCTATAACATGATAATCATATTAGAGAGATATATACACAACTATTAACATGTATGGATCTATCATGATTGATTATAGAGCTCACTAATTACATTTTAAAAACTTTGTTTATTTTCCTCTCCAACACGATGATATCATGTTTTATGTAATCAGGAGTGGATCTGAATCCTTTGCCATTCTAACTTTGTAAGGATGATGTTGGAAGGAAATTTCACAATTTAAATTGTATTAGTCAAGAACGTGAATTAGCAACTCTGAAGAACGATGGCATCATCAAAAGGGACTAAGAGCATCCACATCTCAGCACCTTACTTTGAAGTTCTTAAATAAATCTCATCATTACACATCACCATTTTTATTTTTTATAACTTAAGCACCTCATCTCTCCAATCCAGCTAGTTCTAAAAAGTTCTTAAATGGACCCTACAAATAATCCCACATCTTTACAATTAATCTCTCAAGCATTTTTTTCATTAAAAAATTGTAAACCCAGCCTACACAAATTTATAAGACCCGATGCTTCTACAAGCACTTATCAAATTTGTGGTGCTTAATAAGCACCAGCTCCATCAATAAAAATACACAAGCATCGGTTCTTAACAAAATTAAGCACCCCGCACTTGCTACCGATGCAGGTGCTCTAACAATCTAACTTAGGCAATGAAAGTAGCGATATTAGGAGATTGAAAATGTCAGCGACATGTCAGAAGCAAATCTACCATGAAAAGAATTCTCCAGTTGCCAAGAACAAACTGCCTGTCATTCCCCACCCAATAGAAAATTGAAAGTGTATCTCAAAAAATTTATTTGAGCAAAATCAAGGAAGCCGCAGTTAGACAATAGTTGTCCCAATTACCAAAAATTCCAAATTCCCTGCTTTTAGACAACATGAAAGCTTCTAAAATCTCAAGGAAAATGGGCATCAGTAGTCATGCTGTTGCCCACAAAATGAACCTAATCATGCTGGTAACAAAGCAGGGTATTAGATGGATAACTTAAATTCCTAAAAAATGTAGCCTATAAAGAATGGTTAAGTAAACGTCTTTTTGGTAGAAGATGGTTGTTTTATCAGTTTTTACTATGCAGAAGTGCCAGGCATGTCCTCAGGCGGATCAATGGGTTCTACAGGTTGTCGCCTTGGCTTCTGAACAGGAGCAGGCTTGGGTGGCCTGTTAGGGCAAACTTTATCAACTTCATCTTGTTTAACATCAAACTGCAACATGCAAGATATACAACCGGGTTATTACATGTAAAATTTGAAATATAGCCATCAGAAATATGTAGACTTTTGCTCATTCTTGACATTCAACAAATAGCCAAGTTGTATTACTTGCAACATGATCACAACAACAACAACAAAGTTGTAATAGCAACATAAATTTTCATTTTTATGATATATTAAACAGACCAAACGTATTTATAAGATATCGTGGTTCCTTTCATTCTCCTCCTTTCCAGACGAATACCATAGCCAAAAACTGCATATGTGAAGTAGGCATGGAAGCATTCATGCAAAGCATCATTCACTCCCGTGTTTGTTGAAAAGATTCTCAGGCCTAAAAGTCCCTTTGCCCCCCTGAAAGAGCTGGGGAGCTGGATGTGCACATAACAATTTAACAAAAAATTAGGTTCTTAAAGTCAAACTGACCTTAAAACCGCAGCCAGATACACAAGCATGAAAACATTCCTGCACAGGAAGGGATTAGCCATCATTAATCTGAAAACATAGCTATTCCATATCCATAATTAATCATAAGCCTTTCAGAATCCAATAACACTGAAAACTGAGAAAGAATCTGAAACTGAATTGAATTGTGTAATGTAACTATCAGTAACTGAATGAGAACTAAAACAGATGTCAGCATTTATACAGGGGTTTAGAACTGTCTCGAAGCTAGGCTAACAGTTCTGTCACTAACCTATCTAACTGAATATAACAGAATCCTCTTGTTAAAACACAACAGAGCCTAGCTGAATTGACACGTTAGCTCTATATAAACTAATATAGGCATTAAAAAGCTAGGGCTATGAATTAGGGCTGGCAAAAGAATCCGTGGATCAATTATCCATCCGGTCCATCCATAACAAAATCCATCCAATCCATCCAATAGTAAGAAAACATAGTAAATGGATTGGATGGGTTGGATTGTTTTTGTTAATGGATAGTTAATGATCCATCCAATATTTTTTAAAATCCATTGGATCAAACAAAAAATGGAAATGGATCATTTATTATCCATTCCAAAATTAAAGAGTTTGATTCCAATTACATTTTTGCAGGTAATGTAGTTTGGAACAGTGGTGAAGTGATGCCAGAATCACGTCCACTAGACCAGACGTGGAAGCTCCATTTATAGCTTTTACATTTAAAGTAAAAAGATTTACAAATTTGCCATTTTCACTGTGAATTGTTCACTAATGTGATTCTCTGACGTGCAAACAAACAAAAAGTGAAAAATCTTCAAACAAAAAATTACTCAATCATGACTGTGCTTTTCCAAAGCCATTATTCACTCTTTCGGCTAGTTACAGTATCACCATGCTTTTGTTCTTTCAATTAGTTTCTCAATAATAACTCTAAAAAAATTAAGGTTTGTGCAATAATAAAATTGTTTTATTTAATTAAGGTCCTTAAAATTTTAGAGAGAGAAAATCTCTAGTATGTAAAAATTATTTAAATAAAATTTTAATGTATAATTTATTTTTAAATGGATGGATCGGATATCCATCCATATAAAAAATGACTAATGGATGGGTTGGATGGTTTTTTATGAAATGGGTCATGGATGGATTGGATTTTTTAAATATATTTTTAATGGATCGGAATGGATTGGTGGATTATTTTTATCCGATCCATTATAATCCGAATCAAAATCCATCCAATCCATCCATTTGCCACCCTTAGCTATGAGTATGTAACATTGTCACTGGGCATATTTTGTATCTACTAAAATAGCAGACTTTCCCTCATGTCTGATGTGAACCCCACTGCCCCATATGGACATCAGGATTCTCAATGAAGAAGAATAGAGAAATAAAGCTAGAATATATTTCAAATTTAAGAAAATTCAGAAAGCCAAACAGTATGCTCTGCTCAACTAGTTATTTTTGAATGAAAATATTACTGCATTACCAAAGAATGAAAAGAAAAGAAAAAACCATGAATGAATTCTATCTCCTTTCCCATCAATCCTATGGCTAAACAAATTTTATTTTGAAAATAAATCTCCATTACTTAATAATGCTACAACACCTAAGGTGACGTTTGGTCCATGAAATATTTTATTATTGGATAAACTACATTCGTTGGAATCTCATCTTCCTGGAATTTTTCTTTTTCACCTCCACCCACCCCTGGGAATAAAATTTTCCACTTCCATTCACTAATTTTATTTACATACATCTTTTATGCCCGAGAATAATTTTTTAGAACGGTACGAAACATGGGAAATGTTACCTAAGAGTGTTCGCATAAATTCGGCGTTCCTCACGCCTAGATTGGTTTGTAAGTACCTGAGAGTAAGTGGGAGGGCCGGGAGAACGGTCAATGTAAGCAGTCCAGAGGCGGTCCTTGAGGACAGGGTCCTTGTAACATATTTGATCGCACTCCGACAAACATTCTTCCCATCCCTCTCCGTCGGAGCCCCATCCCTTCTTGCAGAATACTCGCCCTGAAACATGATAATGGAAAATGAGTGAGAGCGAGATTGGTTTTGTTTGTTTGTTGTTACAACTTCAACTTCCTTACAAGGGATTTGGGTAAGGGCAGCGTATTTGGCGGTGCATTGATTTCCGCAGCGAGACCCCAACTGCCCTATCACCCCTCCTTCCATCTCCCTCATTCTTCTACGACACAAGCTTCCATCCACCGCTCTAGTACTAGTCTTCTATCTCCCTCCTTTCAGGTTCCTTCTCCCCTTTTTCTTTTCTTTTCAATTAAACATTCCTCTTTCTTTTGTTATTATTTTAATATTTATGAATATCAAATTTAATGTTCGGGTTACATTAAAAATGGTAAAAAAAAAAAACCAAAATGATTTTTTTTTTTGAGGTAATAAAAATATAAATAGTAAATATAATCAATAATTCAATATGCTCTAAAACAGTAAATAATGAAAAATTACTCATAATTAAAAAAGCAAATCGGCCAAATCTCTAAATATTAGGCTTAATTACATTGGTCCTGAGGTATCATGATTGTGCGATTTTGGTCTATAAGGTTTCAATTGCGACAATTGGGTCCCCCAGGTATCGCGATTGTGCAATTTTAGTCCCTCATGTTCCAATTGCACCAATTGGGTCCCTAGATATTACGATTGTGCAATTTTGATCTCCTAGATATCACAATTATGCAATTTTAAATGTCAATAGCCTACGTGACACACGTGAGACTGATCTTGCACTTAGTGAAACCAGCTTGATAGCTTACATAACATTCATATGTGTCAATTAAAGTATGTGTGGTGTCAATAATGCTATATAGGAAAATAATGTAAGTTATCAAGCCGATCTCACTAAGTGCCAAACCAGTCTCACGTGTGCCATGTAGGCTACTGACATTTAAAATTATATATAATTGTGATATTTGAGGACCAAAATTACACAATCATAATAGTTGAGGGACCTAATTGGGGCAATTGGAACCAGGGGACTAAAATTGCACAATCGCGATACCTGGGAGACCTAATTGTCACAATTGAAACCTAAGTGACCAAAATAGCACAATCGCGATACCTGAAGGATCAAAAGTGCAATTAAGCCTAAATATTAACATTCTTAATATGATTGGGTAAGCTGGATCATATTCCAGAAGATCTTGCAGCACTAATTCATAGTGATGGTTTTGGGACCAACATGTGGTTGATCCAAGTAGTAAGGGACCTGGGCACCTTAAGCAAGTAGTTAGTGGTTCGAATCTTGTCTCTTGTGCATGGAGAAAACCTGGTTGGGAAGGGAGAACCCACCTTATGTGCCCCTCAGGACTCAGGTTCCCTGACGGAGATTAGTCACTGTTAACTGTGATGGATACTTTGTACTTATGTGATGGTTAAAAAAAAAAATATAATACTTCGAACTTAACGGCAGTCCACTCACACACTAACCATTATTCATTACCAATTTTATTAACGGCTTCTGCCACATTTAGTCATTGGACCTCTCGAAATAAAAGCTTTTGAATGCGAAAATTAAACAGCATGTTGAAAGGGAAAAAAAAAAAAATACAATTTTTAAAAGAAAGAATTGGAAGCAGACAAGCTCATGCAGGTGGTCCACGTGCGCCACGTTACATAGAGTTGGGTGATACATATAAGCAATTGGATTGGGATTTGTTTTTCTTAATTTTTTCCATGCGTTGATGTCATTTGACTTCCCAGAATCCTAATATACTTTTGTTTATTCAGTAACCATAATCCACACATAGGGCAAACTGCAAAGTGAGAAATGGTCTCTCTAGTGTGGAGGGTATTGCCTTTGCTAGCACTTCTGTTTTCCTTAATAATTTTCTACTTGAAGGATTCTTACAGGACCCAATTATCTCCTCTGATAAAGGTGCCACAATCAACTTTGATTCTTTATGTTTTTTGTTTCATGATTATGTCTGCAACACCAACATCATTGTGTGTTTTTGGGGCACAGGTAGCAGGGGATGAGTGTAGCCTTCTTCCCTATGGCCATTATTGGATATCAAGCAAGAGCATTGTCACCCCACAAGGGATCATATCTGGTTCAGGTTTTTATTTTTTGAACCCTTCATCATTTCATTATAATTTTCTTTAGTCTTTTCTGTAATTCTGTTTATCCCGTGAGATTGTAAAGGCATGATTGAGTTTATTTGTGAACCATGAACAGTGGAGATAAATGAAGGGAAGATAATATCTATTGTTGAAGGATATGGTAAGCAGGGGAATTCTAAGCAAGAACAAGTAATTGATTATGGAGACGCTGTTGTCATGCCCGGCTTGATCGATGTGTAAGATGTTGTCATATATTATCACTTCTCAAGTTTTCAGTCTTGTGTCCCATGCTAAAAAGTTTATTTAATGTAAAATTACATGGAAAATGAGGCTCTAATAAGTTTTTTTTCTTTGAGTTTTGTCCCAAAATTCTTCATAGCAATCATCCTAAGTCAGATTCATTAGGAATAATCAGATTGAAGCATATGAGGCATTATAAGAGTAGCAGCCTTGCTAGGAAGATTATATAAATGTAGGAATTGAAGGAGAATTGACTTCCTCCTATGCTATAATTTTTTCTTCATGAACCCCTTACACTTAACCTAATAAAGGGAACTAATGAAAAGGAAAAAAAAAAATCCAAAATGTAGGAGGAGGAAAACAGTTTCATATCCTTTCTGTTTTGTTGAATTTTTCTTAAACACAGAAATGCTGAGGTTATCCAGCAGTAGCTGTGCCATGGCTTGAGAAAAGAAAGAGGAAGGAAAAGTGAAACTAGTACCAGACAGCATAATCTATTGATGCTGGAAGCCGTATGTTAATTTTTTTTAGTTTTTAAAAAAAATCTAAATCAGGCTGTCAGTGGTACCATTAAAGGAGCCGGGTTAGAAGTAAGGAAAGAAATTGTATTACGAATTCGGAATGATAGACTAGAAGAGTTTATTACTGAAACCTTCCTTGAAATCATTAAAATTCTAGCTGCTGCTTTTTCTATCTTAACATGATTTCCTTCTGTTATGCCCCCTCCAATAGCATAAATTACTTGCTTTGGCAGGCATGTACATCTTAATGAGCCGGGGAGAACTGACTGGGAGGGATTTCTTACTGGTACTAAAGCTGCTGCTGCTGGTATGCAGATGTTCTTCCTCTACTGGTCTACAAATTTTCTTTATTACTAGTATACCTTGAAACTTCATTGGATATTGCAGCAGAACTCCGAAAGGGTTTTGCTATGCTTCTTAAGAACAACTAGGTCCAAGCTTAGAACCACAAAACAATAGCTTTTACATGGCATATATGATATGATACTGTTATAAGTCCTCACTTGATGTTACTTAGTGTTCGACTTCAATCATTTCCCCCCATCTCTTTCTAATGGTTGCACCTTAGTGTTGTCCTGACTGTGTCTATTGTGGTTAATATGCATAACTTTTTTAGTTGGGTTAATATCCATTACATAGATCTATTCTGACACTCTATTTCTGAAGGTGGAGTAACGACAGTGGTTGACATGCCTCTAAACAATCACCCTACAACTGTGTCTAAGGAAACACTCGAACTTAAGGTAACAGTGATTGTTCTTTAAATGTTTAAAACCGATGTTTATCTTTGGTAGTAAGGGTATTATATTTATCCTCTTATGATGAATGTCATTTCAAAGAGATAGAAGGAGGAGTTCCCTTTGAAATATATAATTTTATATCTTCGAGGCAATTGATATTCTAATATCTGGTAACTGGTAAGTTGTCTTTTATGGTCTTGAATTTGCTAGGTTCCTTATGGTTAACTGTTGAGTTTGATTTTCTTTTTCAGTTTTTCTAACATGGGTTTCCACTTGCTTACAGCTTGAAGCTGCAAAGAATAAAATCTATGTTGATGTTGGTATGATCAACAAACTCAACCTTAGCATACAATTAATTAAGTTTCTAATTTTTTTTTAAAAAATCTTCTACAGGTTTTTGGGGAGGCCTAATTCCTGAAAATGCACTTAATACCAGTATTCTTGAAGGTCTCTTAAGTGCTGGGGTTCTTGGTTTAAAGGTAACCATTTGCAAACTTATGTATTGCTAAAGTAACTCTGCTTAGAGGTCAAAGATATATTTAGCAGGTTCAACTTCACTATTCAAACGGTTTTTTCAAAGAAGTTAATTTTTACATTAGCCACTTTATCTTGCATTATTTTTATTTATTTACTTTAATGTTTAGAATCTATGGATTCTAGAAATTTCATGGGTCTGCTCCTAGTTGGTATATATCTTTGAAATGGTTTCGCACTATCTTGCTGGGGATTCCTGAATTACTATGTTCATCTATCGTCTCATCATTTTGGCATCTATAATGATTGCTTCAAAACATGTCAAGTGACATGAGTTGTCTCTCCACAGAGGCTCTCTACCTCTCCTCTAGTACAGATGTATGCCAAATATTAATTGCACTGCTGTTTTGCAAGCCATTATGAATCTGTATGATAATATCTGTTGTGTTTTAGTCTGACTCCTTTTCTTTTTATGTATGTAGTCTTTTATGTGTCCTTCAGGAATTAATGACTTTCCTATGACTACTATTGATCACATAAAGGTACTGTGGCCTGCTTTCATTACTTTTGACACATAAAAGATCTTCAAGTTGGAAATGTTATTTATTTTACACTAAGGAGTTACTTTTTCTTTTGGAATTGTTAAATACATTTGCTTTGTTAATTTTTGTTAGGAGGGACTGTCTGTGTTGGCAAAATATAGAAGGCCTTTACTTGTGCATGCTGAGATTCAACAAGATTCTAAAAATCATCTGGATCTTGAAGATAATGGTGACCCACGTGCTTACTCGACCTATCTCCAAACTAGGCCACCTTCATGGTAAGACATTATTTATGGCTTTGCTTTTTGAAATCTGAACAAGTAAGCATGCTGTTAAAGCAAAAGTTTAGTCCAGATAAATGATTTGTTGTGCCTTTTCTTTTTATCATATCAAAACCTGAAATTGGTTAGGCTCTTGCTTAAACCTATCCTAAATTTTCATGACTGAATTATCGTAGAGACTTGGACAGATGCTTGTAACTAACATAACAACTAACATTCTAACATTTGCCTATAAAAAAAAAATGATGTTTGTAACTCCATTACCAAGGGTACCCTGTTCTAAAAGATGAAGGCTACCCTGTTATAGAGCACTGTCATTGTTTAAAAGGAAGTGCTTATGAATCTATGATTCTCAGGGTATGTTTTTTGAATATTCAATGAAAAACTAATAATATGTATAAAATATTCATTGAGTATATTTTTGCATGATGTATTCAATTTGAATTTCTTGCATAAGCTTAATATCATATATCTTTAAATGGCATAATTCCCATTAAATTTCCTGAAAAATTACTAAAGTTCTTCTTTACTTAAACAGGGAGCAGGCAGCCATTAAAGAACTTGTAGGTGTTACAAAGGACACTATAATTGGGGGTCCTTTAGAAGGAGCTCATGTTCATATTGTCCACTTGTCTGATTCAAGTGTTTCCTTAGATCTGATTAAGGTATTATATGTTCTTTTTCTCATTTAGTGTGTCTTTTCCTATGATGTTAAAACAGTTTTCTTTGTAGACGGACGATCATGAGCTTTTTGCAAAGATGTTTGATGATGGTTATTACAGTTAACTGAAGTCGGAAGCAGTTTTATATTAAATGAGTTTCAAATGGGATCAAAATGCACATTCTTTATATTGCTTGAATCATACTAGCATAAAAATCTAAGACTAAATGCTGTTTTCTTCAATTTGTTTTCTCTTTTAATAAAAATCTAACCATACATTTATATTATTCAGGAAGCAAAAAGTCGTGGTGACAGCATAAGTGTCGAGACTTGCCCCCATTACTTAGCTTTCTCATCCGAAAAGATACCAGATGGAGATACTCGTTTTAAGTGTTCCCCACCCATTCGTGATGCATTCAACAAAGAAAAGTTGTGGGAGGCTATATTTGTATGTTTCTGCTCCACAATACAAAGTATTGCCTTACTTTAATCATCTATGATCTCATTAGTTTAACTTGTTTAATTCTTCTTTTCAGGAGGGACACATTGACTTACTAAGTTCTGATCATTCACCCACCGTGCCTGAACTCAAGCTTCTTGAGGAGGGTGACTTCTTGAGGGCTTGGGGTGGGATATCATCTTTGCAGGTTAGTGAATTTTCATTTAGTGAAGGTTAATTTTGTTCTTACTTCAACACTATAAACCCATTGGAAATCTACAAATTGGTAGTTGAATAAACAAATTCTTAGGCAGAGTCGTAGTAAATAAAAATATTAGCTGAATATATCCATTTCATAGTCTTACTATTTGTTAAGCAATGCAACTAAAGAATTGCTGCAAGACACAATAGTGAGTACTGCATAATTTTTTCCCTCACTTATTTGCGAATTGTGCATGTGTATCCTCCTGACTATTGTATCTTCTGTATGATCTTTAAATTGATGGACGTCACATGATATTGTATATTAATCCAATGAAAGGTACTTCTATATAAGTTTGTGACGTGTATTTGCACCTGTGCATCAGTGATCAGACTCAATCTCTCTGATAAATTGTTTATGCTTAAGTAATTTCATCAATCAACCATGTATTATTTTATTCAGTTCAGTAATAGGATTAAGTATTTTCTATCATACAATGACATAATCGCATAGCATTTTATTTTGATCGTTAATCATATATTATTATTTCTTCTTCATTATCTGTCCATGATTTTTCTAGTCAGAGCCTGATTTTCACTACTTTTTGGAAGTTGAGTCCCATACAAGGTTAAAAATGTTTGTTTTAGTGATATAAAACGTTCAACTAATGACGTAAGTACTTTGGGTGCATGATAGACATATAACAGTCAAGAATAAGTAACGGCAGAAAGGAAAAAAATAATTTTAACAGTAAAAAATAAATAAACCACCAGAAGGTGGATATTAATGTGGAGCTGAGTAGAAGAGGAGCTGCAATGTTTATGTGGCAGTTAATGGAAGAAAAGAGGTCGTGAGGTATTTAGTAAGTTAACGGGTTGCAACAATTATATGGCAGTTAGTGGAGGGAATAAATAGGGAAGTGGGTGGGAAGGAAGGGGGAAAGGTTAGGAGCAAATATCTAGGGGAGGAAAAGGTATAGGAGAAGGCATCCAGTCATTGAGCGAAGAATTGGGGCCTTTGGGCTGGGAGGAAGCAGACCCTCGAAGCTTTTAGTGTCTAGATATCTTTTTCTTTATATTTCTATTTTTTTTTTAATTTAGACTTTGAGAGAACCTCTGTTGTAAGGAGTTAGTCTTCATATTTTCTTAAAGAAGTCCAAGTTTCTAGTACACTACAAATAAATACTTAATCTATACGTTATTGAAGATGCAGACAGAATTGTCACATCTTTGATTCTTTCTCATAAAATCATTTATTTATCACAAATGAGAATTTCAAGTTATAACTACTGGGTGAACATAAAGCCTGCACTAGTCCTTAAGGATCGTGATGGTGAATATTTATACAAGATTTTAATTAGAAAGCCATGTGCTAGTTTCAATGTTTCAGTTGAATTTGATTTCTTATCTTGCAAATATTACTTCTATTATTGGTCTAAAGACTAACTGATGCTCTATTGGGAGACTTGTAGTTTGATCTTCCTGTGACTTGGTCATATGCAAAGAAATATGGAGGAACTCTGGAACAATTATCGTTATTGTGGAGCAAGAAACCTGCAATACTTGCGGGATTAGAATCAAAGGTAACATAATTGTAGTTTCCTTCTTTGGCTCACCAAGGTAACATAACTCTGGCACTTAAATGTTTGCTTTGTGTGATTGTCAAGTCAACCTATATGTTTCTTAGAAAATAATCAGTTCAATACTGACTAAATTTCCATTTATGCTTTAGGGGGCCATTGCAGTTGGAAACCATGCAGATATTGTAGTGTGGCAACCAGAGGTGGAGTTTGACCTGAATGATGATTATCCTGTTTTCCTTAAACATCCCGTAAGTCTTAGTTCTTCTCTATCCTGTTATTGAACCCATTCCTTTGATAATTTTCCTTCTTTCAATTGTTATCCCTATGGACTCAATTATAAGCAAAAAAATACAAAAAAATACCTAAATATTTTGGACTTAAATATAAGCAAAAGTCAATCAATTCAACTATATTTAATGTAAGTGTTCCAATAGTCAAGACAATCAACCAATCCAATCAATTCTCTTTCTACTTTTCCAAGAGTTGCACACTCCCGAGACAATTCAAGGATATTTTAGTAATTGTAACTCATTTTTTTTACGTAAATCAAGACAATTAAACTAAATTAACTAACTTCCTTAATAAGTGCAAAATTAGTTAATTTTGCTTATAATTGAGTCCGGGGGAGTAAGTTATAACTTACAACCATTTCAAAGTGCTATATGGTGGCTTCTTCTTGATAAACTTTTATAGTTAGACAAAATTGCATAATTGCAGTTGAGGAAAAAGGATGTCGGAGGAACCAAATCTCTCCTCCCACTATAGTTTCTTTTTATTTTATTTTATTTATTAATTCATTTTCCTTTTTGGATAAATGTCGAGATTTATTTATCCATACAAAAGCCTACTACAAGAAATACGGCAAGTCAATGTTTTTCTCTAAGGAGAAACCATTAAATTAAAAAATAGAAAGATAATACTTATCTTCATTCGAAAATAAGGTCCAGGGTTTTCACTCTACATTGTATATGCAGTTGGTATTACATTAATTTTCATGTTAGAAGAAAATATGTTTTGCTAATTACTTGGCTGCTTTTGTGATCCCATGCACAAAAAAAAAAAATGATCCTTTGATATTCAGAGCCTCTCTGCTTATATGGGAAGAAGGCTATCCGGAAAAGTTTTGGACACTTTTGTCAGAGGAAACCTTGTGTTTAGAGATGGGAAGCATGCTCCTGCAGCCTGTGGTGTTCCAATTATAGCCAAATGAATCGGTTAAAATTTGGTGATCCTCATAATTTCAATTCCGAGCTCATGTATTTTCCTTTTTTTTTTCCCCTCCTGTAAGAGTTCCTACTTCCTAATGTTTATCATGATCCTGATTCATGTTGTAGACGGGTTTCATACAGATTCTATCTGTCTGTGGCATAAATAAGAGATGGAGATAGCTGTTGGCATCGGCTATTGAGCAAGACGTCCTCCTTCTCATAGTAAACTACTATAGTTGTAGCTTGTATTATTGGTCTACGGATGTTTGAATACTGAAACATAATGTCCTACTTTTTCTTGAATGTACATGTAGATTACAGGTTCTTAACTTTCTGTCTTTCACATACCATTGCATGAAAAGAACTTGTATGTGTTTCCAAGCTAAGAAGATAGTCCCGGTCAAATTGTAAAGGAAGGAATGTAAGTAGAGAAATAGGAGCAGTGGAAATAATCTTCTATGTTTTCCTTTTGTCTATTTCTAATCTTGCAAGTTGACCCTTTTTTTCTCCTGGTACAAGGAAAAGAAACACAAAACAAAATCATTTGATGATCAGCTGGTGGATTGCCCAACGTACATAGTAGAGGCTGAGGAACCTTGTTTAGCTAGGAAGTTTCCATACATGCACTCAATTCCTATTATGCTAAAGCTTTTTGTTTCTAAGTACCAAAAGGAAAAAAAAAAGGCTGACTTGTTTCTGAAAATACAGGTGGATAAATATATATTTGTGTGGTTGATTTAAAAATTGGGGAAAAGGCTTCTGTAAAGTGGGTTCATCTCTAAAATATGCAAGTAAAAGTGTACATGGGTAAGTGAAGAATCATATAAGCACTTTGGCATCATATCTTAACCCAGAATCTTAAGACATCAAATCTATGAGTCTTTTTCACTTGTATATCCTTTAAATTTTAAAAAAAAAAATTCTTTTTTAAATGTTTCACACTTGACATTCCCCACGGTATCTATTCTTAGATATCTGTATGCACTTTATCAATTTAAAATGAATATACCCTTACTTGCTCCTTTTAAAAATAAATTCTCTTTTGAGAGACTTTTTACTAAAAATTGTGTTGGCAATTCAATGATGTTAGAGTGTTACCTCTTACAATCATCATTCATTCATTCACTGGGTGTTGGATTGGATATGACTCAATTTGAAAATTGCCAGTTTTTTGCTAAATTACCTCTAGGAGCCTAAGCAAACCCAAATTTGGGTTTCTTTAATGGAAAAAGATAAGCCTCGATAGCTTTTGGCTTTTTGCTGGCAAACTGTTGACAAGTTTGAACTTCAACTATAATATAAAATAATAACCTCTTAATTAATCTTTTCCGTGATGCTTCTTGAATTGAGTTTGGTTTGCATGGTCGGTTGCTAGAAGGTCCAAGAATGATGCTGGCATACTGTTACCCTTATTGTTACAATTATTTTTACAATTTCATTTGCCATCACCTCTGCAATGTCGCTTGTTCCTTATGGTGTAATATATTTCAAAGATGGGCCCCAGTTTTGCCCATATGAGAATGAGAAGAGTTGGGGGAGAAGAAGCCCCTAGAACAGACACCCTATCCGTTACATAAATATTGTTTTTTGAATAGTCCAAAGTTGCTTATGAATAAGCGTGATTGTACTGTGCTTGATGATAAGCGTGATTGGAAATTTGGACTGTTCTTCAAGACTGCAACAGAACAAACCACTGGTGTAGAAGGGAAATGTTTGTCTCACTATTATTTTGTTTACATCACTGTTTATATCTTTTATTTTTATAAAATTTTAAAAAAATATGTTCAGATGTATATATTAGAATTTAATTAGTATATATTATCAGTATAAATTGTTTTTACCCATTAATCAATCATAAATTGTGACTCATTAGTCATTAAGAAAGTTCGTGACTTTGCATGTAACTTCTAATGCTAGCTTGGTTACGTATTATACACGTATGACACTGAAAATCTGAAACTATCCTGAGAGGCTGCCACATGCGTGATATGCAATGCCACTATTTGTCTATTTGTATGCTTGTGAATTCATGAATAGTTTCCATCCCAGAGAAGAAACACAACCGAGTAAGTGGTAAGCCTCAATGTCCTATAGAAGTTTATGAACCACTCTGAGGAGAGCAAAAACTGAAGAACCACTGAACTTGCAAAACTAATCAGCAAAAATGTTGGCTGTGTTTGCAAAAGCCATTGGAAAACCACCTGAGGAGCTGAGTCTACTAGCAAGTGGGTCCAATAATTCAAGGACCCCCGAAGAAATTGTCGACAAGTTTCAATCTTTCTGGCCGGATTCTGCAATCTACAACTTTCCACATGGGAATTTGATGGCTTTGTCTCATCAAGACGAAAGTCCAACACACCCCAGGTAGAGATGCATCCAAAGTTTATTTATTTATATATCTATTTTCATTTTCATTTCTCATGTACATGCTGTGTATAAATACAGGATGTGAAATGGTTTTGTTTAAGATAAATGCATCTAGTAGTACTAGAAGCTTAAAGTTATTAGATTTGCTTTCACATCATGCGTTTCAACAGAAAACACACTGAAAATCATGGTATTTAGTTGAAATTATGCTACTATGTATGCTTATTAAATCAGAGAAGTAAATACTCATATTAAAATTTTAAAATTTCACTGCCCTTAATTGGCTAAGGATTCAAGTATTTTCAAATGGTTGGCTGTCTAGTTTTGTTTTAATTTATGGTAAACCATGTTGGTATGTCCTTGCAACAATTTCTCATGTTGTTGTGAATATATCAGGTCTATTGTCGTTCTGGATGATATCTTCTGCATTTTTGTGGGAACTCTAGCAAACATTGCTGACCTTAGACATCATTATGGGCTCCCTAGACAAGCAACTGAAGCCATGATTGTTGTTGAAGCCTATAAGGCATTAAGAGATCGAGCCCCCTACCCGCCTGACCAAGTTGTTAAACATCTTGATGGAAAATTTGCATTCATCATCTTTGATGCCAAGACAAACACTCTTTTTGTAGCCAGGGTGAGTTTTAATGAAAACTGGTTGCCTAATAAACTTGGAGAAAAAGTAGAATCTTTTTCGCTTTCTAAGGAAGGGGCATCAGTATTTATGTTGTATTGTTGTCTTAATGAACCTTTTTGCTTGGAGGCTCTATTGTTTTTGGATTCATACTTTATTTGTGTTGGTTTTAACATAGTTGCTGCCAATGTTAGGATCGTGAAGGAAGTGTGGAATTTCAATGGGGAATGGCAAAGGATGGATCCTTGGTCTGCTCAGATGACCCTAAAATCATTAGAGAAGGGTGTGGAAAAGCTTGTGCACCTTTTCCTCCAGGTTAGTTTAGCTAACTATAATTTCATTCTCTAAATTCCCTGCTTTGTTTGAATTTTCACCATTCAAGTATTTGATTATGCTGACTACCATTTAACCTGAAACCTTTGTGAAGATTAATCTTTCCTACATCCTTCCTGTTCCCAATTGGGCAGAATGCTTAATAGTCTTCATTTGGCCTCTTAAATTGGAATGCAGGGTGCATCTTCATCAATGGAAGTGGGTTGACAAGCTTTGATCATCCACTAAACAAGGTTCGCGCTATTGTGCAAGAAGATGACAGTGGAAACATCATGAGTGTATATTTTCAGGTGGATTTGTACACAAGGATTCCCAGCATTCCTCGCACTGGAAGTGCAGCAAATTGGGCAGATTCTGCTGAGGTTTAAGGGAAAATAAATTGATATTTGATACTGGAAATTCAAACTTGTTTTATAATAACTAAAACATTCTAGAGATTTGTGTTTGTAGGTTCATGTCTAATGAAGGGGAGAAGTGGACTTTGGCTATTGCATCCCCATGTAATAAAATATAGACATCTACAAAACCTTTTATTGAACTTGGTTGGTATAAATGTATGCTAAAATTATGTTAAGAATGTGCCCTTTCAGAAGAATCAGACTAACAACAAAGCTGATAAACAACATCATTGCTTTAATTTTGCTCCCTTATATTTTCCTATCCATAAATCTGATTCTGAGCTGAAACTGTGTTTTAATATGTAATAATTATTTATAATATGACAAATTGTTGTATATCTTTCAGCAATTATTGAGTAATATATATTAAGTACATGCTTGATAGCACATATAGTGCAATCTAGAGATGAAGCTTCTACAGCTTAGACCATAAACTTAATAAGATGGGGTCATAGCCATCTGTTGATGATGCCCAGCAGCGTGATCATGAGGGATGTCTTTGTTTTGGTGGTTGTGGCTGTTGTGTTGAGGTACCAAATTGATATATATTTCACCACATAGTCCACTGGGGTTGGGGCAATTCATAGGTGTACAAACTAGAGGACCTGTTCCTAGCTGAGTCTCAACACCATTGCCCGAACCATATCCACCGGACCCAACAACCCCAACACTTGGCATTTGGTCATGATTTCCAAAACCAGGAATGCCAAACAGAGGGTGAACAACACCTTGGCTAAAGCCAATGTTGCCACATTGTCCACTACCAGTATCTGGAGCAGTACCTGAAGGTGGAGGGAACCGGGCTTCAGAGAAAAATGCTACGCTTAGAAAGAGCAAATATCCTAAGTATGTGTATGTCCATATTGGTTTGACCATTTTTAGGTGCCTCTTGTTTATTTGCTTTGCTTGTGATTGAGAGAATGTAAGTGTTTAAATATCAGAGGCCTTGCATGGTTTGTTTGGTTTGAGGACAAGAAAATGGCGTATGAAATTTAAATTTGTGGGAGAGAATTCAGAATTTCTGGCATTAAACTAACTTACATGCTATATGTATGACTAAAAAGATAAACGTATCCAATTCTTCTGTCTTCGCAAAAACGAAGTTTGAGTAATAAGTTTTTGTTTCGTGCTATCTAATGTTTTTAATGGGTAGATACATATATATATATATTTATATATTTTTTTCAAGTCTAGACCTATCTTGTGGGCTTGGGAGAGCCCTCTCATGTCATGAGACTTCCTAATAGGGCCCTCGCAACGCCTCAACCAAAGACTTACTCCAGATCCACCGCAAAGCCATCCCTTCATAGCACGTCGTCCACCACACACATAGTTGTGACAGAGGGCGAAGGTGAAGCCAGCGGCGGAGGCGTTGACGGCGACTATGGAGGGTATGGAGCGGGAGAGGAGATTAGACACAATCAGATGGGGGTGAAGGACAAAATTACATTTTAATTTATTCTTTTTTTGAGTTACCTGTGCGGCAATTATCGAGTTTTAATATAAACCATTCATTTATTTTAATAATGTATCTAAAAACTAAAACTAATGTTGTGCCAATACAATATACACGAGGTATTTCACCTTAGTCTTCACCATCAATGATACTAATAATAATAATAATATTAAATATTAACACTCTTTGGTTTGAGTCAATAATTGATGTTCACTTGGGAGAAGCTACTGGTCTTTCTTTTGCTATCAATTGGATGAAGGACTTGCACTTCAACAAAGTTATTTTTGAGCTAGACTCTAAGCTGGTGGTGGATGGTATGCATGCGTCAGGAGTTTATCTATCTGAGTTTGGTTCGACTATTTCCTCTTGCAAGAATTTGCTTTCTTCGTTTTGTCAAAACTCTCATGTTGAGTTCTCTAGGAGGTAAGCCAATATGGTTGCTCATAGTTTAACTAGGATGGCTATTTCCTATGCTAGTCCTCACTTCTTTTATGATATTCCTACATGTATTGGTTTTTTTTATTTTTAATGAAATGCAGTAACTCTCTTTCGTCAAAAAAAAAAAACATATCATCTCTTTCATTTTCTTTTTAATAAATTTTATACTTTTCAATATAAGCATAAGTATTACCTTTTCAATACAATAAATATGAAGATTAAAACAAAATAAAGTAACCAACGAAGGTTGGTCCAATTGGTAAGGATTTGGCTCATTACCCACAAGCTCAAATCTCACTGTCAATGTGATGACCTCGTTGGTGAGTAATTTGTAAGTACCTCTGTAAGTGCTTTTTGAATCGTGAGGCCTGTCCTAATCCTGGTGAGCCTTGGGACCCAACTCACCTAAACTTTTATATACCAAAAACAAAAAACTAAAAAAAACTAAAAGTAAATAAATAAAATGCAAGCAATAGAACATGAATTGAGTTTTGCACAACATTTTGAAATTTGGCGGCATCTTCAATGCACCCCACAAAATGGGGTGTAATTTGCTCCCAATTGTGTGATAAAAATCTGACTGTTGGGGGCCCTTGTAACCTCTGACCAGGTCATCTTTGATTTATGCCCTTTTTTTTTCGATCTACTTCGAGGAGTATCCCACCGCCAACCTGAGACGGGGACTAATCTCCCGCGGGAGTTTGTTCGACACCTCGATGGGTGGCATCCCTCCCAGCTGAGGTTTTTTCCATACCCAAGGCTCGAACCCGAGACCTTGGTTAAGGGACGAGAGGCCTTTAACCACTCATGCCAACCTCAGTTGGTGACTTATGCCTTATTTGCTACTTAGCCCTTTTTGCTGGAATAATTAATTTAAGAACCCTGTATTTAAAAAAAAATTTATTTAATTAACTAAATTATGGAGCTGCGGTGATTCCACCCCTGTCGTTCCATCGTTTCATCGAAGAATAGAACAAATCCATGGCCAATACATTTGAGTCATTCGACGATGAGGTCGGTGACGACGAAAAAGGACGAAACCACGAGGTTGTCAGAGGGTGTTGCTGGCCAACCGCCATGACTCCACCCCGTTATTCCTCTGTTTATTCATCGAAAAATACAATCAATAAAACTGCATTTCACATTTCTCCGTGGTTTCTTCATTATAAACAAAAACGAAAATCAAATCATAAATAGAAATCAAGCAAAGAAACAAGAAATTGAAGATCTGTTCGCCTTAGGTTCCAAAACCAAGTCGGACCTGCCATTGTTGCCTGTTGCAGAGCTTGCATAGTCGATTTTCATGAGGGACCATGGTGGGGATTGAAAACAAGGCGGCATAAGCAAGGGACATCGCATCTGAGTTTAAGACGATGAATCTTGGCTTAGGGTTTTCGAAAAAGTTGTGTAACCTGGGTTCCGAGCATGAGATCGTTGAAGGTGGTGGCGACTTGAGGTGGTGGTGGCTCGATGTGCGACAAAAACGGAGATTCTCAGATCTGTGTGACTTGTGGGTCTCTTTCCTTGCGACGACGACAACGATTGGGTGGTGGTGGTGGGCCTTCAACCAAAAATGGAAGTAAGCTGAGGGTGAGGTGGGAAGAGGAAGAAGGTGGAGAGGAAGAGGAAGAGACCTCTTTTGCAAATACACACATCTCTCAAAACCTGGTCAATCGGTGACCAGTTACTACTTAATTGATTTAATGATAATCTAACGTTAGAAAATGAGGTATATAATATATTATACACCTCATTCATGTTTGGAAGCCACCTTTTGAATTCAGGAACCTCGCACTTTTTCAAGTTTTTTTTTTTTTAATATTACACTCATTTGTCGCAAACATAGTGTTAAGAGATTAAAATAATTAAATCAAAACAAAACATGAAAAACCTTAACCATTTTTACAATCATGCTTGGATAGTTTGATCTGAAATATAAAAGGTGTTAGAATAGCCATTGCTACAAAAAATAAAATAAAAATTGGTTGCTATAAAGTAAAATTTGAGCAATTTTTAAATTTTGGAAAACTTCTTCAACGATGACATCGATAATAGGTATTTCCATAATATTCTATAAGCAATGCATGCATTTGAAAAATATATTTATTCCTTTGATATAGTTTAATATTTCTAATTGGATATTAATTTCTCTTGTTAAAACTTCTTTCAATACCTTCAAATAAATTAAGACCATCAATACCAGAATGGTCACTTAAACTTAAGAACTAAGAATGAGAGGAGAAAATTAGAATATTAGATAGTTTAGAAATTCTTTGGATAAATATAGTCAAGGAACGAAAGATGATTAACACAATTATTAATGGATCGAATTATTATGAAAATTTGGTTAGCTGAGAAGAAGATTTTGAACATTGAAATGAAAGTTGACTAAGTATTTTTGTTTTATAGACAAATGTTAGTGTTAATGTTAATTAGTATTTTGTTAGTGCCCCAACCACCAAGTCAACCTTATAGCCCCAAGAGTTGTTAGTGTTAATATTAGTATTTTGTTAGTATTGATTGTAACCTTTTTTTTCCCTAGATATAGGGATAAAAATTGAGTTTAGTTTGATAAAGAGATAAGATCAAAGTCCAATGATAGCAAGGATGAGAAGACTCATGTATTAACGTTATGCAGCAAAACCAGTCGTGAATTTAGGAACATGGTGAAACTGGTGAGCTGAGGGACAAAAGAGTCGAGTTAGTAGGTGTTTTTTTACAGCAAAACTAGTCGTGAATTTAGGAACATTGTGAAACTGGTGAGCTGAGGGAGAAAAGAGCCGAGTTAGTAGGTTGTTTTATGCTATTTTGTCGGCCATGACATTGAGTTAGTTGCTGATTTTTATGGGGGAAGTAGCCAGTAGAATTAACATTAGGATAATCATAACCATTGCTAAGAATTAATTTAAGAAATCATTATGAACCAATTAGCCGATTGATTATTGATCAGCTAACACTTATTTCGCGACAACAATTATGGTGGAGGCGTAGAGCTAGTAAAAAGAAAGAGGAATTAAGCAGATTAATGAATTGCATCACTAGAAATCATCCAAGTAATTAAAAAAAAAACCTTTTTTTTTTTAAAAAAAAAAAAAAGAAGAAGCCGAAGCAAATTAACGGACTCATTGTGTAGTGGGCTTATGCCTCCTTCTTAATATAAAATAAAATAAATAAAAGTGTCAATTTTTTTTTTGTCAGAATGAAAGTGTCAATTTAGATCGGCAAGAAACCTGCTATTAGAAGAAAAAATGTTAGCAATTAATTTTTATTTTTTATCTGATAAGATATATATTTTTTTGTTTCAAATACTTCCCCAAAAAAAGTTTATTTGAATCAGCGGCATAAACTTTTTCGGTGAAGAATAATTAATATTATAACATTTTATCCCTCAATTTATTTTGACCTGAATTTTATTATTCAATTTTAGATAATGAAATAAAATCTTATATATTTTGATCGTGATAGGAAAATGAAAATTTATGGAAAAGTGTTATAGTTACATTGACCACAGTAGTTATGTAAAATATTTGACATATTATACCAGGGTTATAGGGAGTCATAAGGTGGTCAATGTGGTGTGGGAGTTAAGGAGTGGAGTGATGAGGAGGTTGAGGGTTCAAGTCCCACCCACTAACAAAAACTAACATTAACACACCAACATTTGTCTATCAAAATATTTTCAAAAGAAAATATTATAATTAAACTAACAAAAACTAACATTAACACATCAACATTTGTCTATCAAAATATTTTCAAAAGAAATATTATAATTAAATGATTATCATTATATTCAGTTTGCTTTATCTACTTATATAGATATGATTATTTGTTACTTTGATAAGCATACATATATCTACAGAGTCCGTTAGTTATTTGGATTTTGGAGAATAGATTTGCATCTTCTATTTGGCGTAACTATTTTTCGGAAAAAGATATATGTTACACACGTTTTATTTTATATATAAATAAGACCCACCATGATAAAGTCTCAAGTCTAAACACACCTTCAATTTCTCTCTCCATTCTCCTTTCATTCAACAAATTACATCAGAGAAGAATCCATGGAGGAGGGTCTAGATCCCGACGAAGCAAGGCGACAAGTTTTAGCTGCTATTGCTAAGGAAGCCATTCATCAAGTGCTGGTCAACACTCCAAATACTTTTCAGTATGATCATGATCAGTATCCAAACTTTGGAGGTGAAGAGCTTAATCACAAAATAAAAACTGGTGTTGCTGATGCACAAAATCTTTTCGAGGTGAGATCACTGGAAGATTATATCCATGGTCCTCCACCACTCGGATTGAAGCTCCAAAAGACACCTTCTGCAGTGAAGTTGATAAACGAGGAACTGAATAAACGTCGTGGAAAAAAAAAAGAGAGTCCGCCAAAAGCCAACAAGTTCCCAGCTGTGCATTTTCCTGCTTCTTCACTTAGGATTGGAGATTTCAAAGTAAGATAGTCAGTAAATATATTCATGCATGCAAAATATAGAATACGAGTTTTTCAAGATTTACCAAACAGATCAGAGTTTCAATTCCTAGTATTACAAATGGATAAAGATTACTCTCTCATTTCATTTTGGTGTACTACAATATGTCCCCACCAATAATATTTTGTTATATAAGTTAAAGTTTTATGCAATATTAAAAAAGTAAAATATTTGGCAAAATATCATTGGTGGAGACAGGATGTGATACACCAAAATTTGGACAGATAATCTGTATCCATTACAAATATATATATATATATATATATATTATAGAATAAAATTGAATTTCATGCACTTACGTACAGATTGTATCTACATACCAACAAGATCTTATGGCCGGGTGTTACTATGCAACGAGAAAGCTTGTATGGGAGATATTAGATAAACGGAATTTGATCATGAATAGAATTGTAGTGCCATGGGACAACATTTCGGCCATGCAAGCAGATATTGGAGAAAATAGACCTGGAATTCTTGAAATCGAGGTCTATTTTTCTTATTCTCGTCAATTAATTGCTTTTTCCCCTTAATTAATTAATTAATTAGAACAATTGCATGCATTTGGTGTTTATCGTTTCTCTTTTTTCCCCTCAGCTGCACAAGGAACCAATGTTCTATCAAGAGACTGATTCAGAGCCACTAAGTCATAGAGCATGGAAGTTAACAGAAGACTTTACTGGAGGTCAAGCTTTAACATGCCGGTATGCATTTGCATTAATTCTATTTCTTTTTATTATTTTAGAAAATGAGTTAAGCTAGTGTGTATGTTCATGGATGGGGATAGAGAGATCTCCTGACTCATTTTTCTATATCATATTATGCCCCAGTCAATATCATCTTGTCACATAGTCTACTTTTTTAACATTATATAAAATTTTAAATGATATGCCAATATATTATTGGTTGGGATATGATGTGTTACAGGAAAATGAGATAGGATATCTCCATCCGTATGTATATTAATTTGTCTTTTTTTTCTTTCTTTCTTTCTTTCTTAATAGTACTGTTTGTATACTGAATAGGAGGCACTACCTTGAGTTTCCTCCTGGAGTTCTTAAGCAACATTATGAGAAGATGATACAATATGATAAGCGGTTACGAGAGTTGAGCCAACGACCTTTTCCAAGTCTGGAATCTCCAGATTTTGGTGCAGATTTATTATATCAAAGTGCCACAGACAACCCTCATTCTCATGCTAATTATGCTGTACTTGGGTCTAACAACGATCCTGATCGTCGTCATAAGCAACCTGCATCACTTGTGACTTTAACCCAGCAACCACAGCAATTTGGCAGTACAATACCATCATCTCCAGTGTATTCAACTGCACCCACATCTGGTAATAAATAACACCCTTCTCGTGCTTTCAGTTTTAGTCACATGGGGAGAATATTTTTTTTATAAGTAAATGTTAGTGTTAATGTCAGTATTTTGTTAGTAGATGAGATTTGAATTGCTCGTCTCAACCACCAAACCAACCTTATAACCCCAACCCCAACTTATGGAGAATATTATTAGAACACAATGAAAGTGACGTTTAATTTGTTTTATTTATTTGTTTGTGCTAGACGTTGGTTCCGCTTATAAATTCAATAATGGAATACTAGAAGATCCAAATATGGGCAATATTATTCAAGAATGTGATGATCATGCAAATATTTGGGCAAAGAATTCAATGTCATGGTGGGCAAGCGAAGGTGAACAATATGGAAATTTTAGTAACAGTAGTACGAGGCTAACAGGTTGTGATTTTGATCAAGGACATCTGGCGAAGATCAACTCATCAAGTACACCTATCGGTCTATCAATGAAAGTGAATCCTGGTTTCAAGAGTAACTACACAACAAGCACACAAATTGCTGATTTGCCAAATACTAGGATAAACTCAAGGGAGCTGGAACATTATAATTCTATAAATTTTGGCAATATGAATGACATGTGGCTTTCTCATCAAGGTAGATTCAAGAGACAAGCGCTCCACTTCCCTCCTATTCAAGTGGCAAATTACCTGTTGCCTCACACATTGAATCCAGATTGCTCCACAAGACAGCAGGATGACCATGGTAATTACCATGGGTAAAGTTGTAAGTTCCTCTCGTTTTGGTTCTGATATATGGAACCGGAATTTGGCTTTATTAACTAAATTATGACTTTCCATCATATTGTTTCTACACTTATTTTATAGTATATTGATAAAAAAGGCTTTTGCTTGGGAAACAATAATAAATTATATATGGTAAGGTGTGAAATAAAAATTTGTTAGATGATATTTATTGTTATTAACTAATCTTTTCCTTGCATATATGCAGATTTCGATGGATAACTCTAGCGGCGAAAAGCAAAGCATCTTCTGTGTCTCATTCAGCCGCATTTTCCTTTTCCTTTTTTTTTCTTTCAAATTTTGTTGAATAATGTCTAAATTGGCCATTGAAAAAAATTCAGACACTTTTAGTCTCTGAAAAATAAATCAACTAGTCTCTCAAAATAAATTTAAAATTTTTTCTAGGAACCAAATTGGGTCAATAATAATTTTGTTAAGAAATAATTGGAAACATGGTTCACTTTTTTGGACTAATCCTGAGTTCTTTTTGGTTGAGTCTCAATATGAACATTGCAGTGAAAGCCTCCTTATCACCATTCACAACAACTTTTAGACCTGAGGCCATCTGCTTCCAAGCCAGCATCATTCATCCCACACATCTTCATTCCATCTACAGCTGCCACCCAATTAATAAGACCCCGGGCACCTGTTAGACCTTATATGCCTCCAGAATGTGCAAGGAGGGCTCAAGATGATGAAACAATAAGAAGACTTGCTTAAAATGCACCAAGACTTGCGAATGCTACCACAAATCTGCCTGAAGTTGTGTCTATTGAGACTTTTATAGCAGTAAGCAATGGGACAATCTTTAGGCTTCTTAAGTTCATCCGGTCCCTACTCCTGAATTGAAGCCACTAACATCTTCAAGCAACACTACAAGGAAGAACTTATTAGCTTTAGGAATGGTTTGCATCAAACTTTTGGAGATGTTGATTATTAAATGTGACACTGACATATGGTTTTTTGATTGTATTTAGTTATCAGATGGTGTAGTGCATATGTTGTTAAATGGTGGTTTTGCTAGTTTCTGATTACTGGTTTTGTGTCTAGTTTTTGCTCATTTAGCGTTTTTGGCTTTGTTTTTGTTTTGGATTGGTTTCTGGTAAAGTTTGGTAGTTCTGGTTTTGGGTGTCAACTTGATTGTTCCAGTTATGTTAGTTTGGTAACAATACATATTGTTATTGGTAATTGTAATTCTGGTTGACTGGTTTGATATTTCTATTATGTTAATTTTGTTAGTTATGGTACTTTGGTAACACATGTGTTGTTTAGAGATGGCAAAATGGGTTGTCTGGCCCGCTACGGGCCGCCTCGATTCGAGTTCGGGCTTTATTGGGTGGGGTAAAAAAAAAAACCGATTTAAGGAGCCCAAGCTTGACCAGGCTAGACTGCTTTGCGTTTGGACTCCATCAGACCGGGCAAAAAAAGCCAGAGATTAATTTAGACTCAAATTTCACAACTCAAACCTTATGCTTTATCGAGCTTATTCGGCCTGGTATGGTCATTTTGCTAGCTCTAATTGTTATATATTAAAAGTCGACAATTCTAGTTTGGTACTACTGTTTTGGCTTCTATTCTTGTATGTTTATGGTTTAATTTTGGTTTAACATTTAATTAAATGGTTTTGTCTTGTAATTTTGGTTTACGCAATTTTGATTTAGATAGGTAGTTGTTTTTTTGTAATTCTTTGGTTATGGTTCCAAAACTTATTTGCAAGTTTAGGTGCATCTGGAAGTGGAAGTGAATTTGCAAGTGCATACCCAACCTACATGGCGATCTTTGTAATGAGTGACTAATTTAGGTCATAACTAATTTTTTTAGGGACTAAATCAGGTCACTAGTGATTTTGTTATGGACTAATTTGGGAGCTAAATGAAAGGATGAAATATATGTTTCTAAGGAATTACAAAGTAAGAAATGAGTTTTTAGATTTAGAGGCTTAGGGTTTGCAAGGAGTGAGGTTGAAGAGGAATTAGATAGGATTTTGGATTTGGAGCTTTAAGCATTGTAGTGGAGTGAGGTTGAAGAAGTATTCATTAGGTTTTCATATTTGGGGTTTAGAGCTAGTGGTGAAGTGTGGTTGAAGAAGTTTTGGACACCTCCACTACTATCATTTTTGCTCAAATGCCTTCTTTTGCTCATTTATCAGAAAAATCAACAAAGAACAAGTTAGACAACTGGATTTCGATAATGGAGTTTAGGGTTTTCAATGGAGAGGCTGAAGATGATAAAATCATGAACATGACACATGACATCATTTTTAGTCTTTTGATTTCCTTTTCCTCATCATTCAAAACAACCTTTCATTGAAGGGATTTTTTTAATTTTTCCACAGCCAAAAAAATGACATATGTCACGTTAGGGTTTATAATGTGTTAATCTAAATGGTTTACAATGTGTTAACCTAAATGGACTCAAACATATAAAATAAGACGGAAGAGCTAAGTGTCCTACATTTATTTTTTTCTTTTTGAAAAATGCTAGCAACACACTTTTTAATATTCTATTCCCAACACACACTTTCCTATTTGTTGAGATTCATGTGGGTCTCATATGAATTAGTGAGACCCATTTCCAAGATAATGTGACTCATTTAAATGTTAACTAACAAAAAAAATGAGTTAGAAAGAGGGTATTAGAGTCGTTGGTGATACTTTTTATTTTTAAAATTTAAGTTAGTTATTTGTTTTTAAGAACTAAAAGTATTAATGTTTCCTTTTTTTTTTTTTGATGAGTTAAAATGGTGGCAACTGTGCAATTACTCCACACTGGGTGAGCCAATTAAAGAAAAAGTGCTATCTTACGTCGCTAAGGATGGAATTCACAATCACTTGGTTAAGGGACGAGGCGCTGAAAACCACAGTATTCATGTTTCTTTGTTTCGTCTTCAGAAATGTTTTTCTAACAACTAAGTTATACAACTATACGGTTTCACCTTTTTTTTTTAAATTCGTTTTTTTTTAATATTTAGCATTTTTTAGTACCAACATTTTTGGTTAATTAGGTGAAAATATTTGGTTAATCACGTGGAAATATTTGGTTAATTCAGTTCATTATATGATTAATGGGTCATCCTAAAACTTACAATCATTTTCTACAACCATGTAAATATTTGGTTAATTATGTGCAAATATTTGGTTAATTCAGTTCATTATATGGTTAATGGGCCATCCTGAAATTTACAATCATTTTCCACGACCATATAAATATTTGGTTAATCACGTTCAAATATTTGGTTAATTCAATTCATTATATTGTTAATGGGTTACTCTGAAGCTAGATGACCAGTTAACCATATAATGAACTGAATTAACAAAATATTTGCACGTGAATAACCAAATATTTGCACGTAATTGACCAAATAACAAAGTTTTTAAAAGAGCAAAATAATTTTTTAAAAATCCAAAAATACACTGTTCATATACTTTTTATGTATTGCTCATGTTCATATACTGTTCATTATAAAGATGTCACTACATATGAAGAAAATTACAAAATCGCCACTTTAACGTATAGTTATCACCGTATGTTGTCTAACTAGTTGTTACTCTTTCGCCTTAGTTGTTACTCTTTCGCCTTTAATCATTCCTCATTCAATTATTATTTTCAGTTGTAATATATGTCGCGTGGTTCCCATACTTTCATTCTTCACCCACTCTCCCAGGTTTTCCCCTTTCCTCTCTATCATTCATTCATTCTGTGTGTGTGGGTCAGTCAAAGTCCTCTGCTTGACCACTCTATCATCCCACCAAACTGTGAGTTCTAGTAATTTGAAACATTCTTAGTGGCATGTAAATGAGAAAAAAAAGCATCTGGGTTTCGTTTCCTTTTCTTTTCTTTTTGTTGCCTTGGAATTTCACTGGGGGATATGGTTGCGTGACTTCGTATCTTTCTTTACCCCCATTTGCGTTAAGATTTAATCTTTGTCATTTTAATTGAGATTGTGTACTTGGTGTTTGATTGGATTGTTATCTTAACCGGGTACGGTTTGATTCCAGCTAAAGCGTTTGATTCGTAATTTTCGTTGTACTTATTTGTGTTTTTCTGAAAAGTTGTCTTTCACGGGTCTTGATATATTAAATTGTACGAATATGATGAGTCAGATATAATCTTTCTTTGCATAGAAGAAATGGCACTAAGCATCTGATTCAATTTTTATTGCTTGGTTCTTTGAGTACTCGAGTCATTTTCGAAGGCAGGGCTCTGTTAACTTTGTTTTTTACCCTCCAGTTCTTCTTATATTACATATACGCTCAGAGGTTTCACTTTGCCTATTGGAACTCTCCTCTTAGTGGTACTGGTACTTTCTATATTTTTTCGGCCTTTATTTGCTTTTTATGATTGAAAACTACAATCATCTGTATACACACACATATACAGACACGTTCTCTAGCATAAATACTTTGATTTTCTAGATTTAATAAACTTAGTTATTCATGTATAATCTTGGGATTTGATCAATTTTCCCCCGGTTTCATTGGATTCAGAAAAAGTGATCAATTCCTATCTCTATTTTATCTCAGTTTCTCTGGCAGTGGTTTCAGCATCATTATAATTGGGATGGAAGTCTCTGGCCCAGCTGTAGTCACATGTGATGAAGAAAAGGCATTAAAGTGCCTGCTTGATGCTTTTGGCTCTACATTTTCTCTTGAGGAAATAGCATCTGCCTATTGCGAGGCAAGCCGAAATGCAGAATTGGCTGGTGAAATTTTGTACAAGATGCAGGGAAGTTCCTCAGTCTCTGCAACCCATTTATCTGATACACGTGCTGGGGTTAAAGAGTCTTCAGAATCATCTGATGGATCTTCCTTTGAAAGTTCCTGCCAAGAAAGAAAAAACTTAAAGTCCAAACTTCGTCCAGTTTCAGTAGGTTCCGTTTCCAGCATTATTGGTAAGGATTATGTTAGATCCATGCCATCAACAAATGAATCTTATGGTACGACTAAACCATTGAAGTTGGATGCGAAGGCGCTGCCAATGACTGGAATCTGGCGTGAAAAAAGTAAGCCAAGTATTGTAAAGCATGATCAGCTTCACCAGGACATGGAAGATTTCTTATTTAAAATGCTTGGAGATGGCTTTCAGCTTGACAGAGATATGATACGAGAAGTTCTTGGTATATAACTCAAACTCGAAGAAGTTTTATACTCTCATTTGTTGAGATTTTCTTAATTTTTTATGATTTACAACCTCCTTTCCATAAATATTATGTGGCATTCTGTGACAGAAGTCATCTGTTCATTTGTTCATTTTCATTGTAGAAAACTCATATTGTTCCTAGCCCCTATATATTCAAAAATCCATGCCAGAATTTTTTGAGTCATTTTTAATTGCTTGTAACTGATTTATTTTCTTATAATGCTTAGCTAACCATTTTAAGAAAATTTCCTGATGTGTTACTCAACTGAAAGTACATTTTTTTACAAAAACTACATCATTTTAATAGCATAATTTTTCATATTACTATTTTGTTTTTTTATCATGATGATGTTGGTCTTTCATATGCTGTTATAAATAGCTTAACGATTGTCTGTTATTAATCATGACATGTCTTGAAAATAAAATAGCTTGTAGTTTGATCTGATACTGGATATTGGTCTTGACTCTTGAGTGCTATCTGCCTGGACTTAATCAATTGAATGCTCAATTACCTATCATGGCTGCCATTATGTTCTTGTATAAATGAATGTGTTTTTACTTTGTGTTATCAATTCTTACTTTTAGTTATCAAGATTGTCGACTTGACTATTTGCTAAACAATTCAATCTACTGAAACTAATATGCATTAATTACTATTTTTTAACTTTATGACTGAGGCAATTAACACAGAAGCCGAACTACTTTACAACAACAACAACATAAGCTAAACTATATTATGTTATTAGAATTATTTGTTTGTATTAGCAGCTTACTAGATTTTATTGCAAATGTGCAGATTCTTGCGGGTATGATATGCAGAAGGTATTAATGGCACTGTTTACTATTTGCTATAATATACCAAGTATTATATATATGCTTCTGTGGTCTTGTAATACTGATAATGTTTCTTACCTTCTTTTCCCCTTTCTGGGGTTCATACCAGAATCTACCTTTTTTCCGCATCTATAATCTCATTACAGTTCAAACCACCAAATAGGACAGGATTTCATCTTTCACTGATTTGTCTTTTCTGGGTTATCCACATTCAACTCCAATGTTTCTGATTTTCTTAGTAAAATGACATACACATTATTTATAACCATGGTTTTACTGTTCAGACAGACTCACCCAGCTTCATTTTTTTAATGTCATTTCTCATTTGCATGATATCTTTGTGGTACATTGAGAAATAGCACTTGTAACTTTGCCTAATAAATATGATTTGAAATCATCCAGAGCATGGAAAGTCTGCTAGATCGATCAATTATAGCTTTGGACAAAAGGACAGCTGCTGGGAGGGTACGTATGAATACCACTATAATATATAGCTGAAGCTCCACTAGAATTACTTATGCTACATTCATTATGTCTAGTTGTATACACGATATTATGATTTGTAAATTTTGAATTTCCTTTGTGGTGGGTGCAAGAATTTGGGATTAAACCCTACCTCCACCATGGAGGGGAGAGATTTAGGCAAGGGAGAGGATTACCTCCCATCATGAAAGTTGTTTGCCACATGCCAGCCTTTCTCTCGAACGTTTTCTAGTGATATACATGAATGATTTCTGTAACCAAATATTTACAAGGAGCACCTAATGTTCTGTAAAGAATATATTTGAGGAACCTTCATTTCTTTCATTTTTTGGCGATGTCTATTTTAGATTGTTATATTATTGTATTTGAATTTGATTATTATCAAAGAATAAAATTAGTTCTCAGATTTCTGTTCTGTTGGTGATGGTTTTGTGTTCTCTTTCTTAGTTTTTGACATTCAACTTTTGTGCAGAAAGTTATATCTTGATGTCTGAATTAAAATTTTGATGGTTATATAGATTCTGGATTGCTATATACTTTTGTTTAAGCTAACTGTATTTTTGCAGTATGCAGATATGAAATCGAAATCTGAAGTACCTGCATCTGAAAGAAAGGCTCGGAATTTAAATTATCTCAGAGGGTATATTTTTCTTTTCTTTTCATTCTTAATTCTTTGTGCTTTCATTGTTTGTTTCTGTCAATATCTACCATTTCTGTCATTGTCCTTTATTTTTTGCTTTAATTGGCCTTATGCTCTGATTCGTAATCAACTCATCTCCATGCCGCATTTTGGGTCTTAATTTGTATTCTCTGTCATACAGTGATGGAAACATAGTTTCAAATAAAGCAGTGGAATTACATCAGAAACAGAAAAACAGAGATGACCTTCAGAAAGAAGTCTTGTCTGCTTTGTTTAATTCTTGTGAGCGTTCTGAGGAGTCTCCTAGAAGAACTGTAAAGGATGTGAATAAGAATTCACGATATGGACTTGTGTTTGAACCTCCTGCAGACTCGATGGAAGAATATAAGATTGACATGAACTTCTCAAAACGAGAAAATGTAGATGGTACTTTCCTAAACCTAATTCTCAATCTTTGTTATCCTTGTTGTTCTGGAAAATTTGATTCTCAACTTTTTGGTTGACAAAACTTCGTTGGTTGAGTTACATGACTTTTGTAGAAGCATATCTGTATCTATATTAAGCTATAATAATTGAAATGTTGATTTTAAAATATATCTGGTATGTGATTAGAGATTACTTCAATTTTAGAAAATATATTTTAAATAACTTATAACTTTTAGGATTTACTGAATGATGCAAGACGATATTTGAGTCCTTCGAAGTTAGATTCCATAATTTGCATGCTCTTCCCAAGCGTGAGGTTATTGCCTTGTAAAATTAGTTGATTCATATGCAGCTCCCCCCCTGATGAGCCAATTATAAAGAATTGGGATTTTTGGTTTTTTAATTTGAAGCATTGCTTGATGCATTCCTAGAAGTAAAATCCATTAACCATTTATTTTTTCTTACGTGGGATTTTAAATTTTCATCTTTTTGAAGTTGAGTTTTACTTTCAATAAAATATAAAATAATGTGTTGTGAATAGCAGATGCAGGAGATGAGGATGACTACCAGGAAGTGCGTAAAGCTGTGAAGGAGTACCGAGCAACAACAAATGAATATTATAAAGCAGTATGTTGCATTATTTTTTCCAGCTTTTCAGGGTTATTTTTTTGTCCATAATTTGATTATTAAATAGTTAGTTTCTTGGCGGGAATAACTTGGTGTTTCGGGGGCCTTGCTTTCGACATTGTAAAGTGCATTGATGGGTCATGTGTCACTTACGTCAGGCCGTTGATGCATTTGCAAAGGGGGATCAAATCAAAGCAGGAAAACTTTTAGATCAGGTAAGGTTTTCATAGAACTGTGCCTGGCAATAAGTTGCATTATGACACAATAAACTTTGGCTTTGTTCATGACTTCAGAATTTTGATTCATTGATTTACTGGTTCTTTTGTACTGTTACTTGCTGCGTTTACCTTTTTTCCCCCCTGCTCATAGCTGTGATCATTTTGCATATGTTATATTAAGGAAGGATCCTTTTGAGTATCTTGGATTAGTTGCCCTTATCTCAGAAAGTACATGTTTGAAATATATAAAAAAAGGTTACTTCATTTGGTTATGTTGATGTCTTGATGATATCGTGAGTTCCAGCTCTCATATCTCTCATAGATAATGTAAGCTGTAACCACATTCATGGTTTATTTATTCATTTAATATACAGTTTGTCATAATTATCCTAGTTACTCAATTTCACTGGTTTGTGCTATGGTGATGCAAGGGGCATTTTTTTCTCAAGAAGGCTCGTGAAGCTGATGAAGAATCTAGCAAAATGATTCTTGAAACTAGGTTAATCTCTACTGCTATAAAATTTGCATTGCTTCTTCATATATTTTCTTCTACTTTGCTAAGTGCCTTTGCATGGGAAATTTGTATGATAGGTACTATAATATTTCCCTTACTGTATAAATTGGCAGGACTACAGAAACACAAGAAATGTTGCTTGACTTGCACGACCATGGTTCAAAGGAGGCTTTACGTCTATTGAAGCGCCATCTTTCTTCTCTTGCTGGCATTCCATGTGAGTTACTGCTGTGAATTACTAATCTGTATAAGTTATTGTTCCTTTTCAATTGTTAACTTTGATATTCCCTTATCTTCATCAGCATTTGAGCACCTCAAGGTTATCATTGATGCAAATGAAGATAGCTCTAAAGGGTCTCGCAGACGATTGGTGAGATAAGATTGACTGATTTCTTGAAGTTCAGTTTTATAATGTTTTTCTAATTTGCTTGCTTTATTTGATTGATATAAAGGGGTAAAATGGAAAATCTGACTGATTAATTTTTACAAGGAAATCAGATTTTAAAGTAATTTTAATTTTGCAGTACTGCTTATAAGATTTTATGATACCTGATTCTTGAGTCATGAGTCAATTCGTGACATTGGTGGTTGATTTTGGACAGATACTAAAACTATTAGAGAAGGAATCTATAGAGTGGGTTGAAGGAGAAACTGCTGGGACAATATTGATCCCCTTGGGTAGCATAGAGCGTGAACGTTTGAGTTTTCTGAAAACATGACAATAGCATGCTCTATTGAATCAAACAAAGGTGGTTTCTTATACCAAGCTGACAAATGATTAGGCACCCGACGGGTCCAGTGCGCAAGTAATTTGATTATTGGTGAACGTAGGAACCAAGATTGTGAAAGTGTGTTGATGTTTTCATCAAATTTTTGTTACATTTTTTGAAGTATGTAAGACCCAAATAAATAAATACCATTTTGTCTCGCTAGATAAGTGCTATTTTTGAAACGCTGATTGCATGGAAGTAAAATCTTTCCAGTTTCCAGTGTTGATTGTTGATACCAGATGGGTATGGGGGTATGCTTACCTGGCTGGTTCTACTGCTTTATAACCTCCTTTCTCTATTAAAAATAGAAGAAAACTGACTATAATTCCAATGGTGGTGTTGGTGTTATTCTTCGATAACAACACACCATCATGTGGATTTCTTTTTAAGAAATAACTAAAAGATAATGGATATTGGATACTATTAATTAAATATTTCACATTGCGTATGTTGTGATTGGAGAACAACACCAACAATACCATTGGAATTGTATGCAATTTTTCTCCTTAAAAATAAAATCCGGCCCAATCGTTTCTGTGAGGTTGATAAATAGTTAAAACGAGTGTCCTAAGAATATTAGTTGAGGAATCAATAAAATGAAAGTTTGTATTAAGAAACTAAGTGTAATACTTTTCAATATATTAAATTCACCATTTTTTTAATATAAAATTTCCTTTCTTATATCCTTAAACAATGTTTTAAGGGTAGTCGTTAGCATTCTTCATACTTAAATTCGTCTTCGGAAGAAAATTATATCTCTAAATCTAGTATGAATTTGATTAGCATGTATGATAGGTGTAAAATAAATTTTATACTATTAAGTATTAACTAATCACGATACCGCTAAAAATGTTTGATTAATTATTATTGAAAAATGACACAAATAAAATATTGTAATTAATTACTTTAATTTTAAATGTTTCAAGTTAAATTTTACGATAAATTTTAATAGTATTCCAGTACTTTTTTTTTTGTTGTTGAGCAAAATAGTATTCCAGTACTTGTCAAAGACTGCTGTTACGCATTTCAATATGTTTTGACTTTTGTTTTGTCTTTTTATAAAATAAAATATTTTATTATTAAATAAAGAAAATGTTAAATAAAAGTATTGTATTTAATGTCTGTAGATATTAAAATCCTTCAATAATTTTTTCTTCCGGAACCCATCCTAATTAGCCCTTTGGGTCGAGTGGATCTATCAGAGTATCTCCGACTTAGGCCCTTCCAGCCCGCTATATAACTAATTTCTGGTTCGACTAATTGAGCAGTGTTTTATACACTGATTCTTAGCTTTCAAATGGGGATGACTTCAGAAATCCTTCAATAATTTTATTTTGGTAAATATCACCCAGGGCATTGCTTAAGTAATATAAAAAAAAAACTTTACTAATATATTTATATATTAAAAAGTGATATTTATATTGTAGCAAAGTAAAAAAGAGATATTTATAGTTTTTTAATGATTATTTGTTTTTTTCCTAATTCCTTAACCAATTATCAAATGAGATAAGATACTGATTAGCAAATTTAGCAAGAAAAGTTCTAGAAGAAGAATTTAGAATCATTCCTGTGTTTCTAGCTTGTTTGAAAATCGAGTTAAGATGATCCTAAAATTCGGAAAAGTAGGTGTAAATATGAGAGATAAGAATAAGAAATCAGGGGATTACAGGTAGAGGTATTACTATTTAGCGTGAATGGTATTGAATTAATAGCTGAGTTGGCTACCTGTCCTAAGGAATTCATTAAAAAAAAATATGTATTAAAAATTAAGTATTGTATTTTTTTCGAAATATTAAACATGAGTAAAGGTCTAAAGTGATCTCTCAAATTTTTTTAGTAGCCCAATTTGATCCCTAAAAAAAAGAAAATGATAATTTGGTCCCCCAAATTTTATAACGGGACAATTTGATCCTTACAGAGGGACCAGAGTGTCATCCGTTATAAAATTTGGGAAACTAAATTGTCCCCCGTTATAAAATTTGGGGGACCAAATTATCTTTTTTCTTTTTCAGGAACCAAACTGGGCTCTAAAAAAATTTGAGGGACCACTTTGAATCTTACTCAGCTAAATATACCATTTCCCAATGACACTAGTGTGTTAGCATTCTCCGTTATGATATTCCTATTGGAAGGAGGGCATTGTATAAACTTTTTTTTTTGACAGAACATTGTAGAAACTTAAGGTGGAAGAAAGTAGTTATTAACATCAACAAACACACCCCTTTGTTCACCTATGTAAGGAAACGAATGGATACGCACGCAAATATAGACACCCTTCACGCGTTTCATCGTCGCTTTTTCAGGGTAACCCTTCATTGCCCCCCTCACAACAACCCATAAATAGATACCCCTCATTTCTCATTTTTCAATTCACCACAAAATTCCATAACCTTAACCTAATTCCTAATTCCTAATACCTCACCTCCCTGCGAATCATGGCCGCTGAAACACCCGCTCAACAATCGGTACGTTTCTTTCTCTCTACCTCAATTTCAATTTCTTTTCTATCTCTTTTTTAATTTAATTGAAGTTCAATTGGCTCCGATGATTTTCAGGTTGAGAAGAACGAAGAGCAGCAGCAGCAGCAGCAACAACAACTCAAGTACCTGGAATTCGTGCAATTCGCAACGATCCAAGCCGTGATGCGCGCCGCAATCATCTACGCCTATGCCAAGGAACGCTCCGGTCCTCTCAAACCCGGCGTCGAGACCGTCGAAGAAGCCGTGAAAACCGTCGTGGCTCCCGTCTACGACAAGTTCCACCTCGTCCCCGTCGAGCTCCTCAAATACGTGGATCGCAAGGTGGACGAGTCTGTCTCCGAGTTGGACCGCCACGTCCCAACCAACTTCAAGAAGGTCTCCTCCCAGGCCTGCTCCGTCGTCTCCGATGTCCGCCGCGCCGGCGTGGTCGACACCGCGTCGGTTTTTGCCAAGACCGTGTTCGACAGGTATGAGCCGAAGGCGGAGGAGTGCGCCGTATCGGCGTGGAAGAAGCTGAACCAGCTGCCGCTGTTCCCTCGGGTGGCGAATGTGGTGTTGCCGAAGGCGGCGTATTGTACTGAGAAGTATAACGAGGCGGTTGCTTTGTCCGCAGAGAAAGGTTACAGAGTTTCCGCTTATCTGCCTTTGGTGCCTACTGACAAGATTGCTAAGGTCTTCACTCCTGCTACTGCCTGATTTCATTTGATTATTCGATTCCTGGAAACTCAATTTCGTTGCTGTTATTTTTATTTTTATTTTTATTTTTATTTTGTGGTGTTGTGTCAGGTTGTGTTGTTTGGGTACTTTGATTTTATTAAATCTTAAAACATAACAAAAAGAGGTTATTACTTGTTTGCTACCCACTATGTATGTGTATGCGGTGTGTTATGTAAATGGAATTTTTGGTCAATTCTATAATAATAATAATAATCTATTACGATATACAAATCTCAATAATGTCCAATGTTGAAGAAACATGTGTCATTTTATAAATTTTTTACTGTTATAAAAACTAGTGCGATACCCGTGCATTCGCACGGGTCACGTTGGTTTGTACACATGTTCTTGAAACCGCCATCATGTGTATGTATTTGAGATTAAATAAGTCCATGCAATGTTTTTACAGATGATTTTGATCAACATATAAAGTAAATGTAACTTTAAAGCAATGGATAATTCTCATATATTCAATAACTTGATATTGATAGATTCAGACATTGACTATTCTCTAATATGTAGCAGTAAAAAACAATGACATATATAAGAATAGCAATCCAATAAATGATGATGATTGCCAAATTTATGTCAGTCCAAAAGAACATCTCTTTTACATGATTACAAATAAAATTATAAAATTATAAGTAACATAACTAAGGTTTAAAGTAGTATACACTGATCCTCAAGAAATGACGATAATGCATGAGAAAAAAAATACCCGGAATGTCTCACTTGACATTTTGCTATCACTAAGATATTAGACATGTAACCAATCAGTTTAATTTTTTACACACATGAAGATCTTGAATACATTCATTTCTGCTATATGAGGTTGTACTTGATAGAGATAGCGTGTTTACTCAACAATTCATTTTTCACTGAACATTGAACTGGATAGCTTTCATTTTAGTAGTTTGTACCTAGAATATTCACAAAATCAAAGTCACATGAATTGCATGAAAATAGTAAAATCTAAGATGCAGTAACACCAATCGTGAAGAAAAGTAGTGTGCAGTGAAATTACATCTTTTGAAAGCAAAAAAAAAAAAATAGAATTAACTTTCAAGTACCGAATAGATATTTATAGCTAATGAACAATATTGATTGCAATTTTTAAGATTTAAGTTAGAATATGCACTTACCACTGCTAATGAACAAACTCGAGCAGCATTAAGCAAGAGTTCAATTTTATGGGTCCAAATATTCCAGAAAAGCAATAACCAAAATTAAAAAAAAAAAAAAAAAAAAGGGATGACGAGTAAGAAGAAAACCTCCTCATTAAAAAGCAAAACTGGCATTCAGCTATCATATGAAGAAGATACATTTACATTAGGCCTTATACTCTCTTCATCCTAACTATAACAAAGGGATATGAGGGAGTTACATGCAGCAAGACCTATGTAAGGTAATCATCATAGATCCTACCAACTAAAAATCAAAATGATCCTTTAACAAAGAGTCACAGCTTGCTCGAAGCCTACATCAAAGGAGAAGAAGTCAAGAGCGTGAAAACATTTGAAGGCAAAACAAGTAGATTGGTCCTATACGTTTATTTTATTTTTCATATTGGTCCTATAAGTTTTTTATTTTTCAAATTGGTCCTATACATTACGTTACGTTTTCACATTAGTCATTTTCCGTAAATTTTGACCTAACAGAGTCAAATCAAATGCCACTTGTCAGACTAAGGTGATAGCCAGCCATGCCAGATCAAAACTGACGGCAGGACTAATGTGAAAACGGAACGTAACATGTAGGACCAATTTGAAAAATAAAAAAACTTATAGGACCAATATGAAAAATAAAATAAACGTATAGGACCAATTTACCTATTTTGCCACATTTGAAATTTCGGATTGGGACTGATCTGTGAGATGTGAAGAAGGAGAAAGCTATTTTCCTGTGCACAAATTTAGAGAAGTTTGGGAGCGGGAAAAAACGAAGAAGAAAGAAACCTACATTGAGGAAAAAGGGCAGTACTCCTCCGGACTCAGTTATAAGTAAAATTAACTAATTTCACACTTATTAAGGAATTTAGTTAATTTAGTTTAATTATCTTAATTTATGTTTAAAAAAATGAGTAATAATTACTAAATTACCCTTTAATTGTCTAGGAATGCTATTGGAAAAGTAAAAGGAGAATTGATTGGATTGATTGATTATTTTGACTTTTGGAACACTGGTACTCCCTCCGGTCCTTATTATAAGAGGCAAATGACTATTTTTTTTTTGGTCCAAAATATAAGAGACATGCATGTATTTTGACAAATATTAAATGCTCATTTCCAATTTTACCCTTATTTATAACAGGGTTTATATTTACGAGACAGTGCAACTTTCAATACAAGTAGGTTTGTTCATTAATTATTGAAGGGTTAAATTTGTAAATTTATATGAATATTAATTACAAATAGCTTATTTCAATACATTTCCTTGGTCTGTGTGTTTTAGGGTTTTGCCTCTTATATATAGGACCAGAGGGAGTATTAAAAAGAGTTTAATAAATGGACTTTTGCTTATATTTGAGTCCACAAAATATATGTATTTTTTTTGCTTATAAATGAGTCCAGAGGGAGTATCTATTTTGAATTTGAAATTTGAGGGTGGAAGAAAGAATGGAAATGAAATGAAATTTTAAAAAAAAAAAAAGAAAAAGAAAAAGAAAATAAATGAATGAATGTAACAGAGCTTTGTTTTTTGTTGAGTGAAAAAAGTGTTGCTGGAGAGGTTTAAGCGGGAAACTTTTGCACAAAATGCTGACATGTGGCTAGGAAGGTTTAGTTTTCTTATTAGGGTAGATTTAGTTAATTTAGTTTAATTATCTTGATTTATGTAAAAAAAAAAAAAGAGTTATAATTACTAAATTACCCTTTAATTGTCTAGGGATTGTGCAATGCTCTTGGAAAAGTAAAAGGAGAATTGTTTGGATTGGTTGATTATTTTGACTTTTGGAATACTGGTATTAAAAAGAATTTAATAAATTGACTTTTGCTTATATTTGAGTTCACAAAATATATGTATTTTTTTGCTTATAAATGAGTTCAGAGGGAGTATCTATTTTGAATTTGAAATTTAAGGGTGGAAGAAAGAATGGAAATGAAATGATTTTTTTTTAAAAAAAGAAAAAGAAAAAGAAAAAGAATGAATAAATGAATGAAACATAGCTTTTTTTTTTGTTGAGTGAAAAAAGTGTTGCAGGAGAGGTTTAAGCAGGAAAATTTTGCACAAAATGCTGACACATGGCTAGGAAGGTTTAATTTTCTTATTAGGGTAGATGTTTCCCGCTCCAAATAAAATTAAAAAAAAAAAAAAACCAAAAGAAGGATGTGGAAACAATAGACAATTTTCCCCCGCCCAAATGCCCAAGAGAAGAAGGTTCTGGTTCCTCTATTTCATTTCATGATTCCCAGCATAGACATAATATTGTTATCATTTCCAGCAAATAAATAAAAGAAAATGAATTGAAAATAAATAAAAACCCTCCTCAGTTATAATCGAAAGTGGTACTATAGTAGGCGTGAAAGCACACTAGCACAACGGTTATTGGAAGGATGATTTATAATAAATCAATAAATGGATTTGAGTTAGATAAAAATATGACAGTTTAGCAACAACAACAAAAATATGACAACTTCATTTCATGAAATCTTGAACAAAAAGGAGAAAAATTTAAATATCGATTCTATAAGTTTTATTTATTTTTAATTGGTCTCGTATGTTATATTTCGTTTTCATGTTAATCATTTCCGTCAATTTCGACCAAACGGCATCAAATCAAAAGCCACATGTTAGAATAACGTGATAGTCACGACAGGCAAAAACTAACAGCATTAGGTAAAATTGACGGAAATGACTAACGTGGAAACGGAACGTAACTTGTAGGACTAATTTGAAAAAAATAAAACTTATAGGATCGATGTGAAAAGTAGAAAAAAAATATATAGGACCAATTTACCTATTTTACTATTTAATTACATGCGTAAGAATCAAGATGACCTATGCTTCGAACAGGGACCTTTCTAGTAATACTATAAAAACTCTATACGTGTTGTTTTCTTTCTTGTGTGCTTTGGATATATACTTGGCTAATCAGTGTGACATGGCATTTGGTTGTTTATGGGGTGCTTATGTTGTTACTGAAATTCCTTCACGTTTCAAACGTTAACTAATTTGTAAAGCTTTAACTATTCTGTTGGTTTCTGAACTTTTTTAGAATTTTCAAATAGGTTTTTATACTAAAAAAGTTTTAATTGGGTCCCCCAAACTTTTATAAAGATTTTAATTGGGTCTCTGAACTAATTTTTTTTTAATTGAGTCCCTTGACCTATCTAAAATTTTCAATTGAGTCCTAGGGTAGGGTTCCATGAAGAGGTTAAATTTGCTGATGTGAAACGTGACCTGGAATCCCCTGCCCCAAAATTTGTAAAATTTTTATAAAGATTTTAATTTGGTCTCTGAACTAAAAAATTTTTTAATTACGTCCCTGAACTTATATAAAATTTTCAATTAGGTCCCAGAACTTTTTTATTTTCAATTAAGTCTCATAATAACAACAATATCCTAGAAAATTCGTTAATGATTTATTGAATTGGACGAAATATTACTGATTTCATTCAAGCTAGATAATCATATCAGTCATCCAAGCTGGATAACCATATCAGTCATCTCTTACAACCCTAAATACAAATTTTGAGGGGATTTTAGGTCACGTTTCACATCAGCAAACTTAACAACCTCTTCACGGAACCCTATCCTAGGGACTTAATTGAAAATTTTATATAAGTTCAGAGACCTAATTAGAAAAAAATTTAGTTCAGGGGCCCAATTAAAATCTTTATAAAAGTTCGGGGACCCAATTACAAATTTTTTTAGTATAGGGACCTATTTAAAAATTCCAAAAAGGTTCAGGGACATATGGAGTAATTAAACCATTTGTAAACACCCCTGCAACTCCTCTCTGCCAGCTATTACAGTCCACAGATTTGGTTGCACATAGACACAAAAGAGAACAAGAATAATAATAAGGCTAAAATACCTTTTTGGTCTTTTATCTTTTGATGAAAATTCGTTTTGGTCCTTTATCTTTTAAAGGATTTATTTTGGACCTTTATCTTTTACTCAAAGTAGTCCTTCTGTCAGATTTGCACTAAAGTCCGTTATTATCCGCCGGAATCTGGGCAACCCTTCGCTGGAATCTGGAGACGAAAAAACATGATGATGCACTCAGTCATCTCTCTAATTTTCTTTGTTTTACCCCATCATGAACCTCACTCATCTTCACTCTCATCCACTCACAAACCCTAGCCTCTTCTTCTTCTCAAAAATCAGTGATGAGGCACAAAATGGGAATCTGAGAAACCTAAGTTATGGAACAGTGCGAGAACTGAATTAGGGTTTTGTGAGGTGCGAAAAATAATGGACTTAGAAGCAGATAAAGCAGAATCTGGGGAAAACCCACAATTGTTGATGAGGTAATTCACCGTAAAAGAATCTCCTTTTGAGGTCCTTATGGCAGTGGTACTGTACGCCCAAATTGGTGAAGATTAAGGGAGAGGAAGTAGAGCTTCCACATGCTGCACCCTAATTGGGAATGGCGTTGAGGTTCTTGCCATTGCAAATCCAGTGAGGTAGAACAACATGGATTTGCAACAGGATTCCCACATTTTGATGAATAGATTTTGATAAGTGACAGAATGGGTGAATTTCAAATGTAAATTCTACCTTAATTTCAGACAAAACCATCCAAAACTCCCTCGCATTTAGAAAACGATTGGGTTGTTAGTGCTATAAGAATATGTATTGTTCAAGGATAGATGCTTGGATTATTGCTGAAGGATAGATCTTTTTCATCCCTAGATTCCGGCAAAGGGTTGCCCAGATTCCGGGTGATATTAACGGACATTAGTGACAAATCTGACGGAAGGACCATTTTAAGTAACATTTAAAAGATAAAGGACCAAAACGAATTTTCATCAAAAGATAGAGGACCAAAAAAGTATTTTAGCCTAAGAATAACTAGTTAGATAATAATAATAATTAGAGTGAATGCCCAAATTGGTCCCTAAAGGGAGCCACTTTTGGTCCCTTAAAAAAATGAATTCACCATTTAGTCCCTCAAATTTTTAAAAGTGGGATACTTTAGTCCCTAGATTTAGTTCTGACGTTCATTTACTTGCCTATGTGTCTCATTAACCATCCTACTTGGCCCGTAGAGGTTCTGCATGGCTTATGACGAATCTCCATCGTGAAAAATTAATGAAAAGTGAAAAAAAGTACATAATTTTCAGGTATTTGAATTTTAAAATTGTGTAAGTTTTTCACTTTTTATTCATTTTTCACATAGAATATTCGTCGTAAACCACAAAGGACCACTAACGAGACAAATATGATGGTTAATGAGACACATAGGAAAGTAAAAGGACATCAAAATTAAATCTAGGTACTAATGTGTCCCACATTTGAAAATTTAAGGGACTAAATGATTAATTTATTTTATAAAGGACTAAAAGTAAGTCCCCAAAAATTTTTAGGGACCAATTTGGACATTTACTCTCATAATTATTAGCTAATTTTTGTTTTTCGTTCATCCACACAGGAAGTTAGTTTTCTTGTTTACCCTCTTCACTCAACACCGTTCTATAATTAAAAAGACAAAAAAAGGGCTCTCTAAATACTTATGGTTTCCAATGAGATCAAAACATATGGAACAACTTACCAGTGAAAACATTAACAGCTTCTATTCTCATTGAAAAGCAGCACAACAAACACATAAACAAACATATAAGGTTTGTCCTAATTAAAATTATACAAAGAATAACTTAACAAGTATCTAACTAATGGAAATCTAATCACAATAAGAAGTTGATATTGATATTCTATTATCATTTGTATCTTAAAGCCAATTCTTTTCGAGTTGAAAACAAAATTGCATTAGTAGCATGCAGCAAAGGAGAGAGCATCATAGCCTGGTCCGCTCTGGCGCACTGGTCACGTTTCCAAATTTATGCCTTCCTCATATTAACAATTTCCTTAGTTTCTTCGTTTTCATCAACTTTATCTATTTTCATTCGGTCCAAGAGCCCATCCACCTCTTTACCATCTCTTATATAAGTCTTGATTAGGGCATGATACATTTGTACATTTACTGGGACAACATTTCTTAATGAGCTCACCAAAACTTCTGCATCTTCAACACCGCCCTTATCACCAAGCCAACTCAATAAGCCCGAGATCACCTTGGGGTTCGGCTTCCATCCTTTATTTTCCACAAACAAAGAGAGGGCTGTTTTGAAGCACCTCAATGCTTTCTCCATCTCACCCTTGTCCATGTATCCACCTGCAACGACAGTCCAACTGTTTGGGGTGGTGACATTTCCTTTCTTTTGTAAATCTTCAAGCATGGCTTCTGCTTTCTCATGCAAACCTTTCTCTGAGTACCCAATGATTACGATATTTGGGATTCCAAAATCATAACAATTGCCAGAGGATTCCCATTCCTTCAGTATTTTCTCGGCTTCATCGAGCTCCCCAAGCTTTATCAGAGATTCTAACATGGTCGTAAAATTCCTGTTTAAGCACCTCTTGCAAGCACTTTTCTCCAGGTCCCATAATCTTAAGACCTCATTCTTTTTTCCTATCCGGGCATAAAGAGAGATAAGATGATTGTAACCCACACCATCTCTGTTGTCTAGCCTCTCCTCTGATTTCTTTAGAGCATCGACTGCTTTACTTGTAAGACCTGCTTTTATATAGAAATTAGCCACAACGGAATAAGTGTTCCAGTCCATCACAATGTGTGGTTGACTCTCCATTTCTTTCAATATTCTTTCCATTCCATCAATATCAGACCTCACACCGTAAGAGTTTATACAGATTCTGTAGCTGAAGTTGTCAGGAAAAACTTTGTTTTCCTTCATATCAGTTAGCACATCAGTAACCTTCTCATGCTGTCCTATATTAGTGTATAGACACATAATATCGTTGTAAGTTAGAGGTAACGAAGCAAACCCCAACTCCTTCATTTTCTGCAAATGGGAGAGGGCCTTATCAACTTGGCGCTGACGAACATAGCAATTCAAAAGAGCACCATATGTCTTATCAGTTTTATCTTGGTCCTTCAAGCTATTAAAATAGCTTTCCGCAGAAGGGAATCCTTGAACCTTGCCAATAAGATCCAAATGCACAGCATGTTCAACTGGAGAAAATATGCAGACACCATTCTTATTCATCCACTCAGATACCTGCAGCCATTAAGAAACAATTACAAATAAAGAGTTGTTTCAAGATGCCCAAACATGGTATCTTCACCATTTTTAAATCACGATAAGCAAAAGCAAACCAAGCTTTCTGGTCTGACATAGACACATACATAATACATCTTATTCTGAATCTGTTGCAAATCATGTTTCAACAATATAGCAGTTGTGTGTATGAGTATTTCTGTAACTCTGCGTTCACTACTTTGAGGCTTAATAATTAGCATTTTACTGAAGTCCGCAAGCCCTACAAGTTATGCTGATCAAATTGTCCCGCCTCATTATTATTTCAACCAAATTAATTTTTTTTTTTTTTTAAATTCATGATTAATTCAATCCAATTAAAACAAATGTATGACAGTGAAAAGTGGCATAATATCACTAACAATAAAACAAGTATAATTTAGGTCCCCTTTATTAGAGTAGCTTAAAATCACTTTTTTTTTTTGAAGTCTAATCAAACAGGCCTTGATGTATAGAAGAAGGTAAAACGAGATTATGGTAATCAAGAACACAATGATTTCATTTCATACCTGAAGGGCTTGGGTGAACCTCCTGCGCTTTCTGAGATCGCGAAGGAGGCGCTGAAGCTCAGCGACTCGTATCTTGTTACCGTTGAAGACCCAATCGTCGAGCTCGGGTACGACGCTGGTGGTGGGATTTCCGAGGGGGCTGATTTTGGAGTAGAGGGTGGGTTTCTTGCTTCTGCTCGTGTAGTATGATCTCCTCCTGCTTTGCATTTGCATTACCATTCTCCCAACAACCACCTTCCACTCCATCACTCACTATCCCTAACCCCTCAACTTCAGGGGATGAAAGAAGAAGACGATACAGAGTACAGACCGGGTTTTTTAAGGTTTATGAATGGGCTTTCTACCTGGGCCTTATTGGGCCAATAATCCATTTAAAACTTATTAATTAACTGCTAGCGCGCTTTCGCTAACTTTTATACTAACATATAACATTTGGGAAATAAATAACGTCATCTGGTTGCTGTGGTGTAGTGGTTATCACGTCAGTCTTACACACTGAAGGTCTCCAGTTCGATCTTGGGCAGCAACAATTTCCCTCATCTCCAAAATAGCTTTTTAGTTTTTGGGCAATAAAAATGCTAAACTTTGGACTCATTGACGCAGTAATTGTATGGCCATCGTTTTGTGAGGGGGGGACACACCCTCATCTCCAAAATAACTTTTTAGTTTTTGGGCAATAAAAATGCTAAACTTTGGACTCATTGACGTAGTTATTGTATGGCCATCGTTTTGTGAGGGGGGGACACACCCTCATCTCCAAAATAACTTTTTAGTTTTTGGGCAATAAAAATGCTAAACTTTGGACTCATTGACGCAGTAATTGTATGGCCATCGTTTTGTGAGGGGGGGACACACACACACAAGAAAGAATGCATAATAAAAGGAATTCACCAAAAAAAAATCTCTCTAAAATTGGAAAGAAAATTAGAATATGGATTGTTTATACTTTCAAATAACACAATTGTCAACCAACTCCTCATCAATGTCAATGTGTGGGGTTTTTGTTAAGAATAAAACATTTGTAACATTTCATCAACAAAAATATAACATTTGTAACTGTTGTTACATATATTCTATTATCATTAGAAAACAACTTCTAATGTGTATATATATATATATATATATATATATATATATATATATATATAATTGTACTTAAGTCTTGTCCTTTTCTTAAATAAAGTCTCAAATTTGAGTAGGAGCTAAAAAATTTTTATCATCTCAAATATATCTTCTCAACTTGACTTGGAAAAAATTATAGGGTGAATGACCTGATTGTCATATCTCTCACGGTGAGAGAGCATTTTTAACCCTACTATTTATCACATGTCCACTGTTATACCTTACACCTTCCACATTTGATCACCTCCCCTCAACCCAGTCCACAGCCCACCACCCCACCGTCCATCCCCCCACCACCCGCACTGCAACCCACCGTTCCCTACCCCCATTCCCACCATCCAGATTGGGCTCCTTCTGGAGATTTCCAACCACGAGAAGTTCTACAACACTATCGACTTAACACCATTGAATTTTCACCATAAAAGTTCCAATTTTTAATTTCCATTGTTGATTAGTGATGGTGTTTAAGAATATATGCTGTGAAATTTGTTTTCAATTTGGTTTCGTTTCTACTTTTGACACCATTTTTCTGTTGCATCTGGGCACTACCCTTCCTTCATCAATACCCAATGGCTACGACGACGATGGAGCGTCTCTGGAGGGGGGGGGGGTAGTGCTTGTCGTTACACGGAGACCGACGCTAGAGAAGGAACATTCTGTTAGGGGCGGTGGCGCTGCTGTGAACGAGATGGACTTAGGGAATAGGGATGGGGCTTTCAAGAACATTAATCATGTCAGAGACACTCTTCTGCAGCTACTCTGGCGCGGTGTGGAGTGGAACATGGTGGAGCAGAAGATGGTGGGCGGTATGGATTGGAGGCGACGATCAAAGGGCCGAACATTTGAGCTTTACGATTCTGGATCTGGGACATGTTCTAGGTTTTCAACGGTGGCTGGGTGGTGGAAGGGCGGCGGGGAGTCGGGGTCATGGGCTGGATCTAGGCGGTGGCTTGGCGGTGAGGAGGTCGGCGAGGGTGGGTTGCAGGGGAGGTCGAGAGGTGGGGTGGATTCCGGGATCTCAACGGTGACATCCCGCAAGGCATGGCGGTGACGAAGGCTCACGGTGGTGGCACCGCCATGAAGGAGACTGATTGGGTGGCCACCGCCGTGAAGGAGACTGACTGGGGCCGATGAGCTCTGGTGGGAGTTGAGGAACGAATAATCTGATGCAGAGGGTGTAAGGTACTACTGTAAGGATGAGATGCATCTTAGGGTGGAGAGATGTCTCTCACGATGAGAGATATGTCTACGTCTCTCACCGTAAAAGCCGCCTAATTTGAGATGCAAAGTGACTTCCTAGTAATAATGGTGTAAAATTTCCCTTATGAAAAAAGTCAAAACAATCATATTATAGATATGGTCGGTCCTAGGGAAAAGCCACTAAAACAAAGGCTTTAGGCTCTTCATAAAAATAAATTGCTCACCTTAATTCTTCATTTACATGACATGTAAGTAAGACAAAACAATCAAATGTAAAAAAAAAATTACATAGCACAAATGTATCTTAAACATGATCACATGCTATGAAGAAATATGCACATCCAACATGTGCAAATTAAAGGCAGAGACATCATAATGACAGAGGCACGTTTTTCTCTCCATGAATTTCCTTCTATACCAAGTAGTGTATAAAAAGGGCCCTAGGAAAAGATGATTAAACAATTTCCCAATTTTCATGCCAACCTCATTCAAACATATGCCCTTTTCATATTCAGTATTGTTGTTCAAATGTTCAGCAAAAGCAAAAGAGTATGTTATAGTCCCGATGTCAGGAAGAAGATCAGTGGAACTTATGCCTTCAGATTGCCCAAAGACACTGGAATATTGTCACCTGTGAGATTCCTACTAGGGCTTGGAGCAAAGGTGGCAAGTACTGCTGTAAGAGTTGTTACTATGAGAAGGAGATCATCCTCTAGGAAGGTTTCTTAATCCACTTTGGTAAGGTCGACACGTTCATTATCAGACCCCACTGATTCTCATCGTGCTAGAGCTATAGAAGATTGCATTCACTTCTTACATTCTTCTTCCTCTAGGGAGAGACCCACTTGAGTTTCCATGCAAAAATTCTAGTTAGGTTAGGCAGAAAGTTTCTTTACGGTTGCTACTAATTAGAGAAAAAAGGGGTATGTTATGCTGATATCAATTGACGTTCTATAGTAAAATTAATTTGAGTGGCGATTCTCGTATAAACATTGGCTGAAAGCCTCAAAGCTCAAATCATAGTTTGAATTGCAGATTGTAGTCTTTCATTCATTGGAATACACTGTATGTGGTTCTAATTCAATGATTTGGTTACCAGTTTTCATTTATTTCTTAGCCATTGTTATCCGAATTTGATTAATGCCCATTGCCCAACTGTCCCCTCTCTGTTTTTTTTTACCTTCGCCCATAACGTTAAATTAACTACACTTTATTCAAAAAAAGAAAAAAGACGAGCTTCTCGAATTTAAATTTTTTTATTATTACACTTAAACTCTACATAACCTTCTCCAAACTCCAATTATGCAACATTCAATTTCTTTCCTTGGCACAATATGGAGGAACGTGATTGCTTATTTTCGTATCTGTAATAAATAAAAACGATAAACACAAGACAAAAATCATTACAAACTGTCTACATTGCCATATTTCCTTGTATTGTAAAAATAATTTAAGGAAATAAGAAAAAAAACAGCCAAGTAAGGCTGAGCCGAGGTAACTGAGAGTTAAACTTGAATTATTTGTCGTAAAACCATTTCTAAATGAAAGAATATTCGATAACATTGCATGAAGAGCTGCAATTAATTAAGCCACCAGCAAATCAGCAATTAAATGGGTGGTGGGCCTGGGACGAATTTAACCCTTGAAGATGGGATTGGGAGGTGAAAAATATGGGTTGAAGCCTAGTAGTACTAGTTTTTTTTTTTTCGATCTACTTCGAGGAGTATCCCACCGTCAACTTGAGAATCTAGTAGTACTAGTTTGAAACTTGATGTAATAAATACGTAATAAATAAATTAATAACTCATCATATAATACAAGGATTTTTCTAACCTGAGCAATATTACACATGTTAAGGAATCAAATATAGAAATATTATATTAGAGACCACAGGGAGTACGTATCTAGAGATGCATGCTGAAAATTATTGTTACCAACAATACATCCCTGCCCCACAGCTCATAGACTGGACCATCTAAGTGTGTGTTTGGATGAGCGTTTGATAAATGTGATTTTAGATAAAATTGATTTTGGAGACTTGATTTTGATTAGAAGTGAGTTGAAAGTAAAATGATTTATGTTTGGATACATTCATGGAAAAGTGATTTTTATCAATTCTTGTTGTTTGAATAATTTGGATCAAAATTACTTTTAAGTGTGCAATTACCAAAATGGGTTTTAATTAACCAAGTTTCTTTTCCATTTTATTTATTATATATATATATTAACAAATTAAATAAATATACAAAGATAATTACTTTAATTTATATTTATATTAAATTATGAAACTAAAATTATTATTACTTGGGCCATCCATCTAGCCCAGTAAAAGATCTGTAACGGCCTTGGTTAAATAAATTAAAACTTTCTAAAAACTATGGTAAAATGATATTATAATATATTAAATAAAAACAAAACAAAAGGCCTTGGAAGTTGGAAAACTATCACCTTCAGATAACTATGAAAACAAATACGATGGCGCTCCTCTGCTTTACGGTGGAGACCAAGTGATGGCAGATCCAATTTTTCCTCCTTCGCTGAATATCAAGAAAGGTCACTTGATGAGCTCTAAGGATAGGTAAAGAAGAGATTTTCCTCTTTCGTTGTATATTTCTGATATCAAAGCGATTTTCAAAAACTCAGAAGCTAGTCTGTTCAGCTTCAGCTCCTATGCGCTTTTGGAATCCTGGAACCACGTTTCTAATATTTGCCAAACACCTGGGACATCAACCTTTAATCACGTTTGAAGGTTGGACGCACGTATGATGACAAAGAAAAGTGGTTCCAAACACACACTAAGCCCCTTCTGTTCTATCCAACATCTACAAAGCAGCTGTCTACTGTCAGCCATTTGTTGAAAACCAATAAATATCCAATCTGTATCCAGTTTTAACCATCCTTTGACCATAAGAAATTCATCCCAAATTGCCATTGCAGCAATATATGAAATTTATATACTCGTAGGCAGATTACAGATTATGACTAGTGGCAAAATATTAAAGGGTTTTTTTATCATATGCAATTTTGTACAGGATAAGAAATCTAAAAGCAGCAACTATTTATTGAAAAACATATAAAATACACAAGTTCCTATCTAAATTTACTCTTTTAAAATCCTTAACATGTGCAAAATTCTACGGGTTAGAAAAAACCCAATATTTAATAGTAACTGTTGGATGACCTCAAAATGTAACACAATGAATAGTAGTATAATACACCAAGATTATGCAAAAATTGCTCCCTCCACAGGCCCAAGTCAGGTACAATGGTTCCAAATCCCTATGAAAAAGAATGAAAGAGCACAAAAGGATTGATCCAACCCAACAATTGTTTCCTAGTGACACCTTATTTATCTTCTTTTTGCCTTGTTTTTGCTGAAAGAAACTACAATAAGGCAACAGTCCAACATGGTCAACATCATCCAGTGGAACAGTTAATTAATAAGAAAGAATGTGAAGTACAAGAAAAAACACGATTAAAGAGTACCTTACAAAGGAGATGGACGAAGCCGTGATGTAATGTAATGAAGGGTGTGATTGTGAATGCGATTCCCAATTTGAATCAAATACGTGCTCAACTGATCAGAAACCCTAACCCCCAATTGTTCAACCCATTACTAGGCATTCTAGCAAAGTCACCCACCCCACAAGATGCTTTCTTTCTCTACAATCTCATGCTCTTCCACCCTTTCTCCCACAATCACTACACCTTCACTCACGCCCTCAAGGCCTGTTCTTCCCTTCACGCGCCCTCCAAAGCCCTTGAAATCCACGCCCATCTCATCAAATCCGGTCACTACTCCGATATCTTCATCCAGAACTCACTCCTCCACTTCTACCTTCTCCACAACGACGTCGTTTCCGCCTCCCGTGTCTTTCAATCAATTCCTTCCCCCGACGTCGTTTCATGGACTTCAATCATCTCGGGTCTCTCAAAATGTGGCTTTGTAGCAGAAGCCATCGAGAAATTCTCGTTGATGGATGTGAAGCCCAATGCAGCTAGTCTTGTCAGTGCATTATCTGCTTGTTCTGCTCTCAAAGCTCTTAAATCTGGCAAGGCAATTCATGCATATGGATTGAAGGCAATAATTATTGATGGGAATGTTATTTTTGATAATGCAATGTTGGATTTGTATGCAAAGTGTGGGTCTTTGGTGAATGCAGAGCACCTGTTTGTGAATATGCCCAAAAGGGATGTCATTTCTTGGACTACTTTGGTGATGGCTTATGCCCAAGGAGGACATTGTGAAGAGGCTTTTGCTGTGTTTAAAAGAATGGTTCTTGAAAGGGAAGCTGAGCCTAATGAGGCAACTGTTGTCACTGTGTTGTCAGCTTGTGCATCTATGGGTGCTTTGAGTTTGGGGCAATGGGTGCACTCCTACATTGACAAAAGATGTGACCTTGTGGTTGATGGCAATATTGGGAATGCATTGCTTAACATGTATGCTAAATGTGGAGATATGCAAATGGGGATTAAGATTTTCAACATGCTTATGCATAAGGATTTTATCTCTTGGGGTACTGTTATTTGTGGCCTGGCTATGAATGGCTATGGTAAGCAAGCAGTGCAGCTCTTTTCACACATGTTGATTCAAGGGGTTCCCCCAGATGATGTAACATTCATTGGCCTATTGTCTGCGTGCAGCCATGAAGGTCTTGTAAATGAAGGAATTATGTTCTTCAAAGCAATGAGAGATACTTATGGCATTGTACCGCAAATGCGGCATTACGGTTGCATGGTGGACATGTATGGACGGGCTGGTCTGTTTGAGGAAGCAAAGGCTTTCCTAAGAGGCATGCCTGTTGAAGCTGAAGGGCCTGTTTGGGGAGCTCTTCTTCAAGCCTGCAAAAACCATGGTAACGAAAAGATGTCCGAATGGATTAGGAGACACCTTAATAACAAAGAAGTTGGCATTGGTACACTTGCTTTGTTATCTAATCTTTATGCAAGTTCTGAACGATGGGATGATGCTAATAAGGTTCGTGATACAATGAGAGGCAATGGATTGAAGAAGACGGCAGGATGTAGCAGGATTGAGCTTGAGATGTCCACCAACTTTTCAGATTCAGATTTATGTGTTGCCTAGTGAGCCTAATGGAGGATCAAGTTCTGAACTGTATAATGGTACCAAACAAAGATGTAACCTCTAAAGGTTGAAATTGACCTGTCTCAACATTTCTCTGTTCATATGTAAACTCAATATGTGATTTATTCCATTCTTGTCAAGCCATCTAAGTCTTTATTTGTATGTGGATTTGCAGCAAGCAGGGCAATTGAATGACACAAGTATAATGTATATTCAATATGTAGTCTCAACAGCAATAATATTCAATGAGTTTTATCTTTTATTGTATTTCTAGAAATCTTACATGGTTATTTTCTACATTTAGAAGGGATGTCCCATCCTGTGGAGTCATGGAGAATTGTTGAAACTGAAACATCTGAAAGTTCTTATTTATGAACTTTCATCCTCTCTTATTTTTGAAAGAAAAAAGAGTCTGTTGCTTACTTGAGGCAAAAGGTATGTGTTTTTGGCCACAGACCTCAGCTGACAAGTGCCCTTACCATTCATTTGGAAGGAAATGGAATTACTCTCCCGTGTCCCTGTTCTTATGTAGATGATGGTACAGTGATGCATCCATTTCATGAGATGTACCCATTGGTTGCTTTGGTTTCTCTTGCATAATTAAATTTGTAGAATGATTTCTTCTTGCTTGTTGAAAATGTAGCTTCAGTCCTCAATATGCTCTTTGTAAAGACATGCTACAACTATCTATGTAGTCGGCTGACGGCTGACACACAGTAGTCGGCAAAAAATCTGCCTTGCACTGGGCCTAGACCGAAACAGAGAGCCCGCTGGGCTTAAACTGGGGTTTCTATCAAGTCCCATCGCAGCCCATTAACACCTTTTAATGAAAAAAGGAGTTTCAGTTTAATTATTGAAACTCGAGAGTAAAATTTCATAATATTGCATCGTTATTTGTCTAAAAAGTCACTCCCACAAATCATGTTCTATTCAAGTCTACTCAAGGGTTCATGTCTATTGAATTTGTGTAACTTATTAAAGGATGGTCTAATGCACGAGACTCTCACGTGATGGGATTTGAATTTGAGGAGAGTAAATGTACGTAGCTTCATTTTCGTAACCTTCATGACACCAGACAACAACCTTATCCTTACGTCTAACCAACAAAAGTAATTTTAGCTGGATGCTTTCCTCTTTGATTAACCAGTCTATTCTGTTCAGACTGCTTTGAGTAAGAATTTATTGCATTGATTTCCTTTTTTGGTATTGAACAGTTTTTTCGTTAACAAAAGTTTGTATTGACTGCATATTGTATAACTTGTTGAGATAACAGCTATGGACTGTGTTATCTTTTATTTATTTTCCTTCGAGATGTGAATAGCTTATCAAGTTATCATTTCTATTTTTTTTGTCTATTGAAGGTTTTTAGTGGTCCACACAGCCAAGTGGACCCCGGTGGTCTGTTTTTAAATTGAGTAAAATTTGGAAATTGAGATAAATTGTTTTTTCTGTTTGTTGAAAGCTTTAATTATGTTTTTTTTGGGGTGTCCCTTTTGGTAATTTGCATCAATAGGGTGTCAAGCAACGTGTTTGATTAATAATGATCTTTTAATAGGTGGTTGTGTTTTCTTTGATCATGGATAGTATTGAAACTTTTGTAGATTTTAAAGGTTTGTGTGTGGACCATAAAGCAATGAAATTTCTTATCTCTTGTATGATTTCTTTAAAGAAATTCCATTTTTTTTCGCAGTTGCTTTAATTTCCTAATCAGCTTACCTTGATTTCAAAGAAATATGTGGTCACAAATATGTATATGGTGTTAACGGTATTTCGTGACTGCAAATTATAAAGATAGGAGCTTTTTAATTTCTTCTTGCCAATTGGGTGGAATTTTTCACAGGGATCCTTATTACGTGCTAAGTCTGAAACGTAATTCACAAGATAAGGAACTTGGACTCTGATAAACTATTTAAATTTTTTTTTTCTAAATAAATTTGGCATTGGTTTATCTATATACATATTTATAAGTTCGATCCATCTAGTAAATCAATGTTATTCTTGTTGTTGTTGTTGTATTCTATAAATTTGGCATGGTTTTTTGTGTCGTTCTTTGTTGCAGTTGCTATCTGTGTTTGGTGTTGCTAGCAAAGTACATGGTTGAATTGGAAATCCAGATCCCAACGCCTTTCGACCCATTATTGCTGAGGCTAAAGAATCGGATGCCCCCGGGCCAAAGCATATACGCATTCAGCAAAGGAATGGAAAGAAGAGCCTGACCACAGTCTACAATTCAAGGGCTCAAGAAGGAGTTCTGCTACGAGAAGATTCTCAAAGACCTCAAGAAAGAGTTCTGCTACAACGGGAATGTTGTGCAGGATAAGGAGCTTGGCAAGATAATCCAACTCCAAGGTGATCAACATTCCTTGTTCAGGCTGGGCTTGTGAGGAAGGACCAGATCAAGATTCATGGTTTTTAATTTTAAGGGCTTGATTTTAGTTTGTGGTAATTGAACCTGTTAAAAGGATTAATTTGCAAATAAAAATTTTGCCCTCTTCTCATCCTAAACACCGTTTCTCAATCTGATCAGCTACCACCACTTTTTTTTGGTGAACCCGGTATCCTCCGGCCGGGAGCTAGAAACTAATCCCTCGAGGTGCTGAGATCCATTTAAGGGTTGATCTCTCCCAACAGATGCTACCACTACTTTTCTGAACAACGGATACTTGTTTTAATTATTTTTCAGAAAATTGGTCCTTACCGAATCAATGGATTTTAGGAATGACTCCTGTGGGGGTCCATTTTTTTTGGCACCACAGTAAATGCTTCCTCTTTCACTTCGATTTGAGGACTAATCTTTTATGGATGCAGATCTCCCGTTCTCACCAGTGTGTTTCAATTGCAAACTATTGTCTCTCCTAGAAAGCGCATTCGCTCAACCTTTTGCGGGTTTTGAGTTAAGGGAAATGCTTGGTATATCCGTATATATACCTAGATTTAGAATTTGATTACGTGTGTGTGTAGAGCAGCACATGCACAATAAGGTTTCTGGAATATTTTTGTACTAACCAAGGCTACTTAGATTGCCCCATGCTAAGCACGAGGCACATGCTGGGGTTGAATTATTTGAACATTCGGAACATATAACTTCACTAATATTTGTATACAAGTCATAGTATTTGGATAGTAATAAAATAAAAAGGGAACATTTTCGTTTGCAATAAGTCGTTCAGCCTCGTGACACATGATGAGGATAAGATTGAAGTACTAAGGTTGTGCTGTATGCCCTTCAGCGTCTTTTATGAGGGACCCATTGACTAGGATACAGTTAGCAACTCTGCTGCATGTCAATTACATTTGAGTAAAGCTATCTAGACCCAAAATTTGGATACCTTATATAAATATTATAAAGTTTATGAGTATTCTAGGAGTGATTAAACACATGATGAAAGAGAATAAATCAATAAATAAGTGGGGAGAATTATTTTATATGGTCTTGGATTCACAAGGATAGTTTGCCAAGGTCTGAGAAAGAAAGTTGTCTTAGAAGTCTTGTCACACTATCCAATCAAACAGAACGTTGAATCTACTGGAAAATTAACAGGGACCGTTCATTTTGTTTGTAGAAAGAAATCAATTCAAATTTTATTATAGACATAAAAATGACGTGGATTAACATTTCACAAATTTCATACCTTTATATCTGCATAGTGCATATTAGGCCAAATTAGTTTAGGTAAATAATGATCAAGTGGAGATTAAATTTCTTTTCTTCGCCATATATAGTTCTACATGTTGTAACTTGTATTATAAACTTCATTAGCAGATTACAAGTGATATCCCAGAATAATATTAAACAAACAGCATTTACATACGTTGTATTAGTTTTAAGGTAAAACATGACTACCAAAACATGCTATAAGACGCAGAGCCTAGGTTTGATACTGATTAATTAGTTGTCATTTTCATTTATATAACTTTTAAAAGATTAAAACATATTTTAGTCCTTCTACTGTTCTGCATGATACTTTTTAAATTTAGTTCCTACGTGAAAAATACTTTCAATTTAGTTTCTATGCATATAATTATTTTTAATTTGGCCTCATTGTTTGTTACCTGAACTATAAGGATAAACTGCTATAAAGGATAATTAAAGATCAAATTAAAAATAAGCATCATGTATAAAAACTAAAAATATATTTTAACTAATATTTTTTTATCCTTGTATATATATGATACTCGTTTTTATTAGTACTATACACTTTGTTTTGCCATGAATAATAGCAGATGATGATAACCAAATTAAAAATAACTATATGTAAAACAACTAAATTATTAGCCAACGAAAATTGGTACAGTTGGCAAGGATACAACTCATAACCCACAAGGTTATAAGTTTGAATCTCATTACCGATGTGAGGACCTCGTTGGTGGGTAATCTGTAAGCGTTCTTTGAGCCGTGAGGCCTGCCCTGGCTCTGATGAGCTCCCGAGACCCAACTCACCTAAACTTTTTTTATCCAAAAAAAAAAAAGAACAACTAAATTATTTTTTTATATAGGAACCGAAATATGTTTTAACTTTCGTAAATATTTAAAATCAAATTCATAGAATCATAGGTGATCTTATAAAGTGCTCATTGTTCCAGCAGACAAATCCGATAAGGTAATCTAATTTGTTTTTTTATAATAAAAAATCATGTTAAAATGTAAATAAATTCGGGAACATTAGAAAAGAAATGATTGAAAAAACAAAAAAGTCAAAGAAGATAGTATTGTCCAGTAAATCACGTTTCAGATTGATTAACAAACACGCAAAATAATAAATCCAACACCTTGATGCCATAAAGATAGAATTTGAGTTAACTGATTAAGGTTTGAATTGTTTTGGACGAGATCTTTCAAATATCTAGAATTAGAAGGTGGGTGTATAATGTTATCAAAAAAATAAAAATAAAAATAAAAAGAAAGAAGAAAAGTGTACTATGCGGATTTTAATTTTCGTTCCATATTTGCCTTTAATATTTTCATTTAGATTAGATTAGTGAATTACAGATCTAACAGTTCTATATAAATAATTAACCACACCTTTAAAAGTAAAAAATGTTGTCGAAAGGACAAGAATACCAGACTTGCGGACAATAACTATGTTTTTCAACTTCATCTTACAATGGACATATATCACCGTAACATAACATGCACAGAGTCGTGAAACTTGAGCTGTCATCAAAGTGCCTTTTTACCAATACCTTCCTACAGAACTGAAACAATTCCACATACACTGTAATCGATAAGGCATGACCAACCCAAGAACGAGTGAGGTCTAAAGTAAATTTTGAGTGATGCCTTTTCATTTTAAGTGAGAGAGCCTATTTGGATTAGATTGTACTCTAAGTTAGGCCTTTTTATTAGTATGTGTGACCTTTTCATTTATAAAAATTAAGAGTAAATAATTTTTTTTTATGGACCTCAAGCTAGGCTTTAGTAGCTTCACCCTTGGGATGGCCATGCGGTGAGGGTGGACAGCACATATCTGGAAGATGCATATCCTATCCATCGACCACCTAATAAAACAAAATCTTATCCATCAGAATTACCACGCATTATAAGGATATTTCTTAGTCCCAAAACTGCATAAGGTATTACAATACATTATAACAACTCAGAATAACTTTCTGCAAAATCGATACTTAATGCAGAGGAATATAAATTCTTTAGCCTATGATGACTCACTTAAGCTATCAAGTTCTTAAGCTTGCGTCCATGCTTCTTTACAAAGTATACAACAGGGAAGGAGAGAGAGAACAGTCTCAGCTGCTTATAGTGTGTTTGGAACCACAGTAGAAAAACCTCAGAAATGAGTTTTCACAGTGGAAGCTACACCATGTAGCTTCTATTGAAAGTGCCTCTGAGGGGGAACAAAAGCATATCCAAACATGCACTTACTCAGAATACAATAAGACACAGAAGAAAGCAGCAAAAAAGAAAAATTGAAACTCTGTTCAGTGATTTGTCTGCCAGCATCTCTTGCCTTCTTAATCTAGGACTATTACTTCCCATTAGCTGATAAGAATTAGGGTAGGCATACAAATTTTGTGAGTTGCCAAACACTCCAGCATGAATCATCCCTCCAAACATACCAACCACAGGGTTTTGGTACCCTGGAGTCATTGTGGCACCAAGATTGAGCATTTGAGTGGTGGCATCCTCTTCATGGCGACCCTGGTAAGGATTGCGGTATGGAAGTTGCTGACCACTTTGAGATGATGTTGCCATAAAAGCTTGAGCACCTAAAGCAGGAGGTCTTGGTGGTATAAAAAGATCATAACAGATGGATGCCTTTCCATCATGGTCACTTTGAGCTGAGGCCTGGCCCCTGCCATAGAGTGGGACCATTGTGGTATGGGATATATCAGCCTTACAAACAGGGCATTGTGGATGCTCATCAGATGCAAGAGAATCACTTTGGACATGAAGCCACTTGTAGATGCAAGGCCAGCAATAAAGGTGGCCACAGAGGGTGACCACCGGTTCGTGTGCAAAGTCTAAGCAGATGTTGCAATCGAAACAACCATTGGGATTTTCTGTTTCTGTCACAGCATTTGGGATGCTTTTCCATCCCTCAGAAAAGTAGTGCTCAAATGCCATGAATCAAGGAACCCTTCTAAGTGCTAACAACTTTGGTCACCAGTGCTTCTTTATCCCTGGATATACAAGAGATGAAAGCAGCCTTAAAGAAAAAAGTTTGGGGCACTAGGTTCATACATGCAGTCAAGCAGAATTGTAACTAACAACGGTATGTGAAGGTATAAATGAATTTAGATTTCATCAAGTTGATGTCCAGCAAGAAAAAGATAAATGTCAACAGAGAAGAATAAGAGCAAGAGCAACCAAGTAGGAAAAATGAAGAGATAGCCTTGATAAGTAGGAGATCCACTCATACTAGCAAGGACTGATGATCAGTGAACTAAATACACTCTCGTCCATAAGCAAAAAACAATTCAAGTTTCTTATAAAGTACCATCATAAAAAAAAGTACCAAATTTCTATGCAAACAGCTTATGGTTCAAACTTCCAAGTCTTTCCCAACTAAAATATAGAAACTATGGAGTATGGAGTGCAGCAATTCAACTAACTCAAATGCATAATTCTGAGCTCAAACAGATAACGTGCATCATTTCATTTCTAATGAAAGTGTAAGGAAGATGCCCAAATATCCAATGAAAGAATTTTTATGATTCTTATGGTCCATGGCATCTTTCTTTTAGAAGGTCTATGCAGGCGGTGAAAATTTCAAATAACTAGGGAGGTGCACACACTAGTTCTTGCTTGATGTCCATAATCTAGAAAGATATCTCTAACATTACCATAAGATTATAGATCCTTAAGTCAACAAATCTGAAGAATGGTTGATTTTAAGATGAATTAAAGGGGGGAAGAGGGGAAATGCTAGAATTGAGGGATGAACTATCATTATTATGGCATTCCCAGCTACTCATTCTTGCACATCAAACAAACAACGAAGATCAAAGTTTAAACTTTAAGGCAAAAATACAAGATCTAAATGCAAATATAATCAAATGAGGCCATCTGCACAACCCCATTGATAAATAAAATAAGAGCTTGGAAAGCAACAACAACAAGTAAAAGAAACAGCATGGATATGCATTTTGTGTGAGCAGAGAAAATGGAATCAAAGAGACCAAACAGGATAAGAAGAAGGAAGAGACATACCCAGATAAAGAAAAGGGGACAGCTTTGTCTCTGATTATTGAATAAAGGAAGCGAGTGAGGAACAATGGCGAAAGTGGTGGGAAAGAGTAAAGACAAAGAGAGAGCGAGAGAGAAGGCGTGTCTATATAGAAAAAGAAAGTGTAAGAGAAAGCCAAAGTGAGTGTCAGTGATAATGTGTACTGTAGAATGTAGATCGTAGATTACTCTCACTGTGGCCTGTTGGTAACCAAAAGCATTCGTTCACAACACTTTTCAGCGCCACCTTAACCTTTTACTACCCAAAATATATATTATTAATTAATTAATATTTCAATAAATTTGTGATTTTCAAGTAATTAATAACGAAAATTTTTATAAAAAATAACGAAAATTTATGCTTTTGTTAAGTTTATATATATATATATATTTTAACCAGTACGAAGTATCCATCATCATTAGCAGTGACTAATATCCGTCGGACAACCTGTTGGACACACAAGGTAGGTTCTCCCCTCTAACCATATTTTCTTCATACACAAAAGCAAACCCTGACCACTTATTTAAGGTGTCTAAGTCTCCTACCACTTGAACCAACCACATATTGATTTTTTAGTTAATATTTGTTTACTAATTTCATTAATTTGTTAACAAATGCTACTACAACACTAGTTAATAAATTAAAATAAATTTTATTTAATACAAATATAAGCATACAAATTTTCCTTTAATTTCGTCTCTCGCTAATCAGATTTTGCTATTTAAGATAAATTTAACACATCATTTATATTGTTGTTATTTTCTACCAAAAATATTGTTGTTATTAATTTATTAGCGTAGGTTTTACTATTCATTTATTCATTTTGCCTTGGCAGTTGGCACTCCTGTCTCCACTAACAATCATCAAAAGCAAATTCTTCCTTTGCTTCTTTTTGGGTATGCTAACTTACTTTCACATCAAAAGAATCACATCCTTTTTCTTTAATACGCAAATTGTTATTAGTTAATATGTTAGGGCCTAGGGATGAGGATTTGTTAGTAGCACGGGTTGAGCCTACACCTCCTGCTTAAAATTCCTTCATGTCTCCGCCCATACCAACTGGGTTATCTTTTGGGGACCAAAAGAATCACATCCTAATATGGGATACAAATGTGTTATCCCAAAAAATGATGTTTCGGTGTCCTCTATCAATCAAATGTTGGGATTGTGCATAAGTATTAATAAGTTATAATTTTATTTTATTAAGTGGCAAATTGTCATTGGTAGGAGATAGAGAATGTGACAGGAAAATGGGATAGAGGATCTTGATCTCCTGATATGGTCCCTTTTCCCTCTTTTCAAACTTTCCTTATTTTCACAAATTGACTTTTTCTTTCATTTTATCTTTCACCCTAAAATCTAGTTGTGATATCAATTTTGATGAGAGATGAGTGTTAGAACATCTTCGACACTTGTCCTTAACCTATTTTTAAGTCCAAGAATCTGTCAGCTTGTTGAAGCTGGATGATATGTATTACCAAGTGTAAGAACATGCTAAGAACAGTTCTTATCCTGTCAAAAAAAAAAAAACAGTTCTTATAGAAGAACATGGCTAGAATCGTTCTTATATTAATGTGTCGTCTCTCTCATCTTTTTATACAGAAATGACTCACCGTTTTTATATTAACTTCTTCTTGTATTAAACATGAGGATTCTTTGCAACATGGCAATGAAGATGACCCACCTTTTACTGTTCTTGCAATGTTAGGGTTGGAGGTGATCTTAGAGCAAATAATTAACTTTAACGATAATTCACGATAGGATAGTGAATCCTATAGTAAAAGGGCGTAGCTAAAATATTCATGGAGTTTAATATTTATTTTACGTAAATACTAATCAGTGTTTTGCTCAAAAAAGAAATAAGTGTTTATGAACATTAGTTAAAGAATAAAAAAATTAACATTAAAAACTGATATATTCAATATATTGAATATTCAAAAGTTATATTTTTAAATAGTATTTTTCTATCTTTAAATTTCTTAATCAATGTCTCAAAATTACATATGTAGTTCCCCTTTTTTTTAGTGAATGCAAAACTGTAGCATGGAAGTTTCCTGAAGAAGCAAGCTATGAAGTTTCAAGCACTTTACGAGAAAATTTCCAAGGTGAAAACTACCCATCTGAACGGCTTGAAAAGGTACTCCTGATAACATTATCTTCAATGGACTAGTAATTAGCATAATCAGTTAGGATTTCAATGATTGATCACTGTGTACATTAATCAGCTATTCATAGATAGCTGTGGGGGAAACTACACTAAATTAAGGAAATCATAAAATATGGAGGGTTTTGAGGGAAAGAGAAGGGAAGGCTTATTTCTCATTTCTAAATTAAGGAAATTATAAAATATTTTATAAAAATGAATAAATGATGATTGAAAAGTCATATGATCATCTATCATTTTAATATTCCTTCATTTTTTTAAAAATCTCTTCCCTTCCCTTCCAAAATCTAACTCACAAATAGATCCTAACAGTTTTACAACAGTCATAACTGAATTCTAACTATCCAGCTTTGTCAGCTTAACTAATCAACCTAACAATCTGAGTTAGTTAAGCTTTGACAGCTTTACACAATATCACTAATACTTATCTTCCTATGTGATTTCTTGACTGCAGCTGAAATGTCTAATATGATAGTTCCTATGAAATGCAGTTTCCCTTTTGCAATTTCTTTGTTGCATACTTCCATTAGATATAAAGTGTTGGGAGTCATGAAGTAGCACTCTTATCTGTTATCCTTATGTACAGGACAGTTTGAATTTATCCATGTATATAAATAGCATGTATAGGCTAACATATAAAATCGGTTTGCCTCTAGCAATGGGAAACTAGCTACTGTTAAACAGAGAAACACGCATTAAATGGCAAACATATATGTACGTTATTGTCAAAATTAATTATCAAGTTGCATTAAATTGAACAGCAGTTGCACTAAATATTGAATACAGGACAAATGAAGGTACATTCATTCATCAAATTGCAAGTGAACAACCTCCAAAATTTCCATACTATATACCTGATGTTTTGGCTAAGGCAAGTTTTAATATAGTAACACCCTTCACCCTTCTGTTTGTCGCTTTGGATATATATATATATATATATTTGAAGAAATGAATTGCATAAGAATGGAGTATTAAAATTCATTAGCATAAAGAGTGAAGCTCAAAAACACAACTAGTCTAGCTGACATTGATGTGTTAAGAATATACAAATTTGTCTACAAGAGCAGATAAAGGGTCAGCTGGCTCTGACAATGAAGAGAAGAGCTATTTCTATTTTCTAGCCAAGAAAGGTAGAAAATGAAATTCAAGACTCAAGAAAATATAATGTGGAAGAGCAAAAGAAATGCTCAAAGAGGAGTGGAAGTACCACTGCAGTTACCAGAAGAAGGATCAACAGCAGGAACATGACAAGCCTAACCTTGTGAACCACATCACTATAAACATCACAAGATGCAAGAAAGGAGTGGAACACAGTGGTTGTGCCTGATGAACACAGCTCCACCTTCACTTCTCCGCAATGGCCTTGCAGCTTGTCCCTTATAGCTGGCCACATTGGCTGCATGTATCTAGCATTGGCACTGAACCACAAGTCCAAGTACACAAACCCACACGATGATCCATGAACATCATTATTGCCCCATTCATCAACCTTCACAGACACGTTTGGGTACTTGGCTTGTATTGCAGTAGTACTCTTGGTGGGTTCTTGCTGAAGAGAGAAAGTTGAGATCTTTTCTTGGCCTTGGAAGATTGAGACATGGAGAGAATCGTAGTAGATGCTGCTTCCAAGAGGGTTGGAATCATCAAGGAGAATTCCCACACTCAAGTTGGCTGTGAAGTGGTTTTCAGTTTCAGTACTCTTGAGGTTGAGAACTGAAGCAGTGGTTGAATGGAGGGTGAAAGCAGGGGTGAGGGGAAAGAAGAACAAGGCAATGGAACACGTAACAACCAAGATCAACCATTCTCCAAGAAAAGCAAAGGAAGTAGTGGCAGCAGCATAGGCACGGTTCAACGTGGGATTGTTGAGGGGATAGGCATAGAGAGATGCAGCCTTCTTGTGATGATCCATGGTTGAAAGATTTGGTGGAAGAATGAGAAAAGAGGGTAACAGAAACAGAACAAAAAGTAGTTGTATCAAACTGAAGATAAACGTAGTGCCTTTACATGCATGGCCATGCGAAGACTATCGAGAGAAGAGAAATGAGCATTCATAAACTATGCCAAGATTTTCGTCATTTAACCCAATATATATATGTGAATCATTATCACTCACACTGTCACACATAAACCTGAAACTGTGGTGAACCTGTGCACCTACCGTAACTGAATAAATATATAGATTTTATTTTGTATTTGGTATTATTTTATAAATAGAAAAGGTGAGGACATGTGAGGACTCGTTAATGGAGAGGACTAACTAGAGGATGAGTCTATGCTACACCACCTACCTAAATGGTGCAGTGGTGCACCACCCACTTAGCAGCATTGTAGCCGATCATTTTGCCAAGTGTGTCAATGAAATTTTCAACCCATTTTAAATTATTTAAAGCTCAACGATATAGTATATTTTTTCTGTATGGTATCCTTTCAAAATACACCCCCTTTAATTGTAAGATAAAACTCTTATATTAAGTATTGTACAAAATATAGTATACTTCGTGTCCTGCAACTGACATTGTCTCCCCCGCCTTTTCGTCTCCTTCTCCGTCGCCTCCGGTCGTCCGCCGTCGCGCCACCCCCACCACCACTGAAAACACCCTCCGATCTCAGCCTCAGAGTCGAACTACCCAGACTCATAGTGCTGCACAACCACCGTCTCGATCTGTCCTCCGCCGTGCCCCGCCAACCCAGCAAGTTCTCCTCCTCTCCATCCCGACGCAGCACCACCGCGCCATCCATCCATCACCGAAGCTTTGCCATTCGCCACCCAGAACCACGTCGTCCCTTCCGCCATCTACCACTGAGCTCCACCACGCTAGTCAGAAGCCCAGCCACCACGATCCGCCATCCAGACGCAAATCCTCCCAAGCCACGTCATTCCGCGCCGAGCTCGGACCCGCCGCACTCGTCGTCACTCACGATCTCTGCTCCGCCTCCGCGCTGCTCTTGGGTATCGTGAGTAGCTAGAAACTTCTCGGAGTTTGCTTCTTCTCTGAGGCCGCTCACGATCTCTGCTCCTCCGGCGTCACTTCCACCGCCACCGCCGCCTCCAGCCACTCCTCCTCAGTCAAACAGTGTTGGGCGTACGAAAATAAATCAATGAATGAATTAATTAGTGATTTTTCTGTAAAAAAAATTAATTATGATTAAACAGAGACTAATGATTAAAAATATTGATGACAATAAAAATAAATATAATATTATAATATTATTTTTCTGTATTTATTTTAAGAATACATTTAATATATATGTATTTTATGGCATAATACTACTAACATACTAGTTTGACTACAATGAAGTTTGAAAAGTCAATTTAACAACATGGCAGCTTCATTGGTGTACATTGTGAGTTGTGACAAATGGGTGGTGCACCACTGCTCGACTTAGGAGGGTGGTGCACCGAAGACGCTTCCCTAACTAGAATCAAAGAAACAAATTAGGGGACAAGTTGAGCCTTTTAAAAGTTAAGACCTATTTGTTTTGTTTCTAGTTTTCTGTTTTCAGAAATAATTACAAAACTGCTAAACACTGAAAACAACTTTTGTCTGTTTACAATGTTTTCTGTACAAATCTCCGAAAACATGAAACAAAATGAAAACAAAGTATAATTTTATAATTATTTTTGAAAACAGGAAATGAAAATAGGAATCTAGAAACAAAACAAATAGATCCTAAGGCTCTGTTTGGTAAAAACTAGCGGATAGCGGATAAGCTAGCGGATAGCGGATAACAGATAAGCTAGCGGATAGCGTATAGCGGATAAGCTAGCGGATAGCGGATAACGGATAAACTAGCGGATTGGATTTGAAGTGTTTGGTAAAACTAGCGGTTGAACTAGCTGATTAATGTAAAATTATATAAATGGATATGTTTGTATATTTTTTTATATAAGTTATATATATATATATATTATTTAATTTATTTATTTTAAAATAATTATCAATTTAACACTTTAATTTATTTTAAATTATTTATCATTTCAAAGATTAAAATATAAATTTTTAATTTTAATATTTATTTAGTTTTAGTTATTTTTTATAAATAATATGGAATAATAAAAATAATATTGATATGATTTTTATACGATTTTTTTATAAATAAAAATATAATTTCTATTTTTTATCTTAAATATAAATATAAATAGTGATATTAATTCTAATAAATCAATTTTAAAGATTTCTATTAATATTTAATTTTGTTAGTGAAGGATAAGTAAGGAATTTAATTAAGATATTAAAGGATAAACATGGAAGAAAAAGTGATACGCTATACGCTATAAGCTCAAACGCTACTTCAAGTAGCGTCTGAAAAACGCTATACGCTAGTGAAAAAACGCTATACGCTAATTTTAAAAGCTGTTGCCAAACGGGGCTAATTTTCCATACGCTATCCGCTAAACGCTAAACGCTAGCGTTTTTGGCAAACCAAACAGTGCCTAAATCTAAAAAAAAAGTTAAAAGGCCAAAATAATATTTTAGCCAAAATTGAAATATCTTGATTCTATTAAAAAAGATGAAATTAAAGAGTACACAACAAAACATTATGTTTAGTCAGCGTACCAGACGTTACCTTTAACATAACCTGTAGTAATACATTTATTTGAACCAACAAATTATGCTATTTTACACTCGAGTCCATGTTATTATAATGATTATTATTATAACAAAGAAAAATAACATTCAGAAGAAGTGAATCATTCTCCAACAAATTACATTCGTTGCTTAATTTTTGGATAGATAGAGCTCATTGAAATCGTGTATCAGAAACTCCCACCAACCTATCTCTGTCTGCTTATTTTTTATTTTACATAATCTATCTCTGCTTATAAGAAACAGGCTCTTGGGCTTCCGGTGATTCAGAAACAACTCTTCCATTACATATTCATGCCCTATTATTTGCTAGGAGCCGAGGAGACGAGCACCCTCGAATAGAGAAGAAAACGCTGAATGCAATACGGGCCTACATCAACCTCGAACGCAAGGGTAAACAATAGTAACGCAGCCAAACTACTCACTTGTGACTTCCCAACACCGGAGAGGTGGAAGCCGGGTTGGAAAATGACTAACAGCTTTCCTCAAACATGTATATCAGGCTCCTTTCTTTTTCTGGCCTTTTATAGATTTGACCTCCTTTATAAGCATTCTCGGAGCAATGGCCATAGCCATAAGCTCTTGGAAGAGCAACTTACAAGCATAAGGAATGTAAACCTGCAAGCCAAAACATGATACTTAGACTTATGGACTATAACTACCAGCTACCAGAAAAGATAAAAGATCATTCACCTGAACTATGTCAGTTTTGTTCTTGCACCCCCTGCACTCAAAAGAATTCTTCTTGAGATTTGCAATAGCTATCAACCCGCACCGCTCACACACATGGACCCTGTATGCATCACTTTGATCAAACAATCTCTCCTTTAGGAAATGAGCAGCTCCATGGGCTATCATGCAGTCTCGTTCCATCTCTCCAAATCGGAGACCTCCATCACGGGAGCGTCCCTCAGCAGGTTGCCTCGTGAGGATCTGCACAGGTCCTCGTCCACGAGAATGGATCTTGTCATCAACCATGTGCTTCAGTCTTTGGTAATATGTAGGGCCAAGGAAAATCATGGCACTGAGACGCCTCCCTGTATGACCATTGTACATGGTCTCAAAACCACGCATTTGATACCCACATTTGTGTAGAGCTTTACTGATATTATCCACCTGGATAACAGTGGGGAAAAAATGATAGACTTCTAAATAACTAAAAACAATCAATCTAAGATATCTTGGGATTTAACCCAACAAAACAAAAACTCTCCCATGATACTTTCTGACAAGTATATGAATTATTGTGGCTGAAGCCTTTTATTACAACAACCAACAACAACAAAGTTCTTTCTCACAAATTGACGCCACTGTTCTCTATAAGGAGATATAATTTATCCACCACAACAGAAATTTGCCATTTGGTCTCAGGTAAGCCACAACATCATGTTCATAGTTAGATTTTGAATGGCATATTACTTAGTTCTAGACAGTTTTTTATGGGCATAAAAGCTGCCTAATGAATCTATAGCCAGAGCATATATTGTCAACCAGTTCTTCCTATGTAACTGGATGGGTAATAACAAGATCCAATAGGAGCAGCTGGAAGTTGCTTGCTTATATGAGCAGCTCCAATATTTGAGAAATATTTAGATGTTTGTTATAGGAAAAAATTAGATGAAAGCAGGCTACTTACAGTAACATCTGTAAACGGAGTTGCATCTCCTTCTTTTCCCATGTGCGCTGCTACCTTCCCCATGATACACTCAATAAGCTGGCCAATTGTCATTCGAGAAGGAATAGCATGTGGATTGACAATAATATCAGGTGTGATGCCTTCCACAGTCCAGGGCATGTCTTCTTGAGTATATGTCATACCAACTGTCCCCTTCTGACCATGTCTACTACTGAATTTGTCCCCAATCTGTGGTATACGAACAGATCTCACCCGTACTTTCACAAATCTCAATCCATCAGCATTTGTTGTCAGCAGAACCTATAAAACAGGCAATATACAAGCCCATCAATGAATAAGGTAATGCTAATTTTTTTTTATATAAAAATAATGCTATAATATTCATGATTTCGGTATATTAATATGCTCTGACTTCAGATGGACATTTTATTTTTGTCAAGCAACTCCATATTTTATAATTAAAAGAACCCGTTCATTAAGCTTTCATAAAATAGGCTCAAACCCAATTTGGAACACATGAAAGTAAATAATTGTGACAAACTTACTTGATCAACAATTCCAGTTTCACTATGGCGTAAGCTTAAGCTGTGATCACGTTTTGTGTAACGTAGAGCTTGTCCCTGTGCCTCATCCTGAGATATTGGGGTGGTCTTTCCAATAATAACATCCTCACCAGATACTCGTGTACCCTATTACATGGCAATCGATTATTCCATTTAATGTACCTTCCATTTTGAGACAGGCAGATCAAGATGTTACCAAAGCATAAGGTCAAATATAATATACTTACAGGTGGTGCAAGACCATCATCATCCAGCTTATCATAAGAACCATGCCTCATACCCTGCAAAATGGCCCTTGGTTTATTGTCCCATAATAGCAAGCCAATATTCCTTTTTTTTGGGGGGGGCGGGGATAAAATTTCATAACAAGAACAATCATCATGCTCCAGCACAGCCACAATTCTTACCATGGTGTTAGCTCTATCTGGACAACCAAAATCTTCTTTCACAAGGGTTCCCATCTTCTTCTCTTCATCTCTGAAAAAGTTAACAATGCATCATAAAAATGACAAGCACATCAATCAAAAAGAGTGTATGCCTAATTCATTTAGGCAGCACACACACCTATATGAACGGAAAAACAGAGACCGAAAGAATCCCCGGTCTATTGACGATTGGTTCATGATGACAGAATCTTCTTGGTTATAACCAGAATAACAAGCAATGGCCACAATGGCGTTCTACGAAACAAGAGAGAAACATTTTAGAACATTTAGTTATCAAAATAGTGACAAAATGACATAAATAAAGGAGGCAAGAATTTACAATTCCAGCTGGGAGTTGCCGGAAATGGAGATGCTCCATGGCTCTTGTAGTGACCAGTGGCTTTTGAGGATAATATAGCACATAGGCCAAGGTATCCTAAATAATGGATGAAAATCATAATCAGGTAGCATTCAGTATCATGTATTATTATTACTCACAAAAAACAGACACACATTAATCATAAAACAAATGAACAGTACCATTCGGAACTGGTAGTTGGTAACATATATCCCCATTGCTTGCTTCCCCATTGCAGACTGATACGTATTACGTGGGGACTGATTTAACCAGCCAAAGGTGAGTGAGATGAATGACGTGTATTAATCAGAATGAGTACACAGCAAAATACCGTAATTACCTGATTGTGGTCAGGAAATGGTATAATAGAAGCGCATACACCCAAAATCAGAGATGGGTGGATTTCACAATGAGTATAAGTATCAGAATAAGCTTCCTCTGGATTGTGCCTTGCTTGTACAAGATCCTGTAATATTCTTTCAACAATCATTTTCTTGCTATATAGCTTCTTAATTTGCACTAATGAACTAATATATAAAGTAAATAGTGTTAAACACATTTGAAATCCAGAAGTATCATACTAACACTGATTGTCATGGAAATCATGGTAGTTTCTTCTTCTTCTGTGTCAATATATTCTATAAAGCCCTTAGACACAAGATCATGCCATCCACCCTCTTCTGGGGATTCCTAAAAAAATTGAATAAGAAGTTAAGTAAATAGTTAAATTATATCAGCTCCTTAGATATGCCAAAATTACCACTAGCTCACCCTCTGTTGCAAAGCATGAATATCCTTTTTCTTTATGAGAAGCCTTTGCTTATCCACAATGAATAAAGGACGACTGCAGCGACCATAATCTGTATATATGCGCAATTCTTTAAGACGGATATCTCTAACAACCCCAACTTCAGTATTAACGTCAACCTGCACCACATGAAGAGCCATCAGCACCACAATTAGAACATATCATTGTGTAACATCTAAACAATTTTAATCAATCAAATCCCAAAAGGAAATACAAATAATAGCTATTTAGATGACACAATAGAGAGGCGCCTAAACAACTATTTGAATAAATAATTGACCAAAGTCCGGCTTCCTCTAATTAATTCACATCTAATGCATACTCTTATAAACATGTGTGGGATTTCAAAATAAGAAACCACATCTAACCTTGTCAGGGTTAAATTGTTGGACCAAAAAGAAAAAAAAATAGATATAAATGCTACCATGTGCAGCTTTAGAAACTTGGGTGGTGCTACTATGTGCAACTTTAGAAATGAGACATATTTTAAGTAAAAAAAAAAGACATGTTTTTAAAAAATATATGATAGATGAAGGCGGAGAACCAATGAAGAAAATATGATAGATAAATGATAGTGGGGGGAACCAAATGTTTATAAAAATATGAAGAAAATATGTTGTGTATGATTACTAAGATCATTGATAAATTTCTATTATTAAACGGGTGGAAACATGGGTGGTGTTACTATGTACGGCTTTAGAAATCAGACACATTTTAAATAAATAAAAAAGAAATGACATGTTTTTAAAAAATATGTGATAAATGAAGGGGGAACCAATGAAAAAAAAATTGATATACAAAGGGTGGTGGGGGAACCAAATGTTTATAAAAATATGAAGAATTTATGTTGTGTATGATTACTAAGATCATTGACAAATTTCTATTATTAAAAGGGGTGGAAACTTGGGTGGTGCTACCATGTACAACTTTAGAAATGAGACATGTTTAAATAAATAAAAAAGAAATGACATGTTTTTAAAAAATATATGATAGATGAAGGGGGGGAACCAATGAAGAAAATATGATAGATAAAGGGTGGTGGGGAAACCAAATGTTTATAAAAATATGAAGAAAATATGTTGTGTATGATTACTAAGATGATTGACAAATTTCTATTATTAAAGGGGTGGAAACTTGGGTGGTGCTACTATGTGCGGCTATAGAAATGAGACATTTTAATTAAATAAAAAAATGTTGGTAGCAAATATAATTTTTGTAAGAAGTAGGATGATTATAAAATTAATGAATACTTTATGATATTGATGATGTAATCTTAAGTTTTAAAGATTGAATATTTGTATATGATTATGAACAAGATTTTTTATGAGTTATTATTTATATTTGTCAATTTATCATTTTTTATTTTCAATATACAAATTAAATAAACTTAATCCCCGTGCCGGGCACAGGTGAACACGCTAGTTAGTTCATATAATGCATACTCTTATAAACAGGTGAGATTTCAAAATAAGCAACCACATCTAACCTTGTCAAGGTTAAATTGTTGGACCAAAAAGAAAAAAATTAGATATAAATGCTTTTGACTTTTGGTTCAATATCCCCACAGTCCTCATCATCATTTATCTTAAATCTATGAAAATAGTTCATCCATGCAAAAAATTTCTCCAACATCAAATATCTCACCCGAAAAGCAGTACTGATAAATACCACATATCATTCTTCTTGTGAGAAGGGATGCAGTTATGCAAACAAACAAGGTAACAATTGCAACATTAGCTTCCAATAATTATCAGATGTATATTATTACATCATTTAGGGGAAGGGGGTTGCTAAAAGTTTCATTCAAACAAAAATCGAAGTTTTAGGAAGTTAAAATCAGAAAGTGAAATGAATAGTTACCCGACGTCTCAGCTTTCTTAATGTTCTCACCAACATATCAGGATCACGATGGATACCCACCCAGCAACCATTCACAAAAATTTTCGTGGCTTGGGGGATAACTGCCGGAGAAATTTCCTACAAGCAGGGAAAATAAACAAATTTAAACACAAACCATACAGAAAGAAAAACAAATTCACTTTATGCAGGAAAACCATAAGCACCTCAAAATTCTCTGTGCCCCATTCTTCCAAAAACTCCAGAATGGGATATGCTGCTGAACCAACTGTTATGTAAACCATCAATGCCAGATTCTTCACCAGTCCACAGGCCTATATAATAGTTCAATCACACCCATAAATACCACAGACAAAGACAAGTTCCTCATAAAACGTAGTAATGTAGGAGTATATTTGGAATGCAAAACACTCACTTGTCCTTCAGGTGTTTCTGCTGGACACATCATTCCCCACTGTGAATTATGCAGCTGTCTTGGTTTGGCCAACTTCCCTGAAATAAAAAGGGAATGAGAAAATAGAAAACATTACAACAGACACATAAATAACCAAGACCAAATTAACATATTGCATGGATGTTATTATTATATGCATGCAATGCTCAAGGGGGGAGGGGAAGATTGAAGGCTGGATCATGCATAGATGCCCAGGTAATTATACTACCTTCACGTCCTATGGGAGAATTCAGCCTCCGCAAGTGAGATAATGTGGATGCATAAGTTAAACGATTCAACACCTGAAGCAGAAGAAAAAATTCGTAAGTGTAGTGTTATTTCTTATATAGAAAATAGAGCAAAATTTTGATTGAAAAAATAATGCAATAATTTATATTCAAACCTGTGACACTCCAGCTCTAGTACCAGCAGCATTTGCTTGGCCCCAATTACCAGTAGCAAGTGAGTATTTAAGCCCACTTGTGATGGTTTTGGCTTTGATAGCAAATTGCAGGTTAACATCTTTCCCATTATCAACACACTGCACCATTCATGCAATAGAATGGTATAGGCAATGCAAAGTGAATATCGCAACAGATGTGATTAAAGCTAGAACAAACCTTCTGTATATAACCCCTGACATCTCTAGTTAGCTTTCTGAATAGCTGGATCACAAATTATAGTAACCAGGAATTAAGAAACAGAAAATTAACAAGAAAAATAAAGTTAGGCAATATCAATTACAAGAGAAACAAACCATTCTAAAGAGACCGCCAAGTAAAGGACCTGCCAGGTCCAGCCTCTTGTTGCCGTAATGGTCCCTATCATCTTCAGCCCTCCGCCCAAGTGCACATAGAAGTAGCCGGTGAATGATATATCTGTGGGACAATGATAAGCATAATAAATACTTATGAAGTTATGGAAATGAAAACATGATCTGACAAGGAACAAACTTACCCAAAATAGTAAGCTTTCTTTGTCTCACAATATTCTCCAACACCAACATGAGGAAGCATCTCCTTTTGAAGGATCTCCTTAGCATATCTGCAGATCATGAGATAAGTGCGATCATTAGTTCATTACTCAATAAAGGGTGCATACATATCATGCTCAGGCTTTCTAGGAATACAACTCACTTAATTCTCTTTTCCTTGGTTACACCTACGGTTGATCCTCTTTTGCCAATGTAGTCAAGTGCAACCTGCAATGAAGATAAATATATTATAAATCTAAACAACGTGTCCCAGTACCAAACACATGGAATATCAAGAATATAGTGTATCAGATAATACATTATTTCACTAATAATAGCAGTTCTGAATAGTATCAAGTTAAGAAGTAAACAACATTCAACTGCAAAATCTGCTGACGCCATATGGAATTGGAACTCATTAAAATACAGAGAATATTGCATAATAAAATAGGAAAGAATTTAAATCAGAACATGCAGGCAGAAGACTTCATTCTTTGCAACACAGGAAAAGAAAAGACTATTGCAGACATGAACAGAATAATAGGCCGGAGGCTGAGATGCACCAGAATGGTACAGTGATCTCACTCAAATTATTATAAATTCTAGCTAAGCAAGCATCACCTTACCTGCAAGCAAATAAGATATAAAAGTAGCAGAACCCACCTGTTGATTTTGAATTACAAAAGCTTCTTCCAAGGACGGACGAAGCAACTCCATCATTTGAGTGTCCGAGAAGTCATAGCATATATGTTCAAGTATGTCTTTGTCGGCAACAAACCCCAATGCTCGAAACACAATAATGATAGGAATTTCAGTTCGAATGTAGGGAAGAGTTGCACGTATATATTGCCCTGAAGAACCCTGAAGGAGTAAAAATGCATAAATTGAGACATTGCACGAGTTGCCATGAAGCATAAGACATCATTGCAAAAAAGGGTACAACAATTTGATTACCCCTTTGGAACTAGCTCGGGAGAGCATGCGCACAAACATAGCACTAGGGGGTCTGTTCTGGGACTCTGCCATGGAGCGAACTTCAGCCACATAGGCATACTTGTTAGGCTGCCTCTTCTTGAAGACATAGACATGATTGGTGCTCATCTTCTCCTGAGCAATTAAAACCTTTTCACTGCCATTAATAATGAAATAACCACCTTGATCATAAGGACACTCTCCAAGCTCAGTCAAATCCTTCTCAGAATTCTGGTATAAGGTGCAATAACTAGAGCGAAGCATTATAGGAACCTAAAAACAGTGAATCCCGAAATGAAATGAGGATCTAGTGCTATAAAAACAAAAATGTTATTTAAACGTCTGAAAAGTTGACACCTCCACCTGTAAGTTCCAGGCTATAACACCCGATTAACGACGTTCAAAAAATATGGTTAATAACATGTTGAGCGGTTAATATATACATTTGCGATAGACGAGTAATACTTTAACGGATAACTTGGTTAATAATATATAAAATCTTGGTTAACGAAGCTTAGTGATGGTTAATGAGTTAGTATACCCGTTAACCGAATCCAACACATTATTAACCATATGTCATAGGTGTAGAATTTTCTAATGTTCAAACAAGAGAACTGTTGAACTTTTATAGACAACCTTGCCAATGAAAACTTTGGTGAAGTCTTGAGTCTCGGTGAGCTCTTCACCGTCGTGTCCTTTCTTGATGACCCTCTTAGTGACATCAACATACAAAGGAGCTGAATACGTAAGATTCCTTAACCTAGCCGCTTTAGGGAATAAGGTAGCGGTTTCTCCATCAGATTCAGTCATCATCGGCTTACTCAGATATATCTGACCAAAGCTGATTTTGTACACAGTCTGCGATTCATTGCCGACCATTATTAACAATTTATCATCATCATAATCATCATTATCAATTTCCAACCATGATTATTATCAGCATTTACAAACCTCGGCAAAATCAGATTGGTGACCTGGATTATGTTGGGATTCGGGTCGAATTTCAATGTCAGCAGACTCGTCCACGATTTCCTGCATCGTGTTCTGGATGAACTCGTCGAAGGAATCAAGCTGTTGACGAACTAGACCCTTCTCTTCGAAGTACGCTGAGATTACTGCCCATGCGTCCTCCTGGGAGATCTCCTCATCGTCTTCCTCCTCCAACTCCATCGTTTCTTGCTCGTCGTACTCATGCTCCTCTTCCAATTCCATCATATGTTTCTCTTTTGAAATTTAGGTTAGATTCTTGTATTAGGATTAGTTAAACAGAATGAAACAAGGTGCAGCAGAGGAAACCTAGCAGAGGCAACAACCCAAGATTTGGGTGCGGGGGTCAATGGAAAGGAAAAAGTGATGGAGTGCTCTCTTTTATAACGGATCGGTCACTCGATTGCACTTTCTTCTCACAAAGGCGGTCACAACCAAGGAATAACTAATTACCGCATAAAAAAGAATCAAATCAAATAGGATTTTGCTATTAAAAAAAAAAAAGAATTGATAAAAACAAAACAAAACTTAGTACAATTTCAAAGATATATTATGTGTTGTTTTTCTATCAGAACAGAGTTCACGTGTAACATAACGGCTGTTATCATGTTATGTTTTCATTGATGAGTTGTTATAGATATTTTATTGTTATTGAAAAATAACACTCAACATATTTATGAAATTGTATGTAAATTTTGGTATACACGAATTTTGGTGCACACAAATTTTTATCAGTTTTAGTTTTGAATTTCCAATCTATCATTAGATAGTTAGCATAATAAGTAACCATAAAAGATTACGTAATTGTATATAAAACCGCTAAAATAAACAATCATTATGATTAAAAAAAAAAAACTAAATAATGCGGACACACATACATACAAACGGGACAATATCTATCTTTGAGCAAATAGTCAATTTGGTCCTTGAAATTATCGAAATTTCAAATTAGTCCTTGAAATTGTAAAACGGTAATCAACTTAGTCCCTTCGTTGAAAATCGTATGGACTAAGTTGATTTTAAGTTAACAGTGTCAGGGACTTAATTGATATTAAGTGAGTAAAATGAGGGACCAAGTTATCATTCAAGGACGCTTTTGGAATTTCAATAATTTCTAGGACTAAGTTGATATTACTTTACAATTTCAGGGATCAAATTTGGTGTTTACTCGCCTATCTTTCTACTAGCAAATATAAAAGGTTTTACAAATATAATTTGATGTGCACAACTTGACAACACCATATCCAATCAAATGAAAATAAGAAGAATGATATGCCTGTGCGAATAGAACTCTTACCAAATAATGCACAATTACAATTTATTGGGGAAAAAAACTAAAAATGCAAAGATAAAAATGCACATGAGATATGTATGACACTAATATCGATAGTTACTTTCAAGTTCCAAATAATTAGATAGTTATAATGAAGATTATGAGGTTGATAAAGACATGTCTCATGTTCCACACGAGGAAGATTGAGATAAAAATGAGTATTAAGATGATAGAACAGGAGGGAACAATCCCATGAAATTTCTGAGATGAAGATTTATCTTCAAATATATGTAAAAATGATGAGCTAGTATCTCTTGAAATAATATCAGATGATGAATTCCATAATCGACATTGATTGAAGTTTCCTGAATTCATAGAAGAGAGGGACATGAACAACCTTGAGTTGAAGTTTGGTCAAATGTTTACAAATGTAAAGGTGTTTAGATTAGCTATATATTAAGGATGTGTTTAATGAGAAAGAAATTGTGTGGAAGAAGAAGACAAATGCATTGTAGAGTGCAAAGATTGCAATCGCCTTTGGAGAATTAATGAGATAAATAAATTTGAAATTAAAGGGAAGACACTTTCCAAAAAAGAAGTTATTACCAAAAGCATATACATGTACTAGGGCTCACAAGAATAGTCAAGTGACTTCTAAATACTTGGCCGAAGTATTTAAATGAAATAAAAATGAACCTAGCGATCAATGCTTACACATATGAAAAGTAAAGTGATAACCAATGTGTCAATATACAAGACATATGGAGCAAACAAAAGGCATAGAGGTAATTTTTGGAGAGGCGAAAGATTAGACTATGCTGAAATAATAAGAAAGTTCAATGTTGTTTATTGTGTAAAAATACATGTGGAGAGACCAATTGAAGACCATTTAACTATATTCAAAAGAATGTACACGTGCTTGAATGTTGTGAAGGTTGGTTTCTTGATGATTGCCATTTGAAATTTTCTTTTGGAGGGCACTTGTTTGTTGTTTCCAATAGCCATTGTTGCGGTGGAGATTGAAAATGAAGAAATCTGGATCTAGCTTTTGCAGACTTTGCTTGATGATATTGGCCATGTTGAGGAGTTTCGATGGACATTTATATCATATAGGAAGAAGGTTATTATTATATATAATTAATAATCTCATTTACTTACTTCCTATTTCTAATATAATATTTTAGTAAATTTATTTTGCTATCATTTTGTAAAGGACAAAACTTAGGTATAATCATGAAATTGTACTTGAATCTCGTCTTTTTATAAATGAAAAATGCTAGCATTACACTCTTTATCACATTCCTCCTCAATGCACACTCTATTATTTAGTGAATTTCATGTGAGACCCACCAAAACATATTGTTCCATGTGAGATTCACCCAATAATATAGGGTGTGTTTAAGAATGTGATGTTAGTATTGATCTTTATAAATTATGTTGTTTACTTTTGAGCAGCTATGCCCTAGTGCTGACCATAAAATATATGCTATACATTTATATGCTAATTTTAAAGATAATAATGGGTAGAGTCGACAAGGGTGAAATTACTAAAGTCCTAGTTTTAGGCCTATCAAGAAAAAAATTATTTATTATTAATTTTTATGAATCAAAATAATCATACATGCTAACAAAAAGACCTAATCTAAAATATAATTTGATCCAAATAGAGTTTCTCACTTAAAATAAAAAGAAGTCACTCAGCATATTATTTTAGACCTCGTTAGGCCACCCTTGATCATGGCCACAAGTGGCAAGCATTAAACTAGTCAGAATCTTTGTAGAATAGATAGATAGATATCCTATCCTGAATACCCAATACTCATTATCCGAATTCCCAAATACCTGTGTTTTCCACCATACAAACATGAGTTTCTCTGATACATAAACATTCAATCACGTAAATTCCTACGAAACAGGAATCACAACGCAAATGGCCACCGTAGGGGTTGTCTTCTTCACCACCCCCTTGTGTTCACCTTCAATTTCCACTGCTTGTTCTACTTCTAGACGACTTCCGATTCCTTTATATGCACCTCTTCGCATTCACTGCTCAACCTCTAGTTCTGAGGTTACCCCAGGTGAGCTCAAACTCTCGCTCCTAACTTTCATACACTGTAACGGAAAGTGGGTCATCTGCAAGTTTTAAATTTTCTTTTCTGAATCCTAGGACTTTATTTGCAAGTTTTGAAATGTGACAAAGCCTTTCTTTCTGTTTACACAATTTTTGATCTGTGGCTAAATTTGTTAAAGTTAGGAGGAAAAAAGGGGTATTTTCTTTTAATTATTACCTCCATTTTTTCTTCTTGTAACTGAATAGCTCATGTGCAAGGTAAAAGAGAGATGGTGAAGATGAGGGCATGAAGCACGTAGAACTATTTTTGATGAAATAAGTACAGCGGTTATATTCTCAGGGTGTTTTTAGAAGAGCTTATTTGGGCTTATCTTATGGCATAAGCGTTTCAGCAAGTATTTGGAAGAATTTTTATAAGCTTATGTCCATAAGCTATTTTCAGCTTATTTTCATAAGCTTCCCAAGATAGCTTATAGAAATAGCTTATACATAGCTTACGCAGAGTTTGAGCTCATAAGCTATTTGATTGTAGAATTAGCTTATATATAAGCTCCCATATGATAAGCGTTTATCAAATAAGTTCTTAATTAAGCCGTGTATCCAAATGCACCCTTAGTCTGTAATCTTTAAAATCTGATTTTAAGTCATAGTTGTTGCCACTTGCCAGTTGTTGGTTTGCGGCTACTATTCAAGCATGCTTCGGGTTGAAATCTCAGAAATCAGAATAGACATATTTTTCTTTGCTAGTTGACATTTGATGTGCAGTACTGTAATATTTTGCCAGATTTCTGGATGAATCCTACTTTCATGTGCCATTATAGTGAGTTAATGACCTACCTGTAGATTGTCAATTGAAAATATTTACTTTGGTAAATCAAACTGGAAGTGGTTTTGCACATTTAAAAATTCTACGTATCCGAATTTTCTTTGATATAAAGAATTAATTGGCAAAAAGTATATCAATCGCGTCTCTAAAATATCCACAAAATTTTTTTGTAGACATTTACTGCAACTTGGATTGAAGTTGTGTTTTTGGTGCCTTCATGTAGAAAAACTTCTAACTAGTACCAATTTTTCTGTAACTGGTGGTGCGTATGATTTCAAGAAGGCAACAACATCACTAACAAGTGAGTTAATCTCTTCATCAAAGAAAGTGACTCTTCTAAGGCATGGTCTTAGCACTTGGAATGCAGAAAGTAGGATTCAGGTTTGCTGTTCTACTTTTAATTTTAAGTTATTAGCTCTATTATAGGGTTAGATGGACTGATGGAGTGGTGGGTTTGGTTTGCAAATGTGTGGATCATTTTTTCTCTCCTTTATGTCTTCATCTGAAATGCTTTGTAGACCATTTAAACTACCTAGAGTTGTTCAAAAGTTTGAGCAGCCTTGCCTTCTAGGACTGAAGTTTTTTTTGTTGTTTTAGATGTTTCACACTACACATCCGCTTATTGCTCCTGCCATCCATTGTCATTAAATTGATCATTTATGTTCAGGGAAGCTCAGACTTGTCTATACTAACTGAAGCTGGGGAGAAGCAAGCAGAGAGGTGCAAGAAAGCCTTGGAAAATATATACTTTGACCAGTGTTTTGCAAGTCCAATATCTCGTGCCAAGGTTAGTGGCTAGTAAAATTTTATTCTCAAGTATGCTAATACTGATCCTCATATTATTGAAAAGGTTGTGGGTGTTTGATGTAGCAAACTGCTGAAATTATATGGGAAGGGAGGGAAAAGCCATTGGTTTACCTTGATTCTCTTAAAGAGATATCTCTATATCACCTGGAAGGCATGAAAAATGGTGAGACTGCCTCTGCTCAACTTGAAAATTCTGAGCAAGTATCTTCTAATATATTTATGGTTTTTTATGTATAATATAGCTGTATTTGTTATATTAATATTGACATGCTTAAATTGATTACTATTTTATTCATTTTATGACATAGTTAGTTTTTGTACATTTTGATAGGAAGAGTAAGTGCATTGGTAAAGTTATTGCTACTTGAATATTGATAATATGTTTTCATTTTATATCACTGTTCAGTCTATATTGTTACCACCACTCTTTATGCTTAAACTAAATCAGTATGTTCCTAATTTGGAGGCAGTGGATGCTAAGCAAATATATTCCAAGGAGTATACAACCTGGAGAGAAGATCCAGCCAATTTCTGTATTAATGGTAGATATCCTGTACGAGATCTCTGGGAAGCTGCAAGAGGTTGTTGGAAGGAAATCTTGTTGTCACCTGTAAGATTTTCTTTGTCTTTGTTATTGTTAAAATATCTGAAAAACATCTCACAATATTTTATGGTATGTAAGAATATTTTAGGATATAGTATAAGATCTCTTGGGAGTTATTTCCTATTTATTGTTATCTAATTTGTTTCCTTTTTTAATTAGGACTAGGATTCTACTATTAGTATAAACAGGTATGTTAGGTTTTTAATTAGGACTAGGATTCTACTATTAGTATAAACATGTATGTTAGGTTTGTCTTTTGTAATCACATCATAATCACATTGTCTCATATCAATATTATTCCGAGTTTACAATCTTATCTATCTTTTTCTCATTCCTTAGCCCTAAATCTAATTTCTCCAACAGTTACTTAGTTTTGCAAATAATGGTTTGAAAGTACATGCGAGATTCTCTTATACTTCAGGGAGAAAGCTTTCTGGTTGTGACCCACAAATCTATATTGAGGGCATTAACTTGCACCGCTTTAGGCCTGGGCCCAGAGAGGTAAGGATTGTTTATTACATGATTAAATATTTAACTGATCATGGGTGCACTGTTAGAAACCCAGCAATTTAGAGCAGAAATATAGAAGAAAATACTGTATTATTGCTATTCTCAAGACTGTATCAAGATGATAACAATGCTTGGATATGGGGAATGGAAGAAAAGATTACAAAGCAAAGAGAAAATGATAATCTAGGCAAATTCGAGAGTGCCCAAGTCTCTCCCAAGTCCAGTCCCAAATACAAATATTCCCTCAGCAACAGAATTCACACGCACACACCCTCCCTCATTGCTATTGCCAACTAGGCAGTAGTTAGTTACAAAATTTCTCTCTCCTGGGGTGTGATCAGGTGCATAACAAGTGCATCACCCTCACCTACACTTTAGTAATACTGGGCTTAGTAATATTGGGCCTTGGGTCTAGGTCCTTATCATGCACCTTTTGAAAAATGTACTTCTGATTTTAGTTTTACTGATTATTCTTTTAGTTAAAACATAAAAGCAATGCCATGTTTTAGCTTCAATAGATACTTTCACATAGCTGGATAACTTCATATTGTACTGGCAGTTTATAATGGTATTGATGTTCATTATCATAAATGTTGCAAGTGAAATGATACTCTTGTTAGGTGCTCTGCCTCCACTCCTGAGTCTGATGTGTGGATTTCAACAGCCCTCTTTTGATATTGTTAAATGCTGTCTCAGTTAGTAGTCTCGGCGATAGTTTTTTTTTTTTTTTTTAAAGTAGTCTCGGTTATACGAATAAATGATTGATCCGTTGAAACTTATCACTTTTATTTGAGTGATTTAACTTTGAATAGCTTGCTTGAAATGTCAAAACCTCTTGCACATTGCATGTCCAGCAAGACTAAAGCAACCTTTTGATGCTTTTTTTATCCTATAGTATCTAGCAGCTGACACTCGGGCATTGTTCATAAACAGGTTTCGTTCTCTTGATATCAACAATGGTGGGATATGTGTATTCATCTTCAACATCAAAGGAGAAGCAATGCTTGAGGCTTTAAATATGACAGCTCACATGTACAGTGATCATGTCTATACTGGCTGAAATTTCTTGACTCGTGCGAAGTAAAGTGGGGAAGACAACAATTGCCATTTCCATTGTAGATTGAAATATACCATGGAACAACATCACTGAGGATTTGATGTGGGATTTTTCATTTTAATTATGTTCACTTCTGAATCCATGGCAGATTTGGCAGGTGCATCCAACCATGAAGTAGCTTAGTCAATGCTTTTGTAGCAAGGGGGATCAACAGCCTATTAAAGAAACCAAAAAGTAAAAGGGAAATGCCAACCCCCTCTCCTTTTGATATAGATAGAGATATGGAGGAATTAAAGTGCAAGTTGTGAAAATTAATTATGTGAATTCCAACGCTCAGTGTACTGAGTTTATTCAATGTCCTCAATTTTTAACTAAATATTGTTTGATGTCATGCAAGACTAGCAAACTCTCAGATTTTATGTAGAGGACAATGAAAAAAAAAAGAAAGTTTAAATATTAAGGGTAGTATTTTTAATGATTGAAGATTCATTCGTTGTAAAAGTTGTGGTTGTGCCAAAATGTGCATAGAACAAAACTTGTTACTGAGAATGTAAGAGAAACTCTTGGGTTGGAGTTTTGATCAGGTGTGGTGTTAATTACGTGATCTCCAGCCCGACTCAGCTGACTCTTCTACTTTTGACCTGGATTCTTTTTTCTTTAATTCACTGTGGAAAGATAAAGAGTAGTATAAGCAGAGCAGAGCAGTTTTTGGTTCAATGAATGAGCGGAATATCGCAGCCTAGACAGCTATGATATTTGGCATGGAATTCAATCAAACTTTTCCATTGAATAAGAGCACCTGGGGCAGCTCAAAACAATGTTTGTTGCTGTCTTATATCTGCATGTGCTCGCTCATACAGGGGGCCAGGCATTTGCAAGCATAAGACAAGAGTAAGAGTATGGTCTGGCCCCAGGAATGGAGGTTTATATGTTTGTTTGGGCGTGATTGGGGCTTGCAACATGCATAAAAATGTTGGTTTTATTTATTAAGGGTGGATTGTTTCTATGCTTGTCCATGTAGTCTTGGGGATGTGAATTTAGAAATAAGATATTCCCACATCTAATAAAAAATATTTTTGAAGTACTATTGAGGATTCTTATGAAAGTTGCACTCTCATGATTTATCTCATTTTAATTTTCATTTCATATAAACTTATAAAAGAATTTAATAACTGTTAATAACTTTTAGTTTCACGTTCTCTCACTTTCTTTTCCATGTATTTAGAAGACTTTCTGAAAAATAATAGATACTAATAAACATATTTTAGAATTTATCCAAAAATAACATTCTTAATTATTGGAATATCATTCCTAAAAATATAATGAGATAACTTGAAAAGCACTCTCTAATAATATTCAAAACATTGAGTAAAAAAAAAAAAATCGAAACAAAAGTATGTTTGAGGAATAATATAATATAGCATATAGCATGAAAAAAAAACGTTTACCTTTCTTGTTACGCACAAAGATACTGTGTGGAGATCCTGTTTTTTTTTTTTTTTTTTTTTTTTTATAACGTGAGATCCTGTTTTATTTTGTCATCCTAATTAACTACTCACGTGAGTTTGGGATATACATTTCATTAAAGAAAGAAGGGTCTATTCATTAGAAGAAGAGATTGTTGCGTATGCTTGTAGCCTTCAACTCCATTATTCTTTCCCTTATCTTTCCCTTATTTTGAAAAAATACTCCCTCTAATCCTATATATAAGAGGCAAAACACTAAAACATACAGACCAAGGAAATACATCGAAATAAGCTATTTGTAATTAATATTCATATAAATTTATAAATTTAACCCTTCAATAATTAATGAACAAACATATTTGTATTGAAAGTTGCACTGTCTCGTAAATATAAATCCTATTATAAATAAGGGTAAAATTGGAAATGAACATTTAATATTTGTCAAAATACATACATGTCTCTTATATTTTGGACCAAAAAAAGTAGTCATTTACCTCTTATAATAAGGATCGAAGGGAGTATAACATAAAAGTCTGACCAAGTCCAAACTTGCATTGATTAATTATTAATAAGCAACAAGTTTAAGTGGTAACATGACATAGTAATAACCACCGATAAAGATGCTGAGTGAACTCACACCTTTTTTGCTTGTATATGATCCGTTTAGGCCCAAACAAGAGTGCTGATACAGCCCACGTGCTGCACGTGCTACAAACCAAATATCTACGATTTTATCCATCAGCTTAACATAGTAATAAAAATGTACATCCCAGGCAGAGATTCCCTCACCCATGTCTCCTATTCGTAACTCTCTTTCCCTTTCAAAACATCAATTCTCCACGCATCTATTCCATCCAAACGTCACGTTTTTAGTGCCTCATCTAAGCCGTCCATTGTTCACATCACAATCCGACGCCAATCTCCATGCTTATGCGGGACCCACATAAAACCCTACACGGCGTCGTTTGATCGGTTATGAACTGATTATTACCATATAATTGAACCGTTTCTTGGTCTCCCTTCTGATTCAGCAGCCTTCAAGAACTTAATGGTGGTAGTGGGGGGTCCCACTTAAACCCACCAACAATGGAGCGTGCGTCTCACCGTACCACCGAGCGCGTGGAGGCGCTGTGAAATCAAAAGTTTCAGTTCTTTTTCGTGTTCGTCTACGCCTCCTTCCTCACAAAATGAAACAAACTCTGCACTCTTCTCCTTCCGCCACAGCTCAGAGTGAAACTGAAAAATAAAAAAACGAACGAGAAATTGGCGAGAAAAACTCAATAACTCGAGAGAAACAAAAATGCGTTCAAAAACGATTTAGTTAGCAACAGTCCCTCAGCTTCACACTTTCGGTTACTAACTATGCAGTTAAGACAGCGCCCCGTCGCGACGCGCGGCGGCGCAGTCAACAACGCGCCGCCGCCGATGAACTCGGTTTACAACATGATACCGGTTCACGACCTCCTCACGGACCACCCTTCCCTCCGGTACCCGGAGGTTCGAGCAGCCGCCGCCGCCCTCCGCACCGTCGGGGACCTCCCGAAGCACCCGTTCATGCCGGTGGAGCCGCATATGGACCTCATGGACTGGCTGAGGTTGTTCTTCGGTTTCCAAAACGACAACGCACGGAACCAGAGGGAGCATTTGGTCCTCCACCTCGCCAACTCTCAGATGCGCCTCGAGCCTCCTCCCGCCACCGTCGACGCGCTCGACCCCGGCGTTCTGCGGCGGTTCCGGCGGAAGCTCCTCCACAACTACACCTCTTGGTGCTCCTTCCTGGGCTTGAAATCGAACGTTATACTCAAGTATCACCGTCGAGACCCAAGCGATGTTCTCCGGCGAGAGTTGCTTTACGTTTCGTTGTTCTTGTTGATTTGGGGAGAGTCTGGTAACCTTCGTTTCATGCCTGAGTGTATTTGCTATATCTATCATTTCATGGCGAAAGAGCTTAACTATGTTCTCGATGAGAACATAGACCCTGATACTGGTCGTCCTTTTTTGCCTTCATATTCTGGTGATTGTGCGTTTTTGAAGTCTGTAGTTATACCTATTTATCATACCATTAAGACTGAGGTTGATTCTAGTAGAAATGGAAAGGCGCCACATTCTGCTTGGAGGAATTATGATGATATTAATGAGTATTTTTGGAGTAGGAGGTGTTTGAAGAGACTCAAATGGCCTCTGAATTTGGAGTCTAATTTCTTGGGGACTACTCCGAAGAGTAGCCGAGTAGGGAAGACCGGTTTCGTGGAGCAGAGAACATTTTGGAATGTTTATAAGAGTTTTGATAGGCTCTGGGTGATGCTCATTTTGTTCTTGCAGGCTGCAATTATTGTTGCTTATGAGGGTACGACGTATCCCTGGGAAGCTTTGGAGAGAAGGGACGTCCAGGTCAAGATGTTGACTGTGTTCATCACTTGGAGTGGTCTAAGGGTACTTCAATCGGTGCTTGATGCCGGGACTCAGTATAGTTTGGTTACTAGAGAGACTTCATGGCTTGGAGTGAGGATGGTGCTGAAGACCATGGTTGCCATAACATGGACTGTTTTGTTTGGAGTCTTTTACGGATTGATTTGGATTGAGAAGGGTTCTGATCGAAATTGGTCTCATGAGGCAAATCAGAAGATTATTACATTTCTTAAGATTGTCTTTTTCTTTCTTATCCCAGAATTGTTGGCATTGATACTATTCATAGTGCCATGTTTGCGGAACTTCATTGAGGAATTGGACTGGAGTATAGTGTACTTGTTGACATGGTGGTTTCATACCCGGATTTTTGTGGGTCGTGGTGTGAGACAAGGTCTTGTAGATAATATAAAGTATACTATTTTCTGGATAGCAGTGTTAGCTTCAAAGTTTTCATTCAGTTATTTTGTTCAGATCAAGCCTCTAGTTGCTCCAACAAAGGGTCTTTTGAATCTTAGGGGTGTAAAGTACAAATGGCATGAGTTTTTCAGTAACACCAACAGAACAGCAGTTGTCTTGCTATGGTTACCTGTTGTGCTGATATACTTCATGGACTTGCAAATATGGTATTCAATCTTCTCTTCCTTTTATGGTGCGACGATTGGTCTGTTCTCACATTTGGGTGAAATCCGGAATATCTCCCAACTCAGACTTAGGTTTCAGTTCTTTGCCAGTGCAATGCAGTTCAATCTGATGCCGGAGGAGAAGCTGCTAAGTGCACAAGCAACGCTACTTAAGAAGCTTCGCGAAGCCATCCACCGGTTGAAACTGCGATACGGACTTGGCCACCCTTTCAACAAGATTGAATCAAGCCAAGTGGATGCTACCAGGTTTGCCTTAATATGGAATGAGATAATCATAACTTTCAGGGAGGAAGATCTCATCAGTGATAGAGAAGTTGAGCTCTTGGAACTGTCACCAAATTGCTGGAATATTAGGGTCATTCGGTGGCCTTGTTTCCTTCTCTGCAATGAGCTACTGCTTGCTCTCAGTCAGGCAAGAGAGCTGGAAAATGAGTCTGACTCATCTCTTTGGTTAAAGATATGCAAGAATGAGTATCGCAGGTGTGCTGTCATTGAAGCCTATGATAGCATTAAATATGTGTTTCTTAGGATTCTTAAAGTTGAAAAAAAAGAGTTCCGCATTGTGACTAATATATTCAGGGACATAGACAACTACATTCAGATGGGGAAGTTGACAGAAACGTACAAGATGCCTCTGCTATCAGAGATACATGATAAGGTGAGCCAATTTGTTCAGCTTTTGATACAACCAAAGAGAGATTTGAATACAGCTGTAAATTTATTGCAAGCCTTGTATGAACTGTCTGTTCGACAATTCCCTAAGGTGAAGAAGCCCGTTTCCCAGCTTGAACAGGAAGGTCTGGCACTACATAGCTCAACAACTGATGAAGGTTTGCTCTTTTTTGAGAATTCTATTGAGTTTCCTGATGCTGGAGATGCAGTCTTAAATAGGCAGCTGAGACGGTTGCACACAATTCTTACTTCCAGAGACTCAATGCACAATGTCCCCTTGAATCTTGAGGCAAGACGGCGGATTGCTTTCTTTAGCAATTCTTTGTTTATGAACATGCCTCGCGCTCCCTATGTTGAAAAAATGCTGTCTTTCAGTGTTTTGACCCCATATTATGACGAGGAAGTTTTGTACAGCAAAGAGGCGCTTCGGAAGGAGAATGAGGATGGCGTTACTACTTTGTTTTATTTGCAGAAGATTTATGAAGATGAATGGAAAAATTTTATGGAAAGGATGCATAGAGAGGGCTTGAAAGATGAGGATGATATCTGGACAACAAACGCCAGGGATCTTCGCCTTTGGGTATCTTATAGAGGTCAAACATTATCTCGCACAGTCAGGGGAATGATGTATTATTACAGGGCTCTTAAGATGCTTGCCTTTCTTGATTCAGCATCTGAGATGGACATAAGACAGGGATCAGAACATATTGCTTCACATGGTTCAACAAACCGAAACAGTAGTTTGAATGGCCTACCTTCAGATAGGCCTCCCCCTTTACGGAATCTCAGGAGGGCAGATAGCAGTGTGGCCTTGTTATTCAAGGGACATGAATATGGGAGTGCTCTGATGAAGTTCTCGTATGTGCTGGCTTGTCAGATGTATGGGCATCACAAGGCAGATAAAAATCCCCGTGCTGAGGAGATATTGTATTTGATGAAGAACAACGAGGCCATTCGAGTGGCATATGTTGATGAGGTTTCTTTGGGGAGGGATGAGACAGAATATTACTCTGTTCTTGTGAAGTATGATCAGCAGTGGCAGCAGGAGGTTGAGATTTATCGGATCAGATTGCCTGGTCCTTTAAAAATTGGAGAAGGAAAACCAGAGAATCAGAATCATGCCATAATCTTTACACGGGGTGATGCTGTTCAGACCATTGATATGAATCAAGACAATTATTTTGAAGAGGCTCTGAAAATGCGGAATCTGTTGGAGGAGTTTAATACCCTGCATGGTAGTAGGAGGCCAACCATTTTGGGGGTCCGAGAGAATATCTTCACAGGATCTGTTTCTTCACTTGCTTGGTTCATGTCAGCCCAAGAGACAAGTTTTGTGACACTGGGCCAGCGGGTTCTGGCAAACCCTTTGAAAGTACGAATGCACTATGGGCATCCAGATGTATTTGACAGATTTTGGTTCCTGGGTCGTGGTGGAGTCAGCAAGGCCTCTAGAGTAATCAATATCAGTGAAGATATTTTTGCTGGATTCAATTGTACACTGCGAGGTGGCAATGTGACACACCATGAATATATACAGGTAGGCAAAGGAAGAGATGTTGGTTTGAATCAGATATCCTTGTTTGAGGCCAAGGTTGCTAGTGGCAATGGTGAGCAGATTCTGAGCAGAGATGTATACCGGCTAGGACACAGATTGGACTTTTTTCGCATGCTTTCAGTGTTCTACACAACTGTAGGATTTTACTTCAACTCCTTGGTTGTTGTACTGACGGTCTATGCCTTCCTTTGGGGTCGCCTTTATATGGCTCTCAGTGGCATTGAAGAGGCAGCAATGAAAAATGCTACCAACAATAAAGCCCTTGGTGCAATCATAAATCAGCAGTTTATAATCCAGCTTGGTCTTTTCACTGCACTCCCAATGATTGTAGAAAACTCTCTTGAGCATGGGTTCCTTCCGGCTGTATGGGACTTCTTGACAATGCAGTTGGAGCTTGCATCATTATTCTACACATTCTCTTTGGGAACCAAATCCCATTACTTTGGTCGGACTATTCTTCATGGTGGTGCAAAGTACCGAGCCACTGGTCGTGGTTTTGTGGTAGAGCACAAGAGTTTTGCCGAGAACTACCGATTATATGCTCGAAGCCATTTTGTGAAGGCTATTGAACTTGGAGTTATTCTGATTGTATATGCTTCTCATAGTCACTTGTCTACAGATACGTTTGTTTACATAGCTATGACAATCTCAAATTGGTTTCTTGTTGTTTCATGGATTATGTCCCCCTTTGTTTTCAATCCCTCTGGGTTTGATTGGTTGAAGACTGTGTACGACTTTGGTGATTTTATGAATTGGATATGGTATCCGGGTGGGCCTTTCAAAAAGGCAGAATATAGCTGGGAAACATGGTGGTATGAGGAGCAAGACCATTTAAGAACAACTGGTATATGGGGAAAGCTGTTGGAAATCATTTTAGATCTCCGTTTCTTCTTTTTTCAGTATGGCATTGTTTATCAGCTGGGTATTGCAAGTAGAAATACCAGTATATCTGTTTACTTGCTTTCTTGGATATACATGGTTGTGGTTGTTGGGATTTACATCATCATAGCATATGCACGGGATAAGTATGCTACAACCGAGCACATATATTATCGACTAGTTCAGCTTCTTGTGATTGTGGTGATAGTTCTTGTAGTTGTCCTCTTACTGGAGTTCAGTCACCTCAAATTTATTGATCTTCTGACAAGCCTGATAGCATTCATCCCCACAGGCTGGGGAATGATTTTAATAGCCCAGGTGCTTAGGCCTTTTCTGCAGCCAACTATCATATGGGACACTGTAGTTTCCTTGGCTCGGCTGTATGATTTACTTTTTGGGGTTATTGTTATGGCTCCCATGGCGGTGCTCTCATGGTTACCTGGATTTCAATCAATGCAAACTAGGATTCTCTTCAATGAAGCTTTCAGCAGGGGTCTCCAGATATCCAGAATACTTACTGGCAAGAAGTCAGCGTAAGATATGATTGAAGGTAATTTTTGCATCGTGTCCTTTATTAGTATTGTCTAGTCCTTTGTTAATTGAATATGAAGACAGCATATGATGTTTGTCCTTGTTAAGTAATTACATCGAATCTGAATTTTACCAATGAAACTGCAATCAACCATCGTGTATTGATTGGGAAGTTGCTTCTTGAAGCATTTCCGTATTGAAGTTTGCTAGCTAGCTTGGGAATGTTTGGTCCAACTTAAACTTGCTATTTAAACTGTTTAAAATATATTGTGCTTTACATTCATATGATAATACACATGTGCTGCCTAAAACAAAAGGTGTAGGCCTTGCTGCTAAGAGATGCTTTCTGTATTTTCCCAGATAGTAGTATCAAGGGTCTGAACTTGTTGGTGGACTAGTACAAGAGTTTTAGACACAAGGTTGAGGTGAGGGCCACTCAAGTCAGGGCTCGATGTTGCCATGATGAATGGCTGCCTTCAGATAAATCAATCAATCAATCTATGTACATATCTAAAAGTAATATATTGTTTTCTTAACCCAGATTCTAATAATTTTAGTTAAGCTGCAAATCATGTAACTTCTTGAGATGCTGATTACTCGTTTGTGTTGTTTTAACAAGATCAATATTTTGTTGCGTACGTGAAGAAATTGTCCGTTTTGGGGCCATCTAAATTTTCCCTATATTCTATTTGCTAATTGCTATATAGTATTTTTTTTTTTTTTTCCCAACATTTCTGCAATATTCATGGACGAAGTTGGATAAGATAGGCTATGCCTTTCACATTACCTGAAGCTATGACTGTACAGATTAGTGTTAAGTAATGTGTAATCGGATATGTTAGTATCTATTTCATTCTTTGAGAAACTACACTCTTGTGCAATTTCTTCTCATTCTACTTTGATGATATTTTGTCATGTTTACTATGCTTCAAAGCATAGAAATACAGCAGTCCATATTAGGACAAGCATGGCATTTGAAATCAATATAAAGCCTGAGTACAGCAATACAGTAAAACTGACCATGGCAACTATTGAACTTCATATTTATTGTTATTTGGAATAATTAGACCTGATTAACAAATAAGGCGAGCTGGAATAAGTTGATAACTAAGGTAGGCTAAGCTGTTAACGTTTAAATGGTATTGGTCAACCTCAAGCTTAGTGTAGTGAATCTCTGTACCTCTTAACTTTTCTATACATAATATTTTAGGAGCTGTAGGGTACCAGGGTCTTCAAATGCAGAGTATCATGCTGTTTTGTGACATTGCATGCGTGTTTCCTTTTCTAGCAATTGCTTATTATGTGTTCTAAAATAATAATAGAATTTTTTTAATTCTGATTCTAGTATTGGTATTTATTTTCAGGTTATGCAATGTCGAAAACCTAAAGTAACATTCTCATTGGTGGCTTACGAATAGTAACGTAACATTCTCGTTGACCCATATTCTATCAAGGAAGGAGGCAGGTTGGGATTTGTCTTCAAAATCTGAACATCATCATGCTTCCCATTGCTGCTTTATTTTTCTGCCACAGGTTGTGAATCTCTGTAGTTTAGTATTGGATTTGGAGTGCTAGTGACAACTTGCTGTACATCTTGTCTATATCTAATGCAAACCACTCTAACCAATACTTCATTGCCACTGAAGCAATGATTTTCTACGCTAGCATTGCACATCACCTCTTGCTCCTTTTGTTTAACATCTGCTCGAGACCTCCATGCATGAACATTATATAAATCTAGCCTTTTTGCTGCTCTTGATTTTGTTTTTGAATTGACAGATGTGTAATGTTCATGTAATGGTCTAACATAGTGCTTGGTTGGGAAACTTGAGCCAATTGTTAATCGATTAGTTTGGTTCACGAGCTCACTCTCTCTTTGCAGACACATTTAAAAATAAAATAATCATGAAACAACTAATTACTTGAACTAAGTTATGAACCAAGGTTCACCCGCTAACATGACTCTTATTCATACGTTCATGAGCTTGACTTGAGCCGAGTTTGAGTTACAAAAATAATTTATGCCAAACCATTTCCTATAGAACGAGGTAGACCTTGATGCAACTCATTTCCGACCTTAATTGGTGGGGGCAGTTTCATTTTTTATATTTTACCGTTATAGATACTGTAAATTAGATAAACAGCATTTTTTTCCATCAATAGGGGTATAACCTTCCTTTGGGATTAATCAAGCTATGAAGAATTTATATAATGTCATGTTTGGAGAAAAAGATAAACTCTTGGGTAAACCTTCTGTGCCCCTGCACAATAAATGTTTCTTCCAAAAAAAGAAAAACTGGAGGAAAAAAGATGAACCAAAAGCTGCTATGATTAAGGGCAAAATCCTCCTCTAATGCTATATTGCGAAGTATATATCTGGCACTGCAATTTACGCCTTCCAAATCTCAAAAAATCGGAAGCTAAAAATCATTTTACAGAATGCAATCAATATCAAACTATCACAAATCGTCATTACCAATAACAGGTACTTTCTCATAGGCAGAACTTTCTCTGAACCTCATTGGAAGAATGCAACGGCTGCCAAATCTCTGCTGAAAGTATATGAGGATAGCAAATAAGAGACCAGCAATAGGGATTATAATGTCCCAGGCTGTGGAATAAAAGTCCATTCTATGGTTTGCATATATATATGATAAATCAAGGTACCATGCAGCACTGTGAGCTCTATAAAGATCATATGCATGGGGCAGTATACGAACAATGGTAGTTCCAACATAAAAAGAACATGCCAGAGCCTTTCCTTCTGAGTTGAATAGTATGTTAAACAGTATTTGTGGGAGCAGAAAACCATCCAGGAGCAAACCAGCATAGGATTTGAAGTCTTCCCAGAAGGAAGGAGACTGATAAGGAGCTCCACGAGGAAACCTAAACCTGTGACGTGAAAGTCGAAATGGTCTAAATTTTTTCTGGTGAGAATTCTTCCATATGTGCACGAACCAAGCAGTCAATCCGCCACCTATATACAATGGTAGAGTCATATAAAGAACCTTTTTCTCAGAAACCCACAAACCTGGAGGGCTTCCCTCATCCTGTCTTGAAGACCAGGTCAACTGTAGAAGACGCAACTCTAGAAGGAAAGCTATCATTGTCACCATCCTCACAATTACTTCATTCACTTCAAGCCAGCCACCACTCCGAAGAAAAGCATTCTGCTGGCTATGGTTTGCCATGAATAAGGCTTCAAAGTTCAATATCAGAGGAATCATGTGACCTAGAGTGATAACAAGAAGCATCACAATGGAAATGTAAGGAAGCACATCTGGGCGCTTTTTCACATGGAGGAGTTGCAACCCTAGAAACACACAAGCAAGTGTGTTTGATATCAATACCATAATGATCTCAAAATCCATTCTCCAAACCACTTGGTTTGGGGAAATGGAATATGAAGATAACCGAAGAGGATAAAAATAGTAAGGGTCTGATTTTTTTCTAGTGCTTTCTATTGTTCCTTTAACAGATTGACCTCCTTTTGCATTCAATGTAGAAAACTGGAAATTAACCATGATTTCACAGTCCAGTGACTCATTCTTTATCAGTATTTGGTCAGTTGATCGCAAATGCCGACATCCTATCATACACAGAAGTCCAGTATTCCTAATGTACAATCCTTCAGCACTAATTTTAACTTCGGTAGAAGAGACCTCACCACCAAACTTGAAATCAGGAGTAGGATCCAAGCTAATCCTATAGCTGACGTTCAACAAATTGCTGTAGTTATCAGACTGAATCCTGTTTGCATTCAACATACTTGGAACCCCATAAAACTGTCCATGATAACTTTGATCACCAACAAATAGTGGTGACGAGTAACCATGAGCTACTTGTCCTTTGCTGTTACTCGCAAGCATGCCAAAACTCATATCAGAAGAATATCCATCCCGATACATATTTCCCTTCCCTCTAGCAGTTATCTTTTCCGCACAAGATTTTCTTACTCTGTCAATTTCAGTATACTTGTATTGTAAACCCTGGAGACCTCTTGATACCTTCCAGGAACCCTGAAATCCAATTTTACTGAAGTAACCAGTTTCCCCAACCGCTTTGTCACTCCAAATATGGCCCAAAACAGTATTCCTGTTTCTTAAAGATAAAACTGCAGGAAATCTTAACTTTAGCTTAATTGAGCAATCTCCAACATAAGGATTATTAACCCAAGGTTCCGTGAAGTTCAAAATCCGGCATGCAACTGCACAAAGTCGGTTCTCCTTCTCATCCCACATGCCCTCAGAAATCAACGTCGTATTCGGATAAAATGGAAATGCATCATCACGGTAGCTGGAGTCAGGAAAACCCAATAGCATCTGAATTTTTTGCCTCTGCATGCATCGAATGCTATAAAAATACATAAAACCAGGCAACTTCACAGCATCCACACCAAGAGGGTTGCAACTAACATTATGACAGTGACTCCCATATTCTAGTTCAAATCTATCCGTGTGTCCGCGAAACACAGAGCAAGCACCCTGACTTAAGTTCTTAAGGGGTAAACTCTCCTCCCCATCTGATCCAGCTACACAACCATTCTCATTATCATTCCCAATCAATGTAAACTTATAATTAGAACTCTGAGATAAAGCCAATATGGGAATGGGTTCAAAGTAATGCAAGCTATTCTTGTCATCAAGTTCGAAGCTTTCAAGAGACCCACTAATCAAACTATGCAAAACAGTCAAATGTATCGGATAACTAAGCTTAAGAACAACATGAGCATTTCGTGTGTCACCATAAGATCCAGTTCCAAACATACAAAGCTTACCAGAAGATTGTGACCAAAACCCTCTCAGAGAAACGCGTATCCATTGTGATGCCCTCCAATGCGAATCTCTTTTTCCCGGATAAACTCTCCACAGCGATCTGCCACGAACCGGGTTCGCTCCTGGCTGCTGAACAAGCATTTGCGCTCTCAAATCGTAAACGGCGTTGTTCTCGGTTCTGCGAACAGAGGTTGGGCGAAACGATAGGAACTTCGAGGAGTTTAAGGAGGTGGATCGATTGAAGATCCGATCGCCGCTGCCGGCGAAGTAGCCAGTCTGAAAACGAAGGGATTCGGCGATGCCGGTGACATATCCGTCATCGAAAAGCGTCGTCGATACCGGGACGACGTCGTTGCAGAGACGAGGGTACGTGGTTTGAAAAAACAAATCTCCAAGCTGAGCGGATACAGAGGAGAAGTTGCAGAGAAGGAAGAATATGACGATGAAGGTGAAAAAGGGATTCGATGGAGAAATATGGGTTTTTGAGGGGTTTATTAGAAATGGGGTGAAGAGGGTCACACCAGATCTCTGCAATGGAGAAGAATAAGAAGAAATGGACTCCATTGGTGAAAGTAGTGAGATACGTCACATTTGGATGGAGACTTCAATTTCTAGGGTTTTATGGGATTTGCGATTTGCGATTTGGATCGAAGCGTGTGGGAAAAAGGGTGCATGGTTTGCAGAAATGGAAAGGGTGAGAGCGCTAAGCAGTACTTGAGGGAGAAGGGTGGCAGCTTTTGGCTATGTTTGGAAAGATACTTTTGGGTCCAAAAAAAGTACTTTTGTAACACTATACACTTGCCCAATATTTACTTTTGCAACTTCTCAACATTAAACCAAATATGCACCCTTTTTGGGTTCAACTTTTTCAATTTTCATTCACAACACAAAATACTGATACATCCTCCAAGTTTATATTCATCTATCACTTTGGTTAAAATTTCAAATCCAATCAAGTTGGTATGTACTGCTAATGACTTGTTGGTCAATAATATAGAAGCATTTTTAATTCCTCTGAAAGCCACAGCAATAGCATTTTTAGCATGTCATAACACATTTATGAATCATTATCAAACAGATGAATATTGAAAAGGAACATCAAGTAAATCACTCCAATCATTGTTTCTTATTTCATTTTTTTTCACATCTGCAAGCCACTATGATACATATACACACCATAAGGTCTCTATTATTGGTACATCAACTCTATATAACATACCACAACCACGGTGGTATCAAACACAGTGGAAATTGGTGCTTTAACAAGCATACATTTGATATTATACAGACGCATGAGAACAATATAATTAATGACACAAAAGGTTGGAATATCCTGGTCAGGAAGCTTGATGATTACTCACAACATAGAACAGTTATTTTTGCAGCTCAATAAACTGGCTGCAATCAATTCCCTTATCAGAGAATGCCTCTACAAGCTTGGGGAAGAGCTTAGCAAGCATGATTTTAAATCCTGTAGAAGTCCCGTCCTGGTTTTCATCCTCAGGTTTTCCAGATCCAAAAGCAAATCCAATGGGAACACCTTCAAGATATGCCTTACAAGCAAGAAGTATATGTTGGGAGCGTTGTCTAAAGTGCTCTTCCACCAGTGCCTCAAAATGCTGCAAGTGGCAATATTGTCAGTTACAATTCCATGGCCATATTATAACTATATTCAAAGATTCAGATGGCGCCATTTTGTTTACAGTAATCTATGAACAGGACCACATACAGGCATAAAATCCCTGAACTGTGATCTATTAAAACAACTCTAACAATGAATAATGAACTTGCAGAAATTTAAAGTCATGCTAGAAAGTATGAAAAAGAGGAAGTCAAGGATAGCCTCTCCTTCATTTCCACATTACAACTAATAACTTCTCTTTATTAAAATAAAGATGTACAACTCAAAGACAGAGAAACACAATAACTTATTCACAGCTTGGACCATTTTTTATCAGCATGACCCTCCCCTTTCTGTGAGAAATCATAGAATTCATTCAAATATGCAAGATATCCAGGTTATGTACTAACAGTACCCAATACCTTTTTATTTTGTTCTGAGACACATTTTTCCAGCATGGTATGCACAAATCAATGTCCAACACAACTAACAGGACATGGCACTTTGAGTTACAGTCTATGCTCCCTAGATCACACTAGGTCCAGAGTAATAATAGAGGAAAACCAAAGTATAAAGTAGTTATTTTACCTTGGGTGGCTTTCTTAATAGATACAGCATGGATTTGCAGGTGACAAGGAACGCATTCTCATTGTAACTGACTGAGTTTTTCTCTCCTTCAGCTCTGCCGACTTGTTGATCATACCCAGCCTCATTGAAATAAGGCCTCTCATTAAGGACAAGGGCCTGCAGAGAGAGAAGGACTTGAAGAATTGTGGAGGCTCCAGGGTTCCACACTTCAGTGGCGGTGCCAGTCCACGTATTAAGGAGACTCAGACAGACTTTCCCTGACTCGTACAAATTAGGATTTAATCGGAGCCCGCCAGAATTGTAGTGCACCATCTGCATGGGATTTCAAAGGCCACAATGACATGATGAGAGGCATGTTCAGAAACAAATATGCAGTTTTTCTCTCTGTAAGGATGCAGAATACCAAAACGAGGAGTTCCTATGCATGAATCATAAATGAAAATAATTCAACAAGCACAGCAAAACTACATTCCAAAGCTTACAGGTGGTTCATTGGGATACTCTGGAGGGAAACATATATCAAAGAAAAACAACCCGTCATGATAAGGGGTCCCAGATGCACCAACGATGGCTGCTCGCATGAGATCCATTCTTTCTTCACAAACACGGACATAAATACTTTCTGTTTGGACCAATAAAAGATTGTAAGTGAATTTGCAGAAACTGTGATGATTTTTTACTGCATATTTTGAGATTTCCTTTCTGGTAAGTAAATCAACTCAGGAATTTATTTACTCAACGCAACATAGCTTACATAGTCACGTACTACTTTCATTAAACTTGTGGATTCCCACTTTTAAGAAATGGCATTCTGACAATTTTCTGTTTATTATCACTTTTACCACCTGTTGATATTTATGTAAATAATATATTCTGATCATAGGAATATTTGGTAATTAGGATACATTAGGATAATCAGATATTGAGAATATCTTGTAATTATGACACTGATTGTATTTTGTTTTGTTCATTGCCTATATAATAGAATCTCCGTCGTGTAGTTAAAACACACGGGTTATGCCAATGTCTCTTGTTTTCTCTCATCACAACATGGTATCTAGAGCCTAACAAGAGACAAAAACCCTAATTCTTTCTTACCTGGTGGACCTACTGTTCATCAGTGAAAATTTTTTCTGCCAAACCGTGTTCTCTTTCCGGTTTTGCACCTTTCTTCATTGCCGTGTCCTCCTTCCGGCATCCAACCAGTCACCCACGTTGCTGTGATTGGTTCCATCACTGTTTTCTGTCAGTCCGACGTCAGCTCGCCGCCGCCCGCCGTACGCCGTCGCTGTCCGCCGTACGCCGTCGCTGTCCGCCGTCCGCCGCCGCCGTCCGACCACCTTTCCGGCCGACGATCACACGGTTAGAATCGCCGGCCGCCGATCTACCCAGCCGTCCAAGTCTCGCCGCCAACCGCCACTGGACGCGCCTCCACGCGCCGTTCCCCTCTCTGGCGCTCCGTCACACGCGCCACACTTCCAGCCGCGCGTGAGGGAGATTCCGGCGGTCTTTCCGGCCTCCGTTTAGTGCGCCGTACTCGCCCCGGCCTGCTCTACTTGGATCTGGTCTTCTTTTTCACTTTCAGACTCGTGGTGCACCCCTCCATTAAGCCATTGCTCCGAGGTACTTTGTGGTTTCAGTTTTCTACTTTGTTTTTTGATCAATGGCTGCTTCTGGACCCTCAGATACTCCTAAGGACTCCTCCAAGGCTGACCCACCTATTTTCACCAATTATGTGAGTGCCCCTCTTTGCACTGACAAATTGGATGGAAGCAACTATGACACATGGGCCTCTGATATCAAACTCTGGCTGAATGGACAAGAATATGTTGAACACCTGACCAAGAAGGCTACTGACATTGCTGCAGCTGACCGCCCACGGTGGAATAAGATTGATGCTCAGTTGTGTAGCATTATCAAGTCCACTATTCACTCTTCTTTGAAGCAGATTTTTCGTGCCCATCTCACTTGCGAGTCAGTGTGGGAGCAAGCCAAGGTTCTTTACACCAATGATACACAACGCCTCTATGGTGTCTGCCAGAATCTCATGAATATCATTGCTCCTCGCCAGATTGATGGTCCTATTTCTGCTTATTTAGGAAAGGTTCATGGTGCTTTACATGACTTCAATGAACTTTTGCCACCGGCCGACACTCCAGCCAAGGAACTTGAGCAGCGTAGTAGCTTCTTCATGTTGTTGGCCCTATACGGTTTGCCTCCAGAGTACTCCACCACCCGTGATCAGATTTTGGGTTCTCCTAATGTCCCAACTCTGAACACGGCTTGGTCTGCTTTGCTTCGCGTCCCGTCCAAGACATCAGCTACCTCTATGCTCCCTGGTGCTCCTAGCCATGAGTTACCTCCTGCTGCAATTGATGCTTCTGCTCTTGTGTCTCAGGGTAGTGGTCGTGGTCGTGGTCGGGGTAAACGCCCGAAATGCGATCACTGTCACCGCTTAGGCCACACTATTGATAAATGTTGGACTTTACATGGTCGTCCACCTCGCTCTGCTAATGTTGCCCAGGTTGATTCACCAGCCCCATCTGAGCCATCTCCACAGCCTACTGCATCGCCTGTTACCTATGCCGAGTTTCTCAAATGGTTTGAAGAACGTCAGGGCACTAGGTCCACTGCCTCTGTTGCACACACTGGTAATTCCTTTGCTTGTCTCTCTCAGTCGTCCCTAGGTCCTTGGGTTCTGGATTCTGGTGCCACCGATCATATCTCTGGTAATAAATCTCTTTTTTCCACCCTTTCTGTGTCTGGTTATTTACCCACAGTTACTTTGGCTAATGGTTCTAAAACACAATCCCAGGGGGTTGGCACTGTCCATCCATTTCCTTCCCTCTCGGTTAATAATGTGCTTTATGTCCCGGGCTCCCCATTTAATTTGCTTTCTATTAGTCGCTTGACCCGCTCCCTTGATTGTACCGTTTCGTTCACTAAAGATTCTGTTTTCCTACAGGACCGGAGTTCGGGACGGATGATTGGCGCCGGATGTGAGTTCAATGGCTTGTACCAGTTGTCACCCCCTTCTCGGGTTTGTGCTGTCAAGGATTCCCCTCTTCTCACTCATGCTCAATTGGGACATCCCAACCTTGCTAAACTCCAACAACTGGTGCCGAGCCTCTCTAAGCTTACTTCTTTGTCTTGTGAGTCGTGTCAACTAGGGAAACATACCCGTAGTTCATTTCCTAGTCGTATTGTTAATCGCGCTAAGGCTCCTTTTTCTTTAGTTCATTCTGATGTTTGGGGTCCTAGTCGGACTGTGTCCACGTTAGGGTCGAAATATTTTGTTACTTTTATTGATGATTTCTTGCGTTGTACTTGGTTATTTTTAATGGAAAATCGGTCGGAGTTATTTTCTATATTTCAACAATTTTATTATGAAATTAAAAATCAATTTGGCATTCCTATTCGTACTCTACGTAGTGATAATGCTAGAGAATACCTATCTCAACCATTTCAATCATTCATGGCCTCTCAGGGTATTCTTCATCAAACTTCTTGTGCTTACACCCCTCAACAAAATGGGGTTGCTGAACGCAAAAATAGACATCTTATTGAAACAACTCGCACCCTCTTACTACATGGCAATATTCCATTCCGTTTTTGGGGTGATGCTGTTCTCACTGCGTGCTATCTCATTAATAGGATGCCTTCCTCCGTCCTTGATAACCAAGTACCTCACTCTGTTTTGTTCCCTCATCAGTCCCTCCATCCATTAACACCTCGTGTCTTCGGGTCTACATGCTTTGTTCATAACCTACAACCAGGTATTGACAAGCTCTCTGCTCGTTCACTAAAGTGTGTCTTCCTAGGTTATCCTCGGTCACAAAAGGGTTACCGGTGTTATTCTCCCACTCTACGCCGTTATCTTGTTTCGGCTGATGTCACTTTCTTCGAGTCGGTTCCTTATTTCGGGCCACCTACATCCCTCGAGTCTGTCACGGATGTCTTTCCTCTTCCTCCAGTCCCTGTCTCATATAATCCACCCACAGTCCCTATCTCCCCTACTATCCCAGTTCCTGCCCCGGTTGCTCATACTCGTCCCTTACAGGTATATCAGCGTCGCCATCCACCACCTCCACAAGTTGAGCATGTTCCCCCGGATGATACTGGTACTGCCATTGCTGACTCACCTCCGACGCCAGCTCCTCCGCCTGCTCCGGCCTTGCCTCCTGATCCAGAACTTCCCATAGCCCTCCGGAAAGGTATACGCTCCTCCCGTAATCCTTCTCCTCACTATGTTACTTTAAGTTTTCACCGCCTTTCTACACCACATTTTGCTTGCCTTTCTTCTTTGTCTTCTGTGTCTATTCCTAAGACTGTAGGTGACGCCTTATCTCATTTTGGGTGGAGACAAGCTATGGTTGATGAAATGAGTGCACTTCAGAGCAGTGGTACTTGGGACCTTGTTCCTCTTCCGTCTGGAAAGTCTGTTGTAGGTTGCAGGTGGATATTTACTGTTAAAGTGGGTCCGGATGGCCAGATTGATCGTCTTAAAGCCCGCTTGGTGGCGAAAGGCTATACTCAGATTTTTGGCTTGGATTATGGAGACACCTTCTCACCAGTTGCTAAAATGGCATCTGTCCGTTTGTTTCTATCCATGGCTGCTATTCGGCATTGGCCTCTGTATCAGCTGGATATCAAAAATGCTTTTCTCCATGGTGATCTCACTGAAGAGGTATATATGGAGCAACCTCCGGGATTTGTTGCTCAGGGGGAGTCTTCTGGTCTTGTTTGTCGTCTCCGCAAGTCTTTGTATGGCCTCAAGCAATCACCTCGAGCTTGGTTTGGCAGATTTAGCACTGTTGTTGTTCAGGAGTTTGGGATGAAACGGAGTGAAGCAGATCACTCAGTTTTCTATCGTCATTCAGCTCGAGGATGTGTCTACTTGATTGTATATGTCGACGACATTGTCATTACAGGGAATGACCACCATGGCATATCACAGGTAAAACAACATCTTTGTCACCATTTCCAGACAAAAGATCTTGGAAAACTCCGATACTTCTTGGGCATAAAGGTGGCACAATCAAAGGATGGCATTGTTATTTCTCAGAGAAAGTATGCAATGGACATTCTTGAAGAAATAGGACTGCTTAATGCAAAACCAGTTGATACTCCTATGGATCCAAATACTAAACTTCTACCAAATCAGGGGGAGCCACTTTCAGATACGGGAAAGTATAGAAGACTGGTTGGGAAACTGAACTACCTCACAGTCACTCGTCCAGATATTTCTTTTGCAGTAAGTGTGGTAAGTCAGTTCCTAAATTCACCTTGCGAAGGTCATTGGGATGCTTTGATCCGTATTCTCAAATATATCAAAGGGGCCCCAGGTAAAGGGCTCATCTATGAGGATAAGGGTCACACTCATATCGTTGGATATTCAGATGCTGATTGGGCAGGCTCTCCAACTGATAGAAGATCCACTTCTGGATTTTGTGTACTCATTGGGAATAATCTAATATCTTGGAAGAGCAAGAAACAAAATGTTGTTGCAAGGTCAAGTGCTGAAGCTGAGTATCGAGCCATGGCATCAGCTACTTGTGAACTCATCTGGCTCAAACAGTTACTTCAAGAACTGCGATTTGGGGATGTTACCCAAATGACACTCATTTGTGATAACCAAGCTGCACTACACATTGCCTCAAATCCAGTATTTCATGAGAGGACAAAGCACATTGAGATAGATTGCCACTTCATCAGAGAAAAGATCTTATCTGGGGACATCACCACTAACTTTGTCAATTCAAATGATCAACTGGCAGATGTCTTTACTAAGTCTTTGAGAGGTCCTCGAATAAATTATATATGTAACAAGCTTGGTACATATGATTTATATGCTCCAGCTTGAGGGGGAGTGTTGATATTTATGTAAATAATATATTCTGATCATAGGAATATTTGGTAATTAGGATACATTAGGATAATCAGATATTGAGAATATCTTGTAATTATGACACTGATTGTATTTTGTTTTGTTCATTGCCTATATAATAGAATCTCCGTCGTGTAGTTAAAACACACGGGTTATGCCAATGTCTCTTGTTTTCTCTCATCACAACACCACCAATGCAATTCCTATTTGCGATAATCTACTCAATCCAAGGCTCCTTTCCTTCCTAAAATCAATCCCCAGTCCATATAATGACAGAGACTTGTGACTGTTGTAATGTAATTTCGCAGTCTGAGTTTAAGCATTGAATAACAATAAAGGCTGCACAGTGTATAAAACAGCATGGTTCAAAACAAATAAGATGAAGTGTGCACCAGGAAGATTTTTCTCGAGGATGCTCCATTCTTGCTGAACTTTTTTCACCCAACCTCTGTTTACCTACGGAGGAACAATGGAGAGGAAAACAATTAGTGACAATGTTTTCAATGTATGTCACTTTATTGTCACTATATGTTATGATGTGTCAATTTCTAACCTGAGATAATGCTAACCCTTTTCCCTCATCAAAAAAGTGGTGGTCTGAGCAATTATCTATCATATCAAACTGCTTTAACTGATCTGAATTGTTACTGTCTGAAGTAACTGGAGTATCATTCCTCTCATCAGTCCTAGTAACTTCATAATATGGAGTTCTGTCCTCAGTAGACTGCAACCCACTCATTGAATGTGATTCAGTGCAGGGGCCAAAAGTTTCCAAATCTTTCTTATCAAGAAAATCAGATCCATTTCCATCTTCAAATGTTGGGACTTGGGAAACTGCTCCGGAAAGTGATATTACACCAAGTGTTTGGAATATGCTGGCTTTAATGCTGGAGAAAAATTCAAAGGCGGCTTGAGGAAGGGAAAAGGAACTACACTCTCCTGGTTGCTTTTCGCAACTTTCTTTACCACCATCATAATTTAATGAGTCCTGATATCACAAGTGATATTCAGCTTATGATTAGATATTTCTTTGGTAAAGTCAACAATTAGTCGGATTGAAAAATGTTATTTCAGGATCATAACCGATCCAAAATTTTACAGAAGAGTTTAGAAGTTCCTTTTTATTTTCTATTGCTATTAACTACCTGACTTTTCACTATAATTTGTAACATGAGACCTCTATTTCTCGATGTCCAATTAAATAATTCACATATATAAAGTACAAACAGAGTAGCTATTGCCCTCACCTTTCCCTTCTGGTCAGAAGGTAGACTTCCATGTTCAGTCATCTCTTGCATCAACTCCTCAACAATTGCTTCATAAGGAACAGGGGTTGCAGATGAACCTTCATGTCTATCAATCCGAAAAATTTCATAAGGTGCAACCTGTTGGGGGAAAAAGTTAATAAGGACTTCCTGTAGATGAAAGGCTGCAGAAGTGACTAATATTGGTGCAATCTAAGTTCAGTAGGATCATCAAATAAATAGGATGAAGTCCAAGTTCAGTGGTTGTAAATAGTATGTTATTGTATTCCAGAAGAGTGGAAAGGATAATCCTAAGCCAACCTTAATTACGTAAAATAGCAGCTACAAACCCACCCTGGTTTCAGCTTAGAAATATCTTATACCTCACAAGCACACAGTCACACACAATTACAAATAACATTTCCAGAGAGGATCGGGGGAGAGGATGGGGACCACTAAGCTAATAGGATAAATTATTATGTATTAAACTGTTATATATAAACTGTTCATATATATATAACAGAGACGTGGGAAGCATAAGTTTCATGAGTTCTACATGACCATATATAGCCAGTAGCATCATGAACTGCAATATATTGAGTACAGAAAATTGAATGCCATACCTTGGTTGTTGAACCAGTAGCCCATTTCACCTCCACATCACCATCTTTGAAACCAGTGACATTGCCAATACAGGACAAGTAACAGTTATCTGGGAAATTACTCTGATAGCTGGTTTGATCCCGATCTATCAGAGGAGCCTCCAAATTCATGTCAGTCACTGACTTTGCATTATCTTTATCAGCTTGATAGCCAAGCTGCTTTTGAGCCGCCTTGAATACAATATCGCCAAAACAACAGGAATAATCTGGGTGCTCAACAAGTTCATATGCACTCACAGTTTCCAACATTGTGACTTCAGCCAAATTATCCGTCTCAGATAAGGGAGCAGTTTTCCATTGTACATTTACAGTACGCTCCTTTGCATCCACAGATAGGACAACACCCCATCTTTGACTTTTAGGATTGAGAGGATCATCAGAAGCACCTTTTTCCAGCACAAACTGGTGAGGCCAAAATTCATGGGTGTTTATGACATTCACTGGGATTATGTTCTGCGGATCTAATCCAAATGTATGTTCACCATTTTGCCACACAATATCAACTTTGGTCTTTATCTTTCCAATTATAAATAATTCCCCAAAATTAGAGTTAAGGTTTCTTCTCCTATATCCTCTTGCCATGCTATGCTCATTAGAAAGATCAAGGTGTTCCATCTGTTCCTTTTGGTCTGCAACTTGGAGCATGCACCAGTCACCAAGCTGCCAGTTTGCATGTGAAAAACACGACAACAAGGTCAAGTTTTTGGAATCTTGCCAGGACGGGGGAGTGTCAGCGTTAAAATCGGAACCCAAAAGAACAGAGGCAAGCCAGTTAACATACACCAGACCTGCTTCGACAGCACAAACAGTTCCTTCATCTTTATTGTCTCTCCAAGTGCCACATAGCCATCTAGCTGATTTCGAAGCAGTGGAGGACTTAACCTTTACTCTCTGCCCTGGATAGTATGGATACTGTGAATCTTCGAGAAAATTATGAGTCAGTGGTAAAAGCTTTTCTTTTTCAAAGGCAACGATCTCATATTTAGATCCATCATCAAACAATACAGTCACTTTGTCCACTACCCTTTGAACCTGACCAATCCATGGCCCCTTAATTACATAATCACCTTCTGAAATGGAGCGAATTTTCAGAAGTTTCTTGGAGTTTACATTTTTTAATATGTTTCCTTGAACATTTTCCAAATCCACAAACACATCACAACTTATGACCCTGCCCATCTGTCCAGATGGGTCTGACAAGGAGCAGACCACATCCCCATGAACAAACGCCCTCTCAAATGAGAGAAAATCATCAATCTTCCCAATGCTTTCCTCTAAACTTGATAATATGCTCCGTGCTTGCCCACCATATAGATAATCAATATCCTCTTGATCCTCACTGCTGCTGTCACTGAAGGTCTCTGAGTCAGAATCAGTAATGTAAGTATCCATGAATTAGATGCCTGTCATAATGTGTCGATAGCAACATCAATGAAATTGTTACGAGAAAATAATTTAATAACACAACAATAGGAAAGAATAAGTTGTTAGTCAACAGACAGGAAACCTCACCAGACTCAGAAATAGATGGAATCAGAAACAAGCTGCACTCAGTGATATCTTGAGAAGAAAGCATACAACCTGGTAATTAAGATGGAATTTTTTAACTCTCAATTTTTTAATTCTTTGAATGAGCTATACACGAAAACATTATTAAGGAAAACGTTTAGTAACTAAGTGATCATTTTAGACAACAAATGTTAACATATCCATAAAGGAACATTAACAATAAATTGGGATTGGATAAGATCCTTACCTTCTCAAGTAAATAGAAGCATTAAACACCAGCGACAGTATGTATTGCGATCCACGACAGGTACGTGCGTCAATATTGATTTCAAGGATATTTGTGAACAATACAAAACGTGTCTAATTAATACTGCTGTTTGTCACAGATAGTAAGCCAGTTTCTTAAAAAGATTATCTTGACCACTGAAACTGGATATTTGATGCCAAAGGAGATTTGCCCGATAGGATAACAGGAATCGATCAACGACTCCAAAATGCCAAAGGAGATTTGCCCAATTTGGACTGGAATTCCACAGAAAGAAATTCCTGAGAGAGATTTCCAACACTAAAAGTATCAAGGAGCTACAACTTTCAGATGATTTTTTATGGTTTTCTTGAAGAAAAAGATATAGAAGTTGGAGGAAGCAGACTAAGATAATCAAAAGATGCCAAAGGAGATTTGCCCTAGGGAAAATGTGGAGTTCCTAATGGAATGACTTCAACATGGTAAAACTTTTATAGAAGATGACAAAAACTACTTTCTTGTATTTTTACTGGCAGGAATCCAACCAAAGGAAATGAAGTAATTTTCCAAAAGAGATTTGCCTCAAACACAAATAAATTATAGAAAGTAAATATGCCTCTTCCAAGATTGGAACTTGGAAGCTATATTGCCAAAGGAGATTTGCCCCACAGTGAAGCTAAACACTCTTATCTGGTAACCAAGGAAGATTGATTAATATCTAGAGCCAATCAAACTTCAGATGATATCAAGAATGCTTTATCCATTCAACAGAAATAACCAATCAAACATATACTTTCTGCTCCTTGATTCACAGCAAGAGGGAAGTTATCAGATGACCTAACTGAAACAACAAAGTCGAATTTGAAACACAATTTCCATTGCCAAAAGTCGAAAGAGCTTCTATTACCAGATCATTTCTTTTGAACCTGCAACAAACATGACTAGTAGTGAATACTTCATTTTCGATGTGAATAGAAAATGGAAACAACAAAATAATGAAATTGCAATTATTACAGTTATGCTGACAAGATGTAGCATCCTAATCTCAAGGCAAGTGAAAAGATGAAAGTGAGATTAACTTAATGAACTGCTTTTAAATTTAATGAATCAATATCCTTAATTGCACATCAAAGAAATGAAACCTCAAGGAATCACTGTGTTTTGATTAAAGTAGAGCAATATTCTTCCATACATACAAAGATGCGTGCAAGTAATATCGCTTCTCAAGTACAAAATCTATTCTAGCACCCAACATAGATGTCACGTGGTAAGGCAGCCATTGCACACAAACCCATAGGTATTCTGCACATCAGGTTTTATTGGGGGGGAAGTTCAAGTCCAACAATCTCTGGTTGATATTTGGAAGAGACAGAGAGAGAAATAAAGGGGATCAAACTTATCCACAGAAAAGACTGATATATATATATATCATCCATGACACAATTTATGATTTCTAGTTATCAAATAAACCACAATTTACTGCCTGTATTCATTAGAAAAAATAATAGTACCAAATATTATTTTATTAAAACTATGGAATTCAGGTGAAAGGACTTCTAACTTAATCATGTTCCATGAGGAAAACAACAGTATTGAATTGAACACAATCAAATATAAAAAATACCTAGCACTAGAATGAGTTTACAGTTCACAGAGAAACCTTGATCTATTAACTCCATTATTACCCAATAATAAATAAGTAAATCCAGACCAAAATTTGACTTTGTAGATCAAGGAACTGTACCGTTTGCAGCAGTGAGAAGGTTGGAGCCATATAAGCTAATAGACACAAGACAAAGGAACCCACATGTTGAAAGAAGGAACTCTACATAGCTATCAGAACAGAAGAGAAGAGATTGAAAGAAGGTGAACGTTGTTTGAATTTGAAAAGGTGGGTGATGTTCAGATAGGCCTAGTTCCGCGCCCAGTCCCACCATCCTCCACTCCACCACCCATCTTTGGAACCATTGCAGTTGCAGAGACACATACGCTCTCTCTCTCTCTAGGTGCAAGGCTAATTAAGACTTTGGTGAGTGAGTGAGTGATTGAATGGGAACTTAGTTGACGATGATGGGACCTTTTTGTTTGACAGAGTCAGACATTGTGAGCTTCCATCCAAATTCTAACCAATGGGGAAAGAATATCCCAAATAGCATCAGACACATACTGTTGTTGTAAAACACGACAGTTTGGCCACGGTTACGGTTAAACGCTTGTCCTCACTTAATGTCTTCGTCTTTACTCGAAATATATATGCTAAAATACATTTTCTTTCCTTTATCTTTTAGGTAAAATTCATTTTGGTCCTTTATCTTTAAAAAGATTCATTTAGTTTTTTATGTTTCAAAAGTGATCCAAAATGGTCCTTTCCATCATCTCTCATCTAAACTCCGTTAAAAACTGGTGACGAAAAAGATTCATTTTAGTCATTCATGTTTCAAAAGTGACCCAAAATGGTCATTTTGGATCACTTTTAAAACATGAAGGACTAAAATAAATCTTTTTAAAAATAAAGGATCAAAATGAATTTTACCCAAAAGATAAAGGAAAAAAAAGGTATTTTAACCAAATATATATATCGTCTTTATCTCCTAAAAATCCCCAACTACACCCATGTTTGGCTACTGCCAATGAAAAAAATAAAATAAAATAAATAAGTTTTTATTGAGGAGTGCTTAAAGGATATTGTTTAAAGATTATAAATAAGATAATAATTTATTGAAAAATTAAGTATATCTCTTTCCAATATATTGATTACACTGCTTTCCCATAATAATTTACTTTTAAATATTTGTTAAACAATTTCCTTAAAGCTTTTATTAGCATTTGCCAATAAGATATATCAAATGAATTTGACATTGATCCCCAGATTCATGTATTGTATATGAAAATAAAATCATTGAAAGGAGTCCCCCACTTAAGCATTTATTCGTATTTTAAAAAGGATATAAAATTATTTCAAATTATTTTAGGTTAAATATGATTTTAATCTCTATAAAATTGTAAATTTTCAATATTAGGGAGACGTCTATCAGCTATACATGTGGGCTATTTATCCAACGTGACTAGTATGTATATATATATATATATATATATATATATATATTAAATTAGGTTATACTCTGTTAAAATGGTCAAATATTTTAGGCTACTCTAATTTATAAAATGACAAATGTCATTCCTAATTTATCTTCTTTTAATATTTAAGTTTAAACTGTGATTCTTAAATCATATTTAAATTAATTATATATGTATTGTTTATAATTTTAAATATTTATATTTTATTTTATTTTATTTATATTTTTAATATTTCTCTAATTTTAAAATTATCACTACGTTATAAGGATACTTGCTAGTATCTATATCTATATCTATATATAATACATTTGCGAATAATTTCAAAGAGGAAAGTTCCAAATGGCAACCTCACATGCATTTTCTCGAAGGAAATTATCCCACTTGGCTTCACCAGAATGCTTCCCTCCATTTTTTGCTTAGGTGTCAGCCTCACATTCATTTTCACACAAATCCCATTAAGGTAGTTGATTATGACACAAAATAAATTTGGATGATTCTAAACATGGAATATATCCATTCTAATCGGATTACACTAGGTTGATTGGCAATGTCATTAAAGCTTTTTCCAAATTGCCTACATAAATCTAACCGAATAGGAATAAAACATATTTCCAAAAAAAAAAAAGGAATAAAACATTAACAATATAAGGAAAGAATTCAAAATAACATGATTTAAATGGAATCAAATTGGAATAAAATTGGGAATGTCCAATTCCTTGGTCAGACATTAATGTTGTTCGCCCAATTCAAAATTATTAGTGCAATTACAAACAGAAAATTAGGAGAAATAAGAGTAATAAAATATGTAATTCTCAGGAGGAATTATTTAGAGAGGCAATTCAAATAATTTTGAGCATAGGTTTAGTGGCCAATTTGAATCAGTAGACGGAATAATTGATTGATTCTTTAAAACCAGTAAAGTTATTTGAATTTTCATTGACCTGGTGTGAACTATAAATATTTGCGAATAATTTCAAAGAGGAAAATTCCAAATGGCAACCTCACATACATTTTCTCGAAGGAAATTATCCCACTTGGCTTCACCAGAATGCTTCCCTCCATTTTTTGCTTAGGTGTCAGCCTCACATTTATTTTCACACAAATCCCATTAAGGTAGTTGATTATGACACAAAATAAATTTGGATGATTCTAAACATGGAATATATCTATTCTAATCGGATTACACTAGGTTGATTGGCAATGTCATTAAAGCTTTTCCAAATTGCCTACATTAATCTAACCGAATAGGAATAAAACATATTTCCAAAAAAAAAAGGAATCAAACATTAATAATATAAGGAAAGAATTCAAAATAACATGATTTAAATGGAATCAAATTGGAATAAAATTGGGAATGTCCAATTCCATGGTCAGACATTAATGTTGTTCGCCCAATTCAAAATTATTAGTGCAGTTACAAACAGAAAATTAGGAGAAATAAGAGTAATAAAATATGTAATTCTCAGGAGGAATTATTTAGAGAGGCAATTCAAATAATTTTGAGCATAGGTTTAGTGGGCAATTTGAATCAATAGACGGAATAATTGATTGATTCTTTAAAACCAGTAAAGTTATTTGAATTTTCATTAACCTGGTGTGGACTATAAATATTTGCTTGCTTCTGAACAAACAAAAATCTTACCCCTCACAAATAATATCTATATATATATATATTGCTTGCTTTTGAATTTTCATTAACTTGGTGAGGAAACTTCCACGTGTCAAGCTCACGTGCAATTCCTCAAGGGATTTTATCCTACTTGGCTCAACCACAATACTTCCCTCCAATTTTTGTTGATGTGTCGTCCTCATATTCATTTGCACACAAATCATTATTAATGAAATCTATTTTTGAAATAAAGCAATAGAAAATAATCTCATTAATGACCATAAGAAAGGAAACAATCGGTATTGATCATAATAATTTTCAATTGAATAAATAAAAGGAAAGTGCAATAAGTTTTTGTTGGGTGGGAACAATTCGAAATAATCAATTTAATACAAACAAATCGTAATTCATTAACATGACTAACAATTTCATTTATCATTATATCAACTTATTTCTATTTCAAGTTCATAATTCTGATTTTCATCCACCTTTCCAGATTTAGTGCGATGTTCAAAATCAAATATGTGATTATTTTATTGCATAAAAAAAATCTGATTTAAATGAGATTTTGATTGCTTTCTCTTATTGACATCCAAACAATCAACAAATTGTCTAACTTGAATCCTCTTATTTAAACCATTAGCCATTTGGTGGTTGTATATTGATATTGATCATCATCTCCTTAAGGGGAACTTGGGGTTTCACAAACTAAATTAACCAGATGCATGTGGAGCCACCAAAGTAGGATGGGCTTTGTTGTTTTTGCTAACTATGAGTGAAGTTAGAACAAGACTAAATAATGATTATACAATTGTTTTATGCACTTTTACAGGGAAGTGATATGAGCCCTTTAACTGATGAATCGTGGGAACAATAATTAGGATAAATTGTACTAATGAAGTAAGGAGGATGGAAGAAAAGGAGTGTCATTCAAATGGATGCAGTTGTGCCAAGGTAATATTTTTTATTTGTTTTGACTTTTGTTTTTCAATTTTTAGATTCAGTTATATTTTCTTCTTCTTACTCCTAATAATCTCTTCTATTTTTAATGTGCGTAAAAAAAATCTATGATGAGATCGATCAGATGATGTGAAGAGGTATGCACCTAAGCAAATTTCATTTCAATAGTTCATTTACAGATAACTCAATTTTGTAAATGTTTAAGAAATGTACTTGTGTTGCATGGCCACTATTCTTGCTGATGAGTCAGATGAGAATTGGTTTTACACTGCGTGCAAGAAATGCAAGAAGACAATTGTTTCTAAGAGTGGAAACTTTTTATCGTCTGAGGTGTGGCAATATAGTCTTATAATATCAATATGAATTGGTGATTTATTTGAATTGCTTATAATTAGAATTGCTATTGGTATGAATTAATTCTATATATATATATATATATCATTGAAAATCTTCCTATTTAATTTTTTTGTTTGAATAATAATGATTATTTTTATTTTAGGTAAAGTCTACAGTTACGTGTGAGTGATGATACCTCATATACTTTGTTCATCTTATTTGAACCTCGACCATATGAATTGTTGCAAGTCATATGCTGAAGAAGTAGAGGAATCACATGAAAAGATTGAAATTGTAATATGAGTGTGTTCAATTTACTGCATATTTTATATTGAGTTCCAGTAGAATGTGTTGTTCTTTAATGTTATCATTCTGATATTAGCATAAGATTAAAACTTTGGAAGAAATCTTGATGCTTTCCACGATTTTCTTAGCATGAGTATTTTATATGAAAGAAAAAGAAAACATGCATGTGGCAGCTGCTAAATTGGAAATCTCTCTGATGCTTCCTTGGTATGATATTATGATTGAATGATCATGATGAAGAAAATTGAATTACCATTTAATTTGAGCATATTTTAAAATTTAAATTTGAATTAGTTTTTATTTTAAATTATCGACCAATTAGTCTTTAAATACAATTGTATTACTTAAATGGTATAATATAATATGCGTTTAATTTTGGAGAGATAAATGTACGGTTTCTTTGAGGATTGTAATAGTATATTACAATCATTATTATCAATAATTTCATTGCAAATTACATCAATTATCAATAAATTAATCCTGCTGCAAATCTGATCAAATTATGACCATTACTATAATTACTTCAAATCAACCACAATGCAACACATAAGCAAAAAATGGAGGGAAGGCTTCTACTGCTGCCACATGTGGAATTTCTCAGTTTCAAAATAGTATTTTAGATGCATTCTCCCTTTATATATTTTACACCCTTTCTTTTTCCCTACTCCTTACTTTTCGATTCCCCTAACCTGCTCCACCGGAGGCCACCACCCACCACTTGTGACCAACCAAAGTACGGGAAACAGGTAAGACTCCCTTTCTGTTCATTCTCATTTTTTTTCCTCTCAGGTTCTTAGGAAGAACATCTCTACTCCCTTCTCTTTTGGTCGGTTCGTGATCTCTAATCTCAGGTAATGATTCTGATCTCCTCGAACACTATCTCTGCTTCATTTTTTTTTAATCACTGCAAGTTTCTCAAAATTGGAACCCTCTAATTTTTGCTCTTTTTGATTTTCCCAGAGCACCGTCCCAAATCTTCAAAAGTTAAGGGTCCCTTCTCATCTTACTTTTTATGAAGAACGCGAAGAAGAAGATAAATATTGTGATTATGAAGATGAATCACACGACAATGCACGATAATGATGATGGCGAGTTCCTCTCTTATAGGTTTATTTGTTGTATGATGGCTATGTGTACAAAGATTTTAAAAGCAATAGATTTTTATGTTTATTTTAATTATATTTGGCATTGTTTTTTTAAAGAAATTTTTGCGGCATTTCTTAATTACATATTTATGTGGAATCAATCTAATGTTTTTATTTAAAAAAATTAAAATGTTTTATTGATTAGCTAATTAAATTTAATGATATTTGATATGGTGTATGAAAATTTATTATAGCCAAAAAATATATAAATACAAATTAAATTTTTTCTAATGTCTATAAGTCGAATACAATGTGCTTTTATTCTCAATTTTTATGGGAAATAATTCATTTTTTAATAATTTTTTAGATGCTTTTTAATACAAATTATCAAAAAGTTTTTATATATTTAAAATGTAAACTATTTTATAAAAAGCAATATATATCCCGTGCAATATATTGTACGGGTCTATTATATAAATAGATATTAGACATTAAATTAGTAGACGCACATGTTACATTGACAATTTCCTTACAGATAAGCACGGAGATAAGGAGCCAATGAGGTTGCAGGTTCTATATAGTATGTACGAACTGAACCAAAATATTATAAGCATTTCATTTTCTAGTTGCCAGTGTCTAAAGAATGTGTCTTAGCCCTAAAGCACTAAGACACTATCTAGATGGAAAGGTAGAAGAGACCACTAACTGAAAATGACCAATTCCTAACAACTTTTTCACTCCCTATGACCCATATGGAGTTTTAAACTTTCTCTTTTCTCTTTTTGTTGGGTGGATTTCAGATTGACAGTTCTTTCTTGTACTTAGTGTGTGCATGTGCCCAAGATTTGATTCCAAATACCAATGACTCCTTGATGATTGTTTGGGACCAGGAATATATAATATATGGAGGCATTAACAGTTCTTTTTTAACAGACAAGCATTTAAAAAGTACCACTTGGTGAAAATATTTTGCACTTCTCCTTAAGTTTCCACTTGCCAAGGCAAGAATAAACCAAATCTTTGTCTTCTTGATTCAATGGAAGTTCTTGTTTTGTCTATCATCCTCTATGGAAGGGGGGTACCCCAGGTCACAAATTTCTCTCAAACCCTGAACTTCATTAGGAAAGAACAACAATGCTTGTGTCATCAGAGGTGTTTTCAAGTATATGCAAGAAGTTACTGAATTTGGTTTGTTTGAATGGTATTACTCATGGTAAGCTCACAAATTAGACCAGTCTTCATATAATTATGGTGGGGCATCTCTTAATTTGTTAGGCCGGGAGGAGACTTGACAGCTACTTTTCATCTTCCCCACAAATATTTTTATAAATACTCGTAATCTACAGTTATGATTGGTCTTCATTTTTTAAAACTTAGTGGCATTAAATTATTTGCATGGTGGATTCCTTGCATTTAAACATTTAGCTAGGCCAATCTGCACAAGCTGATATCTAGTACTTGATATTGATTAATACATAGTAGTTGTTTTTTGTGCACCAAGGGAATTTCCGACTAACAGTCCGAGACTAATCCCTTTCGAAGCGTAGATATTATCAAAGTGAGTTTTGTCCCTCCCAACAAAACATTTTCATACATATGATAGGAGTCGAACATCTGACATTATACTTAAAGAACTCAGCTATTTATCAATATTTATCAATTATGTCAAACCTTGTTGGTATTATTAATACAGAGTTTTTAGTAGTTGGTGGATATCTCTCCCTTAGAGGGCACCAGCTTGAATATTCACAGACTCGTTCCTCCTTGTGCAATTTTTTTTTTCCCCCGTGGCATGCAATATAGTTTGCATAATATTGATGCATGTCAATTTTGAAGGAATATGGTGAAAGCTCCACATTGGTAGACTTACGGCACAGTTTGAGCCACCTGTGCACCATTACAATTGAATATTTCTGAAATGGGTGTCTACGTGTTGGTTTTGTCTTTGTGTATTTGTGCGGGTCTGACATGGCAAACGATAGATATTAACCGATGGAGAAGGACATGGAACTATTCTACTTACCAATATTGCATTGCACCACTAAAATGCATATCACTGGTCAGAATTTTCACATTAGTGCTTTGATACATGTTTTAACATCACAAATTTTATGTTTGTGTGCAGAAAACATCACATAAAAGTGTCTGTCAAAAATAAAATCATGCACTGTGCTCCTCCTTAATCTGTTCAACACCTCAGACCCCCCCTTTTGTTTTTGAAAGTATCATCAAGGTTGCCAATCTCCATACTACAGGATCACTGATCACATATACTACACTAGACACAGGGAATTTAAAGTGAAATCAGATTTCTTGAGATTTCGAGCACATTTTCTACACCATAAGGTAGGCCACGGTCCAACAAAACATATTCATGACATAACTAGCACGGTAAATGAATGGTTGAGAACAAAGCCACTGTCTTGATCAACTGCTCCAAAAGCGCCAAGCTTGGCTGTTTATTGTCTATATATTTAAAAGGGGAAATTCTTATCAAGAAGATACTTTGAGCACTGAAGAAGATCTATAATCAAAATTTATTGAGATAGGTATGATGGCATTAACAAGTCAAAAATAGGATAACAAGTTGTGGTATCCAAATTTTGATAGAACCAGAGAGAGAGATGCTATTCATAACCAATGTTAGCCTTAACAGCAGTATCAATATTAACATGGTACATTGGTAATCATGACTACATAATACAGAAAACTTCAATTGTTAGTTTATCCCAGTAGAAAATAACATGCATGTAAAAAAAATTAATTTTTCCCCCCAAATATTACCATTCTTTTGAAACTTCCTAGAATCTATCTACTTTTTTTAAAGGATATATATCTACATTCTTTTATGTGAGAGATTAATTTCTTTAGGCACAAGAGTGATGTTCTTAAGCCCTCTCCTTCTAGGTATTTATTCTCCTTTATTAGTTGTTTGGACAGTATAAAAGTGTAGGCTTTCAATAACTTAAATAAAAGTGGATCTTTGTGTGAGCCAATGTTACTTGGGGACAACACCTTGTCTGTAACACAACAAAGTGGTCAGAATTTGACAACTCTTGCATTATGGAAGAGCAAAAGGCAATCAGAATTTTAGGGGTAACCTTTGCATATATAGAAGTGAAAAAGTAAAGTCGGTTTAAGATTCAAGTCTCGAGACCATGTTATCTAGCTATTTACTTGTCCAGCATCTATCAATATCTCTTTTCTCAAACCTATGAATTAGTGCATCCACCCTGACTTGCAATTCAGAAATGGAAGTATATTGAAAGATGGCAGCAGGAGAGGAATCCACTGGTAAGCAAAATCCTTTGTTTATTGCAGAATAAAGGTAGCCTTATAATTGGACCTCCACTATTAATAAAATAATCATTCCAAATGAATTCTATAGCCACTACAAGATAGTGCTTCAAAAAGGCATATAATAGGTTCACAAGCAAGGTGGACTTCTACACAAGCATTTGTTAAGAATCACATTTTTTTTTCCTTGAACATTTATCAATATTCCTAACGTTTTCCTTTTCGTTTTTACCATGAATTTAGCAGACAAAACAAACAGTAACTCCATGCAGTTATGGCTGTTATATGGAATGAATCATGTTAACCACACACTTATATGGAATGAATCATGTTATATTTATATAATTTTTATTCTCTTATCATAGTTTAACTTTATTTTCTGCGTTACTCTACAATGTTAAGAGATGTCATATTGAAAAATGTGCAAAAAGCATTTTCTAAAAAACGTTGACTTGCATAAATTCTTTTAAAAAAAATTCAATGTGCAATTTAATTTTGTTAACTCAAATAGAAAATTTTACAAAAATTATCAAGTTTATGATTATAAGTTTTTTTTTTATATTGTTCTAGTAGAAAAACTATTATCTCGGTTCCGGCATTGTCTATATCTCTTTCCCTTCTGTCTTCTCAGCCTCCCTATTTATAGTAGGCTTCATGTCCGTGGTCATAATTAGACCTCGTTATTACCGAGTAACCGTTGTCGACTTATCAATCATAATTGGCCGGCCTACATTGATGGTCGTAATCATTAGCATTTACAAGTTAACCATTTCTTGTCTCAACTCTCAACTCTTTGATCTCCTTATGTGACTTATCTTACCAATGGGCTGCCCTACCCATCCTATTTTTGGCCAAACCCGGTACCGTTGTCTAGCATGGCCGTTCTCAAGTCCTCTAGGATTTCTATGTAAGTTGGGTCCGAGTAGTAACTCGGTCGGCCCATAACATAAGTCTCCCAAGCCTCAAGTCGTGGGCGACGAAGGGGCTTTCGTATGAATAAGGTGAGCCTGAGTAGTCACTCGGTCAAAGTAGTAACTCGATCGGCCCATAGCATATATATATATATATATAAAGCTTTATGTTAAAGTATACATTCATAAATTTGTAGCTTTTGAACAACATGTTTGGTAAGAATATTTTTTAAAAATATATATAAGATTTATTTCTTTGAAATCTTCGCAAAAAAACGGAGCACTTAACCTGTTTGTAAGTAAATTTGAAAAAAATGGAGCACCTAGCTATTACAGACTTATTGCATACCACTTTAGAGACAATAAACAAGTGACACTTCCCTTTGAAACCCAATAGTGTTTATGATACAATGCAGCACTCCACTTGTCAATGGATCTTGATGTACATCATACGTGGAAGAAGACTATTAGTTTGTTTGGTGTTGCGGCGATACAATCCAAAATCACGTTTTGAATGCTCTCACCGTGGAAGCTGGGTATTAGTTGCTTCTACTTTTATTAGTAAAAATACTATCAAAATGCCATTTAACCGTGATTTTGATCTCACCGTGATTTTCCACCACGTTACCAAACAGGCCACTATGTAGATGGTGGATTTGTTGACTAAAATTAAAACCCTTTTCCTAATTGTTGCCCATGTCTGCCTAATTAGTAGATTCAGGAAAAAATTCAGAAACGATCAAATCAAAATCCACCATGTTCCAACAATAAAAGGAAAACTAATTTGTAGGTGGTAGCATGATGCATAGAGTAAACAACAGAATTGCAATCTCAAACAAAGTAAGGATTTAATTGTTATATAATATTGATATAAAGATTTTTTATATTGTGAATTAATCATTAGTCATCACATCAATAAAAAGATTTAATTCTTATAATAATTACTTTTAAAAATCATACGAACCATGATTTGTGATTGTTAGAAATTTTGGATCACACATGTAATATTCATGAAAGGGCATGAACTCATTATATAAAAGGTTATGGTCCCCAAGTCATATGCAATTTTCTAACATCCCGTCATTAGAAAGGAGAGGCTCTTTATGGTTTAAGAGGAATTGTGCATGCTTGACTTGGAAGACTAAGAACCACAAGTTCTCCATTATTCTCCATGGATTCAGGTACGCTTCCGCTATTGTCTTTCTTTCTATATTCTTGATGATTGAACATGACTTGTCTTGATTTGATGATGGTTTTCATCTTTAAGTTTCTCCCGTAAAGTTAATCCAACAAGTGGTATCAGAGACACAAGTTTATGTTGAATCATTAAGAATTTATTTATTTTTTTGTCTTGTGATTACTTGAATGTTCTTAAATTTGACATTTTCTAGATTTTAAGTCATCAAATTTAAGAACTATTTTGGATTAAATTTAATTGAAGATGGATATTCTTGAATATTGAATTCATGTCTTATCCCTTCTAAATTATTAGGAATTCATGGATTGATTTTTTGATTTATATATGATATCAAATCATATATGTTGATTTTAGATCATTATGTTATTGAATTCAGATTTGGTTTTCTGAGTTTTAGTTGAAATTGATTTTTTAAATGCTTATGAAATTCAGTGTTAATTTTCTTCATGAAAATTGATTATCATGCACTGCTGGTTTTGCATTCAAATAAATTAGTAGAGTGTAGTTTCGGTTGGGGGTAATAGTAGATTGCCCATTTTTATTGGAACCATTCGGCACCGGGTTCGATCCCATGTTGGCACTTTATTATATGAAATGTTGCATTTTCATACTAGTTTGAATATAAACTAGTATCCCTTTCAACAAAGCGTTGTGTGTTGTGTGGCATGGTGGTTTGTGACACTTAGGAGTTGTGTCACTTCCTATGTGCTTCGGGTTCAACAGTGATGCACGCAGGTTGGACAAATATTTCTTTTGGAAATAAATAAAAATTATTTTGGATTAAGTGTTCAACCAAAATTCAAATAATTGGTTATATTTTGGTTTAATTGTTTGACATTTTAAGTGAACCAATTAAAGCAAGAAGTCGCCAAAGTGACCTCTCTTGTATAGATTGCTCATGAGAAATGTTGAATGTTAGTGTATATGTGTGTCCATGCGGGTATTAATCGGCCCAAAGGAAGATTAATATTTGGCCGGATTACATGTACACCTGTGATGGTAAACATGTGATGATTATAAGGTTGTACATGTGAATGATAAATCAGTCCAAAGAAGGGTTTATTATTTGACATGCATTATTGTCAATGTTTGATCATTACAACAAGAGTACCACTAGCAGTTAATATTACTGTCCAAAGACTTGATATTAATGTTGCACTAGGTATCTTGAGATGGGGTATGCCATTATTTGAATTTATTGACGATTGAATTTTGGTTATGATGTGAGTATATTTATGTTATTTATTTTGTTATCTCTTCAGCTACTATTGCTACCATATCTGCTAACCTAAATTCGGTTCCAATCCTTAATGGTACCAACTTTAAGGATTGGAAAGAGAACATCTTGATTGTTCTTGGCTGCATGGATCTTGACCTTGCACTAAGGATGGAGCAACCCTCTTCTCCTACGGACTCAAGTGCCTCTGAAGAGAGGAAAATTTATGACAAGTGGGACCGCTTCAATCGCATGAGTCTAATGCTCATTAAGCACGGCATTCCAGAGGCATTTAGGGGTGCTATATCCGATAGGATAACAAGTGCCAAAGAATTCTTTGCTGAAATTGAGAACTGCTTTACCAAAAGCGATAAGGCAGAAACAAGCACACTCCTTCAAAGCTTGATTTCTATGAATTATAACGGCAAAGGAAACATAAGGGAGTACATTATGGAAATGTCTAATATTGCTTCAAAGCTTAGGGATCTAAAGCTCGAGTTGTCTGAGGACTTACTCGTGCATTTGGTTTTGGTTTCTCTTCCTGCACAATTCAATCAATTTAAGATCAGTTACAACTGTCAGAAGGAGAAATGGTCTCTTAACGAGGTCATTTCATATTGTGTGCAAGAGGAAGAGAGGATGAAGCAAGAAAGAATAGAAAGTACTCACTTGGCAAGTACCTCTAATGACAAGGGCAAAAATAAAGCTGCTAATATTGAAGTTGCTAAGGGTCCAACACAAAAGAAGCAAAATGAGGGTGAAGAAAGTTGCTTCTTATGTGGTATGAGTGGACATGACAAGAAGAGATGTACCAAGTATCACGCCTGGCGTGCAAAGAAAGGTATATTCCTTACTTTGGCCTGTTCTAAGGTAAATTTAGCTTCAGTACCAAGAAACACTTGATGTTAGATTTTGGTGCTACTACTAACATCAGTGTTTCTATACAGAGTTGCCTAAGTTATCGAAGGCCAAATGATGCTGAAAGATGCATTTATGTGGGAGATGGCATGTCGGTAAAAGTAGAGGCAAATATGGCATCTTAGGTTGTTGTTAAGTACTGGTTATATTTGGATTTAATGGATACTTTTGATGTACTGTCGTTTAGACGGAATTTGGTTTCTGTTTCTTGGATTGGACAAATTTGGTTATCATTGATCGTCTGGAAACAATCACTTCGGTTTATCTATTAATTCAAATGTTGTTGGAACTAGTACTATTATGGTGTATGACAATCTATATTTGCATGATATTGTAAGAACCCTTGAATGTGGAATCACATGGTACTAAGCGTAAAGTTGAGAGTGCAAATTCAAGAGCATCAAGTGTCTAGGTTACATCTCTAGAAATAGAGTGGAGTAACATGTGTTAGATGGAATCCTAGATTCCATTGACTTTAAAGACTTTGATTTCTCTGTTGAATGCATTAAGGACAAGACAGACCAGACAAAGAAATTAGGTGCCTAGTCTAATTCATGTATGGGGATTTCCAGCTGAGGCATGGCCTTATAGGCCAAATGAAAGGTTATTGGAATCCCAAACAGTGAGCAGCTACTTTATTGGCTATTATGAATGATCCAGGGGCTATAAGTTTTACGATCCCAAATTAAAGATAGTTTTTGAGACGAGTACTGCCACGTTCTTTGAGGATATTGAGTTTGGGGGAAGAAATAAGGTTAAAGACTTTGTCTTTGAGAAAGAATCGGTTTCAATTCCAAAACCGAGTCATACAGTTGCTTCTCATGAAGCAAGTCCAGAACCTCTCCAAGACCAAACTCCCGTTCAAGATGAATTAGTTGTTCCAGAAGAGCAAACTCAAAATCCTCAAGAACTAGTGCTTCAAGAACCAGTGCTTTTGCAACGATCTACTAGAGAAAGGAGAAATGCTATTTCGGTTGACTGTGTAGTATTTCTTCAGGAACATAAGGAAAATGATGGTATGATGGAAAATGATCCAATCAATTTCTACCAAGCCATGCAAGACTCCAACTTAAAAAAGTGGATTGAAGTGATGAATTGGGAGTATGAGTCCATACAAGACAATAAGGTTTGGTAACTTGTCCTATTACCATAAGGTGTGAAACCCATTGGTTGTAAATGGATTTTTATGACCAAAAGGGATTCCAAAGGTAATGTGGAGAGGTATAAGGCTCGTCTTGTAGCCAAGGGCTATACTCAAAAGGAAATGATTGACTATAAAATACTTTCTCTCTGGTTTCATTGAAGGACTCTTATAGGATGATCAGGACTCTTGTTGCACATTATGATTTGGAGCTTCATCAGATGGATGTCAAGATGATGTTTCTCAATGACAACATTGACGAAACAATCTATATGGTGCTGTCGTAAAACTTTGTGTTGGGAGACACAAAGAGCATGGTTGCAAAATGACAGAATCCATCTGTGGGCTAAAATAAACGTCTTGTCAGTGAAGCCACAAGTTCTATCAGGTAATTCTCTCATTTGGTTTTGAGACGAATGTTGTTAGCAGTTGTGTGCAACACGAATTCAGTGGGAGTAAGAATATTTTCCTGTTATTGTATGTTGATGACATACTACTTGGGACTAATGATATAGGCATGTTGCACGAAACCAATAGATTTCTATTAGGAATTTCGAGATGAAATATCTTGGTGACGTCTCCTTTGTATTAGGGATCCAGGTACACCGAGACCAATCTTGGAGTACTATAGGATTGTCATAAAGGAGCTATATCAATAAAGTGCTCAAAAGGTTTGGCATGCAAGATTGTCAATCAGGTGATGTCTCGGTCGTTAAGGGAGACAAATTAGTCTCAATCAGTGCCCAGAATAAATCTTAAGATTCAGGAGATGCAGAAGATTCCTATGCATCAGCTGTAGGAAGTATAATGTATGCTCAAGTCTGTATGCATCCGGACATAGCGTACATTGTTAAGTGTTAGGCAGATACTTAAGCAATCAAGGAATAAACCGTTAGAAAGCAGTCAAATGGGTTATGGTTTATTCAATGGAGAACAAAGAACTATATGCTCACATAAGGAAAATCAGATCAGTTAGAGATCATTGAGTATTCTGATTTTTATTTTGTTGGATGCCAATACAGTTGGAAATCCACATCAGGTTATGTTTATTTATGGTTTTAAGGCATCCAAATTATGGAATATGGCTGCGGAATTTTGTCATTGTGGGTTTTGAACTTTAGATTTAATGAAAGACCACTACAGTTATTTTGTAATCATAAGTTAGCAGTGACATTAAGTTCCTTATTGATTGAAAAAGGAGTTCAGAGTGACAGATATCTATAAAGCATATTGGGACAAACTCCATGGTTGCGGATCCGCTCACTAAAGTTTATCACCCAAGGTCTTTCACGAGCATAGTGCTCGAATGGGTGTTGTATCACTAGATGATACATTTGTCCAGTGGGAGTTTGTATTTGGATGCTTTTCTAAGGAAGATATATTTTATGATTATTTTCTGCAGAATACAGTTTCGGTTTGGTTTTCACTCTGAGGTTATTTTGATCTCATTAAAGAATAAAGTAGGACCAGTTGAAAATCGACATGTACAGATCACCTTCATGTGATTTTCATGCTGCACATTTCATGATTAATCTATGTCATTTGGTTGTATTGATATTAGTGATCATTGATGGGTTTAGTTATGATTGATATAACGAAAACCGCTTTGGTTCTATATATTGATATAACTAATGGACGAGATAGTGATATGTCCAAGGTTTATAATGGCAAATTTTGAGCTCATTAAGTCTAGCACATTTTGTCAGGATACATATGTGACCAGTGGGAGATTGTTAGAAATTTTGGGTCACACATGTAATATTTAAATGTGTTAGGGCCATTATAAGAGTCTTGACTCTTCATGAAAGGGCATGAACTCATTATATAAAAGGTTATGGTCCCCAAGTCATATGCAACCAGTTTTCTTTTCTAACATCCCGTCATTAGAAAGGAGAGGCTCTTTATGGTTTAAGAGGAATTGTGCATGCTTGACTTGGAAGACCAAGAACCACAAGTTCTCCATTATTCTCCATGGATTCGGGTACGCTTCCGCTATTGTCTTTCTTTCTATATTCTTGATGATTGAACATGACTTGTCTTGATTTGATGATGGTTTTCATCTTTAAGTTTCTCCCGTAAAGTTTTTCCAACAGTGATTAGTCGATAGTGTAAAAAACTTTACTCTAACTATGCATAACAATTAAATTCTACAAGTAAATCGGCTAACTTCAAACTCTCTATTTGTCTTGAACCAAGATAGCCTATAGTCAAGGTCGGGCAACCTCCCCATTTCTTCGTGGATAAAATTTCTCTAAAGTGGGTAATAATATAAGGTGAGAAAGTAAGGATGTATCAACCATTAATCAATTAAAGTAAATTGAGATCTTGATATACTTTAACTAATCAAGAGTAAATATATGTTTACTTTCTCACTTTATACTTTTACTTATTTTAAATGAGCCTAAATCTCAACTTCCTGACAACTACTCTTCGTTAATATAAGTACACGCCATGTATATATTCAACTTGAGTGTCGGAGTATTTGCAGATGCCTGCCTCTAGCATGGATTGGACCTTCATTGACGACTGATTGAAAGCCCTCAACTAAATCGTCCTAATTAGGTATGGGAATAGGACAGACCGCTTGTCGAGGCCCTATGGCCTAACATATTAAACAAAAAAATCCGGTTAAGGCTTTTTAAAAAGCCTATATAGCTAAAAATATTTGAAAGTAAATGCATATTGGCCTATTTAAATGTAAAGACATACTTGCCTATTTATTTGTGAAAACCTAGTGACCTATTTATCAGTATAGACCTACCTGCCTATATTATTAGAGGTTTAATTTACAAGCTTATTAACAAGTGAAGGTCTATGGCTCATTTATAGGTTGAGGCATATTCAAAGACATTGTTGAAAAATAAGCCTTTAAATAGGCTCCAAACCATGTTTTGAAGTAGATCAGACTCAGGCTTTAAAAATTAACCTATATCAAACTAATAGGCTAGACTCGGACATTAAAATTGGAACGCAGGTCAGACCCATTTATGCAGGGCCTAGCTCGGCCTAACCTATACTCAACACCAGTCCCAATCCACTATCTGAAGACACTTTTCCCATAATTTTATATATCATCATATGGTGCCAACATTAAAAGAAGTGGGAGTAACTATTGCAACCAGGCATAATCATAATTTAAACGAAATTGGGAGCTGCGGAAGTGCTTTACAGTATGCCAGGTCCTTGTGTATAGTTAGAAGAGTGATAGGTGAGTGCATACTCCATATAGAACCACGCTTTGTTCCATATAAGGAAATATTCTTCCATTCCTAAATCTCCTTCACCCTTGCAACGACCTACACAACACAGTAGAAACGGTAACAAGAGAAAAAATTATAGTCATACCAATAAAATTTTAACCACACAAAAATAGTATATTTCATTTAAATCAGGATCCTCTTCTGCCGTGGAAATAAGAAGAAACATATACAATGAATCTCAACCTTATATTTAAACTGAAGCTTAATTCTTACTTTTCTATGAAGCTTAATTATTTTATTTTAAAATAGATCCGTTTGATATAGATGTAATGTTAAGATTGTATGCAGTTTTCCAACAAGTGTATTGGAAGTCTCACATTGTTTGTCTCGAATATTGAGATATGATTTATATATCTGTTGGACAATTTTACTTAATACCAATTGAATTGGTTTTCAAATGAAATCTAACAACCCAATCCATTCATTTGACTACTAAACTTAACCCGTTGGTAAGTTTAGATATTCAAAGTCCTTTTAAAAAAAAATTAGCTGTCTATTGGCACATTATCTCCATTTCTTGTATTAATTCTTGCCGATTTATAAAGCATTTAAATTGATGATCGTGTTTGTGAGTTGTGAGAGAAGGCTCCATATAGAGAGACAGTCATGAATATGATTCCATGCTTAAGTACATACATTTCATGATTGGGAAGGGTTCGTGGAGTCTAGCCAATGAGATAGTGGTGGGGAAGAATGGTGTTATGACCCCAGGAGAAAAAGACTTCATCCTAATCAAGTTCAAGGTCAACCATGGTTATATATGCATGTTTGCCTATCTCCCTTTTGCACTACCCTTTGCAATAATCAATTAAGTACAAGAGGGAATGAGATGTCTGCATGGGATAGGTCGAATCCTACTGTTGTCAATAAGAAATTGTGGAAATGTAATGCTATATTTCCCCATCCAAAGGGGTGTAAGCGATTTTGTTGTATATTCCTAAGTTTTATTTGTTGTTTTCTTCTCTCATCCACAAGAGTAAAGCATTTACGTTGGCAGCTACTATATATATAATTGACCACACAAGGCAATATCTGAACTAGATCATCAATAATAGCATTAGGAATTTGAAACTATGATCTCAGCTGAGTTTTGTCATGAATTTTTTAAAGGAGAATTGCTGCAAAGCTAAGATAAGATTTCATACAAATTGCAAATCGATTCATACTAGCTTTCACCAAATTTTTACATCTTGATTTGATTTCATATCCAAATAATCCAATTTCTTCCAAATATACAATTTATATGTATAAATTAAGTACAGTAAAGGGAGTGTATTTTATTTAGGAGTGACAATGGATAGGGTCTGGCACAATATTAAAGTATTGGCTAAAATACCATTTTGGTCCCTTAACTTATTTTTTGAATTCAGTTTGGTCCCTTAACTTCTAAAATGTTCAATTTGGTTCCTTAACTTATTTTTTATATTCAGTTTGGTCCCTTAACTTTTAAAAAATTTAATTTGGTCCCTTAATTTGTGTCTGTTAACCTAAGTTAGTCGTCTCTGTCAATGAGTCAGTAACAGTGTTAACTTTTTGAGGATCGGGTTGAAACTCGCTAACAATTTAAAGGACCAATTTGAATCTCATTAACAATTAAAATGACCAATTTGAAACAAGTTAACAATTTAAATGACCAATTTGAAACTCATTTAAAACATAAGGGACCAAATTGAAACTCATTTAACACTGTTACGGACTTTATTGACTGAGATGACTAACTTGGGTCAACAAAGACAAATTAAGGGGACCAAATTGAACCTTTTAAAAGTTAAGAGACCAAATTAAATCTAAAAAATAAATTAAGGGACCAAAATGGTATTTTAACCTAAAGTATTCATCCCAATACCCACATTTTAGAGAAAGACTGGTACCCGTCCTTATATAAATAGCAACTTTAATGTTCCTTCTCATATCCTCTAGGTAGCTACAAACTCAGACCCACATTACCCACATTTAGTTAAATAGAATACATGTTGATCCTTTAGTGTCTCTTTGTTTGGCAAATTAGTAAAATAATAATCCTATTTGGCTTAAATAAGCTTTTGATCCCTGAAAAGTTTCTGTTTTTTGATTTTAGTCCTCTTACTTTTTTTTCATAGGTTTTCATCCCTACTTTTTTCAAAGTTTAGGAATTAGTCCCCGCCATCAACCGGTTCCATTTTCTGTTGACGTGGCTAACAGAATGCCACGTCAGCAATGTCACGTCATCCACGTGGCGTTAAGTTTGCCACGTCAGCAAGGACTATTTCCAAAAAAATTGAAAATACAGGGACTAAAACCAAAATTTGTGAACTTTGGAGGGACTAAAAACTTATTTTAACAAAAAACTATTCTCAGAGTAATCAAACTGGAATAAGAAATTACCTTGATACCCTTGAGTACTAGAAATCATACCAGATGAAGGGATTTGTCAATTTGAAACTTGTGTGCCTAATGTATGACTTCTTTCTATTTTCTAGTCAAATTTTGGAGCAAGTCAGACAAAAATAAGAAATTATCTCGGTACCCTTCAGTATTAGATATATCATACAAAATGAAGAAATTTAACAATTTTAACCATGTGGTCCATAATGTATGAATTTGTTTATATTTTCTTACCAAATTTCATAGCAAGTCGTTCAGGAAAAGGAAATTAGCTCGGTATCCCTGTACTAAAAATCATACCAGATGAAGGAATTTGACAATTTAAACCATGACAAAACTTGGCTAGAAAATAGAAACAAATCATATATTAGAGCCATAGGTTTCAAATTTATTGGAACCAAAGTGATTTTGGTTAAATAATCTCTTAAGTTTTGATATTAAAAGGTTAAATTTGTATGGCAAAGTTGTGTTAAAGGACTAACTCGTCTATTCTAGCTTGCAGAATTGTCCTAAGTATAGCTAGACTAGGAAACTGAGTATATGTTTCATAAAATAGCTTTAAGAGAATATTCAGGGATATCGAGGTAGTTTCTTGTCCCTGTACGATTTGGTGTGAAAAATGGCTGGAAAATAGTTTTTTTGTTAAAATAAGTTTTTAGTCCCTCCAAAGTTCACAAATTTTGGTTTTAGTCCCTATAATTTCAATTTTTTTTGGAAATAATCTCTACTGACGTTGCAAACTTAACGCTATGTAGATGACGTGGCATTGCTAACGTGGCCTCCGTTAGTCACGTCAGCAGATAACGGAGGGGAGTTGACAGCGGGGACTAATTCTTAAACTTTGGAAAAAGTGAGGATGAAAACTTATGAAAAAAAAGTAAGAGAACTAAAACCAAAAAATGAGAATTTTTCGGGGATAAAAAACTTATTTAAGCCATCCTATTTTAATATTAAAATGAACTGTAAAAAGTCGATAAAACAAAGAGCGTTAATTTAAAAATACAACATCCAATTCTATTAAAAAAAATAGTATCCACTCTTTTTGGGCTTTAGCCCCTCTTGTCTACCAAAAAAAATATGGAAAGATATTTCAAATCCTATTTATAAAACATAACAAATAGAAGAATGTGAGCATGAGACAGGATGAGTAGTATATTTCATTTTCATAGATTTTTGCAAGTAAATACTCAAGACAAACATCATCATCCTCATTTAATATGTAAAGTTTATACACATTGCAGGTAATTTCTGTGGGCATCCATTGGATCCAATTGTCATTCCTAATCATATCATACAAGCAATATATGGATAGAGTTTAAAATTTTTTTCCCGCAAAGATTAAGTAGCAATTACTAAGGACCTATTTGCTTTTTTCCAATTTTCTGCTTTCATTTCTTGTTTTCATAAATAATTACAAAACTGTCACTTTGTTTTTATTTTGTTTCCTATATCAAAAGATTTGTATAGGAAACAGTGAAAACTGGAAAAAAAAAAAACAAAAAAAAAAACATTGTTTTCAGTGTTTCTATACAAATTTCTGAAAAACAGGAAACAGAATGAAAACAAGATGCCAATTTTATAATTTTTTCTGAAAATAGAAAATAAAAATAGAAAACTAGAAACGAAGCAAACATACCCTAAGTTTGCTAAACTCATGTTATTTAGACAAGTGGATTAAAAATATTGAGCAGTTCGATGTAAAAGCAACAAAGAAGGCAATTATGTTGGAACCTAGCCTTGCATACACACTCACAGATTCACTCACACTCGTATAAAGAGAATAGAAGCAACAAGAAAGAATAAAAGAAAGAGAGAATAAGAGAGAAAGGAATTTTTCACTGTAATACTTCTTTATTCACCACACTATGATCACACTTTACAATTGTATTCACTTACACTTTACACATGCACCATAGTCTATTTATAGACTCACAATACAACTAACTGATTATATCCATCCAAGCTATCTAACTAACACCTTAACCACCTAACAAACTAACTGAATTAACACAATTTCAACACACCCCCTTTAATTCAGTTCAGATTAAAGGAGTAATGATATGCTAATTGCATCACTATGAAAGGCTAGCATCCCAACTAGGTTGGCACCCTAGCCTCCATCATTCATTTGTAGCATATCATTTTGGTGCCAATTCAGAAAGTTCAAACACTGATAGCTTGGTTCTAAATTCTCTAAATTTTTCTGACTTTACTGCTTTAGTCAGTATATCTGCCACTTGGTCATCAGTTCTGCAGTACTTTAACTGCAGTCTTCCCTTGCCTACTTGATCTCTCAAGAAGTGAAACCTTGTCTCTATATGTTTACTCCTACCATGTGCTATAGGATGCTTAGCTAAGTTGATTGCAGACTTGTTATCAACCATTAGAGTCACAGCACTTGAGTCTTTTACCTTCAGCTCCTGCATCAATGTGTCTAACCATAAGGCTTGACAAGCACCCATAGAGGCAGCCACATACTCAGCTTCACAAGAGGACAATGCAACAATCGATTCCTTCTTTGAGCTCCAAGAAATTGGGGTGTTTCCAATCATGAAAACATACCCTGCTGTACTCTTTCTATCCTCCTTGTCACCACACCAATCTGCATCAGTGTATCCAGTTAGCTCAACCTCATTTGTCCTGTCATTCCCATTTGCAAATAGAACTCCCCATTTTATGGTGCCCTTCACATATCTCATTATCCTCTTTGCTGCCAACAGATGTGAGATTCTTGGTTTGTCCATGAACCTACTAATCAGTCCAACACTGTAAGCTAGATCAGGCCTCGAATTGCATAAGTATCTGAGAGATCCTACAATTTGTCTGAATAAAGTGGCATCTACTAGTTCCTCATTCCCTTCCTTCTCAAGCATCAACCCTGTCTCTGCAGGTGTCACAGCTGCATTGCAGTCAAGCATCTTGAATCTTCTCAACAAGTCAGTGGCATACTTGTGTTGATGCATCACTATTCCCTTATGTGTCTTTACAAACTCAATTCCAAGGAAATAGGATAAGGAACCTAGATCTGTCATTTCGAATTCTCTCATCATTTTCTTCTTGAATGCAGCAATCTCAGTCTCATTGCTACCAGTAATCAAGAGATCATCCACATATAAACACACTATCAAGAGATCATCTGCATTGGATGTTCTAACATACACTCCATGCTCAGAGGTGCATTTTAGAAATCCAATCTGTATCATAAAGCTGTCTATCCTTTTGTTCCAGGCTCTTGGAGCTTGTTTCAAGCCATACAAGGCTTTCCTCAGTCTAAGCACCTTATTTTCCTGCCCTTTTATCACAAATCCAGGAGGTTGTGCAACATATACCTCCTCATCAAGTGGCCCATTTAGAAATGCTGACTTTACATCTAACTGATGCAAAGTCCAATCCTTTATGCTAGCAAGAGCTACTACCAGCCTGATTGTTTCCATTCTGGCCACTGGTGCATAGACTTCACCATAATCTACTCCAGCTTTTTGTTGAAAACCTTTGGCCACAAGCCTGGCCTTGTGCTTGATCACTTCACCCTTGGGATTTACTTTCACCTTGTAAACCCATTTTACAGCTATAGGCTTCTTCAGAGTAGGTAGAGACACAAGTTCCCAAGTCCTGTTCTTTTCAATTGACATCAACTCATCCTCCATGGCACTGATCCATTTAGGATCTTGGATTGCTTCTTCAAACCTTACTGGTTCAGCTTCTGCTAGAAGAGCAAAGTGAACTAAATCTCCTTCTGAATTTACAGCACTGTCAGTCACCATCTCATAGTCCTGCAGCCTCAATGGAACCTGTCTTTGTCTTTGAGGTCTTCCTGTTCCTGGAGTGAATTCAGTTTCAGCATCTGTGTTTGTTGTGTCAGTGTTGAGATCTATCATCATCTTAGTTCCCTGACCTTCTAAGTTCAATTCCCAGTTCCAGCTTCTTAATTCATCAGTAACAACATCCCTGCTTATCACAATCTGCTTGCTTCTGGGATTGAACAGCTTGTAGCCACCTGTTGAGTGATAGCCTACAAGAATCAGCTGCTCTCCCTTGTCATCTAGCTTTTTTCTCAGCTGGTCTGGCACATGTCTGTAGCAAATTGAGCCAAAGACCCTTAGATGTGAAACATCAGGCCTCTTTCCACTCCATGCTTCTTCAGGAGTCACTTCATTCAGTTTCTTGGTTGGACATCTGTTCAATATGTATGCTGCTGTTGAGGCTGCTTCACCCCATAGATAGCTAGGCATTCTCTTGCTTTTTAGCATGCTTCTCACCATATTCATTATTGTCCTGTTCTTTCTTTCTGCAATGCCATTATGCTGGGGAGTATATGGAGGTGTAATTTCATGTATTATGCCCTCTGCATCACAAAACTGTTGGAACTCATCTGATACATATTCACCACCACCATCTGTCCTGATCACCTTAAGGTCCTGGCCACTTTGTTTCTCAACAAGAAGCTTAAATTTCTTAAAAACATCAAACACATCACTCTTCCTTTTGATCAGATAAATCCACAGTCTCCTAGTCCTATCATCAATAAAGGAGACAAAGTATTTATTACCTCCAAGTGTCTCAGTTTGGAAAGGACCACACACATCTGAATAGACAATTTCAAGCTTGCTTCTTGATCTGATTGACATTTGTTGTTTGAAAGTACTCCTTGGTTGCTTGCACTCTAAGCATTCTTCACAGATCTCACTAGGCACTTGTATATGAGGCAAGCCATGAACCATGTGGAGCCTGTGCAACAGATTTAGATCCCTGAAGTTCAAGTGTCCAAATCTGTAATGCCAAAGCCATTCCTCCCTATTCTCTGCTGAAACTAGGCATTTGTGTTCCAGAACTTGAATTCCTATTTTGAAAATCCTGTTCTTGGATAAAGGGGCCTTAAGGATCAACCTTTTAGTCTCATCATATAGCTTCAGCTCACAATCTTCCATCTTCATCATATATCCTTTCTCTAACAATTGACCAAGACTTAAGAGATTATTCTTCATACCTGGCACATAGAGCACATCAGTGATGAATGACTGTCTGCCATCCTTTCTTTTGATCAAGACTTGACCAATTCCTTCAGCTGCAAGTGTCCTATTATCAGCAAACTTGACCTTGCTTTTGACTGAATCATCAAACTTCAAGAACCAATCTCTTCTCCCTGTCATGTGAGTGGAACAGCCTGTGTCTAAGTACCAGTAATCTTTGGTACTTTCTTCTTCTTGTTTGGTGGTGGCTAGCAACAGGATTTGCTCAGTTTCATCCTCTTCTTCATGTGCTAGTTGTGCTTCATCATCTCTGGACTCTTTTTTGCTCCAGCATTCATCAGCAAAGTGTCCCCATTTAAAGCAATTATAGCACTGAATATTGCTCTTATCAAATCTACCACCCTGTTGTCTTTTGCCTCCTCTTCCCCGAGAGCCTCCACCACCTCCTCTTCTATTGCCTTGGTCACTGTTTCTTTGGTCAGGATTCCTCCTTTCACTGTTCTGATGGTTCTTGCCTCTATTTGCTTTCCACTTCCCTTTGCCCCTTCTACCTCGATTGTTGTCTCTGGAGTCTTTAAAGACAGACTGAGCCTGCAGCACCTGCTCAGTAGGTTTTACACCACTTCTTGAACTTCTTTCATTGTCTCTTTGTTCCTGAGCTTCAAAGGCAGCCTGTAGCTCCTCAATCTTTAGGTTATCAAGATCCTTTGAGGCTTCGATTGATACTACTATATGATCAAATCTTGAGGGTAGTGATCTCAAGATCTTCTCAATAATCTGCTGATTAGTTAAAGTTTCTCCACAATTCTTCATCTGATTTGTGATAGTTGTTACCTTATTGAAGAAGGCACCAACTCCCTCATTGTTGTCCATCTCCATTAGCTCATATTGTCTCCTCAATGTTTGAAGCTTGACCTTCTTGGTCTTGTCTGCACCAGCACATGCCTTTGCAAGAATATCCCATGCTTCTTTAGCTGTAGAAGCCATGGATATCTTCTCAAAATGCACAGGGTCAACACATTGATGGAGTATAAACTGAGCTTTGTAATCCTTCTTCTTGTCTTCCTTGTATGTTTCTTTCTCATCTTCTGTGGCATTCCTTCCAGGTTCTTCAATGCCGATTGTCATGGCTTCCCACACTTCCTGAAAACCACAGATTGCTCTTATCTGTGTGCACCATTTGTCATAATTCTTTCCATCGAGTATGGGCAAATTCGCAGGGAAATGACCACTCAAAGTAGCCATTGAAATGCACCAAAGAATTGCAGCAAGAACACGAGTTCCAGGATCAACAAGCTCTAGATACCAATTGTTGGAACCTAGCCTTGCATACACACTCACAGATTCACTCACACTCGTATAAAGAGAATAGAAGCAACAAGAAAGAATAAAAGAAAGAGAGAATAAGAGAGAAAGGAATTTTTCACTGTAATACTTCTTTATTCACCACACTATGATCACACTTTACAATTGTATTCACTTACACTTTACACATGCACCATAGTCTATTTATAGACTCACAATACAACTAACTGATTATATCCATCCAAGCTATCTAACTAACACCTTAACCACCTAACAAACTAACTGAATTAACACAATTTCAACAAATTAAAATCAGATTCAACGCGTGAGGTGAGTTTTATAATAGATGAGCGTGGGGCTTGGGTTTTACTTGTGTTCAATCAGCTAATTCTCTACTTCTCTGTAATTAAGCGAATTCCTTTTATAGATCAATCACCTCTACTAATTTTGTTAGCAATCAATGGTCATGAAGTTACTAATAGTATATTCCCTAACTAAGTCCCTTATTTGGTCATCTAAAGACTTAGTTAAGCAAAGCATCAAGAACAAATATGTTTGGTAATTCAATAACTAATTGAAAGTGAGGACTTGCAGTTTGATCATTCAACAATTTTGAACCCAGGCTTCACTCCAAAGGAGTATCTTGTCCCAGATGTGCTCTTCAGAGATTGCATCTGGGCAACCCAGATATGGCAATGTTCTCCTCTTGGAATTCGCTTCAACCAACCCGCAGAGGAACCTTTCTCCAATCGGCTCACATCATTCATTCTACTGTTGAACTTTGCGCCTCTATCATCTTTGGAATCTGGATTGCAAGGAATAGGTGTTGTTTTGAAGACACCCAAATCGTTGCTCATGATACGGTGCAGAAGGCGTGTTCAAACCTACAAGAATACAAATCCATCAATGAAATTGAAGCAAACGAGAAAGGAAATCGGGAAATAAGATGGATTCGATCTAGCCCCAATTTCTTCAAGCTTAATACAGATGCTGCTCTTGGAGATTCAGGGTTCTGGGGGATATGAGCAATAATTCGAAATGATGAAAGGCTGGTCATGGCTTCTGCGACGGGGCGAGTTCCTTGCTTAAATGGATGAAGATGACTTTGGAGTAGGTTGTTCACTGACCGAATTGGATCGATTTTGAGTTAAAAAATCATCTGATCCAATGATGAAAATAATATATGGTTTGGATTGAATCGATTTGCTTCCTTGAAAAAATCTGATCCAATCCAATCCAATACGGTTTGGATTGGATTGGATAATTCGCTTTTTGGCATACTTTATTTTTTTTTTATGTCAAGTGTCCTTTCTACTTATTTATAATAGTGGATAAAGGATAATTTTTATTTAAGGAAGCTAGTTTAGGGTGTCAAATATCTTTTTTAACACCCCTCTATACTAGAACAATAGAACATTTATTAAAGCCAGCAACTATTTGTTACTTATCAACGGTTATTTGTGAGAAAAATTTTAGAGAATTATTGACAAATTATTGGGAGTTTGAGAAAAAAATAATTATTGATATTTTTTAACATGTTTTTTTTTGTTAAATATTCTTTTATGTTAATTTTATATATCTACTCTCACTTATCCTATTTTTTCCTTGAATCGGCTACAAATAAATTATAGCTAGTTATTTTTCAAATTACTTAATTGATTTTTTATTTTTCATATTTACTCAATCAAGTATATATATGTTATGCATCAAAACTTTTAGCAAAATATAACTTCAAGACATTAACATTTATTCTAAATAATCTCATATATGTCATTCCAACAAAAATATTAAAGAGAATAAAGGTCATCAACGTATGAAAAACAATGTTTAAGTATGGGTAATGCTATAATTTCAAAAATAATACTACATGTCTATAGTAGATTAGTTTGGTTGGATGTCACTATGAGATCCAAAATCCGATCCCATCCAATGAAGGAAAAGCGGTTTTTTCGATTTTCGATTTTCGATTTTTCGATTCGATTTTTGCAGTTTGGATTGATGAACATCCTTACTTTGGAGTGTCTCCTTTTCAAGTTAGAGGTTGATGCTCAAGTGGTGATTACTGCTCTCTTGGGCCAGTCAAACCCAAAGGATACATGGGCTCTATAGTTGATGATTGTAAGGCTATGAAAGCCCAATTTGAATCTATTTCTTTTTCTCATATAGGAAGGAAGGGTAATCACGCTGCCCACCATCTGGCCAAAAGTTTGGTACCATCTAGCCAAAAGTTTGGTTAGAAGAATTCCCGGATGTAATTGCTTCATGTATTTCTTCGGACCTTGGTTGATATGATCCTAGAAAGAAACATATATAAATTGGTAGTCATCAATTTTTTTTTTTGTTCCCTAGGATATCTAATCCCTCGAGCCATTTGGTAGTTATCATTGGTCCTGAATCTTAAATAAAAATTGGTTTTTTCTGTAAAAAAAAAATTCAACAATTTTGAACCCGATTTGTCCTATATATCCTTTAACTAATTGTGGATGGTCACCCGTCAATCAATTGACTAAAACATATTAAAGTTGAAAGTCTTAACATGAAATAAGTGCAATAGAACAAAACCTTACGAAGAAACATGAATTGTTTTTTTTTTTTTTTTATCGAATCAAAACACAAGTTCCACCATAACACTAACTATGGAACTTAGTCCCACATAATTAAATTAAAAGCGAGTCCTAAATTAGAACCCATGAAAGCATCCAGATAGGAGGGGAAAATAAAGGATTAAGGAATAAAACCCATTTTACAATTACAAGTGGTAGAATCCCAAAATCGTCTATAACCGCTCATTCTTTCATTTCGTGGCGAACCCTGTCCCCAATTATTACAAGTGTCCCCTTTTTTTTTTTATAAAATAATGTGATAATATATAAATGATTGATAATATAAAATTCTCACACTAACAATATATTATAATTAAATGGTTTTCAAATACCGTGCGTCGTAGGATAAACCAGAGAGTGAGACCAAAATGCGCAGAAAGGGGCATTCAAGACTGACCATTAAGGAAAGAGTTGAGATAAACTGAGGAAAATAAAGAACAAGCACTCCGAGTATTGGCCCAACCCATAACCCTTTGAGAACTATCAAATCCAAGAAAGTCACGATCATTGGTGAGCCCAGCTCAGTATGTGAATATATGGAATTATGAGGGATCATTCGCCCATTAGCTCCACATTTTTTATCTTACTTATTTACATATTTTACATGACCACACGATCATGAGTAATGATATTTGAATATAAAAATGATATCCAACATCATATAAAAATACTTATCCCTATTTATTTATTATTTTTTTTCTTTATTATGTATTTCATCACTCTTAAGATACTTATAAGTTCTACGGTGTCTATACAAACTATCTAAATTACATGTTCAAATATCTTTACTATCGTGCTTCGCATTTAATGATGACCGTGATCCTGTCCCCATGTCTCGTGTTGTTCAAATTCAATTATTAATAATAATAATGCAAGGGAAAGTTACAAAATTAAAATTCCAGGAAAAAAACAAACCGTGTTTTGTATGGATTTTACATTTTAAAGTAGGTGAAATTCTAAAGTAAATAGTTATTCATCATTAATTAGTTAAATAGATATAGATCATCTCAACCAACTAAATGACATAGGAGTATTATAAGGGTGGATAATTCTTTACTTTGATCTCATTTTAAAACTTCACTCATTCTAGAGAAGTTAAATCCAATCTATTTGGTACCGATAGACGAATGGTGTTGTTTTATTAATAAATATCACTGACTTTTGAACTTTTTTATATTCAATAAAAATTAAAATGTAACTGAATAACTTTCGGTATACTATTGACTTATCACTTATTTATCAGGCATTGAGAAATCACGTGTTTTGTTTGTATTTATTTATGTTTAATTGAATGAGTTTAAATTAGGGGTGGATATGTACCATTATGCGTGTTATTATTATTTTATACAAAAAAATAAAAAATTCTCATATTTTGATGTCTAATCCTTTTTCAAGAATATCCTAATTAACTACTCATTTATACAAAGTTAAAGGTACGATTATGAATAATTTTATTATCTATTTAGATATTTAAATAAAAATAAAAATTGAAACAATCTTGATTATTATTATTTAGTTTTTTGCTGAAATTGATTATTATTTATTTCAATCTTAATAAAAAAGTGAACTGCCAGACTTTCATAAAAAATAAAAAAATAAAAAGTAAATTGACAGACGGATTACCACCAACATGCTAATTTTCACGCCTAAACTCATACCTTTGTTATCTTGTTAGATTCTTGTTAGTTTGTTTGCGGCAAGGTTGGCAATGGGGAAGGGTTTTGCCTTCCTCAATCCCATTCCCTTCCACTTCGAGTTTAGAAAATAGATCTACATCCCTACCTCTAGTCGGGGTCGGGTTTTCCCGTAGGTCCCCGACTCCATCAATGAATAGTCAAATTTAAAAATTATTTTGCTTTAATTGAAACTAACAACTCAAAATTTGTACTTCCAAAAAATAAATAAATAAAACATTCACGCAATTAAAACAATCAACAAAAAACTAGGACTTAATTTTCTTATAGCTACAAATTAAAAAGAAACAAATGTTTTAGAAGCACTTCACTATTCTTCAAATAACAATGATAATATCAAAATATCATAATAAAAGCACAATCAAGTGTTTTGTAATTTTTTTAAAAAAGTACCATTTTCTACAGAAGAGTAAAGATATTTGGACACACAATTTAAACACCTTGTACAGACACCGTAAAGCTTATGAGTGTATTGGGAGTGATGAAATACATGATGAGAGAGAAGAAAACAATAAATAAGTGAGGAGGAATACTTTTATACGGTGTTGGACACCATTTTTGTTTCCAAATATCATTACTCTATATAGAATGGAACATTTCAATCAAAACAAATCCAATACCCTACATAGATGTATGAGAATATTATTATAATTACATAAACAACATAGCGGATTCGGGTTCGAGGTGAGGCGGGTATCTGTATTCCCATTCACGTCCCCGTTCTGAGTCAAAGCGGGTTTCCCCCGTCAAAATCGGGATGAGTTCGGGTCGATACCCCCGGGTTCGGGTCTCATTGTCATGCCTGATTTGCGGCTCCTTATTGGTTTGTAGGCTTTGGTTTCATTTGTTGGTGGTGTGATCCTGTGGTGTGTAACTTGTAACTCTCATGCTATTCTTTGGAGGGGCTGTTTTTAATTAGTTATTTGTTCAACCAATAAGCTATTCAGAATTTTAGGATAGGTTTTGGTTGAATAGTTAGCTTGATTTCAACTTCTCAGCTTTTGTTTACCCCTTTATTTATACATGAGTTACCTCTTATATTCATTATATCTATATATCTTTGCTTACAAAAAAAAAAAAAAAAGATTTGCATAATGCATTTATTGTAAATGTTCAGGCCTATATCTTTATGATTAGCCCTTCAATGTATTCTTTAAATTATATGAGTTGGGATACCCTTTATACTTGATTTTGACATAATTTATCTTATCCTAAAAAAATATGTTAATTTTAATCATAATATTTAAAGGTTAAACAAAGTTATGGTTCTTATAGTTTTACATGTTTATCATTTAATAATCTGCATAGCTCTTTTCCTTGATTTAGTTTCTATATTTACCCAAAAAAAAAAAATGCGTGCGCCAAGTTCTTCTTAAAACTCAGTCAATAGTCGAAGACTAATCTTTTTTAAGGAGTAGAGATCATCGAAGTGGGATTTGCCTCTTCCAATAAAACATTTTTTCATACACACAACAAGAATCGAACCCCTGACAACATACTTAAGGAACCCAATTATCTATCAATTATGTTGCACCTTTTTTTTTTTTGTAACCATGATATAGGTACGAAGTATCCACCAGCAGTGACTAATCTTCGTCGGGGAACCTGTTGGGCACACAAAGTGGGTTCTCCCCTCCCAACCAGGTTTTCTCCATACACAAGAATCAGGATTCGAACCCCTGATCACTTGTTTAAGATGTCCAAGTCCCTTATCACTTGGACCAACCACATGTTGGTATGTTGGACCTTGTTGATACAATTTTTTTTAAATAATCCCGATGTAACTTATAGTCTTATACCATAGTTAATGAACTAATCCAATTAATATTCCTTCATCTAGTTTCTATTCTTATAGGTGTTTAATAAAGTTTAAAAATGGGAATTCGTTCCAATATAGAGCCTGTTTGTTATTGCTTATTTTGTTAAAAAAAAATCATTTTTTTAACCATAAAATGATTTTTTTTTTTATGTTTTTAGTGTGTTTGTTTTTGCTTCTGAAAATAATCAGAAGCAGAAAAAAATCATTTTTGGGGTTAAAATGAAAAGCAGCTTTGAGTTGCTTCTGGAAAAAAATCAGTTTTTATAACTAACTACTTTAAAAAAAATTTGATTTTTATGATTGTAAACAAACATAAATCTGCTTCTGCTTTTTTTTAAAAATCTCTAAAAATAATCACTAAATTATTTTGTAACAAAATCAATTATTTTTTAGTCTTGAACAAACGGGCCCATAATATATTTGTTTCTATAGGCGTTCCTTTTTTCTGTAGAGTTAGTTGCTTCTCTTTAATAAAACAATAATGGTATAAAATATTTTTCAAAAAATATATATATAGAGAGAGAGACTTACTTGAAATAAATTGTAAAGTATAAAAAAAATTAAAATTCTTTATGTTTAGCATATTTTTTTTTTACACCTTGTTTTTTGCCTATTAAAAATATAGTAAAATAAAACAATAATAATGACCCCTATACTTATTTAATGATATACAACAATTCCTAGTAAGAGAGTGTTTACCCAAACAACTATATTTTTTTTTTTCAGTGAAAGCTAATATATTTGAGTAAGCTGATTAAATTTTAAAACAATTATTTGTATAAGAAAAAAGTTATTTTTACATAAGCTATAAATTTAAAACTTATTAAAAAGTTGTTAGATTATTTATTTATTTGGTAAAAATTTGTTAGATTATTTTAAATCAATAACATTCCCACAATTTCACTCCTGCAAAACTAACTATATATCTAATAAATATTACTAAATTATATAAATAAATTCATACATTTTTTTTTCAATTTACTATATTAAAGTGATTTTTATACACAATACAAATGGAATAAATTATATTAAAAATATTTTTCGACAAATACATTAAATATAAATATTTTAATTATAACCAATTATTATTATAATCGATAATGCGTACAATTGATTAATAAAATAATTAATTTTTGAAAGCTAAAAGTTACGCTATCACGTCGCCCAGTTCAGTTTCTTTTTTCACCAAATCATGTGTATGCCTATTCAATTTATTCATGCAAACAAGTAATTCCTCCTGTTTATATTATAAATAAAAAATTAATGAAATATATATATATATATATATATATATATATATTAATTAAGGTGATTAATTAATCTCATTGAATCTGGTAAAATATTAGGTTTGTTACTTAAATTATCCTTCATCTAAAACTTCAATCTTTAATAAATGAGTCATTGGAATTTGTATTAAATGAATGATATTTTGGGGATAATGTCATTAAATGAGTCATTGGAAAATAAAATTTGCTTATATATTGGACCAAAAGTCTTGAGTCGTTTTTGCTTATATATCGGACTGGAGGGAGTATAACAGAAACGGTAACTATTTATCATGAAATTAAAACGTGTAAAATGTGATTGTGAAAAAAAAAAAAAAACATGTAAAATGCGGAAACGAATATAGCAGTAGCAGGGGCGGGGGGGGGGGGGGGGGGGTGGGGGGGTAGATGAAGAAAAAAAATGTAAATGATTCTAATTAAAATCAAAATCATTTTTTCGTTACCAACGTGTGTTTGATCCAAGTGGTAATGAACTTGTCCCCCTTAAGTAAGTGGTCAAGGGTTCGATCCCTGACTTTTTCGTATAGAGAAAATCTGGTTGGGAGATGTCAGTCCTTCAATATCGTCCAGTACTTTGATGGATTAGTATCTGCAGTTGTGTGCATAGGATACCCTCGAAAAAAAAGAATCATTTTTTCGTTATATCATTTTCTTACGCGTGATCGAATATGCTCCAAGGAGTCGCGGGACCAGTGTCGAAGACTCGAAAACAGTACAAAATTGCAATTAATAAGACGACTATTGTTTAATATTGTGGAAGGAGAAAATTTATTAAGGAGAGTAATGTGGAAGAGAATTCTTACAACTCTTATGTATTGTCTTTCTGTTTTTCTCTCTTCAAATAATTGTGTTACTCAAACATCCAGAATCAATATTCACGTATCCACACTCAAATCTATACAATACGTCTATTCTATCCCGATATATATAACATTTTCATATTCAGTTATCCCTGAACTTAATTATACTTTATATCATCATCATAACCACCATTGATTGATACAGACTACTTTTTCCTTTGCCTCTGCTTGCAAACAAGTATACACACCGAAAACGACAACTATTTATCATGAAGTTAAAACGTGTAAAATGGAAACGAATCTAGGAGGGAGAGGTTCAGTATAGGATACAAAAAAACAAAGATCGAATTCAGCAGTTAAATGATTCTCCAATTAATCTGAACCAGCATGAAGTTCATATAAAGCGACCGATCTCAGGGGATAGTGTCAAAAACCAATCCGAAACTTGCACGACGCATGGGACCGACGATGACACAAGGAGGTTTTCAAACTTTGTTTGACTTTGTCACTTTGTACGTAAGATAAGCTACCTATATACTCAACAAGTATATGGGTTTTATACTAGCTAGTTAATTAATTTTTGCCATTTTAATTTCCCCGGAAGGATTTGTGGTTGGGAAAATTCGAATTCACTCATTAATTCGTCACTGGACTATCGCCCCAGTGGCTCATGTAAATTATTTGTTACCCTTACCCTTAATATTCTTCACGTGATTCGCAATCTTTTAATGATTCAATTTGTGCACCACAAACCGCTTTGTCCATGACACTGATTTGGCAGTTTTCAAATTTCTCTTGGTATAAATATATCTCGATAATATTGTCAGATAAAAAAAAAAATCAAAGCTACTCATTTCTTCTATATTCTTTCTCCAAACACATACTTCAGAATGGCCATGGTTAAAGAAATAATGGGACAATCTATGGTGGAAGCATTTTGTTTATTTGACGCTTCAAAAGGGCTTTTACATCGTAAACGTTGCACTGATCAGAAGCACAAAACAATTTCCTTGTTCCCCATTTTCTCTTGTTCAGCTCTGACAGCACAAGAGCTGAAGACGGGGTTGCAACATGAGTATTCCAAGAGTGCCCTTGCTCTGAATCCGGTGACATTGGTGATCACGGGAAGTGTAACTATCAATAATAGTAAGGCTGCAGAGAAGGGGATGATGGCAAAGATGCTTCAACACTTTGATACCCTTCGTGGAAAAGGAATATTGGTCATGCAGTTAGTTAGCACTGAAATTGACCCCAGTAAGCATTTGCTAATCTTCCTCACATGAATAATTAATAATGTTCTTGTATTATTTATATTCTAAACGAGGTAAATAACAAATTATCAAACGTTATTCTTAAAAGTGTGATAAGGCATGGATTACACCAACTAGGGCTATGTTTGGCAAAAATAGCTGATAAGCTAGCTGATAGCTGATAAGCTAGCTGATAGCTGATAAGAGACTTTCCAATCTGTAACAAACATTATTCTTGTTTCACTAGATATTTTTTTATTTTCTTTTGGCTCCATGCAAACGCACGTTGTAAGAGACTTTCCAAACTGTAACATTTTTTTTAATAAAAAAGAGTAAATATGTTTTCGATTTATATAAAATTGGTAAAATTTGATTTTGGTCCCTATACAAATTTTATTCGCTTTTAGTCTCTACATTTAATAAAATTACTATGTTTAATCCCTCACCATGTATTAAAAAACACCATTTTTGTATTTTTTTTTTTAGGGACCAAAAATTAATAATTTTTTATACGGACTAAAATCAAATTTTACGAATTTTACGGGGATAAAAAATATATTTAACAAAAAAAGAACAAGTTGAAAACTATTTTATCTGATGAAATGGCAATGAAAATGTTGCATGTCTTCGGCGGATTTTGCAATGAAGTATCAAATAAGTGCCCCACCGGTGAATCAGTTTTCAGGTTTTCTTTTCAAGTTTTTTATTTTATTTTGTAAATTTCATTCCTACCACAACCGCCAACTGTCCCTCTACCAACCCATGCTCCGTCGCAGCCGCCATCACACCCACTCCCACCATTATCGGAGTCACCCTTATTGTTTTGATGGCTGCTGACGAGGGAGAAAGAAGGAACATTCACCTAGATTTGAGGGAATCGTCACCTATACCACGACTCCAACCAGTCCCCCTGCTGCCCCCACATTGGTGTTCCTTATTCTTGCCATTTGATCAAAGAGGACAAAGCCCTAATAAAAATTAGGGTTTCTTAATCTAATTACATTCCCAATTTCCTCCACAATGGAAGCAACTTTATCATCATCACCTTCCGATGGACCTTTCTTCATTACGCACCACTATCTCAATGGAGCAAGAAGAAGGCGATTAGGGATGCGACTCTGCAATGGGGTGGTGTTGAAGCGGCGGATCTACACGACGTGGCTCACAACTATAGCGGCAGTGGGTCATGGCTAGCTATGTCGTGGTGGTCCTAGGCAGAGCTAGAACGGAGGTGGTTGTGGATGGGCTGGATTCATGATTTTCTAGCTATGTGACGATGGTGATGATTGGATTTCTAGTCCGCGTGGCAAAAGCAAGATTTGGTGGAGACAGCATGGTGGGTGGTTGGAGAGTGAGGTGGGGCGCGACATGGATGGGATGAGTTGAAAGAATATGGGCAAAGTTGCCAATTTTTTTTGGGTTACTTGTAACATTTCAATATCAATCGTTCAATTATTTTATTAAAATATCTAATGGTTATGAAAGCTTCCGCACTTATTTAATACTTCACCGTAGAATCTGTCTTGTACATAATAACTTTTTAATTGATTTTCGTTAGCTCAATTAATGTCAAGTTTTCAATTATTGGTTATACTTGACTTCTTTGTGTGCCCTATAAAATTGAAGGAACCATGGAGCCAAAGCTGAGCAACCTAGCTGTATTGGACTGGTTGAAAGACTTCAAGGTTGGGGCTGAGAGGTCCACTTGCAAAGTAGAATTTGAGATAGACTCAAATTTTGGGTTGCCAGGAGCTATTACCGTGACAAACAAATATGACCAAGAGATCTTTTTGGAAGGCATTTCCATTGAAGGTGTTGTTGATATTACTTGCAACTCTTGGGTTCAACCTGAGAAGGTTCATCAAGAGAGGAGAATTTTCTTCAGCAACAAGGTAATTAATATCATATATAAAAATAAGAAATTGGGCTCTCTTTCAAGGAAAATGCTAATCAGTGTCCTTAGAACACTGACTAAGGAACCAAAAGAAGAAAATTTGTATTGAAAAATGATGTATTTATTATTTTGAGAAGATAAATACTTAACAATCCAAGAAAAACATGTTTTTTATGGATTTCTTAACCAATTCCATTAGGGCACTGGTCACCAAAAACCCTTTTTAAACATTTTTGGTTGTAATTGATGTGATATGATTAAGCAGGCATACTTACCTTGTCACACACCAATGGGTCTGAAAGAGCTAAGAAAAGAAGAACTAAGACAGCTAAGGGGTGATGGAAAAGGAGTACGAAGGGGTTGTGATAGAGTGTATGATTATGATGTGTACAACGACTTGGGATATCCAGACCAAGGAAATGAACACGTGAGGCCCATATTAGGGACCAAAGAGCTCCCCAGTCCTAGACGCTGCCGTACCGGTCGTCCCCCCGCCACAACCGGTGAGACATAAAAAGTCCCACTTATTTGGTCCACCAAGAATCATGATCGTTCTAACATCCTCTAACCTCAATGTTAATGTTGGGTCCTCCCATATGTTTTACCAGTTAACCGGTCAAAAAAACCGGCCACAATATTTAAAAAAATAAAAATAAAATAAAATAAAATAATTATTGCATCACTCAACTCTGCCATCCTCCTTTCCTTTTCTTCTATGTTAGCGAACTCGCGGGAAACGTCCGATCAACTCCATGATGCTCGAGTTGCCAATGCCGATATGATCTTCTTTAGCAATCAATCTTGGGATAAAATAGAAACAGAGGATAAACATCCAAAAAAAAAAGAGGTAGAAACAAAGGATAAAACATTGAGGACCCCAAATCTGGTTATTTCAAGCCGAACAAGAAGACCCAGTGGTACCGCCATGGCGTCACATACTGTGAGGCACCCTTTTCCAAAACTCGATAGCTATCTTCAAAATCTAAACAAAACAGAAATGCTTCACTTTTTTATGATTGTTTTCTAGATGGTTATTGTTAATGAATCGTTCAATGAAGAAAACAAAGAAAAAAAATGGCATTTTGAGGTTTCAATTAATGGGTTGCTGTCAAGTATTTTTAATTTTGTTTTTTGTTCTTGTTGTTTCTAAGAGCAGGTGTTGAGGCATCTATGGATAATGGATGGGGTATTGGGAGGTTGCAGCGAGGAATTCTTGAAGGTTCTCTTGTCTAAATGTTTTCCTGTTGATGATATGCCCCACCAACGGTAACTACAGGCACGACAACACTGTCTTTTATCCCTTTTTCTTTGTTCATTGAGAAGCGGGTGAGTTGGGCGAGTTGTGACTCGGTGAGTCGGAGTGGTGGTTGTTAGGAACGAAGCTAAGAGGTTTGCCGGAGGAGGTGCGACAAGCGGTGACGAAGATCTCGTAGGTTGTAAAGGTTAGCTCGGAACCGATGAGGTTGACGGCGAGTTCACCAAGCGGCAAAGGGAGGTTGTCGGCGGCGATGGGTTAACAAACCGTTTCTATTAGAGTAGTCATTGCAGAGAAGAACACAAAAAGGAAAGGAAGAAGGAAGCAAAGAAAATAATCGGAGTGGTGGTGGGAGCATGCCAGTTGAAGAATGGGAGTGACGGCGGTGGAGATGCCAGAGACAAGGATTGGTCGGTAACTGATATCGGGCAAGTAATCGGTCATTACCATCAACAAATCTCAACCATTTAATATATTTAATATTAAATCCAATGGTCATTATTGATGGAAGATACATCCTCCACTTTTTTATGGGAGGATGTTAGAACTTGCCTTTGTTTTTGGCTCGTTTGCCGTCCACTCTTCGACTAGTATTGTCACCTTACCACAGTACTTGGTGCCTGGTGGTGTATAATTTGATAAAAATCTTTCATCGCTATAAAGTTGGAGTCCGGTACATTATCGAATTATGCTTTGTGAACCATTAAAAGAGAAGTTTTCTAAAAGTTTTTCTGAATGAACATTCCAAAAGGTTATTTAGATCTACCACCAAAACTTCAAATTATGTGTGAGCAATTATTAGCACAAAAGAAGTTGTTTAGTCTTTTTTTTTTTTTAATGAGTTTGAGTTCTTAAATTTCTTTTACTTATTATTGGCCTATCTTATATATGATTAATTAACTCCTTTTTTCAGTAACTATTACTTTATTATTATTTTTTTGACTGGATCTTTAATTTTATTTTTGATACATTCATTTTTTGTCTTATTCCATGATATATTTTCATCCCCATTACCCCATAGGAGAATGTTAACCAGTATCCTAAGGGCGTTAGTTAAAGAACGAATAAAAAAAAGTTTTTATTGAGAAGTGATACATTTAATATTTTAATAAGTATTATCTTTAGATTTTCAATGAAAACTTGTTTTTATTAGAATCCTTAACAAATACTCTTAGAGCACTCGTTAGCAAGACCCTACTTAATTTATACTCTTGTTAGTATATGTGTTGAAAATATAACAATGTTTCATGAACATCATTCGACTCATGAATTTATTCGACATGTATTTGAAATGTGTACACATAAAGAACATAAAATATAAGAGATAGATAAAAGTAAATTTATATCATATCAAATATAATATTTAAAATTTGATATTCAAATAACAAACTCTAAAAATATTTGACTATATTGATTAGTGAAAAGGTAAACTCTTTTAAAGATATAATTAATAATATGTGAATATACCATATAATATAAAGTTTGATTATATCATCTCTAAAAAAATAAATTTTGTAATTGAAAATAACAATCTTTTACTGCTTTAGTTAATCGTTAAAAGTGCCATTTTAAAAATCTCAAAACATATTTAAAACATCAAAAATATACTAATGTTAATATACCTAATTTTTAATGATATAAATACAAAAAACTTACTTATATTATTATTTTTCTATTTAATTACTATGTACTATCAATGTAAAGATTTTTTTTACTCTGTCAATCAATCTTAAATTGTCATATCATTAAAAATGTTTGACTCCTAACATGATTATCTTAAAATCATTCATGTAATGATTTGTGATTGATTGACATATATGTAACAAAATTTTACATTGACAATGTATCAAAATTAAACTTGAATTATATATATCAATTCGTTAATATTTTCACATTTATTTTGTTGTTAATCATGACAGATGAGAAATATGAGTCCCCTTTAGATGCATTCATGGAAACTTATGTGCCAAGAGATGAAGTGTTTGAAGGTGTGAGAAAGGAGGCTCTTGATTTGGAAAAGTCAAAAGGGGTAACTCGGAATTTAATTCCATTCATACAAAATTGTGTTACGAAGAGTGGAGATTTCAAGCAGCTTTCAGATATTAAAATGATCTACAAGAGAAAGCTCGTGCATGAAATAAAACCCGAGGAGGGAACCACAGCAAAACCATCCCAACCTATGGATGTGATCAGAAAGATACACGACGATGTGGAAGAGTATTTTAAGTTTGATACTCCACATATTATCAGCGGTACGTGAGTAGCAATAGCAAAATGTTATTGATGATCCTCTTTCTTTTACCTCATGAGTGAGAAATTTCATTTCATTTTATTTTTTTAGTATAGGACGTAGGGACAAAAGAAAAACCAAGAAATCAAAATAGATATTGTCTTTTCGTACATAAATAATAATAAAAGACTTTTAAATTCCTAAAGTCTAACTTAAAGCTGATAAAAATTATAGGGAATGGTTGCTGCATACGAGATGAGGAACTTGGGCGTCAGGCATTGGCTGGTGTCAATCCTCTAAGCATAAAAAGACTTGAGGTAATTATAAAAAATGGAAAAAAGAAACATAGAAAACTCACTCTTCTGTATATTGTAGAATAAATTAAATTTAGTAAATAAGTATTCTGACTTGTTTTTTTCTCTAAAAAAAAATTGATAGACTTTTCCACCCGTCAGCTATTTGGATCCCTCCATATATGGTGCACAAGAGTCAGCTCTAAAAGAAGAGCACTTAATAAGCCATTTGAAAGGAATGTCTGTACAACAGGTACCCTTCTTTATAAATTATCTTTTCTAATTACTTCCACAATTTTATCAGTTATACACAACTTCACCCAACACTATTATAAAGTTTTTCCCTTTTTCTTCATTTTTATTTATTTTATTTTATTTCTTGTGTTCGGAAATTGGAGTGTTGTATTGTTCATTTGTTTGAAAATTGTTCATTCTTGTCTGTCTAGGCAATGGCAGAAAAGAAGCTATTCGTATTGGATTATCATGACGCCTATCTCCCATTTCTAAAGGGCATCAATGCTCATGAAGACCGTAAAGCTTATGCAACCCGTACCATCTTGTACTTGACACGAATTGGTACTTTGAAGCCTATTGCCATCGAGTTAAGTCTTCCAGAGGGGGAACCATCCAAACAGGTCCTTACACCTCCGTTGGATGCCACCTCTTACTGGTTGTGGCAACTTGGCAAAGCACATGTTTGCTCCAACGATGCCGGTTTTCACCAGCTTGTCCATCATTGGTATGCAAATGAAATTCAATTAAACTCTTACCCTTTGTCCGTCTTCACTATTCATTGTGGCTTATACCAAGAAAGGATTGATTTTGGATTGAAAGAAAATTTAGAGAAACTCACCAGATTGATTATATCATGTTTGCAAATCAGATGTTCTGAAATCTGAACCAAGAAATTTTTAAAGAATATGATAAGTACTTCTAGCCAGGAGAACAGAAAAGGATTAATTGATCATGAAGTAACTTATCATGGAATATGATTTGATGTTCCCTTCACAGGTTGAGGACCCACGCATGCATGGAGCCATTCATCATAGCAGCTCACCGCCAACTGAGTGTTATGCACCCTGTCTTCAAACTTCTGAAGCCACATATGAAACACACACTGCAGATAAATGCATTGGCTCGTGAGGCTCTCATCAACGCAGGAGGCATCATTGAATCTGACTTTTCTTCAGGCAAATACATTACAGAGATTGTCTCTGCTGCCTACAGAGATAGGTGGCGTTTTGACATGGAATCCCTTCCTGCTGACCTTATTAGAAGGTTCGCAAATGTACTGTCAAACAAGAAAAAATAAAAATCTATTCAATGATTTTACCTGAAGAGATGAGAAAAAATTTCAATACATTATGATCTCATTATCTTGTTCCAATCATTATGCAGGGGACTGGCAGAACCTGACCCAACACATCCCCATGGGCTAAGACTACTCATTGAAGATTACCCTTATGCAAATGATGGGCTCCTTATCTGGTTTGCTTTAGAGAACTTGGTTAGGACATATGTGAATTACTACTACCATGATGGGCGCATGGTCCGGTCAGACAGAGAGCTCGAAGCGTGGTATAATGAGGTCATCAATGTAGGCCATGCTGATCATACAAATGCAAGTTGGTGGCCCACACTCTCCACTCCTAGAGATCTTACAACGATACTCACCACACTTATATGGATTGCTTCAGTTCAGCATTCAGCAGTGAATTTTGGGCAGTACCCCCTCGGTGGGTACGTCCCAATGCGCCCCCCACTTATGAAGAAGTTGTTACCCAAGGAGGAAGATCCAGAGTACAACGAATTTGTGGAGGACCCAGAAGGGTACTTATTGTCCTCCTTGCCAAATTTGTTTCAAACCACCAAGTTCCTGGCAGTGGTTAACATACTTTCTCAGCATTCAACAGATGAAGAATACATAGGGCAAAGGAAGGACTTGTCAGATTGGGCTGGTGACCCTGAAATCATAGAGGCATTCTATAAGTTTTCCATAGATGTAAGGAGAATAGAAAAGGAGATTGAGCAGAGAAATAGAGACCCAAAACGTAGAAATAGATGTGGTGCTGGAATTCCACCATATGAGTTGCTTATAGCTAGCTCCGGTCCTGGAGTTACTTGTAGAGGGGTGCCTAATAGCATAAGTATATAGATGTCAAGTAAAATTGCCCAAATTTTTACTCACCAAACAATACGTTATCATTAGATTATTCCCACTGGGGAAAGTTTCGGGTGCTAGCAAAGTGAAATGCAGCAACGATGACATTTACCACAAAGATCATGGAATTATGTAGTACTGCACAGACATGAATAATGTGAAGGTGCAAAAGTATGTACCTATGTAGCGGATATATTTGAACAAAGATTGAATATTATTCAGGCAATTTTTTTTCAATTAGATGAACATTTACACAATTTCTATCACATGAGAATGTAGAAAGATGTTATGCTGGAATTCCACCATATGAGTTGCTCATAGCCAACTTTGGTCATGGAGTTGCTTGTAAAAGGGTGCCTAGTAGAGTAAGTAAATAGACGCGTTTAAGGGAGCAAAGAAATGGCAATAGGGCAAAACAAAAATCTTAAGAGAAACATGCTCTTCTCGGAATATACAAAGTAGGAACCTTCATTTAAGTGTATGATGGCTTTACAATAAGATCTTTTTAATCATACCGCTACAATGACTTCTTGATTTCTAGAATGACAAAAGGCCAAATCCATTTATAACTCTCCAATCTTAAATATTTTTGTAAAAAAAAGAAAACAAATTCAATTAGATCATCTATAAATCATTTTTTTTTTCAAAAAAAAAAAAAAAAAACAGAGAAAACAAAACAGATGTGGTGCAATGGAAAACTTCCTGTTCTTACAAATAAATTCACGAGTTAACAAAGATAACGTTGAATATTGCTAGCCACCTACAATGACAGCTTGAGCTCTACATTGACAAAAGGCCATATCCATTTATAACTCTTCAACCCTAAGTATTTGCATGAAAATATTTCTAATTTCCTATTAAATCATTTATAAACAGAACATAAAAAAGATGATATATGGTGCAACGGAAAATTTCCACTTCTTGCAAAGACATTAATGAGAAATATTTGTAAAAATTAACAAAGACAACCTTAAAATTTTAGCTCTATATTCAGATCAAAAGAAAATATTGAACATAGATGCAGGAAGAAAACAATGATAAATGTGGACAGGAAAAAAGAATAAATACTGCTGAATACCAATGCCCGTTGGTCCAAGTGACAAGGAGCTCGGTTTTCCCTAAGTAAGATCTTGGATTTGAGTCTTGTGGATGAAAAAAATATGCGCTAGGAGAGCTTTCCCCCATTAAATGAATCTTTCCAGCTTGATTCAAATTAGTCAGGATATAATATGTTTTCCAGATACCGAGGATTTCATTAAGAAAAATGAATACAAAAATTCTCAACTGGGGAGTCAAATTAGCCTATTGAATGAGTTCAGAAAAAACAAATACCTTTCAACCAATACCCACTGCTATAGCATCCAACTGGTACCAAAAATTGGGAATCTCCACTGAAGGTTGAATCAGCCATGTGAATGAAAACCCAAGCTTTAGACACAAAACTTTAGAGAGGGGAACCTCTGATTTTGCAGCACATGACTATATGAGTGTTAGGAGTGGAACCTCAATTGCAGGCATTGGAAGCTGGAAAGTGGTGTTGCAGTGGCAACTGGCAATAACCGTTGAGAGAGAGAGATAGGGGACTCTAGGAAACATTAACAAAATTAGGAAACTCTTATATTGAAGGAAATATTCTTCAATGGAATGGGCACACCAATCTCCAGCAAAGTAAAGCTTCTAAAATTGAAACTGTAAGGTTGCAGCACTGTTATAATTGTTGCTGATACACGGGGTTCTTCTGTAACACCCTGTTTTTTTCGGTTTAATTTTAATTAAGCTGGTTGTATTGAGTTGGATTTATGCTTCAAGGGCTTAGTGGGATTTTTGGTTAAAAGTCCCTTTCTGGTACATGAGCACACCCGTGCTCATTAGCCAGCAAGCCCGTGCTCAACAGGTAGCACGCCCGTGCTCAACCTGTTGACCGCGTCTCGTAACTTTAAGTTGAGCACGACCTTGCTCAAGGATGAGCACGACCGTGCTCAAGTCCGGGCCTATATACGTTGAGCAGACTCAGGGTTGCACCGTACACTCTATCTTGCTACTAAAAACCCTAGTACGGCTGCAACCTCCCTTCTTCCCTTTTTCCTTCATACTCAGTGTGGTTTTGAGTATTGGAGACACTAGGGAAACGTGGTCTCGTCTGCACTTCGTATATAGGTAAGGTTTCGTTCCTTTTCTTTAGTTTCCTTTCGTTTTTGGTTGGGAAACTAACACCGTTTCAACCTGTTTGTTTAAGGCTCGTCCGTGCGTGAGCCGCCTAAAGGAGAGGAACCGGTTGCTGTTGGGAAATCTTAGAGAGCTACCTTCAATCCAGGTATGGGGAGAAGGGTAGTATTTACGTAGGTTTGGGTTTAGGGTAAGGTAAAGGGGTTCCCATAACCCCGGTTGATGCATGTTATGTATGTATTAGTGTCTAAATGTTTATATGACAATCTGATAATTTCTGATATGCGTTGTATACTGGTGTGCGAATATGTTGATGTATTCATGAATAATATGATAGCTACCCTATGAGTTTGATATGATGATGATAATGGTTGTTGACATGTTGTTGATTTGAGTGATGTAATTTCGGAGTTATTGATGTATGTTAATCCTTAAAAACGCACTGTTAATGGAGTTAGGATTATTAGGAGTAGAAACCTATAAATTGGATAAAGACTTAGCCTCTGTTCCTGCCCAGAACAGCACTGTCGCGCGTTGAGCACGACCGTGCTGAACAGGGAGCACGACCGTGCTCCCAGTTGAATTCTGGGAAGATGGCCGCGCTTTGAGCACGACCATACAGGATGAAGAGCACGATCGTGCTACTGAGCACGACCGTGCTCATTAAGAAGCACGACCGTGCTTCACTTACAGGGGAGCACGCCCCTCACGTGCTTAAGCACGACCGTGCTGGGTTACGAGCACGACCGTGCTCAACCCACTGTGACAGAACCAGATTAAAGGACTTAAGGGGTTTTAAACCCCACTTCCCTATGATGATAACTGATTAGACAACTTGGTAAATGTTAATAAAGATAAATAAAGATGATGAGATGGTGAGATGTTAAGTCGATGCCCTTTTGGGTGCCGCAAGCTGATGAGTTGTGCCTTGGTGCTTTTTGGCCAAGGAGGCCTTGACCCCACGGTTTGGGTCTAAGGTGTTGTTGTTACGTACCTTGGTGGCCGAGAGTTTGCCCCAGGTACTGTGGTTGATTCCGCTTAAGTCCTCAGGTAGATTCCGCGAGGCAAGTTGGTGCGGTTGATCCCGCTGTTACCTTCGGTCGATTCCGTCGAAGTTATGGAGGTGGTGTTGCCGTTGTTGTTGTGTTGCATACGTATTGCATCGGAGATGTTGTTTAGGGATGTTCGACATAGGGGAGATCGTCCTAGAGTACGGCGATCCGGCCATCCACGGTTGGAGTAGATTCTCCTAGCGCCCCCGTGATGAGGCATTCGTTGGTTTGATGCGTTGGCTATCCAAGGAGTAAATTCTCCGGCGTTGAGTAGATTCTCAATGTGGATATGTAACTCCGAAGTCGTTCATCCCGAGTTTAGTGGATCCACATGCATTGATGGTTTAGCGGAGTAGGACTGCATTGCATTGCATAGCATAATGATGATGTTGATGTTTGATGTGATGCTGCTATGCTTGCTGTTTACTTTACTGCCTATTCCCATGCTAATATGTTTATACGATTCTTACTCCCTATATATGTTTGATGTTTGTGTTTGGCCTGATTGGACACATTGCAGATGATGACGAGCAGTCCGGAGAGGAGTGACTCTGAGGAGCCGCCACTCATTGTAGGGCTAGTTTATGTTTTGTTAGTTATTAGTTCAGTTGTAATTCCGTGGATTTTATTCCGGAACGGTTATACCAGCTCTGTATGTGACATCGGGGTTGGGTTATTTTTATTGGTTTGTTATGTTTTCGTTATTTTAAAACTTATTTCATTTCCGCGTTGTAAACGGTTCATGTGGGACTTTTCTACCCATGGACAATTGTTTATTTTATCCAGTATTTGCATGTTTTCCTTTAAATGTTTTTAATTTAAATGGCTTTTAACATGCGGGGTAGAAGGGTGTCACATCTTCCACATTTGTGCACTAGTCAATAGTCACCGTCTTGAGATAGTTATTCACAGCGACTCTTGTATTGTGGGCAAACAGCCACCACATAACTGGATTTCTTCACTCCAAAGAACCAAATAAAACAATCCCAAACATCTCAATAAAAAAACTATATAGTAGCACTAACAAAGATCTTATTTGATCATAGACTGACAAAGCAACTCTTATACATCAAATTAGAAATCATAGGCTAATCGTAACTTAAAATATATCTGGAATGCCAAAGGGATGACAGAAAATGAGGGGAGAAGAAATAAACAAATGCACTATTACCCATATGTAACCCCATTTAAATATCGAGGTTAAATGTGATATATAGACACTGACATATATACCGTCTTCCAGCAACAGTAACAACATGCAGCAGGACTATGAACTTAAGGAAGTACCGAGAACATACTGGCAGTTATTTGAGTATCAGTGACACAATTTCATTCAAAGAGAGTCACACCGCTTTTGTTGTATTTGGATAGTGAATTACAAAGGATGTACTAAATTGGAAATCAAAGGGCGGAGGGACCTAATAATAAGGGCTCATCACCCACATATCAATCCCACCTTAGCAGCAAATCCATTTTAAGGCAGCATTTCAAGTGTGAAATATTTCCTACTTCAACCATGTTGATTGCTACCAATGCAATACGGACCATTACATCAATTGTCTATTACAATGATGATAACAGAAGCAGAACATTTCCAGCATTTTCAAATTGTGTTTTGCACTCAGGTTCAGTATACTGAGTATCTTGTAGTTTGCTGGACTCAATTCGTAAATAAAAAATCATAAGCAATTATCAAGAATGATTATTCTCTAACAAGTTAAGCTGCAGAATAAATTTTCCATTTCCTATTCGTTTTAGGGTTATATAACAATAATTGCATAATGAATACACAATAATTTTTTTTAATATGCGAAGTTCAGATCACCAATCCCCTGCCCTCGAGGATCTATTTTTCTGTTTAGACGAGTCAAATGAAGTTCTCAACTTAACTTACCTACACAAATGGCTTCATCAAAATCTACCCATGAAATTGCTCTTTACAACCGAAACATCTGTCTAAGTCTAGAGAGCTTAGTTAATATTGAGATGCGGAGATGATTCTCAGAACAATGGACCAATTTGAAACACGCACCCTTAGTTTCTTTGATCGTAAACTCTTTAAAACAAGTAAAGCATCCAATTATCATTCATCCAAATCCACGAACTTAGCCTACCCTGCCCATCAATATAACCTTCTGATTAATATTTCCAGTTAACAACAATCTTCAAACTTAACATAGTAACAGCGACAACTGTCAATGGCATTCAACAAACAGGTGTTAACATCATTTCAGTATACTTTAATTTGAATTAAATATAAAACTATCACAAATCAACAGGAATCAGGATAAGTTTGATCAACGAACAGGGAAATTTCTCTTCTTTTTTTTTTTTACAAAGATTAATGTTGCAAGAGGTAACCAGGTAACATTCCCGACAAAAGGAACCCCATTTCTGTAATTTTAAGCACAATTGATAACAAGGGAAGGTGACAATGTATGTCTAAAATTCCCAATAGATAACAGAAAACATGTGAGATTGAAAGGTGACAATAAAATTATGCAGAAAAAAGAGGAGTAATGAATCAATCATACTTCTCTCTCCAAGAGTAAACAAGGAAGAAAACCCACGACAATGCTAAGAGAATGTCCCCAACTGTTTGCCTGAGACAATCCCAAGCGAGATCCTCCACTTTCCGTTCGAAGTAGATCCTCCACATGACCATGAACACGTGGAGCAAGGTGCAACCCTTGGCGAAGAAGGCCTGAAAATCGCGGTCCTTGACGAAGGAAACCATGAATAGCAAGAATCCGATTGCGACGAGGAGCAGGCCGGAGAATGAATCGGAGGTCTTGATGAGGAGCTGGTCGTGCGGTGTGGATCCGAGGAGCTTTGTCGCTGTCTGAACGCCGTGACCGAAGGTGTAAACCTCCTTCATGTAGAACATCATGAGGGCCCCACTCGTCATCGCGATCAGAGAGTGCAAGATGCAGATCACGAAGAACGCCGACGACGATCCCATCTATCAGATTCAGCGGTGGCGGTGACCGATTTGATTTTTCAAGGGTTCGACATCGTTGCTTAGTTGATTCTGTAAAACCCTAACAATTTGGGAACAGGATCATGTATGAATGTTATTTATTTTAATTTTAATTTGAGGGGAAAAGAAGATTCCAAATGAAATGTGACGTGAGCGAGAGATTCTAATTTCTAAGAGAAGGTCCAGTGGGGCCCGCATTTGTCCACGAGGGTGACACGCGGAACCCTAATGAGAAGAGATTTTGATCTCATCTCTCACTTCGGTGGAAAATGGATTTTTGTGCCTCCGGAGTTCTGAATTTTGAAAACGTGGTCGATCTACGATTGTACACCAATCCCCTCTTTAATGCCATTCAATTTCGTGAAATTGCCCAACAAAAGAAAACTATCAAATCGTAAATGATGATAATTATGATTATGCATATGTTTTAACGTCCCCAATTAAATATGGGATCGTGCTAACAAGTATTATTGGAATACTCTTCAAGAAATCAAAAAAAATAAATTTTTATTGAAAAAATCAAGTAATTCATCTTTTCAAATATTAAATACATCAATTCATAATAAATTTTTTTTATTATTGGTTCCTTAACGAAGCATTCTCCATTCTCCATTAAATATAACCAATCAATCAAATCATAAAAATGGACTTGGATGCAAGGCTCATTCATTCTGTGGTTTACCAAATCCGTTAGCAAATAACTTATAGCGAATAAAAAAGTAATCTCGTTTGGTAATCATTTTTTAGATTAGCGTATAATGTTTTTTCTAGACGTTTGAGCATATAGCGTATATCTTATCATTTTTCTTTCATTTTTATCCCTATTATCATAATTAAATTCCTCATTTATCCTTAGATAATAAAATAAAATAAAATACTAATCATTTTGTATATAAATAAGAACTAATTTCAATATTTAGATTTATATTTAAGATAAAAAATAGAAAATATAATTTTATCTATAAACAATAAAATTTATATACAAATCATATCAACATATAAATTTATTTTTATAATTCCATTTTATTTATTAAAAATAATTTAAACTAAAATAATATTAAAATAAAAATTTAATATTAAATTTTTTAAATGATAAATAATTTTAAATAAATTAAAGTGTTAAAAGTGATAATTATTTTAAAATAAATAATACATAAATAAATATCTATGAAAAAAATGCAAACATATTATTTTATGTCATTTTATATTTATCAACTAGTCCAACCGCTAGTTTTACCAAACACTTCAAATCAAACCCGCTAGTTAATCTGTTATCCGATATCAGCTAGCTTATCCGTTATATACTATCCGCTATCCGTTAGTTTTTACTAAACAGAGCCTAAATAAAAGACAACAGTGGGTAGAGAGACAATGTTCCATTAAACAGAAAGAACAATAGAGCATGGATATATGATATATCTTTGGTGGAAAGGAAGTACACTTTTGCTGGTATGGTATGGTAATGAAACAACAAAATGGGTTACCATATTTTTGAGGAATTGGCGGCAAGTGGCAACCCGTATGATAATTATTGAAGAATTTGGCCCCTATATACAACAAAAAAATCAATAACGATGATGGACAATTACACAAAGTGAAAAGAATGAGAGCTTCTCCATAGTAGAAACAATACAACACTCATCTTGCACATTTCCTTTTCCTCTAGCTCTGCAATGAATGACGGTATTTGTAGGTGGAATGCCACAAAAAATATAGAAAGTAAATTATCGTATTATCATCCAAACGAAACTTTTAATTTGGTTCAATGTCTCTATTTCCGGCCACAACTTTACGGTGGCGTCTAGAACCCGGTCTCCTATCTCTTCCACGCCTCCCGGGGCCTCTCCGAACAGATGGAATTACAACCTTTTCAGGTGAAGTTTCAAGAGCAGGCAATGGAGGAGGTGGGGGAGGTGGTGGAGGACTGAGAGCAACAGGAACTGGTGCAGCCAGCCGTGCCAATACATCCCTATGGTATTTCTGTAAGTAAGCACACCAAAAAATTTGCATTACAGAAGGGTAACTGAGAGAGAAAAGAATGATAATGAAACCACATATGGCAATGAAGTTGGTTTCAATAAATAAATGTTACAATGTGAACTAAAACAGTTACAACTCTAACATAATAATGATGGAATTAGCCACATCTTCCCCAAGCAATGAAATTAAAAAAAGGAAGAATACTAACAAGTAACAACTTAAATAGCGAAATCGAGGTATCTTCATATCAAATTGTGAAAACATAAGAGAAAAACATGTGGATGAGAAAAGAAAACACAACAAATCAATCACAATGTATTCTAAGAAGCCAGAAAGCAACAGATGGAATTTATCAAAAAAACAGTGACAGATCCCCTTTGCAAGATAAAATAATTACCTGAACTACAAAGTTGCGTCTTTCACAATCCAAGAACATGTTAAAATGAAAAGCAACCCTCGACAAAAGTTTGTCCCTCACAGTTGAGAAACTAATCTGGTCCCTAGAAGTAAACCGGTCAACTTCATTGAACCAGAGACAAGTAAAGAGGTTGCTAATAGGAACATGCTCTCGTACTATCACACATCCTTCCGGAACATCTGCAATTCAACCATCAATTTTCAGAAACATAGGTCCAAATTGAACCAGCAAGTGCACCTATACGCGCATGGAAAGAGCAAGTTTAGCCTACCACTTTTAATAAGAGGAAGTTTGTCCTCTGTATATGGAGTCAGTCCCTCATTCTTGTAAAACTCGATCTGAAAGTCAATGGAGGAATTAGCATACTTTCCAGCAGCTTTATTTGCCTCCGCCTCAACAAATACATCAAAGCGTTTATAGTGTCTAGATATTGCAAAAGTTGCATTCTTCCTCCACAAAAACCTAAATAAGAATGAGAGTAATTAAGGTGCCAAATCATGCATTCTAGCAAGGAAAGAAAAAAAAAAAAACCGGTACAAAGTCAGCATAGGTAGACATTCCCTAAATCAGCATAAATAAAAACCCAGCAATAACTCAAACTTGATTTTCATGTAAGATACAGTATATATCAAGGTCTTGATCATGTGGGAACTTGGACAGCTGCTCAAAACATAAAACATGACTTGGCATAGAGCAGTAGGAAAAAGAGGATCTAACAGAGTCAATGCCGAAACCAACAATATTGGGCAATGAACATGCAACAGAGGGCAGAGCTGTGAAACATTTAGAAGTTTCGGAAGACGACTTCATGATTTCTCTCCATCTTTAGCATAGTTTATAGGGGATAAAATAAAACGGACCAGAATAGGGTTTAATTAAGTATCTGATTTCAGTTATCCTCACTTTCCATTGCTATGCTCTGAAAAGACTATGGATTGGTGTGCAACAAACTCAGAAACAAACAATGGGGAAATTTCACAGCTGAGATCTGACAACCAGTGGTGAGACTAGTAATTATTTTATTTTTCTTCGTTGAAACTTATACCTAAGCCAATACCTCATCTACGGACAAGAATAGAAGCATTTGTGGACAACAAAGATTAAGAGGCCACCTTGGGTGGGAAAGAAATCCCATAGTTGAACTTTTGGGAATTTTCGATGCCATGTTATGACAGAAATAACCAGAGATATTTAAGGAGCAACAAACACATGATACAATATAGCATAGTTGAGACACTGAAGAAAAAATCACAAATAATTACCGCTCTTGCTAAAACCAAGAGACATATATTACTGGCATATATCAATCCTCATATCTCCAAGTGCCACTGTGGCAGTAACATTTAGTTAGAAATAAAACATTACAACTCAATTCTGCACAAGAAGTACATCGTATCTATCTCAATCAGAATTAGATAAAAAGTGAACCACACGTCAGATTATGTATCAAACAAATGTAGGAGGACTGAAATAAGATCTTAACTTACGCAAGTAAAATGAATAGAGTCAATAGTATCAAAAATAGATACTGAAACATACCTTTCAAGAATTTGATATGGATCAACAACAAGCTCAAGCTTTCCATCAAGCCATATAGAGTAGCGGGCATTTGGAGCCATTCTGTGCAACAGAAGCTTTGGAATCTGGGGAAAAGGTATAGTTAGAACTTACAAGTAAATAAAAATACTACCTTATGAACAAGAAAACACAATAGTATCTGGTAATAATTTGTTGTTGTCTTTCAATTCATATCTAAAAGCTAAAATTATCTTAAGGAAAGAATCATCATAATGCTCTGACAAGAGAATCTAGGGAATATTAGGTCTACTGATCCAAGATTTTTTTTCTTCCCCTTCTTTTATATGTATTGAGGGATGATCAGTATGGCATATTAACTCCTTCAACGTATCTAGATTAAAGAAAGATCAGCCCGCAATATCAGTTTTCCACAGCAAAGATTGATGATAAAGAGAATCATAATTATTTAAAGCTTCAGCAACAAATATGAACCGATATGCTAATTTCTAGTTCACAGACTGATTGTGCTTGCCAACATATAATTCTGACCTTTCCTGTGCGCCTTGCATCTGTGTAAGGAAGATTACGAGCAACAATAACTCTCCATAAACCAATCTTCTTGCTGATTCCCAGCTTGCCAGAACTCCTCAAATAACTTTCTGTTTCTTCATCTACAAACATCAGGAAGCATACAGTCTTCCTCGAATAATCACTTATATTTGATGGCTCATTTATCTCATCAAAGTTTCCTGAACAACATGTTTATTTCATAAGTAAAAGTACCAGTTTAAACAACTAAATAAAAGCTGAAACAGCATAATACAGACCAAATATGGCTGATGCAACAACTATGCCCCGACACTGCTCCATATCAAGAATGTCATCTTCATCCAAGTCAAATCCTGTGTTGCGGCCAGGTTTAGCTCCTCTTACGAATCTGAATGGTGCACACATGCATCATTGAAGATGCAGAATGGACAGATGTGAGAAAGAGTAGGCAAAATATCCTTTTTACTGGCACAGACAAATTATAAACATAAAGAACATTCTTCAGTGCTTATAGATATACTTAAGGAAACATCCAACAAAAACCAAAACATACCCACAGTGCACACTCATTGACTCTCGTATATCAAAGGAATCATTTCTCTGCCTCAAAGTAGGATATCCACCAAAGTCTGAACCACCAAATTCTCCATCTCTTCTAAGATTTTCCTCGTAGATAAATGTCAAATTCTTAAGCACTGGAGAAAATGAGGGAAACTTTGGCATAAGTGCGATGGCTTCATCCACAGGAAGGTAACATACTGGGCATGCTGAAACGTAAACAAGCCAGAATATTCAGGAGCAATATCATTAACATTAAGTAACCTGGAATATATCCCAGGTCCCCCATATCCTCATAGACTACCCAAATTTGAGGACCCAGTTGACATCTGCAGGTATGATGGATACTATCGCAAACTTCTAAGTATAAAATAACCTAAGATATCTGAGGCAACAAATAGTAATACTAGAACTTACGCCGTGGCCCAGTACGCTTTTTATCTGCTGGTGGTGGAGGAAGTGTGAAACTATTGCATGGATGGCCAGGAGGAAGAGTGTAGCCCAGAAAATAACTCGGGGGAGGAGGGGGTAGTACAAAATTTGTTGTGAATCCCATTACATTTGCCATAGAGATCATGGATGGAGAATCACTTATAGACATACTTTCATTCACACTAAGGTTCTGCACACTATTTCCCTCCTGTGAATCTTCACCTGAAAGCAAGCCATATCACATAAATGATGCCTTAATTAAAAGTTGAAATCATGTGATACATGTGAATCACAAAACAAGTTTTCTTCCTTCAGGAAGGCATTTGACATTTGCATCCCTAAGATTGGTGGTTAAAATAAATCCTATAAATAACCAATCATCATTTTCATCAAAATGAAATTTAACAGCACAATCACATTGCAGTTGCATAATTGCAGTTGCATCCCTAGGATTGGTGGTTAAACCTATGAATCATATAACCAATCATATTCATCAAAATGAAATTTAACAGCACAATCACATTGCAGTTGCATGATCAAAACTAAAAAGAACATAAGAAAGAAAGAAAGAGGAGAAGGTCGGAGAAATTGAGAAACCTTTTCCAACGTAGAGAACCCAAATGAAAACAGCCGCGGAGATGAGAGAGAGAAAGAGCATTCCGACCTTCTTGCGGCCAGCAAACTTGAAGATCCAATTGAAGGACCTCTCTTTCTCTTTGAGCATCATCTTGGAAGGCTTGCGTGCTGTTTGGATAGGAGAAACTCCGTTTTGTTGAAGCTGCTTCTCCAAAGAACCATAACTCCCAGAACGAATACCCAATGACCCACCACTCATTTTCTCTCTAAACCCTCTTCACACTCACACACCCCTCTCATGATCTCAATCTCATTTCCTCACCGTGCACTATAACAAACAACCCCTTCAACTATTCAACACACTTCACCAATTTGCTCCCAAACTCCACTGAATCAAAGTACCCTGCAATTCAATTCCACGTAACAATGCTACTCTTACTTCCAACTCGTCAGGGAAAACAAATTTTGATTTCTATTTTATGACTGTTAAAGAAGAAAGGAAAAAGAAAAAAGAAATTTGCAGTGGCAGAAGCAGAGCAAAAATCAAATCAAACTTGCGCTTCTGGAAAATCCAAGTGAAATGCGAATATATGACACTGAAACAAAAATTGGGTTCCAAGAAAAAGTGCCCCTTTCTTCCAAACAGGGGATGAATGAATTGAATCTATGGTTTTCTGATCGACTCTGTAGGGTTTTTAAGCAGGGAAAATCTGGGTTTTCTCAAATCTGAGACTTTGAAGAAATCTGGGATCACAAATTTCAACTAGTATTGCAAACTCTTTCCCTTTTAAGAAATATTCTGATTATTCTGGAAAATGATGATATTGTATCAGAAAATTCTATGGGATATTTATATGATGGGATTTACAAAATTAACGGGAAAATGTAATGGAAAAAATGGAAAAAATGTGATAGGGTAGTATGCGCATATGCCCAAATGTTTGCCCCTTCAGACACTGATGTTTTACTCGGCGTCATATCGAAATCTAGTGCTACCCCCAGCCCCTATTGATTTCATCAACATTTGGCATCTAACTGTTACGGTCAAATTTCATTAGTTCAACAATTATTAAAAATTGTCAAATGCTAATCAACATTTTTAGAACATTCATCAAAAATTTAAAGATAAAAATTTTGCATTGAAAAATGTTATATTCAATATTCAATATATTAAAAAATTATCAATGTTTGTTGATTTAAGTGAAAAGGAATTTGGTTTCCATTTAAGTAAAATTTCGGACTCGAGTCTTGTGAATGAAAAAAAAAAGGGGCATTGAGAGAGTTCTGAGTTCTGACCTCTTGAGTAGGTCTTCCCAGCTTAAATCAGATAAGTCGGAGTTCAGCATGGTTTTCAATACCAAGGGTCTTTGACCAAAAAAAAATATTGAAGATTTAAAAGTTCAATTTTCAATAAAAAAAAAACTATCTTTTAATTCGAGCTCCGAGTGAATCGTATTGTATTTTGGGTAGTTTAGCATTGGAGTAAATTATTGTTGACCAGGTTGATTTGACATTTTTTTTTGTGAAATTCGATATACAACTTAAACCAAATTAATTGGATTATATTCGGATTTGTTAGGTTGATTTATTGGGTCAAACAAAAAATTTCAGAGCCGGACTCTTGCCTCTAGTATTTCACCCTCCCTTTTCCCCACAACCCATCTAGAACAACACCGTCGCCGCCACCACCACCACCTTCAAAAGAAGGATATGTGAAAGAGATCTTCTTTGAAACATCCATTTCCAAATCTCCACCAAAATCCAATTTTGATGGCAGAAACAAAGCCCTAACACTAAATTTTGATCTTTAAATCAATAACATCTCGTGTTCATCCTAAATTTTAACAAACCACCAGAGATGGAGAAAATTGAAATGGTGAAAGTGTGATGTGTGGGAGATTGTTTTTGACTTAGAACTCAGGTCTCTTAATGATATTTTTTAAGTATTATTCGATTTGGATCAAGTTAATCATTTTATAAATTTGGAAATCTACCCAAACCAATGAGCTTTGTTTTCTAGTTTTGACATTCGATTTGGTTCGCATCCAATGAATTCGTGGCTAGATGAAGATCCACTTGCAACATTACTTTTAATTTCTTCTTCTTTAATAAATTAATTAAATTTTCTTCTCTTAAACACTAAAATGTTTTTCTTTTGATTAAGGTTGAATTATTGCATGATCAATCTTCTGATTGTAATTACTAAACCACCAAGAATGTGATGGGAACGTTTCATGTTTTGCTATTGTTAGAAAGAAATAGAATAATTTATATTTGGTTATCACTTTCAGCTTTTTATTTTGGGGTGTGGATGGAGCAGTTTCTTTCTGACTTGCAAGCATGTGAAATGATTTCAGCTGTGTTTTTCAAACATGGTTTTCAAATATCTATCCACAAAAACATGATAGTTAGTCCCATTTTTTAACCCCTTATCTACTTTCTATTTTAAGTGCACCGTATTTATTTCTGGGAACATAGATAGTAATTTTCTCTTTTGGTAAAACTTATTGTCAATATTGTTGGTTCCTTATGCAGAATTGTTTCGTTGTCTTTCCCTTTAATTTCAAAACATCGCTCATTAACAGCCTATACGCACAACGTGAAAATACAACAAAATGCTGACACAAATGACACCTCCATTAATTTCTTCCACTAATTTATGGGTGAAACAACAATTCTATATATATACCCTAGCCCTTATGTATATATGCAAATCAAATGGAAAAACCATGGTTATTTAGTAATACAACACGGGTTCGTCATTGAACATGGTTTTAGACAATAACAACTTACTGGGGTATTGAGCTAAGGATAAAAAGGTGTTGGAGGTGTGAGAGGTCAAAGGTTCAAACCCTGACAAAGGAAAAAAAAACTAACTTAACAACTAATTACTAACATTTGTCTATATATAAAAAAAATAAAAAAACATAATAACAGCTTACAGAACTTTGTGGGGTTACTCGGAGTAGTATTCCAACCAAGCAAAATTAGTCTCACTTACATGGTTTCAAGACCCAAGGAAAAAAAACTTAGCGTCTGAGACATCTTGATTTCAATAAGCCATTTTACGACTATATACATGTCAACTAAAAAAAGTTGATAAAATCTAATGATCCTATATATGAAACTTCATTTCTTAAAAAGCTTAGGATTATTTAATTATTATTTTTCTATGCCAAAGGGGCCACACTTATATATGGTTTCAAGACCCAAAAAAAAAATAATAATAACGTCTGAGACATCTTGATTTCAATAAGCCATTTTACGACTATATACATGTCAACTAAAAAAAGTTGATAAAATCTAATGATCCTATATATGAAACTTCATTTCTTAAAAAGCTTAGGATTATTTAATTATTATTTTTCTATGCCAAAGGGGCCACACTTATATATGGTTTCAAGACCCCAAAAAAAAAAAAAATTAACGTCTGAGACATCTTGATTTCAATAAGCCATTTTACGACTATATACATGTCAACCAAAAAACAAAAAATGATGAAATCTAATGATCCTATATATGAAACTTCATTTCTTGAAAAGCTTTTTATTATTTAATTATTATTTTTCTGAGCCAAAGGGGCTATACAAATGAATATGCAAATTGCAAAATCACCAAAGGGGCTTGCTTAATTTATTTTGTAATATAGAATGGGTCGGTTAGAAGATGAGTCAATGGTCAGCTTCCTCTCTCCAGCATATTGCTTCAATAATCAGTTTTTCAATTTTTAAATTTTCGGAAACACAAAATTTAATGAATACGCTTTCGTTTACAAAAGATAACAAGTTGCCAAAATTATTAATTGTGATATGAATCTATCAATTTATGATCTTTCACCGGCTTAATTTGTTCTCTGCAACCAAGCATTTCTTGTGGAAGTTGTTTTCCATGATTTGTCTGTTTAAGTAGTATATGAACAAGTTGCATACCATGTCATTTTCTTAATTACAACCACGAGTGTGACACCATCTTACATTTTGAAGGTTATTAATATGGCAATTTAGCTAAGATCTGGTAGGAGTGTGTAGAAGATTTTTGGCTCGAATCCTGACGAAAAATAAATTTCTCAGAGTGATAACTCATTCGCTACCATTTTATTCAACAAAAAATATGACAAAATGACAATCTAGTTAGTAAGATCTGGTGTCTGCCTCTGCCTTCTTACATGTGTGTCAATACATTTTAGTTTCAATACATTAAAAGTGGGAATATAATAAAAAATCTTAGCAACACATTTTTCCAAGACACTCTCTTAAAAAAAAAAAAGTTTAAAATGGAAGAGTAAGAGATATGATCCAGCAAAAAAAAAATGTGGATTTCTTGATTTAGCTTCTTACTTGTATGGAGTAGGATATAATCCATAATCCATTATTAATATCTAAAAAAAGTTATATAAAGTTTCTTTCTTTTATGAAACATGTGCAAAATATGGATGTCCATTTAGTCTTGTAACCTCCATGAGTTAAAGGACCAAGTTATTACCATTGAATTCTATATTGTAAATGACTCATTATATGTAGGTTTCAATAGGCTTATAGGTTACAAGAGTTGTGTCCTATAAATAGGACTATGTATCATTGCAAACTTGTACCTTGAATTGTATAATACAATGGCTCTCTTCTTCTTCCTTCTCTATTCTTTTGTTCTCTCTTATTTCTCCATCTCCATTGCTTCTAAGTTATTTAGCTTTTACATTAATTTCATATCACGTTATCAGCACGAGACTCTACGATATGAGTAATGACTTAATCGGTTTGGAGATTGTATAAAAAATATTCGTTTCATCTCACTCTTCTTGGGTAATCATATCCTTTTCTTATAGTTTTGTTTTTCATGTTACTTTTATATGAAAGTATTTTAGTGTTCCATCTATAGAAATTTTATTGTGAATTTCGCCACAATTATCTTGTTACTTATGATAAATTATGGAAGAATTTGATATTCAAGCATCCTTGCAGGATTGCACAAAACAATGATTTTTCCTAGTAATCATTTATAAGAAGAATTGGTAGCATATATGGTCAGTTCCCGAAGAACTAAACATTTTTGTGTGCATATTTTATTTGTCCTAATTTCTTATTATCTTATCTTTCTTCTATTTATCATATTTTATCCTTATAATTTCCGGAAGAAATTATTATTCAACAATCCCCGAAGGATTAGCTAGACAAAACCAATGATATATTTTTTTTATAATTATTTATATGAAGATTTATGGTATAGTTCTTGAAGAACTAGACCTTTGAACCATGGTTGAAATCTAAAAGATCTATTTGATCTTAGTGTAATTTGACACAAAAGAAAGTAAGGGAAAGATCATCTATTTTTGTGTCACTCAATTATGCTCCCGGAGTAGCAAAATGAGAAAAAGATCATTTATTTTGTGTCACTCAAATATTCTCCTGGAGTAGCAAAAATGAGAGAATATTTTCAAGAATATTTTAAGCTAAGTTTAAGCTTTATTGTGAGTGAACACAAGAGCAGATATTGATGAAAATAAGCAAAAATATCTAATGTATTGAACTTCATTCCCAGAAGTGAATGTTTCGTATTACATTTTCGGGTACGATAAAGGTCATAACAATGAATAGCGTAACAATGAAAAAAAAAAGGGAGAAATATTGAATGTGTTACATGTGATGATTGAATATATTCATTAGGCATTAAGGGCGGTAAAATGCCATTAGCATAACTAGTAGTTATGACCTTTATTATTCTTGATAATGATTTAGTAACTCATATATATTATGGAGAAATGTAACTTCCCTCCCTACCTATGCTTGGAATTCAATATATATAAGGGCATCATTTTCTGTAAGAAGAAATAAGAAGAATCAGTGGTATGCCTAGTTCCTTAAAAACTAGACTCTTTTGTGTTCTTATTTTGTATGTCCTAATATCTCCTTATCTTCTCATTTTATGTTACGTTAATGTTGTAACATGTATGAAATGATCATGAATCATATCTGTTATGTGTCAAAATTTTGCTAAAATTTGCAAATGAGTTTGAATCAAGGTAAAGATAAAGTTTTGTTTCCCAAATCCTGATGATCATAAGCTATGTGTTAATATTCATTTTTTCCTCATGAATTTATTCATTTGATCATGTTCTATTTTGTTAAATATTTGAAGAAAATTATTCTTATATTTGATTGATGATTTGAGTGATTAAATTATTTTCTTGGAATTCATATGATTCATTTCATCATGTTTTTAAGTGATTTTAGACGCAACACATTTTATTTTATTTTGTTTAGTTTACATGTTCTTAAATAAAATATGTATGTTATTTCTTGAATTTTATTATTGAAGGAAAATGTGTGTTCCTTATGCTTTATATATAAATGGTAATATTAAAGGTGTCATCATTAAGGATGTAGTGGTTATGACCTTTAGCATATCTTATCCTCTTGTAACCATTGCACTTATTTTGTAACCGTGTTACATGATTGCTTATTATATTGAAATGTGTAACTACTCTCCTTATTGATAATTGGAGTCATATACAACGACATGAGCTCCCATTGAGAAATTGAAGAAGGTTAGACTTGATTTGACTCTACATTTTTTTTCTTGCTCCATATCTCTCTCTATTTCCTCTTCTTTTTTTTAAAAAAAGATAAATCAAATATGTATAACATCTTCTATATTGTTTTCTTTGGATAACAAAATTGTATGAATTATTTTTATGCATTATCAACTCAAGTAGATTTGAGTGCGATTGAAAGACAAGTTAATTGTAAACTAGAAGTTTGCAATACACATGTAAACCAAAGTTCATTATACCATTGTAAACCAGAAGTTTACAAATCATAATAAGTTTGTTGTTTGGCAAGACCGGTTGGGCCATCCCGGGTCTATTATGATGCGAATAATATTTGAAAAATCATGTCCATTGAAGATCTTGAAGATTCTTCAGTCCAATATGTACTATTTGTTCTCAAGGGAAGTTGATAATTTTAAAAATCACGTGGAGACCCATTGAAGAGCCAGGAGATTCTTCAATCCAATTTGTACTACTTGTTCCTAAGAGAAGTTGATAATCAGACATCACCAACAAAAAATTGAGAGTGAATCTCTCACATTTTAAGAACGTATACAAGAAGATATTGGTGAACCAATACACCCATCGTGTGGACATTTAGATATTTTATGATTTTAATTGATGCATTAACTAGATGGTCACATGTTTGTCAACTCGTAACCAGAAGTTTACGAGATTGCTTGCTCAAATAATTTAACTAAGAGCTCATTTTCTCGATTATCCAATTAAGAAAATATGTCTTGATATTAGTGAATTTACATCTCAGGCCTTCAATGAGTATTGTATGTCTATTGAGGTTGATATTGAACATCTTGTAGCATATGTTCATATACAAAATGAACTTGTAGTTTATACTTGGGGACATACAATCTTATATGCTAGACATTGATTCGCATCAGCCAACAAGTTATCATAAGTCCTCCCCTCTACAATTGGTTTCTGGTAAGGAACCTAAAATTTCCCATCTAAGAAATTTTGGATGTGCTTCATATGTTCTGATTGCTCCACCACAACGCACTAAGATGAGTTCTTAAAGAAGGTTGGGAATATATGATTGATATGAGTCTCAATCTATAGTAAAATATTTGGACAATCAATATCAGATTTATTTATGGCTTAGTTTGCCGATTGTCATTTTGATTAAATTTTCCCAATATTAGGGGGAGGGAATAAGCAGTTGGAAAATGATATTAGTTGGAATGAATTATCATTTTTAATCTTGATCCTCGTACGAAACAATATGAACTGGAAGTTCAAAAGATAATTCATTGACTATACCAACTGTTAATGCTCCAATTAAAATTGATGTCCCTGTTGGACAATGTAATATTGTAAATGAGTCTCAAGCATGCATGAAGCGTGGCAGACTCGTCGGTTCCAATGATAAAAATCCTCAAACAAGAAAAGTAGCTAAAGAGTAAGATGGTCAAATTGAGGATTTGAAAACTCCAGAAGAGTCATAAGACATAATTAAATTTTCAGTTCCAAAAGAAACTCAGGTACCTGAAATTTGTGAAAAATAAAGAGATCTCAATAAATTATGTCAGGAATAGAATACGATGGAACCGGAAATGAAGTCAACGTTGACGATGTTTTTGCATATAATGTAGCGCTAAATGAAATAAATGATAATGAGGATCACAAACCAAAGTCTATTAAGGATTATAGACAAAGAAATATCTGGCCCAAATAGAAAGATGCAATTGCAATGAAATTAAACTCGCTTGTCAAGCGAAAAGTTTTTGAACCTGTAGTCCGTACACCTGAAGTTGTAAATCAAGTTGATCAATACAAATGAGTTTTTGTACGAAATTGAAATGAGAATGATGAAATTGTGAGAAACAAAGCATGACTTGTTTCTTTAGGGTTTTTGTAAAAACCTAACATTGATTTTGAAGATACATGTGCACTTGTGGTGGATGCAAGTACTTTTCAATACTTAATTAGTTTGGTAGCACATGAAGGACTCAATTTACATCAAATAGATATTGTGTTAACCTATTTGTATGGATCACTTGATGTCACAATTATATGAAACTCCATGATGGATTCATGGTGCTGGAAGCATATCCTTAATGGATTCAAAATGCATAAAGCATATCCCTGAAGGATTTAAGATATTTAAAATGTATAATTTAAAACCTTGACATATGTACCCTTTCAAATTGCGCAATTTGAGGATTTTGAACAATAGTTCAAGTCTTAGAAGTTTTGAATGGACTTTAAGTCCAAAACTTACATAATATAAAATATATTCATGTAAATAGTTATTATTACATCTTATGGTTGACTCGAGAGTAATATCTTCATGGAAAATCCCGGAAGGATTAAATATAGCTATATATTTGGATTTATAGTTTATATGCATGATGATTTTCATGCAATGATAGATAAATTTATTTCAAGTCTTTTATTTTCTTAGATATCTATGTGAAGAAATTTGTAATTGTGTTTAATATAGTTACTATGAGATGATTTGAACATTATGGAATGACCTGAAGTAGTTCCAGAATTATAGAATATATAAAGAAATTTCTTAACATGAAATACTTTTGAATAATGAAGTTTAGTCTCGGCCTGTAGATCGAGTATTTAGCAATGTGAATTTTGTCTAACAAGTTATAAAGAACTAGCTAGTTCTTAAGAGACTCATGATAAGTTGTATCTATTGGTACACTATTATAGTTCGGTAGCTCGATGTGAAAAGATAACGAATATATTGGTCCTGAAGATCATATATTATTGTTAAAGAAGCACGTCCACATATTCCTAAATATTACAGGCTTGATATAATATTTTTTCCATCAAACTTATTGCCGATTGATCTTGCAAAAGTCTCCGTTCCAAATGAAGTTGTTAATGTTTCTGGTTGAAGTTATGATTCATCTGATCCAAGAATCTTGTGATTCCAATTGAAGAAACTATTGTCATGCAAAGGTCAAGGAGGATGTGTCAAAGGTGTCAAAGAGAAAAATATTGGTTCAAATTGCTTCAGGGGGAGATACTCAAAATGTTGGAATTCATATTTTTAAGTGATGCTTCTAACAGGGGGAGAAAACTGTACTCTTTTTCCCTTAATCAAGGTTTTGTCCTACATGGTTTTCCTTGATAAGGTTTTTAATGAGGCAGTTCCCATGTAAAGGATATTATACTCTTTTTCCTTCACTAGGATTTTTTTCCCACTGGGTTTTTTCATAGTAAAGTTTTAACGAGGCATATTCTTTAAGTAATGGACATCCAATGGGGAGTATTATGAAACATGTGCAAAATATGGATGTCCATTTAGTCTTGTAACCTCCATGAGTTAAAGGACCAAGTTATTACCATTGAATTCTATATTGTAAATGACTCATTATATGTAGGTTTCAATAGACTTATAGGTTACAAGAGTTGTATCCTATAAATAGGATTATGTATCATTGCGAACTTGTACCTTGAATTGTATAATACAATGGCTCTCTTCTTCTTCCTTCTCTATTCTTTTGTTCTCTCTTATTTCTCCATCTCCATTGCTTCTAAGTTATTTAGCTTTTACATTAATTTCATATCACTTTCCCATTAATTAATGTGGACACTTACCGTTGGCACTTGGCACGCCGTAATGCTATTTTCAATAATTGTTTACAGGATAACACGGCATTGAGTTTCATAACAATACTTGATTTTGATATTTGATATTTCTTTTTTTTTTTTTTACTCAATATTTGATATTTCTTAAGAGTTTAATTTTAATATATTATTATTGTAATGTCTTATACTAATCATTCACAATATGTAATTTTTAATATAATTATGATAAAAATCAAATATTTTTTAATTATGTGATAATTTATTATTAATTAATAGTATAAAAAAAAATTGGCCGACAATACATATCAATTAAATACATTTTTTTAATCATGCAAACTTAGTTAAAAATATGTAAAAAATTATTAAAATAAATATCCTTATGTACTACTGCTATAGTTATTTAAAATCTTATATAATTTTTTAACTATTAAAAAAATGATAAGTGATCAAGAGATTCAAGACTCTAGTAGGGCTGTATGTCAATGTTGCTGGATATTGCATTTGCTCCTCCATAAAATTGTTTCGTATATCAGATCATAATTGTACATTTATAACATTAAAAGGGGGGACAAACAAGATTTGTATTCTACCAGTTAGGCAAAACGAGATTTGTATTCTAATTATTTTGAGTGAAAGACAAATTTTTAAACAAAAATAATCACATGGATACATTCTAGCATTTGTATGTACAAATCAATTAATACACCTCATCACAGCTTTCATTAATCATATTTCCGTATCCTTATCATTCTATTATACTATTAATTAATAAAATGATAGGTGCACCTGTTTAATAAATGGATCTTGCATGCACATATAATGCTTATTGGTGTAACTAATCAAATACTCATAGACAATAACAACAATTTAAATAGACAATAAAGTCTTTAATAAAATTATTTTAAAGTTGTTTTGATATTTTGATTGGTTGAGTCCAATGGGTACACTCGTACAAGATTTATTTCCTGATGATAACCATCAAATATCCTAAAGGACTCCCCTAGTTTTAACAATTTTTAATCATAAATAGTGTAATTATTTTGTTTGTCTAAAGAATTTTATATATCTAAAAACAGCATTGTTTACAAATTTTATTTTTTTTCAATCGAACTAAATGGCCTTGATAGGTTGATATCGCAAAGCATGGAGTGGTTTGAGAGATTGATAAGCCTTTTGGGGGTGATAACTTGGGCCAGTAGTGTGTTACTGATTTCTATGTCGGTTCACATTGGGTAAGCATTGCGGCCTATACTTGAATTACATGGACGCAAGACCCACCTTGAAAAATCGATGCCTAAATTTAAGTTGATCGTGTGTTGGGTCTGGACAAATCATTTTTTGGACCAAAAAGAAAACCAATTTTAAGACTTGTCCTATTTTTTATTCCTAATATATGTAGTTAGGAGCTGCTCCAGGTACCCTATATTTGCCCCATCCACCCCACATTTCTAATTTTAGAGAGTGAAATGACAAAATTGTCCTTGTAACTTTCAAAAACCTTTCTCCTCCTTCCTTTCTGCTAGCACGCACCCCCATAGTCCCACACTCACTTCTTCTTCTTCCTCCTTTGGCCTACCCTTTTTTCTTCTTTCCTCTGAAAACGAGACATTGTCCTCAATGCCGTTCATTGCCCTGCTCCTCGCCGGTCCGCCGTCGTTCGCCTCCCCTCTCCCCCCGGTTCGCTACCCCCTCCCTCTCTTTCTCTCCGGTAAGCTCTTCTATTCCTCTATTCCTCTCTCTCTACTGTTTTCGTTTTGTTTGGTCGATTGTTTTCTTGATTTCTAGATATTAATGTTCATATTATAATTGTGAAAAGTATCAAAGTTCATATTGCAGTTGGATTCCCATTGTGAAAAGTATCGCTACCCCCTCTTTCTGGTTATCAATGTTCATGTTGAATTTGTGAAAAGTATTGTTGCCCATATTGCAATTTCATCTCTTTCATGTTCATGCTTTGTTGTTTAGGGTATTTCTAGTTCATTTTTTCTTCCTGTGTATTTTTGCTTGTTCTTGTGTGCCAGTATGCATCATATGTTGTTTCTACTTCATGTTTTTGCTTCATTTTTCTTTTTTTGTACATTGTATATGCTAGGTGAACATCAACATTTCAAGAATTTTGCCTTCCAGCAACTTCATTTTTCTTTTTTGTGCATTGTGTGTGCTAGGTGAACATCAACATTTCAATAATTTTGCCTTCCGGCAACTAGTTGCCTGAAACACAACACTTAGCCTCTGGCAATTAGTTGTCAGAGTATTTTTTGAGTTTTCGGCAATTATTTGACGTAATATGAAACATGGAGCCATCAGCAACTAATTGCCGAAATATTTGTATCCATATTTTAGACTTTCCGGTAATTAGTTGCCGTAAAAATGGATAAAAATATTCCGACAATTAGTTGTCGGAAGTTAAATTTTCAAGAATTTTTTACTTTTCAGCAATTAGTTGCCGGAACAATAGCTTCCGACAATTAATTGTCAGATTATATTATTTTTTTTCATGTTTTTGGGTTTCTGCCATCTAGTTGTCCCAACATATTTCGACAACTAGATGTCGGAATCACAAAAACTTGGGGGGAAAAATATAATCTGGCAAATAGTTGTCGGATGTCAATTGTTTCTTATTTTGGCAACTGATTGTCGGTAGTTCAAAATTCTTCAAAAAATATATTCTGACATTTAATTGCTCACCAAAGGTTCGTGTAATTGTAGAATCCAGCAATTAGTTGCCGGGGAAAAAAATGTTTTTCCTGCCGGAGGAACATTTTTTCCTTCCCTCATGTTCTCAAGTAAAAAATCTTCACGGTTTTTTGTATTTTGACAATTACCTGCCAGAGCATTGTTTTCAAATTTTAAAAAAATTCCTAACAATTAAATGTCGGGTAATCCGACAATTAAATGCCGGAAAGTTTATAAAAAACGAAAAAAAATAGAAACAACGCACACCTACTGAACACAGAATGACGGAGGAGAGTGAATAGAAGTCACACAGTTACCTTCATATTGAGTGTTCAGATTATGGAGGGAGATGAGAAAGAAGAGGGGATGGAGAGAGATGAGAGGGAAGAGGGGGGTGGGTGGTGATTTTTACCATAAAGAGTGAATTAATTAGAGTATATATGTTTCTTAAGGCTAATTTAATAATTAAAAAAAATTAAAGGTTGTATGGGGGTGAATGTTTATGTGTGGGGGTGTAGGTAGCAACTCCCTGTGTAGTTTGGGAATTGTTTCACTCGGGGCCTAATTGAATACTCTCTCCGGTCCTTAATATAAGAAACAAAACCCTAAAACACATAGATCAAGAAAATGCATTGAAATGGGCTAACTGTAATTAATATTCATATAAATTTCCAAAAATACACATTCTAATTAATGAACAAACTCACTTGTATGGAAAGCTGATATATCTCGTAAATATAAATCCTATTATAAATGAGGCTAATATTGAAAATTAACATTTAATATGTGATTGATGCATGTTTCTTATATTTTGGACTAAAAATAGTATCCATTTGTTTATTATATTAAGGACCGGAGGGAGTATCATTTTGACGCGCCTTCTTTTCTTATGCATTTGCTTCATTTTGGTGTTTTTGGTTATGAAGGTCCATATCTTTAAATTTTCTTAATTTCCCATAATTTCAAATTTTATAACTGATAATTTCAAATTGGATAACTAGCTAGAAAAAATAAATAGGAATTTTCTAACAAAGGAAAAGTGGAGGCCCAACAGTTAACTTTATCGGGGGGTCCAAATTTGCATCCAGGAAAAATGAACCATGGGGACAGATAAATTAGGAACACAGTTTTTCGGTGGTTCAACCCTTTATAGGTTCTTAATATATTTTGATAAAAATTATAGGATCTTTATTTGATCTGGCTGCACTTGCATCCGACATTAACAACCAACATGCGATTCCTGCTTGGACACAGCTTGGGCAAAAGGGGATGGAAGGCTGATGAACCCAACATATGAAATTGTTTACACATCTCATAATTACATTAATGCAAAATGTCTGTCTTATAACATTTTTTATTTATGCAAACATGATTAGGTGCTGCAGTTATAGTTGCTTTCGGCTCATGATCAGAAATGTTTCTGCAACCTTTAGAATATAAAGAAAAGGGGGCAAGATTAACAAACATTTTTCTATTTAAGTTGGTTTTATGTTGGATCCATGTTAGGTTGCTAGATATACCTGCAATTTCAATATCTGAATGCATATATGACGCGAACCATAAATTGAGCTGGGAAAAAGTACAACTAAATTGACAGAAACTCCTGCTCTACCATGCTCATATGGAAAAAGTCAACGGATTAGTAAATTCATTAAATTGTGAAAACGATTTGGCGGCTTATTGCAACACAATTCTAACATGTTGCCTTAAAAAATTCACATATTGTTTTTAATATATTATGTCAAATATTTTAATAATGTGTTAGCGTATGATTAAATTGTTTTTTTTATCAAAGTAAAACGCAGTCAATTTGTGTCGGACTACTTGCCTTGTTTTCTTGCTTCATATTCTGTTATGTGATGGGTACGTAGTGAACGAAAGCCACCGCCAGACAAGGGGATATTCATGAGATGCTGTACGAACACGAACAATGAAACCACACACTACATAAGCATTTACCATGTTTTCCGTACGAGTTCAGGTCTTGGCCAAAATCATTCTCCAAAAAGAGTTTCGCTGACCGGTGGTAAAAAAGAAAGAAAGAGGAGTTGTTTTTTTGGAAATCCAAGGGCTATTTGATTTGCATTTTCATTTCCCATTTTCATTTTCTAAAACCTGTATTGATTTTAGTATTTTCTATATCATTTTCTTTTTCAAATTTTGAAAACACATCCAGCATTTCTAGAAATTTTGAAAATATCAAATAGTTATTTTCATTATTTCCGGAAATACATTCTTCCTAACTAGCCTTCCATCCTATCTTTGTTACAATTGTTTATTGTAAGAGCCTTTCATCTTCTTGTTAGCAATTTAAAATCAATACAAATTTTAGAAAATGAAAATGCAATCCAAACAGACCCTAAGGTTCTGGTTGGTTTGTTTTCAGTTTTCTATTTTCATTTCCTAATTTCAATGATAATTACAACTGAACTAACTACAAAAATGTTACCTTATTTTCATTTTGTTTCTTGTTTCCACAGATCTGTATAGGAAATAATGAAATCAAACAAAAAGTTGTTTTCAGTATTTCATGAACAAATCTTTGGAAACATGAAACAAAATGAAAATAATGCGATAGTTTTGTCATTATTTTAGTTGTAGTTATCTTTGAATTTGAAAAATGAAAACAGGAAACTAGAGACAAAATAAACAAACCTTAAGGGCATGTATCTTCATTTTCATTTTCTAAAATTTATACTGATTTTAGTATTTCCCTCACCATATTCTTTTTCAGTTTTGGAAAACAGATTTAGTATTTCTAGAAATTTTGAAAATATCAAAAATTGTTTTCATTATTTTCGGAAATGCATTCTCCCTAACTAACCTTCTATCTTCTCTTTGTCACAATTGTTTATTGCATAAGTCTTCAATCTTCTTGTTGGCAATTTAAAATCAATATAGATTTTAGAAAATCGAAATTGAAAATGATTTCGGAAAGTAAACAGATCCTAAGTTTCTCACTCTTCTAAATATCAAATGCACCAATTCCCGATAAATTTATACTATTTTTGACTTCTTAACTAATGCTGTTAGAGCACTGATTAGCATTCTCCATAAAAATAAATTAGTTTTTCTATTCACGCACCCTTTTTAGCATATTATCTACCCTGTATGATTTATTTATAAATTAGCAAATATCTATATTTTTCAATTCAGTCTAGATAAAATATAAATAAAATTCTGTCAAAAAAATATAAATAAGATTTAAAGATATTTGTAATTATAACATAGGTAATTGGAACTATAAAAATATATAATTTATTTATTTATATTAAGTTTATGAAAAATATAAATTAAAATAATTTTTCAAAAGAACTTTATGAGTTATTTCCTTTTTGACTAATTTTTATTATGATTTTGCTAACAACAATGATTAAAAATTAAAAAAAAGTAATATTTTTATTGAAAAATAGTGTCCAAGTGATGCATTTAATAAATTAAAGAGTATTATATATAATTTATATTAATAATAACTTATTTTTTAAAAAAATTGTTTAATCATTGTTCTAGGGGTAATTGTTAGAAAAATAGTTTTTATTTGTAGTGTAATTTAATTCATTGTCTTCACCAACTTCAATACAAACCTGGCTTTCTTATCAAACTATGTCTTTTCAGAAACTATTTATTAAAATGGGGTTGATTTGAAATTATTTACTAAAATGGGGTGAATTTTGCCACTATGATACCCTTAAAAAAATTATTTAAACAACTTTGTATAAGATACCATATAGATACCTAGTTACGGAATGTTGCATTTTATTGGATTGTGTGAAAAAAAAATTAAGAAAAAACTTAAAAATATTGTGAATGGTATATTTATACAGTATCGGTGTCCATTTGAGTTGTACAAATGAAATAATATACCTCTAAAAAAATGTCACTTGTCACACATGCATATGCTAATTATTATTATTATTATTATTTTTAAAAACTGCATCTGCGTTACACCCGAAAATAATAATAAAAAGAATCAGAGTGGCAAAAACCACCTGGTTTTACAAAATAGTTTCGTAACAACCTAATTTTAGTAAATAGTTTGTGAAACAACATTAGTTTAGTCAAAAAGCCATGCAAATCTACCATTACTTTATGCAGCTATGTTGTCCAAAATGTCACCAAGTGTTTGTTTAGGCGCTGGGGTAAACAAGGAGGAAAGAAAATGAAAATAGAGAAAATAGAGCGATTTTTCACTTTTTTCTCATTCGACTGATGAGAGAAAGAGAGATGAGAGAGAGAAAATGTGATGAGACCCATGCCATTTTCTTTGTCTTCACATGTGAGAAGAATCTGGGATAAAAAGAGTGAATTGTCAAATTTAGCCCCCCATCTACTAGGATGCTTCCATCTAAGAGGGTGGCTTCTAACATGAGGGAGTATCCAAGTCCCTCATAGGTGAGGGAGCTAAAATGACCATTAGATATATTGATTAAAAAATTGGGTGGCTGAGATCTATTAATGGTTACCTGAAGTACAGGTTGTCTCAATATTTATGAAACTAATGCTATTGAGTGGCTGAGATCTAATCCAAGGTAAAGCAGCCTTTATTTGAGTCTTCTGGCTATGGCTTGTTTAAGTTACTTAACGGAGGGTTTGTTTCTTGCTCTTTGAACTCAAGAGAAGGAGCTACCGATGTATCATCTCTTCAAGTTGGGGATGTTCGTAAAGATGATATTTCTTTCTGGGGATGCTCTTTACTTAAGAAAAAGACAACATATTTTCCGTCAAAGAATTCTGAGATGCCCAAATCAAGTTCCTTTGATGATTCCTTCCCTCCCAATGTAAAGATTGACCCTACTGTCATGGATTGGGGGACAAAGATACTTGTATATATTCTTCTTCAGCAGCTTTCTTAACTGTGGCAAATACGTGCAACGATAGCATATTAGACCTCTATCAACCATTTAGCAATGACTTAAAGTTCCACCCAAACACACTTATATTCATATAAAATAAATGAAACGAGAGTTGTTCAGCTTTCTCTCCCTCTCCATCTTTTGGTCTCAAACCAGACATTTTTTGCTTCATTTGTGTTCGATAATTATTTGCTTCAAAAGCTTTTTCTAAAAGTAACATTTGAGTCCATGGTTCCCATTTTCGTTTTTTCATGGATGCACGGTGCAGCTCGGTTGGAGGAAAAAGAAGACTCCCTTGTTTACCTATTATTCCCGGTCACTTTTGCTTCCTCACCCATGAGGGACCTAGTTACTCCCTCATATTAGAAGCTACCCTGGGTAACTTCTAGCATGAACCATTTGGTCATATGGCATACTGATGAAGCATTTGATTCTACCATTGGATTTGTTATTATAATAATCGACGGTCAGGTTGCTTTCAAAAAAAAAAAAGGTTGACCTAATACTTTAGTATTTGGTTAGTCATATTTCTTTTGCAGAATAGCCCCTCATCCTTCTCGATAGCTCCAAACTCTCTGTCATCATTAAAGGGTCGCCGCCCTCCAACCTCCAATGTCCAGTCCACAATGTCCAATATCCAAACCCTTTTGATTAGGTCGTGTAATGGTTATTGCTTTATGTTGTATTTGCTACAAGTGGTGTCAACATAAAATGAAGATAGTAAAAGATGGCATGCCTCCAATATATTGGCTTAGGTAGTTGTTGCTTCTTTTGTTCCTAAGGGCCTCCTTCGAAAACATGGCTTTCTGGTTAAACCATTTTTATTTTATTTTTTTGGGTGGGTGGGGGATAGGTTGAGAAGCATTTTTTAAGGACTGAAAGGAAATTGATCACTGTGGAATCAGATTACACAAGACAGAGACCCCTATTTTTGTTGTCTGACTTTGATGGCAGCATGTGTTAGATTTGGCTCCACTAAATAAGTCACCTCTTGTGCTGAGAGGTTGGATGAGTGATTTCTGTTTAGAACACTTGGTTAATGGTTTGGAATGTCAAGGTAGGCAATATTGTCATCGTTATAGTGGTTGTTGTTGTTGATGGCAGCGTGTAGGAAAACTGATAAAATGGATTTGGCTCGTGTTGTTGACTGGTAATAAAAAAGATTTGTAATATAAAGAAAAGATAAAAAAATAAATCAAAAGAGTGACATTGTCAGTAGGGTGGGGGAACGTTGGGGCACTATAAACCGCACACGACTGCTGTTCATAGCAGCAACTTCTCCTCCTTGTATTCGACGAGTGACATTGTCAATAGGGTGGGGAAGCTAAAATCGACCTTTCTCAATGCCCTCTCTTAATTTTACACAGGCCCCTTTTCTACAAATATTTTTCATTTTGATTACCTACAATTTCCGCATAAACCGGCTACAGGCGGTAACCCAAATGTGTCACCGGTATACCACATGTTTAAATTCTTCACCCTAGCCTTCACCCCCTAATAGAGATATAACTATCTATTCAAAAAAAAAAAATCATCTTCTTTCTTTGGTGGATTCTAGGATGAGGCATGATGGAAAGTGCCTCACCCATGAACCACCAAATAATAATGTAAAAAGTCATTTTAAACCCTTATCACTAAGAAATGGCTGACATTGCCCTCAACCTAACCACCCACATACCGACATCGTTTCTATCATATTCATAATCACCACCACCTCCCTTCTCTTCTCTGCTGTCACTGTCGCCGCACACCCTCCATTCTCCCCTCCTACTCTCTCCCTTGCGACCCAGCACAGCAACATCATCAACACATAAAATCGCATAACCCAGATCTGGAACGCCCACGGGTCCGGGTCGAACGCGGGTTCTGGTCTGGGCAAGGTGACGCTGCGAGGTGGCTGGAACGGCGAGGACTAAGCGGTGGTGGAGCTGTTCTGAGTGTGATAGTGGGAGGAGGTCGGATCTGAGTCAACATACATTATGCGAGGCGGCGGTGCTGGACATGGTCGGCACAGCGGTGGAGATCTGGGCGAACGGAACCCACTTTCACAACGACGCGACGACGGAGATTTTTTGGGTTCATTTTATATAGCATGTAGCAACAAAACCAATTTCATTTCTGGGTATCACAAATTTTTGCTATTTAATTTTTGTGTATCGCCAATTTCATTTCTGGGTATCCAAGATTTGTTCATTTCTGGGTACATTTTAAATCAACAAATCGAGCAACATTGAGAGTCAACCCATTTGGGAAGATCATGATTGTGGCCATAATATCTTATTCATCGTAGTTGTAGTTTGTTTGTTCCTGCATCTCTACGCCATATGGTTCTGGTGGCGTATGATACGACAGTTCCAATCGGATATCCAAAAGCTATGGGACATTGAATAGTTTTTTTTTTTTTTTTGGGAAGAATGAGATTTAGAGAGAAAGGACAAAAGAGTCTTTTTATTTTTTTTAAAATTTTTTTGGAGCAACAAATCTGGAACATTGAATATTAAATAATTATATCTAATGGTTATAAAAAAAATGGTTCATCATGAACCACTTGTCATCACGCCTCGTTCTAGAATCCACCTATTTCTTTACACTTTCTTCCGTGTCAAATCTATACTAATATAAAAGGTGAAGAGCCAATTTCACTGTACATACACGTGTTAGTGGCAAGTTATTTTGCTTTTTTTTTTTTTTAATTTTTTTTTACTATTTAATTTTTTTTTTCATTTTTTAAATTTTTTTAAATTTTTTTTTTAAAAAAAATAATCTTTTTTATTTTAAAAACCTTTTTTTACGTTTTCCTTAAATTTTTAATTTTTTTTTGCTAATAATTTTTTATTTGAATTTATTTGTATACACTGATAGTGTCAATTTTTTAAAAATGTCAACCAATCATAAATTGATAAACAGCAAAAATAGAGTTGTCATATTCTTGATGTTTTAATTTTATATACTTATATTATATTTTAATGTATATATAATTTAACAGTTTAAAATTTAAAATTTTATATTTATATACATATATATATATATATATATATATTTTAATATTTTTTGATTCGAACAGAATCAAACCAAACCAATTTTAATTGGTTCGGATATTGTTATTGACCTTTTAAAATTTATAATTTTTTTTGTTTTTAAATATTTTTAGTCAGGAAAGATAGCAAAGCTACTGTGTTCTTCGAAAAAGTTTAGGGTCGTAAGACTCGAACCAAATTGAAATCAAATTATTTTTTTCCTCATTTTTCTTTTTTTTTTTAAATTTTTTTTCTAATTATTTTAAATATTTTTTTATAATTACTTTTTTTTTCCTAATCACTTTTTTTCCTAATTTTTTTTGCTAATCTTTTTTAAATATATTTTTTCCTACTTTTTTTTCTTTTTCTTTTTTCTGTTAATACTTTTTATTAAAGCTACATCCTTGTCTTTGTTTTTTCTATTTTAAATAATAAAACTATATCTATACTAATTGTTAAGAGGAAATTCTGATTTTTGTGTAGCACAATAGTGCAAGCCAAGTGTTAAGTTATGAAATATTTGTATTATTATTTTATTAATTTTCTAAAATTTATATATTTTTTGTTTTAAAATATTTACAAACCGGTAAAGGTACATTGTTTTGGGAGCCAAACACGGCAATCTCTGTATTGACATAAAGAAAGGCAGAGCTATCCATATAAAAGGTGAAGAGCCAACTTTATTGTACATACACGTGTTAGCACCAAGTTATTTTGCTTTTATTTATTTATTTTTTAAAAGTATTTTTTTTCCTTTTTTTTTTAAAATCTTTTTTTTAAATTTTTTTTTACGTTTACTTTTTTATTTTTTACATTTTTTTTATTTTTTTAACTTTTTTAACATTTTTTTAAATTTTTTTATTTTTAAACTTTTTTTAAGTTTTCCTTAATTTATTAATTTTTTTTCCGATAATTGTTTTTTGCTAATACTTTTTTATTTGAATTTATTTGTATACACTGACAGTGTCAATTTTTTTATAATATCAACCAATCATAAATTGACAAACAGTAAAAATAGAGTTGTCAAATTCTTGATGTTTTAATTTTTATATACTTATATTACATTTTAATGTATATATAATTTAACAGTTTAAAATTTAGAATTTTATAATTTTTTATTTATATATATATATATATATTTTAATATTTTCCGATTCGAACCGAATCAAACCAAACCAATTTTAATTAGTTCGGATATTGTTATTGATTTTTTAAAATTCTAATTTTTTTTGTTTTTAATATTTTTAGCCAGGAAATGTAGCAAAGCTATCGTGTTTTTTGAAAAAATTTAGAGTTGTAAGACTCGAACCAATAATTCGATGAATTTGAAAATTTTTTATATACTTATATTTTAATGTATATATAATTTAATATTTAATATTTATATATATATACATTTTAATATTTTTCGGTTCGAACCGAATCAAACCAAACCAATTTTAATTGGTTCGGATATTCTTACTGACTTTTTAAAATTTATAATTTTTTTTGTTTTTAAATATTTTTAGTCAGGAAAGGTAGCAAAACTACCGTGTTCTTCCAAAAAGTTTAGGGTCATAAAACTCAAACCAAATTAAAAATCAGTGTCACTTATAAGGACCAAAAGATTACTTTAACCTTTTTTTTTAAATATATTTATTTTCAAATTATTTTTTTCCTCATTTTTTTAAATAATTTTTTCCTAATCACTTTTTTTCCTAATTTTTTTTGCTAATCTTTTTTAAATATATTTTTTTCCTACTTTTTTTTCTAATTTTTTTTTCTGTTAATACTTTTTATTAAAGCTACATTCTGATTTTTGTGTAGCACAATAGTGCAAGCCAAATGTTAAGTTATGAAATATTTTTATTATTATTTTATTAATTTTCTAAAATTTATATATATTTTGTTTTAAAATATTTACAAACCGGTAAAGGTACATTGTTTTGGGAGTCAAACATGACAATCTCTGTATTGACATAAAGAGAGGCAGAGCTATTCATATTTTGTATTATTTTTTTTTTGCTACATCCTTGCCTTTGTTTTTTCTATTTTAAATAATAAATCTATATCTATACTAATTAATAAGGGAAATGTTGATTTTAGTGTAGCATAACGGTGCAAACTACATGTCAAGTGATGAAATTTTTGTTTTTATTTTTTCTCTCTCTAAAATTTATATATTTTTTTGTTTTAAAATATTTACAAACCGGTAAAGGTACAATGTTTTGGGAGTCAAACACGACAACCTTTGAATTGACATAAATAGAGGCAGAGCTATTCATATTTTTTTAATATATATTTTTTCTACATCATTGCCTTTGTTTTTTTTTCTATTTTAAATAATAAATCCATATCTATACTAATTAATAGGGGGAATTGCTGATTTTCTAATAAAGGGACACGTGTCAGCACCACATGATTTTAAAAAGATTAGTTGATCATTAGTAATATCAAAGAGGAACACTTAACACATAGTGTACATTACGTATTGTAATATCATTTTAAAATAAAAATAATATTCAATTCTTTGCACTCAAATTATAGATAAAATTGTTTCAAGGTTTTTGCTGATCACTTCTGTCTTTAAATAAAAAGCCTTGGAGATGAATGAGTACCATCATTATGGGTGGGAAGCAAATATTGCAAGCAAGGTGTGAAATAAGAAAAGAAAATGTTTGACATAGTGGACTTAATTTGAGATAAAGGAAAAAAAAAAGTTTGATACATATACAGACACAATTCAAGTTATTAATGATAATAATGCTATCAATAATAGTAGTAATTGATGACCCGTATATTGCACGGGTGCAAAAATACTAGTAATTCTTAAAATTCATTATTTTCTTACCACTTTCTTCCTTTTTTATCTTTTCTTTTCTCAATTTCTTCCTCGAATGAAATAAAGCATAATGTTAGATGTCGTGGTAATTTTTGTCTTGTCCCTCGTCAGATATACGTCTCTCGCCGTAGTCGATTTTCTTTTCCTGATGGCTGCGTACACGCACATTTCTTGAATATTGCACATTTCTAAGTCTTGGATTTTAAATTTGGGATAATATTGGCATCTAATTTTATTCACTTAATTACTCATTTCTTATCATTATCATTATGCCCTTTATTCGGTATTAAGTTTATTTGGGAGTTAGAAGGGGAAAAGGGAGGAAAGGTCTGTGAAATAAGGGAGGGGGAAAGGGATGGGGGTTGGAGGATAACCTTCAAAGTTCATTTTTTTTTTTTTAAATAAAGAAAGAACCAGAGCCTCCAATTCGAGGGAACTTAAAAAATGAACGAGTGGATAATTTTTGAGAGCTTTGAAGGCTATCTTTCATTTCCTCCTTCATTTCCCCTCAAATCATTTCCATCCCAAACTCCTAAACAAACCCTTAGATATAGTCGTAGAGGAGTGGGATTCAGGGAGTTTCTTGCATGCTTTCCTTGTTAGGAACTTGAGAATCGGAACGTCAAGACTTGAATAAGGTGCCTAATCGGACCAAAAAGAGGCGGAAGGACTCCCATTCTAATTCTATCCCGAGTTTGTAATTTTCTCAATATACCGATTTATATATTTAGATAACATACAAGCTTACTTTTATTAAAATTAAATTTGAGAAGAGAGATTAATTCTGATATAGCTCTATCGTGAAATCAAGTGCATACTGTTGGTTGATGGTTTTTTATTCCCTTTTCCGTTTTCATGTATATATGTTACCGGCATAATTTCTAGCCTCTACATAGTATATATATCGTCCCCTTAATAAAATGTTTAAAATTAAAAGACCTTCAAAAACAATTGTTTAAAAGACTAAAATTGACACTAAAATAAAATACTAAATAAACACATAATACAAATATATGGATTAAAACTTGTATAAATCATTTTTATGATATTTTTGAAATATTTTAAAATTTTCAGTTTTACCAATTTCTAGTGTCTAAATATCTTATTATGAAAATGACTCACCACCTTGGGCATAAAGTAGTCGTGTATGGTTGTCTTTTTTTTCTTCTTCTTGATAACATCGTGTATGGTTGTCTTTCATTTGATTCTGTCTGGCAAAGAAAATTTGACAAATCAATTTTTCTAAACGATAATTATGTTTGCATTAATATTCACAAGAAGAGTTCTATTTGGTTACTTAATTTATTTTTCCATATCTTTAGGTATGAACCTAAACATTATTCCGGTATTGTGACCCTCATGTGTTTTTCTCAAAGCTTGAATTTGTAGATTGCTGTAACCACGTTTGATTACACTTTACAGTTCAATCTCAATATTTAAATATTTGTTTGGTGTGGTACCAATTGGATAATAAAATAATAAGATAAATGTTAATCAATGTTTATGACTATTATTAACTACAAAAGCTAATTGATGAATATTGAATAACACTATTGCAATGGTTGACTGAAGAAATGTGAAATTGCCCCACTGGTATGTTCTCAAGGCTTCATCTATCAGTTCCTTTGCTTGTGTTTGTTGTGTATATCCATCCATCATTTATAGCCATATATCTGTTTCATCTCTGCCAAGATGATCAAACAAAACCACTCACAACTTTTTCTTCTCTCATTTCTCCTCCTTTTCAACTCAATAGCTTCCACTGATTTCATCTTCAATGGCTTCAACTCCTCTGATATGTTGCTCTTTGGCAATGTCACCATTGATTCTCGAGTCCTCACCCTCACCCATCACCAATCTTTCTCAGTTGGTCGTGCTCTCTACCCCAAAAAGATCCCCACCAAGCAACCAAACTCTTCTTACATATACCCTTTCTCCACTTCTTTCATCTTTGCTATGGCACCCTTTGAAGACACTCTTCCTGGCCATGGCTTAGTTTTCTTCTTCACACCTGTCACGGGCTTAAGAGGTACAAGTTCTGCTCAACATCTTGGTCTTTTTAACCTTACCAACAATGGAAATGCTAGCAACCATGTGTTTGGTGTTGAGTTTGATGTGTTCATGAACCAAGAGTTTGAAGACATAAACGCCAACCATGTTGGGATTGACATAAACTCTCTCAAGTCTTCTGTTTCACATGATGCTGGTTATTGGCCAGATGATAGGAAAAGCAATGATGAAAACTCTTTCAAAGAGTTGAAGCTTAACAATGGGGAAAATTACCAAGTTTGGATTGACTATGAAGATTCTTTGATTAATGTTACTATGGCACCTGTGGGTATGAAAAGGCCTATAAGGCCATTATTGAATGTTTCTCTTAACTTATCTAATGTTTTTGAGGATGAAATGTTTGTAGGGTTTACTAGTGCCACAGGGCAATTAGTTCAAAGTCACAAGATTTTGGCTTGGAGTTTTAGCAACACAAATTTTTCATTAAGTGAAGAACTCATTACTACTGGGTTACCCTCTTTTGTTCTTCCAAAAGATTCAATTTTTAAGTCCAAGGGGTTTGTTGCAGGGTTTACAGTAGGAATTTTCTTTATTATTTGTCTATTTGTTTTGTTGGCATTGTTTTTGATCCAGAGGATGAGAAGGAGGGAAAGAGAGAGAGGGGAAATGGAAGATTGGGAATTAGAGTATTGGCCACACAGAATGACATATGATGAAATAGAGGCAGCAACAAAGGGGTTTTCTGAGGAAAATGTGATTGGTGTTGGTGGGAATGGGAAAGTCTACAAGGGTGTTTTAAGAGGAGGTGCAGAGATTGCTGTGAAGCGCATTTCTCACGAAAATGATGGCATGCGAGAGTTTCTAGCAGAAATTTCAAGTCTTGGAAGATTAAAGCAAAGGAATTTGGTGGGGTTGAGAGGATGGTGCAAGAAAGATCAAGGTACTTTCTTATTAGTTTATGACTATATGGAAAATGGGAGCTTGGACAAGTGGGTGTTTGATTGTGATGAGAGCAAGATGTTAAATTATCAAGAAAGAATTAGGATTATGAAAGATGTGGCTTTTGCTGTCTTATACTTGCATGAAGGGTGGGAATCCAAAGTGGTGCATAGGGACATCAAGGCCAGTAATGTGTTACTTGATAAGGATATGAATGGAAGGCTTGGAGATTTTGGGTTAGCCAGAATGCACAGCCATAGTCAAGTTGCTAGCACCACAAAATTGATTGGAACAGTGGGTTACATGGCTCCTGAAGTCATTAAGACTGGGCGAGCTTCAACTAAGACAGATGTTTACATGTTTGGCATCTTGGTTTTAGAGGTCATGTGTGGAAGGAGACCTCTAGAAGAAGGTAAGCCACCTTTGGTGGAGTGGGTGTGGCAACTAATGGTACAAGGGCAAATAGTGAATGCACTTGATGAGAGGGTAAGGGCTAAAGGAGGGTTCGATGTGCAAGAAGTGGAGAGGGTACTTCACTTGGGTTTGTTGTGTGCCTACCCTGAACCACAAGCCAGGCCAACAATGAGACAAGTGGTAAATATTTTAGAGGGGAGGACTGAGGGAGAGGAGTCAGAAATTGAGAACATGGATGCTTATTTGCTCCAACAGTTGAAATCAAGGGATATATTGTCTGAGTATACCCAATATTTTAGCTATGCATCACACCCAACTTTTGAAGATATTCGTCACTCTTCCTCAATGTCACTCACTTGGTCAGGATCTATAGTTGAAGGTAGGTGAATCTGTGGCATGAATGAAAAAATTGGATTCATTTTCTGGCTCACAAGGGGATGATGCATTGGGAGCCACTAGGGCCTGTGTGGCCTAAGAGCATGTATTATCTATTATGCAAAAACGGCAAAGGAGATTCCTACTTCATTATTATTATTTTTTGGCTTGAAATTTATTTATCATCTTATCAGATTGGTTTGTTGAAGAGAATTATTTTACACTGTAAAGTTGAAATTTTTAGTTGTGATTGTACAGCATATACTATGTAGCATGAATGGCAATAATGAAGTATTTCAATGCTAATACCCACATGATTTTGATCTGATAATGCTTGATTCCCTCTATTACATAAGTTTCTACTTTGACACAATTCTATAATTAAAAGACACTGTTATAGAAGGAATCTGCTTATTGCCATCATGAGCAACCCTTTAGCTTTTTGGTTAACGTAAGGAAGCAAAGTAAGCAGAGTGATTTTATGCTATCATCATATGATTGTGGTTAGGTGGAAAATTTGGCAGGAATATGCACCTAATAAGCAAAGATACACGACATGACCATGAAATAGAGTGGCCACTCAACTTGGTATTTCGGTTGGCATTTTCACTTGTAAGTTGAGAACTCAAATCAGAAGAGTAGGCTGATTTTACAATGAGCTGGTGTTACATGATCTTTGACTTGCCATACTATACATAGTGGTAGATCATAAAATAGTGCCCTGCCAGCTGGTGCAGCATTGATTCTGCGGCTTTAGCCGACCTGCAAACAATTTGCTTCTTTACCCGTTTTCTAAGGAAACATTCTCTTTATATTGATCAAAGATTGCTCTTTAATTTTTTTCTTGGCCCACTATATCACACTGAGAACATGGCAAAACCATGAGAGTTATATAATGAGATTGCAAAAAATTGCATCTCATGTTAAGCTTGTTTTCCACCAAATCAAATGGTCTCACTTGCAAATGTACATACAAACATGAGAGGGTTATGTTAGTAGGAAAAGATACAAAACAAAAATAAGATAAATATGAGAGAAACAGATACAGAAGAAATTGTAGTTGAACCCATCATTGTTTATTTAAGGTCCTTTAATTTCGCTTTTATATTATTGTTTCTCATAACATGTTCTCATATATTATAAGCAATATGAGAGAATCTTGATTTATTTTCATATTTTTTTTATTTATTAGTGCGGCATACTTCTAGTTGTGTGTGTGGATGACCAAATTATCCACCCCTAATGGCCCTGTAAACATCAGTCTCTTTCTTTTTCATTCTAAGTGGGACATTATCGAACTAATTCTCATCACCCGGGTTATGTACGAGTAATACTACTTCGATAATTCTTGTCATAGATTGCAACAGTGGCTGAATTTAAATCATTTTATCTTTATGACTTTATCCATTTGAGTTTTTATTATTTATTTATTAAGGATAATATGGCATGCCTTTTGACCATTGTTGTAGCTCACCATATGTATTCTATACCTCCTTATCCATACCTAGCTACACAACTCTCATTGTTCACACATCATATTTCATTTATACTCTTTCTAATCAAATATAGGTATAGTCATTGATACTTTGGTACTTGATAGTCTGTCCACAATTTATAGTATTAATTTGTACAAATAACACTAGCCACCAATTTTATTGAAAAAAAGGTTGACGTGTTTATTTAGATTCAAGTCACAATTGGAGTGCTAAATTTAGCTGAAGTTAGTTTGATTTAATATCTTTGTAATTAGGATCAATCGATAATGATTGTGTTTTGGGGGGGGGGGGGGGGGGTTGACATGCTGCAGCAGAACCGGATTTGACAGAAGAAAAAATGCAGGAAAAACATCACAGAAAAGCAGTAGAAGAAAACAGATTTAATGTGGATTTTGGATACAATGAACAGCCACCAACAATGTAAACCTACACCATTCTGGCTATATTTGGATGGATGTAGCAGAGTGGTTAATAATGGAATAGAGTGGTAAAAATGTATTAACCCATTGTTTGAGAATTTCTAGACTAATGAAGTGAAGGATGGTAACCTAAACCATTCCATTCCACCTAAACCCTCTAATTTTCATACCATCTAAACTGATGGTTTGAGATCTCTCTCCATTGTCTCATTAAACCTCCAAACAACAAAGTCTAATATGTTTTTACCTTTTTACTTCACTTCATTATTAACCACTCCACTTCATCTCATTCCAAACTCTCAAACATAGCCCGGCCTATCATTTGTGTGTTTTGTTGGCTCATATTTATGCCAGGGATAGTCAGATATACAGGCATTTCTCTTGCAAATGCTGGGAGTGATTGAGTTAACTCTAGAATAAATAGCTTAATTAGTGTAGTTTTGGTTAAAATTTCATAGAACTTCGGAATTTTGCTTTATTAACTTGTACCAAGGAATAGGACTTGTTAACACGGTTAGATAAGATTGTTTCTCCAAGGAATTGGTTTTCAACTAATTAAGAGAATTTGATATTGGAATTAGAATAACAAGTTTTCTGTAATCCAAAGGATGCTTTGCCCATGAAGCACCCGAAGTCATATTCAATTGAAATAGGAACCCTACTCCCTTTTATCATTGTTTTTCCTAGATCTAAATTGCTCTAGAGTTTGTGCCTCTTTTAAAATGCTTGTTTTAAATTCAGATGTAACTATCATTTTGTCCACATAGAATTGTTATCAGATTGGTACCTTGTTAAACCTAGATCTTTGATAACAATCCTCTTATTTTTTTTTTTTTTATCATTATATTACTTATTTGATCCGGTATACTTCTTGGGAAATCAACAATTAATAGAACTTTAATTATTAAACAAGAGGAAGAAAATTAGTACATTCCTCTTGCATTCAATTTTAATGGTGCAGCAAATCTGCTGCTCATACGCATTCATGCACAATGTACCTTTTCAGTTTGCTATCTCCGTGAAATCCTTAGCATAACTTCCATCATCTACCACACCAAGTAACCAATGTTTCTCCAACTGAGGGGGCTAAGAGAGAACACAACATTCCTATATATGCACATCCCATCAACCTTTCTTTACCTTCCCATTATTTTTCTAATGTTGCTATTTTACTTTTGCACTTCTTAATTCAATCTAAACATGCCTATCAAGCTGCCTTAGCTGAATTCCCTTCATATATATGCTTTTTTTTTTTTTTTACTACTTCCTTCTCCAATTAATATACTCAGTCTATTGTAACATTTTTTTCCCAATGTCAAAAGAAAGTGAGGAATTTTCCACAGAGATTGTGCAGAGGGGTGTGGAGAACTCTGGCCCAAATACTGGCTCACTTTCTTTCTCTGTGAGAGTACGGCCTAGACTGCCAGATTTCCTTAGTTCTGTCAATCTAAAATATGTGAAATTGGGTTATGGTTACCTCATTAGCCATCGCCTCTATTTATTACTGGCACCACTACTCCTTGCAGCCCTGATTCCTCATATTGGAAAGTTCACTTGGGAAGACCTTTATAAGAAATATGACCTCACTGAAGCTCTATTAATATCAGGACTTATGTTCCTAATGCTATATTTTTATATTGATTCCACACCCCGGTCTACCTATGTGCTTGATTTTGCATGTTTTCGCCCTTCAAATGAATACAAGGTAAACACATACTTAATTTGGCAACTAGTTCTCACTCTTACAATACTAAAGAGTGTGGAGGAGTTTTAACTTTTAAGTCATCATTAGTATCTCTTCACCAATTACTTGTTTGAACTTTGAGATTGTTTAGTACTTTAGTTCCTTGGCAATATGCTTGAGGGGATGCAAGCCTATTTCTGTATATTCATTGTTTATTCATACTTAATGGGACTATTTATGCAGATCTCTAAGGCAGAGTTCATTGAGTTGGCTAAAAAATCAGGGAATTTCAATGATACTGCCATTGAGTTTCAGGAAAGAGTTCTTAAGAAATCTGGTATAGGCAACGAGACCTACCTGCCAAAGGGAGTTTTTCGCCCCGGTTACAGAACATCACTGAAAGATGGCAGAGAAGAGGTATCCATGGTGATGTTTGGGGCAATTAAGGACCTTCTTGCTGCCACAAAATTAAAACCAAAGGATATCAGAATCCTGATAGTAAACTGTGGAATACTAAACACCACCCCATCACTCTCATCAATGATAATAAACCATTTCAAGCTTAGGCATGACATCCATAGCTTCAACCTTGGTGGGATGGGTTGTGCTGCTGGAATCATCGCCATTGATCTAGCGAAAGACCTTCTTGATGCCTATCCAAGCTCTTATGCACTCGTAGTGAGCACAGAAGCTGTGAGCTATTCATGGTACACTGGCAATGACACTGACATGCTGCTTCCCAATTGCTTCTTTAGAATGGGGGCTGCAGCTATCTTGCTCTCAAATTTTCGCCTAGATAGATGGCGTGCCAAGTATGAACTCAAACAGGTATTTCTTTAAGGACAAAACTCGGGTACAATTCCATAGGTACACTAGATGTTGTTTTCCAATAAGAATATGACATGTATAATTGTTGTTACATATATTTTCATTGATGAGCTGTTACATGTCATAATCCTATTGGAAAACAGTATCTAATGTATCAATGGTATTGTACCTAAGTCTTCTCCATTTCTTAATTCTTAATGACATCATTAATTACTTTTGTTTACTTTGCAAGGAAGAGATCAATTTTAGGATCTCTATCTTATTGGTTTGAGCTGTGGCCAATATTGTATGTTACAGCTGGTTAGAACTCACAAAGGAATGGACAACAAAAGCTACAAAAGCATACATCAAAGGGAAGATAGTGATGGGAGGAAGGGTCTTTCTATAAGCAAAGATGTCATTGAGGTTGGAGGCCATGCACTAAAGGCCAATATTACCACACTAGGCCCCCTAGTGCTACCTGTTTCAGAGCAGCTTCACTTCTTCACTAACCTGCTCTTCAAGAAAAAGAAAACAAAGCCATACATTCCGGACTACAAGCTGGCTTTTGAGCATGTATGCATTCTGGCAACAAGCAAGAAAGTGCTGGACGAGATTCAGAAGAATTTGGAGCTCACAGAGGAGTATATGGAAGCATCAAGGAAGACATTGGAGCGATTTGGCAACACATCTAGCAGCAGCATTTGGTATGAACTGGCGTACCTTGAGTTTAACTCAAGAATCAAGAGGGGTGATAGGATTTGCCAGATTGCTTTTGGTTCGGGGTTCAAGTGTAACAGTGTTGTTTGGAAGTCCCTCAGGAATGTTGGGAGACCAAAGCAGAGTCCTTGGATTGAGGATGAGTGCTGAACAAGCTAGCTAGCTTGCATGCAGGATAGCTAAGAACCTTACATGAACCCCACATGTCCATATTTTATGAGCAAGTTAAAAAGATAGAATAAATAAATAATATAGAAAGAGAAAGATTGGGACTTGATTAGGTTTTGGATTGTTGGTGAAATAAGAGAAAGATCATCAATTAGGAAGAAACTTTAAAATGTTTGAGTATATGATAATTTGCTTTGACCTTATATTCATGTTGAGTTGTACATCAAGAACCAAAGCCTCTAGTCCTACACCAAGATCCAAGGGCCACAACTACTTTATCTCGCTAAAACATGTTATATTTAATCATGAGATTGATAATATTTACAAATTATTCTAAATTAAACGCTATAATTATAGATCTGCATAATAGTTTGAACATGATTTATGCAGTTTTTTTAAGGTAAGATACGTAATCATCATCGAAGATAACAGCAATATAATGGGGTACAACAAAAACAGCTCGTGAGCCTTACGGCTAACAGATAAAATCTGATTGTCCGAATATGAGTAATGATAGGTGAACATCCAAATAGGACATCCATTTGGAACACCTGGTTAATTATATATAAATATTTGGTTAATTCATTTTATTATATGGTTAATCACGTGCAAATATTTGATTAATTCATGATGACCTATTAATCATATAAAGAATTGAATTAACCAGATATTTGCATGTGATTAATCAAATATTTACATGGTTATGATAAATAAGCCCATTAACATGATTAACTATATAATGAACTGAATTAACCAAATATTTATATATGATTAACCATGTATCCTAAATGGATGCCCCATTTGGGTGTTCACCTATCATTAGTCTCTGAATATTGTGCCGGCGATGGATAAACGTACAAGGCACATGCAGAAACACGTGCCACACCTATTCATGATCTTTTCTTCCATATAATATAAAGGCTAAAATACACTTTAGTCCCTCACGTTTTTCATTTTGGGGAAAATGGTCCCTCTACTTTTTTTTGAGCGATTTTAGTCATCGTAGTTTTCAAACATTGCAAAATTGGTCCCTCCTTCAAGCTGCTGTTTGAAAACTAACGGAAGGCTTACGTGGCAAATGTATTGCCATGTGTCTCCACGTGATAGGTTCACTTGGCACCTAATAATATTAATTAATAAATATATAAAAATTATAATAATAATAATTTATTTTAATATTTATTATAATTTTATAAATGAACAATAACTCATTTTCTTGGAATTCATCCCCTCCACCATCCCAATTGAATCATTCTGCAATAAGGCCCACTTCAAGTTGGAGCAACTCCTTAGTCCAGAAGGAATTTTCCTGTCAATTCGTTAAAGTCTAGAATCAAATTCTGGAGGGTCTGGAGTGTCTTGATGTACATTAGAACTCGGATCCAACGTTTACAAACCCACCAGCGACAACAACTTCGACATAGGCCCAACGAATTCGTTGAAGGACAGAGCAAGCTCCTTGAGGCTGCATATTTCGAAGAAAACCGAAATCGGCAATCTCGTCAACTGGCCGGTGAACTTGTTGCCGGAGATATCAAAGGATTCGAGTGACGGACATGCAGCGAACTCGTCAGGGACGAAGTGGTGGACGATGGTTTATTTCAGGTAGAGGAACTTTGAGTACAATTTGCTGTAACCCGTCGCAGCCTCGGGTCAAGATCCAAGGGAGAAGGTCCAGGGGCTTTGAAGTTCATTAGCTGGTGAGACGAAGGAGAAGACGAAGGAGATTACGGTTTTATAAAATAATGATAAATAATATTTAAAATTATTTATTATTAGGTGTCAAGTGGACCTGCCACATGTAGACACATGGCAACACATTTGCAACATAAGCACCTTCCGTTAGTTTTCAAACGGCAACTTCACGGAGGGGCCAATTTTGCAACGTTTGAAAACTATGAGGACTAAAATCGCTTAAAAAAAGTAGAGGGACCAATTTCGCCAAATTGAAAAACATGAGGGACTAAAAATGCATTTTAGCCTAATATAAAACCATATATACAAAGTTACAAACACCTGTACTGTTCTCTACCTGAATCTAGTTTGCTATCTAGGCTTGTCCTAATATACTTTCATGTGCACCACAAAATGACAGAAACCCTTACTCGATCACCCACCACAAAACAAATTACACTCCCGATCTCTCGCTTTCTGATAACAAGCCCATTGTGTATATCCTGTCTGTTTTTGGTCACATGCTATATGTTAACCCTTACTTATTATTGTAAACATTCTTCATTTAAAATAAATCAAATTTCTCATCCCCTTTCAACTTTCTTAATTTTCTCTCCTCCATACCATGTTGGAAATTCTTCATTCTGCTGCAGTATATTTTTATTCTTTTGTTTTCTTTCATTTTCGCAGGGTTTTGTTTTTGGCAATTTCATCTCTATTTCATTACAATTATTTTATTTTTCTAATCTTTTTCTTTTTTGTTCCACATTTGTTTCCTAAACTAATTAAACATAGTGTTAGGGTCTGAAGGTTGGATGAGAGAGATAGCAAATGGTGACAAATCTGGTTGTTAACACATTAGCGGACAATATATGTCTTAATTATCAATTGACTTTGATTTTTATTTTGTCTAGATTATTTATTCATTTAACTCGTGCAGAAACTGATCAATGGTATAACTAATGGATGAATGTAGCACCAAAAACCCACACTAGTTCATAACAGGAATATTCTCTCTTCGGAATTGTCGCGATTAGCTCTTACAGAGTCGGTACAGCACTTCCCTGAAATTGAAATGGATCCGCATTTTACGTACTCGTCACAAATGACATGATATATCAATAATCGCCCTCTTATGTTAACATAAACTTTAAAAATTCAAATAATGAGAAAGACAAAAACTATTAAGTATATGTTTTCAATACATGGTATGTATGGAAAAAATTTCATACCAATAGTATTTTCGATAGAAATATTGATGCTATATATAGTGGATAATAGTGTTAAAAAAGTTTAATGTATTGAAATTAAACTCTAACTTATTATGTTTGGAAAAATAATTTGTTCAGCTTTGACCTAAAGTCTTAGGCTTTGTTTTTTGGAGTAGAAAATAGTAAGAGAGAAAACAAGAAGAAAGAAAAGGAGGAGAAAATACAATTTTCTCTTGTTTGGTGGAGGAGAGAAATAGGGAAGAGAGAATAAAATTGGTGGGACTCACCTCAAATTTTTTTCTCTCCCCAAGTGAGAAGAAAATGGAAGAGAGAGAGTGTTTCATATAAAATGACCTTTGTACCCTTCTTTTTGGGTTCTTATTCAATTATTTAATAAATTTAAATAAATTGAATTAAATTAATCATTTAATTAATTAAATTACATTTAAATAAATAAAATAATTATATTAAACTAATAACTTTTATTTAAAATAACTTAAATCAGTTAAATTAATTTAAATTATTTGATTAGTTAAAATGACTTAAATCAATTAAATTTAAATATTTTTATATTGATTTTTTAGTTAAGGATATTTTTGTCTTTTTTTTAAAAAAAAAATTCTCTCTTCTTATTTTCTATCTAACCAAACTTAGGGGGAGAGAGAGAAAACACATCTTTCTCCTCTATTTCTCTTACATCAAACAACACATATAATCTACTCTATTTATCACCATTTTATCTCTTCTCATGCTTTTTCTCACCTTTTTCTATCTTATCATTTTCTTCTCACAACCAAACAAAGCCTTTATGTATTTATGTTTGAAAGTTAAGACTGACAAACTGTGACTTCAATGATACAATAATAACATTAATTATTAATTATACTCTAAGAGGAATGTTTACAATGAATCACTTAAAAGTACATGGCTCTTTTGACAGGTTCAATAAGCTAGTTTATAACTTATTTAACTAACTTATAAGCTTATTTGACTAATAGAGTTGTTTGATGCATAAGCTTATCTCATTAACTTATAGTTTTTCTTCATAAACTATTTTATTTAACTTATGTATGATAGTTTATAGCTTATTAATTGTTCTCTCACTTTTACTCTTATTAATTTAATGAAATTCTTACTTTACCTTGTGTAAATAATATTTATATAAACATTTCATTCCATTTATATTATTCAAAAAAAAATTAAAAATTAATATTCTAATTTTAAAGCTTTAGTTAGAATTTAATAAGACTTTACATAAAAATCATATATATAAATATATCCTTTTACATTTATAAGCTAGTGTAACCACTAATTTTATCAAGGTTTAATGAAGTTTTTGGTCCCCGCAAAGAGGATGGGTTTTAATTTTAGTCATTGCAATTATTTTTTGTTGGTTTTAATCCCTGTAAATTTAAAAAATTTGGTGTTAGTCTATGCCGTTAGTGACCTACCGTTAAATGCTGAAATGGCTAACGAAACGTCAGCACTGCCACGTCAGCCTAAATATTATTATTTAAAAATTAAAGCCACATATGCTGCCACATACACATTTCCCACGGATGACCCACGGATCCAGATCCGTCGGTTTTCAGGGCGTCGGAAACAGTTTCCCACGGATAAACCCTGGGAAATTTCCCACGGGTTGATCCCTGGGAAAGTTTCCCACGGGTTGATCCCTGGGAAAATTTTCCCAGGGTTTTAGCCCTGGGAAATGTTTAAATTTTCCCAGGGTTTTAGCCCTGGGAAACAGTTAAATTTTCCCAGGGAAAAAGCCCTGGGAAACCTCATTTTTTTTTAAAAAAAAAATTCATTTACAGCTTAATGAATGAATAAATTTTTTTTTTTTTGAAACAAAATGAATTAATTAATTATAATTAAACTAGATAGATAAATATATAAATTTCTTACATAGATGCATAAACAAAGACATTCATATCATAATTGAAGCCACTTAAGTAATTCAAACAATCTCTTGTACAGAAAAATAGTTATTCAAGTCATTTGTTCAACAAAAAAAAGTTATGCAAACTATGATTAACATCATAGGTAAAAGAAACACATAAATTCATACAAAACACAACAAAAGTCTAGATATCCTCATTATAAGGATCCTCATTAAAATGGTCAAAAGTATCGTCGTCCTCCTGGGTGCGATGGGTCGTCTGACTAGCCTGGCGTTGCTGTCGTCGTTGCTGCTGTTGGTGTTGTTGTGTGGACTGATGCGCCTGCAACTGTCACACTGTCTCCATCATCTGTTGCATTGTATCCATCATCCGACGATGCTCCTCGTCCCTCTGTCGCTCCCTTTCCTGGGAAGTGGCCAACATCTCCCTCAACTGAGCAATCTCCGCAGACTCCTGAGGGCGACGACTGCTACTGGTGGATGCTCCAACCCTAAGCTCTAACCTGCGTGAGGGCCCTTTCAAACCCCTTCTTTTCGGATATAACCTATCATACACCCAACTGCGATTCAAAGGATAACAATCCATCTTCTACATATTCATAAAAAATAGATAAATTTTAACATTAAATGAGTATTTTGAACGATTCAAGGTCCAATATATTGAACGATACCTTCAATGAGTATATGCGCTCAATAATATTGTATCTCAAACGGGAAGCTAAGGCTTTGCTCAACTATTATATAAAATAAAAATTAACCCTACAAGACAACCCTATATAAAATAATATAGTAACATCCCTATTGGTAAAAAAAATTGGAAACCAAGTTTTCATTTCTTTCAAACCAAGTGGCGCACACTACTGGGAACTACCCAGAAACTGTCACCAATAAAAAAAACATGGGTCAAAGACATTCCCCTATCCCACATACAAAAAAAATACATCAATACATGAGTATAAAGAAATTAACATAGCAAAGAAATTAACAAAATAAACTTTTAAATAGACTTTGAAGTTCGACAAACTTTAAAAAGGTTAACTTAGACTTTGAAAAGACAAATGTTTTTTGGACAAACAATTTCGATAGCAATAGGCCGACAACGTATCTATCAAAGTGAACACTTATCTGGCTCGGTTAAAAAAACACTAAAGCGTACAAATATATGGTGTCGAATACTATTGCTGTGTTCAAATAACACAACTGTTTAAAAATGGTCTATATCATATAACCGATGAAATTTAAATAATGTATTTTTTTAAATAAACAAAATATATTTAATTCGAAGCCTAATCTGACTTGATTTATTTCGACCACCCATCAAAATTGAATTCATTTGTAATTTGTAAGACCCCCCAAAAAATAATGCGCCCAAAGCCATCTTTGTTTGTGGATATCTTGCGATAACATTAATTATTGTGCTTTTTTTTCCTTACAGTGAATATTATGAGTAATGCAGTACTTAAAAATATTTGCTTACTTGGATATATATGTACATTGCTATTTTTTCTAGAAGAAAACGAAATTCAACAATGGTTTACAGAATACAACTTTAACATATATTATATCCCACATTTAAGTTTAAGTTTAAATGTGGAGAGTCAAGGAAACATGCAAAGTGAAACTCTTAATCAACTAAATGATAGGAACATAAGAAGAATAAGAAGACAACATACTGTGAGTTGGGGAAGGCAGACAGGGATGAAGACGTGGCCAACGGCGGAGAGAGGGACAACCGTGAGCGGCGGACCGGACGAACTGGACGGCGGAGCGCAGGCGACTGGGGAAGCCTGGTGCGGCGCGAACCACTGTTGCCTGTTGGACTGGTGCGGTGCGGCGCGAATTGGGGAAGAAGAGGTAGAGGGCTTGGTTAAAACGAATTTCCCACGGCATGGGCCGTGGGAAACGCCGCAGTATTTGCGACGGTTGGGGCCGTGGGAAACCGCGTGTTCTTTTACGGCGGTTGGAGCCGTGGGAAACGGCGCGTTGCTGTTTTGCTACGGCAGAAGCCGTGGGAAAGTGTTGTGAGGGCTTGAGCCGTGGGAAACGGATCCGAGTTGTCAGGGACTAGACCGTGGGAAACTCCGCGCGTAAAAAGCCACGGCCCAATCCGTGGGAAATTCATTCGCGCCTTCTTTTCCCACGGTTTTGCCCGTGGGAAACTGACCGAGACCATTCCGAGCGCTGCAGCCGTGGGAAATGTCAAAATTTCCCAGGGATTTAAATCCCTGGGAAAATAGCCCTGGGAAATACCGAGAATTCTTGTAGTGAATAATAACTAATGTTAATAATTTTTTAAGACAACAAAATAAATTAAATAATGGATGTGTGGCTTTACTAATAATATCTAGGCTGTCATGGTAGTGCTGACGTAATGCTTCGTTGGCTACGTCAACACTTAACTATGGGTTACTAACTGCAGAGATTAAAACCAAAAGTTTTAAACTTTGAGGAACCAAAAAAAAAAAAATTGTGCAGGGACTAAAACTTATTCACTTTGCAGTGATCAAAAACTTCATTAAACCTTTTACCAAACACTTCAAATTCAATTAGCTAATTTTTCAGCTATCTATTATCATCGATAAGTTTTTAGCTAAAAATTAGTTTATCAGCTATAGGTTAGCTTATCAACCATAAACTACATTATTAGCTATTTTCGCTAAACAGAGCATAGTATACGAATTTTTAGTGCATTTATAATTTCTACATTAACGATGACAATGGAAATCTGTCCTTATCTTCCTGAATGTCTAATGGCTATCCTAGGTTTGTAGAATTCGGACCTTAATATGCCAAAATGTTATTATTTCTTATGTTCCATTTTCAATCAAGTCACCTATCTTACTATTGGGAAAAAAAAATCTGTTGGCATTTATAGTTTTGTGGGGTTGAAATTGTTTATCATTCATTTTGATGTTTATAATGAATTTGCTGAATTCAAATGAAATTGCTGAATTGATGTTTATAATGAAGGCAATATAAAGCTGATTTTTTTTTTTCTCTTCTTAACTATGAAAGAGGTTTTCTTCAAAAAAACAAAAACAAAAACAAAAACAATGAAAGAAGTTTATAATTATAAAGCACCGTAATCAAATTGAGGATTTTCAATGTTTCATACACTACTTCATCCGTTTTAAGATAACTTTTTGGATAGAGAGCTTCTTTAAAATGAAGAAAAATGTAAAGTATATATATATATATATATATATATATATATATATATATAATCAATTAAAATGAGTTGAAATTTTATTGCATTTTAATTAATTAAATGTAAATATATATTTAATTTCTCATTTTGTACTTCAATTATATATTTCAAAAAACATAATCCATAATAGTTATAATAAAGAATACATTTTATTTTATTTTATTTTATTCATTGCTTTAGAAATTCAAAAAGACATTAAGCAAATGATTTCAATATAAGATGAGCTCGAATAGTTACCTCCTCCCTCTGAGACTTATAATAAGAGGCATCTAATGTTAAGCAAATGATCAACCTCCACTGATGGTCATTTGATTTGCCCTCAAATACCCTTTTCCTCCTTTATATTCCCGTTAAGCACGCCTCTCTACCAGACACCTTTTTAATCATCTTAATTGGAAAAGAAAAAAAAAATCATATATCTTTACATTACCGTTAGAATCACGATTTCAGATTTCATAAGGTATGATCTGAGTGGCTAAAATTTTGGTCCCTTTAATTATATGTACAGTATTCGAATCTTGATAATAGGAATAATGTTGCACTTTTAAGTAGATGAGTTGAGTTGTTCCTTAACTGATACATTACATCATTGGAAAATTAGTCATACGCCTATCCAATTGTGGGGATACATTGGGTTCCATCAGGGACCTAAAAGAAATCACGATTTCACACCAAGTCAATAGTAGTACTCTGCTATTATTATTTGTAGGATTAGAGTAATACTGATTATCATTTATCTGTACACTTTTTCACATTCTACCTTACAATATTTTTTATTAACTTATATTTCATACTTTCTTTAAAGCATGATTTAAAAGATAAAGATAAAATGAGATACACTCGATATAAAAAAAACGAGTTTAATTGGTATACACGGTCAGTGTAAAAGTTTTTTAACTGTCAACCAATAATCACGTCATTGAAAATCTTTGATTCTTATCCAAATCACTTTAAGGCTTTGTTTGGTTGTGAGAAGAAAAGGAGAAGAGAGAAAGAGGTGAGAAAGAGTATGAGAAGCGAGAAAATGGTGAGAAATAGAGTAGATTTTATGTGTTGTTTGATGTAAGAGAAATATGAGAGAGATAGAGGAGAAAGAGGTGTTTTCTCTCTCTCCCCTTTGTTTGGTTGGATAGAAAATAAGAAGAGAGAAATTTCTTTTTTTTTAAAAGACAAAAATATCCTTAACTAAAAAATCAATATAAAAATATTTAAATTTAATTGATTTAAGTTATTTTAACTAATCAAATAATTTAAATTAATTTAACTGATTTAAGTTATTATTTTAAATAAAATTTATTAGTTTAATATAATTATTTTATTTATTTCAATTTAATTTAATTAATTAAATGATTAATTTAATTCAATTTATTTAAATTTATTAAATAATTGAATGAGAACCCAAAAGAAGGGTACAAAAGTCATTTTATATGAAATACTCTCTCCCTCTTCCATTTTCTTCTCACTTGGGGAGAGAAAAAAATTTGAGGTGGGTTCTACCAATTTTCTTCTCTCTTCCCTATTTCTCTCCTCCACCAAACAAGAGAAAAATGTATTTTCTCCTCATTTTCTCTCTTCTTGTTTTCTCTCTTGCTATTTTCTACTCCAAAAAACAAAGCCTAAAAGTTATTCATTACATAATTTGTGATTGGTTGACAGTGTAAAAAACTTTACACTAACACTGCATATCAATTAAACTTATAAAAAATTGTGTTAAAATATATAAAAGAAAAGTTACTAATATTTCTCTCTAGCTTAAAAATAAAATTGTGATTTGGATTGGATAACCATAAATACTTATCCTTACTTAGAAAGCAATAAAACATGCCAAAAACAACGAAATCAATTGGAATATGGAAAAAGGAACGTGGCCACACCCACGTGGAATCCAAACTTTGATCTAAAATTTCAAGAAGGCTCAAGACATGTTCGTCCAGTTATGTTCCTTTGCGGGTAAGTGGGGCATCAAATTTATTGGACTCCCAACAAAATTACAAAGAAGCCCTCCAATTTGTCCCCTCCCCAACCCCCATCCCCACGGGTTCCACCCTGCCACTGGCCCCAGAATAATGTCGAATATTAACACAATATTACGCTGGATAAAGGAATACTTTTGCGCTTTGCTTCTGAGTAAAAATTATAGGATTTAATTCGATATAAAATTATTATTATTTTATTATATATTATATTACTATTGAATATACTTAATTCTTATAAGAAATATTTTAATATAAATAATAAATTTAATTAATTAATAATAGAAATTTGTACACTGATGTACATTAAAATTAAACTAAAAACCTAAAACCATTAGCATGACGCCGCGTATTTCGCCAATTTCCAAATTCCAACAATAATCCCTCCTTTAAATCAGGTAAGCGACATGTTGGCCCGCCGCATACCCCACCTATCGGATAAGATTCATAAACCAACGCCTCTGATCTTGCAACGTTGCAGCCCGGTCTCAATCGTCGCTGGTCTCATGATCACAAGATCAGGATAGGGTACATCAATGCATCTTTCTTTATTTTCTCAATTGAATTAATTTTAATATATTATTAGTATGAATTTTTTACATTATCATCTAATTATAAATTATTTTTCATGATTTTTAAATTAATTATGATATGGGTTAAATATTTTTAAGAATCTTGTTAATGAGTATCCTAAGGGTATTGTTTAAGAATTTCAAATAAGGTAATTATTTGTTAAAAAGTTAAGTATATTTATTCTTAATGTATTGAATACACAACTTTCCATAAAGACTTATTAAACAATGCCCTTAAGATATTCATTAATATTTATCTATTTTTAAAGATAAGTAATTTATTTATTTCTGGTACAGATGTTAAAGATAAATAATTTTTTTTTTTGATAAGCAATTTTTCTTTTTAATTGATAGTATAACATGGCAACTAAATTTTCTCTCCTTAAAAACGGTTTTTGTTGAACTTTCTTATAATATTATTTTTTGGAACTCATCCTAATCAGTCATTTGGGCTAAATGAGTTTATTAAAGTATTTTTATAGCTTAGATCCTTTGATTTGACTATCGAAATAATCTCTGATTTAATTGATTGAGTAGAATTACCCCTTAATTCTTGATCTCTTACCGAAAGTGATTCCATAAGAATCAAAAACTCAAATTTCTTAGGTTCTCCTTCGACAAGTTGTTTCCACTCCACAGCCTTATAATTTTTCTATGGCAATTATTCTGTCACGAAATTATTGAAATATAAAGTAAGACAGGATGGCATAAAAAAAATTGAAATATGAATATTCGAGTATATCCACAATCCAAATGGTTGGGGTGATGGGTAGGTTGAAATTATTATATCCAACTGACGTGGATCCCTGCTGTATGGCCTAATTTCACTCGAATTAAAATGAATGGTCAGATCTGAATCATCCAATCAAGTGGCGCCAAGTGAGGTGCCAGAATTTAGCCTCATTGGCGCGGCGAGTAGAGTCCAAGATGGCCTAACGAGGGGACCCACCTTTTTGATATAAAATGGCAATTAAACACACATGATCCACACCAAGCAAGAAAAGCGAGTCAAAGAACATAGACAAATTTAACAACGTTAATCATCATGGGAGGAACCTCCATGACCGGAAGAATTACCAGGTTTCTGGCGACTCGCCGCCGGGAAATGGTGCTGGATGGTCTGGAGTTTGCTTATGTGGAAGAGCAACCAGGTGAGACGAGTGTCGCTGATGTTGAGTTTGAATTTCTTGATGATGGAGACATGTTGTTAGCTCAAAGTGCTAGCAGCGATGAGTGTCACCACCCTAACGGAATGGAGCTTGATGAAGAAGAAAACGAGGGAGAGAAGGATCACGGTGGTAACATTGAGGAGAATAGAAGCTTCTGGGATAACCAACACCAGCTTTTGCAGGTAATATTAATCAACACATTCTTCATTTTGATTAATTCATCATATATATATAAATATAATAGCTTGATTCTTTATCTGCTTTCTTTAGACAAATGAGACGTTTTATTTCTTTTTCACTGATCTCATTTTACTTTTAAATCTGCAAATTAAACATGACAACACAAAAAAAAATAGTTTTTGGTGTCAGAACTAGGCTCCATTTTAAGTACTTTGCTCAATATTTATTTGATTTTTTCTTATTTGGAAAGGTAAAAAGATTATTTTTGCACACATTATTTTTTTTCACCCTTATGCCAAATATACTTGTCTTGAAAAATAGAAATAGAAAAAAAGAAAAAAAAAAAATCTATTTATCTAAAATGGAAGTGATGTGAAAATAGTACAACAAAAATTGTGTACATATTAATATAAAGTTTAATTGGTATAAACTGATTGTCAATCACTAATAAATCATCACGTCATTGAAAATATTTGTTTATTATTCAAATCACCTTAAAATTTATTCATTCATACCAATTAAAACTCTTAATATATTACCTGAAAATACTAGGATGAAATTTGAATGAAGATGTGTTTGGCAACAAATTAATAGATTTGTTACGGAAATCTAAGAAATTTGTACACCGTTATTTTTGTTTTATTATAATATAATATAATTTTCCCTTTGTTACCAAAAGCTTAGTTGGCTTTGGTGCTTTTGAGACGTATATTTGCTTCTTTGTTTTGTTTTGAGCAAATGGGGTTAAATGAATGCAGGGCAGTGTATGCAGAAGCAGTTCTTTAGAGTCAAGGATAAGGCATGCCACCAAAGAAGCGCTTCAGCAAATACAAAGCGCGGAAACCGTGTGTGGTTGCAGCAGACAGATGGGTGCTACCACCTCCTGCCGAAAATGCTTGATGAGAGAAGTTTCAAGGCGGCTTCAGAAAGCAGGTTATAATAGCGCCATTTGCAAAACAAAATGGAGAAGCTCACCAGACATTCCATCAGGTATATCCAATTCCAACCAAATGCATCTTTTGTTCACCTTTTCTCTGTTTCTTATCTTCTAAAAATGAAAAGAAATCTTCAGGGTGGGTCTAAGATAAGATTGAACGTACACTAAACTATATTATCCTCTTTTTTTTTCCGCCTAAAAAGTCCCTTTCAAATAATGAGTAGACTATTAATTTGCACTTTAGCTGTAGGGCTATATTCATAAGATTAGAACTAGTTGGTGCATTAAAATATTAATTATAGACTTGTTGAGAGGTAGGTTGGAAAAGTGAGTAAATAAAAGTTGGCAAATACTAACCAGTGTGTAAAGACAGAAGTTTTGTATTGGAATTTGTGTATTCAATATCTTGAAAGTTTAGCTATTCTTGACTTTCTTAACCAATACCCTTAGAATACTGAGTATCAAGATCCATAAAAGTTCTATTCATATCTTACTTAGTAAACTAAATGACAACAACTTGTCATGTGAATTTAATATAAGCTTTTTCTTAACCATAATATCAAAAATATGTGCAGGGGAACACAATTTTTTGGATGTGATAGACAATACAAGCTCAAAGAAAGGGGAGGTGAGGGTGATCATAGAACTGAACTTCCGAGCAGAATTTGAGATGGCAAGGGGAAGCGAGGACTATAACCGACTCGTTCGGAGGCTACCAGATGTATTTGTGGGGAAAGTAGAGAGATTAAGCAACCTAATCAAGATATTGTGCATGGCAGCCAAAAGGTGCATGAAAGAAAGGAAAATGCACATGGGACCATGGAGGAAGCATAGGTACATGCAAGCTAAGTGGTTAGGTCCATGTGAAAGGAACACTTCAACAACTACCCTTTCAATGGGATATTCTTCTCATGAGAGGATGCCAAAGCCAAATCCGAAGCCAAAGGCATCCATGTTGACTGTTGATCTATTAGAGAAGCTTCCCAATATGCATTGTACAGCGGTTGAGGTTTTGTAATTGTAAAAGTGATAGGCCTAGGTTTTTTTTTTTTTTTTTTACCACTCTTGTTTTGGTAAATTTCTTTTATTTTATTTTTGTCCCGTGAAAAATGAGTGATGCAAAAATTTCTCATGCATGTATGTAAATAATTTGTAGAAATACATGCGCGTGCAGTTCAAAGCTGCTCCGTTCGCATAGATTGCATTGCATGTCACATAGCCTTTTTTTTTTTCATTGATAACTATTTTGATTACTTCGGAGAGAGTGTGCCTAGCTGGGGCAATATGGTGAACCGGTGATTGAAGACAATTTCCTCCGTGTGTAGCGGCAGCTCTATGATTGAGAGGGAATGGGTACATGCAAAAGGCACTTCAACGATCAAATCAGTAAACTATACAACATGTGTGTCAAATAAACCGAGATCCTTGATGCCTCCGTGGGGAGAGTGAGGATCCAAAATCTTAAGTCGAAGATTTTGTGAATAATATGTATTCATATTAGAAGTTTATGACCATGGTCCAATGTTGTCCTCTCCGATAATACTTTGGGTCGGTAGGACAATTTTTAGGATGTTTGAAGGCAGCAGCAATCATCTCTTGAGCTAGTTTTTTGGTTGAATTTGGGACGGCAGCTAGAGTGCGAGACCAACACATATCTCCCACGGTGCGCGACTTATGCAGATGAATCAGAACAATTTAACGATGATGGTGCATGATACACTATCCACACTTTATCATTTTTCACTCTCCTCTGTCCCCGTCTCTCACTCCTCCTCTTCCGTCAGGCTCTCTCTCTCTGATTCTCTCTTTCTCCCTGACTCTCTCTACACCAAAGAACATTAATGGAGCACAACCCCTCATTCTCAATTCTGTTCCCTGACTCCCCCTGCCGCCTCTGCCAAACCCTCAGTTTGTCCTTCGATCAGAAAATGGAACCACGTATGGTGGTTTCACAGCGATGGAGGAAGCACGGTGGTGGCGGAGTTTTGGGAACCATCGACAGCGACGGCTCAAATAAGAAGAAGGTTCACATAGGCGAACAAGAGGTTCTGTGTTTGCCACCCTCACCCTCTCACACTGTGTTCGCCATAAGCTCCGTCGGCACCCCTCGGTGGCACCACCTCTTCTGTCGTCGTCGTAGCTGCAGTAGCTGCACTGGCCATCTATGTAATATGTCGAACTTGACGCCTTGAGACCCCAGTTTTCCAAAATCACAAATCAAGCTCGTTCCATTCAAACCCACCCAGATCTAGATTCTGGAAGCAAAACCTACTAAAAAAGAAAATCAACATACTGGTTTTTGATGGTTTTGGGTTGATTCAGTTTATAATTTTTTATGTTCTTTATCTCGATTGATCCCGGGTTTTGATTAAATTTATTATGTTCTTGGTTCTCAGTTTATTTTTTTGATGTTTTTGATTTTTGATGTTCTTTCTTTATAGCATCAATGATGTTGGTTGATTCTCAGGTATGAACCGAAAAATTAGAGTAGGTGGAGTGTGTGATTGGGAGATGTATTAGGCGACGAAGAGCATATGCTGATGGAAGAGGAGAATGGATGAGGGAGGAGGAGGCAAAGAGATCTGGTGTTGATAATGTATGGTAAGCATCTATGGAATATCACTATCAACAGTTATAATTAGTCATGCACGGTGCGCTATATGGCTAGGTCGCACACCCTAGCCAAAACCTGAGTTTGGCCCATTTTCAAATTCTAATATGGTATTAGAGTTAACCATAGATCTGTTGGACCACCCGTAGATGTTCAATGCTGCAAACTCCACGGTCTAGATGCCCAATCGTGTGCGTGAGAGGGGTGTGTTGGAGTGATGGAATCCCACATTGGATAATGATATGGTTTCAATAGTGATTATAAGTGGGGACAACTCTCACCCCATAAGCTAGCTTTTGGGGTTGAGTTAGGTCCAAACCCAAATTCTATGAGTTCTAATGGATGTTTTAATATTGTCCTCAAGTCTAATGGATCCATGTGGTGAGACAACCGGGATACACGAGATCGTGTGTGCTCAACTCAACTTGGACAAGATCCACTATGTCAGAGTGATGCCCCAAAGTCATCATGATTCGTTCTTGGGCATCAAAGGCAAAAAGTGACTACCACATGGTCCTTTGATGTTGGATTGTCATATGTTGTTTTGATATTTTAAAGTGTATTCCAAAGTGAGAGTCTCGTCATGGAGATGCACCATTCTTTGGAGATCTGTCCTAACGTGAGAATCCTGTTGTGGGGATTCTTACTACTTTGAAGATCGAAGACTAAAGTGAGAATCTCATCTCAGGGATTCTCTCTTCTTTGAATATCAGGACCAATATGGGAATCTCGTCTTGGGGATTCTTTCTTCTTTGAAGATCGGAACCATTGTGGGAATATCGTCTTTAGGTGCCCTTTTCATTGAATATTAGAACCAAAGTAATAATCTCACCTCAAGGATTCACTCTATTTTAAAGGTTGAAACCAACGTGAGAATCCCATATTGTGAGATATCTCTGCTTTGGAGATCGAAACCGAATTGAAAATCTCGTCGTGGGGAGTTTTACCTTCTTAGTTAGATCTACTTGTTGTAGTAACGACATAAGCTTTAATTCATTCAGTCATATATGAAGACTTGAATTTTTTTTCTTTTTTCTTTTTCTGGTTGTTGCCTTTCTTGATTCTTCGACCTTACATATAAAATGTTTGGGGTTTTTATTTTTTAGTTTCTAGATGTCACCTCCTTGCCAATCTGCATATATTATTTGAAAAGAAAAACATACCTTCAAAATTGTATCTTTAATCTAGGTTTTTCGTTGGTGTTGGTTGTAGATCTAGGCTTGGTGAAGCTAGATCTTTCTTGGTGGAAGTGATTTTTTTTGAATCAATTCTTTTTATTCTATTTGAGAATGCAAATTTGTGCTCTCTCTCTCTCTCTCTCTCTCTCTCTCTCTCTCTCTCTCTCTCTCTCTCTCTCTCTGTCTCTGTGCATTATGATCGATAGTATGGTGGTGGAATCGTAGTTTAATGTTCCTAAAGATAACCTTTAAAATCATATTTGAGCTGATGTAAGATTGGTTGATAATGTAAAAAGTATGCTGACAATGTATCAAAATTAAACCCATATTATAAATTTATAATTATGTAAATAAACGTTAAATATATAAACCAACTTGACAAGCTAAGATGGCTTTTCTAAAAGTTCAAGCTTTAGACTGCATAGTTAAATTGGGCTTTCTAACAGTCTAAAACCTAACTTATTTGCTAAATGGACCGAATAGAGTAATTACTAAAATGACTTTTGCTATTTTTAGGGTACAGTTTAAGAGGTAATTCCAAGAGTTAGTGCAAGACAGGAAAAAAAATACAAATTCACACACTGACTTGTGTTGGGGTCTTTATCTTGTAGCCCATCGGTGATTGATAGCTCGCGGACTAGTCCAAAGCCCCTAGTGCACAGCCCAAACTACATAGAGACATTTGATTAAAAAGAAGGAGCAGAAAAAAAGCTATAATAATAATAATAATTAATTAGTAATAGATTGCCTTGTACTGAAAACAAAAAACAAAATTTAGTGATATATGCCTTGAGACTGAGAGAATGGAGAGCCCAAATGGACTCCCCTTCTCTAATCTTACCTCCGTTTGGGCTCAATGGGTAACCCTCCCAATTTGTGTGGGTTTTGGTAAGCTTGGTCCAGTCCAGGTATTACAACAACCTGATATATTATACACACTTGTATGATCCAGCCATCCAGGCTGGGCGAATCGTACCAAGTACCAACCACCGGTACCATGCGATCGTTTTGGTTAAGATTAAACTATATACTTTAATAAAGGTGTACTATTAATAAAGGCAATGTTTCCATTTTGTTTTTTTTAATATATAAATTATTTTTCCTCAAAAATATATATAAATTATTTATTAATTATTAGTTAAAATTAAAATAATAAATAATAAAACTATAAGTAAATTTTATGATTAATTTAAGTTGTTAAGATAAAGAAATAAAATTACAATTACATCTTAATATTTATTTAGTTTATTATAGATAGTTATAAAAAAAAATTGAAGTATCTCTTATGATTTATTTATTTATTTGTCTTAACACAACGGCTTCCCGAATAAAATTGAAGTATCTCTTTATTTATGTATTTATTATATTTTAATATGACCTAATAATAAAAACAATAAAACGGGTGTATTGATATCATTTCTTTCTATAAATTACTATTGTTTTTCATAAACAAATTATTATTGTTATTATTAGAATTATAATTATAATAACAAGTTCCGCGTGATACCTAATCCAGGGAATAAAGAATCCTTCCGTACCTCATTCTCTAGGATAGGGACACTTGGGTTTCCCCTCCACTCAACCACTTACCATCTTTCATTCAAAAAAAAAAGGAAAACAAAAAGCAAAAGCAAAACAAAATTCTCTCTCTCTCTCTCTCTCTCTCCCCGATTTATTTTCTCTGACTTTCTGCCTGTCCCCACAATCCACCACCACCCCTTAACCTATCCCATCATCACCATGTTCCCTTCTACATTCATTATCATTAATTACCTCATATACTCCACACAAACACGACACGTCACACAACATTCTCTCTCCCCAAGCCCACAACACAACCAAAGGCACGAGGACAGACCTCATCATCATACATCACCTTCCTAAATTCCATAGAATAATAATATTTGAACAAAAAAATAAAGTTTGACACCATATACGACTTGTTCTAAAGTTTGGCTAGAAAATAGATTTTTTTTATTTAAATAAGTTTTTAGTCCCTGAAAAGTTCACCAATTTTGGTTTTAGTCCCTACAAATTTTGTCATATGATTTCGTTCCTGTATTTTCAAAAATTTGAAATGGTCCCTGCTGACGTGGCATTCCGTTTGCCACGTCAGCAGTTAACGGAAAGAGATGACGGTAGGGACTATTTCCAAAAATTTGAAAGTATAGGGACGAAATCCTAATGAAAAATTTTGCAGGGACTAAAACCAAAATCAGTATATTTTACGGGGACCAAAAACTTATTTAAACGTTAGTTTTTTTTTGAGCAAAATTTCAGTTTTATTTTAAATAAAAGTCCAAAATATTAAAAGTGATTTTCCTAAAAAGAACCCATAAAAACCGGTACGATACTTTGCATTGACCTACTAATACTATATTTACATTATTATATATATATAAAAAAAAAAACTAAAAATTCAAGGGGAAAAAACAAAGGATATCCTCTCCACTTGTCTTTCTCTTACATTCATTGATTGTGGAAAATGGAATTGGGTGCAGCAATTTTGTGGCGCTGCCAACATATAAGAAGCTCATATAGGCATACACAAACACCCTTTCTCCCATGGCGATTTTGTTTCTCCTCCTTCTTGAAAGCCTTATAACCCTTCAGGTAATGCTTCATTTCATTACTGTTTTGCTAACATCCTTTTGGTTCTTTATACCTTTTAAAAAAATAAAAGATAAAATATCTTACCCTTCTTCTCCTTTCTGTGTTTTTAATTTATTTTAATTTAATGGGTTTGTGATGTTTATTCCCATGTATAGCTATTAGGGATGCAATCATAATGTTTCTTCGTCATCAACATAAATAACTCTTCTTCTGTTTTTTTTTTAATTCTCATTTTATTCAAACAAGTTTTTAGGTAGATTAGTTTATTGTGCCATTTGCGTGGATTTTTCAGGCTTTTATGGAAGGTGGGGTTTGACTTTGATGCCACAAGGGGTGTTTGGCTGTAGAGTTTACGGAAGGTCAAGTATTTGATTGATTAGTGTTTCTGTTACCTTTATGACTCTGTAGCTTACAATTGAAACTTTAGTCCCTTTTCATTTCCAAATGGAATTGGATTTGGCCTCATCAGAGAATTTGAATGGTTTTTGCCGTTTTCTGATTCCTCCACTAATTGTTGTTGACGGTTCTGAAGAAATCTAGTTTTTTTTTAGAGACCCTTTTGTTGTATCTTGAGCTGGAGGAGTTTTGTTTATAAGTGTACAAGATCTTAATAAGGAATAGTTGGGAACAAGATGGATGAAGATACTAATTCTTGGATAAGGAGGGCAAAATTCTCCCACACAGTGTGCCATCGATTGGACCCTTCCAGATTGAGCTCTATTCCTATTAGCATTCATCCAGAGCACAATACAAGTCTGAAATCAAGGTCTGCTGGCAGTACCATTTCTAATGCTTCACAGGTACAGAGGAATCCCATAACACAAAAGCAGAGATCTGTGTCCCCTTTGCCTGAAACTTTTGTTTCTGACACCTTCAGGGAAGCTCGACATGAACAGAAGAGGTTCTCAACACCGGGTCCTCGAAGGAAAGAGCATCTTGATAAGAGAATTATGGGGAAGTTATTAAACAAGGATACCAGAGAAAGTAAGATGTCAAGGAGTTCAAAATCACCTTCCACTAGTCCAAATAGGCAAGTGAAATTGAGTGACAAGTCGAAGAACCGAAAGGATGGATGGACTAAGTATTTTGACCATGGTGGAGGAAGGGTTACTGCTGTGGAAACAGATGATGAATGGACTGTTGACCTCTCTAAGTTGTTTCTTGGCCTTAGGTTTGCTCATGGGGCTCATAGTCGGCTTTATCATGGTGTATATAAGGAAGAGCCTGTGGCTGTCAAAATTATTAGGGTACCAGATGATGATGAAAATGGAGACTTGGCTGCAAGACTAGAGAAACAGTTCATTAGAGAAGTCACCCTTTTATCTCGACTCTACCATCCAAATGTTATAAAGGTAATCAAATCTTTACACTTCTTTTGTATATGCTGTTTGCAACCAATGCCGTCTGTTATGTCTTACTGAATATGGTTAGCATATCCATTGTTTTGTACTATTTTCTGGATTAGACCGAAGGCTTCTACTTCATACATCTTTTCTCATTTATTTTTGTCTGATTATGCAGCTTCTATCATGTTGAGTTGTTGACATAGTTTACTGTAACAATGAAGCTGCTAATTTATATGTACTTTCTCAAGTATTTTGATCTGATTACAGTTCGTAGCAGCATGCAGAAAGCCACCGGTCTATTGTATTATCACAGAATATCTATCGGAAGGTTCCTTGAGGGCATATTTGCATAAGTTGGAGCGCAAAACTATTTCTCCACAAAAACTGGTAGATTTTGCTCTGGATATTGCTCGGGGAATGGAATATATACACTCTCAAGGTGTCATTCATCGAGACCTTAAACCAGAGAATGTCCTCATCAATGAAGACTCGCACCTTAAAATTGCTGATTTTGGCATTGCTTGTGAGGAGGCATTCTGTGACTTATTGGCTGATGACCCTGGTACCTACCGTTGGATGGCACCTGAGATGATCAAACGTAAATCCTATGGGAGAAAGGTTGATGTCTACAGTTTTGGGCTTATGTTATGGGAAATGTTGACTGGAACAATACCATATGAGGATATGACTCCAATCCAGGCTGCTTTTGCTGTAGTAAATAAGGTATCCTCCTGTGTAATTGAATCATATACATTTTGTAATGTGACGGTCATGCTCTTTAATATTTATAACTTCATTCTTCATTGCGACATGCCAATGTTCGTTGTAAAGGCCCCGTATTCTCCTGGCGTTCAATGAATTCTTCTTTGCCCACACTGCATTGGAATCTTCTCACATAGTTGGAAAAGGTCCACAGCCCCTTTTTTCCACACCAAAGCCCCCATTTCTTCTATGGTTTCTTCTTGTCTTATGGAGTTTGAGGTTGTTTGGTACCTATTTTAATTGCCAACGTATAAGAGTTGGAAAAGGTCCACAGCCCCTGTTTTCTACACCATAGCCCCCATTTTTTCTATGGTTTCTTCTTGTCTTAAGGAGTTTGAGGTTTGTTTCGGACCTAATTTAATTGCCAACATATATGGACTTGTCTACAATCAACGAGTCACTCCGCTTGCAGCTTATACAATGCATGCTCAGTTAATGATTCTCTTGGATGTACACTTTCTGCGGACATAAAAGACTAATGCCAATGAGTTAAATCCAAACAAGTTTTATACTCACTTGATGGCTTGATGCCATAAAGTGTGCTCCATTTTATTGCAAGACCAAGTATACTTGTGAGATATAGCTAAAAGCCCTGGTTAGGTTCCTCCTTTGCTTAGAAAACCATGGTGGAATAACATAAATTCAATTAATCCTTCCTTGGCATGTGTAGCCAACTGATCCTAAAGGAAATTAAATCGAGGTATAAATCTATACATCCTAAAGTATTACATATGCCTCTATCTCCTTGAGTTATATAACATTATAGCTGATAGTTACTAAGAATGGAGCTGATTTAATTCCTAGGATCAACAAATTTTTGGGTAATAATGGGAAAGATTTTGTAGTTAGTGAAGAGATTCGTTCTTTTTGGTTGTTGATTTATCTGAATTTTGAGAAATGTGTAGTTGGCCATCCATCTTGTATATGTTATTTATTCTCTCTTATTTTGAAACTCATATGATAGAGTTTACCTTTGCAATTCTTATACTTATGTGATGTGGTATTGTATTTCTTCAGAATTCAAGGCCTGTTATTCCTTCAGACTGCCCAGCTGCTATGCGAGCTTTGATTGAGCAATGTTGGTCCTTGCAACCAGATAAGAGGCCTGAGTTCTGGCAGGTTGTTAAGGTATTAGAGCAATTTGAATCTTCACTTGCCCGTGATGGAACCCTGACTCTGTTGCAAAACCCTTGTTGCCATGATCATAAGAAAGGGCTTCTTCATTGGATTCAAAAGCTTGGTCCTGTGCATCAAAATAGTGGCCCTGTGCCTAAGCCCAAATTCACATGAATCTTTAAAGTGTTCCAGCTTTTGTAGAGCACCAGGTCCACTGTAATTAAAAATGAACGGTTTGTTTATGAGTTCTCTGGTTGTAGTTCACTTTTTAACATTCATGTGATAGTAAATTGATTTTTAGGCATGCACATTAAGGTGAAAGCATCTTTCATTTGTGCTGTGCACAAACTAATTATAATCAACTGGTGGCAGTCTGGCTTCATGTGTAGTTATAGCTGATACTTGATACCAAAAACAATGAAACACCCTCTCTCCCTCTCCCAAAGGAAAGTTTATAATAATTCTTTTATGACTGCTTCTTCAAATAGGTAAAATGGGGATATTTTCTTTGGGCACACTGTACTTTTATTTTGGGTTATATTTGGTTCTCGTAGTCCTAGTTTTCCAGAAATTGTGATTACTACCTTCTGAAGCATGCGATGGAGTTGGTTAGAATGGGACAACCAACTATAATTGTAAGATCTCAGGGTTAACGCGTAAAAGATGCATCCCGTATATGGATGAGGATCTCCCGTCCTATTTTGGTGTATCACATCATGTTTTAACCAATAATATCATATCATGTATTCAATTTTTTAATATCAAATAAAATTTTAAATTATATGACAAGATATTATTGGTTAAGACATGGTGTGGTATGCCAAAATGAGTCAGGAGATCTTTATCCCTTGTATACAACCTCGTTCTGCTTCGGTTATTTTAGATTTTAATAAAATTAATTTTAAAAGAATTGATTTTAAAAGGTTGATTATCACTGTGTCATATCACTTTTTATTTTGTATTAAGTAATTCTTCATTTTAATTGTACAACTCTAAAAAGTTAAAGTAGTGCTATAAAAAACAGTTACTTTCTTTAAGCAACAACGTTTATAGTTGGATGTTATGTCACTAGTGATCTGAAGGTGCTCCAAATAATGAATGTGTCGTGGTTCTTGAAGGTACAAAGATTAATCTTAATCTTTTTCCAAATTAGGGTGAATAGCTGTCTACTCTTACCTTAAGCCGCTAAAAGATGCCAACCAGCATCCATTCCAGAAACTTGAGAATTTATGCTCTATGTGGTCATTTGGACAGTGCCTAGGTCTTGGCAGATTCCTTATAATCGTGAAGGCTTCAATGCCTAGCACTCTGTTGATGTTTAAGAGAGTGACTCAATTTAGGCTTTTTTTTTTTTTTTTTTTTTTGAGACAATAGCCTTTCTTGTTTACGCACTACAATTCTTGTATTTGGTAGCTAAACCATAAGAAATCAATGCGTTTGCTTCTTTCTTCCATCTTTATTTTGATTTCATTAATTTATTTATTACTTTGCCTAGGCTTTTAATCATTCATACTCGTGCTCAACTGCAACAACCAAAATTTTCAATAGATTTTTTTTTTCTTGAGAATTTTATAGAAACCCAATTCATCGTCTCTCTTGAGTTTGAAGTTAATTCTCAATGACAATCCATTGTTCTTAAAGCACTCGTTAAAAAAAATAAAAAAAATATGTAAGTTGGCCTTTTATTTTTGGCAAATGCTAAGGGTACTGTTTAAAAAGTAAAAAAATTAAGTTTTTGTTGAAAATTGATATATTTAAATTATCAAGAAATGATGTACTTGAATTTTCAATAGAAATCTACCATTTCTTGAACTCTTAGTTAGTATTCTTAATCAATATCTTAAGGACATTAGTTAACAAAATCCTTTACTTTTTTCTTGAAAAATACTAACAACGTACTCTTGTCAACACCTTTTTTTTTATTGAGTGAATTTCACGTAGATTCCACTAAATCACATCATCTCTCTAATTAGTGAATGTTCCATAAAAAAAAAATCAAATAATAAAAAATATATTGAAAAGAACGGTGAATAAAATTTGTTGTGAACATTATATTTTTCTCGATTCACTTAGTCGTTCATAACGATGACCTGGTGATGTTTTATATTTTCAAAAGACTTATTTTAATATATAAAAAAATGTTTCTAAAATTAATAAGGTGATAAGCTTAAAGACCAATTTTGGGCTTTCTTCTTTAACTGAGGGTCAACTTCGTGAATGAATCATGATGCATTGATGCTGGTGTAAGCTAAGTGACGTCAGGTTTAATTTATTGCCCACATGTCTTTTTATTGCGTGTCTATAAATATTATTTAGAATTAAAAAACAATTTTTATGGGAAAAAATTAGGTATATCATTTGTAAAATAATAAATATATCACTTCGTACAAAAAAGATTATTTTTTTGGAATCTCAAATCTCATTGAGTCAGTGTCCATGGATGAATACATAATAAAGAGATCATGTTAATCAATATCATTAGTTAATTAGTGTAAAAAAGAAAATATTTCATTAAAAAATTAAATGTATCACTCTTTTAAATATTAAATACATAAGTGTCAATAAATAATTATTGCTTTTGGGTTTTTTATCCTGTGCAAAGTTACACATGATAAAAAAAATCCATAAAAAAAACATATTACGATAGTTTTCCTCGTTTCTGTGGCTGTGGTACTAGGCCCCAAAGCCACTTTATAAAGACCACTCTTCTCCCTGTTCTCACTATGGGATTCGATGTTATTATGCCTTAAAAAAGCCTTTGAAAAATTGAAGGAAAAAAAAACAAAACAAAAAAACAGAGAGCGACGTGTTTCCTTGTCCCGCCACATTTGTCCACAACCACGTTCTATTCTATATCATAAATAAATTCACATGCAAATGCAGAAATGTGAGCGCATTAATGAGTGGGTAGCTATATGGTTCAGATATGAAAAAAACAACTTTATATGGTTTTTCACCATATCATAACTTTAATATGTCTCAATGTTTGGCTGCTACTGTTTCCTTACGTGCCAGGCTTACCGCAAATTTGGGGGAGAAATCAATTTTTTATTGAATCGCGGGTCCCACCTCAAACCTTCAGCTTCTCCAACACACTTCCAGTTCAAAATTTCAGCTTCTCCAACACACCTCTCTTTCCTTCTCTTCATTTCATCTCATCTCACATTCTCTGAGTCAACTCTTTTCTCCTCCTTCTCTCTAACAAACAGCCACCTCCCAAGCTCCTCCGGCGGCGATAGGTGGTGGGATGGCGGCGGAACGGCGGTAGGTCCCTTCCTTTTCTCTCTTTTCTTCTTCCTACCTTCTTCTCTACTCCTCTGATTCAACTCTTTTCTCCTCCTTCTCTCTAACTTACAGCCACCTACCAAGCTCCTCCGGCGGCGATGGCGGCGGCACGGCGGTAGGTGGTGGTGGGATGGCGGCGTTACGGCGGTAGGTCCCTCCCTCTGTTCTCTCTGAGTCTCTTGCTCTCCCTAGGCAAAATTTCGAATTTCTTGCCTTTTGCCTTTTATTATTATCAGCTTCTTATTTTCAGTTTAGATCTTCATCTATCTATCTCTCTCTCTTTTTTTCGGGTTTCCTTTCACTCATCTCAATTTTTTTTTTCCTGTTTCAGATGCTCTATCGGGGACTCTCTCGCCGGCACCGCTCCACCGCTCCTCTCGCGGCGATTCGTCAGGCTTCTGCCTCCAATGTGTTCTCTGTTTTCCCACGCAACCAGATCTGTGTCGCTTGCTTCGAGCTTCAGTGTGCTGAGGAGGAGCGCGTTTGGCTTCATTTTCCTCTCTTAACTTTCTCTGCATCAAAGGTAAGTTTCTGAATCAATCATCATTTTTGCCTTTTAGTTTATAAAAATCCCAATAGATTTTCACTTTTTTATGCTTTCTGGTAACTAGGTTTTTTTGGATTTCCCCTCTTTCTATACAATCATTTTAGATGAACAATTTGGAAATCTTTTGTTGAATGATGCACCCGAAAATTCAGTTGGGTTCTGGTTTTGATTAATGACATTTTTTAATGCAAGTTCTTTACTCTTAGTATTTGATGGACCTAAATGGCAGGTTGCTAGAAGAAATACCATATGTAACCGAATTGTTGGGTGATCTGAATCTTGAGGTATATCTTTTGGCATCATGTCTATTCTCATACTATTTACCATTTATCTTCTGCAAAGTTTTGAAGGTTAACTACCAACAATGTCTACTGTAGTGGCTGTTTATGCTAATCAGTGCATGTACAAAGAAGAAATTGAAATGGAGTGTACTAAAATAGGAAGCATGCTACCAATAAATAGCATGTGTAAAGGCTGACCGGCGTTGTTAATTGGCTTTATCTTCCATTTTTAAAATTCAATTAGTACTACTCAGTGCAACATATAGGTGACTAAAAGGAAATTAAACTATTTAGAAATTAAACTACTCAAGCCCGAGCATGGTTTGTATATGAATTTTTTTTTAGTTTCTCTATAATTTGTTTGTTCAGCTTTTGATATCTAATAATTTCATCTTATTTGAGTTTTACTTGAATTCTTCTTTGATTGATATCTAATAATTTCAAAGATATGATCAGGGTATGTGGAAAATTGGTTGAGTTTGTTGTTTTGATGTTTACCGTTTTTAGTGATGCGAGCACTGTAAAGAGTTAAAGGAGGATAGAATTACACACACGCTTTCTCTTTCTCCTTCGTCGCTTTTGTTTTTTCAATGGATGGGTTTGGTGTTGGGGATGATGTTCTTGGTGCTCCCAAAGCCTGTTCAGGTGGTGAGTCTTGCATTTTCCTTCAGAGTAATTAAACCAAAGCCTTAACTAGATTGATATTTTTGCTAATTTTTATTGAAATTGATCCAACTTCTGAATTTAAATATTTTATGGATTTTTATTGCTATCTTTTGGTGTATGCTATTGTTGGCTGTTTTAGTAGATGACGACTGAATTTCTTGATTTCATAACTGCTATGAAGATTGCACAACGTGTCGCTCAGTCTGTTTAATAAGTTCGCCTTGATTATGTGTTTTTCTTCTCCTCAACAATGAGCTGTATAGATCGAGAGAGTGAGGCAATAGAATTGGAGTAGTGGTATGAGGATGGGGTTTATTTTTTGATTGGGATTGTAGTCTCTTTGTTGGATTGTGCCTTTCTGTGGCTTTTTGAACCATGGTTATCTTCTTGATAGTAGCTTTGGACACCTAAGCAAAGCCATTGGAGTGCTCCACTTACATAGATTAAGGAAACTAAGATTTTAATTGGTTTCATGAACTCATTAGCATTTAAGGATTAATAGCTCTTCAAAAGCTTCTGGGTATAAGACTGGACATTACACCATAAATTGAAGAAGAGGCCAAAAAAAGGCCCTCAAAATAAAAATCCTGATTGATGGTGATGCTCTAATATAATAGAAGGATTCAAACCAGAGTGATTAATTTCATATCTACAATTAAGCATTATACTTTATTGTATCTTACAGGATTAGATGAGATTTCTTTAGTTGAATCTGATTTGCTAACTCAAGGTACTCTCAAATCCCTGTTTTTTCATTGTAATTTTTTTTGGGTTTTACTCTTTTCATTGAATATATGAGCTGTAAGTTTCTATTATAGTAAGTTTCTATAATATAATGCTTGTGAGCTGTAAACATTCTGATATAAATATATGAGCTTGAGTTTCTTTTTTTTACCTCTCAAGGGATTGCACATTATCAACTCTTCTTTAAGAGTAAAATCTCTTCTAATGGAATAAATTAATGGGACATAAAATTCATATAGCTTCTTGACATGGCATTATGGATTATTATTCATTATTTTGGTTGTCCTGATGTGGATCTAAAAATTATGCTGATAATTGAGTTAGTAGGGAGTGAGTGCTTATTTTCTCATGGTTCATGTGCTTGAGTGCCTTAAATGCATACTATACAAGTAACTACGTATTAGGGGATAAAATCATTCAATAATTAGTCAACCATCCTTGCTCGATAAAAACATTAATAATCCACTTAAAGTAAAACCCGCCCTGTATCTATGCATATAATATGTAATCCATTTGGGTAATGGCACATTATAAATTGAGTTTCCTCGTGGTCTCATTCACATGTTAGCAGTAAACTAAATTTTTATGAACTTTTCATCAATTGCATGTGCCTATTATATTAGTGAAGAGGTCTATGATTTTCTTACTCGCTAAGTGGAAAACAAAAAGTAATTGAAGCATGGGATTGCCTTAGCTTGGAGGGGAAGCAAAGCCCCTGTTTGACCTGCCCTGCCACATTATTGCCAAGAACAGATTATGACAAGGAGTGAATGAAGGTGCCGGGCATGTAGCAAATTGAAAAATGTTTGTCAAGTGTGCCTTCTTGATTTTGAATATGGACTATCAGTTCAAGTCCGCGAAACAACTCTCAGTATCGATTCTTATGATGCCATTCCCAACCGTGATGTTAATAGGGAGTATTTTGCATAAGACCATGACCGCACGCTATGTTTTCTTATAATAAAGCATACTTATCGTGAATGATAGTTAAACATAGTTAAAGATAGGGGAAATGGTGGTGTTTGTGGCATGCAAATTGTTTGCTTATAAGCTATGGTTATTCTTTTAATTTACATATAAAGTTTACGAGTACTAATTAGATCTCATATTTCATGTTTGTTATTGGAATTTCAGATGCACGTGTCTTTGCAATCTCCAAGATGCTTGCACCTGTCTGATAGGTATACTTTTGCTGCTACGATGAGCTTCACAACCGGACTTTAGTTGCTTTAGTTTTATTATTTGACCATTAATTGCTTGAATTCTCTCAAATCTTAAATCCATCATGATAAAGCATTATTTTTAGAAAAAATGGTGCATATTAGGAACATCCTGACATGCGTGCTGATTTCAGTTGCTACATTTTTCAATTGAAAATTATTTTTTTAGAGTGAATTAGTTAGAAGAAGTGAGAAGCACAACAACTGTGGTGAAGGATATGATGTTCTCCTTAAAAAAACATGGATAACAAGAAAAGGAAACCATAAAGAATGCAAAAAGAGTTGCGCTCTCTTTCTCTGTGGTAATGGTAACTTACATGTATAACTTTGATATTGTACCTGTAAAGGTGTATTTGGTTTAATTATTATACTTGGTCTGGTGTTATATGTGATGGCTTGCCTCCAAGGGTAGTTCACTTGGAACTTGGAAGCAGAAGACTTATAGGAAAAATCTGTGAATCCTTAGCAAAGTTTAGATCAACTAAGAGTCTTAAACCTTTCTCAGAATTTCTTGAGTGGCATAATCAGTCTTAAACCTTTGCCAGTCTTAAACATTTGTCCTATTTTAGTTTTGGAATATAGTTAATTGATTTTTGGTGACCTGAATAATATCTTGCTCTATTTTCAGTGATTTCAATTTTCAACCAACTAAAAATTAAATTTGTAGGCAATAGCTTGAGATTTTTATTCAGATAACATTTCTAATCATAGGATGCAACAAGATTAAATCATCTTATGCCAGCTACATTTCCACTGTCATCTTCTATTGAAACATTGTCTCATCTAGATTTCCTGTTGCAATTCTATTCATCTATATGTTAACCATGTCCTTATCAGATTTTAACCATTGCAACCTTTATCTTCTTAGATTGCATAATTGATACATGTATTCAAATTGTCAAACTTCCGGAGGATAACCATGGTGGATGTGCACTGTGCAGGTAATATATTGTGTTATTTCTTTGAGCAACTTTTTATATTTTTCTAGATATATTTTAGGGATGTTTTCTTCCTTTGAAATACTCATTTTCACTTGAATGTAGTATGTGTTTGTTTGATAAGTACATTTAGCATGTGTTTGTGTGGTCAAGTTATCATGTTCTATGAACTTCTTTTTTGTTTATCCATGGTATGAGTGGGTAAAATTTGAGGATCAATAATGCTTATGGAATATATTAAATTAAACTTCTTTCTTATGTTAAATATTATGCATGGCTTGATTACGTCAGTGATTCGGTGAGTGATTCCTTGACATATGGGGTTTTGATTGCTTCGCTGCTAATAGCTCTTGACTTTGATTGGTTGCAGGGCAGGTCTTTGATCTTGAAAAAGGGTCAACTCTTTATACCGATATCACAAAATCCAACTTTAGAACTAAGCGAATAAGGATAGGTGTGCTCTTTATTTTTTACATTTGGGAAAAACCTTATAATCAATATTTTTGAGATAGGTTTTCACCAAAATGTTTTTTATTGTGTCGTTAGGTCTCTTTGGTATTCAAATTTCAAACTGATTCTTTTGCTTCTATAGTCCATGATTGCATGTGCTTCCATTTAAATTTTTTTTATCGTTTGACCTTGGCAAGCGGATGATGAAAAGGTTGGCTCAGATAAGAAAGCTAGAGGATCTGCTCCACCATGGGCCTCTCCCTATTCTGGTGAGATGATGTTGCTAGATTGTTTTAGTGCATAGGATGTGCTCAATGCATGTGACCTGTGTGATCAATAATGTACATCACCAAACACAAGTACTCAATTGAGCAGTTACCTGAGGCAACAATTGGCGGAGGTAAATAATTAGGATTATAAAGTAATATTTATCTGCCATGATGATTTACTGACTACCTATGAAACATTTTTGTAGGTGGCCACTAATTTATAATTTGAGCTTTATTTGTTTGATGACAAACTAAACCTTATATAGCTCTTTTGATAAACAAGATAAGCAAAGTTTCATTAAGTTTGGCTCACATACTCCCATGCCATTTTGCTTTAACACACAGTATACTACACACGAGCATGCCTGTGCCACCTGCCTAGAGATACTTCATGAGGTCATGTGTATTTGGATAGTATGAACGATTGTTTGGTATTGTACATAACCCTGGTCACTATAATCCTTTACGTATAGAATAAATTTGCAGATCCTAAGCTGTCACATTTATAATAGCAAAGTTCCAGCTGATTTTGTTTGGAGTTAATTTTGTAGTGAAGTAAGACAATGTTTTGCTTCTTGGTTCTCACACCTTAACTTAGTTCAGTTCATTGAGCCTCCCAAATGAAATGTAAACTTTTGTGTTAATAATCAAGTTTATCATCACTTGGTCATGAACCGAGATGAATCATTCATCCTATATTCCTATTAGCAATACCAGACTCTTCTTACGCTAATATTTTCTTACCCGAGTCTTTTCTTAATTTTTTTTGTTGAATTTAACTGAGTCCTAATACATCTTATTTTTTAATTAAATAATATGCTTCTCATATAGGGATTCTGCCAAAGTTAGTAACTTTGATATCTTCTGTTTGAGGGTTTCTCTATTTGGCTTCTTTGAAAGTTGAGGAAAGCAAAAAGTAAAAAACAAGACTTTGAAATGTTACTCTTCACTGCATTGAGGTTAATGCTACACTGCTCTATGTTGTTTCTTTTCCTTCTACTAGAAATCAACCAATAGCAATTCTAAACTGTAGCTGATTGAGCTTGAGCCGTTTAAGAACAAGGGAAAATTTAGACCTCAATTGCTTCTTTTCCTATTTTCCATTATATTTTAGTGTTTTCTCAATTACTTGATCTTAATCAAAGTAATTTCTTGGCCTGCCTGGGATCTCTCTAATTATCTAATGCTCCTTTTGTTTAGAACCCTTTAATTTCTTTGTTGTTTATTATTTAATTATATATTTAACTGTGACAAGAGCTTCTATATGACAAGGGAAGCTGATTGAGAACGGGGACTGATGGGAAATTGAAATTATAGATAATGTGAGACCTAAATAGCCTTGCCTTTATTGGTGTTTGTTCCCGTGTTGATCCTTGACTGATATCAGTTTTGAAGCCTTTGTAATTGATTTTTAATGGATGAAAATCTGGCTTTATTCTTTCTTTAATTGTTTATATATATTGCATTTTGTTCATCTCCAATTCTCCATTTTATTCTAAGCATTTTTTCATTAGTTTTTTTAATGAAAGAGTTATAATGTTAATTGTTAATTTTTAATTCCTTTTGGCAGCTCTGCTGAACAAACTTGATCTTGAAAATTCTCAGCTATTGAATAGAGAATTCATTGTCTGTGGGAGACGTGAAACCATGGAAGATGCATCTTGGTTAGTACTTAAATGTTGCTAAGCACATCTTAGGTTGCTTTAATTCCTCAAACTTATAGTTGCTAATGCTAATACTGATATAGTTTCAACAACACAACCTTTTGTCTTTCAAATCATTGAGATAAAGTGTTAACCTGGTCTATAGGTGGTAGCAGTTGCTTCACTACCAAAGGAAATAGCTGCTGGGTTACATCCAAAGCAATGTAATGCAATTAGAGGACTTTTGCCACAGTCAAGATGGGTAGTAGAGAAGCTTGGAGATATCTCATGCGTGGTCACTTATGTTGTTCATGTAATTAATGTTCATTTGCATTAACCTTATGTTTCTTCTTCCAAAAAACTGAAGAAAGTGGACTTGACTATTTTTCCCTCATTGCTTTGTTTTGTCTCAGTTGGATCTGCATGATGGTTGTTTAAGTGCTTTGTCAATCGATTTAACACAAGTGATTTTTCAGGGAGGAACTTTTGATATGTGTGCTGTATTAGAAAGAAAGAAATTATTGTCATTTTGCATTGAAGCACTTTGGACAATCATCTTTATTCTGGTCGTGGTGGGTGGAGACAAAACTTGGATGAAGTTTGTTGTTTTTGACTTTATTGGGAAGTTTACCTGGGTAGTAGTTGGAACTCGATATGCTACTTTGCTGTTTTTAGAAAAATCTTGTCTTTTGGTTTGTAAATTCACTTTGTATATCAGGGAGTTATGAATCTTATAATTTGTGATTTGGAAAATTGGCTTTTATTCATTATTTTAGAACCATGGTTATAGAGGTTACTACATGATTGTTAAAGGTTATGTTGAGCAACACGGTTGATTTCTCTCTCTGTCACCTACACATTGAGCCGACATTCTGAGTGCAAATCTCAGTGTGCTTTGCTCTTTCAACTTTCAAGTTTCAATTTTGTATGTGTTTCAATTAATAACAGGTAATAATTATATTTGTCATTTAAATTAAATATTATAACAATATATTTTCAGGGACCCGTGCGTTATGCACGGGTTACCTATACTAGTTTAATATAATGTTTGAATAATTAAAACATTTAAATTCATTAAAACATAAATAATTAATTAAAACATATATAACATTTCTAATGATTTAATAGTGGACAAAGGATAACATTTGAATTCATGAAAACATAAATGGACAATAGATAACATTTGAATTCAAATGTTATATAGTAATAGGACAAAAGATAATATTTATTTAAGGGATCTAGTTTAGAGTATTTAGTATTTATTTTAACTTCTCTATAGTAGAACATTAGATCCTTTATAAAAGGTAGCAACTATTTATTCCTTATTAACCATTATTTGATTTGATGACATGTGAGGAAAATTCTAGAGAATTCTTGACCAATTTTGGGAGTTTGAAAAAAATAATTATTGATATTTTTTAACACATTCTTTGATGTTAAATATTCTTTTATGTTAATTCTCTGTATCTACTCTCACTTATCATATTTCTTTCCTTGAGTCAACTACAAATAAATTGTACCTAATTATTTTTTAAATTTGCTTAATTGATTTCCTGTTTTCCATGTTTACTCAATCAAGTTTATATACGATATGTATCAAAACTTTTAGCAAAATATAACTTCTAAGACATTAACATTTATTCTAAATAATCTTACATATGTAATTCCAACAAATTTTTTAAAGAGAATGAGGGTGTGTGTTCATAAAAGTATGAAAAACAATACTTAAGTATGAGTAATATATACTATAATTTAAAAAATAATAATATATATATATAGGTCAGTTTAGATTGGATTGGGTCTGTTTTCACTAAAGATCCAAAATTCGATCCAATCAAATGAAAAAATAGCAATTTTTCGTTTTTCGGTTTATTCAATTTTCGGTTTTCTAAATTGATTTTTGCGGTGTAAATTGATTTGGAAGAGTTGATGAACACCCCTATTAAAGAAGACAAAATTTTGCGATATCCATCCATCTGTTACCAGTTGCGACATAGAGCCCCACCACGTTCTCCATCAGAGAACTTTGATCAATAGCATCTAATGATATTATTCATTTGCTTTATTAAAAGACATTGGGTATTCCAGTCCAAGTAACTGGCAACTATTATCTGAGAAGCGTTCTCTTTTTGTTGAATCAGTATTTTCTGCTGTTGAGGGTTTAGCTATTGCATCCTGCTAGGGAATATTATTGATGGAGAACAACAGCCCTAGTTCTTCTTCATCCAGAACTGATAGAAAAATCATTGAGAGGAATAGAAGAAATCAAATGAAGGCTCTCTACTGCAGGCTCAACTCACTTGTGCCTCAACAAAGCTCAAGGGTTTCCCCCCTCTTTTAATTCGTCTATACCCCTTCTTCTCTTAGCTGCTTTTATATATATATATATAAAAGGTTTTAAATTAGTGTCGTGGTTGCGGGTGCGTTGCGTATTTAATTATTTTGGATAACTGTGGAAAAATACGGCTGTAATTACTGTTGTGATACGATTTCGGAGAGTGTCAAAACCAAAATGTTGCGACCCAAATTGCGGTTTCTGACCTAAATTTAAAACCTTGTATACATAAGCAAAGCTATATTATATATTATATATATCTAGTAATTACAGTAAAAAGTTTGACAGATGATTACTCTTTTTTGTATGAATTTGCTGCAGGAGCCTATTTCACTGCCTGATCAGCTAGATGAAGCTACAAAATACATAAAAAAGTTACAGATGAAGCTGGAGAAAATGAAGGACAGGAAGAACATCCTGGTCGAAGTTCAAAGGCCAAATGTGAACATGAACAGAGGAAAAACCACTAGTGCGGGGTCAAAATCTCCACAAATTGAGATCCAACAAATGGGTTTAGCCTTAGTGGTTGTTTTAACAACTGGGTTGGATTGTCGGTTCCTGTTCAATGAGACCATTCGTGTTCTTCATGAAGAAGGAGCAGATATTGTCAGTGCTAGTTATGTGGTTGTTGAAGATGCAATTTTCCACACAATACACTGTCAGGTATGACATAAATCTTATCCCTTTAATCGTTCTTTCCTGTGTATGTATTTATGTAACTCTAGTTGCATTCCTCAGGTAGAGGAATCTGCCAATAATGGAGCTGCGAGGATATCTGAGAGACTGAAGTTTATGCATGATTCTGGCAATTAGAAGTGCCTCTTAAAGTGCAATATGCTGGTAATTAAACGCTTTGGTAGAAATCAAAATATGATTAATTCCAAGAGACCACCATATTAATCCATTATTGCTAGTAACTAGTAAGTAAATTCATATTATCTGTCCTATTGCCGCTTGGCTTCACTGAAATTGGTCTCCTTTTACTATGATTTTCCATTGTTGCACAGCCTATATAGACAGATAGACTTAAGTGAATTACATATATATGATTGCAACTTACAAGTACATATGCGATGCGAATTATCAGATGAGAGCTTATCGATCACTCTGAAGGCGTGTGCATATATTATAATATTTCCCTATGTTTGTGGAAATTAAAAGATCTTCATTTTTATTATATAATTAGGGTTGTTGCACGCGCGTGTTCCTGTTTAAGATATTGTTAAATATGCTGTGTTTGTACTTTGGGCGTCAAAAGGAAAGAAGAGAACGGAAGTATTGAAAAGTTATACCGAATCTAGAAATGAGGCGATGGCTAAGGTGAGCAAGGGGCACGTATCTCTCACCGTGAGAGAGATAGGAGAGAGGCATAAAAGAGGCACACTGACCGTTGGATCCTGTAATTAAAAAATCGACGATGCTGATCTATTTGTGGCAACCGGTTTTGGCTAATTAATTGTATTTGCAAATGGGTCCCTACGATTTATTATTAGCAGTTATTCGTGTAGCCTGATTTGGCCTATTATGCATAAACACAGACCATTTGTTTAGGGTTGCTTTTGGAGAGCCCCCGACGAGTGAATGGTTTTAGATGGCAGCCGATGCAGCAGCAGCAACCATTCGGCGTAAGCTCTGAACCCCTGTCATGGTTTTGTTTACTGTGTTCATCGATCGTTGGCTGATTTCAGAGGTGGGGGCGACCGTACGAAATGTTGGTGTTGGTATTAGGTGGCACAGGAGAAAATCTTTGCAAATAGCTGATGTGTTTGGAGATCTACCCAACAGCATTGTTTGGGAAACCGAATATTTTGTCCCAATAGTTACTAAATCCTTGCTGTATGGATTTTTGTGTTAGGAGAAACCCATGGATAACTGTTTGTTAAATATTCGCCTTCGGTTGCATTTGTTAATTATTTTTACTGTTTGCGTGTTAAATGGGTTCATCAATGGTGGAGGGATGTGGAGTGTTGAAGAAGAACACTGAAATGTGCAGAAGAGTGATGAAGTACGATGGTGTTTGCGTAAGGACGAAGAACAGTGCAAAGGAAAAAAGGTGAAAGTGTATAATTGCATTGCCTATGTTGGATATGGGTCAATTGGGCCAAATCGTGGTTGTAGCTGGGTCCGTTTAATGGCCCAATTTGTTTATGAGGTCCAATGCAGCCCAATGGATTAAATGAAATAAAGCAGGGAAAAAAAAGAACAGCCTAACAGACGTGCAAAATAAATTGAGATGAGGAAAAATTGACGAAATTGGTTTACGGAAAAAAGAAAATAATATTGGCACCACAATAATAATGTTGAATGTTAAGTTCGAATGAGGGAATTTATTAATTTTGAATTTGGACTGTGTAAAAGGTGCCAGCTGTGTGTATCTGCAAGCGTGAAGCGTGTATGTTGGCATTGTTGTACTTGACAGGCGTCGTGTTTGCTGCTGATTGGCTGTGGTGTAATTTTCTATGCGTATGGTAAGGGCTCAGGGACGATGGGACGTGTTGCTCTGATCGATGGTATAGGTTTGGAGGTGTGAAAAGATTTGGTGATGAGAACAGTAATTTGGTTCAACCCAAACAAATATAAAATTGCAATTATTGGCTCACAATTTTGAATTATAATTTTACTTTGGATAATTATTTGGTCCAACGAGAAATATGTCAAAGCTGTTACCCAGATTGCTGAGGGAGTAGTAGTTGCCAACCTTTTTTTTAAGTATCCATTGGGAATATTATAATATATATATATATATATATGGGGATCCACTTACTCCAAGAGTAACTCTTGTTAGAGTTACTCCGCTTAATAACTCACCGGGGATAATGAATTTCAACAATCCCATTGTTGAATTAAAACTTCTTATTGAATAGATCAACTCCTCAAAGTTTCATAAAATTTAAAAAATATTTTATACTTCATCAAATAACTTCGATTGAACGTACGATACGTTTTCTAAAATTAAGAGTAAATGTCGACTATAAGATTATATAGCTATGAGTGTCTAATTTTTATGAAATTTGGTGTGCATGATTGATAGGATAATATGACAATATTCAACGGTTGGATTGTTGAAATTCAATGTTCTCGATGAGTTATTAAGCGGAGTAACTCTAACAAGAGTTACTCTTGGAGTAAGTAGATCCCCACCCTATATAGGGCCGTTTAGAGGAATTTTGGGGCCTAAAGCAAAATGAGGCTTAATGTTATATAAATTATTAATTTTCATGTTAATCTTCTAGCATTTTGACTTGCAAAATTATTTAAATTATTTTATTTTGATATAAATTAATATTTTTATTGGAGTATTCATTTATTCCCCTCTTAACAGTTCGGTCAATACTTTTAATTTTAAAAAAAATTCAAGACCATTATTATCTTAATGGTCATATTGCAAAAAATGTTCAAATCATATCTTAATAGAAAAAAATAGATTGATCTATTATATATAGAAAATATTCAATACGAAAGTATTCTTCAGCTGAGTGTGTGATTGCACTACATTTGATTGATTTTATTTTTTTTATCCCAATAACATATATACTATACGCAAAATTAGACCTTATTACCCTACCACTTGTCAAAATAATTTTTATTCGCATATATACTATATAGTATAAAGTAAAACAGAAGGGGTGAGGGCCTAAGGCAGTGGCCTCACTGGCCTTGCAGTGTACACGGCCTTGTATATATATAGGGACGGACCTAGAAAGTTTGACTGGTGGGGGCAAGATCTTATAATATAAATATTTTTATAAAAAAATTATATAAACACATAAATGATAAAATAATGACAACATTATCATAAAATAAGGAATTGGAGATTAAAAACGTTGTATCATTTTATACCCAAAAAATTGAAGACACTTTAACTTCTATAAATTATAATTGCTCTCTATGTGTGATCATAATTTGAGATCGTTGATCGTTGTATATTTTTTCTTCTTGAAGACTAAAAAAAATATTTCTATACGTATGTGACCATGTTGTACTGGAAAAAAAATGTTAGGTAAAGTATGGTCGTAGAACACTGAGAGCAACATTTTTATTGTTATTTAAAGTAGCGTTGTAGAGCAATGGGGGCAATAATATTTTTTTTTTGTGGGGTCAAATTTTTTTAAAATCTAATATGTAACATTAAAAATAATATACTTGGTGGGGGCAGATTCCCCCGATATGGATTACCTGGGTCCGTCCCTGTATATATATATGGGGGACATATCGAGTGAGAGGGAGTTTTTTATGTGAGAGTGAGAGGATTATATCATAACCATTGAATCAAACTTTAAATGGTCAAGATTAAATCACAAAGTCATATGACTTTTTAAAGTGGCCATGCGACATTTTAAAACAATGAAATAACTTTTAATATCGACCATCCATGTATGGTTTTATGGCCCAGATTGAGTAGATACCATCATATAAAAAAGGTGTTGTCACTCGATACATCTCATATATATAGATATGGGTCCCCTAACTCTTATAAAGATTTTATTTCGGCCGATGCGCAAAAAAAATTTATAGTTGGATCCTTGAACTGATTTAAAATTCTCAATTGAGTCCCTAGGGAAACGTTCCGTGAAAAGGTTATTGTGTTTGTTGTTCTGAAACTTGGCCTGCATTCCCCCCAAAAGAGTTATGGTCGGGTGGCACAAATTTCCTACACCATATGGCTTACACCGTATAGTGCGAAATTGTGTGGCACTGTAGATGGGCTGTGCGGCACTGTACCAGTTATTATTATTATTTTATTTAAAATTGTACTTTTTTTTTAAAAACCAAAATTTTATTTATCAAAAAACCCATTCACCAGATAATGAACAGAATTCACCAGATATTTGAACATGGTTCACCGGATATTCGCACATGTTTAACCAAAAATTTTATTTGTCAAAAAAACCCATTCACCAGATAATGAACAGAATTCACCAGATATTTGTACATGGTTCACCGGATATTCGCACATGTTTAACCAAAAATTTTATTTGTCAAAAAAACCCATTCACCGGATAATGAACAGAATTCACCAGATATTTGTACATGATTCACCGGATATTCGCACATGTTTAATGAAAAATTTAATTTCTCAAAAAAACACATTCACCATATTTGTACATGATTCACCGGATATTCGCACATGTTTAACCAAAAAATTTATTGCTCAAAAAAACCCATTCACCAGATAATTAACAGAATTCACCAGATATTTGTACATGATTCACCGGATATTCGTACATGTTTAACCAAAAATTTTATTGCTCAAAAAAACCCATTCACCAGATAATGAACAGAATTCACCAGATATTTGTACATGATTCACCGGATATTTACACATACTTAACTAAAAAATGTATTTATCAAAAAATAACATTTAAAAAAAAAAACCTAATTTTAAAAACAAATGGTACAGTGCCGCACAGTATAGCTACTGTGCCGCACAGTGCGGCACTATATGGCGTAAGGTGTAAGAATTTGTGTGACGGAATAATTTCTGCCATAAAATTTGAAAAAAATTTATAAAGATTTTCATTTGGTGCTTCTACTAAAATAATTTGTAATTATATCCCTGAGCTTATATAAAAAACTGAATTAAGTCCCATAGCTTTATTATTTTTAGTTTAGTCTTATAAAGACAACAAAATCCTTAAAAATTCGTTAATGATTTGTTCAGTGGAATGGAATATTACTGACTTCATTGAAACTGGATAACCACATTAGTCATCCAAGCTGGATAACCATATCAGTCATCTCTTACATCCCAACATAAAAATATTGGGAGATTGTAGGTGAAATTTTAAGTTAGCAAAGTTAACAATCTCTTCATGGCACCTTAACTAGGGACTCATATGCAAATTTTATATACGTTAAGGTGGCCAGTTACAATTGTTTAAAGTCGAGGGACAGAATTGAAATAGACAAATATAAACACGAGATTGGGGTGGGGTGGGGTGGGGTGGGGGGGGTTGAATTGTGTTTATCAGAAATTAAAAATAAATTTGGAAACTTTTCCCGCATAGAAGCTTGGAGAGGCCAAGTTTGAAAGCAATGCACAGATAGTTGACATGTCTTTCGTATTTAACAGAAAAACACGCAACCATATAAAATGAAAGCAAGGTTGATATTCACACGTTAACCCCTTTTGTTAGAAAGCAGTTAATCTAATCGAAGCAACTAACGAATCTAAGGGAAGAGAGAGTAACACAGCTATTTATCCTGGTTCACTCTTTAACACAAAGAGAAGAGAGAGTAACACAGCTATTTATCCTGGTTCACTCTTTAACACAAAGAGCCACGTCCAGTCCTTGGCAGCATCAAGTTTGATCCACTATAACTGATCCGGTTATAGACTGCTGGTATTGTTTGCACATCTAGCGTCTTCTGGCGCCAAGACAAGTATTGTTTGCTCACTTAGCCTCTTTAGGGTCACACAAGTTTGTCTTGAGAAGTTAGTTTGTATAAATACAATCAAACAGACAGTTCTATAACTAACACCCAGAGAATGGATTAAATGTAAGCTTGGGAAAGAGTGCCTAATAACTTCAACTGATTGAAGAATACAGATTGAATAAATAGATGATTAGAGTAATGACTCTTTAATGCTTTGTGTTCTTCATCTTCAATGACTTTGGTATTTATATATAACCTTCAAGCATTTAAGATTTGTTAGAGACATTCATTCAAACATTGGCATAAAGCAGAACTCCATTAAATGCAATAGAGTCGTTCTTTGTTTAAGTCAAAACAATCGGAACGTTAATTGTAATCTACCAAAAGCTTTAACCCACTCGAGTTCTCCATCGAAGAACCTTCGACGAGTATGATAGTTTAATTATTGAATATACCCCGGTAATTTTCTTGCTGTTTCTAAATTATCTAATGCATGTGGAATTCTTTTTTACATTTTCCCTTAAGTAATTCACAACGTTAAAGCTTGCTAAACTCTTATAGTTTTTTTAGAATAAATACACTTTAAAAAATGGGTAATTGGTATTCGATATATTTATTTAAAATTTTTATCTCTAATATATGGTGATTTTATCTCTGATAGTTGTTTTTTTCTCTATTCAATGTAGAGGATGTATTGATCTATATCTTATATTCGAATTATTTTTATTTAATAAACTTATCCCCTGTTTACCTTAATAATATTCTATTAGAGGTATAATTAGAAATTTCCCTTATCTCATATATATCTCCAATTCAATGCCACGTAACAGCAGGTATAAAATGCAAACTCTGATTCAATGGAGCTATGGGGCCATTTGACTCCAATGCATTCATGTCTTTACGTCAGTATATACTCATGTCGTGCATGTATGTATTTGTATGTGTAACTCCTTTGTATCTTTGCCGTGAGTTTAGAATGTTGCTCTATATATGAGATGGAGCTGTGTAAAATACTTATTCATACCCACCCTCTTATGCATCTAATTAATGAAGTGTCCTTTGTGCATATTTATTCCCTCCAACAAACTGTTTAATGAGGCGAGTAAATAAGTTGTTGTTCCCACACCAACCACATTTAAAGACATACATCAGGGACAAGCTTCACGCAAATGATGCATTACTCAATATAAACCAACGATCCGCTGCCCCATTTGTCCACATCACAACATCCGTTTACATAGTAAGAAACCAAGCATGAGCGGTGGTAAGGATAACAAAGTGTATGTAGTTTTTGAAGGTCGTAGGCCAGGGATTTACTTCTCCTGGCCTGCATGTGCTGCCCAAGTCAATGGTTATAAGGGTAATTGGCATAAGGGATACTACAACTACCATCAAGCTGAAGCGGAATGGAGAGCACACTGCATGCAGATGGCTCGTGGTGAGGCAGGGTCGAGCAGCCATCGTGCACCATACAATCAGCAAGCACAGGCCCAAGAGGGGCATCGCCTGCGTAAATAATTTCGAGCCTATGCCTCTGAGTTTATTGTCACGTGTTTTACATAATGTTTCATGCATTTTGGATTCAATGAAGTATAACTTTGTTTTTCTTGTCCATGTATACTCTCTTTATCATACTCATCGGTGCTTGTTTTTTTATGTTGACCACATTAGAGCGTATGACATCACAAGTAGCGGAGGACACAGAGTCTGAAGAATTCCTGTTGCAGCATAGTATCCAAAATGAGCTTCAACTTGTCTGCACCAGGCTGGGCCTCCAAGACCCCACCTACAGGCCGCATGAGGTGAGATATATAGAAGGTGTTGAATATCAGAGGTGGTATGCTTCCGTGTCCAACAATGCCACAGGAAGGCCAATCGTAGCAGTTGGTCGGTTGGGGAAAAATGTGTTTGAGGCATGTGAGGATGCAGCTGCGTTGTTGCTCCGACGAGTAATGACCTTTACCGGGAAAAAAATTCGTGATTACAACCACTACAACGTTGAGGTGCTTGAGGAACAACTCAATAAGACAGTTGATGAAAATCTAGAGCTAGAAATGGAAATCAGCATCTTAAATGAGGAGATTAGGATGATGAATGTCAATGGAGGAACCTGAGCCCCTGAATGGATTACTAGTATTTAGTGTTACTAGATTAGGTTGGTCAATGTAGTCTACCTATGTACGTATTTTATTTAGTGTCACCAAAGGCTATGTCCATTAGTTTGGTTTAGTTTAGTAATGAATGGGCATGCTTTGATCACCCCTTGATTTTGTATTTGTATAATATCATGAGGGGCTTTATGTATGTACCTGGGTCTCCTAATTTTCGGTTTCATTAATGTTAGTTTGAATGTGTTTGAAAGATTAATCCGTAAACAATGCTTGCTGCATCGATGACTGTATGACGTTGAAATACCTGGCCCAATGTGTTAGTTTAATTTGTGGCCCATGCGTGAAATGGCCCATGGTCTATGATTATAGTTAAATAAATAAATAAATTATGTGAAAAAAATTAAGAACATTTGATTAGCCATCGCAGATTTGGCAATTCACTGAAGAGGGATTCAAAGAGCTTTTAAATACTATTTTTATAATTTTAAAATCACTAAAGTGTGTACCTCGAAATTATAAATGGTGACATTGACAAAAAGTCAGTAAATTTGTACTGATGGCCTCGTACAAGAGTATGAAGTGACTACAACCATAGTGTGTTATCTCGCCTTAACCCGGCATCAATTACATTTGCAAAATTACTTACACAATCCCTACTATATTTCCTGGAAGACCCAACTTGGCTTAGGAATAGGGTTTTACGAGGTATCTACTGCTTCAATGGAGAACTTTGATGACAACCAAGCTGAGGAGATGAGTAGTGGTGCTCATTCTCAAAGTCCTCAAGAACCATTCACATCAAGGTATGATTATAGCTCGTCATATGGGTCCCTGCAAGTAATGTGCCATGTCTTTCTATTACCTTTTTTTTTTTTTTTGCAAAAGCAATAGTCAATGGTTATTGTTTGATTATGCTTACATAAAATCGTTCAACTACATGTAGGAAGCTATCGAATGATTCCTTTATCTGTGAAGCAAATGACAAATATGATTTTGCGACTAATAAAGAAGTAAGCAAATATACCCCTTTGTTTATGCTAACAAGCTCGTTAGTTCCACTTTACTGAAGCTGAACATTAATAGCACATTCTATTGTCCAGGATGGTGATGACCAAGTTGAAGCAAAGGGCACCACATCAAAAGGAAAGTCAGATGAGGAAATACTACTAAAACAGTTGTTGGTAGCCATTGAGGTGCAAATTTTTTTTTCATTAACATGCTTGGAAATCTTTAATAGCTATTTACAGTTACCTAGGAACAACCTTATTCCACATCACTTGTAACACTTATTTTCAATGGTGCAGCGTCTAAGTACAAGTCTTGAATCAATGGATAGAACAAATTCTGCCATGCTTAGGGCATTGATTGGACTGACCAAAAAGGAGGTTACACCATCACCATCCCCTGTGCCACATTGGGCATTCGAAGAATCCTCTCCAAAGGTCAACGAAGCCACTATGATTGAAAATAAAAAGGGTAAGGGTGTATGCATGGCTGATGATGTAGTTGCTCCAAAAGATTATTTCAAGAAGCTTAAGGATGTGTCTACAATATTTATATCATCTGATGAGGACGACCGATTAAAGAAAAGACAAGAAGTCCCAAGTGGTATGTTTGTGCGTGGGTCCCACAAGGGTTCAAAGCCAAAACATACAAAAACTAATTTTGATCAAACAATGGGTTCCAAATCTGACAAGGATCATGCATTGAGCAGCAAACCCTTCAATAGCAATTATCGTTGTGGTCTTCAGGGACAAGTAATCTACTATGCTCATCTCCAAATAACCGAATGTAAGCAATAATTAGTGCCAGTGACTACTTAACCGACTAACATAAATTTTTGGTTGCACCAATACAGGTGAGTCATGGGCGTTCATCCAGCTTGGCATCTGTGAGGAAGTTGTCTTTCACCCCTGCCGAAATCGAAAGGGCCAAGAAGAAATCAAAGCCTGACTCCGGTGGAATAAGCAAACGACCTTCACCATCCAAGAAAGGCTCAAAGGGAAAGGCTTCTGTAAGGACCATCGGTCAAGCTGTGCCTAAGGTAAACATACTCATTGTGAATGTTTGGAGACATAGGTCATGTGTAAACTATAAATAGTGATGCACAATAAATGATGACATATATATTTTTTGCATGATTCAATTGCTTGTGTTTCGATGTGGCTAACTGTAAGCTGTGTATGTTTCTATACTTTTTTTTATTTGGTGAGTAAGTGCAAAGTCATGTCATGATATATGCCCCTTATATTGAAGTGCCTATTTGGAGACCTATATGCCTAACTGATATATGAGGCTTATAATGAGGTGGTATACCCTAACAAAAGTTAGCAGGCTAATTATCCAAATTCTTTCAAAGTGCTTTAATGGTAGGTGACAAAAAGCATGATTGTTTCAATAAAGTACTATCAATATTGCATTGCTAACTATATCATTTGTACCTCCACAGCATGTCTCGGGTAAATTCAAGCCTTCTCCAACCATGAGGTTGTCTCCTACGGCAACAAATGTGGCTATCTATGTCTTCCAAGCCTCTTTGGAACCATGGTATGATCCTGCAAATAAAGTTTATCAACTATTGTGTTGAGCTTTGCAGCAACCAATCCTCCATAAGCAAACAACATACTAATTGTGTACATCGAAAAATTGTAGCGAAGTGCTTTTCAAAGTGGGAAGAAACCAGGGGACACGTGCAGACTTTGATTCATTGTGCCCTGGGAAAAACGTTTCACGTGAGGTAATCTTATGTTCAGTGTTTACTTAGACAACCACTTTTTTGCACAACCAAATAATGATGTTCTTACATTCCACGTTGTGATCAATCCCTAACAGATTATTCTAATGACTGCTCTGAAGATCACATGTTCTCAGCTTAACAATGATATCCAGTCTGTTTGGTGTCTCCCACCATCTTTCGCCGTGAGTATCCATGTTAGGCATAACTTTGTTTTCAACTTAGTAATTTCTGCCAGATGCTAAGCTATCATGTAGATTTTTCACTAATGTTTACCCCATTGGATATACTTAGGACGATGTTGCTATAGGTTCCAGTACAGAGGAATTACTCAATTTCTACGGGAGGGATTGGATGGGAAACTATGATCATTTGAGGCTGGTAAGTGTTCTCTATGTCTGCTGACACCTATTTGTAACGATCTTTAATATCATATTCGCTGTAGTAAGGCAATATTCAACCTTGAAACAACAATTTAACAAGGAAAGAAAATGCAGGTGTATGTTCCAATAATAGACAACTACGGCCATTGGTTTTTGATGGTCATATCAATCAAGGATAAGAAAATCTATCTACTAGACTCTTGCCTTCCTGATATTGTGCTAGACAGTAGGCGATACAACATTCGTAAACAGGTGAGGGCTCCATTGAAGCTAACAACCATATAATTTACGTTTATAATTGTTTAATATAAAGCTAATTTCTATGTTATTGTTTGTTATAAACTTTCCATAGGCGGCTGCCTTGGCTAGCATGGTACCCAATATGTACGAGGGGGTTTTGATTGAAGCAAAAGACCTTGATTTTGTGAATTATGAGATCGAACTGGCTCGGGGCATTCCAAACTGTGTCAACAGGTACACATTTTATAGTATGCTACTGGTGTATAATTTTTTTTTTTTGGTTTAACTATCATACTATGATGTAACAAATTAATTTCCTATTTGACTCATGTTTACTGACTTGAATATGTTGATTAAATAATGTCCTTGGTCGGACATCGACTAGTGACACTTCTGGTCTTTGGGTAGCTGAATGGATGCACATGCAACACAATTTCACTAACAATGTCATTGGAGTTGTAAGTACTTAGCACAATAATAACAGTTTTTAGAAAAAAAATATGCATGATACATACTTTGTTTAATTGCGTTTGTCGATGCTAATTGGTCCTCTTGTGTTTGAAATTACTTCTAGCTGGATGAAAACCATGTGAGAATGGAGGTGGCGATAAGATTACTCTTGGATGACCACAACGAGTGCAAGAAGGAACTGGTTCACAAATCTGCCGAGTATTGGTTACAAGCGACCGCATCACCTTTAATCTGAAAAAGGAAAATCAGAACACACTTTTGGAAGTAATAGTAGGCTTTGCGATAAGGGCATTAATTGATAAACCCATGATTACCTGGCATTTTGTGTAGCTGATTTACTGGTTGGAAAACAATTTTGGAATATTTTTGGGCCAGGGTCATTGCAAAGCCTAAGCTTACTTCTCCTACATTAAGAAGTTAGGTTTTTGTATTGGGCATAAGTAGATATTTCATATTATATTTTCTATGTACTTAAACAACAATAGCCTGTAGCAAGCTCACTTTATCATCACCCGCATGTACCTATTTGGTTACATGATGGGGGGGGGGGGGGGGGGGGCACTTTTATTTTCATTACCATACTACTCGTGTTTGTTACCATGGTACCTGGTTCCTAGAGCACAACCAATGGCGGATCTTACACATCACATAGCGGAGCCTGGCTCCCCCAAACATTTATTAATTCTTATATACATACCAAATGTGAAAATTAATAAGCCCAGTCTATATAAATAAAACAATGATTTACTGGACCATACAATCATGCATTAGAAGCCCACTTTGAAGAGGGAGACGGTTCAAACATTCATTTACCTTTAAAATTTCTGCAGTGTCAGTGCTTAGCAAGCCAAGTGATTTTTATTTTTCTCCCATGTTTTTTGTTATGGAATCAGTATGGTTTTCTATAGTCTAGATCAGGAAAAAAGAGTGGTACATACAAATATGTAACAATTAATTATTTTATCATTTTCAAAGGAATAAAACGCAAATATAACTGGTTAACAATTTCTTTGTATCACCAAATTTGCACATCATTGTTTTTTTTTTTTTTTTTTTGACAATTGGAATTTGGAAGTAATTCAATGGTGCCAAATTCTATAGTCCTCTCAAAATTATAACAACCATAAAAGAAGCAATTCAAAATACTATCCATAGAGGACGTCCTCTAACCTGCATATTGCGCTGGTTCCGTTAGCAGCGGCCTCGTTATCAGAATGCAATAGGATCCACCATTTCCATAAAAAAAACTTGTGATTTCTGCAAATTACAACTGAAATGGAAGTTAGGCTAAGGCACCTTGTACTAGCTATTTACATCAATCCAATGACATATAACAATACTCAGGTTACGTTGACTTCTATAATGTTCCATCAAAAGGATAGTCATACCCAATGCAATTTCCTACAACCGTGCATAGGCGTATATGTGTGTCACTACAGTAATTTCCAGTACGAGTATGGTCTATCAAAAATAAAGACAATGGCTATAGCTGTGCCTAAAACGCACCCCAATTCAAAATAATAAATGGCACACTTTGCAACACCAAAATACATAACATTTACTCAATATACTAGTCCGAATTAAAGGTCCCCTCAAGAGAAACCTTCACGAAATTAGCTGGTCATTTCAGCATAAGTCTTGATACAAATTTGTGCAAATTAATTCAAAATAATACATTCCACACAACCATAAAAAAACACGTATTAACAGAGAGAAGGTGTGCATCCATCTTGAGCTTTAATTGGCCACAATCGTACTTTCCAACTCTTCATTTCCAAAAAAAAACCTGCATGTCAACAATTTTCATATCATACACCATATTTATTTTCAAGTACTCAAACAACCAGAATTATAAAAAACCATAATATTACCAGAAAATTATTACACACGCTGCTCAAATAGGAGTGCCATTAGTTCACGTCGCATGCAAATCTGCTTCTGATTGGACTTGACTTGACGAACCAACAAATGTATTTGACTGCTGGAACTGTAATGTTACATATATTCAATGAGGTGCCTTTGTTTATATCCAACTAAATAGATGAGAAATGTATAACAGTTGACTTAAATGCAATTAGATGTTCATGAATTCCACCAAATAAATATGCATTAGCTAAATTATGAAAACTGATGCTTTATTTGTACGTGTTGTCCTCTTACCAAATTAGTCTTGTGTGAGACATTACTAGGACCATCATAGGTTTTGTCACAACCATTGCCCTTTTGTCTAATGGTAGGACAAGAACGTCTGTTGTGTCCAGTAGCACCACAGGTACCACACATCTGCGCTCGCCTCTGCCTACCTCCCGTGGTCGCATTGCTAGGCCCGCATCCTTTGCTTCTCACAATGGGTGGATCTTGCAAAGTCTCATATTGGCTTTGGGCCTCTGGATTCACGTTAGCTTCAGGGCCATGCTTTAACTTCAGCCTGTTGAGTTCGTTGGCCAAATACTCGACAAGTAGGTAATACTCGTCAACATCGCGATGTGCCAGCTCAGAAACCTCCTTCGATAGGTGGACAAGTGTAGCATACCTAGCTATAGCTTGCGAACTCCAATAAAATGAACCATCATCGCCGTCTCCACGGATGCCATCTTTGGCAAACTTCGTCCACCGATCAAGTATTACGCATTTCGGCAGCTCAGAAATGTCTAAATACACCAACACAGCAACAATGTGCTCACAAGGCAAACCTAGGGACTCCATCCTTAAGCAAGAACATCTGATTTCACCCACCGATGGACAATAAGACACCTGCCAAACGGAACCCTGTGATCGATACTTGGACACCGAATAGATAGAATGCATCGCCATATCTTGAGAATCAATCACTTTAATAAGAGCAGCTTTTGTAAGCACTTTACGCAACAAATGGAAAATCTCTTTGGTGAATATCTTCGAAGCCGACCGCTCAAGAAAACGAAGGCCTGTTTGTAGTACTACCTGCCCATACTCAGATTGAAAATCAGCCTCCACTTCTCTAAATCTAAAATATGTCAAACACCTTTGAAATTGTTGTACAAACTCAGTCAGGTTAATCCTGGAGTGAACAAACTTTCCAATATGACTATGCAACGCTTCACACCTGGATGTGGTCCTTATCCCTGCAAAAAAATTCCCTCGAATATGTGCGGTACTCCACATCTTTCTTTTTTCATAAAGCTCTGATATCCAAGTGTTATCTTCCAAACCAAACTTAGCAACCATTTCATCCCATAACTCTTCAAATTTTGCAACCTCATAATCACCAAGCATGCACTTCTTCAAATAAGGCATGAAATCAGCAATACCAACATTAGTCATTGCATTACGAAGCAAATGCCAAGCACATAACCTGTGATGCGCATTAGGAAATACTCTACTTATTGCATTCTTCATAGCAACATCACCGTCCGTAATGACAGACACCGGTGCCTTGCCATCCATCGCATTCAATAATTGTTCCAACAACCAAACATAAGTCTCTTCGGTCTCATTGGATACCAATGCAGTAGCAAAAACAATAGTTTGGTTGTGGTGATTTACACCAGAAAAAACAACAAAAGGACACATGTACTTGTTCTTCCTGTACGTTGCATCAAAGGCCAGAACATCTCCAAAAAGTTTATAACATAACCGACTATCCCCATCACACCAAAAAAGATGTTTCAACCTCCCTTCTTCATCAACTGTGTGTCGAATAAACATATGACTGTCTTTTTTGGATATATCTTTCAGGTACTTCAAAGCGCCAGAAGCATCCGATGATACTTGCCTTCTCTGTTTCCCAATTTGGTTATAGATATCCTTTTTTACAAATCCAATCTTATCATACCCACCAGATATGCCAGCAAATGCACCATACATATGGGGCGGACGTATCCCAACTTTTCTAAAGTTCTCAATTTGAAGAATATCAGCTGTGCTCATCTTCCTATGTGCTGGTAAAAGTGAACAATATTTATCCTCCAAAAGAGCATGATTATGGTCAAAGTTAAAAACTGACACATACCATCGTTGTGTGTTAGTATCAATGTGTGCACGGAAGTGTGCCCTGCAACCACACCTTGTCTCATGTTTCGGTTGACGCGTCCTTGATTCGGTGGTCAGGCCCCTATCTTCTCTGTATCCTTGACGTGAGCATAGAAATGTCTGCTGTACTATTACCCCACCATTGCCTCTAAGCACTTGCCCCTTGCGAACAGAGAAGCCATTCATTCTAGCAAACCAACAATAAAATTGGTACGCCGCTTCCAAATCAATAAAATCAAACCTCTCAACTTCATCAATGGTGATTTTTTTCATTGCTATGTTTAGGATGTCAGTCAGGCCATTTATTACTATTTTATCTTCACCCACACTGTCTTCACTTGCACTATCACTCATCCTATAAAAACTTTCCTCCTCATCTTCACCAGGAACTCCCTCGGGATCAAAGGGCACCCCTTGGTCTTCATTTTCAAAGTAATCTTCCTCTGAATAATTGACTAAGGAACCCTCTGTATTAACATCATACTGGTCACAATCATCTGTAGTGACATCATCCAACCCCTAAGGATAACAAAAATCACCAACCATTCACAGTTTATACAAAATGATTTCAATGAACAATTTACGCAACTTGACAATTCAGTGTACTTACATTGGACATCTCAACTTCACTATAATACCTTCCATTTCGATCATGTGAGGGTACATCCATTGCCTGCCATACAGCCCATACATCAAACAAAATCCTTTCCGTGTAATATCTCCAATTTTACATGGTTCAGCTACAACTTCACTAATCAATCACAACACCAATTTTTTTTTCTCTCTAACACTTATGCTTTTTTACCAAAGGGTTCAGCTATTGCGTTTACTCAATTATAAAGAGCACACACCTATTCTTGAAAATAAAAATAAAAATTTATCAAACGCCATATATTTGAGTCACCAAATATGTCGACCGAACAAGTAAATCTACTACAAAACGACAGTTACTTTGACACTTTAATTACACTAATATGCACAGTTCATGCTATTAATGGTTCAAATCCACAATAAGGATACCTAAAACATTACCTCCAAGCTCGATCCGTGAACAGTAGGTTTTGATTTACTCGATTAAGCAAGTACTACAGCATGCAAGATGACATGGGTATGAGAAGATTTGCATATGGATATACCTCTGTGTCAGACCGAGATAGCAGAGCACCGACCAGAAGATTAACCCGTATGTTGATGAACGATATACAAACTTCCTCGTTCGTTGTAGCTCAACCAAATATCAGCAACCTTCGTGCATGACTAATGTGTGGATGGGTCGAGATTTGGCCTCAGAGTGCAAACGCTACGGATCTGTGAGAGTTTTGGGAGAGTAAAGTTTTATGCCTTCAATGGGTTGGGGTTCAAAATAATTCGTGCCACTGATTTGGTTTTGTCAATTAGTGGCTATTTGCTTTTGTCCGTTAAATTTATGGCTTTTAGGGGCCTATAGGGGGACTAGGGGTGTTTGTGCAAATAGCCAAGATATTAGTGACCGACACCAGCACTATTCATTAAATGGTCACCTGGAATGACCGGTTGAACGAGCCTCTCTCACGGTGAGAGATACGTGCCCCTTGCTCACCTTAGCCATCGCCCTAGAAATGATGCAATGAAGTTGTAAACTATCATTCCCTCTATTGTTCTCTTTTAATATATATTTTTTTAATTCCCGAGCGGTGGGCCAGTGAGGTCATGTTTGATTGTATTAGAAGCTGAAAAATCTGTTAAGAAAAATGTGTGAATTATACTCTTTTAGCCATTCAACTTGATTTCGTTATATTGATGTTCATGTTCAAACAATTAATCTTGGTTGGTTAACCTTGGGAGTCTGGGCTGACCTATAAAATAACAGTTTAAAGTATGCTCTTAATGGATAAGGTACAAATATCATTAACTAGTATAACAGTATGTTTATCACATGTGCAGCCATTAAAATTTTATGAAATGTAATGTGTAATATATAAAAATCGACATATTATATTATATTATACCACAAGGAACTGTTTTTTTTTTTTTTTTTACTAAAAAGGATATTCATTCATTTAAATTGGTAAAATACATCGAAAACCACACAAATTCAACATCGCTAAAAATCGAAAAGGATGAATTTGTGAACAAACTCACAGCACCCAGATTAATAGCATAACACGGCAAAATGCCTACAAATGTGACAAAATCAAAGTGACCGGAATACCCATGCCTCCGGATCTGTAACGTTGACTCCCAAGTCTTGAATGAATTTATAATGTATAGAAGCTGATCTGCCAAGATCTGAACCAAACGAACATCGCAACAAGACGGGAAACCAAATGACGCCTTAACAAGACGACGAACAAAACACCGCCGCACGCAGACGACGAAAACATGGAAAAACACGAAAGAAAACTAGATCTATGTGGAACAACCATTTATTTAGATAAAAAGAGAGACAAAACGATGTAGAGGGTGACTTCAAGTCAAAAGATGGCTCAAAATCACCCCCTTCCTGTGGATGAGGAAGAAGGAAAAGAGAGGTAGAGGGAAGGTTGAGAGAGAGAGGTGGCTCTCGGTTTTTACAAGGAACTTAGAAGCTCATTAAGGATAAGAGTTTAATTTGATATACCATACACGTAAAATTTTTATATTACAAATTAATCATATATTGCTATTTTCGTAACTTTTGAATTTATTGTTGTATGACGGAATAATCAGATATTTTTAATGATCTGATAATATACAATTGGATATAATTGAAAAAAAAACTATTATTATATAAAAAATAATAATTAAATTCATGATTTAATAACTTACAAAAAGCTACCCTACATAATATAGCATTGCAATATGGTTTTTACTCACTAGTTTGCAACTACAACATGATCTAAGTTTTTTTTTTTTTTTCCCCTTATAATCAATAAGTGTATAATATATGTTGAGTACTACGTGTACTCACCCAATTACAATTGGATCATAAGGTCACAACACAGCTTTAAAAGCCAGCTTGCAATGCAATCCTGCACCTATTCCATTACTGATATAGAGTTTTCCCCCACTATACTCAGGAATCTCTACCTCCAACAACTTGATACCTGTTTTTTTTTGTTTTTTTGGATAAGCAATGAGTATATAATAATGAGTACAAGGGGTAATGATCCCATATACAATAGTAACCAAATTGAAACTAGTCAATGAGACAAGTTATGGGATCAACCCCGGAATTATAATGTAACCCGGTTGACGCTATGCTCATAACATTAAAAAACCAGAAACAGAAAACAACAAGGTCCCCACCGCTATACATTTTTACAACTTGATACCTGTTTACATTCATTTACACAGATTTTTTATACCCTAATTTACTTTTGATACCCATTCATTTACACAGATTGATACAACATGATCGAAGTGATACGAGATTAATATAAAATTGGGACAAATATTTGATTTTCACTGTAAGCATGATATAGGCTTTCATAATGGTAAAAAAGGGCAAGACTTATTAATATAATAATGTTATACCAATAAAAATAAAGAGTTTTTTTTTTTCTATTTTAAAGTATTAATTAACTAAGTTAAGTTCCCGATCAAGGTCGTGTTTGGGTAAACAGCTTAATTAAGAGCTTATCACATAAGACCTTATCGCATGAGAGCTTATGTCATAAGAGCTTATAAAGAAAGGGGCAAGAGAGGATTCGAAGGGGAAAAACATGGAGGGGTCATAAGCACTTGTTAAAATTCCATAAGCTTATTCCAGTGACTTATGAAAATAAGTCAAAAACTCCTTATGGGATGACATAAGTTACTTTTATAAGCTCTGTCAAACACACTGCATAAGAGTTTATGTCATCAGATAAGTCAAAAGAAGTTTAAATAAGCTCTTCCAAACGTCATCCAATTGTTTATGTTTCTCAATGATCTGTCTTCTTCCTTGTGATTTTGTCTGACTACTTTTTGCTGTCGTGGGCTCTTTGTGATAGATTTCGTTTGATATCCTGACAGCATTTGAATATGCCATCCATTCTAAAAACTGAAAAGTTAACCCCTGTGATAAGTTTCTTTCTCTCTTTCTTTCAAAAAAAAATTTTCGGTGGCATTTAATTATGTAGATTAATGATATTAATAAAGGGGATTTCTTTCTACTTGCTCGTATTTTTCGACTAATTTTGTCCTTAACACTTTGTTTGGTTGTAGGGGAGAAAGTGAGAGAAGAGAAAATAAAAGGAAAGAAAGGGAAGGGAAAGAAAAAGAATAGAAAATGAGATAATTATATAGTTGTTTGATATGAGATAAAATGAGAGGAAAGAAAACCAAAACTTTTCTCTCCCTTTGTTTGGTTGAGTAGAAAGTGAGAGAAAAGAAAAATACATATACATGAATCGACCAAAATACCCTCATATAATAATATAAAAAATAATAAATAAACTTGTTTTTTTGTCTTTTTACTTATGGATGTCAGCCTTGTAATTTTCCTTGCCTCGGTTCCTGTGTTTGCCTCAATTCCCGTGTTTTCCTTTCATTTTAGGAGGAACCAAAAATGTGTAGGACCCACACTTATTTTCTCTCCCCTCTTCCCTTTATTCTAGAAACCAAACAGGAGAAAAGTCCTTGATTTGTGTGTTTTCTATCCATCTTTTTTCTTTCCACCGGGTTTCATTGGTTCCAAACACAGTGTAATATTCATTTGTTTTTGTAACTAGCATGTGACCCGTGGCGTTCAAACTAAGTATATGTTTATTTTGTCAACATATTTATATTTAGGCTTGATTATAGTTTTGATCGCTCAACTTTTGGTTATGTATGATTTTGGTACATTTTTTCTAATAGAAGTTGAATACGTGGCACTGTGGTACCTACACTTCTGTCCACCTGGAAAGAATAATATTAAATATTTATTTTAGTTTTTCTAACAGAAGTTGACTACCTGGCATTGTGGGACCCACACTTCTGTCCACCTGAAAAGAATAATATTAAATATTTATTTTATAATAGTTTATTAATATATTATTTATTTAAATTTTTAATATAAAAAATAAATATAAATGGAGTTAGTGGGTCACCACGTGACCCTTATGTGGTTCTCCCCCAAATCAACCAACTCGAGACGGCCGTCTTTTCCAAAACTCCATCATCTTCGTTGAAGCACACCCACCTCTGACCTTTTTGACAAAATGAAGTATTCCATGTCAATGCGATCTTAAGTATGCAGGGTACTCTTTCCTAGACTGGAGTATCAACCCGAAGGCATGCATAATGCATTGTGGTCACAATTAATTCGTTGATCTGTGCTGATTGGAGTGGGCTGGACGCAGGTGGTGCTTTATTTGATTGGTTAATGGGTGCTAGCGCTGCTTGTATATGTATTGTGCCATTGTTGGCCTTTATGCAGCTACTATTTTGGTTATGGGTTTTCTGTTGTAGTTTTTCTCTGTTCTTTGGTGGGATCTTTAGCTATCCATCAACCTTATAGTTATGTCTGCTAATGGTTGATGATTTATCTTCAGTTTTCCCATTCTTGTTCTTAGTTCTTTCATTGTACTTGTTTACTTTGTATAGTGGTTCGGGTACCCCTTGTACTCAATCTAATATACTTTTGGTTTATAAAAAAAAAAAAACAATAGCATTGGTTTCTAGTAATTGAACTTGAATTAATTGGACACATACAGAGAGGAAGGTAAAGCTTTCATACTGAGAAACACTTAAAGTGAAATTGTGCTTAACATTGCATACTGATAAACACTGAGGCAAACACAAAACTAGTGTAAAGCTAAAATGCAAACCAAAAATACAGAAGGCAAACAATGCCCAGAATTGAAGAAGAATGAGAGGTGTTGAAGCTCGGTCATTCGACCCCCCAACATTCAACAACACAGTAACGCGTTTTAGTCCACCTTCGTGCATTCGTGTACTCAAGGCACTCGCCATTGCTCTTAAATCATCGGACCACTTGAAGAAGAAGGAGAGGTATTGAAACTCGGTTAGGCCATGGATTTTGGAACCCTAATTTGTGCTGAAAGGGGGGCAGTTCGTCGCTGTGAAGAAGAAGAAGGGATTCAAGGGACCAGGTTTCAGGGTATTAGATCACTTAAGGGTCACGTGGTTTGCACGTGACCCACATTACCCCATTTATATTTTTTCTATTAAAAGTTAAATAAATAATATAGTAATAAATTATTATAAAATTAATAAATTATTATAAAATAAATATAGTAATAAATTATTATAAAATAAATATTTAATATTATTTTTCCAAGTGCACAGGGGTGTGGGTCCCACAGTGCCACGTAGTCGATTTCTATTAAAAAATTGACGAAAGATGGATGAAAGGACTATAATTACAATTTTGAAAAAATTATGGGACAAAATGTGTTCCAAAAAAAACTCATGAACCAAAATCGCATATAGCCAAAAGTTGGGGGACCAAAACTACAATCAAGCCTTACATTTATATTATATATAAAATTCAAGATAACTATATTTAAAAAAAAAAAAAAGTAAAAGAACGTAATAAGATTGACAACAAAATTAGAACTAAGTACGCTATGTATGATGTTTAATTTAAAAAAGAATAAACAAAAAATGTTCATATATCAACATGACTATTCCTCCCTCACGAAGTTCATTTATTCCACAAAAGTTGGAAGTAGAGCAAAGAAAACAAAAAGAAATTATGTTCAATTATTAATTTAAAAGCAAAAATAGAAGAATCTCTTTAAAATTTCTTGCCGGTGGTTCATGGAGATAAGATTCTTATGTAAAATTTTGAACGATCGACTCCATTCACGGTGAGAATAATTATTCCCTCCCTTCAACTGAATAACAATGCAAAAATGAGTTCATACATATTTCACATATGCCCTCCCTGGGCCTCCTCCCTAGTGTTATACAAATTTAGCAAGCAAATTATGTATTCACTAAGAATCTAAGATCATTGTCAAAAAATAAAAATAAAAAAAATCTAAGATCAATAACCACAATGAATAAGTGACAGATAAGAATTTTAGGTCATTGTAGATGTATATATCATATACATCATTCAATGAAGATATATAAATAAATTATTATGTTGTTTGACTTTGTCTATTTTTGTGTCCAAGAAATCTAACATTTTGCATTGGAATTGAAATCCAAACCATTATAATCAGATCAGAATAAGTTTATTCCACACTCAAAATCCATAATATAAGAATCCATTTCCCATTCTCAAAGTACTCGGAAAGATATTTCAACTCAAAATCAATTATCTTGACGGCTCCGAATAACAAACTTCATCTAATTGTAGACTCTGAATTCTCATACAGAAATCACCCCCCACCTCCACACACACACAAACTATGGCTAAGCTCCTTGAGACAAATCCCAATGTTTAAGAATACTCCCTCTGGTCCTATATATAAGAGGCAAAACCCTAAAACACACAGACCAAGGAAATGCATTGAATTAAGCTATTTGTAATTAATATTCATATAAATTTACAAATTTAACCCTTCAATAATTAATGAACAAACCTACTTGTATTGAAAGTTGCATTGTCTCGTAAATATAAACCCTATGATAAATAAGGGTAAAATTGGAAATGAGCATTTAATATTTATCAAAATACATGCATGTCTCTTATATTTTGGACAAAAAAAAAGTAGTCATTTGCCTCTTATAATAAGGACCGGAGGGAGTATTACATAGTCCATATGTAAAGTAGTCATTCTCGTCGGGCTTATAAAATATTATTTCAATTTTAGTTCCAACCATTAGATATTATATTTGAAAAAAAATAGATTACTGTGATTGATTTTGGGTTATCTATTGTCCCAATTAATCCAAATTTATGACTGTGCCCCATATTTTCTTAAATTTTTATCTTTCAATTCCGAGCCTTTCATTTTGAAACATCTCCCGAGTCTTTTTTCTTTTCCCTTTGATGCATTCATCACTCCCAGTCATTCTCATCCCATCCATTAATTCATTCACCTTACAGTAATAGCATCAATCTCTTCTTCCATCATCGTCTTCACTTCTCCTCCTCTCATCCACAACATTGCAATCAACTTAAAGCTCCATGTTCGATACCTATTCCTCCAACAATAAACTAGCATCACCTCTTATCCTCCATAAGCTTCATCGTAGAACAGACTCTTGTTACAAGTTCGTCCGCCATCTTCGCCAAGCACCATTGCAGCTCCTCCATCCAGATCCGCCGTGTGACCTCCACCACCACGAACGCGTCCAGTCGTGCTGCCGCTGCACGACCAGTCGCCACGACCTAGTAGCTTCAACTCCTCTCCCCACACTGTCCCATCCGCAAACACCGCAAGATAGCCACCGTGCCGTTCTCAGACCTGGACGCATCATACCCAGCAGTCGTGCCGCCCGCCTTCGCCGCGTCATCTGGCCTTCTCTGTTCAGCCACCCTTCCCTCTGCACTTATTATGAGATTCTATTAGCTTAAGCACTTCAATAAAAGTTTTGGAAAACAAGGGTTACAAATTTCCAATTAAACAGAACTACAAATCTTGGGCAGATGGAATAGATGTCATAAACTGGAAATTTCTCTTCAAATCAACATTTGGGGACAATGAATAATCACCACCAGCAGCTATGGGAAGACCCGCCTCAAAATATATCTATAACAACAACAAAAATGTCGGCAAATCTTAAGGAAGACGATGCCACAAGAAAGACAAGGAAGAGGATGAATAAACAGGAAGAGGATGAAGCTAAAAGGAAAATAAACACAAACCTCAAATTTATGGTCATTGTCTTCTTTCTCTTGGTCTTTGCTTTGCCGAACGGCAAAAGGCCTTCGTCCTCTACCTTCTGGGCATGCAGAAAACAACTTTAAACCAAGTACAAAGCAACTCTAAACCAGGGACTTCATTGCAAAATGAGCATTTACACATATACACTACAACTTTTTAAATTAACATATCTCACACCTTGTTGACCTTAGCCGTCACCGTAATTGTTATTCTTTTTTCAAGACATCGATCAGAAGTTTTTGTCATTTGAATAGCCCAAAAGCTCTTGATGCTAAGAACAAACCAAACAAAACGAAGCCCACCTCGATTCAGTTTAAAAGAAAAGGCCCAAGAAGGCAAGAAATTAGAGCTCAAACGAAACCCAAAACATTACAACAGCAATGACAAATTCGGAATTAGCTGATTCCACAGGGGCAAATTAGGTTTAGCAACTCATCTTCCTCACTCTCTGAGTGCACAACACACCAGACTGTTTAGGGCTTCCCCAACACTGCAGATTCAATGGTCGGAGCCTTCGACGTTGGAGCCGTTCCTTTCAACCCCGACGGATGGGGCCCACCTGACGCCGCCGCCAATTCCTCCAACATCCCCTTCGCCCCCTTCTCCCGCTCCGACAAGCTAGGCCGGATCGCCGACTGGACCCGAAACTTCAACAACCCTGCCCGGTCCAAGAACCCATCCGACGCCGTATTCGACTTCACCAACGACGACTCCTTCCCCGCCAACGCTGACGACGACGCCTCCTTCCGCCTCGTCGACGGCAAGCCCCCGCCGCGCCCTAAATTCGGCCCCAAATGGCGGTTCCAGCAGCAGCGCCAGCTCCCCCAGCGCCGCGACGAGGAAGTCGAAGCCCGAAAGCGCGAGGCTGAGAAGGAGAGGGCCCGCCGCGATCGCCTCTACCACATGAATCGGTCGAACCCTAATGCCCCTCGCCGCGAAGCCGCGGTGTTCAAATCATCGGTGGATATCCAACCAGAATGGAACATGCGCGATCAGATCCCATTCTCCACCTTCTCCAAGCTCTCCTTCACCGTCGCCGAACCCGAAGACCTTCTCTTCTGCGGCGGCCTCGAGTACTACGATCGAACCTACGATCGCATCACGCCGAAGAACGAACGCCGTTTGGAACGTTTCAAGAACAGGAACTTCTTCAAGGTCACCACCACCGATGACCCTGTTATTCGCAGGCTCGCTAATGAGGATAAAGCCACCGTTTTCGCCACCGACACCATCCTCTCCACCCTCATGTGCGCACCCAGGTCCGTTTACTCTTGGGATATTGTTGTTCAGCGTGTTGGGAACAGGTTGTTCTTCGATAAGCGTGATGGGTCGCAGCTAGATTTGCTTTCTGTTCACGAGACCTCGCAGGAACCCTTGCCTGAGGCTAAGGATGATATAAACTCTGCGCATTCGCTTAGCGTTGAGGCCGCTTATATTAACCAGAATTTCTCGCAGCAGGTTTTGATTAGGGATGGGAATAAGGTCACTTTTGATGAGCCTAACCCTTTTGCTAATGAGGGTGAAGAGGTTGCTTCTGTGGCTTATAGGTATAGGAGGTGGAAGCTAGATAATGAGATGTATCTTGTTGCAAGGTGTGAAGTGCAGAGTGTTCTTGATGTGAATAAGCAGAGGTCGTACCTTACTTTGAATGCTTTGAATGAATTTGATCCTAAGTATTCGGGTGTGGATTGGAGACAGAAATTGGAGACTCAAAGGGGTGCTGTGTTGGCCACTGAACTGAAGAACAATGCAAACAAGTTGGCTAAATGGACTGCTCAGGCTCTGTTGGCGAGTGCTGATATGATGAAGTTGGGATATGTGTCAAGGATTCATCCCCGTGACCATTTTAATCATGTGATTTTGTCTGTGGTTGGATATAAACCCAAGGACTTTGCGGCACAAATCAATTTGAACACATCTAATATGTGGGGAATTGTGAAGTCAATTGTGGACTTGTGCATGAAACTGGAAGAGGGGAAATATGTTCTTGTGAAGGATCCATCCAAGCCACAAGTTAGGATTTATCAAGTTCCACCCGATGCATTTGAAAACGACTATGTCGAGGAGCCACTTCCAGAAGAGGAACAAGCTCAACCTCCAGCAGAGGGTGCTGATGGTGGTGAGGCAACTGTGACTACCAATGATGTGGATGATACCCAGATTGATAATCAAGCTTAAAAGGTAATTGTGACAACTCAAGTTTATGGTCTACTTGGTTTTATTTATGATATACATATTTGGATATGCCTTTTGGATTATGAAAATGGTTATGCGTCGCTTAATGCTCTGTGACTATTATCTTATTAAAATGAATGCCATTTTTTTTTCCAGTTGTTATTATGGCATGGTGTGTACTGCTGATCTTATTTTTAGGGTCATAATCATAGATTAGTGCTCCTTTATAATTGTTTGGTGTAGGGGGTTCATTACGATTTAATTGCAAATGTTGGTTTAGGTTCAGAACTTTTTGAATAGTTTGCAATGGATTTGAGATGTCCCAGTCCTTATTTCAAAACTTGAGTGAATTGTGAATTCTTTTAATTCATTGCCCATTTGCCTGCTATAATTTTTGTATATGATGCACGTAAAATATTGATAGTTGTAGTATCTGTTGTTGATTTTTGCAAGTGGTGTTCAAGTACAATTCTAATCACCTCACAAGTTTGGGAGAGTGGACAGCTTGATTGAAGATTTGGTGGGAAGCTGGAAATGGCTTGCTTAATTGAATGAAGCTACAATCGATGTTAAAATTTCCAAATCCATATTCCAAGTTTTTTTTGTTGTTCATTTGTGATTTTCGTCATAGAAGCTTACATTTGCATCTGCACTTACACATTGGTTTGAATATCTAGAAATCTGTGGATTCGACAACCTAAATGTGGGCATGCATCTTGTTACTTTGCTAATCATGCTTTTCCTAAATTGAATTTTAACTTCACATTTAAGGATCACAAATCATATTTCCAAGGGTTTGGCTTCCTTCTCTTAACTTAATCGTTTACTCTTGGTTATAAAACACTGTTTCCTGCATAGTTATTATTGTAGCCTCTTCTGTTCTTCCCTTTCAGTCTTCTTTGGTTGAAGCTATAATACTACTGTAGTTGGCGTCTTTGTCTGTGGACAATGACCATTTGCATCGAGTAATGACTTCGCCAATTAGATTTCTTGATTCTATTCTCTATTTAATGGACAAGTAAAATATTTTATTAACAAATTATGAATGACATAGCACCTGGATAAAGTTATTGACCCTTGAATGTGCACGGGTAAGGAATTCTACTCCTTTTTAACCATATTCTTCATTTCCCCAACAAAAAAAGGAACCTGCTCTATGGAATTAGCCGGGTATAGGGTTCAAATCCTAAACTGTAGGCCCAAGATGATAAGAAGTGATATAGTAGTTTAACTTTTCTAAAACTATTTGTTTTGTTATGTGTTATGGTTTTGCTGTTGGTGTGGGTTAACTTGACACGGACCCTCTGGTGTTGTGATCCTATGATATATGTTGCAAGTGTTGATGTGTATGCTTGAGAATTTTCTAGTTCAGAATAAGATAGGTTTTGAATGTTAGGAATGATGTTATTAAGGCTGAGTGAAATGCATGTTTTTACTTTCTTTTGGTTTCACCTTTTTTTGGATATATATTTATTCATAATGAAATGCTTCTGTATCTGTTCCTAGTTTCTTTTTCTAAAATAGTTTAAACTTGAACTGCATCATGTCATTTGAAATATCATGCAACTTGTGCATAACTAGGGCCTACTGTTTAAGAATAACGCATGATGTGATCACTTTTGATAATATGTGCATTGTGTCGGAATCTCGCATTCATCTGCAGGGACAGGTGAAGCGGTATAGTTTTTGTTGGAAAATTTTCAGTATGGCAAGTATTTGACAAAACACTCCATACATTTATCGGCTAGACATTCATCACTTAATGTGTTGTAGTATCTTTAGGATATTCAATGATTGTAGGCAAGTGACCCATGCTTGCCTTTGAATGTCACTTGATGTGTACAAGTCATAATTTGAACCTGTTATTCTGCTAATAGAAAATATCATTGGGTAACGCTTGTTTTGGTTGCAGGTCATATGTTTATGGGGTTTAATGGCCGTTCAACAGGGAGCAGATATGCATTCAGAATTATTCTCCCTTTCTCAGTGCTGATTTGCCTGACGAAATTTTGCATTTTAGCCTCTTGATGTTCCTTTGGACCAAAAAGTTCAAATATCCGGTATTCCTGAGTTTTTAGATGCTACAGCTGTTTATGATTTATAGACCTCAGCATATTTGAGTTGAACCTGTACGTTTATACGAATGCATCGTGCCTTTTTTTTTTTTTTGTCCAGACTGATCATCTTAACATTCAGAAATGATGCATTCAATTTTTTTAGATATGTTATCTTTTGTTTTTCAATGAAAATTTGTGATCTTTAGTGTGTGTGTGGTTCTATGATGGTGAAATTTGATTTTGAATGAATTGATTTTGGTTAAATGTGAGTTGAACAATAAATGAGACTAAAATTGCTTTTAATTCATGGAAGCTTCAATTCCTAGCTTAAGAGTTCATTTTGGGCTAGAGTTGCTTTTTCCCTTAAAAATCAATTTTATGGTTTTGAAATCACTTTTACCTTAAAGTGAACCTAAACATGCATTTTACCAGTGTCTTTAGCAAGTTCCTCAATCTAATTTGTATGGATTTATTAACAGTCATGTGATTTACACATACCATGTTGACTCAGAAATTCAGAATGGTCTCGGGATTTTTAAGCTACAAAATAGTGTTATCATTACGCTTTATTTGTAATCATCCTTATTTCAGAAATTCAGAATGGTCTCGGGCTAAAAGGTCTGAAATCGAATCGAGGGGTTCTGACTCTATGCGTGTTATGGGCTTGTTCGGCCCGCTCCAATTTTATGCTCAAGATTACATTTTTGCTTCTAAATCCATTTATTAATGCTGACCGAATAAAACTTCATCCAGTAGTACTATGAAATAGGGAGCTGGAGCACGAATTTCACTCTAATATATATTTGTAGTCTGAGATAGAACATGGTATAATGCTTGAGTACTAGAAAGATTAATTTATCTTCTATTAAATTCTTCTGTCATTCTTAGAATTTTTCCAAATGCTCAATTCGTTAAGCATTTAAAAGTAAATAAACTAGAGATAAATAATTTGCTACTCTTTAATTATAAAAATGAATAAATTAAGAAAATTATAATCTTTTACCTACAAAATCAAATTCACTCTTTTTTTATCTAATAAATTCACTCTATTTTTTTAACGAAAAAAAAATAGAAGATATTGATCGAGGTTACATTTTTTTTTACACATGCTTATTTGCACGAGAGGAAAAGTACACTAATGATGAAAAGTTTTTTCTTCTTTTTTTTAGTCCGGGATGGAACTCAGGGTATTCCCAAGCCTGTGGCCGTAAGACTAATCCACTCGATGATGTAGAGTACCAGTTAAGAGACAACTCCTCTACCCACAGATGCAGTTTTATTTCCATCACCATGATTTGAACTCAGGATATATGGTTAAAGGATCCAAGTTACTAGCCACTTAGACAATATTTTGTGGGTGATGAAAAGCTTTTTTTATCCTATTAATTAACATCTCTCAACTAACATACTGCATACTCGTGTCACATCTAGGTGCCTAAGTAGGTTCGGATGGAGTCGGTCAATTCAAAAAGTCGAACCAAATCAGTTAAATTGATTCAGTTTGGTTTATCTGATCTAATCATATAAAACGTTATTACAACTTGACCTCCATTGGGCAATTCAAAGCTTAAAATTTGCAAAAAAAATTTTGGTGCTCTAAAATTTGCAATTTTTCCCTTCAGGAATTTTTTTTTATCAATTGTGTATTTGTTTAAGTTTTTTCAGTCAGTTGGAACTTGCTTGTGATAATAATAAAAGTTCAAAATCGTATTTTTTAAAAGGAAAAAGAAAAAGAAATTATCTGATAACCCAATGACATATCCAAACCAATTCCTTGGCATGACTTCTTGAAATTACCCAATCCGAACCAACAAGAACAAAACCAATTTAATCATGGACAAAATTTAATATCAGGTGCTGTTTTCCAATGATAATAAAATATATATAACAATTACGACACATGTTACATTTTCATTCATAAGTTGTTACACATATCCTGCTGTCATTGAAAAACAACACCAAATATACCTATAGATTGTACCTAAATCTTTTCCTTTAATTATTCAAAGTTCTTTTTCTTTTGTCAATCCACTTAACACGACCCAATAGGGGTGTTCGCGGTTTGGTTTGGATTGATTTTGAGGGAAAAAGGAATCAGATCCGAAGTAAAAAAAGTGCATGTGGTTCGGTTCGATTTAGATGACTTCTTAAAAAATATCCGATCCGATACGATCCAATTAAATCTGGTTTGAATCGGTTCGGTTTGTTCGGTTTTTACTCACGCATCATTAGTTAAATGACATTATAAGAATCGTATAATCTACTTGTAAAAAAAAAAACAAGAGTAACATACATAATCCACAAAAATATGAGGCTGGTCGTTCAGTGACTCACAGTGATGGCATGTTTTGGTAACATTTTCAAAATAACATATAATCTAGCAAAATATAAAGTATTAGTCACATATTTTCTGTTTCAATGTACTATGAAATTGCTCTGCGCATGCCAACTGACAGTGAGGTGTGTCAATTGCATATTAAGTTTTTGAATGAGAAGGCTACAAGACACCTAAACCAAACAGTGGCTTATAATCTACAACCTGAATTCAAACAATGGCTTATAATCTACAACTTGAACCAATTTTTCTTTTTAAAAAAACAAAACAGTGGCTTAAAAGCCTAAAACAGCCATGCTCAAATCCTAATTTAAAATAATGGCTTCAACAACCATGCTCAAATATTGATTCCCAAATCCAAAAAAAAAAAAAAAAACTGTGGCTAAAACATATTCAACATCAACATTAGAAGAAATTATTCTCTCATCACTTTGACTAATTTCAACCTGCAAAATGGAAAAGTAAATTAGTAAAACATAAACACATATGTTAAAGAAGAAAACAGATTCAACAAATGATAGGGGGAATGATTACCTCCATGGTGTTACTGCTACAGTTAAAACAGATGCAAAATCACTGAATTAGATTAAACAAATGTAGCAGATCTGCATTCAAAACATGAAGAAAAACAAGACACAAATCAGTAAAATGAGTGAATCTATGCAAAACTAGGAATGAGTGACAAATTTGAAACAAATCCATGAGAAATTTTGAAACAAACCAGAAGCATCAGAACTAACAAATTTGAAACAAACCCACTCAGAAATTTGAGTCAAAAATTTGAAACAAACAACAATAGAGCACTCAGAAATTTGAGTCGCTTACAACTTTTGAATAAGAAAATTTGAAACTAACCAGAGCATTCAAGGAATTTGAAACAACAATGGAGAACTCACCTGAACAGGGAGGACTGCGAGCAGGGAGGATATGAAGACACCGACGCCGGTGAGAAGGTAGCGCAAGGAGGCGGCAACCACGGACGGAGCGCAAGGCGGTGGTATTGGTCATAACTCAGAAGCGGGGAGGGACGAACAGGGAGATGCAAGGCGGCGATAAACCAAGGACGAATACACGAGGCGACGGTGAGCAGGGAGATGCGAGGCGGCGGCAAACAGGGAGAAGAAGGCGGTGGCCAAAGGGGGAGGGAGAGGCGTTAGGGTTAGGGCTGGAACTAGAAGGGGCTCAGGAAATGAACAAATGACTAAAGGACTAGGAGGGGTGAGTCATAAACTGATAAGTAATATACGATGTAACAAAACGTAAAACGCAGAGGGACAGTAACAAAATGCAGAACTACAGAAGTTATCGGTTCGGTGATCGGTTTCTGATGATACAACCAAAAACCGAAAACCGAACCGAACCGAATCGATCGGTTCTCTAAAAAATCAATCCAAAAAAATTCAATTAAAATCGGTTCCCATCGATTTTCGATTATTATGGATCGGTTTTGCGGGTTTTTTTTTTATCGGTTTGGATCTGAACACCCCTACGACCCATTATACCTTATGGTTTACACATCAATTTGTGTAAGTTTTCGTAAGAAAAACCTCCCTATTATATAACAATACTGTTTTTATAATCTAAAATAATTAATCGCATCAATTTTGCATTATCAAGCCAATTAAGAGAAGAATCTCCGCATGCTAGTGATTATGACAAACGGACACCAAACTTTGATTATAAATTGAGCTGGGTATTTTCATGATTTTATTTACAACCATACAGCATAAGGAATTCTTCATGATGAGATTCTCTCATAATTTTGGTTTAAACAAAAGTCCTCAACATATTGAAAATGATGGTACCAACATTGATCAATGGTCCAAGGGATAATTAAGAGCTTATTTTCATTAAAGTCTCGGATTGAAGTCAAGTGAATGAAAAATTAAGTGCTGAAAAAATTTATTCCCTTGTATGAGTTTTTCTAACTCGACTTAAATTTTGGAGATCTAAAGTGATTTTTGGTTGCAGAGACAGAAAATTTAGAAAATGATGGTCCCTGAAATCATATGCCGACATGGTCACATTGTCCTGTAGCTTCCTTTTTCATTTCAATTTCAATAGTACACAAAACCCGTAATCATGGATCCAAAGCCTAAAGAAAAAGGAGGTTCATAATCATCATCAACTGAGAAAGGCCCACAAACACGGCCATTTGGCAGAAAATTTACTGACCCTTGAGGAATCCAATGGTTGATATAAAAGAAGCCTGCACGTTAAGATAAAAGATTACAGACTTGTCTACCAGGGACCCAAAGCATCTTATCCATTAAGATATGCATTGTCACCCATTTTGTTTTAAATGAAGTTGCCTACCGTTACTATCGTTTTTTTTTATGAACAAAAGTTTAAATTGGGGGAAGGCACATCCCTTATAAGGTCAGGGAATACCATCAACCTCAATGATGATTTATAGTGAAATTTATATATTGCCTATAGGAGATCTAAGAATCGAACCCAAGTCACAGGCTCACAGCTAGTATGAACGGAAGGCTTGACCAGATGTGTCAATCTCTATTGATTTCCTACCGTTACTATCGATGAGACACTGCTGATGCAAAAAAATTTCTGCCATAATGGTACGTACTTGGACGATTGTCTAGGCAAGACCGATACCAGACAATACAATATTCATGGGCCATATGGCCTTGCAAATTTGAAGTGCCATAGAGAGGTACACTAGGCCTCTCTGGCTTGTTAAAAACGGTAGCCTAGTTAGTTTGTTTGGCATACCTTGGAGAGCGTCGAGACCAAGATTGCTATATGGGAACCGGTGAAAAACAAAAGAAGAAAAAAAAAATTAAAAAAAAGGGAGGTCCGTCAAGATTTATTTAAGGAAAACATGGAAAGTAGAGCACTTTTAACAAATAATAACTATTGATTTACTCCTGAACGACATAATTATGATTCACGTATGATTATGCCATGCATGGTGGACAGCGCAAATGTTGTGGAAACTATTTTTTTTTTTTCGGTCGACTAAGTCAAAATTAAGAAAATTTAGTAATTTTGTCTACATCATTAGTTCCATTTATTTAAGCATAAAAAAGTGATTTTTAATATTAAAATTCAATTTTAATTTTTAGGTAAATATTTTTAAAGACAAGTTTAACTAAACAATATGAACACCGACATGTGGGTAGTCTAAATGATAACGAGCTCGAACTCCGTAAGCAAGTGGTTGGAGGTTGGATCCCTGATTATTGTGTAGGGCGAAAATTTTAGTGAAAGAGATCAGCACTTCAATATTGTCCACAATTGTGCACGACTGCACGGGACACCTAGAGAAACAAAAAAAAAAAAAAAACAAATATATGAATGTTCAAACTAATTTCTTTACTGGAAAAAAAAGTGTTTTGTTTCTTAAGAAAAAAATTCTGAACAGAACTCATGATAGTGTCTGTGTCACACCTCGGAATTTTTTCTTTTATCAATCATTCACAAGTTTAGTTAAAGATAATAAGTCAGTCTACTTTTAATATGACCATTGGGTACTTGGATATATGGTCACAGTCTATTTATTAGAGGATGTTGCTAACTAATATTCTATAGATATTGATTAAAAAATAAAAATATAAAAAAATATTATACTCAATATATTTAAAATTAAAAAACTGAACTCTTTCCAATACAAGTTTTTGAATCTTTCATTTGGCTTTTTAAAAACGCTAAAGTGTTTCAAAAAAAAGGCTGAAGTGTAGCCACCCTTCTAAGCCAGCTGCCGTTATTTGAATGAAATTAAAGCTATGACAATCGTGTAATTATATGTTGTTATGGATCCATTGATCTAAATCTCTCAATTTTTAGTAATATTTATGTTTTATTCGAAATGCATATACGTAATTGATGAGGATCGTGACTGGTTGATTGGATATCAGTTAATCCTGGAACCGTATTCCAACTCTATCAAAGTATACTGTATATTTATTTATATTTAGCGTGGACACTTTAAAGAGATTAAAATATGAGAATGTGCTAATCTGACAGTACGAAAGATCATAGATCCCACAAACTAAAAATTTGCTTTTGTCGCATGAAACATGGTTTTCACAACGAAGAGGAGCATATTACTGGAATTATTCTACCAACCCAAGAAGCTTCTAAATCCTAATATACGATATGAAAATTGAAAAAATAAAAATAAAAAACACACACACAGCGGCGGACGAACACTAGAAATGCAGTTTTAAAATAAGAGAAAGTGATTTATTGTCAGCAGAATTAATCTATTAATGTCACTTATTGTACAATAATAATAATTCAAGCGCACAACACATAACTACAACTTCAGGGACATAGGAACCCCCCCTCACCAAACACTAGAAAAAGGAAAACAGCAACGCCAACACAGGCAAAAATAAATAACACAGCTCTATATATAATATTAACTTAGAATATTAAAGTTTCAGCATTTGGGCTCAAATGCAAGAGGCCCAACGTTGTAGAGCAGGAAAGGAAGCTTCTGAGACATAAATGGCTTCTGAGGCTTCAGAGGGGAACCCGTGACACCACCATGGAGATTAGAGGGCTTAAGGCCAGTGGGTGCACTGATCAAAATCACTTTGCACTTGTGAGCTCCATAGGTGGTGATGGTCTTGGGGGCTTCAAGGTAAAAGTACCCGTTCTTGTCAGTCTTGCCCGTTTGGACCAATGGGTACTTGGTGTTGTTGCACTCCAGCTTCACAACGGCTCCTGAAATTTCAAAAGACACGCCTAAGTTGTCGTTTAGCCAAAGAACTCATAGCCTGTCCTTTCACATATGCACAAGGTCCCACAACAATATAGTATTGCCCTAGCATCGAGAAATTTTATAGGGAAAAGTGTTTTTCTTTTTTTTATTATTATTATTTGAGATCCTGTCTAAACCCTATACGTTAATATAAATATATTATATACAAATATTTTTACCTTTTAATGTATACACATACATATTTTTAAAATATATCTAAAAAAACCAAGAAACAATACTGGCTCCACAGATGTAAAAAACATTGTCCTAACAAAAATTTCACCACAAAATTTTCACAATGCAGCCTTTAAATAAAAAAAATACAGGCCCAAGTAACCTTTTTCGGTTTATCCTACAAGCAAAGATATTTGGAAATATAATTTGAATACTTATATAGACATCGTAGAGTTTTTTTGAGTGTGTTAAAAGTGATGAAATATATGATAAGAGAAAAGAAAATAATAAATAAGGAGGAAAATATTTTTATACGATATTGGACACTTTTTCTTCTTCAAATATCATTACTTTTATCCTACAGCTACTACGTACGCTATCATTCCTCTTTGCCTCTCACAGCTTGCTTCTTAATGGACAAATAAAAAATAAATGCTACAGCCTAAACAACAATGATGGCAAAAGTTGATTCTGCTTTAATAAAGTTTGGGTAAATCTAACTTAAATTGTGTTTTTAAGTGTGATTTACTGCAAAACATTTTAAGCAAAAACTTACAAAAAATTAAGAAAATGCAGATCTGCGTACAAGCTAACACAAAACATTTTGTTGTAAGAAAAAAAGGGAGAAAAATATATGATAAATGATGATTAAATGTACTTACCTTTTTAGATCTTTAGCAGAATATCACATAAACAGTTAAATGCAGTTAAGCAGGTTGGCTCAAAACGGCATAAAAATTAATACAGAAATTTGCATGATGGGGGAACATAATTTCTGTGTTAAATGCTGGAAAATGCACTTTCATTGAACAGCTAATTAAGAACATAAAGTTTTCTGTGTTTTTATTTCTTTAAAATAATAAAGGTGAAAGCTTTAGAGAAGACAAACCAAGAACTGGAGTGGCTCCCAAGAGGGTGTCAACACCAGCATATTTGCAGGACTTGGTGTAAACAACACCTTGAACTGCTACAAAGCTTCTAGGGAAGGGATGCACCGGTGCAGGTGGGTGAACAGGTGGAGGAGTTGGAGGGTAATGGTGGTGGGTAGGGGGTTTGACAGGGGCAGGGGTTGGAGGGTAATGGTGGTGAGTAGGGGGTTTAGCAGGGGCAGGAGTTGGAGGGTAATGGTGGGTGGGGGGCTTAGCAGGGGCAGGGGTTGGAGGGTGAACAGGGGTTTTAACAGGAGCGGGAGCAGGAGGGTGAGGGTGGTGGTGGTGGTGGTGGTGTGGAGGATGAGCCGGTGGGTGGCTGATGCTTGGAGTTGGAGGGTGAGCAGGGGCTGGAGTTGGAGTTGGAGTTGGAGAAAGAGGGTGTGGGTGTGGGTGGGGGTGAGGGTGGTGATGGTGGTAGTGAGGAGGAGCTGCTTCTGGGGAGGGAAGAGGAGCGTTTGGAAGGGTCTCAGTCTCTTCAGCAAACACACCAAAGAAGCTCACTACGAGCAGGAATAATAATGCCAGGGCTTTGGCCATTGCTCTAAGCTGCAAGACTCAAGGAAAAAGGGTATTTTTGGTGCAGTATGTGGATTTAGAAGTGGGGCTATTTATAGGAGCAGAAGCTGAGATTTTCTGCATCTTTTGTTTAAAACTTTTACCATTTTTTATTCATATTTGTATATATTATATTTATTTAAATTTTCAGAAAAAATGTATGCACACCTCCTAAACTTTAGTCTATTTGTAACTAGACACATTCAATTATTTTTTTTTTCAATTAGTCCTTAAATTTCTATTATTAGTAAAATCAGTCTTTCATTTTTTTTCTTTCCAATTAGTCTTTAAACTCATGTTATTAATAAAATTAATTCTTCAACTAACAAGTCTCAAGGCTTTGTTCTTAATTTTTTTTATAAAATATTAACAAAGTAAAAAAGTACAATCAACAAATTGGATTTAGGTAAAATGAACGATTCGATTTATTCACCATCTATGATCTAATTGAGAGTTAACAAAATGATTAATTTTATAAATATCAGTAGTTTAAGGACTAATTGGGATAAAAAATAGTTGAACGGTAGATTTTATTAATAGTAAGAGTTTAAGGACTAATAAAAAATAAAATTAGTTGAATGTAAAGTTTAGGGGTGTGTTTACATTTTTCCCTAAATATTTTGTATAATATACCACACTATTTAATTTAAGTAAAAAAAGTATGTATATATCCCATCAAATATGAAGTATTATTGTTTGTTCATATATGAAATAAATAATAAAACAGAAAAACTAAGATTGTTTCATCCATCTGCCAAAAAGGTTATGATCCCGATTTTCTACCGTTGGAGCGGGAAAGGCAAATGCCTTTCCCTCGTTTTGGACCGACCAAGCAATCTGACGGTCTAGAAGGTGCCACATGGTTTTATTTATTTATTTTAAAAAAGGTTAAAAACCAAAATGCTAGAATAGGACTCGATTGCTTCCTCCTTCTAGTCCCTCTATCACACCACGTCGTCGTCGTTCACCAACCCACCATCGTCCCTGACGTCCACAACCCGCTGCTGCCACCCTCTTCTATATGGCCAACCTGTTAAATGGAGATGGGGCTACACATTTTCTCAAACAATTGGTGTTCCCATGCGTTCTCTTCCTCAATACATCCCCAACACTGATACTCAACTTGTTACCTTTCCATATCATAGTATGTTTGGATCAGCGGTGCTTTCTCTTTTTATCGAGTCCCAGTGCAACTTACCGCAAAAGCTACAATTATATGCTCCAGGTCCACCATGCGTTTAGGTGAGTCTACCGCGATTGCCTTCGTCGCTCTCCATATCAGTTTGTGAAATTGCTTTTTCTTTTTCTGATTTACAGCACTAGAGTGCCATGTGTCCCACTTATATGAGGCATACACATGAATTAAATCTAAAAATGGGTTCCCCTGAGTAAAAAAAAAAATCACATATTTACGTATCAATGTATCATTGAATTAATCATTAAAATATTTGAGAGAGTCTAAAATTGATATAATAATACATTTATATATGAATGTAGAAAATCCAAATCCGAATGCGGGTTCGTGGTTGAAAATGTGATAGTGGAGGTGGGAAGGGATCAGTGTCTAGATCATATCTTAATGATTGGAAGCATTTTGTAATTATTAATTAATATAATCTATTTAAAAAGTTTTGATGTATAAAAATAACTCAGAGGGTTAATCTAGTGGAGCATGACAGAATCTTGTATCTGACAGGTTGTTCGAAAATTTTCCTTGTCTTAGACTCAGCATCATCCCTCACTCTAAATTTTTTACATAAAAAAGAAGTATAAAATCTTAATAGCCAACAATTTTTAAAGTCAAACCAATTATTCAAAATTGAAGGTGCATCGTACACTCTGCATGTTATTTTAGAACGGACTAATTATATAAATTTTCATATTTGATTTGATGTGAAAAGAATGTCCATTCAATGTATTTTTGCTTAGGTAAAAATGGAAGGCAATGCATTAAAAAGAAAAAAGAAAAGGTCGGAGGCAAGACACTCATTGGTAAGCATTTCATCGTGATAAAGAATATGCCATTCCATATTATTCTCAAAAGACTGGTGAATAAGCTATTGATATGTGATGTGGGGTCAAAATCTTTTGTATTACAGTTACTTTCTGAGGGCCAATGAGATATTGTGGCCATAGCTGTTCAGAAGAAGAAAAAAACAAACAAAAAGGCACAGTTAGAATTGTACAATGATGAAAGTTAGAGTGGGCAAAACGCAAATTACAAAGAATGGCTTGTCGGTTGGCAATTAACGTGGGATCCCAGAGGGTGAGTGCCTTGTTTGGCTTAACCATGCCAGAAATCTCAAAGAAAGACGCGTAATATATGAGTTATGTTATTTGAACTATAATGATACCCGTGCTTTCGCACGAGTCAAGTCATGTTGATTTTTAGACATATTTCAAATATATATCAGTAACTTTTTCCCTGATAAAAATATCAATAAAGTGTATTTAATTCGTATCGAGTTATATGATAAGGGGAACAACATACGACAAATTTTAAGTTATCGAACAACTTTTTTTGTCTTATACGATGTTTGATAAATAATGAATAATGCAAACAAAATAATGATAAATTTACTACAATACCCTTTATGATAATATATATATATATAAGTAAAACGTAAAACATTTGAGAGAGGGAGGGAGCGATAGTGTCCAGAGCTTTCTTTTCTGGGTAAGTAATATCAATGAATAAAATAAATAAATAGAATTAAATAGAATTACAACGGATAAAAAAAAGAAGAAGAAGATATGGTAGGAACACGTAAAATAATTATTTAGATATAAGAATATATATATATATATATATATATATATATATATATATATATATATATATATAATGAGATAAGCATATTCAAAAACTTATTTATAAAATATAGTAGGTTTAAAATAATTTAATCTATAACTAATTCAAACTATAAATTTATCTATATTAACTATATTATTTTCAGAAGGTTAATCAATTAGAAAATAAATTTTAGATCATCTCAAAAAAAAAAAATAGAAATACTACATATAAAAGAGAGTAAAAAATGTAGACAAATAATTGAACAACTTTTAAAATTACTTACAAATAACTCCTGCTTAAACATATGAGTTTAAATAACATACACTTTTATCGATAAAAAAAATGGTATACACTTTTAGTGTAAAAAAAAAAATTTACAACATCAATCGATTACAATTTATGATATAAGCGACTTTTATGATAGTTAGGATAAGAGTCAACCATTTCTAATCTATACTGTATACATTTAGGAATAACTTTATCGAATGTTATTCCATGTGTCAACCTATTAGTAAATTATCATTTAATATTATTGTTAACTATTTGTGTCCATAGCATTATGATTCATCATAATTGCTCTTTGTTTCATTTTATGACCCTTTTGTATATCTTCACTTATAATTTTTTTTATTTACTCACTTATAATTACTTTAATCTCTTGACACAATTTATATTTTAATTATGATGAATATAAACAATTTTTTACTTTTGTAACTATTCAAGCTAATTCTTCAATTATAGTTTGTTATCTTCAATTTAGTGATTGAAATATAACTAGTCTTCTTTTTTTTTTTGATAAAAAATATAACTTCAATATTAATTCAATATAATTGTATGATTTGTATATCTTCTTAAATTAAGAATAATAATTTTGACTTTTCAATTTTTTAATCATACATTTTATTTTAAGTTTGAAATTTTTTAGTCTTGAAAACACCTTTGCTCTTTCTCTTACTATATTAGTAAATATTAATTAACAAATACTGTTAGCAAGAAATCATCCTTTTAAGTCGTTATTGTTTGTTGTTTATCAACACATTTTTATAAAAGTAATAATTAAAAAAATCTCCATGATGCACGGGGTTAAAAGTTATATATTGGCTCTGTCAAAAAAAAAAGTTATATATTGGATTATAAATTTGAACTCTATATGATTAAAACTTTAAATGAAAAATTTTGCATTCACAATTTCAAATAGATAAATATGATTTGAAATATAAAATATTGCATCATATGATTGGGTCTAATAATAATAATAATAACAACAACAACAATAATAATAATTAAAATATCTTAAATTATAATTATCATTTTATCATCTATGCGACTGAAGCAATCTGTGTCCTTTAAATTTTTTATTAAAATTATTCTTAATGCAGACAAGATTTTCGAAATAAATAATTTTAAGATATTTTCAAATACTCGATATTACTGGAATAGCGATTAATAACTCTCTTCACATTTTACAGTTTTATTGGATTTCTAATCTTTTCGGCATTGGTAATTAATATATGGCACGGGTCCATCAAAATACGAATTCAACAATTATATATTTAAAAATAAAATCTTAAAAAGTTACCATATTCTCCGTGCATGGCACGGGTCCATCAATCTAGTGATATGACAATTTATAATTGGTTGACAGTGTAAAAAGTTATTAGACCGATAGTGGATATCAATTAGATTCTAAAAATATTATGATGATTTTGTCAACCAAAACAAAAATTATGATGATTAATATGTACCAAGCGAGGAGTTAAAATATGACTCGTAATATTGTGATAATTATTTTTACTAATCAAATTCCAATTAGTGAATTGTTTTTTTTTTAGTAATGACATTTCCCTAAATTTATTATTATAAGGGAAATTTTATTATCTTCCCTAAATTTTATTATTTTTAATAGTAACCTTTCTCGTTAATTTTTAGTCCATTATTTAATTATTAATTCAAATATTTCATTTTTATTTTATTATTATTTTTTAAAAATTATATTATCTTGATCATATTCATCTTCTATTATTTAATGAGCTTAATTGGGATGCATTATACATGTAAAAAAAATTACGTCGTCAACCAATCAAAAATCGCATTATACGACTAATTTTTAAGGTAATTAAGATAATAATCAAATATTTTTAATGATCTCTAAATTTCTGATTAGTTGATTATGTAAAAAAAAATTGACACCCATAATGCATGGCTAATAAATCTTTATTTTATTTATCATTTAAAAAAAAAAAAACTTTGTCATTAAACAACATAGGGAAGGTACCCTTCTGAGCTCACAGAACCTCTGGTAAAAGTTCTCCCTCATCAACTTCTCCGATTCAACATGATTTAATGGTTCATATATGTTATTTATTGGTTTTATTCCTCTTTTTCGGGATCCTTTTTTTGGTTTCACCATAAGTCCTTCATCACAGAAGTTCAACCAGAAGTTCTATGTACTTAGAGAAGTGGTTACTCCCTATAAATCATTAAAAAATTGACGAACATTGAATTGAATGACTAAATTTGTAGCATTGAAATAACAGGGAACTAGTTGTGCACCATGTAAACTCTAGGTACCAAAATCACACGTTATCAATAGAAAATGATTAAGCCTTTAATTTACTATCATTTAAAGAAATCATTTTTTTTTTGTTCATTTCATATTCTATTATTTTATGTTATTATTTCATTTTAAGTATAGAAAATAATTTTTTTTCCTAAATTTTGTCTCTCATTATTTTATAATTAGTTTGAATAATGACTATCTCTAATCAATTTTGTCTTTTACTATTTTTAATCTTAATATAAATAATGAATTGTTTTTTAATTTTTTTTTTATATTATTTAAAGCAATAAATGTTTTCACTTAATTTTATATTATTATTTAAAATATTAAATGTTTTCACTTAGTACTTGTTTCCATTAAGTATCGTAATATATTAACTTTAAAAAAAAAAAAAAAATAATTAAAATACAATACAGTGTAATAATTTAGTGGATTGTGCAATGAACAATAGTATTATGTAATGAATAGTAAATATATAGTTTTTATTATGATATAAGAATCGATAAGCTTCCAATAAAAGGAAAAAAATTCAATGATTTAACAAAGGAATGACAAGTGATCGACATTGAGTTTTATATATACTATTGAAAACAAATTTTGGATATCATATATGATATCATATGTATTTATTTTTATTTTTTATTTAATTTTTATCTTTTATGTATACACACGTTTCAAAAATATATCAAAAAACACAATGAACAATGTATATTATCCTAAATTAGATAATCAAGAATCATTTCTCTTAATATATAGCGGCCGGACGAATGCAACGTTTCGTTTTAGTTTGTAAAATTGAGTATAGTTAAAAGTAAAGTTTTTTCATATAAAAAAAAAAGGTAAGTTTTATATATATATATATATATATAATTTTAAGATAAAAACTTATACATGAATAATTCAAGCATTATTTTATCAAATATACGAGATAGAGTAAAGAATAATTACACCCACTAAATGACTAAATTGTAGTTTAGAGACACAAATTAATTATAAACCAAACATACAATAAGTAAAACATCACATAGGCAATAAATGAGGGTCAAAATGAGAGAAAAATCAATAAGCTATAAGCTATAAGTCATAAGCTAAATAAATTAGCTTATGACGAAAAGCTATAAGCTAATGAGATAAGATTGTTTACCAAACACCTCTATTTTAGTCAAACAAATTTTTAAACTAGTCAAATAAGTTAAGACAAAGTTAGACCGAGAATAATTTTTTCATAGTTGTGGCTATCGATTTAGATATGGTGTGAATACATGCAACTTGAGATTATTAGTTAAGTTATGAGAGAATCGTGTTATCCCATCTAAACGCTCTTAAATATAGTGTATCACATGTAGTCAAACTATTATATTATTCATTCCAGTTACTTTTATTGTAATTCAACTTAGGGGTTTGAGCATATCTAATTCAACACGCGAATCTGACTAATTTAATATGAGCCAAACCTAATTTGATAGTTTGAATCAGACCATCAGTCCAGATCGAATAAAAAAAGTCACATCGAACACCTTTGGTTTAGGTTCAAATCGATCATAACAAAAATTATATGTATTGTTAAATTAATATTTTTAAAATTCAATTTTCCTATCGCCTAATTAGTAAGAGTAAGGGTATATTTGATTTGCAAAATAGTTAAAGACTGAACAACTCAAGAGTAATTGTTTTATATTTGATCTGAAAAGTATCACGATATAGGACGAAAAAGAGGATGAATAACTTAACAAAAATCCAAAATCTTGTACCTTACAAAATTATGAGACAATTTTTTGTTCCTTGTATATATTATCTAAAAGACAAAATTGTCCTTGCCCCCTCTCGTGTAAACATATATTAGTGTTTATGTTTCCGTTATTTATAATATATATATATATATATATATATATATATGAGGAGGGATCAGCTCACACCTCAAAAAATTTACACCTATTACACTCAATCTCAACCGTTGAGATACTTTAAATCTGATGGCTCTCCTTTATTCACTTAAACTCTCACGTGACCTCTCCACACTGAACCTTCCCTTTTGCTTGCTCCATCAGATTCCCTTCTCACCCAATTAACCTAACCCACTGGTCCACTCTGTGCTCTTCTTTCCTCTTTGCGCTCTCACAAATCAGAATGGGGTCTATCACCTCACTGTCATAGTGATTAGCTTTATCAATAAGAAGAAAGAGGGTAATTACAAGACGTGAGAATTTTTCCAAATTCTTACTCTAAATGCCAAACTAAAATAAAAAAAATAAAAACTCTCTTCCTTGCTCAAATAAAATTCAGAGTTTATCTCAACACTTCTCTCCCATGCCCTCTTTCAGGAATTTATGTTCTTTTTGTGTCACCAATAATAAAAAAAAAAAAAGAACAGCCCAGAAATTCAAGAATTGTTCAATCAGAAAAATTCCAGAAAATCCCTAAATTCTTAGTTTCGTTCCCCCATTCAGTCTATCTTGAACACCAAATACTTTACTTCCATCAATCAAGTCTCTCTCTTTCCACAAGAATTGCCTCTAGTTTCTCACAATCCCTCTCACTGTTACTATCATTTTACTCTAAATTGTTGGCATGTTACTGCATCATTTTATTCAAGGGCATGAAGTAACAGAGTGAAAGGAGGAAGAACAAAGCATGGGAAGTCTGGAAAAATACAAAGGACAGACCAATGAAGAAGGAACTGAAGCGCCCCAAGTTCCCCCTCCGCCGTTGCGCCTGCTTCTCCGTCAAAGACGCCACCGTCGTGGAATGGACTTGACGGCATCTGGGTCAAGCTCTGGTTGGAGCTTACGGTGGCTGGGGGTGAGTAGAGATGATGATGTGAAATTGAAAGATGGGATGTGTGAAGAAGGATGAAGGAAGATTGGGGATGAGAAACAAGATGTGACCCGTCGGATTTGGTATAAATGAATGGACCAGATTGAGTGTAAGAGGTGTAAACTTATAGAAGTGTAAACTGATCCCTCCTCTATATATATGATACCAGAATGCCACTGCGGATCATCTCAAAGTAGTGTTAAGATAAATAGTGAAAATAGTTGTATCAGAGTAACAGAAAACAGTGTATATGAAAATCTTTTATTTCAAACTGATAATTCACAAGTACATAAATGAACACACTATAGCAGAACTATAGTACTTACAGACAGTAGCTGTAGCAGCTTTCTTTGAATTCGAAAATCAAAACTACAAGATTACAGAATAAAGAAAGAAATTAGTACAAGGTGGGTATCAAAGCTCTAAGTCTTCACTTGTTCGAGGGACTTCATTTATAGAAGTGAGAAGCCTTCAAGCGGACTTGAATGGGTTTGGAATCCGCAAAAGTAAGGACTGTTGAACTTTTGACTTCGACTTAACTTTAACTGTAGCCATGTGCATATGTCGGCCATAAGTCAGTGTCGCCACAACAAAACAAACTACTTTAATAAAGTCGAATCTCCTTTAATGTGAGTGACTGAATGACGCTGTCGGCCAGTGCTAAATCCGTCGGCACTAAGCGACAAAACTTCTTATTGATTCTTTAATCAAAGAATCCTTCGTCTGGATCATGATTTTCCAGATAAGGATTATAATCCGATCCATGGGAGGATTGTTTATCAGCTTCGTCTTCATCTGAGTCTATTGAGGATAAAGCTTCTAATAGTAGCTTTTTGTACTCAGTTGGAGAGGCAGCACTGATGTTTACTGAGAAAGGAGATGCAATTAATGGTTCTTCTGAAGGATTGCATACTTCTTTTAATTTCTGAGCTGGGGACCGAGGAATAGAACTAACTGATTTATTTGATCGGGTTCTCTTCCAAGTACTGAATTTTGTGACCACAACATTATTATTGAACCGTTGCCACCAAGATACAATATTATTGGAGCAAATGTATTTTGGAAATGGTTCGGGAAGATGCTGATGGTATTCAAAATTGAATTTAAGTAACCAGGCTATGCCGAATTGGGCACAGAAATGAAGTAACTTGCTGTAAACCGGAATTGTAGGAGTTAATTTTTTGTACTCCTCATAAATTGCAAAAATGGAATTGGGCAAGATTTCGGCTGACAGGCCATAGTGCCAAAACCATTCCATAAACCAATGCGGGAATCTGGTTTGGTTATTGAGGAAATTAAAGTACCATGAATGCCTAGGATTAGGTTGTTGGAGAACCATATCCCAAGCAGCGATATAATCAAAGTAACTGTAAACCGGAGGGTCATATACCCTGGAAAATCTTTTATGCTTTTGTGGTTCTTGACCCCAATCAGTGAGAGTCAGAACTTTGAATATCTTGCATGTGGAATATGCAATAACTCCTGGATTATTATCATTAGTTTTTTCTTCCAATTTTATTGACTGGGTTTCAATGAGGATGAATTGATAAAACTGTAAATCTTTTTTGTAGTTACTTGAGGGAATCCATCCATAACCTTTTGGGATTAATTGCTGGAGCATGTCCCAAGGGGATATATCTAGATTACCATATTCAACTTCTGTGACTGTTATTTTATTGCACTGAGACTTTGTTTTGCATAGCAGAGGCTCACGGGTAGCCTTTTCAACAGAGGCATTTAAATGGGCTAGAGTCTCTGGAGTTAATGGGCTAGATCTGTTAGAGGTTGCTGGGTTATTTGTAGCTGGGCTTTTTGGTAAATTTGGGAAGTTAGCTTTGGTTATTTGGGCCGCTGATGGGGCAAAGTCATCAAGGGTTAATTCTTTGGATTTGGAAGGAGAGGGAGGTATACCTCCTCGAGAGGAGGATCCACCACGGGACCGAGTTGTCATCCGGGAGGTGATCCTTGTAAAAATTCCCTGGTTAAGAAATCAGGGATAAAATTATTTTCTCCTTTCAAATATTCAATGTCAAAATCAAAACAACTTAATAAACTTTGCCATCTGGCAAATATGTGTTTTGAAACTAAATTTTGAACATCTTTTTGTAAAACATCTTTGGCAGCTTTACAATCAATTCGAAGTAAAAACCTTTTATTGACTAAATCATCTTGAAACTTTGTAATGCATAGTACTATAGATAAAATCTCCTTTTTAATAGTACTATATTTTAATTGAGATGAGATCCAAAGACCTGAATGATAACGGACTATCTGTTCAACCTTTGACTCTGGAAGGATCTGGAGTAGGATACCACCATATCCTAAATCGGATGCATCTGTCTGAACAATAAGACTAACATTTGGATGAGGGATACCAAGACAAGGAAGAGACTTGACATCCTTTTTGATTTCTGACACTAATTTAGACAACTCTTCTGACCAAGGCTTAGGATTAGAGGTATTTCTAAGCCTGGAATACAGAGGTTTACACTTTATCCTAATATTGGGAATAAACTCAGAGACATAATTCAAACATCCTAGAAATCTCTGTAATTGTTTTTTATCTTTTAATTCATTGGGAAACTTTTCAGCAAAAGCAATACTTCTGCTTATTGGAGTTATTGTTCCTTGATAAATTTCATGACCCAAAAATCTCATTTTTGTTTGAAACAATTTTATCTTCTTTGCAGAAATGACCATGCCATTTCTTTTAATTGTTTCTTTGAATGTTTGTAAATGCTTGAAGTGTTGATCTATTGATTTTGAATAAATCAAAACATCATCTATGTAGACAATAGTAAATTCAGAATGAGGATTCAGAATATCATTCATGATATGTTGAAATTCTGAAGGTGCATTTTTAAGTCCCATGGGCATTACATTCCATTCGTAATGACCAAAAGGAACTGTAAAAGCAGTTTTGTATTTATCTTCTTCTGTCAACTTTATTTGATAAAATCCTGACTTCATATCAAACTTAGAAAATATGACAGAGTCATATAATCTTTTAAGTAAATCTCTTTTATTTGGAATTGGATATCTTATCCATTTTAACACTTTCTTTAAGGGTTTATAATTGATTACCATGCGGGGTTCTCCTCGCTCAAGCTCAGCGTTATGATTAACATAAAAAGCTGTGCAGCTCCAAGGAGATTTACTGGACCTAATTAATTTTTTATCAAGAAATCCTTTAATATCTTTCTTGCAATATTCAAGGGTTTCATTATTCATTTGAATAGGTCTTGCCTTAGTGGGTATGTTACTTTCATGAAAACCTTCTTCATATGGTAAAGAAACCATATGAGTTTTTCATTCCCAAAAAGCATTAGGGACTTCTGAACAAACTTCTTGTTCAAATTCTTTATGTATGAGTAGTATCTTTTCTTTTACCAAAGGATCTTGAAGTTGTTTTTCTATTTTGGCATATAGAATTTCTTTTTGTAGAATTCCTATTTGACTTTCTTTTCTTTTTATTATTGATAAGAAATTCTTTTCATCAATTTTGTCATTTAAAGTATTTAATTCTTTTTGTTTAATTGGATTAATAAATTCAAAGAGAATTTCTTGGTTATCTTTTATTGTTGTTATACCATCTTCAGTGATGTTTATTGGATATAGTTGCGTTAGGAATGGAGTTCCTAAAATTATTTGTTCTGATATATCTTTTACTAAAAGGAAAGAGCTTCTGAAGCAAATTCCATTATTGCAAATCTTTGCATTTTCTAATTTATATTTTACTTGTAATTTTTGATTATTAGCTGTGTATAATCTTTGGAGTGTCTTTTGATAATATTGTGTAGGAATTAATCCTTCTTGAATACAATTTAAATCTGCTCCTGAATCTATTAATGCAATAAATGGTTTGTGAAAAGAGTTTTTGATTTTTAGATTAATCTTAACATGCCATTTTTGTTGCATGGTCTTTATTTGTAAAAAGAAATCTGTGTCTTTAACAGTTTCTGTATGTTCCTTATAATTATTGAATTCATTTTCAATATCAGTATCATAAAGAGAGGCGGAGGAAGAGGCAATTTCCTTACCTTTCCCCAAGGATTTTTGAAAATTTTGTGATAAAATTTTATATTGTTGTTTTAATTGAATAATTTCAGACTTTAAATTCTTTACCTCTTTATATAAAGAAGGTAGAGTTAGGGGTTCTTCTAAAAAAGTAGATTGAGGATTTAAAATATTTTGTAAATTATATCCTTTAAATTCTTGGGTAGTTATTTCCTGATTCTCTAACTCTTTATATTTTTCTAACATTGCTAGTTTTACTTGAGGGTCTTCGATATTACTTATTAAATCTAGAAGGACTCGTGCTTCTTTGGTGAGAACATTAATAGTGAATTTACATTCACAGTTATCACCTAGACAGCCACAACTTATGCAGCCAACGTCAGAATCAGAAGATGTTTCTTGATTCTGATAAATTATTTCTTGTTCATCCTCAGTAGAGGAATTGCTTGATAATTCTGTTTCATATAAAAGTATTCTTGTTATTTGTTCTTTTATGTCTTCATCCATTTTTAATTCTTTTATTTTTTGTTTAACTTTGCATTGTTTCGCTATGTGACCAGTGCGACCACATTTGTAGCAAACTATATTTTTATCAAAGTTTGTAAAAGGTTTTTTTATAGGTTTTATTATATTTTTTATTATAGGGTTTTCTATAAGGTTTTATAGGTTTTTCTTCTCTTTTATTTTTATAATACTTTGGTTTATATCTTTTAAATGTTTGTTGTTTTGTTTTCCTTTGTTTAGAGGGAGGGGTTATTTTTTCATAATCAAATTGTTCACAAAAATTACCTAATTCTTTATGATTGGTTTTACTTTCAAATTTTGCTTGTCTATGCATTTTAATATCTGTGCAAAATTGTAAACCTGTTTTATTTATTAAGGAGATTAAACTTCCATAGGAAATATCTTCCATCGGTATTCCATCATAATTTAGTTTAATATTATCTCTTACTTTTTGCGCAAAGTTTTTAGGGAGACCAGAGATAAACCTATCTTTCCAGTAGGCATGTCGACAGTCTGTCCTAGTATAAATTTTTGTTATAAAATTATCTTTATACCATCTGAATTCTCCAAGTGTTGGACAATACAGATTATTTAATATTTCTAAAGATCTATCAGCAAAAACATTAGCGTCTCCAATAAACGCTTTTGAGATTGCAAATATTAATGCTTCAACTTGTTGTTCAATTACATTAGTATTTATTTCTCCTCTTTCATTTGTATTTATTTCAGTTCTAGTACAATTTAATACACTTTGTCTTTCCGTTTCATTTAAATTATTTTCCCACCATCCTTTCAGGCTTCCAGTAAAAGCCTTGAACAAGGATTCTTACTGTACTAGCAGCACTATTGCGTTTGGCTCTATACGCAGTCGCCGCCATAGTCATTTCTTCTAATTTTCGCATTATTTGGTGTTCTGTGAAACCATCAATGTTCCATTCACAGATACCTTCACCATTGTATTGAGATGCTAAATCTAAATAGTTTTCTTCAAATTGAATATCTGGCATTGTAGGTTTTGGGTAATAATTTCTAGAGGTTGGGTAATTTCTTGAAGTATTTTTTATTTTATTAACTGTATCAATTTCAATGTGTGTGTTATTAAATTGTTTTTCTAATTCTTCTATATCATCATTTTTTATCATATTAACTGAAGGTTGGGATATCTTTAGATTAGTTAATCTTTTATTAATTTATTCTAAAAGATCACTTGTAGGTTCCCTTCCTATTTTTATTTCTTTGATTTCCGAATCTGAAAGTTTATAAGGGGTTATTAATGACTTTTCTAATTTTTGTGAAGTGGAGGCTTTTTCAATTTTTGGAGGTTCAACTTCGTCAGATAAACTGGCGACCTGATGAAGAAGTTGATTGGTGTAGTTTAATTGTTTGTAAACATTATTTATATCATATTTGGTTGAATTTTGTATTTTTAATTTTATTGGATCTTCGTCCATTATTTTGAATGGTGATGCAGTTATTTCAATTTTTTCATGTGGAAAAGTTACTTCTTTTAAGGGAGGAATTTCTGAAATGACTTCTTTACCCTTAGTAGTTTTCCAAATTTTCTTTGCAGATTTTAATGTTCTAACTTCTAAATGAGGAAAACAAAATTCTTTAAACCATTGGAAGTAAGGGATGTTATCGTCCTCTACCTCCTCCAAATAAGCATAATAGGAAGACCTATAATGCTTTATTTGATCTTGAGAAAATGTGTTAAAAAACCATTTTCTTTTTAAATCATTTATGGGATTCATAAATTCTTGTTGAAGTTTCCGTTTATCAATGTAAAATTTTGTAATAACAAAACATTGATTTACTTCAAAACTTTGATTTATCTCAGATTGAGTCGGAGACTCTCTCTGTTGTACTGTTTGAGGGGTTTCAACCCTATACTCCGGTTGAGGAGTAACAGGATGATCCCTAAGGTTTATGGTGTTCTGTGAAACCATCAATGTTCCATTCACAGATACCTTCACCATTGTATTGAGATGCTAAATCTAAATAGTTTTCTTCAAATTGAATATCCGGCATTGTAGGTTTTGGGTAATAATTTCTAGAGGTTGGGTAATTTCTTGAAGTATATATAATATTATATTATATTGTATTATATATAGTACACTATAAAATAAAATATATTATAGAAAATAATTGTATATATTATATATTATATTGTAATAATTATTAAAGGGTTTAGTTTCTATGGACTAACAGTGTAAAAGATTTTTACACATACATCCAATAATATATTGACAAATAGTATCATTGTTATTTCTTTCTTAGTTATTAATTAAAAGTACACATGACAAAATATTAATGGATGTCAGTGTAAATTTTTTTACACTAACAAAATAAACTACTTTAATCCATAATTAAATATTAATATATAGTATAAAACATATTTAAGTAAATTTTATGTTATTTTACTTGTGTTATCTACTAACAGCCAAATAGTTAACGAGACAAAGAGTCGGGGTGTGCTTCAAACATTTGCCTTGTGGTGTGTGGTGTTCTCTTCGTCATGTACCTCAATATATTAATACCTTTAAGGTGAATTCTTCCACACCCATGTAAAATTGGGTGTCAATTTTACACTGCTACGTAGTCTAATCAAATTGTGCCAAATAATGCCACATCACTTTAAAACATGACAGCTCATTCCTTCCTTAGTCAAACATCTTAGAGGGCATATTTGTAAAATTATACTTATCAGAATTTTCCTTTAATTTTTACTGTTTTAAAAAATAAAAGTTAAAATCTACTTCATCACTTTCACCCACCAGAAGCACCACCATTTCCAACTGTTAAACACCATGACCTCCACAACCAAGACCAACCTCCAACTGGAAAGTCAGGCACAGCTTGGTGTTTCTTGGCAAGAGACATAGGCACAACTAGGACCAACCAACCAAGAATCCGCTCGTCGACACAACCAAGACCAGATCTGCCAGACGGCGTGACGGCAGGCGACGCGACGGAGGTTGAGAAAACAGTGGGGCACGATGGTTTGTGGCTGGTACGCATCTCTGCAACGGTGTGGTGCTGGCGGAGGGGCGCGCGATCTGGTTCGCAGTTGTTCTGGCGGATGGCGGCGACACAGGGAGAGGCTTCGCGCGGTATCGACGAGCGGTGGATTGCCGGATTCTTGGCAGGATCAGTTGTGCCTAACTTTCTAATGGGAGGTTGGTCTTGGTTGTAGAGGTCATGGTGTTTAACATTTGTTAATGGTAGTGCTACTGGTGGGGGTAAGTGATGAAGTAGGTTTTAATTTTAATTTTTTAAAACAGAAAAATTAAAGGGAAATTCTTACAAGTATGATTTTACAAATATGCCCACTAAGATGTTTCACTAAGATGTTTGATTAAGGAAGGAATGAGCTGGCATATTTTAAGTGATGTGGGATTACTTGGCACAATTTGATTGGACCACGTATGCAGTGTAAAATTGACACCCAATTTTATATGGGTATGGAAGAAGAGAATTTCTACGAAGCCTTCTTAAATCATATGGTTTCAAAACCCTATGGTTCCACATAAGATAAAATTATAATAATAAAATGATAAAATAATGAGTTTATCTGAAGAGATAGTAATAAAATTCAAAGGTATAGAAAAAATAATGGAAGATACTAATAAAAATATTATTCAACTAATAGAAAATAAAAATAAAATTGCAAATTACACTTATAATAGGATTCAGAAAGGACAAAGTGAAATAAATAATATAAAAGATACGCTAAATAATATAAGTAAAGGTAAAGAAATAGATGAAAATAGAGATATTGAAAAAACTAGAAAAGTTCTCGAACAATTAGAAAATCTTTTAGAAACTCTAGGAAAATTAATTATCCAACATATGAAAAAGAAACTCTAGCATTAATCCGAATGTTGAAAAAAGTGATCCTAAATAACGATCTTGAATATTATCTTGAGATATATAACGATCCTAAATATTATTTATTTGATTTTAAATTCTACTGTGATCCTGATTATTTTGAAGATTTTAATGGTGATGATGATGATTTGGTCTTTATTGATGAATAAAATACTACCCCAAAAAATGAATAAATTAAAAATATTTGAAATTATTAGGGTGGTACCAATTTGGTATCAGAGCTAAGTAAATAAAGTAATATAATGAATAACTATCATAGTATAGAATTTTTTTTTATGTAAGTTAAGTATGTTAGATTTAACTAATCAAAATTATTCAAGAGATTTAGTACAAGAATTAAAAGATGAAGCTACAGAAGTTTGTAATTGATATATGAAATATCATTATGAATATTGTGATTGTAAAGAATATGATAGAGAAATAGAATTAATAAAAGTAATAATTATTAAAATACAATCATGGATAGAATAATGAGAAATATTCTAAAGATATTTTTTTTTAAAAAAAAGTAGGAGAGAGAAAATAATGAAAGGGATTTCAAACCCCTCCGTTTTTCAATTGTCCCATGGCAGCTGCCACGGAAGAATTCACCAACTTTTAAACGGTATTGTAGAGATTTTTGTATCCACCGATATCTTTACTCAGTTAGTAAATCAGACATATTCGACTTCCAGAGTCTTCTCATCCTAAAACCTAATCAGTTCCTCTTCGTTCTCAGTTCTCCGACTTCTCTCCGCTAGTCGCCTCCAACGTTTCCACCCAAGCCTCACACGGACCACCGCAAGCCAGGCCACCAGACGCAGCCCCGCCCACCGTCCTCCATTTTTTCAGCCGCCACCGTGCCATTCAGACGCGGCTCCGTCCTCCCCATCTCGCGTCACACCAGCCGCCGCGCCGCCTGCCCCTCCTCCACCTGTTCTGCCTCTCCTGTTGGTTGGTAACGTTTGGAAGCTAGACTAGAAGCTTCTTTCTTCTGTTTGTTTTTCTTTATAAATTTATTTGATGTGATTTGTTAATGTTATTATCATTCAGATTAGGCTTCTGATTGTGGGTCCATAATGTGTGCATTTTTTTTTCTCTCTTTAAGTTACTGATATGTTTTTGTTTGTGTTGATCAACTTGATGTAGAAAACCTGATAGGCTTGGTGCTACAGAGGGTTCTTTTTTTTCCTGGATCTATACTATTTTTTTTTAATATTCTTTCTGACTTTTTTTTATCAGTCTCTAAAACACGCTATCAAAGCAAAGCAAAATCAAAATTTCCCTACCCTGTCCTGTGCAATTAAACCATAGTTTCCCTTCCCCCAAACACGCACATGCACAGGTTCAAGAGAAGTGATTGCTCAAATTCAAATTATTTGTTTATGCAGATGTAGGTGTTACAACAAGTTCCCAGTGCCTCATTTGAGTAATTTCATATTTGATCGTCAATTATCATCATTGTCATCATTATTATATCAGGATGGATCCTAGGAATTTTGACCCAAGTCACTCTGCAGAGTTATTGAAGTACATTGCCTTCAACCAATGCTTTGTTTACAATTTCAATTTAGTTTCTGTTTTTTTTTTTTCTTCCTTGTTTCTTGAAAAAATTGGTTTTGATTCTATGTCTGTTTCTGGCAAACAGGCATATGGATAAGCAGCATGAGGTCCTTACTGAAGCTCATAGATCAATGCTGCATGAACTGCAAAAGCTTCAGGTTCTTACATTTCCCCTCAATTCCCCAATTCTCATTTTGGTTTTATGAGCTTGCAGTTTTACATCACCTGCTCTGTATATTTTACCTAGTTTTTATTCTGCTACTGATTTCAGAGACAACTTAAAAAAAATCAATATGCTATAGGCTTCATTGCATTTTCTAGTAACATTGACAACATGCAATGTGATGCTTGTAAGAGATAAAATTACTTTCAACTTGGCATGTGATACTGATTTCTGGTGGTATATTCATCAATCTGTGATTCTAGCTCATTTGATTTCAATATATTGAACCAAAACAATTCCACGTTCTGAACTGCTGAACTGCTGATTGATATTCCGTGTGACACACGAATATAGCTAAATTGGTGGTTCCTTTGTCTTTGCGTTGTGACGCTAACATTATCCTCTGGATCTAGTTAATATGGTTTCAAATTTCATTCTCTTGCTGCAAAACATTCTTTCCTGTTGATTTACCAGCTCTTTGCTGATTAATCTTCGCCTGATAAGTTTATAACACACCTTTAGATGGTTTGTTGAAAACAAATGTTTGATTATGACATCACTTACAATCTTTCATTTACCTTACTATCATTGACATGTTTATTTTGGTGAAAAGAGGAAACACTTTTAAAAAAATATGGGTGGTTTATAGTTCTACTTCTAGCTTGGTTCATTCTCTTGAATTTTCTTATTCATCACCCTGCTTGTGTCCAAGTGGAATTCGTTCCCCTTTTTTATGGTGATGAGTGATGACTGTCTTGTTACTATATGTAAGTATATATATAATATTATAATATATAATATATATATAGGTATTTGTGGGGTTGTTAATATTAAAGAGTAAAGACATAATTAACTTCAGTTGAGCATTATATTGAACACAAACTCATGTGGTCATCTACACTGACATGAATTCCCTGGATTTTCGAATTGTGATTTATAGGTGGAAGAAGAAATGCTTATGCACAAGATGTATGAAGTTATGTCAGCTCATGGTCTCACTAAGAAGGTTTGTTGATCCGCTCTTCTCATTTACAAACCCAATAAAATGAATATTCCTGAGGTTGTCTAAAAGATTTAATTAATAATTTGTATTCCCGTGTAAGTGTGTGCTTGCACTTGTGTTGGGTCTTGAATGTCGATAAACTGCACCAAAAAGATACTTTTATTTATTTATTTGTGAATCTTAAAATGAATTATCATGAACCTTGTATCTTTATAGTATCCAAGATATTTTATGGAAATCCAGAATCGTTCCACCTGCAAGGAGGGGATCTGTTTATCTACATGTAAATTACAAAAATCACAAAATGCAGAAGATTGAAATACTGATATCAATTCAAAGTGCAGAATTTATTTAACGCCTGGTTTGGATGACAAGAAATGAGTGTCAAACCAGTAGATGACAAATGTTGTATTGGATATATAGATGGCTTACTCTACCGTATAGGTTACTTGTGAAATTTCACGTTTTGAAGCAATATTTCGAATACCAACTTTTGATGCTTGGATTCCCCATTAAAATTATCTGCAAGTTTTATAGCCGGACTCCAATCTTAGATTACAATTTGATATACTGCAAAAACTGTTGAATACTCATTTTAAGTAGTTCTGATCCGTTTGGTTTTTATTAGAGCCCAATGTCATTGTTTAATCCATGTAGTAGCTAACCTCGCCTAATACGAAAACGACTCAGTTGTTGTTGTTTCTCCCTAAGGGATTGCTTCCACTATATTATATTTTTGTAAATTTTTTTTTTATTAATCTTCAGCTCGACATAACATGAGGTTTTGCCAGGTGGTCATCATATATCTGTTACTTTTTTGGGTAATTCTATTGAGAGATTGACTTCTCAAGAGGTTGAGTCATGATAGTTTGAATCCACTTTTTATAGATACAGAATAAATAGTCAGTCAGTTTCTTTATAGCACAAGAGGAATGTTTTTTAAACACAACTTTGAGCACACCATATGGTGTCTCTTTTGTTTTTTAATTTCAAGATGCGTGTATACAAAGATGATAAAAAGTAAGTGAGAGGTGGAAAGAAACACATGCAGTATCACATATGGTGTCTAAAATTTATGTTCAAATAACACAGCTTATAGCACAAATATCATATATCATGATGTACCTTTTCCTGATTTACAGTTTCTTGAGGACCATTGGAGGTGCATTAAAGTTTTGAGATATATTTAACTGCAGTTGGGGTGTGTATATTTGGGTTGCTTTGATATTTATACTGATGTTTCACTTTTGTGCAGGATGAGGGCAGTGTAGTTGATCACTCCAATAATACGGAAGTCAATGAAGCGACTGAGGAACAGTGAGGACATAATTTTGGATCATTCCCTCGTAGATGCGGGGCTAAACAGTTTTATGGGGACCGAAATAGTGCAATTTTCTATTCTTATTTTTTGTTTCACAATCTACTCTCTCTAAATGAAAGCATTTTTATATCTTGAAATGCTAGAATTATAGAATTTTCAACTGCAACTTCACATCAACGTTGAAAAGTTGATGTGAAGGCAGGGAGCTTGTTTTTGTTTTAAAAAAAAATTATATGTAATATTGGCCAAGATTAAGGAGGTCAATGTAATTATAGAACATAATGAAAATTTAGACTTTTTGGATGTCATTGTAGATGGATCGAAGCAAAGTAAGGTTAAGGATTGAATGTTTGTTGTACTCAGATATACAATAAGTACTCCACGCTTTATTGAAACTAAATATACGACGTGAGATGAGATGGTTTGCTTGTGGGGATGTTGTTCTATGCCAGCCTGGGATGTAGACAACATGATAGTAAACAATCAAAGTAAGCTCCATCATTAATGGCAATAAGACACCATAGGATTCCGATTCTCTAACTTTTGAGTGCAAAAGTTACCTGCCTTTCAACATGTATGGGCCGTTAGATCAAGTTGGACAACACAGATTATGACATGTGTCCAATTTATTTTAAAAAAAAAATTGAAACAATAGATGGACAAAAGGGGATCTTGGTCATCTTCGACAACTCGGAAGTCGGAAGTCGGAACAGAGAAACCGACCCACCAGCATCTACCAATTCGACCACCGCTTCGACCCACTGCGGCACCGCTCCTACCACCACGCCGGCTACTCCGACCACTGCAGCTCCGACCACGCTTGGACCACAGCTTCGACACACTGCTTTCAATCTTACTGATCTCAGCACCAAGCCAAGCAGACCAAGTGTTGAATCATGAATGTGTCCAATCACTTGTGATGGTGTAAAAAGGACTTAATTTGTGGACAAGAAGAGAGGGAAACAAACTTGTACGCTTTGATTCAATTTCATGTAATATGATCTCACTCCAAATTCTTTGCCATCCTTTAGTTGCATGCAGGTTGGTATTTGTAAATATGATTTGATGCATTAAGATTGTTCTAACAGGAACTTACTCTGTCCATTGATTTTTTCTTAATTCATTTTCACTTATGAATGTATGTAAGTATATTGAAAGAACATTACAACCGTGGCAAAGGAAAATGGAAAATGCAAAGCACAACAAAGTTACACCATATACTAATTACAATGCTTACAAGTGAGTTTTGCAGATTAAAAAAAAAAAAATAGTTGTTTTAGTAAGTTTCTGCACTTGATCATCTTCTTTAAGAAACAAAACCACCAAATAATATAGAAAAACAAAAGTTTAAAAGTAAATAAAAGAGGAAAAAAACTCCTTATAGCGGTCAGCGGAGTCGGCGGCGATGGGGAGTGGTTGCCGCCGGCGTGGCATGATGATGGGCAGCGAAGGGATTGTTACGGTAGGCAGACTGAAGTACCCAACTGGGTTCCCTTCTCCTTCTTTGTGTGTTTTCGATTCTGCAGTTCCATTTTTCAGATTTTTTATTCAAAAAGACACGTGGCATCTTTGTATCCGTGAGATTGATCCAATGGACGAGAACATAGGAAAGTCACCTACCTTTTCCCGCGTGCAAGTCAGGGAATCCCCATCCGACACCGTAGGATGTAGACGAAATAAACAAGTTTCTTATGCAAGAGGCAAAACAATTCTGTTAACACCAATCGCTAGCTCAAATTTTCTAGTTGAAAGAATTTGGTGGCCTCACAGCACACACCAAAACAAGAAGCTATTATGTGCAAGTGGTTGTCAAGTTGCAAACCGAAATGCGCCAGCAAGACCAAATCATGTTTGCCTTTGCGTCCTCTTCAGTCTTCACATTTCATTCCTAAAGGTTGAAAGGGTCAACAAAATTAAATGTTTCCATTGATAAAGAAAACTCCATACAAGACTCGTGGAAAGCTTCTGCCTCACAATGCAGAGGAGAAAGAGAAACTATTGTCTACTGAGCACCTATCTCTTGTTGAGGTGTCCTTGACTAAATCAATTTTGTTTGTTTATTTATTTATTTACTTTTATCGAGTTTTCCCATACCTTTAGGGGGCGAGACTGAGGTTACGTTTGGGTAAACAACTTATTTAAGCGTTTATATAAGAAAGATTTATATGAAAAACTTTTATGTCATAAGCTTATTTTAAATTAAGTTATTTAGTGTTTGGATACAAACTCGAAAAAACGTTTTTAAAATCTATAAAATATATAAAACATCTTTCAGTATAAGTTTTGATGTAAGGTTTTTCAATAAGTAAATAAAAAATGACTTATCAAAATAAGCTAAAAACAACTTTTTTGAGTCGATAAGTTACTTATTTAAGCCTATCCAAATACTATTTTTTTTCTACATAAAAACACTTATATGAGCAAAGAAGCTCTAATAAACTGTAAGTTGTGCTATCCAAATGAGGCCTGAATCTTGTTTGGAATGCTGAGGTTGGTCTTTTTCTTAAGTGCATTTCGATCGAATGGAACTCTTCAATTGCTGAATTTAAGCTTGCTTATCACTTGAATCATTTTGAGTCCTTGGAAGAAAAAAAAAAATCAATTTGGTTTGATCAAATTTTAATGGAGCTCAGCCTAGTGTATTTTCTCCTGATCCTAACCCCTGCATTTTATCGTACGCAAGTGTACCCTTACGATGTTGCTTGCAGAGCTGTGGTTAAAAAAGAAAAAAAGAAAAAAAAAGAGAAAAAAAAAAGGAGCTGTGGTTAAACATAGGCTTAAATCTACTGCGAGGCTTGGGCCTTGTGGAAGCTCAAATTGGAAATGGCATTTTATGCTACTAATTTTTTGCATGACGGGCCTGCTTCGATTAGAAAAGAAAATGCTAGTTACCCGATTAGAAAAGCAAGCAAGTATTGCCTAAAACAATTACAAAGCAGTCAAATATATAAGCTAATAAATATTTTTTTCAATGTGACTGTTGCTAATAATTTGTCCTAAAAATCCATTTCAACATAATGTAGAATACCATAGCTCAGGTCAACGTATTTGTTCTCCTCTCCCCATTATTAAACAAGAAAATCTTACCGTGCATACTAATTAATTCTTAATTATATGTTAAATTCGTTTCATATATATTATTTTGTATGTATTAGTTAATTCTTTTAGTGTTATTTCATATTATATATATTTAGTTGTTCTGATCAAAAAATATTATATATATTTTGTTGTGATCCTTTCATATGAAATGTCTGACTCCACTATGTATTACATACTAGATATATAAAGTTATAACAGATATATTGTATGAGTATCAAATTAATTCAAGGATAACTTTAAGCAATGTTCTTACTACTCCAATAATAGTAGAGGAAAAAAAAATGACATCTCAGCATGATATAGCCATAGTTCATTTTAAGCTAATAAAATTACTCTCTTTAGTCTTTACTTTACAAATTCAAATATTAGATATTGCAAAATAAAATTGATTTGGAATTTCGTAAAACGGACTTGTGTACCAAATAAAGAAGTCTTCGTTTTGATAATGCGGCATTGTCATTTGTCGATTCCTTGGAATCAAAATTGTTGCAAACGTGTTGAGTTGCTGCATCTAGCACTGTCCATTAGTCCCTCTCTGTTGAATGATTTCAGCACCTCAACATTGTGCTAAGTCTTACACAACATGTCTAATCTTTTTTTTTTTACTTTTAGTTTAATTTATATAAAATGGAGAATAGGATTCTTCTTTCCACTTTCACTTCTCTCTTGCTCTTCTTTCATTGATCAGAATCGATAATTAAAATGGAATTGGGAATTAAGTATAAACCTCAATGTAGACAGAATCTGCAAGAAAGCGCTCGAGCGTTTATGCGTTAGGTTTTTAGCCACTAGATCACCAGACACCAAATAGGCAAATACGCATTGAGATAATGAGCAGGAATGAATTTTTTACAACCAAATGGGGACACCATATGGTGTTCCCATTGTTTTGTGGATGTATTATCGAGAAACGTGTATATAATTAAGATAAAAAGTAACTGAAAGATGGAGATAAATATATACGGTATCCAAAATTTGATGTTCAAATAACATAACTCGATAACGAGTGTGTTTTAGTTAACAAATAAGAAAATAAGAGGACAGTAAAATATTATACTCGTGACTCTTAAAAGTGTGGATTAGGCTGCTCTATGTTGATTGTAAGTGTAAAATAAGAAGGTATGAATGTATTAAGTTAACCGTTAATTTGTTAAAGTGCATTGAGAACTTAGCTCACTTTAATAAATCAAAGGTGAATACATCCTTATTTTTTTACTTTACATTTAAACTCACTTAAGATTAGCTTTACCCTAACGCCCTACCATCATCATTTAACAGTCCACACTACTGTCAAAGATTTTTTTTAGGTATCATGTTATTAGTTCAAAGTATCCACCCTCGTAAACATTGATTAATATCCGTCGGGGGATTTGGACGAACATTTAAGGGTTGTCTCTTCTTAATCAAGTTTTTTCCATACACAAAGCCAAGAGTCAAACCTGAAACCACTTGCTTGAAAGGCACGAGCTCGTTACCACTCAAATCAACCACATGTTATTTCAATGATTTTATTGAAGATTGAGCTTTTAGACATGAATAATATCTCCTTATTGTCATATAATTTTTTTTCATCATTGCTATAGGTTGTATGATAAATACAAATAAGTGAATACTAACCAAAATGTCGCATTGGTTAAGGAAAACTTGTGTATTTATTATATAGAAAAGTGTTACATTTAGTATTTTAATACATAGTTTTCTTTTATTGATTTCTTAATCAGTACTAATTAGAAAATACCAATAAAAATAAAGTCTTTTCTTCTCTACACAACCCAGATTTAATGGAAACAATGTTAGGGCTTGTTTGATTTATTTCTAATTTCCTGTTTTCATTTAACAATGTGCCAATTTTGTAACTATTTCTGAAAAAGAAATAAAAACAGGAAACTGGAAACAAAGCAAATAGGTTAGTATTTTTGTCACTTTAAAAGAAATCGTTTTGTAATACTTGAACAATTATCAATTTTCTCATGGAAAAGTTATGTATTTGTCTTAGGCTTAAATGCAGTTTTCGTCCCCCTATTTTTTCATTTTCGCGAAAATCGCCCCCCCATTTTGTTTAACTCGATTTTGGTCCTTCTATTTTTCAATTTTAGCGGCACTAGTCCCCCCGTCAGAGGGCCGTCCAAAACTAACGGCAGGTGTCACGTGTCATTTTCTGATTGGCAAAAAATAATTAAAAAAAAAATTGTTGAAAATATTTTGGCTTAAATGCAGTTTTCGTCCCCCTATGTTTTCACTCTCGCGAAAATCGTACCCCCTTTTTTTTCACTTTCGTGAAAATCGTCCCCCCATTTTCAACAATCTCTCCATTTGCACTAACTAGGAACAACTGACAACGGGAACGATCATCAACCTATCAAACACACCTCCATAGCCAGATGCATCACCACTCACCTATCAGCCAAACACCTCTCCACCAGCAGCATAAATATACCGTCAGAGGGCCGTCAAAAAACTAATGACAGGTGACATATGACATCTGGAATGCCACGTGTGCTTTTCTGATTGGCCAAAAATAATTAAAAAAATTTTAAAAAAAAATTGTTGAAAATATTTTTAGGCCCGGATCTTGTTCTAGTTACAGACCCAATGTCAGGAATGAAACAAGCCAAAAACCCGTTTTGTCATTCACCTGTGCGCGTGAACGAAAGTGAAGCACGGGGGCTGACAGTGCGGCGACGGAACCAGCGGAGCTCGCGGCTGAGGCTAAGGTGGATCCGGATCTGTGCTGCTGGTGGAGAGGTGCTTGGCTGATAGTTGAGTGGTGATGCATCTGGCTATGGAGGTGTGTTTGATAGGTTGATGATCGTTCTCGTTATCAGTCGCTCCTGGTTAGGGCAACTGGAGAGATGCCTCGATCCCGTCCTTTGTAAGTTTTAGCATTTTTTTTATTTGTTTAATGGTATAATAAAAATAAATTTATAGAAATCCATTTTGTCAGAAGAAAAAAAAATCGGGACTAATTATTGAAAAGGGGGGGGGGACATTTTTTGCGAAAGTGAAAAAATAGGGGAACGATTTTCGCGAAAGTGAAAAAATAGGGGGATCAAAACTGCATGTAAGCCAAAATATTTTCAACAAATTTTTTTAATTATTTTTGGCCAATCAGAAAACACCACGTGGCACCCGTTGTTAGTTTTTGGACGGCCCTCTGACGGAGGGACTAATGCCGCTAAAATTGAAAAATTGGAGGACCAAATGAAAGTGAAAAAATAGGGGATGAAAACTGCATTTAAGCCTTTCTCTTAAAAAGAAGGGAAGTTGATGAGTGATAGTTGTTAGAAGTGAGTGTTTTTTATATTCTTCTAATACTGAGAAAGTGAGTAGTACTCATTGACATTTTAACATGTAAAAACAAATTAGATCTTCCCCCTTTACCAATACCTTAACATGGAAGGATGAACTAAAACATTTGTCTAATATATTCTTTATGAATCTTAATTTGGAAACCTTTTAAATTTGCATCGAAGTTCATGACTATTTTAATGTCTACCAAACAAAACTAGATATCGCATTGTTTACAATCATTAGTAAAATTAAACCCCAAGAATATGTAGGTACTATAAATTTATACAAGACCCAACACTACCTATATATGTTCGCCATGACCCTGTGGGACATATATCAGTACTAGTTGTCAAGGGCAAATGTTGAATTACAATGTATAGTAAAACTCAGGGTAATGTGGTTATTATAAAAATGAATTCTGAGGTTGTTCGTAGGAATAAGATGCATCCAAATCTAACTTGGACAGTTTTCTGAATTGTTTAATTGGAGTTGTTACCATCAATGCAAAATTGGAAGATAATAAACAATTTGTTTAACTTGATCCGGACATTTTATCAATTTGGATTCTCTCCTGCCAATGTCTTCAACTCCGCTCCTGTAGTTTAATCTGGACCGTCCGTCCAGATTTGACGGTCCAGATTAAATGTAATTTTATCAATTAATTGTGATTTACCAATTTTATTTAATTTTTTCATTTAATTATTTTTATTTCTAGGAAAAATATTTCTAATTACTAATAAAAATTTCAAGATTATATACTAATTACCAAATACTAATTTCTAAATTTGTTACTACTTGGTTCAAAAAAAAAATTGTACTACTAATTATCTACTAATTTCAAAATACAAATCTACTAATTTATGTGGAAGCCAATTGTCAACTTTGTATTAAATTATTTCAAATATTAGTTACACTTATTTACCAACTCTAATAAATAAATATTTTATTTACTATATTTTTTTAAATATACTTGAGTTAATTATGTATATTTATAATTTTAAATATTTTCTTTATTTTTATTCTTATATATATATATATATATATATATATATATATATATATATATATATATATATATATATATATATATTTGTAAATTTTCAAACACTGGTACATGGAATACTTGCTAGTTATATTCAAACTTTAATTTGTTTAATTTGATCCTGACATTTTATTAAATTATTTGTACTAACCCATGAAACTAAATACACTATAAATTAATTAAATAAAATAACACACTAGTTTACCGGGGGAGAAAAACATTATATAAACTATAAAGTACAAGTATAAACGTAGTCGGAGTGACCAGTGATGAGTTATGATCATCTCTGCTTCTGCGAGTCAATGCCAAATATTTAGAGTTGTGATATTTGAACACAAATTTTGGACACTATATGTAATACTGTATATATCTATCTTTATCTCTTACTTACTTTTTATCTTCCTTGTATACACACTTCTCAAAAATACATTAAAAAAACAAAGAGAACACCAAATAGTATCCTATTTTAATGTACAAAAATCATTCCTAAAATATTAAACTCTTTTTGACGCTGTCTTCTTCCCTCCTTCCTGTGTCTCAGCATCAACCCCGCATCTATAGCCATATCCCCACTTATGTTTGTCTAAAACTAGTGTAGTTGCCCGTGCGTCACGCACGGGTACTAATCATATAAATATTATTTTTCAACATTTTTAGATGATTTGATAATAAAAAGGATGGATGAATAAGAAAGTGTATCATCGAAACATAAATATCGATATATATGTCATTTTAAATTAATATTAATATATAAAATAACTAACTTAGGAACCAATACAGTGTATTAACTTGTTTTGACCGATTAAGAAGTTACAAATACACAAATAAATATGTTAAGAACATCTCCAGCCTTCTTGAATTTGCAAAGAACTATGTTTATAATATTTTGCCAAACATTTTCACTACAGTTTCCAAACCAAACTAAAGAAGGAAATTTGATCTAAGAGCAACTCAATTGATTCCAGGTAGAAAAAATATTTTGGTTCATAACATACAATATAATTTTCCATTAAATTTTATCATTAAACTAATAAGAAAAATTTAACCGAGTTGTCATCGTATTGAAAAAATACAATTCGGAAATCATAGTTTTTTTTTAGTTGTTCACCAATCACACGAATACCATCAAAGTGTATTCAAATATGAAGTTGCTCTAAGAAAAATAGAAAATAAATGAATCAACATTATATCATGAAAGTGATGGTTATTTTGCTACTTGCATAAAGAGAATAAAAATTAACCAAATATTTTAACGCATTAAATATTTAATGTTATACTTTGTCAAAAAAAAATATTTAATGTTATACAACGAACAATTGTCCAACCATAAGCATACTATTTATTTCAATTAATTTTAGCAAAATAAAAATATTTTATATTGTCAGTGTATAAAAATGAAATTATTTATTCATAATTGGTTTAATTTTTGGAGTTGATATGGTAGGTCTGTTAATATATCCATCATTACTATTAGATACTTTTTTTTTTGGGTGTTTATAATACATAAACAATATTTACAGGTGGCATTTTTTTAATAAAAATCCAAATAAATTCTTTTTTAGATACCCTATACATAATGTTGAAATCAATAAATATTTAACCATTTTCCAAGTCACTTAAGTAAATATTTCTACTTTTTTTTATACAAAGGAAAATATTTCTACAAATCCCCAAAACCTAGAATTTATCCTCATTCACTTTTAAAGAGAGATTCAATTCCATATTTACCTGAAAATTTTGAATGGTTAAGGAGTTATAAGTTTACATTTACCATATATAAAACGAAATACCTACAAATGAGATGTACACCCGTGAAATCAGGAAGCAAAGCGTTGTAGTGATTGATTTGAATCTTCTAGGAGGGAAAGGATTTGGAACCAAAATAATTGAATATAAATTTGGAAACCAATTCTCTAGGAAAATTTAGGAAAAATGTATTTGAAAATTGAATTAATGATAAACAAAATTGGAAAGGGCAGCATACATGCTTGTCATTGATTTGAAGAATCACGTAGGTATTAGATTCTAAAATGAAAATACCATTTTGAAAGAAGCGCATGTTAGTGGTATGAAAATCTTTAAGAAATTAATATTGATTATTATTTAACATATTTTACTTATTACATATATGGAGAGCATTTTTTTTAGGTTTTCCTAGAGTGTCCCCCCACTCGATAGGTGAGAGACTAATCTCTCGCGGTACTGTGACGTGCCTAAGCAAGCGACCACTCCCAAAGAATTTTTTTCCAAACACATGACTCCAGGGATCGAACCCAGGACCCTTAAGGGACCCACGCCGCCTTACCATTTGGACCAACACCACATCGGTATATGGAGAGCATGTTAGTGATATGAGAATCTTTAAATAATTATTTTAAATATCCAGAACTGATATGGAATTCTTTAATTAAAATATGTTAGTGGTATGCGTTTTCCTTGTTGGATCAATTATTTGATCAACTACCAAATATATTCTTCTAAACACGTTCCTAATATGGAATTAGAATTAACAAAATAATTAACAAATACGGGATTTGCACGATATTGAAATTAAAATTATTAATGTTGATTATTCAAATAAAGTTTTTTGATTCTTAAATTTTGATGTACTCTTTCAAGTTATGTTTTAATTAATTTTGTGAAATTAATAATGAGAGAATGTTATTGACCCACTATTGAATGCTATTCATATGCTATTGTTTGAATATATTCAATCAAATCACATTTGAATGTTAGAGTGTGTTTGGAAAAGCTGGAAAAAAAAGATTATGCTGATAATCTGTTTTCAAATAATCGATTATTGTGATAATCGATTATAATCGGAATCTGTTTTTGTTTGGGTATGTTTGCTGAAAAGCGATTTAAGATAATATTTTTCGTTTGGGTGGTGCAAAAATAATCACTTTTACATAATAAATTATGAAAAGGGTATGAAGTTATTTATTTACATTAATAATATTTATGCCTCTTTTAAGTTTTAATATTAAAACTTGTTAAATTATTTAAATTTTTAACAAAAGAATTAATATAAAAAATAATATAAATAAATAATGAATATTAATTAAATAAATATTAAATATGGACCTACCCATGAATCTTGATCTCGCTAACTTCATTTAAAGCAAAAAAAAAAAAAACGGAGGGTAAAGTCGTTGAAGATAGAGGCAAGAACGGAAAGTGAGGAATTGGCCATAAATAATCTAAAAGCATTTCAGCAAATAGTCCAACATATATGATGGTTTGAAACGGATGAAATTTGGTTAAAAAAAGCTTTTTAGAAGAATAAGTTATGTATCCAAACATAACAAATTAATCACAAAACAACTTATTACTCTCAAAACAGTTGAAATTGAAAAATTTCAGCTATCCGAAACATGCTTTTATTGGCTTGATATGGAAATTTTTTAATGCAATTGTAGGCAACTCATTTTTGAAATTGAAGTCATAAGAAAATAATCAAACAGAATTAAATGTATTAAAGGAAAATAAATAGAGTCAAGGAAAAGGTTTAAAGCAATTGAATGTCATTGAAAGAGAATTTAAAACATTTAATTTTAACTTCAAATTCAAATTTTAAATTTTTGAAATAAAATTTAAATATACAACAATCATGTGGTGACATGTGTATATAATTTTTAAAAGGATCCAATATTGCTGTAACATTTAAGAAAGGTTTCCTTACAAAATATTGAATGAAATGTGTTGAATTGTTACCAGGTATTAGGAGTGTTCGCGGATTGGATTGGATCGGTTTTGAGCTAAAAAGCTATCCGATCCAATGATGAAAACAACGTGCGATTTGGATTGGATCGGTTTGCTTTCTGAAAAATATCCAATCCGATCCAATCCAATTAAATGCGGTTTGGATTGGATTGGATAATTCGGTTTTGTCATACTTTATATTTTTTTCTTATGTCAAGTGTCCTTGCTACTTATTTAATAGTGGACAAAGGATAATCTTAAGTTTAATTTGGGAGTTTGAGAAAAAATAATTATTGATATTTTTTAGCACATTCTTTTATGGTAATTCTTTATATCCACTCTCACTTATCCTATTTTTTTTCCTCGAATCGACTGCAGATAAATTGTAACTAATTATTTTTCAAACTTACTTAATTGATTTCATATTTTTCATGTTTACTCAATCAAGTATATATATGTTATGAAATTAAACTTTTAGCAAAATATAACTTCAAGTCATTAATATTTATTCTAAATAGTCTCATATACATCATTCCATCAAAAATATTAAAGAGAATGAGGGACATAAAAATATGAAAAACAATGTTTAAGTATGATTGATACTATAATTTCAAAAATATTAGCATATGCATATAATAGATCGGTTTGGATTGGATTGGATTTCATTAGAGGATCCAAAATCCGATTCAATCCAATAAAAAATTGTGGTTTTTTCGGTTTTCGGTTTTTTCGGTTTTCGATTTATTCGGTTCTTGGTTTTTCAGTTCGGTTTTTGCGGTTTGAATCGGTTTGGATCGGTTGATGAACAGCCCTGTCAGGTATTGATTAGAATGACGTATTTCATATATATTATGATTGTTCCAACTTTTAAATTTGCTAAATGTCTTTAATTGGGAAAGTATGTGTTAAATTGTTGCAGTGTTTCCTAAGCATACACATACATTACTTGTATAAATATACATTTCCATAAATGTAATAAAGCACCCAAAACCTTCCCCCTAATGTAAAAAAAAAAAAAAAACAATTTCCCCGCTACAAACTGGTAGACTGATTGTAGTCAGATTCCTCAAAAGCAGAGAGATTATCATGACGTGACAAACATTTCCATTTTTCCTATATATTGGAGTCTCAAATATACGTATTATTACAGATTATAGATTTATAGCTTTCATCTTTTGGGATTGATCGAGTCATATATGTGAGTTTCTTTAGCTCTTTTAAGTTTTTGACCGTTCATTCTTATCAAGTATTATCTAAGTTTTATTTTTTCTAAAAGAATCAAACCATTGTAACAATTATATAATAATATTAAGAGTAAAAGTCATTTATATACTTTTATTCAATAGCTTAAATTTCGGGAGTTTGTCCATGACAACCTCATGATCCACTTGCTTTCAAATAAGTGATTATAAACTTTATGAAGAACTTGAATTGTTTAACCAAAACACAAGAATTCCGTTATTATATTTGTAACCAATTATATTATAATGTATTTTATCGTAGTAGAATATAGACTATACATAAAAAGCAACATGGTATAACACTCTCAAAGCATATGGTAGAATTTTATAGAGAGATGGCAGATACAGGAATTCACTACCAATTTAGCAATGATAATTCAATAGCCTTGTAGCATCTTGTATTTTGCACTACCATATTGTTCAAGCCGAAGATGTGCAAAAGCACGTTAGCTCAGTAAACTACACTTCGACTGTTTAGCTTAATAGCTTGTGTATATAGATAATAGCTTGAGCATATTTCCGACCAGACAAAGGAATTCACAGGATCAGCAAGTATTATCAAAGAAATTGTTAAAGCAGGGGGCACGTGAAAGCAAACACCATTAACAATCTCTTTAATATATAAACCATTGCTCAACAATTTTGTAAGGGGAAAACAGAATTAATAATGTCAGTGCAAAACACTTCTGATATGATATTTGCTCTAATATGGAACCTCATCTTAATACCAATATCAACATTAAAGAAAAGCATTGCAGAGGTAGAAGCAACACATAAGATAAATACTATTCCACAAGCTGGAAGTTAGAACCATGGACTACTTAATTAACTGACAAATCCAACCCCTAAACCACACACCATAATGGTAGTCACTATCATCTACTATTAACTACAATCTGCTGCAAATTGCCACATCAATTGATCAAGAAAGGCTTCACTAAACCTCCATATGTCCGTTAGAACCTAATCTTCTTGTTCATTTCTAAACACATTCAAAAATCATGAAAAACAGATGAACTTTAAGTTAAACTTGGCTATTCAGATAAAAGAGTTGGATATTCTTTTAAGCAATAACTTCGATTGGAATCATACATAAGAATGGGATACCTTCAAAACCAGGTGAACATTCAATTATTATAGAAGCACCAACGTTAACCCCTCAAAAGAAGATATATCCAGCATCAATCCAAATCAGATAAGCACAAGGAAGATAAGATCCATGTTCTAAAGCAGAAAACACATCTCTGCAAACAACTTGAATGATATAAAAGAAAATAACATGAAGAATGGAAAAGAAAATAACCAAACTATTGAAAATCATAGAGGTAAGAGGATTAATAAGATTAATTAAAAAATCCACATCACATTTTTAAAACAAATAAGATTAAAATTGTGTTAAGAGCATTCTATTATCGCATTAGGAGAAGGTTGTATACTGTCACTGTCATACATTAGTTTAGTCCATTACCATCTAGTGAGACACAAAATGAGTCAATAGTGAGATAGATAGTAACATTAACAAATTGTTGCATAAATAAATAAATAATAAATAAATAAATAAATAAATATAAAACAATTACTAATCTTAAAAGTTAATCATCAATTCAAAATTCCTATGCAAAACCATGAAAATAATTCATATTATGGATTGATCTCAAGTGTAAACCAAGACTGTTATCTTCATATGCAAGCATACAAAGATAATAAGAAGAAACTGAAAGCTATAATAAGTTCATAACCTTTTATTTGCATCATGATTTTATAGAAAGAAGGAAATATCAGTGAAAGAGAACTAAACTGACATTCCTTCTGACATTTCATCAAAAAGAAAGAAAAAATCTTAAGCCACAATCTTTTGGACATTCCTTATACCATTCCCCTGTCATGGCATATAGAACTAAAATGGATGCACTAATTATTGCCACATGCAGACCCAATAGGAGGACCCTACACTACGATTCTGTTATGTAATATAAGAAAGGAATAGTTAACTCAATATCACATCAGTTGAGGATATTGATATCACTAAGAGGTACCATAGTGCGGCATTCTGTATAAAATTGTTCAACCCTTTGTCACTTTCTCAGGTCATTTGATTGTGAGACTGTGATGCTTATTGAATCATTCATGAATACTTCACATTAAAAAATAAAGCTAGCTCGTGAGTACTCTTAACATTAACATCTGCACACTTCTCTTTGTCCATAAAACTTTTAATTATTTTGACTTCACACCCAAGAGTATTCCATCATATAGCTATAGAATGACAACAAACTGTCAGGCAACTTATTCATCATAAAAGAGAAGGTTAATTTAGGGGGAAAAAAATAAAGAAAGAAAAAGATTATCAGCGAACAGGAGGCTGAAAAGGCTTGTACCTGTACGGTCCTTGTAGCATCAAGAATTGAAGTTGATTGAAATCAAATTTTGCAGCATTATCTCTTCCTCTCTTGCTATGCGTGATTCTATGTGAGTGATCGAGAGAAAAATTCTTAGTGTGATGTATGTGTTTGTGATATCAATATTGAAGACATATTCATGTATATATGAGCAATATCTTCTCTTTAACATCAAACAAACGGCCAATTTATCCAGAAAATTTTGTTTGGTACATCATTTTTTCAAGGATAAAGAAAAAAAAATCCCAAGCTGCATTTCCTTACACACATATTTATACTCTGCTCAAGCCTCAAGCCTTTGCTAGGGAAAATAGGTATTTTCTGATTTGGCATGTGCTTTTCAGCAATGCTAAACCATGGGTGCCCTGTTTCAAAAAAAAAAAAAAAAAACTAAATAACATGGGATAGCATTTATGCATATCAGTTTCTTTAGCACCCTGTGATTTCAACCTACTATATGGACTATACTTTCAGAAATTTTTCATGTTAAATTTTTATGGACTATACTATATATTTAAAAAGATTTCCTGATCAAACTAAATTTTGTTTGGCTGACCTGCCAATAGTAACCTTTTTTAGTAATTGGAACATAAGTATGGTTTCCTTTCCATTGATTTTATTCATCATTAAAATTTGTGTTCAAATTAAAAACCTGTTCTAGTTTCTCTTTCTTTAAAATTCAAAACAGATCTGTGTTCCTCTTTCAAGCATTCAAACCTTAAGTAAAAATTCTATCTCTCAAACAAAGAGAAGTCAGGTTTTTAATTTATCTAAATCATACTCGATGGAACAGTACAACCATGAGCCACCCCATTTAAGAAAAAACTTAATGCAGGTTTGCAAAACGAATCATATCATATCATATGAACTGTAAGCAAATCCTTTAGTAATTTAATTACCATCTCTCCTACCACCCAGCCCTTCTCCATTTCAGCCCCTTGATAAAGCATAAAGGATAAGGTAAAAAAATTTGAGCGGATTGAGTTCCATATTGTATACATACCTCTAATCCACACAATGCACCAAAAACTGTATTCGCCTACAATGAGTAAAATTAGATGACCTCCAATCATCTAGAAATGACTATATCACAGCACATCATGTTTTCGATTTAAAAAGAAGAGGATAAAGATAAAGAATAAACTACATATTGCACTGTATTTGTTTCGGTCCAACAATAAGAAGTGAAGCACATGACTCTATCTTGGTGTTTATTAAAACCACTCTGAAAGCCAAAAAACAAAACATTCCAATCAATAAGTGCTTGAGTAAATTATTTATGCTAATATGTGACATATAAGATATGTCTTACGTGCTTGATTGACTTGTTCTGGTTCATAAAATTATGGTATTCAATTTTAAAAAAATAAAAAAGGAAATTCCTTCAAACTTAGAAAGTTATCGGGGCAGTAATGCATAAATAAGGATTACTAAACAGTATAATGTCATCAAATATTCAAATCCAACAAAAAAAAAAAAAAGACTTGCTGAAGTGCCCACTAATTATCCTTCAAACTCATAAAAAACAAAACCAAATCACACCTCAATAGTGACTTCCCCAGCAACGGAAGCTTTTGAAACAAACAAACTATAGCTTTCATCCACTCCAAGTTGAAGCTGCAACAATAGTTCCCACTCTCAAAATTAAAGCTTTATCAAAACCCAGAAAACAAAAAACAAAACCCATTATGAGAAAACCCACCTCCTCGTTGTAGGAATGAACAATGATCTTCAATTCGCCAGCATCATAGACAACCCTTAATGTTCTGAGAAGCTCAACACTCAAGCACCGAGCTAAGCATAAAGCAGTGTAGATATGCACTCCTATATGTCTAGATTACCTTTTTGTTCACTCAAGAACAACTTTTCCAAAAATTGGGCTGAGCACAAAAACATCAGAACATTTAAAAAAAAAATGCATAAACTCTGAAAAATAAATAATAAAAAGTGAGTTCAGAACAGGATACTCACAAAAAGGTTCTTGTTTCCCTTTCATGTAGAATAGATAGCTTATATATCTGTCATTGCCACAGGTTGGGCTCAGAATTTTCGAACCTTGGATCCACCAAAGAAAAAGTGGTTGCGGTTGGGAGAGAGAAGAAGATGATGTGGAAGTGAATAAGGAGAGAACTAAATGGGATTGAAAGGGAAAAATAAAGTTCATTTGGGATGTTTCAGGATGAGGGCATAGGGAGAGATGATGGAGAGGAGGAGAAAATGAAAATGCTTTTCTTGAGTAACAGCTTTGTCACCGGAAAAATCCACTGCCAAAGCATGTCGATGGCAAGACGGAGAAGAAAAGGGGAGGGGGGGCGGTAGGAGAGAGAGAGAGAGATGAGATGAGTCAGGGTGATGTGATAGAGAAAAGAAAAAGTAGCATATGTTAGAGACTCTTGGCTCGAGGGATGAGACAGTGATGATACGGGTAAAAATCTTCAAAATTCATAAACTTTATAAAATAAATAACAAAATAAGATAAAATAAGGTCACCAATCGGGAAGTGACGTGTGTCCGGTTACTGTAGATCTACAGTAACTGTGGAACATCCTCAACTGTATAGTTAGAGATTCCAAATTATACCAATGGAACCTTACCATTTGGAAACCCTTTTCCCATTCAACCACACTCTATGTAGGCGCGTGTTTACTTCTTGCAACTTCTATAATTTATAGACTTTATTATATTATTAAATTTTAATTTTAATAACCGTCACAAATGTCAGTTGGTCTAAGTGAAAAGGCTGAGATCCTTTAAGCATATTATCCATGTACGGTCCTTATATTGATGTGTATGAAAAAAAATATTATTGGAATGGATTCTCACTAAGATGCTTGACAGTGTTCTGAAAGATTAGAATCTCACATATCAGTTGGGAAGTTCTCTTGGGAAAAAAAAATTATAGACCACCTAGTAACATTGGCCCTTATATCAATTAAATGAGGCAAATGTTGCTTTTAGAAATATTAAAAAAATTAAATGCGGTGAATCTCAATTTAATAAATATGAGCCAAAAAAATTCATTAACAGGGTTTTCCATTGTTCAAAACCATGAACGAAATATAATTAGAGCTAAACATTTGTCTGCTACACATGTATCGGTTACACCATTGCTGCTTAGCTTAATTAAATAAGGTCAATGTTGTGTTTAAATATGCCAAAAACAATCAAATGCAGTAAATCTCAATTTAATGATTTCTTGCCCAAAAAAACATTCATCTCAAGATGAAACCATTATTTTTCTTTTCTTTTTTTACAAGAAGCAAACTTATTTCATACCATTCAAAATCAAATCCACAATACAGGTTGGAATGTAATCAAAGACATGGTGGCTACTTGCTAGGGTTGGCAACGGGGCGGGGCGGGGGCGGTTTTTACCTTTTCCAACCCCGCCCCACTCCCCTTCGGGTTTGGAAAATAGATTCTCATCCCCGTCCCCAGCGGGGTCGGGTTTCCCCACGGGTCCCCGCACCCGTCAATGAGTAACCAAATTTAAAGATTATTTTACTTTAATTGAAATTAATAACTCAAAAATTGTACTTCCAAAAAATAAACAAATAAAACTCTCACGCAACTAAAACAATTAACCAAAAGCTGAAACTTATTTTTCTTTTAGCTATGAATTAAAAAGAAACTAATGCTTTAAATACACTTCATAATAAAAGCACAATAAGTGTTATGTAAAAGTACTATTTTATACAGAATTAAATCTTTCAATCAAAACAAATTCAATACCCTACATACATATATGAGAATATTATTATTAATTATATAAATATCAGGGCGGGTTCGGGTTTGGGGCTGGGCCGGTATCTGTATTCCCACCCCCGCCCCCGTCTCTAGTCGGGGAGGGTTTTCCCCATCAAAGTAGGGGCGGATTCGAGCGGGTACCTACGGGTTCGGATTTCATTGCCATGCCTACTACTGGCTAGCATAAAAATGTGACTGTCTAACAAGAGAGTGAGCGACATAATTTACTTGCCTCCTAATAAAACTAATCCCATAGTTTTGGAAAGAAAAAAAAAAAAAAACTCTGATGGTCTCTACACTAAGACAAAATATAGTCAAACTCATTATGAAACCATTACTTAAAACCACGAACAAAAATACCATTAGTGTGAACCATTTATTAGCTACACATGTATCATGGCTTTATTTGATAAAAGTCAGTTGATATGGAATAAGCCGTTAGCTGATAGGAGATAAGTTAAATGATTGGATTTGAAATGTGTGACAGAATTAATGGTTGAATTAGCTGATAAATATAAAATAATATGTTTATTACATGTCAGAAACAAGTCTCAAGTTACTTAATATAATAGCAAAAACAACCAATTCAATATTATCGCAATTGATTAAGATTAATATTATTTATAAAATCAAATATAGTAAATCTCAAATTAATTAATACAAACAATAAAATATCCAACAATAATCACCTTATTTGAAATTAATGCCCCATGTTGATTCAATTAGAGCTAAACAATGTTTTCCTTCATCAAGATTTATAAGGTTTTCCATTGCTCAAAACCACGAATAAAAATATCATTGGCACTTATCATTTACCAGCTATGTCATTGGCCCCATTGTGTTTAGATGTACCAAAAAAAAAAAAAATTTTAAATGTGGTAAATCTCAATTTAATGAACACGAGACGCGGAATATCCATTCACAGGGTTTTTCATTGCTCAAAATCACAAACAAAAATACCATTGACGCTGATCATTTAGCTGCTACACCATGGTCACTTAGCTCAATTAAATAAGATAAATGTTGTATTTAGATATACCAAAAACAATTAAATGTGATAAATCTCGCTTTAATGACTATGAGCCACAAAACATCAATTCACAAGGTTTTCCATTACCTAAAACTACCAAGAAAAATACCATCGGCATGGATGAGTTACCAGCTACACATATATCGTTGCCCAATTTGAGAAAAGGTAGTTGATGGCGAATGAAGTGATAGCTGGTACACGTGTATGTGTTATTTATTTTAACCTAATTATCAATTTTAATATTTTAATTAATTTAAATTTATTTATGATCTCAAAAATAAAAATATTATTTTATTAAATTCAATTTTAGTTTAGTTATTTTAATTAAATAAAATTAGATAATATAAAGAAAATGATATGTTGATATGATTTTTTATATATTCTCTTTTGTTTTTTATTCTAAATATATATATCCCGTTAGCGAAATGCGAGATGAGAGATATTAGAGATTATGATATTTTATTTTATTTTTGATAGGATAAATGAAAAATTAAATTAAAATAGCAAGGATAGAAATGAGGGGAAATGATAAGCTAAAATGTCACTTTAAATAGCATTGGAAAAAATGTTATAAGTTAGTGAAAAAATACTATGAATTGATGAGAAAAGATTGTTTACCAAACATCTCTAGTTTCTCCAAACAAGTTTATCCATTATAAGCTAGCGATTTGACCTCGTCAGAAAACAATCCTTTAAAGATAATGATGGATAAAATGTTAAATCTTGAGATAAGACCGTTCACCAAACATCTCTAGTTTCTCCAGACAAGGTTATTCATTATAAGCTAGCGATTTGACCTCATCAAAAAACAATCTTTTAAAGATAATGATGGATAAAATGTTAAATTTGTATGGTGATAATAATGGACGTTTGAAAGATTTTTTTTTTTTTTTTTCAGTTTTGTAGAAATCCTAACCTGGGAATTTTAAATTTCCATGTTTGGTATATTTTTTATTTTATTTTAAAAAAAACACATTCCTAAGAAATTATGATTCTAAGGATTGTTCCCTGGCTATGCTTTTCCCGAAAACATCCCTATGAGAGGGCATGGAAATCCTAATTTCCCATGAGCATGAGAAAGTTTTTATTATTTAATAAGATTATTATACTCTATTTTTTCGTGTACCATATTAATATCATTATTATATCATATAATATATGAATATTAAATAATTTATTTTTTATTATAATAAAATTATTGTTATAGGTTTTTTCTGAATTTATTAATATATAATTATTATTTTAGAATAATAATATTTATTAAATAATATTTATATTATAATTAAAACAAAATATTTTAAAATTTATATATAATATGTTAAATAATAACAATAGCTTTTAAGTTATAATTAATATTATTAATTGATATAATTGATAGCAGTAATTAATACATAATAAATAGTTATTATTATAAATCATAAAAAAATGTAATTAATATTTGTAATTAATATACAATGAATAATAATTATAAATCATAAAATATAATTAATATTAGTAATTAATGCATAATAAATAATAATAATTATAAATTATAAAAAATATAATTAATATTATTAAGGCTTAATTGTACTTTTGGTCCCCTAACTTTAGCTCACGTGCGATTTTGGTCCCTATTGTTTTTTTTCGAGCACATTTGGTCCCCCAATTTTTTGAAAGTTACAAAATTAGTCCCTCCATCCAATTTCCATCAATTTGTACCATACATGGCAGATCTGGTGCCACATGGCAAGTCCACCTAAATTTATTATATTAAATAATTATTATATTTTAAATTATAAAATTAAAAATTTTAAAAAAGGGTCCTAAGTTGTCTTTTCCATCCCTGTTTCTCCTCCTTTATATGGTGGTTAGGGTTAGTGCTTCAATTCCCTTCTAACCGCAAAAACTCAACCCACTCGTCCTGGCTTACTTCTTTTTCTCTGCACCCTGTTTTACGTTGCTTCAACTCATTTTCCCTGGGACCAAGCCTTAAAATAAGCAACACAAAGCAAAATGAGAACACAAGTTAAAAATGCAAAATATATATGTGAGAGGAGAAAAATAACTCACATGGTAGAACAACCATGAGCATTCATAAAAATGGGCCGGGGGGATACAGCAATGGCAAGCGTTTTCCAGTTGATTGAAGTTTGGGTAGCATCAAGGGCATAGTTTCTGAGCAAAGAGGCAATAAAACTATAAGAGGTAATATCATTATTAGCCAGAGACTTCACCGATCCTGCTAAAGTGCGTGTAAAATCCAGAAGTGCCTCTGCATCTCTAGGCTTTTGAACTGAAAATTCCCAAATCAGGGAGGAAGAAGATGACCCCTTTTTTAATATTTTTAATTTTATAATTTAAAATATAATAATTATTTAATATTATAAATTTAGGTGGACTTGGCATGTGGCACTAGACTTGCCATGTAGGACAAAAATTGATGAAATTGGATGAAGAGACTAATTTTGCAACTTCCAAAAAATTGAGGGACCAAATGTGCTCGAAAAAAAGGATAGGGGCCAAAATCGCACATGAGCTAAAGTTGGAGGACAAAAAATGCAATCAAGCCTATTATTAATTACAAAGTTCATTAAACATTCTTTTAAATTATTTTATTGTTTAATATTTTTTATAATATTTTTATTTTTCATTTTCAACTAATCTATATAAAGGTTACTTTTGAAAATAATATAATAAATTAATTAATATTTCCAAGTTAACATTTGTAGAAATATTTAAATATTGGCTAAAATACCATTTTGGTCCCTTAACTTATTTTTTAGATTTAGTTTGGTCCCTTAACTTTTAAAATATTCAATCTGGTCCCTTAACTTATTTTTTAGATTCAGTTTGGTCCCTTCACTTTTAAAAAGTTCAATTTGGTCCCTTAATTTATGTCTGTTGACCTGAGTTAGTCATCTCCATCAACGAGTCATCAACAGTGTTAATTTTTGAGGATCCGGTTGAAATTCGCTAACAATTTAAATGACCAGTTTGAATCTCGTTAACAATTTAAAATGACCAATTTGAAACAAGTTAATAATTCAAAGGACCAATTTGAAACTCATTTAACACTATTACTCACATTATTGATGGGAAATGACTAACTTGAGTCAACATAGACAAATTAAGGAACCAAATTGAACCTTTTAAAAGTTAAGGGACCAAACTGAATCTAAAAAAATAAGTTAAGGGACCAAATTGAACATTTTAGAAGTTACGGGACCAAATTGAATCTAAAAAATAAGTTAAGGTACCAAAATGATATTTTACCCTTAAATATTTAAGACCTATTAAACACATTTTTAACATTATCATTAATCATCATTCCCCGAAATTATCATTCCTGAAAATTCCAAGGATAAAAAAAAATTCCCTACCAAACACCCCATAAGAGTTTATTTATTCTGGATTCTATTCGTGCATTAAAAGAATATCTTACATATAATTGCTATAAAAATTATCAATATTTGATCATTCCTAAGAACATTAAATTATTTAGAACGATAACCTAGTCATTAGCTAACTGTCATTGCTTTGTAAGGAAAAAAAAAGAAGCTTACTGTCATTGCTATCATAAAAAAAAATGCCAAGCCCACATTCTAGAGTTTTTTTTTTTGGAATAATTTTCACCTAGAAGTTGAATGGGTACATTGGATTATCTTTTGCAACCCAAAAACTGAAAAAACATTATTCTTTATTGAGTAATGATATTTGAACACAAAAATAATGTCCAACACTATATAAAAATACTTATTCTCACTTATTTATTATTTTATTTTCTCTCATCATGTATTTCATCATTCTCAATATACTCGTAAGTTCTACGGTGTCTATACAAGTTGTCCAAATTGTGTGTCTAAATATTTTTATTCGTTTTTTTTTTTACAAAATAAAAAAACCATAATCCTATTAGCTAATCAATCATTCCATATCATGAAAGAAATCATAGACTAAATTTGTTTTTAAGACAATAGCAAATATAGTTTGATTGCAATCTATATAGTTTTCCTTGTTTGTCTAAATATATTCACTAATCTACTATTAGCACTTAGCAGCAGATGCATGGAGACATTCACTCACTCAGAATACATAGCGCGTAGGGGAATGTAACAAAAAAAGAGCATTCAAAAAAAGGCGAAGACTTAAAGGTCCCTCACGAAAACATTTCTTACCAAACAAAAACAAAAACAAAAACAAAAGTAAAAAATAAGTATCATTATATTATGCTCTCTATCTAATCTAATCACACTCTCGTTGTTGTCTTCGTTGCTTCTTTCTCTTTTCTCTCTCTCTCTCTCTGAGTGAGTTTGAGTCAGAACTATGGACTCAATGTCTCCAAGATACCAAGAGAATCACAAAGCATCCCTTCCTCTTCCTTCTCCTCGCTCCTCAAACAACAACAACAACAACAACGGGCTCTACCCGAAACCCATTACCAGATCCGAATCCGGCAATCCGTACCCGACAACCTTCGTCCAAGCCGACACCTCCTCCTTCAAGCAAGTCGTTCAAATGCTGACCGGATCCTCCGACACCGCCAAACAAGCCTCCAAACCCGCCAACCCGACCCACCACAACATCCCACCCATCAAATCCATCCCCAAGAAGCAACAATCCGGGTCCGGGTTCACCCCGAGAATCTACGAGCGCAGAAACTCCCTCAACAACCTGAAGCTCAATCCTTTGATACCCGTTTTCTCCAACAACAATTCTGGGTCGTCGCCCCGAAAACCCGAGATCCTATCTCCGAGCATCCTCGACTTCCCCTCGCTGGTTCTCAGCCCCGTCACGCCGCTCATACCCGACCCGTTTGACCGATCCGCTGCGGCTAGGAGCCCCGGTTCTTGTTTGGATGCTGAGGCAGAAGAGAAAGCTATAAAAGAGAAAGGGTTTTTCTTGCACCCTTCACCGGCTTCAACTCCTAGGGATACTGAACCCCGTTTGCTTCCTCTCTTTCCTACTACTTCTCCAAGAGCTTCAGGTTCTTCTTCTCCGTCTTGAGTTTTTTTGTTTTTGTTTTGGATTTTGAGGAAGATTCTTATAATATATTATTGGCATTGATGAGTAGTAGAGGGATCAATTTGTAATGCTTTATGAAGAGAATGGAAGAATCTTGCTTCAATTGTATGTAAAATTATGCCATCTATGTTTCTCTATTTTTTGAACTTTTTGGGGGAAAAGTTCAATTTTATTAATTATTATTTAGCCATTGTTTTTTCCCCCACTTAGTTGGTGCATGATCGCTGTGAATTTCTTAGGATTTATTCCATTTATTTTTATTATCGAATTATGTGATCAATTTCAGTTGCTTTGGGTTTAGATCATTAATAATTAGTAACACAATAAACGATTTACCAAGTCAAGTGTGGTATTTTAGAGACGGTATTGAGTTGAGTTTGAGGATAAAATTGCAAAAGCAGCTTTGGGCTAGCTGTCAAAGAAAGAGTAGAAGAAAGAGCAAGGAATCTTGACCCTTTCTGAGTGAGGAAAAGATGCCTATAGATAAGTAAGAGCATTCCTATGTGCTTGTGTGTTGTAATCATCCACTGGTTTGGTTGGTTTTGATATACTACTTTGTGCCTCTCTTCCAAAACACCACTTGCCAACACCTTCAAGCTATATCCACAACTTGGGTTTCCGTATAGATTAGAATGAAGGATGAAACCCTGTTCCCACCAATAAAATAAAAGAAAATCACTTGTGTAATAAGATTGTTTTCTATTAACAAGGGAATTTTTCAGTGCCGTGAGCCCTTAAAACATTCATTAAATGCTGAAATTTTTTATAGATATCATAGAATCCCCCCTTTTGTCATGTTAGTTGTCATGGTAATTAGAATTTAGATTATATGTGATAGTCAATCTCCTTTCAATAAACTTTTGAAAATTGCGGCAGTTATGTGAGGAGAAGTCAAAGTGCTTGATGGTGTTTAGATGAGAGCAATAAATCCATTCATGTTGTGAACAGTAGAAGTACAATCTGAGCCTTGAAGTTCTCTTTATTTATTTTGTTTTTCCTTTGAAGTAGGGACCCCATTGGGTCTTGAATGTAAAGCTTTGAACAGCCGTAAAAAAGCAATCATGCAAAGATAGTCTCTCTTTCCCTGATTCAGTATTTTAATTTTGCTTTTTTGACTCAAAGGAGACCGGAATTATAGTGAATGGGGACATGAAAAAGAAAGGGGGAGAGGAAGTGGGACTTGTTGATAATGAAAGGAGAGAAAAGATGGGAATGGGAAAGCCAGAAAGTATGGTGTTGAGATGACCTGTGTTTGTTCCTTTGTTTGTTTGTGTGGGTTTATATGATTTTTGTGGACTTTGCAACTCATGGTTGGTGGTGCATTTATTGGGGATTTGAAACTTAACATGTGCACTGTTTGGAGACTCTTGTTGCGTTTTGCTTACCCATTATCAAGGTCATCTTCTATGGGTTCCCTTTCACTATCATTTTTGGGAAAAATATAAAACATTTCAAATGTGGCTTGTTTTGATTTGATGTATTATTGATTAGTACCCTTAGAAAGTCCATAGATCTTATTGTGTGATGAAGAAAATTCAAGCATGATATCTTTTGAGTTTTGACTATATCTTCACTGCCTTTGAATACATAGCAGGAGCCAAAGCTAATGGTCCATGAGTTTTTATTTTTTTTAGTATATATCCGTGTGTTTTGGTTATCCAATCGTTGTTTTGGTGGTGATTAGTGAAAAGAGCAATCTGTTGAGAAAGAAAATTGTAGTAATTATTGTTCACTCTTGCCATATTGCATGAACAAATTTTGAAATAAGTTTATTAATTTATTAATATACTTAGGGATGGGTGATGATTGACAAACAATCTAAATATACATTAAATGTTTATGATTGATCTTTGTAGAATTTTAGAATAACAAATGCTAATAGTAGTTAAAAGCCAGCGGTGTGTTTGGACCAAAAAACAAAAAGCCAGTAGTGTGTTTGGAGAAACCGGTAATGTTGGCAGTTTGGCAATTCATTGGCATCAATGGTCCACGGCCCAGAATGGGAGATACTAAAGTACAAATTATAGTATTCCCTTCGGTCCACAATATAAGAAAAAATTTCTAAATTTTTTGGTCCAAAATATAAGCAAATTTCAATTACTTTCTTCTCATTTAATGAAGTTATTCTCAAAATACCCTTCATTTAATACAAATTTTGTTTTCTAATGACTCCTTTTATTTTCAATAACACAAGCTTAATAAATAAGATGAAGGGTAATTTAGGTAACAAACTTAATTTTTTATTCCCAATGACTTTTTTAAATGAGATCAACTAACTATCTTAATATGTGTGTCCCATTTATTTTTGCTTACAATAGAGACCGGAGGGAGTATTTCTTTTCTTTTGTTTTCTTTTTTATTTTTTTATGAAAAAAAAAAAAGTTAGGGTGAATATAGTAATACATTAAATATCACTTTTTTAAAGATAAACTTGCCATTTTTTTTATCCCTTAATCATTTTTTTTAAAGATAAACTTGATATTTTTTATCCCTTAGTTTGAGTCTTTAGCATTTGCCAATTAATTGCTTAAAAAACAGCATTTACCAAATAATATTTTACATTTGATTCGACCATTTATACCCTATCACGTATTACATTTTATTACATTGGTTTAAAATACTCGGAGAACATATGAGAAGTTCTCAGAACTTACTAACAAAAAGTGAGGCATTTTATTTGACCAAGGAAGATCAAAAAAGAGAGTTGGAGCTAATCATGACCTATAACATGCTATTGTAGGCTTTAAAAACAAAAACATTCGTGCAAACTACAATTTTTAGTATTTTTTAACTATTAATGATGTTTTAATTGTCTGTAATTATAGTGTAAATTGATCAACAGATTAATAACCTATTTTTTTAAAAAGATGGTAACCTGTTGTCAAAAGTTGAAAATATGTTAATCTACATAGTATATGCCTTGTTTATTAACAATTATTATAATTAACTAGTATATAGTTATGTAAAAATAGAGCAGCGAAAAAATAAATAAATTTTTGTAAAAAATTTCTCCCATCACCTGCGTTGTTCCACAACTTCCACGTCAAATTTCTCTGCAATCACTAGATCACTATTTGCAGCATTGCTCTTCTCTAAACCTGAGTTAGAACTCAAAAACTTGGGTTAGAGCTCGAAGCCCAAGTCTTTATTGCTATGAATGAATTTGATTGAAAATATACTTTTCTAATTTCTCTATACCATTCTAATGTTACAACAATTTTGTCTATATATAGATCAAGTGTTAAACGTTTTCTTTGCTAATGTATATATCAAGTATTAAACGACTTGTTCCTTTTTATTTGTCAAACCAGCGTAAGTTTAATTGATAAAATTCAGCTATATTGAATTTCTTTTACCTGGTCATGATACTCTCACGGGCATAACCTATAACTATGAGACTAAATATCAAAAACGGATGTAGTGATTAGATAAAGTTCTGCATAAAGTGATAACTCCAAACTTCGAATCTACCTTTATAAGTAAAGTTCATCTAGAGTGCAGACTATTTTTACTGCGAACGAACCACGGTTGAGTTTTATTAACAAGTTATTTATAATGAGCAACATGACCTTTCATTCATCGACCCTAAAATGTGAAATCTCCGATCTCACTTCTTATTTTAAAAGCCATTGAATATAATAATTCAACAAAAAAAAGTTTGACAATGTTACCCATATTCCTTTTTTTTCCCCCCCTATATGAAATAGGGTGGGAGTGTACATGCTCCAATCTTTATTATTATTATTATTATTATTATTTTAAGAGGTATCCCCATATTATACAAGTCTGAGACTAATATTTGTTTGGGATATTGAAGTTGCTCCTCTTTACAAGTTATAGACTCCACAACCGCTAAGTTTAAACTTTCTTATCATTTCTCGAGTCATCTTGAAAGGAAAAATCTCTCATGAGATAATTGCCATGCTTTTATGTTGGAATATATGTAAATTATTCACATAATAATATATGATTGAAAAATAACGTGAAAATATTTGAGCGTAGACTAAACTCTTAATTACCTCTGTCTAAGATAACTTTAATACGGAATGAAAAGACAGAAAATCTATTTCCTCCATTACATATGTATAACAGTAAGAAGAAGATAAAGAATCACAAACATATTACATAGATAAATAGAAATACACCAAAGTTGCTCCCACCTCACATTAGTATTTCACATAAAACTCATAATAATTAAATTAAGCAACGTTACAGCCCAAAGAAATAAAACAAGAAAATCAGCATATATATTTTAAAAATATAAATCGTTTCAATGGAGGAAATTAAGTTTGGCAAGCAATATGATGTTATTCATGAATGGCGAAGACAGAGAAATTAAAACCAGCTAGGCATGCATAGTATATAATCTTCTTCTTCTTCTTCTGGTTGGTTTGTTTTCTTCATTAATTGATTAGCCAGTGTTTCTGGCACAATGTGTGATGGCAGTGCAACTACGACGGTAAGGGTTAGCCCTACCCCTCTGCTGGCAATTGTAGTAGGAACGTCCGCGCCTGCCACATGGGACTTGGTTGGACCTAAGGGCACGATAGCCTATGTACCTTCCACGTCCACGCCCAGCAAGTGTCCTACGTGCTGTCTCAGAACTCATCAAGAACTCATTGTCATCAACAATGAGATCAACATCACCATCACTCAGAAGTACCCTGCCAAACTCAGCATGCATGTGAGATGCTTCAGCCACCATCAAGGGCAAGGCCAGGAGGAGCAGAACAAGACATGGCTTGAAGTCCATTGTTGTTTCAATTAATTAAGGTGGTTGGTTTTGTGATAGGTTGGAAAGAGTCCCTGCCCTTCCTGGTAGAAGGAGGGGAAGAGGTGGGGTATGTAAAAAGGTGGGAAGGGTTGTTAATTATTAGTTTCTTGGGATAAAAAAGAGGGGAGGGAGAGAATTTAGGAATAGAGGAGGGTGTTGTGTTTTTTGTTGTTGTCATTTGTGATTTAACGTGATTTTTGGAGACTCTAAATATAGGGTAAGAACCATTTTAATGTCAAAGGCTTTCTGGTGGCATGCATGCATTTGCTAAAAAACTGATTGCCACATGTTTTGTTTCTCTAACTAACTATTAATAACTGAATTGTCAACGAGTTACTAAAATTGACCCTTCCATCCTAAAGGTCTCCTGCTCCTATGTTTGTGCTGACCTCCGAGAATATCAGAGATTAATTGGGCTTTTCTCTAGGGGTGAGGTGCCAATATCAACAGCCCATATGTAGCTTCTGTTTTCATGGGCCTAGTCCAAATCTCTACCAAGGCTGTTTCTTTTCCTCCTAACAGGTTGTTTCCTTACTTGCACACAAATAACTTATTTTGTTTAGTTTGTAACAAAGCTATGACAAAATAACAATAACAATAACACAGCTTACTCACCAATCACCACCATGTGTAGAAGTTCTTTTTTATTTTCATTATTTGTTCAAAAAAGTTTAATTTTGATATATTATATAAAATATTTTTACATTATCAAACAATCATATATTATTAGTGACGATTGATGTATGATTAGATAATAATGTAAACATATTTTACATTCAATATATTAAAACTAAATAATGAAAAAAGATTTTAATAGAAAAGCTATGTACACTACGCTGACTATTTTAAACTTTGCCTTCACATATAAAAAATATTTTAATTTTAATATATTGTTAATATAAAGTTTAACCAATTATAAATCATTTAATATATGATGTTCAATATAATTATTATAAGAGTCAAATATGGAAAACTTGGAAGACAAGATTGAATAGTAATTTTCAATGAATAAAATGAAAAAGCTAAAAAACAATAAAATGAAGAATGTGTTCGTGAGTACAATAACATTTCTTTTTCGCTCAACCTTTTTTTTCATTGTCACTAAATCGACGTAACACACATACAACCTTAAATTGTGAACAACATTCATGAGAGGTTTCAATATATAGTGGGCTGACCCACAAAAGCCCTAACCCCAACCCCAAAAAAAAAATTTAAACCTGTGGGTAGGGGCTGAAAATAGCCCACACAAAAGGAGGCTATAAAATTAGTGGGTTATGTATGGGGTTAAATGGGGTGGGTTGGGGGCTTTAACCCATAATGACAACTCTAATTTATGGTACTTGTGACAATCGATTTGCTTGTAAGTTTTAATTTCCAAAAATGAGATTGCTTTACCCCTATGCATATTCTCTTAGACTGTGTTAAGATGGATGAAAGTAGATGGAACGGAGTTGAATGATATTAGTTTTCATTGCTTGAATTGTGTAAAGTTGGATGAAATGTGATGGAACTTGATGGAATGATTCCATCTACTGCCTTTAATTTTTTTCCATCCCAGTTTGAGGATATGAGATGGAATGGGATGAAACCAACTTATTATTTATGCACTCCACTCCATTCTATCATATTTCATTCTATTCGGTTTGTTTCATTATTTGTTTAGGTCTCGGATAGAACCTAGGATATTCTCACTGCCACTCAAAATAACTGTGCAGTACAATTAGTCAGCATATGGAACCTAGGATTCCCCAATAGTGGTGTAAACCTTACCAAATGTCAATGACGCAAGTCAAGGTGTTGACTCCATTGCATCATGCGTTAGGGTACCTACCTAATATTAGCATGTTTGCATTTCCTCCACTGGGAGATGACAATAATGAAAGCAAAGGCACGGTGCAATAAGATAAGAGGTTACAATTTAACTCAATATTGTGACCTAAGGTAGTGTAGAAATAAAGTTGTTTCTCTTATGATATATTATATATTTTAATTTAAACTGTATATTACAATTAGAACAATTCATAAAGTTTAAATTAAAACATATACTTCATAATAATCAATACTATGTATTAAAAGAAAAACCACTTTGTTCCCGTGCTATGATACCTTGTTTTACGATATATTGCATGATTGCTAACTTGTAACTTTTTATCTTGCTGTCACCTTTGGCGACTGGGTAACACCTTCACTTAGATGAGTCATGCATTTGCCTCTGATAAATTATCTACTGTAGTATTGTGCAGTGTGTATGTCAAACCCATTTTACAAACATATGGATTTAACAGACCAAAAAATTCCATACCCAGAACATAGAAAATCACATTCTTCATCTTCAAAATCCAGAAGAAGTTGCTTGTTTATTTCGTCCTCTGGGCGCTCATCATTTCATGCTTGTGATTGTGAAAATAGTTAATCTAGAATATTGTTGAGCTGATTCATCACTTTTAATGAATGAATTTCAGGGAAGAGCTCAAAACAGAGATGGTTTTCAATGAAAATTTAATATTCTTATCTTCATTCATTAGAAGAAATGGTGGCATTTTAACAAATAATTAGAATCAAAATTTGGTGTCTTATAATGCACAATACGTACATCAAGGTCAATTTTCGTGAAAAATAAAGATATTTGAACACCTTATATAGACATCTTAGAACTATTGAATGTCTTAGAAGTGATGAAATAAATGATGAGAATGAAGAAAATAATAAATAAGTGAGAAGATGTACTTTTATATAGTGTTGTCATTTTTATGTCCAAATATCATTAATCTTTCGTTTTTAAAAGTGCAAGCTTTCATGCCTAAAACAGAAAATTGTTTTCTCTCTTGCTTAATTAATTGGCCTACTCAAGTTCTTACCTTCTGGAATTCTTGCGTGTGAAGATGGTTAACCTAACATAGCTAGTAATGCTCTCGCTACTTTGTCAAACATTTTTCCAAATCAACTAATTGATTGATGGGTAGACCCCATATGTGATTCAACCCGTGTATAAGAAAATATCTGCAGCCATTTGGGCGAGAAAAAACTAAATCAGTTTTTTGTCTTTTTGACACTGGAAACTTGGCTGAGGCTTAATCAGAATCTCATACTATACATCATGCATGGTTAATCTTTATGAATTTAGCAGTTATAAACTTTCTATACATAGAACATAAGTAAATTGCATTATCAATGTCAAGTATTGTCAGCAAAGTTGCTCAAGTTATTGTATATATGTCACATCATACTTGTGAAATTGGTTAACCGTGTGAGATTATAGTGCTTACCCATCGTTTTCATAGAAATTATTGATTATTGAATTGAGACAACAGAATTTATCCAAGTGGTACAACCGCAATTAAACATTTGTATTAGATTATATCCACCTAACACTCATTCACAAAGGAAGTTGTTTCAGGCGTTCACCCAGTTGTTTCAGGCGTGCACCATAGACTCACCCTCTAAGAAATAATCAGACTCCCAAATTTGGATGCGCAAAAATAACCCGACACATTTCATGGTTAATCAGACTCAAATAAAATACAAATTTGCATTTACATCTGCATTGTGCAACATCAATAAATTTCTTGATGCTCTCTAGTCATATTCAGCTTTTAAAATTAACCCTGTTTAAGGATATAATTATATACAGTTCTTGTCCATCATTTTCAATGAAATTAATCAAAGGGTAGACCCCAAATGATAGACAATATATGTAGCCAATGCAGTCAGCTGCAAGTCTGCAACAAACTAGACACTACTAGAAAAATATTTCCAACCCATTGGATAAGGCGAGGAAACTACCACGAAGGTGGCTCTAGCGCTTTGGCTAGACAAATTGGAGTAAATATTCAATCTCCCCCCGAAATTATGAAATAATATTAATTTGGTCCTTGAAATTATTGAAATTTCAAAAGCGTCTCTGAATGATAAGTTAGTATCAATTTGGTCCATCATTCTACTAACTTAATATCAATTAAGTCCCTGACACTGTTAACTTAAAATAAATTTAGTCCATATAATTTTCAACGGAGGGACTAAGTTGATTATCGTTTTACAATTTTATGGACTAATTTAGAATTTTGATAATTTCAGGAATCAAGTTGATACTACTTCACAGTATCAAGGATCGAATTGGTAATTTACTCATTTAAATTGCTTTGCCTTGAGACCAAGAAGACCATAATTCACAAGCAAATTGCAGCAACACATCCAGCTTCTTCAGCAGAGACCATCACTCTAATGTTAAGCACTTGGAGAACTTTGAATTTTGGCATGAACTTTGAAGGAATGTAGGATGGAGATGAGACAAGTGGGTCCCTCTCACATGTTCCATCAATAATGAACTTTGAATTTTGGCATGAACTGACCTAACAAGTAACAACGACTACGTAGACCCCGCGGCCACACGCGCTTGTACTGTTGTACATATAAATTTGAAAAATACTAGCATCATACTCTTTATCTTAGTTTTTCTCAACACATTTTCTTTATTATTGGGTGGATTTCATGTGAGACCCACTAAAATATATGGTCTCACATGAAATCTACCCAATAACAGAGTGTGTGTTAAGAGAAGTGTGTTTAAGAATATGATACTAACATTTCTCTATAAATTTTATATGATAAATGTTATATTTTTTATAAAAATGGTTTACAAAATTTTTCAGTTATTTAAATTTGACATATATCATATATTATATTTGTAAAATATCAATTAATCTTATTTTTTTCTCACAAAACCTATGTGAGGACTTTTGTTGGTGGGTAATTTGTAAGTACCTCTATAAACGTTCTTTGAGCCATGAGGCCTGCTCTGATGAGTCCCCGGGACTCAACACACCTAAACATTTTTTCATCAAAAAAAAAAATTCATCATAATTTTTATTTTTTTAGTTGGACAAAAAATTATAAAAAAGATTTATAAGAGGATATACATTATTAAATATGATTATTACTTTTTTTTTTTGACAAGAAATATGATTATTACTTGATATCTATACTTTTGGTACATTAAAAGTATAAATTAAAAATTATGATCTTCTGTCTCTATCCATTCTAGCTGAAACTCCAAATTGGTGTGATAATTATCCCCATGATCATGAACCCAGGCATGAAAGTGGAGAATGGTCTCCTTGTGGGACCCAAAAGTCATCTACTAACTACTCAGCTTGATTTATTATCAAACTTTGCTGTCTAAAAATATTTAGAATATAAAATTTAGGTTATTAGTATAAAGTTTTTTTACACAATAAATCAATCATCTTATATGTAATTTTTAATATGATTATAATAAGAGTCAAATATTTTGAATAATATAATAATTTATAATTAGTTAAAAGAAAAGAGAAAAATGTATAAGAAAAAAATTTCACCTTATCTCGTTTCTGTAATCGTGGTCCAACTTTACAAAGTCAGCCATGAAATAGCGTTTGAATTTTTATATGATAATGATGTATAGCAGTAGATTTTTATATATTAACAAATACTCTCTTACACGGCTGCACAAAATATCATTTTATGATAATGTATGATGTATGAAGTTCATTAACATGACAAATCATTCGGTTATAAATTGTCATTAGTGATTACATGGAATAGCAGAATAAAAATTTCATGGCAATTCTGAGTATACCAATGAAAAACGGGGACAAAATAATATTATTAAATAATTTGAGAAAAGAAAAAAAGGGGATTTAAATTTTCAAATATGATACTAACATATGGTTGATCCAAGTGGTAACTAGCTTGATCTCCTTAAGCAAGTTGTCAGGAGTTCGATCCATAACTCTTATGTATGGAGAAAACCTGGTTGGAAGGGATCAGCCCTTCAATATTGTCTGGTACCTCGAGTGATTAGTCTCTGTAGTTGCACACGAATGATACCTTGACCATAAAGGCGGTAAAGTTCTCCCTTAAGAATTTTAACACTGCTGCATTCTTAAGGCCATGATTCGAATTCCAGACCTCTGATTATGTTGAAAGATATCTATATCATCTCATTCAAACGCTATCGGGTGACCATGTTCTTATTGTGACTCAGCAGCTTAGAAAAAGACATTTTTCAGTTTTTGCAAGCATTTGGAAATTGGAAAATACATGACCTTCCAACTACCCTTTAGCAGCCACTCGACTATGCACACATGTACGGTCAGCCCTTTGTCATATCTCACATGAAGGATAATAGCAATAGAATATTTATGAATGTGCGTTTTAAGGTAAAAGAATGTATATATTAAACTCTGATTTTTTTTTTTTGATGAATATTAAACTATGAATTGAATGTGTTATTCAAATATTATTTTATCTACTGTATTATTGTATAGTAGATTGCACAAGAAAGGGAAAGATAAGTATCTCTTTAGTATACACTACACCCATACACATATTCTGCCGTAAAATTAAACCATTAAAAGTAATATGATAATTGTACCCAAGAGAATTATAATAAGACCTATAATATTATTTAGTAATTTATAAATTATAAATGAGTATCTGAAATTGTGTAAATATAAATTTTGGCAAAATGATAAAAATAAATTCATTTTAAATTAATCAGAAATTTGATAGATATAAAAACCTTACCATCTGAGTTTTTAAACTTGCGCAGAGGTTTTTGTTGCTGCCAGAATCTAACTATCTAAGATATTATTAGCCGTGGCGTTATTATTCGTGGTGATAATGCGTAGTTTTAGTTATACTATTTGAATATAAATTTTGAACAGTATATATATGATATCATATTTATTTATCTCTATCTCTCACTTATTTCTTATTTTCTTTATATAAATGCTTATCAAAAATACACTATATGATGTCCCATTTTGTAACAAAAATCATTCCTCCTTTACTTTAGCATTTATGGACTCCATTGCCAGCTTTCGATAATTGATTGGTTGTTACAATTATATGTTTTTATAATATTTACATTGGAGAGTGATATTGGTTTCTGTAAGCTCAAATTATCTCAATTTTATTTAAGCTAATTGAGTTTTTTTTTTCTTTAATATATACAAATGTTAGTATATTAATATATTAGTTGTTAATTTTTTTTTCTTTACTAATAATTGAATCTTGAATCTCTCGCACCTTCAACACCTTAAATCCTTAGCTCTACACTTGAACCGTCCCATCCTTTATTTAAGCTAATCGAGTTTTTGTGACGTTATTGACCCGTGTTGTACAGTTGATCACGGTATGGCACGAATCAGTAAAGTCCTGAGGCACAGAGATAGTCGTTGTCTTGGTTTACAAGTGATCTTGCATATTTTGGATGATGATGATGATGATAAGGCACTTTAATTTATTCCTTTTATATGTTTCTTGATTTTTTTGTGGAATATTATTTACAGACATGTAGAAAAGATTTATATAAAAAAAACCAAAATAGTATGTGAGATTGTTGTCTTCTTGTAACTATTCAGTCTCATCATAATCTCACCTTTTACTTTGTCTGTTTCACAACTGAAACACTGCAGCTGGTCCAATTCCTCTTATTGCTTCTTCCCTTCCCCGCTTCTCTCTCTCTCTCTCTACCGGCTGTGTGAATGTTCTTGCTTGGATAATTTGGGCTCAGTTTCTGGTTCATTGATTGCAGCTGGAGTTGCTTACTCGAGTTTATCTTCTTCACTAGGTAACCTTTATCTTAAAATTATTGTCTTTCACTTTCTGGGTGCAGTTTTTTTTTGTTTGTTTGTCCTGAAAGGATAACAAAATCCATTTTTTTATGCTGTGTCTTTCTTATTTTTGTTGGGTTCTTTCATTATTGGTATTGGTGGTGATGGCAGTCTAATTTTAACAATTCAATTCAGATTGATGAAATTTGCAACTCCCAACCTTCCTTGTTGTTCCATCCTTAATGGTAGAAAACTGTTATGCGTGTCTGACTGATGCATTGATTCTCAGAAAACTCACTTTGAGCTATTTCGAATTATCTGTCTTTTCTTATCTCAAACATAGTCATATCCTGTGCTGGATTATTTCATCTCTGCTTATCCACCAAGATGATGATGTTCAACTGATTGCTCAAATAAGGTTATTATCATTTCTTTTCTTAAATAGTAATCTGGCCTAAGCTTAGAGCTGGTTATTAATTGCATTTAGGGACACGTGGTTCCCTGAATTTATTTGGCACTCAGGATCTTGGTATTCCCTTAAAATTTGGGGTGAAAAATTCAGGAACAAGGTTTATTTTTTTGTACATTTTCCCCCCTTCATATACAGCTCTTCCTTGAATATTTCATTCTCATTTTTAATGGGACACAAAACTGACCCTTTCCCTTAAAATTCTTGTCAATCCACTAATTTTTACAGTCATTAAAACATTGAGGCTTTTAGTCTCAGGCGCTCTTAAATTTTGCTCATGCATGCTCAAAATGAGAGGAAATTGGGAGAAATTGAGAAATATAAAACTCATTCTTCGGTTAGCAAGTATAGATTTATCCCCGCCCTATTTAGCAAGTATAGAAATATAAAACTCATCCTGGGAGGGCAGTCAGGTAAGATGATGGAAAGATATATCTGCTCCCTAATGGCATTGGAATGAAGTGCACTTTGTTCTACTGCACAATTAAGAACTTACACTTCACTAATATCAGATTTCAATAGAATCTTATGACATAAGTATACTCCTTTTTAACAACGGTGGCCATGTATTATACTTAGGTGGAACAATTGCATCAATGGTTGCATTGACCATAGTCATTGATATCGAATTTTTGAGTTCTAGGTAGTTGCAGAATCCAGTGAAATTTACGTAGTTAGATTGAATAGTTTATGAGATATATCATCACATACCTCAAAAGCTTTGTCTGTATGTGCATCCTACAGTTTGGGACACAACCTCGAAATTGAGGTTTATAGCGAGTTGAATTTCATACTTATGATTCTGGCGTCCTTAATCCTTATAACTTGACTTTTGGCCATGTTGAAATTGAATAATAAGAGTAAAAACTTTTTTCATAATCATATATTTTTAAGTTTAGTTTTCCCATTATTTTTCTCCTTTTCCTGTACCAAGATAGCACCAGTTTTTCTAATAGATGTGGTTTCTGCCAAGAAGATGCATTACCTTTGAAGGAAGTCCTCGAGTCTCTACCATGACAACCAATCTATCTCTTACTCCCAGTATTCATAAAGAAGAAAAAGTTCTCTTTGAGGTGATTTTCTGAAACTAGGATTCCATGTTATGGTTTAAGTTCAAGAAAAGTATTTTAGTTGATGTCCTTAACTTTCAAGTTTCAACTTTGTGGCATCTTCAGATTGGGAATTCTGAAAAGCAGTTGTGGGCATTGATCCATTCTAAAGGCCTATTGCACTCTGATGCTCAAGACTTGTACCGAAAAGTCCGGTCTAGTTATGAGACAGAAATATTGAGTGATCACACTCATTCAGAACTTCAGGATGTTGAATATTCCTTGTGGAAGCTCCACTATAAGCATATTGATGAATTTCGCAAAATAATAAAGAAAAGCTCAGGTAATGTGGAGAATAAAAAATCAGGAATGCTGCAAGATGGTGTTGTGCAGAGAAACAATGACAATAATTTAAAGTCATTCAAGTCATTTCTGTCAGAAGCTATTGAGTTTTACCAAACTCTGATTGTAAAACTCAGAAAACATTATGGAGTCCCAGAAGAGGCCTCCTTTTGTGTAAACGGTTGGATCTCTACTTCTGTCGAACCAGATATCACGTTGAGATGCCAATATTTATGTCATCGCTGCTTAGTTTGTATGGGGGATCTTGCCAGGTATAAGCAACAATGTGAAAACCCTGATGTTCAAACTCATAATTGGTCAGTTGCTGCCACCCACTACCTGGAAGCAACTAGGATATGGCCAGATAGCGGGAACCCACAAAATCAGGTAAAATTTTCCCTTGAATCATTTCATGTTTTCTGTGTATCTGTGACAGTAACCTTGTTCATTTGCAGTTGGCTGTATTAGCAACATACATTGGTGATGAATTTCTTGCTCTGTACCACTGTGTAAGAAGTTTAGCAGTTACAGAACCATTTCCTGATGCCTGGAACAATCTTATCTTGTTGTTTGAAAAGGTAATATGATATCTGAGGCTCTTTAGTAAACTACATTATATTCCATCCATATGTTTAATGTTTCTAAGCTTCTTTTACTGCCATGTCCTGAAGTGTCTATTATGATCTTGCAGAATAGGTCATCTCATCTGCAATATGTTTCCAGAGAAGTCTGTTTTGATTTCTTAAAATCTTTTGGAAGAATTGGTGAAGAGACCGAAGCACAACCAAAACATGTTAGCTCAAACTGCAACAAGTTTGAAGGCCAAAGTAATCATTTTACAGACACAAAGTTATGGTCTCTGATAGTCAGAACAATAAGTTTCCTCTTCATAACATCAAGGTATACTTGGATTCTCATTCAATTTATTCTGTTCTATAATTTACTTGGAATTTTGTCTTGCCTTTTTACTGTTTGATTTCCCTCTTGTAGTCAAATTGAATCTTCACGGTATCCTTGAATAGCGTTTCTTCTAGGGCACATCTTATTTTTCTTTTTCTTTTTTTGTTAAACCACGAGGTTTCCCCACAGCTTCAGTTCATTTGAACCTCCCATGAGACTATTTCTCATTCAACTGCCATTCCATGAGGGTTATGCGGTCTCTCACAAAAGTTGCTTCCCTAAGATTCGAACTTGCATCCTCATCTCAAGGGAACAAGTTTGCTTACTACTTCAACCCACCCTTCCTGAGTTCTTGGGCACATCTATAATCTATTGAGTTCAAAGTAAACAACTAATTTTTTTATGTAGGGTTTCTAGTTGCCTTGAAGCAGTTAATATTTATTTTATGGTGTGTGGAAACATTTTATGTTTTGAGCATAATAGAAGAGCTTTTTTACAGCATCTTTGCATCTTGAAGACAGAAAGATACTGATGCCAAGGTTCTAACTTCTAACTACAGTACTACACTAAGATTATTGCTGAGTGTAATTTATAAATGAAAGGGAGAAAATGAAAGAAACGTACTTTCTTGGCAGTCCAAAACATTCAGAAGTCTTAGATTCTCTCCTGGCGATTGATTTTGAAAAATAAAAAAATAATTCCAGGTTCTGAAAATTTTAATGATAGTGCTGACATTAACGTATATGTTCAATAGACTATCTGTCATTTGTTTTGTGTGAAGTGTGAAGCAACATTTTTGCACACCACCAGGTTGCATTTACACTCCACTCTTTAAAATAGCGTCTGTTTATGCAAACACTTCAAGCTTCTATACAGTTTTAGACAGTCTATATATGGGCTAATGTCTACACGTGTTAGCTGCAAGGAGTTGAAAGAAGCAAAGTCACTGTTAATGGTTAATTGTAGAGGATAAATAATAGAACTTGGATAACACATTATGCTAGTATTGGGTATAATATATTAATTCAAGGTAGCAATATCATATGCCAGTGAGTCCTACTAAGTAAGTTTATGCCAGACTATACCATACCAAATTGCTTTACACAAAAAGTTCCTCATATATCGAAGATTAATGCTTACTTTTCATTTATACTACACGTGTTCTGATGTCTTTTACCCTTTACTTCCTGAAGCAGTTTAGAAGAATTCCCTATTGCATTGGCATCTACTATCGAGGAGTTGGATAAAATGATGGAGCTAGAAGATATAGAACTAAAGGCCATGTTGGAGTCATATAGTCAAATGGATATAGCCAGAAAAGGACCTTTCCGTGCCTTACAAGTAGTTTCTATAATCATCTTTGCCCTGAAGAATCTGATTGATCAACTTGGAAAAAATGAACCAGAAGACAAAAATGATAGGCAGTTGATGCAGCTGGCATTAGCTGCTGCATTCAGCATCATGGGACGTTTCGTTGAAAGATGCCTAAAGGCTAGTTCTTTGAATTATTCCCCCTTATTACCTTCTGTGCTTGTTTTCGTGGAGTGGTGTTCAAGCATGCTTGATGCAATATGTGCAACTGATCAAAAGAGCAGAAGAGCTATTTCTTACTTTTTTGATGTGTTTGTTGAACTTCTAAATCAACTAAATAATAATAGAAAGGAAACAAAGAAGCTTCTTGATAGTACCCCTCTATGGGAGGATTATGAGCTGAGGGGTTTTTTTACCTGTAGCTTCTTCACATTTCTCATTAGATTTCAGTGGGAATTGGGAACATATAGATAGTTTTGAAAGCGGAATTGAATTGCGTATTGAGCGCATCAGAGAAGCAGCAATGAAGATTGCTAGCAGCAGATCAAATAAGTTGAAAGAGTGGATTACATGCGATGAATCAGGAAAAAACTTTTATGTGGCTAGATCAGATGAAGATCATGACAAGAAAGAAACAGAAAAAGTGGAGTCTAATGGCAACAGTACAAGAGAGGAAGAGCCTAATCAGAAAACTAAGAAAGACACAAGGGAAGATGGCAAGGGGATGATAGAGAATAATCCAAGTAGCTCCAGTACCAATGAAAAATCTTATGTGGTGGAAGAAGAAGAAGTTATTCTCTTCAGGCCACTCACAAGGTATAATTCAGCACCATTATACCCCTCCATCTCAACTGATGAGAGGATGTCACCAAAAGACAAGGATGACCAAAGCTTACCTTCTGATGATTGTTTGCGCCGTGCTACATCACTGCTTATGGCACAAAACCCAGCTCAAAGTGATCCATGGGAATTCCATGGTGACATTTTGAATTTCAGGAGTGATGAATCATTCAAACAGCAAGAGCTGTCATCAAAAGAATCAAATGCGCACACTTTTTCTGAAGCCCCAATCTCTGCCGGCCCTCCCTCTCTCAGTGCTTGGGTCCTTGATAAAGGAAGCTTGTGCTACAACAGAAATAATGGGACAAATGGTCTTAGTGAGCACATTTTGCAGCCCATTGAAGAAATAGCTTCTTCATCCTTGGATGGTCTTTCCATCAATAAAACTGAGAATTCAGTCATCAATTCAGTTGATGGATCTTCAAACTTCTATTCTTCTCCTGCTACATATTCTGTTCCAGTACCTTCTGCTCCATTAGTGCCTGACAATGCTGCTTGGTTTGCTGATGTACGATCCAGTTTGCCTGCTCCATTATTGCCAGACAACACATCACCAATAAGTGGTTATTCTGATTGGCGTTCTACTTATGGACCACATCATGGATATGATCCTAGATTTCAAGCTTTTTCCAATGGATACCCACCACCCGGAAGAATGTCTTCTTCGGAATGGCTGCGTTGGTACAGGGAGAATCACAAACCTGAGTGGACCAACCATTATGTGCAGCCTACTACTCATTTGAATGCTCCAGGAAATCATGAAAACTTCCTCTACCATGATACTTACAGGTTTAATCATTTTGACAGATGGGGCAATCTTTTGTCTTCTAACCAGTACAACACATATATGGAGCCTCCAGGGCCCCCACCAATACAGCCAGGTTTTCCATCTGCTTTTGCTGCAGGTGAACACAAGGCCACCAACTTCAACAACTTTCAAAGAGCAAGCCTTTATGGGTGTGGTGCTGTGACAGACCTGAGAAATGAGCCAGAGTCTCTGCTAGAGTACCTGAAGGAGAAGGAGTGGCGACTCCAGCCAGATCCTAACCTCAGAGGGCCTACTTTCATGGGAAATTAATTAGAACTCCTCATCTGAAACATTTGTTCTACGGACTATTTTATAATTGTACACCTTGGTGAGCACTATGGTTCCATACGAAGCTTCAAACAGTATGTATATACTATACAGATGTCTCAGCCATTTCCTGAATGAGAGATTCCAAAGAAAGTGGATGAAATATCCTCCATTCAGCCTTTTATTTTGTTGAAATCCAGCTTGATTCATAATCATAGAGCACATTATTCTAGGTTCTAGGATATGCATGTAAAATATGTAGAGTTTAAGTTATCTGGAAAAGGAAATGCTCTCTACAAAAATACTTGATTAGTCAAAACAAGCTTATTATATAGGGTGAGATCAAAATTTTGAAATGTATATTTGGTCCCAGATTTATGGAAGAGAGCATGTTATATCCAAGAGTTACTGCTTAGGAGAGCCAGGTAGACGTTGGTATCATATTGGTGGCAGTAAGAGAATTTTAAGTTATTGGTGTCTGCAACTACGGTTCAGAGGTTCACTCTGGGTTCCCAACATAGATAAGGATTTACTGCCTCATTTTGTTATATCATACTTGTTCTCATCAATAATATTTTATCACATATTTTACCTTTTTAACATTACATTAAATTATATAACGATATTATCAGTAGAAATAGGATGTTGTACACTAAAATGAGATAACAAATCTCCATCCACCCAACATGTGGCCTATAAAGAATATAAATACCCCAACTTCCCATGACAACATATAAAAAGAGAGCAAAGGAACATTTTGTATTAATGTTCCTTTGAATAGCTTTGGGACTCTAAAATGCCAAGAGCGTCGGTTTAGACTCTAAAAATAATGTATTTATCCTTAGATTGATATATGGTGTAATGAGATTTCGAATTTTATATATATATATATATACTTTTATTTGCTCACTTAATAGGTAAAAATCACATTAAAAGAATATGGGTTTTTCAAAAAAAAAAAAAAAGATTAGATGAAGTCCAAAATGTTAAGACATTTCTAATTTATTTTTGTTTTATGAAAACAGTTTGTTTTTAGCTTTTTAGTTTTTTTTTTTTAATTTAGAAATTGAGCCTGTATAATTGTTTTTAAAAATATATTTAAAATTTCCAATTCAGTATTTTGAAAAATAAATTCAAATAACTTGCATTTTAATTTTAAAATTTTATTAAAGAAGGCCCATTCTTTCAGCCCCAATTCTCTTAAGCCTGGTCCAATTATATAACTTCGAAGTCCAAAAATCAAAACCCTTTTCTTTCTTAGGGGAGGAAAAAAAAAAAAACCTGTTCATTTTTCACATTGTTTTTTCCGCAAATGCTAAAATGTAAAAACCAGAAAGAGGAAGAAGGAAAGCACAACTTCACTCAGTTCTCTGAGTTTTGCAAGATGGAATCAGAGACCACTGAAGACGTATCATCAGCCAAAGCAGTTCTCCTTGGAGCTTTAGCTCCTGGTGTCAATGTCCGTACTATCTTTAAGATTCATTCACCCTGTGAAATTGAATATGTTTTGCTTCGTTTTGTGATTTGTAAATTGTCGAATGATTTTGTCACAGGGTTTTGATTTTCTCGTATTTCCAATTTCAGGGTCCTACTTGGATTACTTTAAAGTTGACTTTTTTAATGATGGGACTGTGTCTTGCTGTTATGTTGGGTTTAGCATTCTCTTCCAGTGATTCGCCATTGATGTTTCATGTCATGTTCCTCGTTCTCATCTGTGTCACCCTCTTTTTGCTCCTTAGCTGGTACCTCTCATTCTCAGCTGAAAACCTACAAATTTATTCGTATAAGACTATCTTTGATGTATATGCTGTCCAGTTGATAGTGAAATTGATACTGAAATTGTGATTCCTTTTTCTTTGTTGTTACTCAAATAATGTTGTTGGAATGGTCTGAGGTTTCTGAAAATTGGCAGGGTCATATGAAACATTCTTATGAGAGTTGAATTATTAGTGCATATTTTAGATACAGTTCAAAAAATCTGGTCTATGCTTATTGCATAACACTGGTGGGGATGCAAATGGCACGAAAGAAATAGTTTTTGGAAAATTCATTGACCTCCCTTGAAGTTTGGCTTACTCCTCTTGTTTTAGAAATTACATAAACCTTCATTGAAGTTTATATTGTCATTAAACTTATCGTGATGTTAAGTAACTATTAACATTACACTTACCTTATGTTTTCAGGGGTATTGTGTGTAATATGACGAAACCTCAGGAGAGGCCAATGAAATTTATAACAAAACTTAATCATCACCCTGAACTTGCCACCCAGAACCACCAGAATCAGCACTAGAGCCACTGACCCTCATCATAAGATCTAGCAATCATCACCCATGACTCATCCACCAAAGTCGCTGCATCACAACTCTTGGTGACAAGTTGATGGTAATGGTGAATAGAGTTCTGTGGTAAGTGGATCTGGTGCCTATTTGCAATGGTCCTAGATGATGTGCTGTGTGTGATAGTGGGTTGAGTTATATGGTCAATGGCTCAAATGCAGATTTGTGGTGGTTCTTGGTCAAGCTAAGGATGATGGTTGAGATTGGTGTTAGGTTTCATTGACCCCCCCCCCCCCCCCTAAAGTTTTGCAGTATTAGTCTGATACCCTTGAAAACAAAGGAGGTAAGTGTAATGTTAATGACTAATTAATGTCAGATGTAACTGTAATGACAACATAAACATTAAGGAAGGTCAGTGTAATTTCTTGAATAGGAGACATGTTTAATTAAGCCAAACCTCAAGGGTTCTCATAATTTTTCCCATAGTTTTTAGTAGTCTTAATAGTTATAAGTATAACAGCAGCAACCTTGATGGATTGGTGCTGCTGGTAGTCATGTGTGGACAGTAGATGGAACTTTAGTTTGTAGCATGCTTGGAAAACATATTTATTTCATATTCAATGTAAAGGGAACTAATATATGAAAGAAAAATTTTCATTTCTGCCTCTTGCCGGTCTTCATTGCACTTGTACCCATCTTGTTTGTGATTTTGTCTTACATATAAAGCATTTACCTGAATTTCCATTCTCAATATCTTTCCCTGTGAGTGTTTCTCAACTATATATTAAAAGGTTTAAATAAGATTTTGTTCCATATAGTTTCTACCCTATAGGGTTTTGGTCCCCTCGCCCCCAGTTTCATTTTTTTGATGTCGATCCTTATATTTTCACTCATCTGGGTTTTGGTCCCTAACCAATACCTTAATAAGTGAAAACTATAGAGACTGATCCTTCATGAAAAATAAGGATCATTACTGTTAAGTATTATTAAAGTCCCACAATGGTTAAGTATATGAGTAAAGAACCATTTATAATGACTTGGGCAACCCTCTCCTATGAGCTTGCTTTTGGGGTGAGTTTAGGCCTAGTTATTCTAATTTTAATAAATACATTAATGAGTAGAAACTGTAAAACCAAAATTCTAATGAAGGGAAGATATAGGGATCAATCTTTAACAGTAGGGACCAAAATTCAAATGAGTTACCAATAATGAAGGAAAAATACTACAAGGACTAAAATCTCATTTAAACCTAGTTAAAATTTGTCAATCAACTTATCCTGAAGTCAACGTTGTTAATAATAGGGCTATTGATGGTATTTGTTGATTCTTCGAAATGTTGTTACAGGTCATATTATATGATTGGAATCTTCAATTTCATCCTTTGATGATTTTGCAATTCTGATATTGTTATTATATCTCGCTTCTTATTGTGTATCCCAACATGCACAAGTGGGAATGGTGTAAATCAAGTTTCATGTTATGCTTGCAAATAAAGGCATGCATTGTAATGGATTGGTGATGGCATCATTCATGGAGTTTGCATTAATAATAGCATATTATATTTTTATATGCTTTTCTGTTGTAGAAGTTTTTTTGAAGTTTTAGACCTTGCATTTACTAGCTATAATTCTGATGTGCTAGAGTGAATGCGTTAGCAGACAAAAATTTAATGTATAAGTATATATGAGGTGCCTCCATTCAAGTGAATTCATGAAGTGCATTCTTTTGCATCTAAATTATGAGATACTTTGTCAGTTAGAGTTTGCACTTGCTTTCTCATGCGGTACTAAATACATTTTCCCCTGCAGGTTTCTTGCACAAACTGGCCTAGTATCTGTGGAACATCAAATGCGTGAGATGGGCCTGGTGCAAAATGATCGTCTAGAAGAGACAACCAGAAAGAGCAAATAACTATTTCCTTATAAACATTACAAAAGAAGACATACGATACTTTGAGATTGGGAGGATTTATGTGGATACTTCATTAAAAAATTTACAAGAATGATTTCTGATGAATTCCTTCATAGTGAATGGACAGCAACAAAGTCCTACAGGGTTTCATGAGGAACATACTGGCTCAGGATATTCTCACTGTTAATGACTCTTGGACTCCTTTTCCTTGTGTTTCTCTTTCTTTGGTTCCGTGAAACAGAAACATGAGCAGCAAGGGAACTGCAACAAGAACTTCATATCTTTCGCGATCTGCTGTTATGATCTAATTGGAGGATATATGACATATATAGAGCTCTAGCCTTGTTGTGTTATAGTTAATTCAATTTTTAGACCCATCTCTTTGATGCTAATCCTCTGTTTTGTGATAAGAAGATGCCTAACTTCTTCCTCTTTTACATGGCCACCCGGATGCCTTGTGCTCATGCAAGTGATTGAGATTTTCTTTTCTCTCTTTTGAAAATTAAAATGATGTCTCTTGTCTTGGTAAGCAAAACTAAGGGTAGCTTTTAGATGCTTTTCTGCATGGGATTCTGGCGTGGAAACTCTAGTTAGGTGCCTCGGGTTGTTGATATACAAATTTTGGGGGGCAAGCTAGAAGAGTTGATATCCCTTGTTTGGTATTAAATTATGAGAGCAAGGCAAAGGAAGAGGATGGAAAGGACTGATGGGCCCCATACTTCCCTTTTTATAAGTCTTTTATGTCACCAATTTTATTAGATGAAGAGTAATACAGTAATTAAATATTTATTGACATACATTTTCATCCTCTTGATGAAACTCAGAGGAAGGAAATATATTTCTCTTTCATTGGTAGTATCAAACAAGAGGAGTGACAACTCCTTCATTGTCTCTTTGTTTTTTTGTTTTGTTTTGTTTTGTTTTTTTTTTTGCTAAAACGTACTTTTAATCTCTTAGGCTTTCTACTTTTGTGAAATTCGTCTCATTTTTTTTTTTACGCGATTTTAATTCTTCTAGTTTTTCAATCTTGCAATAAAGATCCATTCGACATATTTCCATCCAAGATTTAACATAAACAGATTATATGCCAAATGTGTTCTAACATGGCAAAAAGTATGAATGACACATGGCACCCAAATAATAGAATAATTATTTAATAATAAAATCATTTTTAAAATCCTTCTTTTAGCAAAAAAAAAAAAAATTTAAAATCCTTCTAAATACATAAGGTTTGAAAAGTAATAAAAAATCGGTATGAAACAATTAGTACACAATTTTAAAAGTGATATTAGTAGTTAAAAGTATTTGTTCTGAAAAACAGAAAAAAGTTAAATTGAAAAATAAATAAGTGAATTCGGTAATTATAGAAATTAATTGATGAAATTTTAATAATTATTGTAATTATAGTAATGAAAAAATTTTGTTTGGAGAAGATAAAAAAATAAGGAAACCAATTTGGAAATGTATTAAAATAATAACAAGTGACGCGTTAAGAATGTGGCGCACTAAGAATGGGACAAGTTGTGGAGAATGACTAATGTTGAGAACTAGAAAGTTACCCGTGCGATGCACGGGTTACACCAATGATTGATGGTAACGTATAAGTATATTTAAAAAATTGTTTGAGGCTCGAGAATTAAAAAGGAATGTCGAATAGTCTAATTTCAAATTTAAACGTCATTTTTAAAAAAAATTATATAAAATAAAAATACGTTGTCACTATAAATAAAATATAAAATGTCCATTGGACCAAAAAATAAAAAAATAGTCCATAAATTTTAAAAAATGTTTACATTATGAAAAACAAAAAGAAATGATCAATACTCTAATTTTAAATATAAAAATTGTTATATAAAAAGTTAGAACATGAATAAATAATAGTGATAATGATTGTTAACTATTAATAAAAAAAAATTTTATGTAGATATTTCAACCACTTATTACATTACTAAAATAATTTTTTCAACAATGTTTTAATTCAATACCTCAACTTTTTTACCTTTTATTGGATTTCAACCTTGTATAATATATAAATATAAAGATAAACTGTTTAAATATTACTTGATTCACCTCTTTTCCCATACAAGTTAATCATTTTTAGAAGATATATTTATTTATTATATTATTTTTAAAATTTATCATTCAAAACAACTGTAATATCTTATTAATTCAAATTTATTTTTCCTTATTTTGTGATAATTTTATAATTTCTAAATAGTGTCTTTCTTGGTCAGTTTCATCTCTTATATTTATATAACTTATTTCAAATAAGTTTCATAATTTATTATTGTTTTAAATAATGTTTTTGCCCACTCAAATCAAATTTTTATTATAAATCCTCAACTTTATAGCACAATTTTATATTTTATATTTGTTATTATTATAATAATATTATTATTAGATTATAAACTAAATTCGTAACTCAAATTTATCTATCATTTTTTTAATATTCTTTTTAAATAATAAATTTTTCACTAAGTTCTAATTTTCAAAATTTTATTATTATTTTAAATTGTGTTTTTTCTATCCAAGTCCATCTCTTATTACGCCTTATAGTAATTTTTTTTTACTATATTTTATCATTATATATTTAATAATTTTATTGAAAAGTGAATTGTCCTACTTAATTTTATTTTTGTTCCTAATCATTATTATCTCAATGCGTCTTGTGAGTTGTGAGTCCGGTAAAGATTTTGCAGCATTTTTTGTGTATTTAAAAAAATAAAAATATGGATAATAAGCACTTGACACCTGTCCTTATACACTAAAAGTTATTGGGTTTTGTGTATACTATTGACGAGGGATTCCAATTTAATATATAGAAGTTGATAACGATTATCCACATATTGAATTGTTGAATCTAGTTGTCTGGTTAGCCTAATTCAATTTTATAAACAATTCACAAAAGTAATATATTTCACAAAGAAATTATCAAAAATACCAAGTAAAAACATTTAGAGCATGTTTGGGAATAGGGGTCTTCGTGGATTGGATTGAATCAATTTTGAGCTAAAAAGTCATTCGATCCAATGATGAAAACAATGTGCGGTTTTGTTTGGATCGATCGGTTTGCTTCCTTGAAAAAAATCCGATCCAATCCGATTCAGTCCAATCAAATGCGGTTTGGATTGGATTAGATAATTCAGTTTTTATCATATTTTATTTTTTTTCTTATGTGAAGTGTCATTTCCACTTATATTTAATAATGGACAAAATATAATTTTCATTTAAGGGAGCTGGTCTAGAGTGTTAAATACCTATTTTAATATATCTCTATACTAGAATAGTAGAACCTTTATTAAAGCCGGCAACCATCTGTATCTTATTAACCATTATTTGATTTGATGAAGACTGAGAAAACTGTTATTGAATTCTTGACAAAATATTGAGAGTTTGAGAAAAAATAGGTATTGATATTTTTTAACACGTTCTTTTATATTAAATATTCTTTATGTCAATTTTTTATATCTACTCTCAGTTATCTTATTTTTTCCTTGAATCAACTACAAATAAATTGTAGCTAATTATATTTCAAATTACTTAATTGATTTCCTATTTTTCATATTTACCTAATCAAGTATATATATGTTATGCATCAAAACTTTTAGCAAAATATAACTTCAAGACATTAACATTTATTCTAAATAATCTCGTATATGTCATTCCAACAAAAATATTAAAGAGAATGAGGGTCATAAAAGTATGAAAAATAATGTTTAAGTATGAGTAATACTATAATTTCAAAAATAATAGTATATGTCTATAGTAGTTCAGTTTGGATTGGATTGGATTAGATGTCACTAGGGGATCCAAAATCCGATCCAATCCAGTGAAAAATTGCGGTTTTTTTCGATTTTCGGTTTTTTTGGTTTTTCGGTTTTTCGGTTCAGTTTGAATCGGTTTGGATCGATTGATGAATACCCCTATTTGGGAATGGCCATTCAGTTTGTTTTTTTTTTTTTTTTTGATTTCAGCTGTTTTGTGAAAATCTATTATGTTTGGCTTACAAGATTATTATTTTTAAAAAGCTTTTTTCTTGAAAAAAAGCTATTTGCAGCTGTTTTACAAATAGCTGGTGAGGAGGACTGTTTTTTCATATTATAATCTGAACGTCCCTATAGCTCACCAAACGCAAACACCGCAAACATGAAACAACATTATTAATGACCATTTTATACCACCCAAATAAAATAGATTATCTTAAAATGACTTTTCAGCAAACATACCCAAACAAAAACAGATTCTGATTATAATCGATTATTGTGATCGATTATTTGAAAACAGATTATCAGCATAATCTTTTTTTTCCAGCTTTCCCAAACGCACTCTAACTATCCCATAATCACAGTGTCCCACAATCCTTTGTCATGAATTCTATTGGTCAATTGTTTAAATATCAAATAATTAATAATGATAGATGATGTTTCTGTACCATCCATAATCAATTAGGTCCCACTTTCAAGGACAGCAAAATTTATCCTATTATTGAGTGGTGTATTTGCCTGGGCCCGACCGCCACACGGCACTCTGGGTGAAAGGACACCTGGGCCCACTGGCGCTAAGGCACTAGTTGTAGTTGGAGGAAGTGCCATGTGGTAGTGTGAGTAGGGATGTTAAAATTACTCATTCTCACATGTAAAGTTTGTGATGGGTTTGGTTCAGATAGCTTAACAGGTACCCGCAGATAAAATAAATGATTTTTTTCTTTGCCCGCTCATTTTAATTTTAATGAGATAGAGTGGATATCAAGACATTCTTACCCGCGGGTCCCAATATATATATCAAATATGTTGTAACTTTTATAAAGAAATGTCATCATACTTTTTGTTTTACCCCCTTGTATAGTCACAACTAGTCATATAACCGGGAAAAAAAAATATATGTTTATGTGGTAAGATTTTTTTTTGTTTTTGAGTTTTTTTTTTTTTTTAAATATCATAATTTAATAGACATTCATGAAGAGTTGTGGATACTCATAGATATTAAGCATGGCAACGAGACTCGAACCCGCCTTGACTTTGACGTGGAAAACCCGTTTTGAATAGAGGAGGGAGCGAGAATGCGGATACAAATACCAGCCCTGCCCCGACCCCAAACTCATCATGTTGTTTACGTAATTATAATAATATCCTCACATATCTATGCAGGGTACTGGATTTGTTTTTATTGAAAGGTTCCATTCTGTATAAAAGAGTACCATTTTTTTTTTAAAAAAATCACCGAACATTTATTGTGCTTTTATTATGGTGTTTTAATGTTATCAATGTTATTTGAAGCATAACAAAGTGTTTCGAAAGCATTAGTTTCTTTTTAATTTGTAGCTGAAATAAAACTAATTTCCAGTTTCTAGTTGATTGTTTTAAAGGTTTTATTTGTTTATTCTTTGGAAGTATAATTTTTAAGTTGTTAATTTCAATCAAACTAAAATAATTTTTAAATTTGGTTATTCATTGATGGGGGCGGGGACCCGCAAGGAAACCCGATCCACGTTGGGGGCGGGGATGAGATCTATTTTCTAACCCTGAAGGAGAACAGGGAGGGGTTGGGGAAGGCAAAACCTGCCCCTGCCCAGCTCCATTGCCAACCCTAATAGATATTCATAAATAACGTTGTGCTATTAATTTTTTCATTTTTTGTTTTTTGTTTTTATCACATGTTTATGACATAATTTTTAAAAAAATAGTAAAGGTAAAGTATTTTCTTAGGTCATTAATTGCTTATCTATTGACACATTTTAGAGTGGATCACAATTTTTAAGTTTAGTAATCAGTTTTAGACCAAACTTAAAATCTACTTTAAATTTTAATTATTATTTCTTTATTGTTTTATTTATGTTATTTGTATGATTATTTATCCATATTGGTAAAACTAATTTTTCTATCATTTAATCCCATTTATTAGTATCCTTTAAATAATAATAATGACTATAAAAATTGTTTTAAACATGTTTGTAAACAATTTTGATGTTTAAAATATGTTTATAAGTTTAATATATCAAATATGAAAAAACTCAAATATTTTGGAAAAGGGTTTATTTACCCTATGTGTTTTTTAAAATAATAGGGTTGATACATATTTTTATAAGTCAGTAATTCATCTTTATTGTTATTAAAAAATGTATGTGATAGTAAGGTTTTATAAAGAAAAAAAATAAAACATCTGAAAGAGATGAAACTAAAAAAAAAAATTTCTTTTATTACATCATTAAAACAATATATATATATATATATATACTCACACACACACTAAGAAAAATATAATAAGTATCAATGTAATGTTTAAGAACATATTTTTAACTTTAAAAAAAAAATATATCTTTCAATAAAAATAATTTGTTTTTTATTTATTTATAAAAAACTGAAAATAGACGAGTGCGAATAGGCTTATAATTAGTTATTTAAGCCTAACTTAAAAGTTATAATAAGTTTCATAAATAATGGTGTGATATCAAATTTTAAAAATATTCACTTTTTGTTTTTGTTTTCATCACAGGTTTATGACATACCTCTTAAAAAATACTGGAGATAAAGTATTGTATTAGGTCATTAATTGCTTTTCTATTGATACATTATAGAGTGGATCACAATTTTTAAGTGTAATAATATTTTTTAGACCAAAAGTAAAATCTATAAACTTTAATGATTATTTATTGTTTTGTTAATTTCATTTGTATGATTATTTATCCATATTCGAAAAACTAATTTTGCTATCATTTAATCCCATTTATTAGTATCTTTTAAATAATAAACGAATATAAAAATTGTCTAAACCATGTTTGTAAACAATTTTGATGTTTAAACATATGTTTATAATTCTAGAAAAAATACATTTAATGTGTTTTTTTTGCCATAATAGGTTATATATATTGTTTTATAAGTCAGTTTTTCATATTTATTGTTATTTTAAAAAATTATGGCAAATAAGTTTTTAATTTATAAAGAAAAACTAAAATATCTGAAATATATAAAAATATTGTTCTATTAAATTATTTAAATACTACATATACAAAAGAAATACAATAAGTATATAGAAATATGAAAATCAATATGTATATTTTACAAAGACATAACTTTTAGAATAAATTGCATCAAAAAAAAAACTTTTAGAATATTTTTTTTTGAAAGGTTTAGAAATATATATTTTTTAAAAAGTGAAAATAGAAGAGTGTGAAGGCGCGGCCCGCTTCGGAACTTCTAAAATCTAAATTGAAAAGTGTGTATTGGAGGGAGCAGGTGGGACCCACATGTTTTGTATATATAGCGATTTCGTAGAGTAACGCCTCACACTCACACTCACACTCACACTCACACTCTCTCTATGACTATGACACTGACAGGCGAGTACTGAGTGAGTCCACTCTCATTCTCATCCCTTAAAACCGTTTCTTCACTTTCTTGTTTGCTTCCTCCTTTTCTCTCCGCACTTTCATGCATGCCACTGTCACCTCTTCCTTTTTTCCATTCATTCATGCGTTTCAGTTTCAACTCAGCACTCTTATTTCCATTTTTCTTTTCTCTCACATTACCAACTCATCGTCATCGTTCTTATCTCTTATACATGTAGAATCAGTAACTTGCCATCAGATTTGGTAGAGGAAGTAGCTTAATTAGCTAGCTAGGTTTTGAATTGATTTGGTTCCTAGTAACCTAATCGTGAATCGTAATTGATGGCTTCCTCTTCCTCAAATGCTAGCGGTGTTGTTAATGGACAGCAATGGGACCCTGAGAAAATGTGTGTGCGTCTGATCTATTTTCCTCTTCTTTTCGGTTTAATCAATGATCAATAATCTTGATTTTGATTTTAGATTTTATTTTTTTGTAGGCTTCAACTATATTTGCATGATTACTTGGTGAAAAGGGGAATGCATGAAACCGCTGAGATTTTCAAGAACGAAGTCCAATTCGACACCGATCCCGAAACTAAAATTGGTATGATCACTATTATCATATGTATATCTTATGTTTTTTAATTATATAATATTCAATCATTTGGATTCAAATAAGCTTTCTTAGGATCAAATTGCATCAACTAAACGTCTTTTTAAGTAAGGTTTTAAATTACGGTTGTGGTCATGGTTGTTTTGCGATCGTGTTGCTGCCAGACGTTGCTGCCAGATATGATCATATTACGGTCGATGTGATTCTCAATTAAGGTCCGATGCGGTTGCGGCAATCGAAATATTGCGACCACATGTGATCCACATTTCGAAACTCTGTTAAGGTTTTACCTTTGATTTTTGATGAATCTTTAAGAGTAAGCCTCGAAGAAACATATATCGAAATATTAGGAAAACTTCGGTTTCCTGAACTTTAATTTTTATTTATTAAAAGAAAATCTTTTATATTGTTACGTCGTGAAAATGCTAATATCTACTGGACGCAGATCTTTTGAACCTTTTCATCTTTTTTATTTTTTTTCGCACACACTGACCTGGGAATATTAATACATTGCATAATGAACTTACAGTATTGATGTACTTAAATTGATTGACTTAGTTTTTATAAGTCGTGCTAGAAATGTATTAATTGATTACTGACGTGAAAACTTTGTGTTCAGCGGTTGACATTCCAGAAGGATTCCTGCATGAATGGTGGACTATTTTCTATGATCAATATGCCGCTTCTACGCAGCTAGGGCCAGAACCCTCTAGTAAGGTGGGAACCAACTAACTAAATGATAAATGTGTTTATATTTTGGGTATAAGTCAAGTCATACATTAACTTATCCACTTATATTTTCAGGTCCCGGAAATGACAGATAATAATGCAAGGAATAGTTGTACCCCTCCCCCTTTGATCCCTCGAGTATCAATGGGTGATCAGAGACCTCAACGATTTCAACACAGCCCCAGATTTAACCCCCAATTACCTTCAACACTGTACTCTAGTTACCTTCAACATCTTGGATATGCGGTTGAAGATGTTGAACCAAGTTTGCGTGATCTATCCATAGCAAACAACATGAAGTTCTTGGCATCGCCAGGGAGTAATTCAAAGTACTGTATGGATGTTTTTTTTTATATTTATTATTTTAATGTGTATCTTGTTTCTGATTTTTTCTGTCACACTCATGCAGTTCCTTTATAAGCGAGTTAGCAGTATCACCTTTCTACTTCACTATAACACACAATAGTTTACACTTTACATAAAGTTCTTCTGATCTATATCTAGCGACAGTGCGAACTACAGCTTTGCTACTTATATATAAAAATTTAAAATGCCAGTTCTGATAAAAAGAAATTCGGTTAAATTGAAGGGAATAAGTTCTTGATATTATTGTTACTGTTAAATTTGTTTTATATAGTAATGGAAACACCCTTCACTATTTCTCTTTATATAATTCCTTTTACTGTTCTCTCTCTCTTGTTTTTTCAGTCATTCCCCGCAAGATGCAGGCAGGCTGGCCCAGAAGCAAGTCTTGAAGGTATGGTACAGTTGATCAACATACAGTAATCATAATCACAAACTTAGTACATATTTGGTTGCACGGTGGGAACAGCCAAAATCACACGTGTGCAAACGTGAGTTTGATCATTTTTAAAGATGGTTGGCTCTTTGGTAGAAAAACAATTTTGCATTCTAGAATCAATTATACCTGAAACAGTTTAAAGTAGCTTCTACTTTTGAATTGAAAAATTGCACTAAGTTTTATATCAAACTTGCTTTTAAAATGAAAACATCAAAACATAAATCACCTCACTTCAAATCAATTATTTTCAAATCAATTCTACAAAATCAATTTCATTCAAAATCGTGTTTGTTAAAGGCTCATCCAAGCAGACACTAGAGATTTAACAAATGTATTTTATTGATATTTCAGGATAGTGGAATTGGCACTCGTGGTGGGAATTATGCACCCAGTCCCAGATACCTTCTGGATCTAGTACATAGAACAAAGCAGCCTTTAGATGGACCTCGTGAAACAAGTTTGTCTTGAACCTATTTTCCTAGCTCTTGCAATTTTTTTCCTTTTGCTTTGACACATAGGATTTGGTTGTTCCTTTTTGTTTTGGTCGTGAGAATGCCTTATTCTCTTCCTTTATACTTTTCTCTTCTCTTCTCATAATGTTTCTTTATTATAAAAAATATGATAAAATTCTTATTGAATTTATACGAAATTTTTTTTTGAAGCTGATTAGTGCATGATATTATGTGTATTGAGATCTTAATGATTAGTTTTCTGTGCAGAAACCAATGAAGCTCTGAATATAGTGCCACTAAATGGATGGGCAGCAAATGTAGGTGACTGAGTATGATTGGGGAAAAATACCCCATTTTTATTCAGTTTTTCTATAAAGTTGCATGAAACTGTACTCCATTTGTTAAGTTCTTAGTTGATATTATCTTATTTATTAACTGGAAATTGACCAAGATCTCCTGGGTCTGCAGAACCCGGTACTAGCTTCACTTTTGCAAGAACCAAGCTTTAGGCAGCAGTGTCAAGTGTTGAAAACACAAAATCGGGAAGCATTTCCTGCTCAAGTACTTGCTGGTGGTACCCCTATAAGTCTGAGTCAACAACTGACGAGTCCCAAGACAAGATTAAGTAATAAGGATAGACAGGTTTGTGTATTCGTTTCCCATTGGATGATATTCTGGAAGACATATTTTTCTTACGGAGAATGGTAGCCAATACTCTTCGGGCATTGGTTAAGAAATCAAAATAAGAAAGCTCGCATGGGAAAATGATATATTTAATATATTGAAAAGTATTATACTTAGTGTCTGTTTGCTTTGTTTTTAGTTTCCTGTTTTCATTTTCTATTTACTGAAATAATTATAAAACCGTCACCTTGTTTTTATTCTGTTTCCTGTTTCTAAAGATTTTTGTTTCCAGTGTTTCCTGTACAAATCTTTGAAAACATGAAACAAAATGAAAATAAGATGGCAATTTTGTAATTATTTCTGAAAATAGGAAACTGAAAACAAAGCGAATGGGCCCTTATTTTTTCAATACAAAGTTTCCCTTTATGATTTCCTTAATCAATACCCTTAGGGCATTCGTTAGCAATACCTTTTTCTTATTTGGTTTTCAAAAAAGCTTAAATTCTGATTTAGTGTCCGGTAAATCTGGTAACAAAATGAAGTATTGCAAGGAGAGCATAGTTCACTATCTTTTCTATTCGATAGTAAAGATCGGTTGCCAAATTTGAACACATATAGGATTCAAAAGTTATAAATACAAGGGAAGTCGACATGTTGAATTAACAAACAAGGGGAGAAGACTATGAGATTTCTTTTGAGGCACTTTTAGGAGTTTTAATCAAGAGTTTTGTTACATGAACATCAAATTTAGGATATCATATGCGACATCTAAAATATTTATATCTATCTTTTACTTATTTTTTTTTTTATCATTTTTGTATATACATTTTAAAAATATATAAAAAAAAATGGACACCGTATTGATGTCCCTATTTTTTTTATGTTCAAGAATCATTATTGTTTACTCAAAACAAAGTATGCTCACAGGATGTCAACTCTATATGAAAGGAAGTCAAAGTAGATGAAGATGACTGCAAGTCTGTGTTTGATCTTCATTACCTGTCGCCGTGAAAATAATTAAAGCACGCAAAAATTGAAATGGGAGAATAATATTGTTTCTTAGAATAAACCATTGTTTGTCAATATGAATTGAAGCTAATGATGAATCCTTTCATCCTATTCAAACTTATATATACTTGCTGATGGTTAAAATTATCTAAAACATTTCAAAGGAATCTATTTTTAATGTTATTGCATATTTCCTTCTTAACAAACTAATTTCATGATGACACAGATGATGGACCTAATGATTAGAAATGCAGAACATCAAAACCAGCAGGATCATCAGCAACTACAGATGCAGTCCCAGAATGTTGAGGTGTGGTATTCAATATTTTAAATTTCAAAATCGTTGCACTTTACCTTTTTGGTGATAGAAAATAAATTCTTGTGCATATATTTCTGAACTAAGTTTGTACCTATTCTCAATCAGATGAGCAGAAAGAGAATGAAAACAGTATCCTTACGACCTGGAGAAAGTTCCCTGGTAGGTTGTCACAAACCTTAAAGAAAATCCTGGAAGTCTTCTCATTCCTACCTACAATGGTTTTGCTTGAAGCCAGTACCATTGTTGACAATTCAATTTTTTTATTAATGTCAGTTGGATTCCTATCTTATAATTTTTGTTCTTACCATGGAATACAAACAATAGGACTGTATGAGTACAACAAATGGAAAACCTGTGGATGAAAGTGTGGAGTCTTTCCTGTCTTTTGAAAATGAACATGTTGATCATGGAATTGTGCCTTTCAGCAATCTGAAACGTATTTCAACTGCATACAGTAGAAATGAAAGTAAAGGTAATATATCCATGGATGCATGATAAGAATATACTATCTTGAATTCTTAATCCACTATGTTCACTAAACCAGTTGATATTATTTATCATAATCTAGTTCTGATTTATCGACACGCCAGATAGTGATGTGAGGCCTTAGAAAGGTGTTTTTTAGAGAAAAAAAAGTTTAGTATCATTTTTAAATTTTCTAGCAACGAAAACTTTTGGCATAGTTCCATAGGAATTTATGCAGTTAAGAGTGCCAAAAACCTCTATGCAGGGTTGAAATTAATTATGGTAACTTGTTACTTTGATTCGATATGTTTCTGTTTTTTAATATGCCATAAAGCTGCTAGTTACATATGCAAATTCTTTGTTCATCACACACACATTCTCCGTTTTGATCTCTCTCTCTCTCTCTTTTTTTTTTTACTCTTTGAGCTTCTTAGCGTGCATAGTGTACATATATGCAAGTAAAGGTTGAAAATATCAAAACTAATGCTATATTATTCTGTGACTGAATATCTGCTTCTTCTTCTTGAGATTTGAGAATATAAATTCTTGACAAAGAAACACTGGGAGAAAGAAATGTTGGTAAAGCTCATTTCTTTCATTCAGTACTTATTTGATGATAAATTTCTGCATGTTGACTCCGAGTCCTTCTGAAAGTTTTAGAAAGAAACAATTTGTGAAAGAAATGTAATCACATAGAAGATTTATATAAGCAATGCCAATATCTTGGGTTCCTAAGAGACAATATACAACAATTTGGTTGATCCTTAAGAAGTCAATATTATAGTACTTGAGCTTTATGAAAAGGTTGTCTCAAAGATTTTGCTGCATCCTGTGAATGTTAGTATCTTAGGTTCCACTACTCTGAGTCTGAGATACTTTGATTACGATGCTACACTGTTAATATTGATAGAATCTACCGACTAGATAGAGATGAAACCTCAGCATTGAAATTGAAATAGAATTAAGTATAATATAATGAATTCAAAAAGGTGAAAAGGTAATTCTGGCAATTGTATTGATTAAATATTTATTCTAATTTCTAAAACAAGAACTTCCTGCTATTTGGCAGGTTTTTCATTCAATGAGATTGGTTGCCTTCACTCAAGCAAAAGCAAGGTTTTGTCCACCCATTTTTCTTCGGCTGGAAATATTTTGGCAAGTGCTGGACATGATAAGAAGGTGATTCGATGTGATTAGTTTTCAAAGTAGTTTATCCATTCTGAATCATTGCCAAGGTGTTCTCCTTGTGTTCAGAACTTGTTGTTGTCTATGATGACAGGTTTTCATTTGGGACCTGGAAACGTCGGACCATGTTACTACCGCAGAGGCGCATTCACTTCTCATCACAGATGTTCGGTTCAGACCAGGTTCAACTATATTTGCAACATCTTCCTTCGATAGATCTGTAAGACTATGGGATGCAGCCAGAGTAAGCAATTACTTGTCACTTTCTTATTATGTGTATTGCATCACTTCCGTGTCATTTATAATAGGGATCATCTCCATCCTACCCTATGCTCCCTTTTACTTCTTTCCTGTTTTTATTTTCATTAACTTTCTCCTTCCTTTGTATTTTGAGATCAATTTATTGTTGGACTATTTAATTTGTGTTTTGTGTTTCATATAGCCAACCAGATCGTTGATCAAATTTCATGGGCATGCTGAACAAGTAATGTCATTGGATTTCCACCCAAGAAAGGTGGACCTTCTATGCTCGTGTGATAGCAATGTAATCCGGCTGTGGAGTGTCAATCAAGGTTCATGCATGCAAATCACTAAGGTCAGTTTTACACGCACCTTTTGCTTATGAAAGGTAGTATTTGCAGTGTGTTCAATTGTCTTGGTCAGTGCTAAATCATGGTGTTGGATTTTGTCCAAGAAGTTGAGCTTCGCCAAACTACATAGTGAATATTTTCATTAATAAATGATCTTAATTAATTCTTTTTGCTTTAACATTATTGTTTTTTCATAGCAACAATTAAATGATTGACTTTATGTGTTCGTGATATAAAAACATGCTACTGGACTGCATACATTATAGAACATTGTGATATTCTTTTATCTAGAATTGAAGTACTCATTCATAGAATCATGTGTTTCAAGAATTGCTATAAAAAACACGAAGCCAATTATCAAATAACAATAATAATGTATTGCAGGGAGGTAGTAAACAAGTCAGATTTCAGCCTCGTGTGGGGAAGTTTTTGGCTACTGCTACAGGGAATAATATCAACATAGTTGATGTTGAGACTAATAGCCTTATGTGCCATCTAAAGGTAAAGCTTCAAGGTTAACTCATGCCTACAAAATATAACTCTTACTTTCACTTAGAATTGCTTAAATATTGGGTTTTGCAACATATATCATGATTGGATTTCATTTCCTTCTAGGGACATGTTAAAGATGTTCTCTCCATTTGTTGGGATAGAAATGGAGACTATATTGCCTCCGTTAGTGAAGATAGTGCTCGCATCTGGTCTATCGTGTCAGATAGAGAATGCATAAATGAATTACATTCAAATGGAAACACGTTTCAATCGTGCATATTTCATCCAGCATATCATAACCTCTTAGTTATTGGTGGCTATCAGGTAAACTCTGCATCCAGTGTGAGATTGATTTTCTTGCTGGTACCCCCTTCTGTATATTCCTAATAAAGTTACGATGGCTGCACCTTTTCCTTGAGTTTTTTTTTTCTTTCTTTCTCGTTTTTAAGTAATATGGGATAAGAGACCAAGTACATCACTAACTTCCTGGATGAATACATTTATTACACATAAGATAATTTTCAAGACTGTATCTACTCTTGATTTGATAGAATGTATAAAGATCTCAATCCATTAAATAATCTAATGATAAATACACTCTTATTTACTATAGATACACACACTCTTTAAAGGAGTGTTTTCATATAACTTAATTCCTTTGAAACTACAAAATAATTTATGCTTTAGTATTTCACATAGGTAGTTATAGATCCATATGGCCTCTATGTTACATTTCTAGACAAGAACCTAGCACTACTTGTTCTGTTAACAAACTCTTTCACATAGTATAAACTCAATAATAGTCAATACCTTCTAACGAGACAAATTTGTCTAAATTTTGTTGCAGTCTCTGGAATTATGGAGTCCAACCGAGGGCAATAAAACGTGGGCCGTTCCAGCACACAACGGATTAATTGCTGGACTAGCAGATTCACCCGAAAATGAATTGATTGCCTCAGCTAGCCATGATCATTGTGTGAAACTATGGAAATGAGGATTTGAGTGCATTTTTTTGTGCCGAGGTGTAAATTTTTGGGGGCTTTTGTATCACAAGATTTCCTTTCCTGTTACATTTTGTTGGGATTGATTAGATATTACTACTATATAGCTAAAGATATAACATTTCATACAATCTTTTAGAGAAAAAAAGGTACAATACCTATGTAATTGTCTACAATGTGCTGCAGCCTGAGCCGACCTTCTATAATGCACAAAGTTTAGACACTTATGTGGGTTCGATTCCCATTATGAAAGTGGAAATTACATTAAACTGCATTACTGCACATGGATGCGGTTCCAAATTTCCAATAGCTCTAGTTTTTCATAGGGCTTTGAGTATCATATGTAGACTCCATTTGACATGGATAGATTTTCAAATTAAAATACGAACAACACTATTTGAGACACTTATGACGGATAAGAGAAAACAGAAACCATGGGAGAGAAAAATACGTAAGAGAGAGAAATGACTGAAATTTATTTCATCCAAGTGTTCGTATAAACTTACGAAAACTTTAGCATTTTCCTTAAAATAAAGTTTGGCTAACGCTTATAACTTTAATAGCCTCCAAAATTAGTACAACAATAATAGTGTCTTGAAATTCCATCATTTTCCATAATTCTTCCATTGGGATCCCACACTCCTCTGCAACCTCATGGAACCGCTTCATTTTCTGCACAGCAAGTCAGCAACAACCATTGCTCTAGCATTGTTGAGCGCATTATTACTCCCTTATATTTGATTTTTATAAATTTGATCCCTTAAGTTTTAAATTGTCAACTAATGTGGTCTTTGGTAATAAAATGAAGAAATATCATTAATAATGCGGATGTTACTCTAATATTGTAGCTATGATGTGGCATCACTAATTAGTGACACATTGTTTTTGTCAAAAAAAAAAAAAAAAATTAGTGACACATTGTTGCTTCTTTTATTGGTAGTATGAAGTGCGACCATTTACGGTTTAAAACATTAGAGACCATAATGACAAAAATAATAGATAAAGAACAATTTGAAGAAGAAAAAGAAAAGTAAGAAACTAAACTGCTTAATTATTGAGTTGGTCCCTGAACTATTTAGGAATTTCAATTAAGTCTTTAAACTAAATAATTTCTAATTAGATATCTGGACTTATATAAAATTTTCAATTGGGTCCCCAAACTAAAAAGTTTCTAATTGAGTCCCCGAACTTATATTAAATTTTCAATTGGGTCCCTAAAGTAAAAAGGTGAGTATATAAAATAGAAAATAATAAAATGATAGATGATAAAATTTAGGGAAAAAGTTGTTTGACATAATAAAATGACAAAAGATGAATATGAGAGAAAAAACTCACTATCTAAAATAAAAATAAAAATAAAATAATTGTTTAGCATAATAATTAAATAAAAAATAGAAAAATTTGAGAGACAAAATTTAGATCTTGAAATGATAATAACAAAATAATGAAATATGAAACTGTGTCAGAAAACCCATTTTTTATAAAAAAAATATTAAGAGATTAAACCGATAAACCTCAATTAAAAAATATAATATAGTAATATATTAATAAAGGATATTTTGAAGATTAAAAAATAATGTTTCAAATAAAAATAAAATAGTAAAATATGAAACTTAGCAGAAAATATCATTATTTAAAATAATTTTTATTCTAATATTATAACAAGAGATGAAACTGAGTAAATAAAAATCAATATTTAAAAAATAAAAAAAATATAATTTAACAACAAAGTTATTGTTTGAAATAATAAATAAAATAAAGAATCTAGTTAATTTATTTTATTTTATCTATTTGATTGTCAATTTTAGTTTGAGTTATTTAGTTTATTTTATTATTTATTATGTTATTTTATATTTTTTACGAACCAATATTATTTTATATTTTAATTGAGATTTTTCTTAAATTATTTTAATATCTCATAAATAATAATTTTTTATTTTTATGTCTATTGTTATTATTTTCATGTCATTTCAAATATTAAATATTTGACTCAGTTTAATATCTTAATATTTTGTTATAAAACATGAATTTTCTAGTACAATTTCATATTTCATTATTATCATTTCAAGAATTAAATTTTGTCTCTCAAATTTATTTATTTATTATTTAATTATTAGGTTAAACAATATTTTTTCTCACTAAGTTTTATATTTTTTTAATTATTATTTTAAATAGTGAGTTTTTTTTATCTCATTTTCATCTTTTGTCATTTTATTATTATGTCAAACAATATTAATATTTTTTTAATTTCATCATCTATTATTTTATTATTTTTTATTTTATATATTCACCTTTTTGCTTTAAGTACCTAATTGAAAATTTTATGTAAGTTTAAGGACTGTATTAGAAATTTTTTAGTTTAGGGACCCAATTGAAAATTTTATATAAGTTCTGAGACCTAATTAGAAACTTTATAAATTTAGGGACCTAATTAAAAATTACTAAATAGTTTATGGACCAACTCAATAATTAAACCAAACTAAAATTTTTATTTTACTTTATATATATATATATATATATATATGAAATCTTTTGATTTGATCTAGATGTTATAGAATCTCAACACCAAAAAAAAAAAAAAAAAAAACACTGGCAGGTAAAGTGGGTTTGCTCTTCGGGTCATTTCTATATGGGCTCGTCAGGCCCAATTATTTTATACAGGAAACCAGTCACAACCTCGCTGGTAATTCCAAAACCCTAACTTCTCTTACCTTTCGAGCTTAGCTGCCTAGACGCGAACACACAGATCAAAAGATGAAGGTTTTCATCCGAACCCTAATTTTCACAGTGCTTTGTTTTCTTCTTTTGCTTGTTTTTGTGACTAATCATGTGCATCAATTTTTTATTTTTTTTATTTTTTTGCAGTTCAACATTGCAAATCCCACCACTGGATGCCAGAAGAAGCTGGAGATCGATGACGACCAGAAGCTGTAATCTCTTCACTACTTTAACTTCTCAGTTTGTGTTTCCATTGCTTGTGTTCATTGGAAGATATAAATGGAAAATTTGGGAATTTTATTTATGTTTCCCTATGTAATGTAAATTCCAGCAATATTCTTGATTAAAATGTTGAACTTTATTGTATAGTGTGATTTTAATTTATATGTTATTTAGTCTAATTTACCTGACATGTTATATTCATTGATTTTACTGTGCTAGAATTGTGATTACAATGTCTTGTTGCATTTCTATGCAAGGCACAATAAGGAATGGGATTAGAATTTGTGTTTTTCGATTTTATAATTGGTTTTCTGACGTGTATTTTTGTATTATATACTACTTTAAATTGCAGCCGAGCATTCTGGGACAAGAGGATCTCCCCCGAGGTTCTTGGTGATGCTTTGGGTGAGGTATGGTCTGTAGGTGGAATGAGAACCTTCAATGTTCCTGAAATTTTTTGAGGAACTCTGATGAAGTTAATTGACCTTTTCACTATTACAATTCTGCTGCCAACAGGAATTCAAAGGCTACGTCTTCAAAATCACAGGAGGTTGTGACAAACAAGGATTTCCAATGAATCAGGGAGTGTTGACTCCTGGCCGTGTTCGTCTCTTGCTCCACCGAGGTTGGGCTACTCTAAATTCTTTTTGATTTGGTTGATTATAGAAAGATTATAATTGCATTTGGTGTGGGCTGCACATGTGCATGGCATTCATCCAAATCACATGTTCTGCTTTGTATGTGATCTTGAATATTTTTGTGAAGGATTATTCTGTGTCATTTTTTGGCCCCTTTGTTTAACAACTCATGTTCTAAGATTCTTTTTTGTGCAGTGTAATATCTGTTTCTGGAGTACTATTATCTCTTTATAGTAGGAGTCAGGGACTCATGGTTCTCTTAACCAATCCTGGTTCCAGCTGTAGTGCTAAGTTTCATTTCATTGCTTACTTGAGCAGGAACTCTTGTTTCCGTGGATATGGAAGACGCAATGGAGAGCGTAGGAGGAAGTCTGTTCGTGGGTGCATTGTCAGCCCAGATCTCTCTGTTCTGGACTTGGTGATTGTGAAGAAGGGTGACAATGATTTACCAGGCCTGACAGACATTGAAAAGCCAAGAATGAGGGGCCCAAAGAAAGCATCCAAAATCCGTAAGCTGTTCAACCTGTCGAAGGAAGATGACGTGAGGAAGTATGTCAACACATATCGTCGAACATTTACAACCAAAGCTGGTAAAGTTTCGTGTCTCTGTAAATGTTCGTTTTGTTTAGCTTTGTCCTGTCAGTAAGAGAATACGTGTGGGAAGAAGGAATTTGGTAAATGAAAAATAGTGTAATGAATACAACCTAATCAACTTGTTATCTTTTCTCGTCTCTGCTGGCTGCTGCCTACTTAGGTAGGATTTGTCAAATTCAATGACAACCACCATTTCACATCTCAATTGTGTAGTTATAAGAATTTATCTCATTCAATGTGATGGTTTCAAGTCCGAGTAACATATGTTTGCTTGCAGGGAAAAAGGTGAGCAAAGTTCCAAAGATACAACGACTGGTCACTCCCCTGACACTACAAAGAAAGCGGGCAAGGATTGCAGATAAGAAGAAGAGAATTGCCAAAGCAAAAGCAGATGCAGCAGAGTACCAGAAACTTCTTGCCTCCAGGTTGAAGGAGCAGAGAGAACGCCGCAGCGAGAGTTTGGCTAAGAGGAGATCAAGGCTTTCCAGTGCTGCTAAACAACCCGCCACAGCTTAGGCTGCTTTTTGATATGGCGAAGTTTAATCTTCGCCCTAGTTTTTGCTAGTGTTATTTTATGATGATGCCTGTGAAATGGTGCTTTGCCGTTCAAATGCATTGTGTTTTTTTTTTTTAAGTAGTTCTTTAGGTTGTCTTCTGCGTTTTTTTTCTTCACATTATGATCTAAATCGTACTTTAACACTATTTAAATCTTACTTGGCAGTTAAACGAAGACAATTATATTGAGTACAAAGTCTATTTGTGAATCAATAGGAAACCTGCAGTCATCGCGGAAGACTCATCTGGGAAGTTATAGTGTAGTGGAATTGTTTTTAAGTGCTTGTATGGGAGTTGGTTAGAGGATCTTAAGACAATTATATTTAGTACAAAGTCTATTTGTGAATCAATAGGAAACAATCAAACAATAGTATTCCGTTTGATTAAGTTTTCTTTTCTTTTCTTCTTTTTTTTAATGAAAATGTTATAGAATTATTTTTAAAATTTTTTTTTTTGACTATTTCGGTAATTTTCTGAATAATAAATCAAAATCTAAAAAATAAAATAAGATGGTAGATTTTCTTGAAAAGTTATAATGAGTAGCTTTTAGGAAAAATAGATACGATAAACGAGTGGCAACTGAAACATGAACGCCAAAGGTGTTTTGTTTTTGTAAAAGGTGTTTTTTTTTTTCTCTCTCTCCTTTTTGACAAGGTAACTACTTCATTTCATTCATAATCAAAGGAGCAATACATATAAGAATATCAAAGAAACAATAAGAACTAGCATGCCCGTGGCCACCTTTGTTAGGCTATGGGCAACCATATTAGTTAACCTTCTAGAGAACTCAATATGAGAGTTTTGCAAATGAGACAATAGTAAAGTTTTACAAAAAAAGAAACAGTGGAACCAAACTCAGTAATATCACTAGCAACAAAATGTATATTATCCACTACTAACTTGGAGTCAAGTCAAACTCGAAAATAATCTTGTCATAACCAAGCTTAATCATCCAGTTAATAACAAAATAGAGACCAGTCACTTCACCCACATGGACATCCAAGAGAGGTTGGATTGGAACCAATGAGTTTTTGCACCCAAATAGCAAAATGTGTTTTTGTTAAATGCCCTTCAACACTAATATTTATATTATATAAGTTTTATCAAAAATATATTTTTATATAAAATTAAATTATTTTTTTAAGTGCATCAATAATCCAAATATCGGTATTTTTAAGGGAAGGAGTTCTGCCTTTAGGCAAAAATGTCAAAGTAGAGATACATTTTTTCAATTTGTGGCATGCGACTCCGATAATGATGCAGAATTAGTTTTGTAATGGCAATTGAGTGAGATGCAATCTGTCTCTGATATTACAGGCAGGGATTTTTCCCCGCAGGAATAGGAACTAGGAAGAAATTTTTCCTAAAGACAATTTGATGACGAGAATAGGGACCATAATTGCTGCCCATCAAATTGATGAATACAAAATATTTTTGGTATTTGACCAGTATCCCCACAACAAAGCTATAAGATTAACCCTCAAGTCAATTATAGTAATTAGGTAAAGTATGTATTTCCCAATGTGACGACACTAAGAATCAAACCCTTGATCTTTTAAACAAAGTTCGCTTGGAGATACAATCTAGCAATCAACCAATTTTGAATGGATATACAAAATGACTGTACATATTTATAAGTAGCTTTATAGAGATATTTTAATAGTTTGTTTAGTCAACAGATTATTCAAATATTTAAAATATAATTATTTTAAATTAAAGTCGTGTTGAAAAATTATTTATTTGAGATGGACATAAAATATTCTGCAAAATCAATTTTAGACAAAAACAACACTTTGAAGTCAACCTTCGAACACGAGACATTGAAGCATGAAATTTTTTTACATAAATATAATGCACTTGAAGTTAGAGATATTAGTCCATTACAGTATTAATTAAAAAAGTAATTATTATAATATTTAATAAATAAATATTTCTTTTAATCATCTTAACTGATGCTATTATTATTCTATTGTATTTGGATGCACCATATAACCGTATTGATGTAAGAATTTCTTTTAGTTTTTATTTGTTGTAACATCCGAGGAGTGAAAAAAAAAGGAGATAGAGGAAGAAGGTAATAAAGTGTTTCATCTATAATTACACTCATCTTTTTTTAGTTGTATAAAGGATATTTTTCAGCCGATAGTTTTAGAGATTAATTCCTTTAGAGACGTAGAGATTATCGAAGTGAGTTTTGTATCTCCTAATAAAGTTTTTTCCATACACACAACATGAATCAAATCTCTGACATTATAATTAAGGAATTCATTTGTCTATCAACTGTGTCAGGTCTTGTTAGTTATAATGACATTCTTTTAGTTAAACTAATTTGTTTCCCTCAAGGGATATTTAATATTTTCACACACACATTAAAAAAATATGATGCCATAAAGATAAATGAAATCGTATATCATTGTTGAAACAGGCAAAATAATAATTCTTTTATTTATTATTGACTTATTTAATTTAATTAAACTGAACATTAAATTCTCATTTCAATAATATTAATTATTTCATATAAAAATTAACATATTACATAGACATTATAAATAGGTGTGTCCATTATATTTTTTATTTACTAATTTTCTATTAAATTAATTAATTTAAACTATTAGCTTAAAATAACTCAAATTATTTGATAAACTTTAATAAATTTAAAAAAAAAAACAAAACCAATAAACACTTTTAAAATAAACACATAAAACTGAAAAGATAACTTTGTCATTATATTGAATTAAAATTGATTGGGATAAAGAAAATTAGTTATTTTGATGTATTGTCATGATAAAATAGGTCTTTTCATCTTTTAAATTTGTGTTTTTTCCATTTCTTATCTTAACCTTTTTTTATTTCGTATCCATTCTCTAAGTTCTCAATGTTAGATAAAATTTTCCTAAATATTTGTTCTAAGAAAACTCCATTAATTAGCATCATACGTGGTAGTCAAAAAAACATAAATGGCGTATGAGATGTATGAAATTGATGTGTTGGTAGTACGCATTATGTAGAAAGTGATTAAAAGAAGAAAAGGATCAAGAATGATCCAAGAACAGTGACCTAACTTGGTCACAGTGAAGAAATGATGAACAAACTTGCAGAGCAAGTTACCGAAAACCGAGAGAGATTGAGAGAGAATTGAACGACTAAAATGAGTGAATGATAGTTGAATTTATTCATCTGAGTAGGAATTTCATTGCCATTAGGAAGCCTTACTCTAATTGGTTTAATTCTATGGAAATAAGAATAAAGGGAAAGATCATGGCAAATGTGGCCAGTGGCACCACTGTCTAGTATCCAAGAAGAAGAAAGTAAGGGAATGGATATACCTGAATTGTGTGTATGAGCATGTGATGTAGAAGACATTACATTGCTGATCTGGTTTACTGATGATGAAGGGGCTTGAGACTGTTGGAGCAAGCTTATCAAGCCTTGATACTGCTCTGGAGTAAAAGCAAAACCTGAACCTGGCTTATCTTCTTTCTGGATTGTGCCATATTGGTCACCTTCTGAGTCTACAATCTAAGTAGCCACTGAATTCACTTTGGCCTGATTTCGAAAGGGAAAATTAGGAGGAAAGCCATGTTTCTTGTAACATGTATCTACATTATGGCCTGATTTGCCACAATAAGTGCAAACTTTGCCACTATTGGAACCTCTCCCTCCAGAATTCTTGTTGAAATTTCCAGAACCTCTACCATTACCACGGCCATAGCCATATCCATTCTCTCTTCCTACTACTGCTATCAATTTTGGTTCAGTCTCATCACACACTATATGTCTTCCTTGTTGGACTATCATTGAGAAAACCTCATCAAGATCAGGAAGGGGCTTCATCAACATAATCTGGGATTTGACTGAAGCATAGGGTTCATTCAACCCTTTTAAGAACCTGATAACACGATCTTGTGTTTGATACTCCTCAAGTTTTGTAAGAGCATCACAACTACATTTCACTTCACACTTGCATTCAGGTAGAGGCCTGTAACTATCAATTTCATCCCAAAGAATCTTTAACTCTGTAAGAAAATCAGTCACAGTTAAATCACCTTACTTAAGAGCTATTATGGAATCTTCAATGTCTGAAATGCGAAAAAGATCTCCCTGAGAGAATCTCTTGAGTAGTTTCCAAATATTACATGCAACATCATTGTAAAGAATGTCTTTGCAATTGGCTCAGAAACAGATGCAATTATCCATCTAACAACCAAGTTATTTGCTCTACGCCAAGTTGAAAACATAAAATCAGATTTCGAGGGAACATGAATTGTACCATCTATGAACCCTATCTTGTTCTTCATGATCAAGCTCAATTCCATGGATCGCGCCCATTGATGATAGTTCTGCCTTATGAGAACTGCAGAAACAAGAACAATTGCTGGATTCTCTGATGGATGAACATAGTAAGGTGAAGACTCATCTATCACATTCCTCGAGCCTCCATTTCCACTTGTAGAAGAAGATACGTTTGCTTTAGCCATGATCTAAGCACCAATGTAGCAGAGCTCTGACGAATTAGAGCTCTGATACCATGTAAAAAGTGATCAAAAGAAGAAAAGGATCAAGAATGATCCAAGAACAGTGACCTAACTTGGTCACAGTGAAGAACTGATGAACAAACTTGCAAAGCTAGTTACTGAAAACTCAGAGATTGAGAGAGAATTGAACGACTGAAATGAATGAATGATAGCTGAATTCATTCATCTGAGTTAGTGAATGTACAAGAGCTGCTATTTATACATTGGGTTAGGAGCTAACTGAAAACTAACATAGGCTAACTTCGTAACAGAATTGCCAACTGTCTATGTCAGTTGGTTTACTAACTAACTGCAAGTAATTACAAGTAATTACAATTAAATTATATCAATTAACACGTTATAATTTTTTGATACCATCTTGTTTATCAATCCATCGTTCAACTTCATTTTTTAAAAACCCAAAAAATTCTTCTTGACAATGAATTTCTATTCAACTTTAACATAACCACTCCCTCATCTCCATTTCCTCTCTGCAAATCTTCATTTTAAACCAACAAATTACACAAACTAAATCTATTACCTCCTCAAAAGGTAGTAGGTATATTATTTTGGGTTAATCAAAATTTGATCCTTCTACACAAGAGCTTTTGTGGGGTTGATATAAGATTGCTTTTCCCCCTAAAATGTTGATTAGAAGCGACATCAATACTAAATATTTATATACTGGTTTTGGATATATGATGGTGAGGGACGAAAATGGTGGTAAAAGTGTTGGAGATGATGTAGGAAGATACTTTGGGGATTAAGGAGGAAGCAAGTAGATTATCTCCATATCAGAGGACATGCTCATCAATAACCAGAAATTTAAATAAAAAATATGAACATATTATTATAATCAAATAGTTAATAAACCATGATGATTTTTGTCTAAACTAAAAAAGGGAAGCAAAAGTTTGCCTTTAATGATAGTGGCAAAGGAAAAGGGGCTGCAAGCACGGCAACAAAAATGTATTTTAGCTACCGAGTTTTGCAACCACACTTAATCGGTTGCTAAATATGAAAAATTGGTTGCTAAATATGGAAAATTGATTGCTAAATAGGCTGCTAAATGGTTTAGCGATCGATTTATCGACCACTGTACGGTTTAGCGGCTAGGTAATTAGCGACCACAAAATTCAGTCGCAAAAAATGAAAATTTGGTCGATACAATATTTTGCAACCAAATTTCCATACTTAGTGACTGAATTTTGTGGTCGCTAAACTTTTTTTTTTTGTAGTGAAGTTGATAGGGGAAAAAACCCTTCTAACCATGCATGTGAACCATCCACCATTGTTGACATCTCCAAGCCACTAATATTGACCTTAAGCACCCTAACCATTAGTTACCTATCCTAGCCATTAATTACCCAACCATAAAATTTGACAAACTTCCAATTTTCAAGTTGTATTCCCATTGTATGAAGGCCTCTTGGATTAGTATAAATAGGGTCATTGTATCCATATATTTGCATCTTGAAGTTTATGATATATTGAGTTTCTCATTGTGAGAGTTAGAGAGTGGATTCTCTCTTTGTTTCTGAGCTAGAAGTAGTGTAGTTCATAGTGTCATAATGGGTGTGTGTGATTCGTCAGTGGTGGGCGTGGTGGCACCGCAACGAGGGGTGTGGATCATGGCAAAGGTGCGTGCATGGGTTGTGATATGGAATTACACGATGGTTTGCGATCGTGCATAGCACAATGATGAGGCTTGTTTTGAGGGGTGGTGGTAGCAGCAGGTGTATAACAAGGATGGTGGCGGGTTGGCCTTGAATAAAGGTTTGAGTTGGTAAAGAATAGATGAAGATGGATGGATGAAAAAGAAGATGATACCATTTTCATTTCATATTTTAAATTTTTTTTTTCTAATTTGTCCTAAACCATAAACAACTTGGAATGTCAACACACTAATTTACCTTCTCTGTCACACGTTATATGTGTTAATTGACTGCCATATACGACACTAATTAATGGAGTTATTACGATAGTAACGTTTAAGACCAATTTATCTACAGTTTAAACTGAATATGAAAAAAAATATTAGGAGATAAAGTTGAAAAGCGCGTGAGCGTCGAAGACCAAAAAACTTGTTTTATATCAATTTTATATTATCAATAAATTATATATTATTAAATGTATAATTATTTTAAAAGTTGGCCAATGTTATGATGGTCTAAAATTTATTGATAATATAAAAAATTGATATTCATCATGTATTACAATTAAATTTTAATAATAATATTAATAAATAATTCTAACAAAAAAAGGTTGAACAAATGTCACAAGTGGTGTGGTGGAATGAAGGAAACATGAATGCTATCAACATATTTTCTAACATTTTTTTGCTATACTCTTTTTTATTGATTAAAATTCAGATGAGACTCACTGTTTTGGAAATAAGTTCCACTAATTCATAAGTTCCACTTGAAGTATACAAAACACACATGAATTTCAATCAATAGGAGAGAGTGTATTAAAAAGAGAATACTAGGAAATGTGTTGCTAAGATTTGTCACGAGAATGGAGATTTTCTGTCTCACTTTTCGATCACATCCCCGCTTACGAAGGAAAAGGGAGAGGGAAAACTACAGGACGAAAAGAAAGAGAGAGAAGAGCGCTGCTCTGACACAGCCACCACTTCGTTCACTACTGCAACCCCAACCAATCTTCTGGCTTCTTTCTACAGTAGCCAAAGCATCTTCCTTGTGGCCCTTCCTCAACAATATTCCCTTGTTAGTTTACTGGACCTAGCTACTGTTTACTTCTCTTTTTCTCTACTTCCTTTCTTGTGAGATTTAATGGGGTCCAATTCAATTAATACTTACTAAAACATATAAATTTAGCTGTAGATACTGAAATAAATTTTTTGAAGGAAATTGAGAGACCTTAGTTGCTGTTTTATTTTTATTCTTTTATTTTTTATTATTATTATGGGTTGGTGGAAAAAACATGCACAAGGAAATATGATCGCCGTGGTTTTGGTTGTTGTAGATTCTCATATACGTTTTTCACAGACACGTAGTGCATAATTCCTCAATTCTGAAACCCCACACACTTTCCTTAACACCTACATGTTCTCCAGTTCAAAGAACCACCACCAACCATTACCTAGCATCTGTGTATAAATACACAACAGTACTCCACACACAAATCACACACAAGACATGGAGCTAGCAGAAGGAGGTGGAGAGAGAGACTTTAATGATCGGAAACAACAAGGACGTGGTGGTGGTGGTGATCAGGTTCAGCCTCAACAACCACCACTTCCATGCCCTCGCTGTGACTCCCTCGACACCAAGTTCTGCTACTACAACAACTATAGCTTGGCACAGCCTCGTTACTACTGCAAAACATGCAAGAGGCACTGGACCAAAGGTGGCACCATGAGGAACATACCCGTTGGTGGTGGTTCTCGTAAGCGTGCCAACAATCCTTCATCTTCATCCAGGCAGCAGAAGCAGCCACCACAACCACCGTCGAAGGAGACGGTGGTTCTCCAACCCCAGCAGCCAAACTTGACAGATGTCCCTTTTGATCACGGTGGTGGTGGTGGGTACTTGTCTTCTCTTGCAACGATTCATTCGCTGCAACACCCTTTTGAGCAGTCTCTGAAACTTGGGGGTGATGTTGCTGGTGGTTCTTCTTCCAACTTGGGTGGTCTTGTGCCTGGTTTCAATGTTACTCCTCTTGCTTCCCAACGCCAAATTCGACCCTTGCAGTTCTTTCAAAGGGAGGTAGATCAATCTCTGTATAATAGGCCAGCTGAACAAGGTTTCATTATTCCCCCAAGCATGGCTAATAGCAATAACAGTGCTGCTTCTCAGAGTGTTTGGCCTCAGAACTTCATCAATAATGCTAATAATATCATGACTTCTGATGATGACCCTTTGTGGAGTACTATCAGTACCACCACTTCAATTAGTGGTAACAGCACTGAGAGGAATGGTACTACTGCTGGTTCTGATTCTCCTTTGATCCCAAATCATTGGCCTGATTTTCCAGGGTATGGCCCTCCTCCTCCGTGATCTTATTGAGCTGCTACACCCTGAAAATCCAAAGAAGGAAGGCATATGTAGTTGTCTGCAATTGAATTGTTCTATATTTGATTGCTTTTAGGTTTATATATAAATAATAATAAGTTCCTTCTTAGTAGGGTGTATTGATCTGGTTGATTGAGCAAACATGGGTTAGTGGAGAATTTTGTTTTGGGGATAATCCATGTAATCGGAGTATTAGCAATAACACATAGATAATTTGTCAATTTCTGAGTTGGATTAGGTTGTTTCTAAACTTTTACATTTTTTTTACTTATAATTTTGTTAAACAGTTGTAATTTTATATATATATATATATATATGTTTTAGTTTTTGGACAAATCAAAATCCGGGTGCACAAAGAGTGAGATAGCAAATGTTACTCACTATCTTTGCTTTTGCTGACCTCAATTTGATTTGATTTGTTAGTTTAAACTAAAATCTTAAAGCAAAGTGAAATTGCAAATTAATGAGAATTAAGGCAACTTATACTAAATACATGCATAAATGATGTATTTGTGAAAACAGCTTATGGAATGGTTCCATATCTTAGGTGACTGAAGACCAAATTAATGCACTATCACTTTAAAGTCCCATTTGTTCTATTTGTAACAGAGTTTTGTGCGCTTTATTGTTGTGTTGGCTTTGTACTAGACTAGATGTGATATATGAATGTCAATCTTAGTCCTCCGAGCTATCAATGCATGTAGATTGTAGCCGTCCTTGTATTTTGATGTTGCATCTTACAAAGCAAAAGGCATGTGACCTACATGTGTTACCCTGATTATCTAATTGTTATCCCGAGCACAGGAATAATATTGGTTAAATTAAATATTTGATCCCTTGTATGACATTAATTTTGAATTTGATCCATATATATGAAAATTTTTTTAAATTGGTCCTATGCGTATGTGGGGTGTGTGAGTCGTGATTTACGAGTAAAACAAATCTTTGTTCAGCCATAAGGGAATATCAAAACAGAGAATAAAAAAGCAGTGAAACATCTCAGAGATGACTCTCCACTCTTTTCTATTATCGGATGTCACACCAACGCTAAACTTTTGAAGTAGGAAGTTCGAATACAAAAAGTTTTAAAATTAATTTTAATTAATTTTAATAAATAAGTACAATATTCATCTTAGTACTTTAATTTTATTAATTTTTTTTTATCAATTTTATCATTAAAATTAAAAAAACTAGACAGTATTTCTTCAGGCGTTTTTTTCCAATAAAAATAATAGTAATAAATGTTATGGTCTGGTTGGATTGGATTGGCCTAGATAGCAAAAAATAAAATCAATTGAATAGGTTTAGATCAGGTCACACACACACGTGTCCCTTTGATTTTTTGATGTATGGTTGGAAAACATGTATACAAAGAAGATGAAAAAGTAAGTAAGAGATAGAGATAAATACGGAATTGGATTCATTGCAGTTTTTTTTTTTTACTGCAGGGTAATCTTGGCCATTGATTAATTTTATGTATTATAAATATGTTAACAATAAAAATAGTTGTACGAGATCTTGACCATTAATTAAATTAAATGCGTGAATGCGTGGATTCACTAACTGCAGAGAATCCAGGTCCAATAAACACATAAGGTATCATATACGGTGTCCAAAACTTGATGTTTAAATAACATAACTCTGTTCAATATTTTACCTCGCTCTTATCACAATTAATCAAGATTAATATAATATATTTAAAGAGGTTCTAAAAAATCGAATATAGTAAATCTCAATTTAATTAATACAAGCAATAAAATATCCTACAATAATCATCCTATTAGAACTTAATTGATGTTTCACGTTGATTCAATTAAACCTAATCAATGTCTTCCATCATCAAGATTTACAAGGTTTTCATTGCTCAAAACCATGAACAAAAATACGGATAAGACTCCTTTATAGTGAGTAAAAATGTAAGTGAGAATGTAAGGATATATCCACCATCCACCATTGATTAGCTAAAGTAAGTTGATTTCTCAATGCGTTTTAACTCATCAATGATGGATACACCATTATTTTCTCATTTTATACGTTTGCTCAATGTAGAGAAGTCTCATCCCAAAAATACCATTGACGTTCATCGTTTACTAGATACAATGTACCAGCTACCCAAATTGTCCTTATCTCTCGATTAAATAAGGCAGGTGATGTTTTTAGATATCCCCAAAATAAAAAATTAAATGCAATTGATCTCAATTTAATGAATATAAACCACAAAATATTCATTCACAAGGATTTCCACTTAAAAGTAAAAAACACAAGCAAAAATACCATTGACGCTGATCATTTATCAGCTACGCCGTTGGTCCTTATCTAAATTAAATATGGTAAATGTTGTTTTTAGATATACCAAAAAAGATAAAGCGATAAATCTTAATTTAATTAATACAAGCTACAAAGTATCCATCGACGAGGTTTTCCATTGCTCAAAACCCCGAACAAAAATACTGTTGGCGTTGATCATTTACCAGCTATACCATCGGTCCTTATCTCAATTAAATAAGGTAAATGGTAAATGTTGTTTTTGGATATACCAAAAAAAAAGTGTTAAATCTCAACTCTTATGGGTTCAAGCCACAAAATAACCATTCACAAGGCCTTCCATTGTCCAAAAGACAAAACCACACAAAAACAAAAAACAAAAACAAAAAAACAATTGGCACTAATCATTTACTGGCAATACATGTATCTGCCACACCATTGGTCCACAAAATATCCATTCTCAAGATTTTTCATTTCTCAAAACCACAAATAAAAATATCATTGGCGCTAATCATTTACCAAGTACACAAGTATCAACTATTCCCTCCGTTCCTTTTCTATGATAATTTTAGTTTTTTGTTTTTGTTCCAAAACAATGGATCTTTTATAAACCCAATGTATATTTAACAATTTTTTCCCATATATACCCTTATCATAAAATTAAATTGAAATACACTGAAAACACACTAAACCTTCCCTACTTAAATTCAGCCATAAATACACTACACATATCAATGATACTATAAATAAGGGTAATTTGGTACAAATGTAAACAAATTAATGCTTTCTTAATCTGTGTGTAGAAACTTTAAATTACTATAGAAAAGGAACGGAGGGAATACACAATTGGTACTTATCTAAATTAAATAAGGCAAATTATGTTTATAAATATTTCCAAAAAAATTAAATGCGTCAAATCTCAATTTAATGAATACAAGCCACAAAATTTCCATCCACAAGGTTTTCCATTGCTCAAAACCACAAACAAAAATACTATTGGCGCTTATCATTTACCAGCAACACCATTGGCCCTTATCTAAATTAAATAAGGTAAATGTTATTTTTAAATATACCAATAAGTTAAATGTGGTGAATCTCAATTTAATGAATACGAGCCACAAAATATCCATTCACAAGGTTTCCGTTGTTCAAAACCATGAACCAAAGTACCATTGGGGCTAATCATTTACCAGCTACACATGTATCAGCTACATCATTTGTGAGACCCAGATGTCCCATTAAAGAAGAACCCTAATTAACTAAATCTTAATTCGTTATTAACGTTAGCGTGCTTTGTTACATTCGAAAATTCTATAATAATAACAACTATAAAGAATTAAAAATAGTTAAACATGCAAAGACGGTAAACACTAAACATAATATATATATATATATATATATATAATGAAATGTCCATCAGAGTACGTGAAGTCCTAATAGAGGGACCAGAAACCTAACTGAAACTATACAGACCAATGTTATTAGAATCGGACCGGTCATCGACTCAATCGAAGTACTAGGTTAATTGGTCACTGGTCTAACTAGTGGGGCACTGGTTGAATCGGATGAACCAAGATATATCAAATTTGTAATTTTTGTAATGAGGTTATGTATATATAATACTTTGTCAAACATATCACAAGAAACATAAGTGGCCTGGTGGTTGAAGTCTCTTCTCTCCTCAATTAGGAGCAGAGTTCGACTCCCCACTAGGTGCTTTTTAAGTATAATCGGTTCATTCATGTGTCTCTCCACCTAAAAGCTTGCCAGGAGCCGCTTCTTGTTCGTGTCTTCTTTCGCCGGCGACCACTCCTCGCCCTCGTCCGCCCCGGGTGTCACATGCCCATCAACTTCCTCTTGGTTCATCTCCGAACAACACCATACTATGAGAGGTGCCAATCTGATACCATTTGTAACATTCCTGACTGCTCTACCGATTGACGACTATCCCCACAAATCAACTCGGGTCTTTTCAGTGTGTTTTGTCCTCACTCGCACGCTTCCTAGGAAAATTTCCCAGGAGGTCACCCATCCCAGAATTGCTCCAAGTCAAGCACGCTTAATTGTGGTGTTCTTAAGCGATGGGCTACCGAAAAGAATATGTATCTTGTTTGTATAGACAATACCTATCAATTCATATAAGTCATTCTTAACTGTATAGTCCCATACCTACACAGTCTCAGGATCCCTCTTATTCCGGTGTGAAATCGGTTCATTCATGCATCCCTCCGCCTAGAAACCTGCTAGGAGCCGCTCATTGCTCGTACCTTCTTACACCGGTGAACACTCCCCGCCCTCTTCAGCCTCGGATGTCACAATTATAGTTATATATTAAAAGTGATTTTATTTTATCATTCAAATAAAATCAATTTTTGTAAGCTCAATCTTAAAATATTATTACAAAATACAAATAATTTTTTTAACCTCAATTTTTTTTAAAATTTATTATTTTATATCAATTCTTTCAAAAATAATTCTATAAAAAAACAAACGGATCCTAAATTATTCTAAATTCACTTTGAAAATATCATTATTAAATAAAAATCAATTTTATCAACCTCTATTTTTTTGAAAATTAATTCTTTAAACATCAATTTAATCGTGTGTGTGTGCGCGCGCGTATGTGTGTGTGTATATATATATATATATATATATCATTAAATCATTTTTATGTTAATCTAATTACATATCAACATTTCACATACAAAGTGTAGAAACAATACCAATATTTCACCGTTTCAGTTTTTTTTTAATAATCACTTCCCTGTTTCAGTTCATATATTAGATTTTTTATTTATACATAATATAAACAACTTTAAAAGTTACGAAAGAGAAACCTAATTAAAATCCAAAACAGAAAATAGCCTTATTTGATCCTTTTCTTTCTTTAGCCTGACGAAGGCGTATTATTCGCCCCATACATTTTGACCTATAGTTTTGACTAGCTTCCAACAAAACATTTTCAAACATTCTCTTGCTTTTAGTTTTTTGTTGGGATTCTTGTGAAAAGCTTTTGAAGTTTGATGCCATCATTCCCACAAATTTTAAGGTTTCAGACACGCATACCATGCCCTGGATGCTGGATTAGTTGTTGTCTACTAGTCTTCCTCAGAAATTGGTTGTGGTTGTGACGAAATATGTACACTCACTAGTATTAAAGACCCGTGCGGATGAAATGTATGCATGAGTAATATATGAAATCCATTAAAATAAATATATTTAAAAATGTCATATTTAAATTATTTAAAAGATCTTCTATCATATCTAATTTCACACTTGAAACTTTGTCACATCTCATGTTCGGGGGAAATGTTAAATCAATATATTTACCATAAACATATTTAAAAATGTCTTATTTACTGTTAGCTCAATATATTTACCTTTTATCACATACCGGAAAATTAAGGCATTAAGAAAATTTCACTTTAAACATCACTCTAGTGTATTAAATCGTGTTTCTTTAAAATACATCATAGAAACTAACTCATCCTTGTTCGGAAAGTTATCCCCCCTATTTTTGCTTGTAAGAGGAATATCATAACATATGTAATTCATCGTAAGAAAACTCATTTGTGTTGGAACCAGTTTATCACTCCACAAAGTTCCTCACCAATCACTCTATGAATTAAGAAAGACAACGAGAGAGAATAGAGGAGTAGAAGAGAGAAAACAATAGAATTCTGAATAATACTTCACACACTCACTGATTTTATTCATTCACATAACATGTATTTATACACTTGTAGACTAGTCCCACATGGACTAAGTCAGCTCAACAAACTAACCACTTTCACCACTAATCACAACTAACTCACTAACTGAAATTAACCAACTTCTTAACACACCTCCCTAATTTCAGTTTAGACTAAGTCATGATATGCAAAATTGCATCACTATGAAGTCAAGCATCCCAACTATGTTGGCACCCAAGACTTCACCATTCATTTGCACCATATCATGTTACAATTAACTAAAACAACTCAGATTTAACAGCTAATCTACTCCTCAATTCTCTGAACCTTTCTGCCTTCAATGGCTTTGTTAGTATATCAGCAATTTGCACATCTGTCTTGCAATGCTCCAACACTAGTCTTCCTTTGTTTACTTGGTCTCTAAGGAAGTGAAACCTAGTTTCAATGTGCTTGCTTCTTCCATGTGCTATCGGATGTTTAGCTAAGTCAATTGCAGACTTATTATCCACAAGAAGCTTCACTGCACTGGTTTCCCTCACTTTCAATTCCTGCAGCAATGTATCAAGCCATAAGGCTTGGCAAGCACTCATAGAAGCAGCTATATACTCTGCTTCACATGAGGACAATGCCACAACAGCCTCCTTCTTTGAACACCATGTAACTGGTGCTTCTCCACATAGGAACACATAGCCAGCAGTACTCTTCCTGTCATCCTTGTCACCACACCAATCTGAGTCTGAATACCCCTGTAACTCAAGTTCTGTACTGCTGCTTTTAACAGGAAATAACACACCATAATTCTGAGTTCCTTTCACATATCGAAGTATCCTCTTTGCTGCTAGTAAATGAGAGATCCTTGGATTCTCCATAAACCTGCTTATCAGACCTACACTATAGGTAAGGTCTGGCCTTGAGTTGCAAAGATATCTCAGAGATCCTGCTATTTGTCTGTAGGTTGTTGCATCTACTGATTCTTCACTCCTACCTCTTTCTAATTTCAAACCTGTCTCTGCTGGTGTCACTGCAGCATTACATTTGTCCATACTGAACTTCTTTAGCAAGTCAGCAGCATACTTGTTTTGGTGCATCAGTATTCCCTTCTTAGTTCTAGTAAACTCTATCCCAAGGAAATAAGATAAGAGTCCTAGATCAGTCATCTCAAATTCCTCCATCATCTTTACTTTGAATTTAGAGATCTCAGCTTCACTGCTCCCTGTGACTAACAGATCATCTACATAGAGGCACACTATGAGAGAATCTGTTCCAGTCATCTTCACATATACACCATGCTCTGAGATGCATTTCTCAAATCCTATTTGGATCAGAAAACCATCAATTCTCTTGTTCCAAGCTCTTGGAGCTTGTTTCAAGCCATATAAGGCTTTGTTCAACTTGTAAACTTTTGATTCATGGCCTGCTAACACAAAGCCAGGAGGTTGAGAGACATAAACCTCTTCATCAAGTGGACCATTCAGAAAGGCTGATTTCACATCCATTTGATACATGGACCAGCTTTTCCAACTTGCAATTGCAACAACCATCCTCACTGTTTCAATCCGAGCCACAGGTGCATAGACTTCATCATAGTCTATTCCAGCCTTTTGCAAAAAACCCTTAGCAACCAATCTTGCCTTGTATTTTATGACTTTGCCACTAGGATCTGTTTTCACTTTATAAATCCACTTAACAGCAATGGACTTCTTCTGGAGTGGCAGTGAGACAAGCTCCCAAGTGTGATTCTTCTCTATGGATCTCAATTCATCTTTCATAGCTTCAATCCAATTTGGATTGTTCATAGCTTCTTCAAAATTCACAGGCTCAGGCTCAGCCATCAATGCATAGTGCACTAACTCTCCTTCTGTGTTGACTACTGCATCTGATGTTAACTCATAATCAAGGAGTCTAGGAGGGAGCTGTCTAGTTCTTTGGGATCTCCTTGTCTCAGCACCTTCTGGAGTGACAGTTTCTTCTTCAGTATCATCAAGTTCAAACATCATTCTTGTTGATCTGTCACCTGCCACCTTGTCCCAAATCCAACTCTTGCTTTCATCTACTACAACATCTCTACTGATGACTATCTGATTGCTATTTGGATTAAACAATTTATAGCCACCAGTTGAGTGATAACCAACCAGTATCATCTGCTCACCTTTATCATCAAGTTTCCTTCTAAGTTGATCAGGAATATGTCTGAAACAGACTGAGCCAAACACTCGAAAATGTGCCACATTTGGTTTGATACCTGTCCATGCTTCCTCAGGTGTCAAGCCATTCAGTCTCCTGGTTGGACTTCTATTGAGTATGTACACTGCAGTAGAGGCTGCTTCACCCCACAAGCATCCTGGTAAGCTTTTACTCTTTAGCATACTCCTCACCATGTTCATAATGGTTCTGTTCTTTCTTTCAGCAGTACCATTATGTTGTGGTGTATAAGGTGGTGTTACCTCATGTTCAAGACCAGCAAGATCACAAAACTTCTGTAATTCCTCTGACATATACTCACCTCCTCCATCTGTTCTTAGACATTTCATCTGCTGCTCACTTTGCTTCTCAACATAAGTCTTAAATTTCTTAAAGACATTAAACACATCACTCTTCCTTTTAATGATATAGATCCAAGTTTTCCTAGTAAACTCATCAATGAAAGATACAAAATACTTGTTACCTCCAATTGATTCAGTTTGCATAGGTCCACACACATCTGAATAGATCACTTCTAGTTTGTTCTTGGATCTGACAGGAGTTTGATGAGCAAAGCTGCTTCTAGGTTGCTTGCACTCCAAGCATTCCTCACATCTTTCAGTAGGTTGCTGTATATGAGGAAGTCCTTGCACCATTTCTTGTCTGCTCAACAGGCCTAGATCCCTGAAATTCAGGTGTCCAAACCTATAATGCCATAACCATTCTTCTTTACTGACTGCAGTGCTATAACATCTGTGTTCCATGACTTGAATTCCCACCTTAAAGGTTCTGTTTCTTGATAATGGGGCTTTCAATATCAACCTCTTCCTATCATCAAATAGCTTCATCACATTATCCTCCATGACCATTGCAAAACCTTTCTCAAGCAATTGGCCAAGGCTAAGCAGATTGCTTTTCATGCCTGGCACAAACAGCACATCATTTATAAATGATTGCTTTCCATCCTTTCTTTTTATTAGGATTTTTCCCATACCTGCTGCATCAAGGGTACTATCATCAGCAAACTTCACCTTGCTTTTGACTGATTTGTCAAGATTAACAAACCAATCCTTTCTGCCTGTCATATGGGTTGAACACCTTGTATCCAAGTACGAAGATTCAGCACTGCTCTCATCCTCCTTTGTAGTCACCATCAAAAGAACCTGTTCTGAGTCAGATTCATCTTCTTGAACCATCTGTGCCTCATCATCTTGTGCCTCTTTTCTATCTTTGCTGTAGCATTCATCTGCAAAGTGACCCCATTTGTTGCAATTATAGCACTGGATATTACTTTTGTCAAATCTTTTCTTGCCTCCTCTTCCTCTAGCACCTCCTCCACCACCTCTTCTCTGAAACTTCTGATTATCTCCACCATGCTTCTGATCAGAATGAGGAATTTGATTTATGCTTGAATCATTGCCCTGAGTATATCTCCCTCTATTACCCTTCCACTTGCCCTTTCCTCTTTTGTATTGATTGCTGTTATTGCTGCTCTTCTTGACTTGAGCCTGCAAGGCTTGTGTATGAGTCTTTTCTCCATTCCTCTCATTTAACCTCTGCTCATGTGCCTCTAGGGAATTCTGCAGTTCTTCTGGCTTCATCTCCTCAAGATCCTTTGACTCCTCAATTGCCACCACTATGTGATCAAACCGAGGAGTCAAGGTTCTTAGAATCTTTTCAACAATCATCTGGTCTGTGAACTTCTCCTTACAGTTCTTCATTGAGTTAATGAGAGTCTGAATTCGGTTGAAGTACTCAGCTACTGATTCTTGCTCATTCATTGCCAGCAGTTCATACTGCCTTCGAAGAGACTGCAGCTTCACCTTTTTCATCTTATCTCCATCACCATAGGCCTTGACCAGAATGTCCCATGCCTCCTTAGCAGTCTTGGCTGAGGAGATCTTCTCAAAGTTAACACTGTCCACACACTGATGAATCAAGAATAAGGCTTTGCAGTCCTTTTTCTTTAATTCCTTTTGGGTTGTTTTCAGTGCTTCAGATGATCCTTCCTCAGGTTCTTTACTCCCAGTCTTGACTAGTTCCAACACTTCTTGGACCCCGAAGATAACCTCCATCCTCGAACACCACTGATCAAAGTTCTTGCCACCTTCAAGAACTGGAAGATTTGCTGGGAATGAACCATTGTTTGACCCTCCTGCCATCTTGTTACTCAGCACACAAGATTACTCTTTCTCACCCTCACACAACACTCAGCAACACAGGTCCCTGAACACTGTGCTCTTGATACCAACTGTTGGAACCAGTTTATCACTCCACAAAGTTCCTCACCAATCACTCTATGAATTAAGAAAGACAACGAGAGAGAATAGAAGAGTAGAAGAGAGAAAACAATAGAATTCTGAATAATACTTCACACACTCACTGATTTTATTCATTCACATAACATGTATTTATACACTTGTAGACTAGTCCCACATGGACTAAGTCAGCTCAACAAACTAACCACTTTCACCACTAATCACAACTAACTCACTAACTGAAATTAACCAACTTCTTAACAATTTGGAGTAGAGTGGGAACTGATTTTAAAAATATAATAATTTAATATGTTACAAAATTGTTTTTTAAGCAACAACAACCTAATGTATTAAGTAATCTTTATATAAACCACACCATAGAAATTCAGTCATACTTGTTTGCAGAGGCGGAGGGAAGGGGGGGACGTAGGGTTGCCATGGCCCCCCTCCCTCCATGTGTATATATATATATATATATATATATAGGGATTTGCTTATGAGATTTAGATGTAATAGATTCTCGTAAAAAAAAAAATTTGACTCAAATTCAACTACAATAGGTATAATTTCAAACACTTCTATTTTCATTTTTTTAGAATCATAGAATTGATACAGTTGTTTACATTAAAAAAAAAATTTGATAAAACATATACCACTTATATTGATAATAGATAATTTTTACTCCATGAAACATTGTGGTGCATAATTGAAGAAGTGAAGGTTTTAGATATATATCAAAGTTGATTATTTTTTTGGTTCTAAACCCACATATCCCAACGCTATCAACGAATGACTAATCACTATTGGCAGGGCGTGGCTTCCCCTTGCCAAGCATTATTTTAACATTGCCAGGAATCGAGCAAATCGAGTCGATCCCTAGATATCAAAGTTGATTATAAATCTATTTGAGTAATTTATATTATATTAAGTTGTTAATCATATATCAAATTTTTATTATATAATTTGTTTTTATATATCAATTAAATTTTTTATGCTATTTGAGTAATTTATATAGATTTTGGTCCCCCCCCCCCTCCCCCCTCCTCCTTTAAATTTTCTGGCTCCGCCCCTGCTTGTTTGCAAGTTTTTTTTGGCAAATATTTTTATTTGGAAACGGAGATGAAATTTACTTAAATTAACGTAAATGTAATTCATCATAAAAACCTCATTTGGATTAAATTAGGAAATGATTATAAGAATATAATAATTTAATATAAGATAATAATTTAATGCATTAAGAAATTGCACACTAAACAACATCACCCTAGTGTATTAAATCATGTTTATTTAAAATATATAATAGAAATTAACTCATCCTAATTCGGGAAGTTATTTTTCCATCTTATTTTTGTTTGTAAAAGAAAAATCATAACATATATAATTCATTGTAAAAAGCTTATTTGGATTAGATTAGGAAATGATTATAAAATTATAACAATTTGATGTGTTAAGAAATTGCACTTTAAGTAACATCGGCCTAGTATATTTAGTTAGAGTAAAAGTTGTAGGTCAAAGCCTAATATCGCAGCTAGATGAATAGAAACTTCCTTAAAATCGCTTATAAAAAAACTTAAGGGCGAGATGAATATTTAAAACAAACATTACTGTTTAAAACTTTTTCAAAATCATTTCTAAAAAAGTTGCAAAAGAATGGATAACACATAAGAGAGTAATATATTGGAGGATAAAAAGAGGTAGATATCAGGGCGACAATTCTGATACAGTCAAGCCTCAGCATAATATACAAACAATATACATTTTTTCTAATAGTGCCCAAGTGATATGCCATGAACACACCACCTCACAACAAAAGCCAAAAATAATATACAACTATAACAATGCTACATATAACATAGTGGAATTCTCAACCAATAATTGTCCTGCTATAGCAATCATCTGGAGGAGGTTTTCAAACAAAATCCAAGCATTACCCACATGTATAGCAAGAGTTGCTTCAGCATGTGTGGTGTATCACATAAACCCAAAACCATTGTTAGAAAGCAAAATTAGAACAAACTGAATTTACATGACTCGAGAAGAAAGGAGGCTTTGTTCAGAAAAATTTATGAGAAAGGCCACCATAAGAGCAAAGAAGGATTTATTAGACATACCCAAGCAAGTAGATCCTCATGTAATCAACAGAATTAAAGTCTACATGGTCTAATAGTTCAGGTTCTGGCATTTGGAATGCCGCAGGCAACCAATTCAAGAACCTTATAAAAAAACCCAAACTTTGTAATGGGAAGAACACCAAAATCAAACATGGAAACCATCAAAATCTGACAAAGAAAACGAAAAAAAAAAACAGAAACACTGCACAAAATCAAGCTAAAAACAACAGAGTTGAATGAAAAGAGAAAATAAAGCTTACCCCTCCCACTCCCATCTTGAAAGCCAGAGGTTAGATACCCCATCGATCTTCCCTTTCCCAGTTTGAAGGCGGTCTCGTCGTGATAATTAAAAAATGGATCTAAAGATCAATGGGTAATCAAATAGAAGAATGAAGAGGGAGAATTCACCTCGGGGGAGGAGGAGACGACCTCCATGGTCAGCTGGTTGATGACCCAGTGCCATCGACTCCAGATGGCCGCATAAAAATTGGAAGCCAGCGATGAAAGGGGCGAAGAGGAGAAGAATTAGTTTAGAGATTTTGGTGAGAAGGGGAAGAGAGATGAAGAGGGAGAAAAAGAGTTGTAAACAGGGAAAGAGAGGGTCATTGTGATTACGGGAAGAGCAAAACCTATTTCAGTGAATGAAATTTTTTTACAGGGTTTGTAAAAGAAAAAGGACTGAAGAGAGCACTTATTAACAAATCTGCCACTGAAGCAATTTTTAAAGCTGTGTGTAAAAAATTACCATAAATGGATTGTTTTGTTAGAAGAGTGTTTAAGAAGCTATTCATTATAAGAGTGACACATGTCCAAAAATTACCCTAAGTGATGTTTGGCTTTGTATAATGTTTAGATTCCCCGCAATTGCTCGTGTCTAGTTTGTAGTTGTCGTTTTTTTCATTTGGCTTCCTTCGACAATGATTTTGTTAATGAATTTGGTGGGTGCGAGAAATAATAATAATATTATTATGATAGTAGACTTTCGTTTTCAATGGCAATAAAATATGAGTCTTGCTAACCAGTGCCCTAAGGATATTGTTTAAGAAACCTAAAGATAGAATTTTTTTTATCGGAAAGTATAACTTTTAAATTTTCAAAGTATTGAATACATCATTTTTTCAATGCAAATTTTTTATTTCTAGTTCCTTAACCAATGTCCTAAGGGCATTCATTGGCATTTGTCGTAAAATATAATTTATTATCGGTTTTGTATTTTTATGTTATATTATGTTTAAGAGTGTTAGCAACACATCTTTTTAACACTTTCTTTAATACATTCTTGATGTTTTGCATTGATTTCATATGAAAAGAGTGTTAAAAAGAGTGTGTTGACGTATTGTTCTATTATATTTGGTTGAAAACAGTGGGAAGAGGTTCACAGTTTTTTTTTTTGGTTTGGGGAAGAGGTTCATAGTTAAGTCAAAGCGGAAATTAATTAAAAAAATTATCAATTATAAACTATGCACGCCCTAAGTTCAAAATCCCATTTAATTAAGAGAAGAACCAATTGAATAACGTTTATTTGAATAGTTTACCAAAAAAAAAAAAAACGTTTATTTGAATTAGTTGTCATGACTTGGCAATTAACCCAGGCTACTAGGCAATTAACCCATGCTAAATTACAATTTTTGAAGAAGAAATAAACAATCCAATTTTGATGAAACAATTATAAAACCCAATTGTATATCTTTCATTAGGATTTTTTAATGGAATTTAGCATTTGTAAAAACACACATATATAACGTTGATAATAATTCAACATCTCTACTCAAAAATTTATATTTTGTTTAGAAATTATTTTATAGATTTTTAAATAAGAAACAAATTAGTTGAAAAATGAATTGGTACGTGCATCATAAACTCGATATTTACCAAAACATTAAGAATAAAAAAAACTTGGATATATACTCTTATTAACTTATGTAAAGGATTGGGAAAAAAAAACTGAGAAAATCTTGTAGGAAAAAGTGTATAGATATCCGATGAACTTTAGTCCGTTTGCAAATAGATATTTTTAATTATTAATTCTTCCAATTAACTCTCAAACTTTAAATATTAATGAAATGAGTAAACACCTAATTTAGTCTCTGAAATTGTGAAGTAGTATCAACCTGGTCCCTGAAATTATCGAAATTCCAAATTAGTCCCTGAAATTGTAAAACGGTGATCAACTTAGTCCCTTCGTTAAAAATCATATGGATTAAGTTGATATTAAGTTTGCAGTGTCAGAGACATAATTGATATTAAGTGAGTAAAATGAGGGACCAAATTGATACTAACTTATCATTTATGGACGCTTTTAGAATTTCGATAATTTCAAGGACTAAGTTGATACTACTTCACAATTTCATGGACCAAATTGGGTGTTTACTCATTTCACTAATATTTAAAGTTTGAGAGTTAATCGGAAAGAATTAATAATTAAAAATATCTATTTGCAAATGGACTAACGGTGATTGAAGGAATCATTTTCTGAACTTTAATCCAAGGAGACGTTGCCTATACCTAGAGTGGGAATAGGCTAGGCCAAGTTAGGCCTTGACAAGCTTGGACTTGACCTACGTTCCAATCTCAAGGCCTGAGCCTGACCTACGTTAAAGTCAGCCTCGGGTGTCACATGCCCACCAGCTTCAGCTTGGTTCGTCCCCTAACCACACCGTACTGGGAGAGGTGCCGCTCTGATACCATTTGTAACATCCCAGGCTGCTTTATGGATTGACGACTGTCCCCACAAACCAACACGGTCAGGAAGCATGTGAATGAGGACAAAGCACGCTGAAAAGACCCACTTCCCAGGAAGCGTGTGAGTGAGGACAAAGCACACTGAAAAGACCCGTGTTGGTTTGTGGGGACAGTCATCAATCCATAAAGCAGCCTGGGATGTTACACCTTTCGCTCACACTATATGTGACTTGGGTTCGATTCCTACATATCCCCTGTTGGTAGGTAATATATAAATTCTACTATAAATCCTCACTGAGGTTGGTGGTATTTCCTGACCTTGTAAGGGGACGTGTCTTCCCCCCAATCTCAAGTTTTTTCTATATATATTTAAAAAAAGGCTAAGAAAAGGATTATATTGCACATGACGCAGAAACCGCAAGCTACGATGATCTGGTGTAACCGTGTAAGGCCACCAAAGTGAGTGGTTGAAGAAAAGCATATGCTTTTGTGGGCCTATTATCCTGTCATCTACACAACCCGAGAAGAAGGGGCGAAAAAAAAGAAATGCGATCTCTGAATTTTTTTTCCTTTTTAAAAAAGGGAAATACTAACGAGTATCTTTAGGGTACTCTTTAAGGAACAAAAAAAAACAAGTTTTCATTGAAAAACTAAGTATTTCACTTTTTAAAGTATTAAATACACAAATTCCCCATGTAAACTTTCTTTTCTTGGTTCCTTAACGAGTATCTAAAGGCACTCGTTAGCATTTTCCTTTAAAAAATAATTAAAATTAAGAAAGTAAAAAGTAAATGGAATCAAGTTGCAAATGCCCCGGCTAAACATGAGTTATCTCTGGAAGGCCAGAGTAGGATTTTTTTATAGTATTCCTGATTTTTTGTATTTATGTGTTTTGGGGATGTTTCATCTAACTTCTTTCCCCGTGACTTTTAGTTTCTTTGTTGTTGGGGTTTAATCCCATTTTATCCACCAAAACAAAAAATTGTTTAGATTAAAGCTAAAGCTAAATGAACGACCAAATTCGATCTCCATTAATTATCTAACTTTGAGTAAATAAAAGAATCAATCTCATTGATACTTGAAATTTTTAGGATTAATTGAAAAAATCAATAGTTGTTGGTGGTGCTATTTGCAAATAGTCTAAAATTAGGTTTGTTTATTCACTTTGTCCTATCAAAATCACAGAAATATCCCCTCACAACTGCATTGTTTGGATGAGAAGAGAGAAGTAAGAAAGAAAGAAGCATGAGAGAAGAGAGAACGAGCAGAAAATAAGTAGATATTTAGGTTGTTTGGATTGAAAGAAATAGAAGAAAAGTGAAAGAGAAAGGAAAGTTAAATTTTATTAAAAAGACATATTTTTATCCCTAATAATATATTTGCATAGTATAAAATAAAATGGTAGAGTTGTAAAATGCAATTTCTTTCGTTCTCCACTTTATTGCTTTGTTTGTTAGAGTAGAAAATGAGAAAAGAGAGAGAAAATGAGGAGAAAATATATTTTTATCTTGTTTGGTGGAGGAGAGAAATAGGAAAAAGAGAACAAAATTGGTGGGACCCACCTCAAATTTTTTTCTCTTCCCAAGTGAGAAGAAAATGGAAGGGGGAGGGAGTGTTTCATCTAAAATGACTTTTGTACCCTTCTTTTTGGGTTCTCATTCAATTATTTAATAAATTTAAATAAATTGAATTAAACTAATCATTTATTTAATTAAAATAAAATAAAATTTATAAAATAATTATATTAAACTAATAAATTTTATTAGTTAAAATAACTTAAATAAATTAATTAATTAAATCATTTGATTATTTAAATTAACTTAATTAATGAAATTATAATATTTGTATATTGATTTTTTAGTTAATGGCATTTTTATCTTTTTAAAAACTATTACATTTCTCTCTTCTCACTTTCTATCCAACCAAACAAAGGGAAGAGAGAGAACATACTTCTTTCTCCTCTATTTCTCTTATATTTCTCTTATACCAAACAACACATCAAATCTACTCTATTTCTCATCCTTTTCTCTCTTCTCATACTCTTTCTCACCTATTTCTCTCTTCTTTTTTTCTCTCAATCAAAGAAAGCATATATGTTCTTTCGCGCGGGGAAGAGAAAATTTTTTGGGTGGGACTCATGTCAAAATTTTCTCTCTTCCTTTGTTCTCTCTTCAAACAAATGGTAGAACTCTACATTCTCTCTCATACTTCTCCCCTTCCCAGTTCTATCTTCAGTATATCGTTCGAAACAAACGGAGCGTACAAGACTGCATGAGTCCAAGTCATGCTCCAGCTTCTATGGTGCGCAAGAGATGTTAGCCCATATTAGATCAAGATTCCCAAACATTGATCCTCTCTCATCTCCGATCGTTTTTTCCTTCTTGGATCCCATATGTGCTGCTATGATACCACATGGGTGAAGATTTGTTATCCTATTTTGATGTGTCAAATATAGGTATATAATATCGTTAAATAAATTTTGTTGCACGGTGGGAGAGGATTCGGATCCTAGATTCCCTAGCCCATCTTACAGTTACGTACCATTTCAACATGCTCTATTGTTATCAATGTGAAGCGTCCAGAATAGATAGGTAAATAAAAGCAGCAATTTCTTTGCATGGACCAAAGTTTCTTAGAATCACCATTTGCCAATGGATGAAAAACAACAAAGTAGCTAAAACATTTATAAGATCCAAATTCCACACCATCCACATACATTAATCACCCAAAACCAAGTAAATGTTTTTCCCTCTCTTCTATACCATTACACCAATACATTATATTCCCATTCCCCACTATCCAAAACAAAACATTGTGGCAAAGCTAACAAAAATGAAACCAATATTTGTTAGTTCCTTTCATTAAGCACAGCACAGCAGCATGTAACTAGTAAATCCCTCACCCCACCTAGCTAATCAGTAATCACAATAACCAGAAAGTACGAAAGAAATTTAAGGATACGTCAATGCATATATATACATAAACAAAATTAAAGAACAACTTACTCACCTATGGAGAACTTGCACCAAATTAAGGATTAATTTGCATAGAGAACACTGTACCTGCAGGTGGCAACGCCGCAGGTAGACGATGAGAGAAGAGGATCCGAGGTTCCTCTTGGCGCAATTCTTGCAATCCTCAATCTTGTTATATATTTGCAGGTTGCAGCTGACACGATGGCTCGGATCCAAACCCCTCTCACTTTTAGCTTTCCCATCTTTCTCTTACAGGTATATTTTTTTGGATTTGGATTTACTGCATTCACGAATTCACGAAGTTACTAGATATACCATTGGATTAGTATTGTTTTCTTTTTTCTATTTTTTAACATACACTCAAATTCAATACATCTAATGGTGTATATCAATGAATGGGTGAATGCAGAATTCCAAATTCTTTTTTTCTTCTTTTTCAATAAACTTTAATGTGAGTAAACCAAACACATTGTGACCCAAAAGAAAAAAGAAAAAGAAAGAACGGGCAAAAAAAGTCATAAGGCAGAAGCCTGATAAGTAGAGCAAAGTAAAAGGACTAAAAGATCGATGAACTTAAACGAGGTGAGAAGACAAATTTGAAAACCATGCCTTCTTCTTTGGGATTGTATTTTCTAGATCAAAGAGATGTGAGTGATGGTCCAATATTATCATTAGGTTGAGCATTCCAAGCTGCCATAGCTGTTGCTGTATTCCAATAAAGCGAAGGATCAGACAAGCCCACATGCTCCATCTGGCTTTGGCTAACACCATTCCACTCCAACCTGTTCTTTTGTCCTTCTTCCACTTTCACGTCTTTTAAAGCCACCATCCCTACCTCACTGCCTTTACTTTCCATTTGCAGCTGCTGTAGTGGGGCTGAACCCTGAAAAGTGTTGCTACCTAGACCTTCTTTCATACCACCACCTGTGCCATTGATGAATTTTTGTTGCAGCAGAGGAGAACTGAACAAAACTGGAGGAGTAGTGGATGTAGAAGTCGATGAAGAACTAAACATGGAATTACTATAACTAGAAAGAAGGGTATTATTTGAAGTAAAACCATTTCTGTAACCATTATGATCACTAGCTTCAGTACTGGACATAATAATCCCAGACCCAGATAAAAAACCTAATCCAAGGGCATTCAGATGAGGCTGAAGATCATACCCAGAACTGGAGATTCTGGAATTTAACCTTGAGAATTGAAGATTCACATCGCAAGGGTTACTGGGTAACCCATAAAACAAAGGGTTGATGTGATTGGGGGTTGAAGCAATATCGATCTGTGGTTGTGAAGAAGGGTTTGAGCTTGCACTAGGAGTTGAAGGAGAAGGAGAATAAGAGGTAGTTGGCTTCTTCACACGCTTGTTTTTTCTGTACCCACCACCAACAGGGACACTCCTTAGGGTTCCACCTCTTGTCCAATATCGCTTGCAGGCTTTGCAGAAGTGTCTTGGCTGAGACAAGCTGTAGTTGTTGTAGTAGCAGAACTTTGTGTTTGATGAGTCACAACGAGGGCACTTGAGAGCTTCTTGTTGCTTTTCACCTGGTTTTTCCATCGAGACCTTGTGATCATCATCTATGTGATGAGTCTGTGCCAAGTGAAAATTAAAGAGAATAAGAAAAACAAAATGGAAAAAATAATAATAGAAGGAGAAGAAAAAGTTCTAGTTTAAGGTGGCGTCCTAGGTTATAATAACAACACAGTGTAGAGTGTAGACATTAATTCTTTTCCAAAAGCAAAGCAACAAAATTGGGGTGGTCATGTGTTTTTCTAATCAATAACTGTTTGTTTGTGTGAGAGAGAGTTGAACCTGTGGCCATTCGTGAGTCGTTGGAGGGATGACTATCATTTTCTCACAGTTACGCAACATTTTGCTCTCTCGATGGGATCCTTGGAACAAAGAGTAAACAGACAAAGAGCAGGTGGCAACGTGAGTCTCGCTTGATAGTTGATCGATTTCTAGTAGTATGTGAATGTTGTGTCTAACAGAGTGAAAGAGAGAGTGAGAAATGGGAAGGGTCAGCTAGCATAAAAAGATGTATTATGTATGATTAATTAATTGATTAATTACATCATGATATATATGGAAAAAAAACACTGTTGGGACGGTCCAGAATAGGCACTTATCCGAGAGTTTAATATGTCACATGTTAGATGGAGGATACTCTGTGAAACCACAAAAAAAAAATATATATATATATAATAATATATATTATTAAAATTTGTATAATTTCACGAGACTAGATTGGTCTAAAATCGAGTAGAGATAATTAGGATAGAATTATTTCTAAAGTAAACAAAATTATATGGAGAAAATAATGAGATATTTATCATTGATTAGTTAAAGTGATTTAAATTATTTCAACTAATCAAGGATCTTTACTTTATCATTTTATACTTTTGCTAATTTTAGAAGAGCTTGTAAGTAATCTAGGTGATTATTGGAGTGGAATTGGAATAGCAAAAAGGAATATAAGATGGACATTCGAAATCGATCTAGACGTGGACAGAGAGGGTATATATGAATCTTGAATGGCTCAAGAAAGAATAAGGAGAAGTGTTTGAGTAAGAGAAATTCTTGGATGGACACAAACCTCAGTTCATCCTTACACAAGACCAATAAAAAAAAATTCCAAGGAATTTACGAGGAATTTCATAATTTTATTCTACCGTGCTGCCGTGCAGCGTAGAAGCCACTTGTTTGTGTTAGTATGGACTAAAAAGTTCCAAATGAAAGGGACAAAAAGCCACCATGTGCATGTCTATATCTCAAGACTCAACATAGGAAGACCACGCTTTGCTGTTAAGAACCTCTTGCTATGTTTATTTTTTTCTCTCTCGCACTTATACATACCAACGTAAAAAGGTAATTATGATTTGATTTGGATTAATTTCAATTAAAAACTTATTTAATTCAAATCTGTTTACATTAATTTGGGTTCATTACATTTTTAAAAATCAAATTAGTTAAAGTAATTTGAATTGAATTAATATTTTTGACTAAAGAGTTTTCGACTTTAAATTTGTTTGAATTAAAAAAAAATTAGTGTATTAAAAATAAAAATAATTAAAAAAAAAAAGCATTTCACAATTTTAAAATGTTGTTTGATGATATAATATAAAACAAATGTACGAGAAACTAGAATTACAATAAGAAAACATATAAATATAAATTTGATTTATATTTGATCAGATCAAGTTTATAAATTAAAATTAAAATGATCCAATCTAATATTAAAATGAATTTGATTTTAATAAAATTTCAAATATCAAATTTATTTTTTGGTTTAATTGAATTCTGATCGAATTTGATCAATGTTGGCCACGACAATTTTGTTTTTTCTAAATCTTTTAATCAAAGACAATAAACCGCGCGTTATTAATGGGGTGTTAGAGAGAGCGACAGAGAAAGGGAGGAGAATAAGAAGAGAAGGGACTTGAGGAGCAGTGCAGAGCCATGTGGTGGGCAGATCAGCTTCTAAGGAAAAAGAATAAAGGAAAGATAAAGCAAAAGCACATATGGGGAACAAATGGATTTTGTAGTTTCCCAAGCGATCTTCTACTCATCCCTACTTCCCATAATTATTCTTTCACTAGTTCGATACTATTTTAAAACCTTTATTTCTGGTTTTAAAAAAAAAAAAATTCCTTGGTGGTATTCTTCGCGTACAACATATGAGACTAATCACTTGAGATACTTGATGACATTAAAGGATGATCTCTCTCAACCAGATTTTCTCCATACACAAGAGTTAAGCTTCGAACCCATAACATCTTGCATAAGGAGCCCGAGCCCATTACCACTCGGACCAACCACATGTCGATTATTTTTGTTGTTTAATATGGTTTTACAAATAAATTTAACAATTTAGTTGATATATATTACAGTATTAATTAAAATATTTTATTTTTATCATAATTTATAATATGTTGAAGAGAGAATATGATAAAGAACGTATTGTTAACATTTTTCATGCTGCAAGAGGCTGGCGAGCCTTAGCTAAGAACCAATTTCTCTATGAGGCTTTTAAAGAGAATGTTGGGCCAATAATCTAGTTATGTATATAACAAGTTGCATTATTTATTGTCAACACCACACTTAACAAGCCGTGATAAGCTCCATAATTGATCTAGAGAAAGCCATTAATCAATCAGTGATCATAAGCCATAACAAGCCGGGCTTTTGCTTTCCCTTGCTTCAATGTTTTGGTTGGAAAGTGCTTTTCTTCTCTGATCTCCTGTTGTGTGTTGTGTCCTGTATGAGTAACATTTGGGATTGAAAAGTGGTTTCTTGCCCTGTGTTAGGGCTGTAATTTAACTATTAAAGTGGTGGTAGTTTGGTTTCTGCTAGCTGTGTTATGGCTATGCCGGGAATTGGTTTGCACTATAAGTGTTTGATTGATGTATACGGGGGAAGGATGTGCAAATGTTAGCTCATTGGGTGTGCTGCACTGCTGCTGCTATTGGAAAAGGGGAATAGCTGCCAAATTGCCTTGTTTCTTATTTCTTTTACTGGTTATGTACTGTTGGGGACAAGCTTTTGTAAAGTATATACTGGTTTCTTAGATGGTGGGTTTTAGAGGCAGTATGGTATTTACATAGGGTCTTTTTTTTTTTTTTAACAGGCGAATATTAGTTATTAATTTGTTATGTTAGTATGGGGTGAGATTTGAATCTTTCACCTTATGCCTCACAATCTCACATCTCAAACCACCTTGACCACCTTACTTTTCCCTTTACATATGATATGTTGTTCTACTATTTTTCTTGCATATTTGTTAAAATATCCATTATACTCTCATTAATATATCATTTGCTTATAAAAAAAAAAAATTACTAGTGGATCATGAGGGGCCCAAGTCAGCAAGGAGCAACCCTTAATCTAAAAGGTCTACCAGATAGAAAATTCTTTTCTTGATTTTTCTTTTGAGTTTAGGTTTTTCAGACTCAATAAATCCTATTAATTTATTTTATTTTATTTTTAATTTTCGAGACCCTACAAAATTCCGTGGGGACGTCGGAAAGGGAAATGGGCGAGGGTGGGAGTATTAGTACCTGCGCCGTTGCCAATTGTCATCTCTATCCTCAAGTCAGTACACAAGTGCGCTGGGCCATGTGCCCAGGACATGCTTTGTGGGGCTAGGTGACGAGGTTGTCTTGTGAGTTATCACTGGTCTAATACATTGTGACACAGGAAATTGTAACCAAGCTAATTGGACCGTAAGTTTGTGTAAATATTGGGCCGGGCCTGATGATCTTAGGCTCGATTAAATGATCTGAATGGGCTGAATTAGGCTCAATTAAATAGTAACAACGATTGATTTATTGTAAGGATAATATGTGATATGACCGTCAATTTATTTTTGGAGGTTACATGTGTGTTTCCAGAAAGAATATCGACGGTTAATTTTAAGCTATAAATTTAACTTGTTTTTAGCTCATTGAAAAAAAGCTTATCGAATAAGTGCTTAATTGAATTACTTAACAAATGCACCTTAGATAGAGCCCTTGATTTAGATAGAGCGCTTGGTTTTTTATATTAATAAAATGTTGTTATCTTATTGAAATGTTTGGCTCTTCTTTATTTCCTCAAGTATATCGTATAAATAGCAAAACTGTTTTTAGAAGTACTACATAAAAAGAATACGTAACTTCATTAGGGGGTCAGGCAATTAAGGCAGTTACCTTAGGCCCACTATATCACCCATTGGCCATTGGGCCCAACTCTTTGCACCTTGTATTTTTGCTGCACACACCTTGCAAACTTTTTTTTGTTTTGATTTTCCAAAAATACCCTTAAGTTCTATTTCCTCCCTCACCCAGCACCACATCCGGAAACCTAGCTCCCCCCACCTTCTCCCGCACAGTCGCGCGCCTCCCACACAACAAGTCCACTCAGCCGAGCGCCTCCCACTATGACTCCCGCACCACTGCCTCCCACTCAGCATTCACCATCGCGTTAATTTGATTAAGAAAAGTTGAATCAGGAAATTTACACCTCCGGAAACCTGTTTCCGGATGCACATTTTACATGATACGAAAATGCACCTTCGGAATTTAAATTCCGGAGGAACAAAAAAAAAAACTTCCGGAAACTTAATTCTGGAGGGATATTTTGCAACATGTATGTAAATATTAACCTCCGGAAACTAAAATCCGGTAGAACAAAAATAACAGCATCCGGAAACTAAATTTCGGATGTGTACAATCTAACACATTAAATTAAATTAGCGTCCGGAAATGGATTTCTGGAAGTGTTCCGGAAATGGGTTTCCAGAAGTTTTCCGGAAATTTCGAATATTGACGTATGTAAACAAAGCTTACTTGTTGACGATGCACTTTTTCACCCTTCAGACCATAACGAAAACGAAACAAAAGCAGCCCTTTGAACCTACAAACCACTCTCAAACTAATTTGAAAACACTCACAAAACTCACCTTTTCATTGTTGTGTGTGACAATGGTGGAAGGTGGTGAGAATGGTTGGAGGGAAGGGTAGCTTTTTGGTGAGAAGGATGTTGGGTGTGGGGGGGAGGGAACTGTGTTTTCTAGTGTTGGGCGTTGACGTGTTAGGTGTGGGGTGATTGGGGAGGGAAGTTGCTGTCTAAATAAGAGGGTATTTTTGGAAAGAAAATAACAAAATCAAGTTAAAAGGTGCAACTAGCAAATTGCAGGATATTAATAGCAATGGTCTTGGGGATTGGTAATTTAATGGATAGAAAAAAATATATAGAAGCCCACTAAGCAATATTGCGAATGAAGCAAAACCCAATAATTTGGATGGACGGTGAAACAAAGTACGACAGTAATTTAGAAAGAAATTTGATAATTGAATCTTCATTCCAGTATGTCACTTCCCACTATACGCACACGTTACGGGGTAAAGGAGTAAATTGCAGCAACGATCTCGAATATTATAACTAATAACAATAATAAATTTTTATGATTAGTTAACAGTAATTTTTTATCTATTTATTCAATAAAATTTTAGTATTTTTTTTATATTATCAAAATATTAAATTATTTTACAACCGTATGTAATGCTTATAAAATATTATTAATAATATCCGTATCAATTGCTATAATTCGGATGGAGTTTTTCAAAAATAAATTTCTTTAGAGAGTGTTTGTTATAGATTATTTGATGACAAAATCACATTTTTTAAGTTAAAAGAATCATTTTTAAGAGTTTGGTTATGTTTGTTTCAGGTTTTCTTAAAAATGATTTTTTTTTTTTAAAATATCATTTTTAAGGTTAAAATGAAAAACTACTTTCATTAGCTTTTGAAAAAAAAATCATTTTTTATCACTATTCATCTTTAAAAAAGTTATTCTTATGATTATAAACAAACACAAAATAACTTCTGTTTTTTAAAAAAATCTCTAAAAATAATCTCTAAATTATTCATTCTCAGAATCACTTATTTTTTAATCTATAACAAACGAGTCCTTAATCATATCTTAGATAAAAAATACATGCATACAAACAATTTGGCAACTTAAAATGTCGGAAGAATAATATAAGGATTAGTAATTTATATTATATTAAATCACTCTGATAATTTTGTCAAAGGCACCAAAATTTCTATACACGACCCTATCTCAATATTCTATTTAATACCAAAATAATTCTTTTCTGTTTCTCATTAAAGTTATAAAAAGACTAATCTAATCCAAAATTTGTAAATTTAAAGAATAACTTATATGTTGACAAATAAATTTATAATGAAGGAAATTGCTTCTCCGGCATAAAACCTTGGAACGTTTAACATGCATTGTTTATGTATCCTTGGCTGCATTTCCACTGCTTCTATATCGCTGCCGTCAAGTGCATCTGCAATAATGCCACTTTCTCTAGAATCTAGATAAAGAGATAATCAATTTTATGTTTGAAACCATAGATTACCTTACCTCCACTGTATGCAGTTTGAAAATTCAGATAGCCAGTTACATTAGCTTTGAATATATTCTATAAAACAAACAAAATATAACTCACTATCAAACAGTTTCCCTCGTACAACTGGGGACCAATATATAAAAACGCTAATAATGAAGGGAAAGTGGTCCTTCCTTGCTAGCAGATAAGGACAGTAACCCAGGTGATATAAAGAGCAAGTTAGCTGGCTCTGCACCAAAATGCAAAATGGGAACAAATTAAGCAAGAGGGCCAAGTATGCATTTGTACGCAACCATATAGGCCAAAACTTGTTAAATCAACTCGCACCGTATCTTCTCCTTTAACTTTCAATAATGCAGATGCACCACGTTTTTGGATGATCAAGGAATCGTCCCCCACAACTCAACCTCTTCCCCTTCCCATCGACGATAAGGACTATCATCTAATGTTGTTGCAGTTGAAAGAGAGAGAGAGAGGGGGGCTCCACTTTCTTTCTTGAAAATTTTTAGCGGACGTCTGTTGCTTTCTAGCCATGGTTTTTCTATCATGTGTAACTTCAGTTGTTTTCTAATAAGAGTTAAGAAACCCAAAAACAATAATTATTTATTGAAAAACTGAGTATTTCAGTTTTGAAAATATAAAATATAGAAATTCTTATATAAATTTACTTTTTTAAGATCATTGACCCGTACAAAATAGAAAAAACCCTTCTAATAATTACCATTGCTTTGTAGCTGACAGAAATTTTTTTGTCGACGCAGACGACAAGGCACTTAAACCAGGAACCGGATTCTCTCCATTTTGTGGAGAACTGGACAGTTCCAGTCAAGTGAATGTGGACCGTACACGTGGCAGACTGAAACAATCAGTGGCTGATATTTTTTAATTAAAAAAAAAAGGAAATTAAAAAAAAAAACCCTCTTCTCTCCCTCTCCCCCAAACCTTCGACCATTCCCTCTCCCCTCATTCAAAGTTCCCACCAACTCCGGCAGCCACTGTTCCGCCTCCCTCAGCCGCGGACCGGCCCTTTTTAGCCATCGACCACCGCCACCCAACCTCCGCCCCCGCCACTGTTCGAAGATCCGGGTATCACCTCCTCCACCCGGAACACGAAAACGACGACACTGCCGCCACCACGCTCCATGCCACCGTCTCGGCCGTCGTGCACAACCACCCTCCTCACCGCAGCGCCACTCGCCTCCGCCGTTGAGTGCTCATTCGACCCTCCATCGTTTCAAACTCCAGTCAAAAACTCCACCGGTTGCTTGCTTTAATTTTATTTGCCAACAGGGAACAGAAAGTGAATTAAGTAAACAAGTAATGGAGATGAAGGGTTTCGGGCTCTAGCAAACTTCATCCCCACTGAATCTGAATCTGCAAACAATCAAGTGAATGGAAACAATCAATTGCAAATAATTAACTGATTTAAGTAAACAATAGAAATTGAATCTGGAAAAAAATTAGCCGCAAACATTCAGTTGTAAGAGAATGGACGCAGGGGCGTCGTGGCGGCGAAGGGCGGGCGTCTCGGCGGCGAATGGCTCAGGGGCGTCGCGACGAAGGGTGGTGGTTTTCGACGGAGGAACTGAGGCGGAGCAGGGTGGATGGGCGTGGTGGATGGTGGAGGGTCAAAGGAGGGAGAGGGCGTGGTGGTCGATGGCGGAACGCGAAGCATGGTGGTCGATGGCGTACATGTGGCAGAGGCAGTGGTGGTGCTCGACAGCGGGAGAAGATTGAAAGAGGCAGAGGAAGGGTCGACGGATTGGGGAGAGGGCGAGGGAAGAGGGTTTTTTTTTTAATTTCTGATTTAATTAAATAAAAAATTAAATGCAAAAAATTGTCAGCCATCGATGGGGTCAGTGCCACGTGTATGGCTGCTATTCATAGAACTGGAACTGTCCATTTCTAAAGGAAATGGAGAGGATCCGGTTCCCTTAAACCATGCATTGATATCAGTGGTGTTTTTTTTTCTTTTCTTTTATTCATACTTGTTAGGAGTAGAATTTATGTAATGGAACATGATTGGATAATATATAGGGAAACATACTATTTTATTTCTTTAATTTTTTTAAAGCAAAATTTGACAGCAAGAGCCGCCATAAAAGGTAAGTGAGGCAGCCTTCAACTTGTAATTATATAGGAGAATGAATCAATTAAAAAACATTATTTCATTGGACATGGGCATGTCATATTTAGACGAGTGATATATTTAGTTTTTAAATGAAAATTTTTGTTTTTTCATTTTTTTAATCAGTATCCTTGGCATGACCCTAATATATACTTCATTCGGTCCTTAATATAAAAAATAAATGTGTACTTTTTTTGGTCCAAAATATAAGAAACATGTATCAATTTTCACATATATTAAATGTTAATTTCCAATATTACCCTCGTTTATAATATGATTTATATTTACGAGATATATCAACTTTCCATACAAACGAGTTTGTTCATTAATTAGAAGTGGTATTTTTGGAAATTTATATGAATATTAATTACAATTAGCTCATTTCAATGCATTTCTTTGGTCTGTGTGTTTTAGGGTTTTGTTTCTTATATTAAAGACCGGAGGGAGTATATTATTATTTAATTATTTATTGGATTTCATCAATAACTTCATTAATTAAGAAATATTTTTACTTAATTTAAAAAAAAATAGTTTTTGCTTTTGTAAATGTTGATGGCAATCACCAACATGTGGTTGGTCTAAGTGGTAAGGGACTTTGACACCTTAAGCAAGTGGTCAGGGGTTCGAATTCTGACTCTTGTGTATGGAGAAAACCTGGTTGGGAGGGGAGAACTCACCTAGTGTGCCCAATAGGTTCCCTGACGGAGATTAGTCACTGCTAATAGTGGTGGATACTTCATACCTATATCATGGTTACCAAAAAAAATTGTTGATGGCAATCGTTCTCCGATGGGACAAAAGGGGTCTACTAATGCTCTAGTAACTAAGGGTGGGCTTGGTTCGGGTTAGGTTGGGTTGGGTTGGGTCTTGGACAAAAATCAACCAAATATCTTTGGTTTGGGTCGATTTAGGTTATAAGAAAAATGTGTGTGGCCCAAATCAAACCAACCTACATTCGGATCGGGTAGGATTAGGTCATCAGGTTCAACACTAAAATAATAATAATAAAATTCAAAACAAAGTTTTGGTTTATTAATTATATTCAAAATTCATTCAAACAAAACTGTTGCATAGAGAGAGAAGTACAGAAGTTGGTTGCAATTACACAAAGTGGACTGGGGAGAGAGAAAGAGCAACACAACTAGAGAGCGAGAGAAGAGCATCGCAGTTGTCGCTAGTTGGAAAATGTTGTTGACTTTTGTTACACAAGGAGAAGGAGAAGATGAGTGGAGGAGAACAACAGAACACATACTCACATAAGGCTTAGGACACGAATCGCACGATGACTAGAACTATAGAAGGAGACACAGTCTACCAAAATTATTATCTAAAGGTTTGGACAGGGTCGGGTTATTCGGGTTTCAAATGCTTTGACCCAATACCCAAACTGAATTGAACATGTTCAGCACTACACAACCCAAACCAACTCAGAATTTTTGGTTTGGGTTTCGGATTGGTTGGGTCATCAGGTTGACTCTGACTCGTGCCCACCCTTATGGGTAACATGGTGGTGTTGCTCCTATGTTGATGCCTTGGTTATGCTTCGTAGGTTAGTCTAAGCGTCTTCATGATGGTTGATCGCTCCAAATAATGGCATGGATACATGTGATGACACTCTGATGCCTAAGTCAACAAAGGAGACCCAAGTTATAATCAGAAAGTGTGCGTTGGTTGAAGGGTCTAGGGCACAATCTGACACACTCAAATTGTGTATGCAGGTGGTGGAATCGTGCCATGTGCTTTGTCTGATCGTATTGTAAGTGGCAGATGTCGATCGTTAGCAGCCATATATAGTAGGCGTGGCAATGCTACCTGCCTCGCGAGGGCCGAATGGACGATGAGCGCATACATGCGAGCATCCTTGTTGATCGTGCGCATGGCCTGGGCAGGAGCCTACAGGTCTGCTTGTCTACCGAAGTTGAGGCACTCACTCTTGTTGGGCCTATGAAGCTGGGTCGTGGCCCATAGAAGCTCAAGTTTTGATCCAAACATTAATAAAAATGGCACCACCAAGAAAGGAAACTAAATTAAAGAGCCTTCAAATGGTTGGCTTGGATAGTGAAGGGCCAATAAATAAGGAAACATTTTTTTACCAAATTAAAAGGAATCAGTGTAATCCACTCTTTAAGCAATCATTATCTACAGAAAATTCTTGTGTAACAAAAATCCAAGGGAAGCAAAGTGACGAATATTACTTGGTCTTCTTGTACTGTACATACATATCAAAACGTAGGAGGGCTGGCTAGCTAGTGCTCTTTAGTTTTCGACCTTTCACTATTACCCTCATGTTGACAAGCAATAAATGGAGACCCTATGTGGTCCTCACCTATTTCTCTCATTCTATTTACTTACCCTTCTGGTTTTTCTATTTATATCAAGGTTTTATGGTCTTCTTCTCCTTGACTTCTCCATAGCCTTCTCCAAGATCTCTTTCTCTCTTGCTTCTTTCCCTGAACTTATGGACGGAAACTGGGCTGAGGGAAAGAGGAGCTTGCAGTGCAAGGATGAGGATGAAGAAGAGGAGGAGGAGGAGGAGGAAGAGGAGGTGGTAAGTGAGATGATGGGCTATGGAGAGGATGGAAGGAAGAGGAGGATGGTGACAGATCTCTACAGCAAAAGAGGGTCCAAAGCCGGAGGCTCAGTGCCACCTTCTTGTCAGGTGGATAGTTGCAAAGCTGATCTAAGCGATGCTAAGCAGTATCACAGGCGGCACAAGGTCTGTGAATACCATGCCAAAGCTCCTGCCGTACTCATAGCAGAGCAGCAGCAAAGGTTTTGCCAGCAATGTAGCAGGTTGACAAACCCTAATCCATTTGAAATAAATAAAGTTCTTTTTGTGAATTTTATATAGTATTTGAATTTCTTTATAATGAAGTTTAATCTTTGTTTTTTGATGTGTGAAATGACTCAGGGAAGAGGTTTGATTAGAATTGTCTTAATTATATATACTTAGGTTTGGGCTAAGATGCACCACCCAAATTGGTGCACCACCCACTATACCACCCATGTGGTAAGTTTTGAGCCAATAAAATTGTCATATGAGTTGGTCAAAATTTCAAACCCAAAAAGTTAAAGGTCACATGTACAAATAATTGATAGAGCTCTTGATATGTGTGTGGTGCAGATGATACACCATGTGGGTGATGCACCATCCTTCAACCGAGTACTCGTTATGTCTAGACTATAATTGTGTCTAAAATTTTGTTTTTTGTTTTTAACTCCTGCCAGGCACATTTAGCTGCTAGATAGACTCATAAATACTCTACTATTAGTGACTAATATTGCTTTAGTTTAATTTCTCGAAAGATTTAGCAACTTCCCAAATGGAAAAATCCTTAGGTACATCATTATTGACACTGCATGCCCTGACTATGTATTGCGCATTCTGCCTATTACAAAAACCATTGGTTAATCTTTGTGCTCAAATTCAATCCTATTGCCTCAATATTCTGCACTGAGGTACGATACATTCTTATAGATGACCAAGTATTTGTCCTAAGGCAGAGACTGATCTGCCTTCAGGATCATAAAAAAGCATATATATGATCTGAATGGCATTTACCAATACGCCAAATACGGATATCCCATTTCCACTATAGTGTTCACTTAGTTTTGGAGTCATGATTTTAATACAAGAAGTTGACAACTCAAAATGTGTTATTTGTTTTCTTTTCTTTCGTTTTATAGTTAGAGGATCCTCCATGGGGATGGAAAATCAGGATGACTTTCAAAGCATCAACTATCTTATCAATTATGATGCATGATTTGCACCAAGACAACATTTAACGCGTGGACAGAATATGATGGGAAAATATATTTTGATTTTTTTTTTTTTTTTTGCTTCATTGCTTTTAGTGGAATCTATTTTTTTTTTTCACTTTTTAATTTGATTATATCCTATTTTGTTCTATCTGTAAAAACATGCCCATTAAACACCATCTATTCATTAGTCTATATGTTGATACTTATACCAATAACAAACTCTTTTTTTTTTCTTTTCCGGAGTATCCTTTCGTCCGGTAGATAAAAGATTAATCTCTCAAGGTGGAGGGTGTTGTCAGGAATTTAAATAGAGATCTATCACAATTTTTTCCCATACACATGAATACGTGGATTGAATCCCAAGACCACATGTTTAAGAGACAAGTTCCTTTCATTTATATTAACACGCATTAGAATTGAAAGGTGAACAATGCATGTTTTAACAATATATGCATGATTTATGGTAATGTACATTCATCAACACAAGACATGCCCTTTTTTTTCTTTCATTTTATTCTTTATAGAGTTATACTTTGGCACTTTATGTCAAGAACCAACTTTGTTCAAAATGTTTCTTTAGCAAGAGTTCTTTGGAATTGAAATGTGAACAATGCATATTCTCATTATACTTTGTGCTTAATTAAGTTCAGCATTTATTTAGAAGAATGAAGATGGCAAAAATCAAACTCTTGAGTATTTTGTCATAGAAACCTCAAAGCAGTCAAAGAACAAACTTTCTAAGAACTTAAGTAAAAAATTATGAACTGTTTTAGATTTAACTCTTTAATTCTTTCTCTTCAGGTGAAAGGTAGATTACTAGATTTAATCCTGTTCGTTGTACAACTAAATCAGCTTGCATCTTCGGACCTGTCCTCTTATAAAAGAAATCAAACAATGATGTTCTTCGTAGGGAAAATAAATAATCAGTGTCCCATGGCAACTAATTTTGCTTTGGAATTTATGGTTTTTCAGGTTCCATGAGCTGTCAGAATTTGATGACTCAAAAAGGAGTTGTAGAAGGCGTTTGGCTGGACATAATGAGAGGCGTCGCAAAAATGCAGCTGACTATCACGGAGAAGGATTTCATTCATGAGAATTGAACATTAATTGAGGCAAGCATGCAGCACATGATTGGAATAATAAAGTATCCCGTGAATCCTTCCTTCTCAAATTCATGCTATTGATCACTGAGGAAGCTCTCTCTCTTCTGTCAATCTTCTGCCTCTTTCCATATCTAGATGCTTAGATTGCTGCTGCTAGTCATATTTATGGGAATATTTTCACTTGAATTCGGCAAAACTCTTGCTTGCCTACATGACCTTCCAAATATTTATGTTTCTTTTGAGTACTGTAAGTTCAACTTATTAGCATGCTTTAAACAATGAGAAGTTCTGATATGTTCCTCGAGGCTCGAGGGAGAAAACAAAATTCTTGTATTATTCTTGTTCAGTTATGACGTCATTATTGGCATTGGTTAAGAAATTTAAAAAGATAAATTTATATCGGCCGGAAGTGATGTATTCAAATATTTTTAAGCCAAGAATAGGAGCAACGATTGGTTGCAAGTTTAATTGTTTTTTTTTTAATTTTCAAATAGCATTGAATTAGAGGTGGGCGTGGGACAGGTTGGGATGTGTTTTGGTTGTCCCTTATCCAACCCTAAATATTGATAGGGTCAATTCTTTGAACACGAACCTGTCCCTAGACTCGAAGGAACCCAATCATATGCGGGTTGGTTTAAAACCGGGTCAAAATGGAATGAGACCGAGTTGATCCAAAGTTAAATAGATTTTTTACAGACTAAATTTCTATGAGTGAGAAAAAATGTTATTTTTTATAAGCCAAAATACCAGCAAAAGATACTACCTAAAAGTCACAAATTAATCTTGTGTCACCAAATAGATCCAAAACTTGATGTTACAAAATATCAACAAATAGATCATTTTGCTGGATGCTTCCTTGATGCTCGTGTTATCAAAGTCACGTTGTTAAAAATAAGATACTTTCATCAAACATAATTCTTTCAATATTACAAAAGTCCCAAAATATATCAAACGTGAAACGTAAACTAAGGAGGGATAAAATTAGGTAACCCGAAGGTCAACTCGAACCCGTCCCTGACCCGACACCGAGTCACTAAATAGGACACAGGTTTGTTCTTTCTCTTCTGCGAGTTAGGATCGGATCCGATCCGAACACTACAGACTGAGACGAGTTTTAGGGTTGAGTCGGGTTATACACACCCCTATATTGAATAAGAGGTACACAAAATCATCTATTCCAACAACGGACAACAATTTAAGGAATTGTCCCCTAGTAGTTTTCACGGCCATATCATCAATCAAGACTGAAAAGAAATTTTGTCCAGTTGTCTTAAGCGCGCGCTCGTATTTTTCCTTCAATCTTTACGGTCAAAATCGCTGTTAAGTTAATCTTTCCCTTTTACTATTTTTCCAATGCCTCCCATATGAGTAATAGCTGATAGTAATCTTCAAGGTCAAGGGTAATTAGAATTGACAGGCACAACTCAACCCAAAATTTGAGGCTCTAAGTTCAATTTGAAAAACAATGGCAGAAAGGCCAAAATAGTTATTGTATTTTATCAATAATTTATCTATAATCAATCATAAAGCTGTTGGAAAAATATTTGTTGGCTCTCAGTAAATATTAATTAAATCAATTTATTGTATGGTTGAATGTATTACACACAACGTTAGAAATATTTCCAACATCCCAAAAACAATGTAGCTATAACTCTAATTATGTTATTTGAATATCAAAATTTGGACACCATATATGATATTATATATTTTTATCTTTATCTCTCATTTATTTTTTATCTTCTTGTATATACGTATTTCAAAAATATACCATAAAATTAGGTGTCCCTTATTTTGGTGTTCAAACAACTTTACTCAACTCTTTTAAGGCAAAGGATCCGTTCTAAAGTAAACTATCAAGGTAAAAATGCAACACAAATGTCAGTGACAGTGAGCCCGACATAAGGTGAAAAATAAAAATGCTACGTCGATGTCAATGGTAATAGAGTCAGTCCTCACGTGGGGTAAAATTATGCACAGAGGACGTAAAGGGAAGCACCAGTTTAACAAATTAAGAGTACAAGAAAGTTGGGCTTTCCGAATGAACCCTTTATTTGTACAGCAGGTGGTTTAGACATTTATATGGGACGTGGGGGTAAATACACAGTTCTCTCATATATTTTGTATATAGTGATTTTGTGTGTGTGTGTGTGCTTTTTTTTTTTTTTTTTTTTTTACAAAACAGTCTAGATTAGGGGAAGATACATTCCCTTGCAAGGTTAGGGAGGACCATAAATCTCACAAAATATATAGTAGAATTTACATATAGCCTACCAATAAGGACGGAGTCAGGACTTCGGTTTTGGGGGGGGGTCAAAACCAAAGAACTTATATATCTTATAAGCAAATAAAAATTTAAATACTTAACATCCAAAAAAAAGAAAAAATTAAATATTTTAATAAAATAAATAGATATTTCAGTAAAGTCTAAAATAAAAATATCTGGAGCACAAAATATAATTTTTTCTAACAAGTTAAAAGGATTATTCAAGTAAAATCTAAAATGAAAACATCAGAAGGAAAAGATGTAAATTTTTTTCCTAACAAGCTCTAACAGGCTCAAAAAATTGTATATAAAAAAAGATGGACAAAAGATGACTTTTTTTAATTACTTTTATATAGAAAATTATAGATATAAAAATACACATAGACATAAAAGAAGTGGATATCACCAAAAGACTTACTACATTTTCACTAAATAAACTATTTATAATATTCAAGTATTAAAATGAAAGGTGCAATAAATTTTAATTAAGTATATATAATAGTGAATAAAAGATAAAAATGTTAGGGGTGGTCATGGCATATGGAGGCCGCCCCCTGCCTCCGCCCCTGCCTACCAACAAAATAAAATAAAATTATGAGAACTATACCCAAGTCATCACAAGTATGGACAGAAAACTTGACTAGATGTGTCACACCACTTCTGACCAATTCCATCTGATGCCGCCTCACCATCATGGCAATCTAGCCTTCAGCCTCTAGCCGACATCAGCAATCACTCTGATAATCATTGGCTACTTTCCGGCCATCACCAACAATTTTTCGATAATCTCTAACGACCGTTTTAGTAAACTGGAGTGACTCCTAGTAGCACTTTGCCGGCCTCTGCCGATTGACATCTACCACCCCATGCACTTATATAAATAAGGCTTTTTAAAAAAATAAAAAAAAAATAAAAAGTATATCGTCGTGAGAATTGTTGTACAAAAACATTTATTTCTGAATTGACAGTACACACTGCAAGCACTTTAACTTGTCTTGAAGTTAAAATGCATTTGAAGAACAATTGAGGGAAAAAAAAGTTTCAATAGGATTAATAGCATGCCTAGTTGTCAAAATCCACGTAGCTACACCATCAAGTCCACAATAGTATTATCCAAATTCTTAATTGAAATTTGAATTTGATTCATGCATTTATTTAATTAGTATTCATATATTCTTAGGTTTTCACTATGTTTTTTTTCATGTATGTATCTCAACATTCAAAAACATATAGTTTATAGGAGCTGGAGTTTCAATGCATGTGATTAAGTTCATTGTATCATATGCATCATAATATGCTTAAAGCATTTATAAATACACATGTATCAATACATTTGCAAGCCAAGCTGGGAAGTTAATTCAAGTGAGTTTCTAATAGAGTTTGAATGTTCTCCTTCTCTTCATATCCTTTTTATCTCCTTCAAAGTGGTACCAAATTTTTAAAGATGTCTTACTTTATTCTAATTCCCAAACTTACAAATGGAAATTTTGATAATCGGTGTATTTGTATGAAGGAAATTATTCTCGACTCACATGAGGCCTAAGAGATTGTTTAGAATGAGAATGTTGAACCGTAGAACAAAGAAGCTTTGAGTCAAGCTCAGAAAAACAATTGGCAAACAATTGGCAAATTAGATCGTCTGGCTCTTGATATTATTCATATGCAGTCTTGGATTGTGTTATTTGAGAAAATGACTTATTCATTTAAGGCGAAGAAAGCTTGGAATATTCCTCGAGAGATGTTCTTTGAGGGACAACGAGCAAAAACATGCTAGCTCAAAAAAAAATGAAAACAAGAAAGAAGATACGATGAATTTAATATCGAATGTTATAATTATTTCAAATATGATCATTATACTAGTTAATGTTGGAGTTGTCCCAACAACGAAGAAGTCCATCTTGTTGATTTGAAAAAAGATGAAGTGCAACTAAAAGAAGCTCACCTAGTTGGAGATAAAGAAGATGAAGAACAATTAGAAGAAGACAACTTCTTAAAGATAAAGAATGAAGTCGAAAAACAATTTTCAGTATTGTCAGCTCAAGAAGACAATGTTGAAATGAAAGAAGCAACAACAACAACAACAACAACAACAAAAATTGAGAGAAGTACAATGAAGGAAGAGATTCAATCAATTGAGAAGATTGAAAAATAGGACTTTCCATACACTTCCTATTGAGCAAAAGGCCATTGATATCAAACCAATGTATAAACTCAAAAAAAAAAAAAAATGGTAAAGGGAAAGATGAAAATATTTTACTTATATGCTATGGATTTTTCTAACCTCTGCAACATTGCACATGTTAAGGAATCAAAAAATAAAAATGTTATATCGGAAAGAATAACTTTTAGACTTTAAAGGAATTAAATACACAACTTTCAATACATTTCTATTTTTGATTCATTAACATGTACGATGTTGCACAGGTTAGATAAATCGATACTATGCTATACGTTGATGAATTAATCTGCACCGACAACATTCCCAAGATTTTTGAAGAATTCAAAAAGGTAATGACACAAGAATGTGCTTGAATTAGCTGTCAAAATAAATTATTTTAATAATCAATTATAATAGAATAATAATTATGTTTGTATATATTTGCTGAAAAATAATTTTAAGACAATCTATCTTATTTGAAAGAGACTGATTATATGGTACAATACAGAACAACAATAACAGTTGATTTTGCAAGCATAACTATTTAGACTTTAACTTATCCTTGAATTCCTTTACACTATAATCCAGTGCAGATGATCCCAGTCCGAAAAGTATAAATCACAAGGAAGTGCACACGTCGACAACAATTAAGTATATTCTGGCACAGCGTTCTCATTCAGCGGAAGTAAACTTGATCACTTCATCAGAGGTCATAACTTACTAGGAATAACTTCCTTAGAAAGCACACCACTCTTTCCAATATGAGAAGGTCCATTGAAAATATCATTTCTTTCAGCAATAAACTTGGCAAACCGAGAACCCTTCTCTTCTTTGCTTTTATTGTCTCCAAGAGACCGAGGTGGATCAGACATAGGGTGGAGCTTGGGAGATGATGGTCGCATCAATGCCCATACAGATGAAAGGTATTCATTCGGTTCGTCTAAAATCCGTAAAAGTGATAAATCCTTCATGTCTGCAGTGCAAGAGCCATATTATAAGATGTTAACTTACCATGTGGAGACAAAGTAAAAAAATAAAAAATGTATTTTTACCTACTGTTAGAAACAGTTTTCCTAGATTTCTGATTTCAATAGTTCATGTGTTACTAACTGATGTAATTCATATAGTTGAGTTCCTTTTGATACTTGTTTAGCCAAGGAGAGGCGAGATGGGAATGGGATCATTGTAGATCTAGGATATATTCATCACGGGACTGAACAATTATTTTAAAAGCACACCTTTTGAGAACTTGAAGATGGGTACCAAAGCCTCAGATGGAATGCTAAAATTAAGATGAGGTATTATCGCTCCTCCACCATGCCTTGCATTGCTGCATCAAAAACATTAGCTAATCAAATATGGAAAGTATACTACAACCACTCAGGATCAATAAAGAATATAAAAATCACGAAAGCTTGTATTAAGCAGAAAAAAATAGGACCGACAAGAGCAGGATAAGACAGTCTTATGCGGCAGAGACAGTAAGGGTCAAAGCTAATATAAAAAAAAATTGTTGTCTTCAAAGCATGAAGCAATATCAAGACTAAAAGTTCCAAATTTTAGGCTGCCTGAGAACAATATATTACAGGGAATCCAACGTACATGGACATCAAACACTGGACACCCCACTTACATTCTGATTTCAAAACCCTGATCCAGAGAAGGGATACCAATAAAGCCGATGTGAATGTCTACCAATTGAACTAACCCATATCGTGCAGTTCAGTACATAATTAACATAATGTTTGTTGAAGAAGGAATTGGATAAGCTGACAATCTTATGCATTAAGCTGGTGGCATTACCTTGTAACCAGGCCAATCATGTGACCGTCTGAATTGATAACAGCGCCACCACTAGCACCAGGATGAACAGCAGCTGTTGTTTCAAGCATTGCTGGGAAGAGCCCATGGGTGTGCGTGCACTCAGGTTGAACGGATTGATAAGATTGAGGAGTCTTTGCTTCAACCACTTTTGCTACCACACCAGAGCAAACAGATGGGAAGAATCCTAATGACAATAGATGACTTCCAAGGTTAAACAAAAGAAATAGAAAGACAACCCACAGTAATTGAATCGGTTCTTCACAAAAATAGATACATGACATGTCTTGCACTGATCACCCTAGCAACAACTTGATATGGCATAGCCACAAAAGTCAAGAATAACATGGAAATGGAATATATCCTTTTATTCAAATATTACTTGCATTGGTGCATATGTCCCTTGTGGGTTTCGAACATGAGCATTCACCTTGTTTTAAAAGGTAAGCATAATCCAAAAAATAATAAAATCATAAAAGCATAGGCCTAAAGATCAAAATAACTAGGTATTTTGGTTTAGTTTTGATCATGGGGTTGATTGTAATGTTCTCTTAGACATTACCAGGTCAAAATCAGTTGACTATATATTTTCAATTCTTGGGTCTCAGTAATTTTCATACATGCAGTCTCAGCCCCAGGATATGGGTTGTACTCGAACCTAAAATTTTAAGTTATTTTTGGTCTATCTAAGCTCCACTTATGGATTTAATAGTAGCAGGAACTAGGAAATCTAAATCCTAATGAAGTCATTACCTAATCCTTGTAAGACAAGTTTGTCCAGGACCAACAATCCCAAATGCTTAAGCTATTACGTGGAGGCTACAGAAAGGTTTTTCATCTATAATAAAAAGTTATAGGAAAAAAATTTAGAGAGATGTTATGCTTCCTCTTCATACTGAAGATCAATTTTATGTTTTATTCGGTAAATAGGTTTGCTTCTTGGTTGTTTGAAGCATTCTTTGGTAGATCTGCTTGATGATGTGCAAGAGGAAACCAGTGGCATTAGAAGAGCACAAAATTTGACTGTTGACAAATCCGTAAACATCCAGAAAGAGTATTCATGTTCAATCAGAGGCATGAAGATAAGTCATTCACATAAGCTTTTGTTTATTTTGCCCAGCTAGTTCCCTACTACTGAATAACTTAGTTACATCTTAATGCCCAAAAAATATGGTTGGAACTGCTTGATGTAGGAACTCCAAAAATGCAAATCAAATGAACACGAGGATTACGGAAAAGGTTAAAGGAAATTAAGCTTGGCACATGTGTGATTATGAGTAACCTTGAAATTCATACCACATCAGGACATCTAACCAAAAAAGAAACAGATAAACTAGATCAGCAAGAAGGTACCGCATTTAGGGCCAAATAATCCATGGCCAATGACATATGCCTTTGATCCTGTGGATGGCCTGGAAAAATTCATTTCAATGGGCAAAGGCTTATCTGGGACAGATTCAAGCTGCAGCAAGGCAACATCCCATGGTCCTTTACATATATAGACCACTTTAGCGCCACACCAAACCCAAGGTTTGACATGATCAAGACGTACACGTATGTTTCTATGATTTTCATAAGTTGTATTAAACTTATATTCCCCCTGCTCATCAGCAGTGAATGGATAAAGAATTGCCATCTTCGACGGCAAGGTTTGACTCTTTTCAACGCTCTCAATTCCATTCCCAAGAGACGTGGCTCCCTCCAAATTGAAAGGAAGTTTTTCTGAGTCGGTTCTATATCCTCCACCACTTAAATGTGTTTTCCCAAATCTCCATGGTTCCAACAAATGGGCATTTGTAAGTACGAGACCTTGATTGTTTAGCAAAACACCAGATGCCCATACACCATCACCAATAGTAACAAGACATATAGAAGCCATTGCCTTCTCGATTGGTAATGGTGAGGAGCTACTAAAATTTAAATGCTCATTTTTATTCCTTGAGGGCACATCTAATTTGTCACTATCAATAAAAGTTGACTTTTCTGCAGCACAATGCTTGCCCTCCTGATTGTACAACCCTTTCACTGGGTTCTGAGGCCACTTCCGCAGCAAGCCATTGGAAGCACTCACAATGGCTTCCCATGGAATCACCAGCTGTTACCAAAGACTAGAGTGTTGCATGATGAGTTAAATGTGAGAAGGTTTAGATAAAGTAGACCAAGAGAAGAATGCATTCGAGGTACCTGGATTTCCGCCCCACTTGTCTTCTGCCTCAATGGTCTGATCAGGATACCAGCAAGACATGCATGCTCACTGAAAACTGGACTGCCTTCCATACCTGGCAGGTAAGAGTGTCAAAATACAGCCAGAACCAATTGCATAAATGACTAATGGATTATGCTTCAGAGAAATGGCTCACACCAGGAAGACTGCGTATGTCAGCCATCAGCAATGATGTATCAGATGAATAAGGCGGATAGCAGTTTGCAATGCGTCCTACTGATATACTGATTCAAGCAAGCAACCAAATCAAAGAACTGAATGATACAAAAATGTCAAACATTGATATCCACTTCACCACAGCATTAGAGACAAAATAGCTGCCTGTAGAACTCAACTCATAGTTGATCCCAAAAGCTCATGGAAATAGTTTGACAGAAAATGACAAAGGACATATTACATCTGGGTGATTAAGCAAATTTACTGTGAGAAGAGTGTTTAACCATTTTTGAAGCAACTAGCCAAACGGAAGAATAATACCTGTTAAAGAAGTGTGTAGGTGACAGGACTCCAAAAGGAGACCCAACTGCCAGAAGAAAATCACCCCTTTTATTCATGGAAGAAACTGTAGTATCCAGCAAGTCCTATATTGGAACCATCAACCAGTTATTCCCGTGAGTCTCTATGGGTAGACAAAGAATAGCAGTAGAAAAAGTACTCCACATGTAATCATTAGATTTTGTTATAGATGTTTGCATAAGAAATCCAGTGGATAAAATTAAAATAAAAGCAGAAAGATAGATACCTTGAAAGATAAAGAAACACTAAGAATGGCCATTCTAGTCAGTGATTTGCACACAAGACTTGCACTGCTAGATCCTCCCACTGCCAATCTTTCCTGGAATTTCACAGAAGATTTATCATGTTTCTAGAAAGACTGAGTTTGCTTTTATTTTATGCATCATGATCATGGAGATGTTATTCCCAAAGGTAATTTATACAATCAACAACAACAAGAATGAAACTCAAATAAGTCATACCAAGAGGACCAAAAGTGTAGAGAAACAAATTTTTCAGATGAAGTGCAATTCCCTTAATCAATGGACAAATTGATATTTGCAGCTGCACCAGAGATTTTTTAACAACAAGATATACAGACATATCTTTAACAACAACTAACCCTGTGTTTGGGCAAAGCAATTCAAAATTTTAGAGAATTCAAAATACAGGAAATTGAATTAATGTGATCTAATTTCTTCCATTCCTATTTTGGATATTTGTCTTGTTACTTTTTCAACATTTTTTGAAGTGAGTTGACTGAATCCAGTCAATCCACTCACTCACTCCTTCTCTGTCTCAGTCACAAAACCAAACCACCATAGCCTCTGAAGAACATGGCCCCACAAACCAATTTCAATCAAACTAAGACATCAGTGATGGCAGAGCAGCTTGGTCAGGTGATGACATGGATGTGAAAACAATGGATAACAGGGTATCATCATTCATCACCGCTACTCACTAGCTACAGCAGCAGAAGGTGGCCAGAGACTGCAATCTTCGAAAAGTTGTGAAGGAATCGGTGAACATGGCCCAACCAGTGTTGCTTCACCATCATCCATGAGATTGCCATCCCCATCTCCGTCATCTTCCAGGAGATCGTCGCCCATGTCTCTACTGTCTCATCTGTCACCAACCACTTCACTGTGAAGTCTGTTGCTCTGTCTGAGAGGAAAGAGAGAGATGGAAGGGATTTCAAAAATTCTCTGAATAGAGGTGGAGTTTTAAATTCCCGAATTTTATTTCAAACAATACCCAATAATAATACCCATTAATTTCAAAATCCTTTTGTTTGATATCCAAGGAAAGCATTTTTAACTAAATCAATTTGATTACTCTCAACTAGTATATTACCCTCTGAAAATTCTTTACCCAAACACACTCTAAGGTGAATCCAAATCATTATTAGATCTAAAACAGAAATTGTATGATTAATCTAAGCTAATATTCATCCGAAAACATATTATTTCCGTTAAACATATTTATCAAGACATAACTTCTTAACCCTTTCTTTAGTCATAATCCACATTAAAAGAAATGAAATTAAATAATATATCAAGCACTTCAGAGGGGATATGAATGAGGGAAAATAGAGAAAACAGTGGAAGTGTTGAAGAACCATGATAAGCTAAGGCCTGAGTTGTGATTGTGGTCGGAAGTACAAGCCATTTTCATCTTTTAACAATCAATCTGCAAACTATTTAACCAAATTATTCAGCTTCAGCTTCCCACGACAATGCTACTAGCTAAAAACTTTAGCATATAAAAATAGGTTTTACTAGATGACTGAAGGGACATTGAACAACTTTTGTAAGCCATTTCCAAGCAAACTAGTTGGTCCCTTTGTAGTCCACCAAATATAAATGTTCTGATAAAATTCAGGTAGTACCTGAAGATGGAATGATTATCATTCTTTGATCCCATAGCCTAGATTAATAATTCAGATTATGGTGGCTTCAGACTTGCAGACCAATGAGCAAAACTTTCCAGGTGTTTTAAATTGAATGCTTTGTCCCAGAAGCAACAGACATACACATACTACCATTTAACTTCAGAGATTAAATGTCTTATTTAGACAAATATGATACAAAAGTGACATACAAATCATATTTTTAAATTTATGAATGCAGAAATGCACTTTTCTTAAGGCATTTGAATCATACTTTCTGTCTCATTATTGAATAGGGATGTCTATTAATGTACAAATCTTGTAAAGTAAACTAATTTATAACTAAAGGTGAAAGCTTTTATACAGAACAAAAAGGGCTAACCTGAGTTTGAAAAAAATCTTTTGAAGGTTGAGAATCATTACTGTAAGATGCCAAAGACCAACCGACCTCCCATTCATGCTCTGGTGAGCCCAAAGATGCTTCAATAAGTGACTGGAGACAGAGAGCTGAAGCAGGAATGTCAACCTGCATAATGCATATATCTGATTAGCATTGAACCAACAAATAATTAAAACATGGACCCACAAAAAAAAGTTATTAGAACAAAAAAATTACCAGCATATTAATAAAAAAATGTTACAAATCGTCAATAACAAACCATCAACTACAGAGACCATTACATGAGCCCTAACATTAAATTCATGTGAAAAAAAACATATGGTGCAACCAAAAGTTCACCATTATCTTTCTAAGAAAATGAATGGCTGTGTCAAACATTTGGAAGAAATCAAGAGAAAATTCCATATACAATCCTGAAACAATGTCAGGAATCAAATGACATTAGACTAACTAATCATGCACCATAACGAGTCTTGTAACTACACATTCACAGTGATGAACATGTTATCAAATTGAAACGTCCATTAAAATTACAAAGCATGAAGTGCAAGACATCATTAACTGTAAAGAAGACTGCATGATAGGGAACAATGTAAAAGAGTTGAAAATGCCTACTAATGACAAAAGCTGCGCCCCAAGCCAACAAGGGATTCCTTGATTAGATTTTTCATTGGTTTTCTCTGTCATAATATCAATCCGAACACCAGAAATCAACTCAGGCCTACCCTGAAAAACATAAGATATAAAATTAAAACACAAATAAATACGGAAAGCAAAATGAATCTAATATGAAATACATTAGGAGCAACCTGAGGAATATTGTGTCTATGTTGAGGAGATAGAAAGGGCTCAACAACTGATGCAACCGTCAAAACCAATACCCTACCCTCAGAGTCAGAGTTATCACCATAGAGAAGCTTAGCTACTTGGGTGTCATCAAAAAGGGTATCAGGTACAAGCATCCCAGAAGCTGAAAGAGTTGTTTCTCCAGAACTAGACATACCCAGAAGCAGAAGAACAAAACCCCATTAATGTAAACACAAAACTATGAGAAACAAAGGAAGTAAGATTATGATATATAGAGTGGAAGTAACAAACAAACCGGTATTGATGAAAAGCGTGTCTTCTCATCTTCATCCCTTTTGGATCCTGAAAGTGAAAGGGAAACCCGTGATGATTATATGATATATGCAGAATACAGTAGGGTATAAGGGTAACTAAGGGGAAGAGGAAGAGACACTTACAGGACCACGAACTCTAACCATAACTGCGAAATTCCGAGCCAAATCAACAGTTGCCGACAAATCCATTATGAAGAAGAAGAAGACACTCCGAGTTCAATGAATTGAATCAATTTGAAGTTTAAACTTTACACTAGACTAGACCAGAGATATAGCAATTATACTATTGGATTGGGGCCATTTCTGTGAAAGTAAGCAACATCATCAATTCATCATATCAAATCGTGAACGTAAATTAGAGAGGCAATGTAATGTAAATAGCGGCTAAAATAGGTTTCTTCTCTATCACTTTATTTAATTTTGGTTAAAGTAATCTTTTGGTCCCGATACATGACACTGATTTTTAATTTAGTTCCTATACATAAAAAATTATTAATTTGGTCCATATAAATGACACTGGTTTTCAATTTGGTTCTCACCGCCAATTAGTCCCTATACAAGAGGATCAAATTACAAATTATTGTCATATGTAGGGACCAATTCAACCAAAAAAAATTGAAATTGGTCCCTACATGTGACAATTATTTTTAATTTGGTCCCTACATGTGATAATAATTTATAATTTGATCCCTCTTATATAGAGACCATTTAGTGGTGAGGACCAAATTGAAAATTAGTATCACGTATAGGGACCAAATTGATAACTTTTTACGTATAGGGACCAAATTGAAAATTAATATCACGTATAGGGACCAAAAAAATTACTTTAACCTTTAATTTCTTTTTATGATTTATTCTCTATTTTATTTGTGTGTCAAATTTGTTGTCTACTTTTTTTTTATAAAAAAAAAATTATATAGTGAGGAGACAGTGTCCAAATCTAAGACAGAAAAAATTTTCGAGCTCCATGAGCACTTATAAAAAAATTTATATTTATCTCCCCAAGGAGACCAGTGAATAGTAATAGTAACAGGTGAAAATAATTATTTCATCACTTTTTTATTATATTATTTTTTATATATGAATTTTAATAATTTAATACTTTTTTATTATGTAACAAAAAAAAAGAATTTAATTCTTCAAAAAAATTTGATTATTGATCAGCCATATTAAAATTTAATTGAACCACTTAAATGGATTTGGGTTCCATACATTTAAAATTCACTGCATTCACGGTATTCCCTCATTTCCACCATTAGATTGATGTTATTTCATTTATTTAATGTACACTCAAATACATTTAATGGTATTTTTATATATATATATATATATATATATATATATATATATATATATATGAGTAAATAGTAAATGTAGTGATTTGAATGTAGTGAACCAAAATCCTTAAAATATGTATTTTTTTTATATACCCAAATGTTGGTATTTTTGTTAATGGGTGGGGATTAAACATTTAACCTTCTTATCACTTCACTCGTTAACTCCCAATAAAATATGTATTAATTTAATGTATAAACTCAACTGGTACTTCATCAACGATTCTGCGAAAGTTATAGTTTTCTTGACTATAAATTATTAATGCATAATTCTTTTATGTGGATAATGAATGATGCATTAATGAGGAATTAAAATGAATGTGAATTTTATTGTTAATGAGTATAATCAATATGTTATTATTTTTATATTTTCTTACTTCTATTATAAATAGGTTGTATACATAAGTAGTTCGATAATACTTTAAAGAATTACACAAAATCATTCACCACTACTTCTACTATTCTCCATATCTTTTTTATTTTACCAACTTGCAACATTATTTAAATTGTGCCATCTATGGTGGATGAGCAAATAGGAGACCATTTTCTTAGCTTTGAAAATCCATTCCTACCCCTACTAGTCACATATAGAGGTGTTCAGATCTAAACCGATCCAAAAAAAAAAGGCATAACCGATCCAAAATAACCGAAAATTAATGTGAACCGAAATCAATTGGATTTTTTTGGATTAATCTTGTAGGGAACCGATCGGTTCGGTTCGGCTCGGTTTTCGATTGGAGGTTCAGGAATCGAATCGAACCGAACCAATACTTATACATAAGGCAATTTTACATACCCTCTTCCCTACCGTTTTGATGTTGTCCCCGGTCATTTCACACTTTCTTATTTCACTTATCCACTCTCTCATGTTGCAAATGTTGTGCACTTTGGAACTTTAGGAATTGAATATTAAGCATGACTATTTCTTTTCTTTTTTTTTAACGTAAAAGGAATTGAGCATGGCTGTTTCTATTTCTTTTTTACTGTAATAGGTGTTTTGGTTGATTATATGTTACTTTTTTTTTACAAGTAGATTATAGGATTCTTATAATATGTTAATTAACGTAATATAAATAAGTAACAATGCGTGGTTAAAAACCGAACCAACCGAACCGATCCAAACCACATTTAATTGGATCGGGTCGGATCGGATATTTTTTAGGAAGCCATTCGAACCGAACTGAACCGCATGTACTTTTTTACTTCGGATCGGATGACTTTTCCCTCAAAACCGAACCACGAACACCCCTACTCACATATATCTGACATTGATTATGACAAAGGTACAAAGACAAAGTCACCACGCTCAGTAAAAACACAACTGATTTTTTTATTGATTCAGTTACAAATACAATATATGAATCGATTACATTATATGTCAAAATGAATCGATTCAATTACATTATATGAATCGATTACACATTTGCCAAAATAATTTATTACACCCGGTTGATTGCAGTGTTGTTGTTGATTGTGGTGCCTTGCACACGGCTCTTCTTGTCCTCAAATTCCAAGGCCTCGTATTCACAACACCTTCTTCCTCCAAAATAGAAACTTCAAGCTTCTTTGGAACCACTTTCGGCTCCACCATGAGCTTCTCTTGAACATCATCGTCATCATCATTGTTGTTGGGTTTGCGGTTAGGATCGGAAAAATGTTGGATTTTGTTGATGTGGGGTTGATGGAATTTGGATTGGGAATGTGAAGATCGAGGATCGATGGAAGAAGGTCGAGATTGGTGGTTTTGGGAGGTGATGTTGACACACCTGAGGAATGTTCGGGAACCCCATTTCAAGGAAGGAAACGAGAAGTTGTGCAACGATTTTGATCTTTCAGGTCCCATAGAAATGAATAATGAATGATTGATGAGCTTGTTATTATTGTTGTTGTTGTTTCTGCTAGTGTGTGAATGGGAAACAGAGAATTGAATTCTGCCGGTAGGTGAGAGGTGCGACTCATCCTATTTGGCCTCGGAGAAATTGAAGCTCGAAGTTGTTTTCTTGGTTGCGTCAATGTTGTCGGCCACGCGTCGTCGCATGGTGGTGGGCCCTGCGACGACCCTTGGGCTTGAGTTGGAAGATATCGTGGCGGTGTCGTCAGACGACATGATGACCGGTGAAGGAGATTGGAAAAGCTCCTAGGTTTCTTCCCGATGGATAATTCCAGGCAGAGGGATGGGGATAAAAGGAGGAGAGACAAATTTGTCACTTCAATATTTCTACACAATTACCAAATTTTAATATTAATCAATCTTAACCATCCAATTATTTTATTATTATATCCAAGGGTTAAATAAAATGGTTTACTAGTGAACCACTTACGTGGCTATTCCACCCTAGAAGCTGCCTTAAATTGTATGCTTTGACGTCTTGCATGATGTCTTTTGTCTTAGCTCCGTTGGCTCCTTTGACCAGTAAGTCAATCTATTCATCAAATCTCACACTTCTATTTTTTTTTTTTTATAAACCAAAGTATATTAGTAAGAGAATACAAGAGACACAAGCGAGATAAAAATATAACTACTATAGTGATCCTAACAAATCTAGACATCACTAATTCAGTATGAGTATTAGACCAATCAAAACCTTCTTAAAATCCCAAAACAAAGAATAACAAATCATAAAAATCCAATCAGTTTCTTTTGCTTGCATAGAAAAGAAAGTATCATGCATCCCGTAGGACAATGAAAATCCGAATCTCAAACTTTGTGTTTTAATTTTCATATTCAAGTTGGCCATTTTTTTTTATTGTTGGAAAAGTTGCCCAATTAAGTTTGAAGAGACGTTATTTTGCATCCGCATTATGAATATGTAATTATTTTTTGGATATTCATTTTGCTCCTGCTATAAATAAATTGTATGCATAGGTTTTACTTGTATGACACAGCTTTGTGCTGATAAAACAATTCTTTAACCCATTACCTAGCTAACTCATCCATATAGAATTCCACTACAGTCCAGTTATTTATATATTAAAAAAAAGTTAAATGATGGATTGGGTTGGATTATTTTTAATGATAAATGGTTAATTGTTCCATCCTTTCTGTAACACCCATTTTCTCGATTAAGGAATCAGACAGTAATTAAGTTGGTGTGAGAGCTTAATTTTGTTCGTTAGGTGTTAATTAGTATGTGTTTCAAATTTGGGGTCAATCGAACTTCAAACTAGGGATGTCAACGGGGCGGGGGTGGGGGGCACTACCCCGCTCCCCGTCCCCGCCCCCCAGCTTTCCCCCCGTCCCCGCCCCCGATCCCCGCCGTGGGGGGGTTTTCCACCCCCGTCCCCGTCCCCGCGGATCCCCGCAGTCCCCACGGGGACCCCGAACATTTATAAAAAAATGCAAAATCATAAATTAAAATCCAATAAATTTTTTTAAAAAAGGTCTTAATAAGTCTTAAATTTAAAGTTATAACAAGTTCAAACTCAAATAATACATAAATAATATTAAATAAACATTACAAAAAGTTTCAAAACTACAATATCAAATTTTTTTCCATGTATTTTCTAGCAATATGTGGTGAGGTCTTTATCCATCCCAAATGTCTATGTCCCTCTTTCCATTGCCTACAAATAAACACATAATCATCATCATCTCTTCATAAGAATATATTTCAAAAAATTATAAAAAGTATATATTCAATACCTCATTATCATCATCCATATGATCATATCCTCACCAACGGATTCAAGTTGAGGCATTAAGTTCCAAGAACTCCACTATTTAATCATATATAATGTAGCAGAAGCACAAATAAACATATATGCTAGTGTATTGGATATAAAAGATATGTGAAGTCAAGCAAATGATAATAGTAACAGTAAAGAGAAAGACAGTTACAACTCAAAAATATTAGTAGCTATAATATAATAATATTTATAATAAGGATAATTAAGTAATATATACGGGGCGGGGACCCCGCGGGGCGGGGGGCATGATCCCCGTCCCCGTCCTCGAATCAACCACGGGGGGATTTTCTCCCCCATCCCCGTCCCCGTGGGGAAAAATTCCCGGCCCGCGGGGCCCCATTCGGGGCATTCCCCGCGGGGATCCCCGATCATGGGTAGAAATTGCCACCCCTACTTCAAACGAGTTCAGAAAGCGAAGAAACGTGTGAATCAGAGTTTCTGGTCAACGCGGGATTAGGCCGGGCTCAGGTATGTTGAGCCGGGCTCAGAAAATTAGGCCGGGCGCAGGTTTGTTAGGCCGGGCTCAATTCAAAGGCGGTGATCTACGCATTTTGGCCTGGCGCAGAAAACTTGAGCCGGGCGTAATTGGCTGAGCCGGGCGCAGAAAACAGGTAAATGCAAATGATCCATGCACTCCATCGATATAAAAGAATGACTAGCACCCGAATCAAATAAAATAGATAAGAGCTTTCCAAACATTAAGCACTTACCTTGTATCAAATCAGGACACTGAGAAGATTCAGATCCTCTCACGGCGAAGACTCTCCCCACAGTCTGAGGTCTCCCACCTTGCTGACCTTTGGCTTGATTCTGACTTCCTGCTCCTTGACTTTTTCCAACTGGTTGTACATTCTGAACTCTACCAACATTATTCTGAGGACAATTCCATGACATGTGACCTACATTTCCACAAGTGTAACAGGTGGAATTCAATAACTGAGGGCAATCTCTCTTGAAATGAGGTCCTCCGCATTTGAAACATATCAAGCCTCTCGGTTGTGCTTGACCAGAACTCTCCCATCTAACATTTGCTAACTTCTAAACAGGGCGACTGTACGGCTTTGCCCTTGTCTGAAATTGCCACCTCTTCCTCTCTGAATGTTACTCCTCATCGATTCACTGCTTCGTTGTTGGAGTTGAACTTTCAATGTGCAATCTCGAGATATGTGGCCCATCTTGCCACATTGGAAACACCAACGATCGTCCTTTGCTGAGCAATCCTTAACTTGATGCGGCCCTCGGCATCGGAAGCATCCTTGAGGTCGTTGTTGCTGCCTCTCATCTTTCTCTTCTTGCTTTCTGATGTTCTAAAGTGATAGGACAATTCTGACAAACGAAATAATAATCAAAGTTTCTCCCGTAGGGGTAGAAACAGTAAGGTCATAAGGTAATGAAGAAATAGGTAAATGCAAATGATCCATGCACTCCATCAATATAAAAGAATAACTAGCACCCAAATCAAATAAAACAAATAAGAGCTTTCCAAACATTAAGCACTTACCTTGTATCAAATCAGGACACCGAGAAAACTCAGATTCTCTCACGGTGAAGACTTTTCCAACAGCATGAGGTCTTCCACCTTGCTGACCTTTGGTTTGAGTCTGTCTTCCTGCTCCTTGATTCTTCCGAAAAGGGTTTTCTTAATGGGACATCGGGGTGTCTCACTTTCTATTTTTCTGATCAATTGTTCAATCCTTTTTCAATTTCAACCTATTGGATCATGCATCCAAATTAAAGATGGATTATATTGGATCCATCTTTTTTCCAACCCATTGAAGCAATATCCATCATTACCAGACCTTGGATTAGCCATTGTCATCGGCCACCCTGACCAAGGGCCTCCACATTGGCGATGGAGGTCAAAGGGGGCCAAATGTGATGATCGCATGTGGAAGCCAACGACGACGGTGGTCGCGGATATCCATCCATAAAAATAGTTTAAAAATATATTATGTATTTTTAAATGGATAAGGATGATTTATATTATCTGTAAAAAAAATATAATTAATGGACGTTGTAAATGATTTTTATTAAATGAGTTAAAAATGGATTGAACTTTTAATAGATCATAAAAGAATTAATTATTTATTTTTAACTCATCAATTATAAGTTAATAAAACCTAAACCTAAATTCATCCAAACCATATATTTTACATCCTTACTTTTCATAATGACACAAAACCATTCACAACAACTCCTATTTCTCTCTACAGATCCTTATTGCCTTCATCTCTCTATTCTCAACGATTATTTTTCAAAATATATATGTAAAAGTAAATCTATGATCATAATTGAATATAGGAGAATGCTAACGAGAAAGGATACTCGTTAAGGAATCAAGAAAAACAAGTTTTTCATTGAGAATTGATATATTTAATATTTAAAGAAGTGAAATACTTAATTTTTCACTGCAAACTTGTTGTTTGGGATTCGACACTCGTTATCATGACCCACAATTTCAAAGAAATGTCTTGTAAATTTTTTTATTTTAAAGAAATTTCTTGTAACTTTTTTATTTTAAAGAAATTCCTGTACATTTTTTAAATCTTGACGGAGTAACAAAAAAATAAATAAATTATGTGGCGATATTTTGTATTCTACTGGACTATAAATTATCAGACCTTGGCTTTCAAGTTTGCCTAACCCATTTGAGATCATGTGCTAAGTGCTAACTTTTTAACTAGTACTGCAAATCTCTCGTCTAAAAGGTGGGTCCAAATCTTCTCGGTGCTTCCAATAAAAAAAAAAAAATCGAACCATATAATAAAATTTTTGCACTTTATACTTTCTTTCATCTTTTGTTTACACTATTTGTTTGAAAGAAAAAGTAAAAAAGAAATAAAGAAAGAAAGAATGTATTGGGCCATTGAGGATTCCGTTTTAATTATTTAATTATCTTAATAAATTTAGATAAAATCGATGTGAAGAAAGTTGGTGCAAAGAAAAATATTAAATGTGAATTAAATTTTCAATATTGTATTTAATGTCTCACACACACACATATATATATATGGGGCATATCCAGTGAAAAAGGAGTTTTTTATGTGAGGATGAGATGGTTATATTTCAGCCATGATTGAATTTAATGGTTGAGATTAAACACAACTTTATCATTTCCTCCATAATTGAGAACTAGCTACTTAGAAGGAAACAGAGCTCAGAGCCATCAAACAATACTTGCTAATAGGCACAAGAAGCAAAGGAATCTCATCATATGGAACTTGATGCAATTGCAGCGGAACACCACGACTATCATGTCTTACTCTAACAATTTATGCTACTTAAATTTAAAAGCTGTGACAATAACAAGGCAGCAAAAAATTTGTGAGTAGCGTGAGCAGCAGGGTGAGGAAGATGGGTTCAGCAATTTCTTAGCATGACTAAGTAGCTATGAGTAGCAGAGCAAAGCAGAGCGTGAGTAGTTGCAAGTTGAGAGGACCATGGGCTCAGATATATAAAAAGGAAGAAGATTATGTTTGCATAGAACAACATAATAGAAACTTTATAATTTTATAAAGGTATGGTGTTTTGTTCCATCCCTTTCCTCCAAATTTGGGAGAGAAAAAAATGAGGATGAGTGATGAAATAGGATGGAGTATGTCCCATTGGGTTCTATCCCTTTCCATCATCTTTTATGCAATCGAAATAATGGAAAGTCATATCATTCCATTCCATTCCTCTCCATTTTATCCTCTTCCACCTCTCCAAGCATAACATTAAAGAGTATGTAGACATTAAGAATAGGAAAATTTTGCACTTTATACTTTCTTTCATCTTTTGTTTACACTATTTGTTTGAAAGAAAAAGAAAAAAAGAAAAAAAGAAAAAAAGAAAGAAAGAATGTATTGGGCCATTGAGGATTCCATTTTAATTATTTAATTATCTTAATAAAATTAGATAAAATTGATGTGAAGAAAGTTGGTGCAAAGAAAAATATTAAATGTGAATTAAATTTTCAATATTGTATTTAATGTCTCTCACACACACACATATATATAGAGGGCATATCCAGTGAGAAATGGGTTTTTTATGTGAGAATGAGAGGGTTATATTTCAGCCATGGTTAAATTTAATGGTTGAGATTAAAAGAGCCATTAAAATAGATCATGTGCTTTGTTTTTTAGTTTTCAAAAACCTTGTTTTTACAATATGCTTTTATCTCAGGTCTACTTCAGCGCCTACTATCAAGCAGATATGTTTCACGTCTTGCCTTTGTCATGATCACCTTCGTCAATGGTGCCCACAGGGTTTAGCTGCACTTATCACTGCAGGGCTGAGTCGTTTACGTTCAGCAATTTGCGCGTCTCTTACATTACCGCGGCTGTGTCAATACGTTCAGCTATTTACATCCTCTATTCACCTAATTCAACCTCTCTATACATCATTGCAAGTGGGTTATTTATGTTCAGCGAAGCATATTTGATATTTAATAAGAACCTATTTGCTTCCTATATTCACATAATTCACCCTCTCAGTACATCATTCAACGTCTCTACCATATAAAAAACCTCGAGCTTTTCTTTTTCACCTATTTGCTTCCTATATTCACCTATTTATATTCAAAAACTCACAACCCAATTTCATTCCCACATGCTTTTCTTTTTACCCACAATTCAGGCAAGTGTTTCTTTATATAGGCAAGTGTTCCCCTGCACCTTTGAAGTTCAGGCAATTGAAACAAGAGGAAAACATGAACAAGAAATCTGGAAGAAGAAACAGAGTAAAACATAAAAACGAAAATGAAGAGATTTAGTGAGAAAAAAAATGAGGCATGTGAGTTTTTAATTAGGTAGTATAATATCAGTCATTAAATTTAATTCAACGACTGATATAAAACTCTCCCACTCTCACATAAAATAATTAAAAAAAAAACTCTTTCTCACTATATATATATATATATTTTTTTATGTGAGAGTGAAAAAGTTTAATTCGGTATGTATTATCGGAATGCATCTTCTTATATATGGAATTAATGTTGAGAAGGAAAAAAATGGAACGTCGGAATGCATCTTCTTACATATATTTTTCAAGTGCTCAAGTACAACCCAGTAAAAGGGAGATAATTTTATTAAAAAAATTCATTAAAAATTCACAATATTCTTTCATAAGTAAAATAGGAAGATTAATCCTATACTTTTTTTTTATCACATTGATCCTATAAATTTTGTTTTTTTTTCAAACTGGTCCTATATGTTACTTTCCGTTTTCACATTAGTACTTTCCATCAACTTTGACTTGACGGTGTTAGATCAAAAGTCACGTGTCAGACTAACGTGATAGCAATATCATGTCAAAATTAACGATGTTAGGTCTAAATTAATGAAAATGATTAATGTGGAAACAGAACGTAATGTGTAGAACCAATTTAAAAAAAAATTATGGGATCGATGTGGAAAAAAAAAACCATATAGAACCAATATACATATTTTACCTCTTTTATGTATTTCATGATTGAAAAATAACATAAAGGAATTCATTTCCAATAAAAAATAGTCATTCTCTCAAAGTAATCGTGAGGGACTAAGACCATCTTTAAGGATGGTTCTTCATGAGGTTCTTATGACTAAGAATTGGTTCTTAAATTTTTTATCATTGGAGTTGGTTGATTTGACAGCCAAGATGGAGAACAGTTCTTGTAGAAGAAGTGATTCTTAGCCATTAAAAAATAATTAAAAAAGGAAAAAAGGAAAGAGGGGGAAAGAAAATAAGAGAAAATGGACCCACTAAAAGTATGTTAAGAACACAAGTTGAGTTCTATCATTGGAGTGAAAAATAATGAATATTCTTAAATCTTTTGTGATATTATAGGATCCACTAAAAAAGAGTTAAGAATCCAAATTGGATTCTATGGTTGGAGATGTTCCGAGGGTTTAATTAAATTTCAACGACCGCTGTTTCGATTCAAATTCAGTGTTTGTCGCAAAAGTCTTGGATACGAATCATCCGATAAGATAAGGCTTATTGATACTCGATTACTCCCTTCTTTTTACGTTGATAAATAAATTACAAATGAATGCGTGAATATTAAAGCAAAACAAAGACGCCAAGGTTTCGATGATGTCAAGACTGATTTTAATTTTAAATATTGATCAATATTCAAACACCAGATAAAATGTAGCTCTCTCCATCACATCATTTCCTTAGAAAAGAAGGACTAGTAGCCCCAGATGCTTCAATTATTGTTAAATATTAAATATTAAATTAGGATGATTAGGACAGCCACGAATTTCTTCCGATGTAAATATTACTAAAATTACTAATAGTGCAAATCCACAACGATGGTATCTTATCTCATATCACTAAAATTAAATATTCTATAATGTTAAGTCTGGAAAAAAAACAAAGCTTTTTTGACTGCATTATAAAAAATTATAAAAAGTTTATTAATATATATATTGTTACTGTAATTTGCAATGTCAATTAATCATATTACTACATCATTAAAAATATTAGATTTTATTTGTAACTACTAAAATTATTTATAATTGATTGATTTTGATAATGTAAAACATTTTATAGCAAAAATACATCAAAATTGAACTTTATATACCCACCAGACTAGCTTAACTTTTTTCCAATAGATAATTGAGAAGACCAACAACATACAAGCAACTTTTTTTTTTATCCGGGATGGAATCCAAGGTATCCCTACAGATAAGGGACATGTACTCTAAATGCAGCTCTATTCTTATCTCGATAATTCGAATTCTGAACATATGATTAAAGATCCAAACTAATAATCACTTGGACTACCCTTGTGGGTACATACATGCACCTTTAGTAGAGAATAAAAAAAAAAATCCTTCTTTAGATGGGATCAAAATAAACTAACAATAAGCAGGGAAAAATAACACAAATTTATTTAGAGCAATAGATAATAGATCATAGATTAACTCATCGCCACAGTTCGCGGGTAGATTTTGCTAACTTCTTATAAACACAAACAAAACATATTCATATTAAGCTTTGTACATTCACTTGTGCGCAGAAAAACCAAACACCATCCGAACCAGACCTTGTTCACCAAAAAAAAAAAAAAATCCGAACCAGACCAATCAAATCACGATGCATTGTTGTAGAATCAGACACGTAGCAGGCGGTCAACCAGAGAGAAGACTATTTACACGGAAACCCACGGCGAGTTAGCCGTCACATCAGCGGTGGTGCTTGCTCCTGCTCTCCCCGCTATAGAGCCTGCCATCACATGCAACTCAATTCATTTTAGATTTTTAGCAACAACTAAATACAGAAATAATAATAATAAAAATCAGCCGTTGATTGAATACTCTAGCAAGATCTAACGGCTCACATCACCCCAATCACATACAGAGCAAACTAGCACCTGAGTGTTCAATCAAATGCACCCCACGCGCACATAATAAGTGAACCACTGCACCAATTATTGTTTGTTTGCTGAGACAATTAATTGGTTAAATAAATTATAGTACCACTTTTTGATAGATTAATTGGTTAAATACACCATATAGTACCACTTTAATTACACCCCAAATCCATGTTCACAAAATTTAAAAATATCATTATTTGATAGATTTCATCCTAAAACTTCAAATAAGATTGTCGAACAGATATATAAACTACAAGATGGTAATGAGCTTAGCACTCTAATACCATATTAAATTTCAACTTAAAATCAATTGATATTAAATGAAGTTATCTAACAAATATATAAATCACGCTCTACAATCCGAGGTTGGCGATGTGAGACTCACTACCAAGATGAGTGATTCAATCATATAAAAGCATTGTTTTTATATAAACAAAAATATAATATAAAAGCATTAAATTAAGTATTCATGTGAAAAAAAATAATAGAACAATTAAAACACGATATATGATAATCATAGATCTGATAATAAGAAAGATACATAAGTTTTTATGTATGCATGCAGAGTAGTTGTAGCAACAAGAAACAATACCAATCATAGACAGTGGGAGTGTTGGGCAGTGGTTTGTCAAACATCTGGGCACCAAAGGTCTTTGTGGCCGAGTTACTCCCAGGATGGAACACGCTCCTCCAAACGTTGTCAACTTTACGCGCCGACCCCGGAGTCGTCGGCGTTGTCGGGGTCACCGGGGTTGTCGGTGACGCCGGCATCGACATGGTCCTCTGATATTTGCTTCCTTCTCCTTCATCTATATACACCCAAAATAACAATCCCTTTTCATTCATCTGGGTACAAATTAAAAACACTAGAGCTTGCACATGACTGAAAATTGAGACCCTTAATCTTAATTACTTAGCTCTATATGCATCATTATTGTTATTATAAGGTAGCTACCTTTGATGTTAGTGGTGAGCTTCCTCAGCTTGCCAAGGCCACGCTCAGGTTGAGGACCTGCCACCACATCATCCCAAAGCTTCTCTAGCAGAACCATCTTGAAGTTGGAGATCTTTTCGTTGATTAACACTAATGGAAGTTCTCAATATGTTTGGGTACTCTAGTCTCTATATATAGACGGTGATGCTTAAAATATATCTCACCAGAGGGGTATTGTTGGATTTTCCTTTTCTTTTTCTTTTTTCTTTTGAAAAAAAGACGAAGGGGAAATGAAGTGTTTTCCTGCTTCCAAGTGTGTAACTCAACATTTGGATTGATATACGATATATGATATATGATAGTGGGTGGCAATAGTGAAAAAACAAAGGAGGTGGAAAGAGTTAGAGAGAGGGAAATGGATGAAGGGGAGATGGATAAGGATGAAGACCGGGTAAATGTAGGGCCCGCGAAATAATATCTAGCACCAGATGGGAGAGAGGTGGGTCTCACAAGTGTCCACGTGAAATCGAATCACTAGTTTGTCCTTTGTCCTATTCTTCAGAGTAATGTGGCGGGTCCATGGTGATGGGATATGGAGCCCTGGAATTGATCGTGGACCCCACTCTTTGTTGCTATGATTTTTCTTTTTAATGCCGTGGATTAAGATGCTAATGTCATTGCAATGACCTAGAATCTATGGCAACGTCATCCAGATGTGATGAATCCCTCCAAGGAAGGATCTGGATTTGGATTAATGATATCGTATGACAATTAGTTGTTGCCTTCTGGGATTGCATGGATATGTTCAAATTTAAAAGAAATATAAATTAAATAAAAGAAAAAAAAATATTTGAAGAAATATTTAAATTATATAATACATAATTAATTTAAGTAGAATTTAAAAATTATAAATTAAAAGAAAAAAGAAGATATATAATTATGGATTTAATTGGTATGTACCGACGGTGTAAAGTTTTTTTACATAGTCAACCAATCAGAAATTGACACATCATGTCAACTCTTTGATTCTTATCCAAACCACCTTAAAAGTCACCAATTTCATGATTTCTGATTGGTTGTCAGTGTAAAAATCTTTACACTAACGATGTGTAGAAATTAAACTCTATAATTATATATATTTATTTCTAAAATTAAGATTTAAATATTAAAAAAAAATTAACACTGTTTGGTATGATAGAAAAAGAGAAGAGAGAAAAAGGGAAGAGAGAAAGAGAGGAGAAATGGGCCATTTCTCTTGTTTGGTAGATAGGAGAAAGAGAAAGGAGAGAAATAAAAAGTGGTAGGACCCACTATTTTTTGTTTCTCTCCAAATATGAGGAGAAAGAGGAGAGAAATGTGGAAAAGAGATGTGTATTTCCATGTATACCCCTAAAATACACAATATTTCTTTCTTCTATCCTTCTTTTAGGGACATTCTTGTCTTTTTAAAAATAATATCATTTCTCTCTTATCCTTTTCTACCCAACCAAACAAAAGAAAGATGAGAGAAAACATCTATTTCTCTTCTCTTTCTTTCTTTTTTCTCTCATACCAAATAACATAAAAATCTACTTTATTTCTCTTCTTTTTCTTTCTTCCCCTTTTCTTTTTCTTCTCACTTTCTTTCTTCTCACTTTCTTCCATGCAACCAAACAAAGTATAAAGTGACATTTGTCTTTCTATAGAAGAGAGCAACTTAAGAGATTTAATCACTCTTAAGAGAGTATACTCTCACTTGACATAAAGGTGTGAATATTTTTTTCTTTAGAAATCTTTGTGAATATATATATCAAAGAAAACTAATAAATAGAAATAAGTTAATGATCAAAAGATATGACAATAATACTACGTCTTTTTCAATCCCAAAAAAATAATACTACGTCTTTTATTCTGTACTGATTAAATAGGAAAAATATATGGTTGTGCTCGGCCGCGGACAAGACGATGGGCCTGCAGTACCCCCGAATCTGACAGGAGCATTTGACTATTGGGCCGCTAGTCCCGGCAAATAGTTTGTTGGGTATTTTTTCTTGGTATCATAAGTGAAGCTGAAAAAGTAATAGTACACCATTAGAAAATAATAATAATAATAATAATAATAATAATAATAATAATAAGCAGAACTTTTGACAAAATATAAAAGTAGGTGTTGGGTAGAATAAAGTGATAAGAAACACTAATGCATTTAAAAGTCAGCAAATATGTCACATTATTTTAATAAAAACAATTGAAAAAATAAAGTTCTAGCTCTAGTAATTTTCAAGTTGAAGATAGATAAATAACCATGACATAACCATGACAAGCTTATCAAACTATTTAGTAATAAGACGGTGAGGTTGAGTAGGATTGATGTTAAGTATTGATTTATAAGTTAACCGACTATTTAGACTAATATTTGGTATGAAGTGAGTTCAAGAACATAAAACAAGCAATTAAAACCAAGAAATCTTATCATTTTGTCCTTAAAAAAAAAAAAAAACTAAGAAATCTTCTTTGGATCTTTCTTGAGATGGGAAAAAAGGGGAAATGAACGAATTAAAGGCATTGGGGGGTAGACATCACAATTCACAAACCTCCATTCAATTACCAAGAAATGGCTATAAGCTCAAACTTAATGAAAACGAAATTTGTAAGATTACCTGATCCCTGATTTCTCAAGTGATTAGGCCAAAATCTCCTAAATAAAACCTTAAATAAAACCATAACTCCTTAGGTAAATTAAGCTAGACAAATGCATTAGGCACGAGGATTTATGGGTTACAAGTAACTCACTATCGATTTCTAAATTAATGATTTGCAAGGTCATTAGTCTCAATAAACACAATTAAGTACCAATTTTTCAATTGTATGCAAAATCAACATATCAAACCAAAGAAAGCATTAAGAACACTGCAGAGATTAAAATTATGTTCTTGATCTCACTTCACACCAAATATTAGTCTAAATAGTCGGTTAATTATAAATCAATATTTAACATCAATCCTTATAGACAATACTCAACCTCACCGTCTTATTACTCGCAATAGTTTGATAAGCTTGTCATGGTTAGTGTCAAAACCTAAAGAGAGTCATTTATTTTTGGTACAAAGGTAGCAATGAGGCTTGAACCTGACGCATGCAAGCTACCCAAACCCCTTACCACTAGCTAAATCCTAGTGGCTTAAAGAGAGTCAATAGAATTTTCCATTTCGCTTACTACAAACATAACTTGATACTAGGATGTATTAATTTATAACTGCACCGCTTTACTTATCAACCTCTAAAAATATGCATATTAACATTTATTCAGTGGTTAAATAAACTCTCTATAAAGAAGGATCTCGTTGGTATGTGCTTCAGGAATTTCCATGGGTTCAATTTAGGCATGCTTGCTAAACAGGGTTGGAAACTTATCTCTAATCCCACTGCGCTTGTTTCTCGTCTCTTCAAAGCTAGTTATTACCTGAATAGGGACTTCATGGACTCCGTGGTTGGCCACAATCCATCATTTACATGGCACAATATTTGGTCTTCGCGTACCTTATTATTCGAAGACATTCGATGGAGATTAGGGAGTGGGGGCCTGGTCAAGGTTAGGGGTGATCCAAGGATTCACAACTCAAACTCCATTACCATCTTGCTGAGCAAACCAAACAATGCTATAGAATTCCAAGTCTTGGAACGTAAACTTGATTCGTGCTATGTTCCCCCATAATATCGCTACTGCTATTCTTAACGCTCCTCTTGTTGCCGCGTATGGCGAAGATCAGTGCATCTGGTCACAGACGTCGAATGGTCTTTGTACTGTAAAATCTGCATAGCATATCTTCTAGACCAAGCTATGTAACACTGATCACCTAGTTGACAATGGAGTTTGGCATCTTATTTGGAAGTTTCGTGTTCCTCTCCTAGTTAAGCTCTTCTTATGGCGTGCTTGTAGAAAATGTATTCCCACCAGAATTTCTTCATGATAAAGGTATCTCTTGCCCTAGCTTACGTACTCTTTGTCATGATGACCTCGAAAACAGTTGGCATTTTTTCTTTACATGCACCAAAAGTATTTGCTGGGAGAAACAAGGTCTTTGGCACACTATCAACTCTCATCTTCACCATCAGGATACTTTCGAAGATCTTTGCTTCAAGCTCTTGTCTGTCTTTGAGCCCCACCAGCGTGACCCATTTGCCACGGTTATTTGGTCCATTTGGCACAACAAGAATGATAAGTTATGGAATGACCTAGACACTCCATCCTCTCAAATTGTTTACAGCGCTAATCTCTTCCGTTTCGAATGGTTACAGGCTCGTGCCTCAACTCACTGTTTCTCTTCTCTTGCTGCGAGCGTTCCTGCGATAGCTTGGTCTCCTCCCCCATTCGATTGCTATAAATGTAATGTGGATGCTTCTTTCTCCAAAGACTCTGGTGTAACTAGATTTGGTCTTTGTATCATAGATGATTAGGGTACTTTTGTCCTTGCTTGCACAGCTTGGGTTCCCATTTTGCTTCCTATCTCTCTTGGAGAAGCTATGGGTTTGCTTCAGGCTTTGGAATGTGTTGCTGATCTTGGTTTTGACAATGTGCGCTTTGAGATAGATTGTAAGGTAGTGGTTGATAGCATATTAACTATCAACCCATATATCTCTGAGTATGGGGTTATCATATCCAATTGTCATTGGATTCTTTCATCTTTTCCTCTCTATAAGGTAGAGTTTATTAAGAGGCTAGCTAATAGGATCGCCCATAACCTTGTTAAGGTGACCCCATTTCAGCCTAGTCCCCAAGTGTTATATCATGTTTCTCCTTGTATTGCCTCTTTGATTTCTAATGAAATGATGTAAATATGTTTCAGTCAAAAGAAAAAAAAAAACATAATTATTATATCTTTGAAAAAATAAAAGGGGGAAAGAAAAAATAAAAAGACATGGATAATTGCTTAACTTAGGTAATATCTCGATCCTACGAAGGCTACAGTTTGACTTGTACCTAGTCATAGTCATGAAAGACGAAATGAAATCAATATCACACTCACAGTTCAACGAGTCCTTGTGCTTCTAACCACAACCGTCGCCCGTCGGAGATGGTAACAGCAAGGTTAAATAAAAACCAGAATAGAGGAAGACGACAATGATGCATTAACAATGATTATTTCACTGCAATAAGACATAACAAATAACTTGTCCAATCTTCGTCTAGCAAGACTTGTCATCCTCGTAAGATCAGCCCGCTTGGGTGTGGGAATGCATCATGCAAGCACTAAGGGACACACTCAATAAAGACAAATTTAAGATATCATCGGATCATATAAGCTGATTGAGATTTGACAATTACCTTAAGAGAGGGGTATAATATATATATATCATGATTGCATCAAAGAGAATTGATAAGGGGAGCAAGTTACGTAATTGGTGCATCTATTTTCCAATTATATAACTTGATCTTGGATCACCAAGTGGTCAAGATCGAATTACCCCTAAAATAAACATTGTTCACCCACCTTCCCAAGAATTACACACTCTTTCATAAAGTGGACAACAGAAAAGAAAAATATATAGTTTAAAAAAAAAAAAAAAAAGACCTCAAGTCGGCAAAACACAACGCAACCGAATTAAAAAAGTGGTCCCAACATCCAGCAAGTTTCTGCATATTTAAGTTTTCAACCCACATAAGCAATTTGGTCATAAATCAATGGATACCTGGCAAGGGAATAAGCATACCTCGAACGTTGAGACTGATGGCATTTCACTCTCTTTTAGTGGCCTTGTTTCTATTCAAGACCAGCAACCAAAGCTCCCTTCTCCCAACCCGGCCAAACACTATCATGTAAGCAAGCAAGACCCTGAATTTGAATTTGCCACCACTAAAGCAAACTTAAATTCTGCTGTCGATCCAATTAAGATCACACCTGCTGATCTGCTTATTCAACCACAAGCACTGTCATTGATACCCAGTTCCTTAAGCCCATCATTAGCAACTCCTAACAGTCGTAAGAAGTCAAGTGGGAAAACAGGCAGCGCTTCCAAATATCATGAAAAACTTGACAGAGCAAGCAAACATACAAACATGGAAAGCACTGTCAGAAGGGCACGGTTTGGCCAGAAAATGAAGTGTTTTCTATCACCATGCCGAAATTCCACAGCCATTCAGCCAGGCGCTGTAAAAGCACAAACTGCTCCAGGAGAAAATTTCAAAATATACTGACACAAGGCTTATTCTCTGTGCAATTTGTTCTTGCAAGACCAGAAAATGTCATCAGGAATCTATAGCTTTTACTAGTTACGTAGTGTCTTGAGAACTGAGAAGAATACAAGTGACTTTGTGTCAACGTCAGTTACAGCAGTAACATCATCAAAATAATAAAGCTTGCGCTTTGGATATTTCTTTTTATTATATTATTTGGCTAGTCAAAAGCTATAACATACTCTACTCTCTTAACTTGCTGATGATTTATTAGACGGCTTGCTATTGATTTTTCTTTTTTGGCCTTTGTCGTCTCCAAGATCTCAATATGTTCAAATAAAAATTTAAGATGCATACAGTTCATAGATAGAGATCCGAGTATATTGCATCCCAGGTATTGCTGAGAAAAGCTCTATTGCTTATGGGCTCTGAGCCTCTAAAGAAAGAAGCTTTTTTCATCATTTTTCCTTCATGGTCTAGTTTTTTTTTTTTTTTTTTTCCTTTTTAAAATACTTGGACCCACAAAACTCAGAAATCAAAATGACAACCAATTTGAACTTGAGCGCAAAAGCACTTAAGCTGACTGCAGTAGTACCCTATACAAGCTTGGACATAAGATGGGTAGGTTTAAAACATCTAAATATTTAAGATTTCTATGGTTGAATGATATTTGAGATGCTTAAATTAGGTATGTATGTGTTGGCGGGTACTTGTTAGCCTAGGCTTAAGCTCACCCACATTTCAAGTTCAGGGTTCTGTCTTGGAATGGATTTTCCAAATTTGTTCTTAGGGATCGATAGGTCGTTTATGTGAAATGTGAAAAATGAAACTGGAAAGGTAACAGGAGCTTAAAGACTCAAAAGAAAAATGTGGGCATATCCATGTGTTGCACGCACATCTGTAGGGGTGTCTATTGGATTGGGCTAACCCATGAACCTGTGGATGTTAACCCAACCCATAAATAGTTCACCGGTTAAGTTGGGTTTAAAAATGCTTAACCCAAAGAGAATTGGTTGGGTTGCAGATTGGTACTTTCCCAACCCAACCCAACCCAACCAGCTATAGAGATTGTTGGTATTATTTGAGGATGCTTTTCACTCACTTTTGTGTGCAACCATACCTGACATGACAACAAATTTTTTTTTTTGCTAAACTAAGTCTTTACACGAGCATGGGTGTAAATTTAAAGGTTCTGAATTTCTCCTTATTTAATTAGAATAATCCATGGTTGAAGAGTAACACAAATATGTCTTCCATAAAGGTAGGAAGCTGAAAGGCACAACTAAAAACTATGATAAACAAAATAACAGGACTACACACGATGTTTTGTAATGATAAATACTAGTAGACTTCAACTAGCAGCCGCTTTGCTAAATTTTCTACACGGTCAATAATAAACATAACAAGAAGCAAGGATGAATCAGAAAAACATAAATGCTAAGATTAGCAATTGAGACACTAAGAACAGAGTTAGATACGAGAAATCGAGAATAGGGCATAGAAAAAATAAAGGGTCAGAATAAGTGGGACCCAAATCTTTTAATAACAGTAACTGTTCTGGGTAGATAGTTGTAACAGCTTCAGTTAGTGGCAATTGTAAAGGGATATTAAGTCAGTGGGAGGTCATTCACGATTTCGAAGAGAGAAGTGAGAGGGAGAGTCCCAAGTCTCGGGGATTCAGTGTAAACATTCATTGTTCTCCTTTGTTTCGGTATCACTCTGATACTGACTGTTGTAATATCGTATAATATCTTGCATTTATGGCTGATTCCATCAGTTATAATTAGACCGATTAGATTTTTATTTTTTCATTATTAGGACAGATTTGCATCCTTAAGTTTAGGATATCATTTAAATCACCTTTGTCTATATATATTGTAACTTTCTGTACACAATTATTCAAAGAATAATATTCAAACATTCCAACATTCCTTCGTTTCTATATGGTATCAACAGCCTAGGTCGTTCCTAGGGCTTGCCTTTGTCTTTTTTTCGGTTCCGAGCAGCCTGATTGCTGTCTCCTTTGCAGCCTTATTGCTGCCTGAACAGTAAAACAACCAAACAACACCCGCCGCCGCCGTTTTTGGTCTCACCGCCCTCGCCGGACTGCTCGTCAGCGCTTTTCCGGCCACCCCACAAAAACCCATCCGGAACCGACATTCCACGCGCCCCCACGCGCCGCTGCACTGTCAGCGCGTGAGTGCCACGCGCCGCCCTCCAAACCGCCGTTCACCGCGCGACCGCCACCGTTCTGATCCCCGGCTCCTCCCCGTCCTTTTCTGAATAGTTTCAGGCCAAAACAGTATGACTTTGAGAAGACACCCAGACCTCCACCGTCGTCACGCCGCCTCCGCCTCCGGCCATTGCTGCACTGAATCCAAATGATCTTCCAGTTTTACACCTTTCTTATCACATCAACGGTAAGAATTATCTCCAATGGGCCCAGGTCATTCACACCACTCTCAAGGGTCGTCGGAAGTTGTCTCACATTGTTGGGGATCCTCCGAAGGCAGACGACCCACAGTTCGACATATGGGATGATGAAGATTCTTTGATTATGACTTGGCTTTGGAACTCTATGATCCCAGACATCAGTAAGAATTGTATGTTTTTTGCAACTGCACGTGAAATTTGGGATAGTTTTAGTCAGAGTTTTTCTATGAAACAAGATATTGCTGCTTGTTATGAATTGGAAAACACAATTTTTAACACTAAGCAAGGATCTCTTCCCGTCACTGATTATTATGGTACTCTGAATGGTTTATGGATTGAGCTGGACCAAAACCAGGATTTAAAGATGAAATGCACTGAGGATTCTGCCACTTTAACCAAATTTATTGAGCGTAGACGGGTGTTTAAGTTTCTCTCTGGGTTGAACTCTGAGTATGATCCTATCCGAGTCCAGATTTTAGGTAAGGACAAACTTCCTTCTCTCTTCGAGGTATTCTACACAGTTAGGGGGGAAGAGAGTCGTAGGGCTGTCATGTTGAATAATGATAATTCAAGTGATGGTTCTGCTTTGACCACCGGCAAAGGTCCTATTGGTGGGTTATCATCTGAAAAGCCTGGATCCTCCTCTTGGAAGTCGTCCGCTAAACGTGATGAGCGCTGGTGTACTTATTGTAAGAAGTCCGGTCACACTAAGGACACTTGTTTTAAACTCCATGGCAGAGACAAGGTTCTTGGACGTTCTGGGGGTTTTAAAGGCGGTCAATAAAGGCAAGTTAATCAAACAGTGTCTGACTTGGTTCTTGAAGATACAGAGGTATTTGCACCACCATCCGGGGAGGCAATTCCGGGGCTTAGTAAAGCCGAGATGGATCGTTTGCGCACTCTGTTGGATTCTATGAGTAAGCCTTCTGGCACTTGTTCTCTATCCATGACTGGTAAGAATTTAAGTTCATTATCCTTTAATGTTTCTAGTACTGTATCTGAGGATCTCTGGATTATTGACTCTGGTGCTACTGATCATATGACCCCTTATCCCTCATATTTTTCCACTTACTCTAAATTATCTAGTAAGCATCACATAACGGTTGCTAGTGGATCCCATGTCCCTGTTTCAGGATGTGGTACAATTTCACTTCAACCTTCCCTTCCTTTGCATAATGTGCTTCATGTACCTCATTTGTCAAATAACCTTATTTCTATTCATAAGCTTACCAGAGATTTAAATTGTACAGTGACCTTCTTTCCCTCTCATTGTGTGTTTCAGGATCTTACCACGGCGAGGATGATTGGGGTTGCTAAGGAACAGGGAGGGTTATATGTCCTTCATCGGACTCATGGTAGTACAAGTCAGACGGTGTCCACATCCAGACATCAGACAAGTTCAGATTCCGCTGCATCTCAGATCTAGCTTCACCACAAACGCCTCGGTCATCCTCCTTTCAGTCTTCTTAAGTCTTTATTTCCACAATTGTTTAAAAAAGAGTCTGTTGAGTATTCTCTTTGTGATTTTTGTCCGTTTGCGAAACATCATCGCACAACTTTTTCTCCAAGTAATAATAAAAGTATTGAACCTTTTGATCTTATTCATTCCGATGTGTGGGGACCTTCCTCTAATTCTAATATATCTGGTGCAAAATGATTTGTTTCTTTTATTGATGATTGTACTAGGGTCACATGGATATTTCTTATGAAAGATAAAACAGAAGTGTTTCCATTATTCTTGAATTTCTATCGCATGGTTCAAACCCAGTTTGGAAAGTCTATAAAAAGGTTACGATCTGATAATGGCAAGGAATATGTGAATCAACATTTCACAAAATTCCATAAAGAACATGGTGTGTTACATGAGTTCACTTGTGTTGATACCCCTCAACAAAATGGGGTTGCAGAAAGAAAGAACCGTCATCTCCTAGAAATTGCAAGAGCACTTCTATTTCAAATGCCTGTCCCTAAGTCTTATTGGGGGGAAGCTGTCTTAACTGCCACATACTTGATGAACAGATTGCCCTCCCGTGTCTTAGATGGTCTTAGTCCTATGCAACTCATGACTTCCTTCTTTGCCTCCGTTCCTACCATGAAGAATCTCCCGTGTCGTGTCTTTGGTTGTGTTGCCTTTGTTCATGTCCATAGTCAACATCGTAGTAAGTTGGATCCCAGGGCTGTCAAATGTATCTTCATAGGTTATGCACCAGACAAAAAGGGGTATAAATGTTATTATCCTCAAAGTCGTCGTGTCTATGTCTCCATGGATGTCACTTTTCATGAATCCGAGTCTTTTCACATTCATCCTCAGCTTCAGGGGGAGAGTGATCCAGAAGCTGAGTCTCCTGAGTCATCTTTTATTCCAGCTAAGTCTCCTGAGTCATCTTTTATTCCTCTTCTGACTCCTTTGGTGAAGGATGTGGCATCATCTTCTGGTACTTCAGAGACACCTAAAGAATCGGTTCCTATTGATCGATACAAACAGGTGTATTATCGAAAAAAAACCCAACCTGGTCCAACAGCAGCTTCAGTCGCCCGAACCAGAGGTAAGCATTCCTGATTCTGAGCGTTTGAATCTTTTACATGATATTTGTGAACCTAATCTTGATGACTTGCCAATAGCCTTAAGAAAAGCCAGAAGAAATTGTGCAAAATACCCTATATCTCAGTTTGTGTCCACTAAAAACCTATCAGTACAGCATCAGAGTTTTATTTCAGCAATTGATTCTACCAGAGTCCCCACTTCAGTACAAGAGGCCTTAATGGATAAGAATTGGGTTCAAGCCATGCATGAAGAGATGAGTGCTTTGAACAAGAATGAGACCTAGGAAATTGTTGAGAAGCCAAAGGACAAAAGGATAGTAGGGTACAGATGGATTTACACAGTGAAATATCGGTCTGATGGTACTCTTGACCGGTACAAAGCAAGGCTGGTTGCAAAAGGGTACACTCAGACATATGGGATTGATTATGAGGAAACATTTGCCCCGGTAGCAAAGATGAACACAGTCAAGATTATTCTCTCCTTGGCAGCACACTTTGGTTGGGACTTGCACCAATTTGATGTTAAAAATGCATTTCTACATGGGCACTTGGAAGAAGAAGTATATATGGATATTCCACCAAGGTATGACCCTACTGGTGGAGGGAATAAGGTGTGCAAATTGAAAAAGGCCTTATATGGGCTCAAGCAGTCTCCTCGGGCTTGGTTCGGAAGGTTCACCAATGCTATGGTATCCTTAGGTTATAGACAGAGCCAAGGAGATCATACCCTCTTTGTTAAACATTCTCAGGACGGCAAGCTCACACTTCTGTTGGTTTATGTGGATGACATGATCATTGCCGGTGATGATGAGGTTGAGAAACGGGTTCTGAGAGAGAAACTAGCTGCACAGTTCGAAATGAAAGACTTGGGAATGCTGAAGTACTTCCTTGGGATAGAGGTTGCCTACTCCAAACAAGGCATCTTTATTTCCCAAAGAAAATATGTCCTGGATCTCCTTAAAGAGACAAGTAAGCTGGGTTGCAAAACCACAGGGGCACCTATTGAACAGAATCACAAGATTGGAAACAATGAGGAGAGCCCAAGGGTGGACAAGGCACAATATCAGAGACTAGTGGGGAAATTGATATATTTATCCCACACTAGGCCGTATATAGCCTATGCTGTCAGTGTGGTTAGCCAGTTCATGCATGATCCACGTGAGAGACATATGCAAGCAGTAAATAGAGTCCTCCAGTATTTGAAGTCAAGCCCAGGAAGAGGATTATTATTCAAGAAAGGGGAAAGCTTGTCCATAGAGACCTATACAGATGCAGATTATGCAGGGTCGATTGTAGACAGGCGATCCACCTCAGGGTACTGCATGTTTTTGGGAGGAAATTTAGTGACTTGGAGAAGTAAGAAGCAAAATGTCGTTGCAAGATCTAGTGCCGAAGCAGAATTTCGAGCTATGGCCCAAGGGATTTGTGAATCATTATGGATGAGAATCATTCTGGATGATCTCAGAATAAAGTATGAAGCTCCTATGAGATTACTTTGTGACAACAAGTCTGCCATTAGTATTGCTCACAACCCAATCCAGCATGATAAGACTAAACACATAGAGATAGATAGACACTTTATCAAGGAAAAATTGGATGATGTCTTATAGCTGCTGAGTACGTGCCCTCAGAGTTCCAATTAGCAGATGTCTTCACCAAGGGACTTCCCACAGAGCGGTTTCATGGTCTTTCTTGCAAGCTGGGAATGATAGATATCCATTCACCAGCTTGAGGGGGAGTGTTGTAATATCGTATAATATCTTGTATTTATGGTTGATTCCATCAATTATAATTAGACAGATTAGATTTTTATTTTTTCATTATTAGGACAGATTTGCATCCTTAATTTTAGGATATCATTTAAATCACCTTTGTCTATATATATTGTAACTTTCTGTACACAATTATCCAAGGAATAATATTCAAACATTCCAACATTCCTTCGTTTCTATACTGACTCATAGGCTTGTTAAATCAACAATATCTTAGTATTTTCTGCAATTCTGATCCAGTTCTATTAATCGGTATCAAAGCTCCCAAGATACGAACAGCTTTAAATGGTGCGATCAAGAATGGAGGCATTCGAGGAGGGGATCGAGAACTGGAAACAAGAATTGGAATAGGGGTTTGCAAGTTTTTTTTTGGTGATTTTTTTTTTTTTTTGGGTGAAATGCAAGTTGGAGACATGAATTGGAAGAGGAATGCGAGATCCAATGATCCTGCATAGAGCTTCAAGAAGCTCGATTGAAGAGACTCAAGGAGTTGTTGGAAAACGTGATTCGTATGGTGGACAAGCTTCGGGGGCGTCAGAAAATGGAGAGGAAGCAATTGGGATCGCTGGCGGTAGACCCATCGGTCATGATGAAAATCTGTGGAGAAAGCTGGAGATACATCTGTTTTCAGGAGATGAGGGGTATGGGTGGGTAAATAGGGTGGAACGATACTTTCATATCAAAGGAATCTTGGAGGAGGTGATGCTATAAGCTGTGTTGGTAGCAATGGAGGGAAGAGCTGAGTTGGTTTCAATGGTGGGAGGTAAGTACGGTTAACCCTTCTTGGGAAGGTTTTAGAACTGCTGTAATTAGAAGATTTGAGCCATCAATGATGGAGAACCTGTACATGAGTTGTTATTGGGGTTGAAACAAACATCGGCAGTGGAAGATGATGGAATATGCACAGCTGATCCACAAGAAAAAGCTGGCTTTTTGGGCTGAGGGGAATTCACCATGGGAAGAACACTGGGAGTCCCTTATAACAGCTACCTATCACCCAAAACTGTTACCTACAATACTTCCTTCAATGTTTCTACCAACATGACCCCACCATTCAGGGCTCTGTACAAGAGGGATCCCCCATCCATAATCAGAAAGAGCAGGGATGACACAGCTGTGGACGCCATAGACGAAATGCTGATACACCGAGACAGCATCCTGGATCAACTAAAATTGAAATTGCTTAAGGCGCAGCAGCAATGAAGGTTCAGACGGATGAAAGGAGAGGGGTTACTTTTGAATCGGGAGAGCTGGTGTATTGAAGCTACAACTATACAAACTGAAATTTTTACCAAAAAGGACTAATGAAAAGTTGAGTCCAAGATTTTATAGACCATTTGAGGTGCTGGACAGAATTGGGGTAGTAGCTTAAAAGATTGCTTTACCTGCCTCCTCTAAAATTTACCCAGTCTTTCATGTATCTCAACTTTGCAGAGCCATTAATGTTGATATCCCATGTCACCTGCCAACTTTTTTTACTAATGACCTGGAATTAAAACCCCAGCAAGCAGCAGTGCAGGCAACCAGGAGACTTTTAGATGGTTTGTTGGAGGTTTTGATCAAATGAGCAGATCATGAGAACTCATGGGAATCCTTCACAGCAATCCAATAGCAGTTCCCTGATTTCCACTTTGAGGACAAGGTGGCACTTGCGTGGAATTTCAAAGGGGGAATATCTGGGACCATAGCAGGATGTTGTTAACACGGAGAGTAAAAATGAGGAAGAGCATAAGAGGAATCATAACCAACTGACCAGCTCTCAGGTCAGTATTGGAGGAGAGGAAGATTTAGGAATCACAGGAGCAAGAGGATGGGTATTTGAAGGGATGGTTGCATAAAATGAAGGTAGAGGAGAATTTTGGAAGGAATTGGGAGGCCATTGGCCTTGGGGAAGACACTGCTCTCTGCAGACTCTGTTATCTTTTTCATTTTCTCTTAGTTTCTCTACTGTTTTTCTGGTTGTGTTACCATTTTCCCCGAGGACTACCTCCGCTGTAAGGGTGTGTCCTAGTGTTTGATAAATTTTTTCTCTATCCAGTTTCTATCATCTTTCCAAGTTATCTATTATTGTCAGGTGCCAGAGATTTAAACCAGATGTTACTGAACAATTAAAGATAATTATGCAAATTTGGTAGATATATCATCTAATGAAAAGTTATCTTTATAAAGTATAAACCAGGTAATTCATGCAGTTTGCTGCAAGCAAGAGAAAGCACAATAAAACATGAAACAAACATCTATAAAGAGTATCCAAAACAATCCAACTAAACCTTGACTATGAAACAGACAGCCTCAGACAGAAGTTATCATGAATTACGATCAGCCAAACTGGTCAAAAACTGTACAACAAAGGTGTTTTGGGCAAGCATATCAAGACTTGGCATATTTATTGACATATCCCTGCAAATACAAGATATTTCTGTCAAATGGAGGACAAACCACAGAAAAACAACAATTTCCATGCACTTCCAATAAAAGACACTTACATCAACCAGCTTTGCAATTTTCACCCGACATGAAGCAACATAGTGCTTAGCAGCATCTATGGTGGTTGGAATCTGGTGGGGCTCTAAGGTGCTAAGAACCTTGTCAACTGATTTTTTAACTATCAAAATATGTGCATCCTTACTGAGACGACCCTCATGCCAATATGGTTTTAACAACTCTTTCACAAGATCGACAAGTGTTGCACGAAAAATTTTTTACTGCCTTCGTATCTTTCTGCACACTGCCATCCGTCGCAAAGTCAACATCCATTTCATTCATTTTCTTATCCCTATCTACTCTACTCTTTTTGTGTCGTGATCCTTCACCATGATGTCCAGTATCACGCTCAGTCCATTCTTTCTCTGTTTTTTCAAAATCTTTGACATCAAAGGTATGTTGTCCCATGCCCATATTACCATTTTGGTAGTTTTTACAAGTTCCTGATGTTATCTCCGCCTCAGTCGCAAGACAATCTTTTTCACGAGGAACACAACTTTTGTTTAGCTCATTTTCATTCATTCTATTATGAGAAGATACAGAACTTTTCTCATCATTAAGATCAGACTTGTGTTTCCCGACTACGGCAGAACCGCCATATGTCCGCACCCGTGGTGAAGCCTGGGTGGATGGTCTGTGAATTAGAAGGGAAGCTTTCAAAGACCCGTCACCTATATTAGGTATCTCAATGCTATCACGAAGAGGGTCATAAAGATCTCCAGGGGATGAGACACTCATAGAAGTAATAAAAAATGAAGGACGAAATGGTACAGAAGGTTCCCAATCATAAGAACAGACTTTTGATTTATATCCAATGGGATGTGGTGGAACCCTAGGCAAATCTTCCTGTCCTGAAACAGAGAAAGTGGATCTAGGGGCGTGATATTCTTTGTCAGTATAAGATGAACTAAAAGGCAATGAACTTCCTGATTGGGTTAAAGAATGACTCAAAACAGCGGAAGTATATCCATTGTACATATTCTGGCTTCGAGCGGTAGCCATTCCTTCTGCACGGGCTGAATAAGAAGACAGATTTGTTTTGAAATAATTGCTTGATGAATTAAATGCAAATCTATTCTCTTGAAACGAGTTGTCCATCAACGGAAACTTCTGTTTTCCTTGAGATGGATGCCAACTTGGTCTTACTTCTTGCTCATTCTGCATGCACATTTTCAAAGGAGATTCAGAAGAATACAAAGATTTCCTTTCAAATGAATCTGTAAATGGAAGTGGAGTACTAACCATTCTTGATCTTTCAACATTGCCACTAATACCTGTTACAGGACAATATCTTCATTAGAAATGTTTACAGAGCAGATTCCTGAACAGCTTGACTATACAGGTTATATGATATACCTTCATTCAATTCCAATTCTCTCTTCTGAATTGGAGTAATTAAGTCTCCTTCAGCCTCCTGGTCAGTATTATTAACAGGATCTTTTATATGAAGAAAGCTACAGGAACTACCTCTGATGCACCATCCTTTAGCAAAAAAATCACATACAAGTGTGGGGCGTTTGTTTCCACCTCTCATCTCAGCACTGGGAGACAGACTTCTAACCCTTCTATCAGGAGCAGTTAATCAGTAAAACTTCGATGTTTAGAAATTAAGTGCAAACCGATTTAAACACATTGTTAAAGGACAAGAAGCTACTTCTGAAAGAGAGAGCACACTGTAAATTAAATCGGTCACATTAAAAGTAAATGTAAGAGGCATATTGAACTACACTAACCAGACCTTGATGTTTTTGGTTTCACATCATCCCTTGACTCCAACTGCGTAATTTGGTTCCTAGAATTCTGCCCACCATCAGCATCCACAACAGAGCAACTTGGTTCGCTGCATCCCCCGAAAGTTTTACTCTGTGGAAGGGATCCAGCATTTTCAATATCAACCTCCATTCCTTGACTGTTGCCATCTTCAGCAGAAGTCAAGTTTTTTGTCGATTTTGGATGAGTTGAAATTTCATGCTTTGGATGAAACTCCTCCTGTTTCAATGTTGGTTTCTCACATGAAGGAACCGATGCTTTAAGCATGGCATCATTCTCTTCCAATGAATGCATACTAGATGGTGGCTTTACTTCATCATTTTCTACGACGGACGAAACTGGCCTCACGTTCCCCTCTAGCCCCTTAGACTCCACACGTTGGCTCGAATCTAAAATGGAAGATAAAATCTAAATCAAAAAATTAAAGAACAAAAAAGAAATCATCTTTTTTAAAATCATTTCATCATCAGCAACCATGAGCACCAAATAAGAGCATACATTGGAAACTGGCAAAGAGTCTTGCTCCATACACTCCTCCCAAAACCTAAACTCTAAATTAACATACGAAAAAGACCACAGTCTACACCAACAACATCTGGAAGCTAAAGCTCAATCACAGTTGAACAAGGGTCAAAGTAAATATACAGAAATGCATATTCAAGAGTTAGGGCAATCAACAGCAAAGCAGGGAGCAACACAGTATGAAAATCAAATTAAAATAATCAATCTAGTGAATAAAATCAACAATGAAAATCAAATCAAAATTAATTTAGCAGTAAACCTTGGCGATCTTTATCAGCATCCGGTGGAGAATTTTGCACTGCCTCTTTGTCCTCCTCCTCCTCTTCTTCTTCTTGTTCTTCTTCTTCTTCTTCCTCCTCTTCCTCTTCAACTTCTTCCTCTTGTTCCTCCTCCTCCTCCTCTTCTTCAACTTCCACTTCCTCCTCTACTTCCTCTTCCTCTTCTTCTACCTCTTCTACTTCTTCTTCAATTTCTTCCTCAATTTCTTCTACTTCCTCCTCGGGGTCTTCTTCTTCTTCAAGGGATGGATCGGTGTCGCCATCAGCGGATATGGGAGAATTAGAGGCAGACATTGGAGGCAGAGAGAGAGTGAGGGCACAGGAATTGAAATGGAAGAAATTGGCTGGCACGGACAGGAAGGAGGGGTTTCTTTTCTTTCACATTCACGCAGAGAGCATCCCAACAAACAACACCGAGACCAGGATTTAAGGGATGCTCTTCTCAGCTGACATGTAAATTGATTGATTTGCATAATAAGGATATATGCCCCACCACTCTACCCCTTCTCCGACGTGTCAGCCCAATTACCCAATCCTATCTTTCCTCTAACCATCCTCCACAGGCCCTGTAGCCAGTTCTGACCACCAAGTTTTTGGGCCTTCAAGGCACTCATCGGCTTGCTCCACTAATATTCTCAATTACTAATTTTGGACAATTGCATTTTCATTCTAGTTTATTGTGTTATCTCATATGATTCATAAAAGCCCTTGAGTTGCCCACATCTCCCACTATGACTTATTTCTTTAGATAAGTCTTGTTTAAAGTGAGGTTGTATTTAAAGTAAGTAAATAATGGTGTATTGACATTTAATATGATAAAATGCATACAAATCTTAATCAACTAAATAATCTAATAGTTGATATACTTTTACTTGCTCACTTTAAAATCAATCTCGAATTAGAGGAGCTTTTCCCTCATATTTTATAGGACGATAATTCATTCTTTTCTCTTTACAATACAAGCTATATAGACTTTCTCTAAAATGCACAATTGAAAATAGGGTGCAACTATGTAGCTTAAATAGGGACCCTTGATTTGGAAGGAAATAAGATGGATAGTTGAGATACACGACCTTCATCCGCCGCCACCTACCCTTATCCTTTCCTACCCCACCCTTACCATCTAAATCACCTCAATCGTCATCCTAACTGCCACCAAACCCACCATCACAAGATCTCGACTCCATCCCCATGTACAAAGCCCTCATCACAGTGTGTGGTTCTAGCTAGATCCAACCACATTGTCATGACCACCACGGGTTACATTGTTGCATTCGTTGCCGCGCTCGTGTAGAGTCAACCAATAGGCACCATCGCCCCAAGGGCCTACCACCACAGGTTGCAGCAAATCGTCGCACATGATATCGGTAACAGAGGATCTAATTGAAGTGTTTGGTATGTTGCAAATGCTATTGAGGGGGCGATGTTGCGTTGGAATCAGAGATGATGATGGGTGGAGGTGGCTTGTGCTTGGTGGCTGGGTTGGGTTTGGTCGAAGGGCCGTGGGATTGGCTGTTGAACGATGGTGACGAAAGAGGTCGGGGTTGCATTGTTAGAATCGTTGTCGTGCTCGTGCAGAGCCAACCAATAGGCACCATTGTCACAAGGGGCATCAAAACGTCACACGGAGGAGCTAATTGAAGTGTTTGGTTTGCTGCAAAATCTATTAAAGGGGCGATGTTTCGTTGGAATCAGAGATGATGATGGGTGGAGTGGTTTGTGCTTGCTGGCTGAGTTGGGTGTGGCAGAAGGGATGTGTGGTTGGCTTTGAACTGTGGTGACGAAAGAGGTTGAGGCTAGATAGTAGTTCTAATGGTTACAGGTGGAGGATAAGGGTGGTTCTGGTAAGGTGGACTCCAGGGGACAATGGCGTCAAAGGTGGTGGATGCGAGGCAATGTCGAGTGGTGCGAGTGGGAGTTATAACTGTTGTGTACCCCAAAAAAAATATTGGAGTAACCAATAAATTTTTACTAGGATAACTGGAAAATTTTTAGGGAGTTTGACATACTCCAAAGATCCTCCTTTCACATGTCTAAAGATAAAGAATTGACAAGGAACAATCAACCTTTATCTTAGGCAAAGGTGCATCAATTTCTATTAAAAATCAAATCAAATGCATCTTTTATACAAGGTTTTTTGAATCTACTAAAAAGTATTTTGTTTTTCTGTGAACTATAGAATATTTAAATCCCAAAGCTCAATATGGATAAAATAAATGATTCTCACTCATTAAAAAAAGGAAAGAGAAACTATTAAATTAAGTAGAGAAGGAAGTTTTGATTAAAAAAAACTAGTAATTCAAGCCATCGTCTCATTTCATGTGCCAATTATTGTGTTTCCTAAGCAAACTTGTTCATCATTCTCTTCACAGATAACATGGTTTTGGTGGAGAATGAGAGGCAATGTGTAATAAATTCATTTGGCAAAATGGGTTGACTTACTTGTAAGCAGAAAATAAGGGGAATAAGTTTCAAATAATACATTCCTCTTAATTTAACCCTCTTGGCTAGGCAAGCATAGAGGTTATTGAAACCTTATTACCTTATGTGATAGGGCCCTAAAGATTGATATTTTTCTCGAGGATATTTCTAATCGGCCCTTAGACAGAGGATTGCCTTTTTGATTTGGACTAGCTTAATGCAGGTTAGACACATCCTAAAAATGAAGACATATGGATGATTGGAAATAGGAAACAAATCGTATTTGAGAGAATATGGATAGGGAACAGAGATGCTCTGCATAAACATAGTAGGAATCGTAACAAAAAAGTTTATCTATTGCTTTGATAATTCTAAAGCTGAGATCCAAGAGACTTGGGAATGCTCTGTCTCCAAATGTTATCATTAACATCGTTACAGATTCCTATTAGATGGTGTGAAAGTGTTGATGAGTTAATATAACCACAAAAAAGATCATAAGACTATTATGTTAAATATGGATATTATCAAGGTCTCAAACTGCGATGATTTATAATCACACCTTTCAATCTATTTGCACCATCCTATACATTTGAAGTCAATTTGGTCCTTACAAATATCATAAAAACTTGAAATCTTCCCCTATAGAGTTTATATATAAGAGGAATTGGATCTTATCCTATCTGACATGCTCTCGGAGTCATGAAGCCCTTAGAACTATTGAAGAAATGGTGCTTCTTTGATCTTGGACCAAACCAATATGGTGTCTGACATCTAATTAGCATGTGGTAAAGCTTGACTTGTTCTTTCTAAAATATATAAAAGCTTTCACACATAAAGTAGAGTAATTTAATCAAAGTCCAACCTTAATTACTAATATATTATGGGTAATATACAAGAGTTGGAATGAGTATGTTTATCAACAAATCCAGTCTAATCATTTTACTCACAATCAATTGGGTGTTATCACTCAATAATGAATATTGAAGTACTAATTTTATCTTCAAGGACAATTTGGTAAGAAGCAATAAATAGGAGCTAAGCCATACCTGTTAACATTCACTTTCTCCAGGTATGCTAAAATATAATATTGATGTGAATTTTGACCTAGCAAAAGGAATGGGAGCAACATTAGTCATTGTTCGAGATGATAAGTGGAAAGTGGTGATGTCAAAAAAAAAAAATTGGAAAGTGGTAATATGACAAGCCAAGGTGTTACCTATACCTAATAGCTTGGAAATCGAAGCACCAGCAGTGAGATAGGTCGCGTCCTGACCATCAAATCGAACTGGAATTAAGTCTTCTTTGAATCGAACATTTTGGGTTCCATAAAAGCTTGCAAATGGGATTCTCAAACGTGGGAAATAAAACCTAGTATTGAAGATATGTTTCATTCCTGAACTTAGTTCCAACACTACGGATTCTTATGGTCGAAATGAATGCAACCATAACGGCGTACAAAGAAACCAAATTGGCTTTCCGGCATAGACTTCATTTGAATTGAGTGACTTCCTTACCCTAATTTTATCATAGCGTGCTAGCACGACATCATTTTGCCGACTATTGTTTTGTACTTCATCCCAGTGGATTTAGTTGGGCTTTCTTTGGGCCACTTTGTACTTTTTCCGAAGTTGTGAAATCCACACACACATTTGCATTTTTCTTGTATTTAAAATAAGTTACACCTTAGATAATAATGATAAATGTTGACTTACTGTGTTGAGCCTCAATTTTAATAAAAAGAAATTGAGATATTTTAAAGTATGACATTGGTAACTATTACTTAATTATTAATGAAAAATATTTATACTAAATAAAAATCACAATTGTAATAGTAAGTAATTTAATCTTTTACCATGTATATTATTAATTTCATTTTAATTTATTTTTGTTATACAAACCATATATCTATGAAACAAAATATAATATTGCGCCTTAATTATTTCTTATAATAATTGACATGACAAATATTTGCCTTTTTCTTTTGGATTTCAACTTCGTACCAAACGGGGGATTTATGGTGATGACATAACAACAATACAAAGAGATATGGCAATGACAAAGCTTTTAGAAGAAAACCAAATGCAGAATCTACAGTATCCATATTCTCCCCATAATTTATTATATTCTCTGTAGTAGACATCAGTCTCTGGGACCACAACTATTGTTGTATTGTGTGTGATTTCTTTGCTGAATAATAATATTTCTAGTTTATCATTCCAAGATCTATCACAAAAAAATTGAAAAAAGCATACTTGACTAGTTTAGATGTGATGCTTGCTAGTCTTATTTTCCATATGCATATGGAATTTTCCTTTCCACCAAATGCAATATATGAGCCTAATGCACTCCAGCTGAGACTATTTTTCATTTTAGGCTTTCTTCATTGAAATTTCCTACCATATCTCCCTTCACACCAAAATAATAATTATTATAAATTGACTGAATATATTCATATAAATGCAATGAAGAAAGAGTGACATATGAAATGTATTACCGAATAGAAGGAGACAGATTCCACGTGATGTTCTTTCTCTTTTAATACATCTTCATTCTGGCTAACATTGAATATTGAAGTAATGTGTAGCAGCTTCCCTCCACATACAGATCTCTTGATCCATAAAACGGCCAATAGGTTTCCGCACGGCGACCAATCACATGACATATATTTCGTGTAGCACGATATAAGTCGTGGTTGATTAATAAAACTAGTTATCCAATAAACACATATATAATTTTCGGGATGTTACACGTGGTCCTATAAAATCATGCTGCCAATAACCAGAATTTATGTTAATAACAAAATCATAAAATGATGAACCAATTGATAAACGAAATGCAAACATAATTAATGTGGATGTGAACATAATGATGATCTAATTTATGAACTAAATGAAAACATAAACATTAAATGATGAACTAATGATTCCATAAATGAGACTCTATCAAGAAAATAGGTTAAATGTGACCAAACTTTATTGTTTGTTGGATGTTGATCTTGCAAACAAATTGATGCTGCTTGTGAATGCTCATGACAAGAAAGTAAATTCAATGCAGTGGAGCCCTACGGTATGATTCTCGGACACTAGTTTTTATCTTTTCAGGGGAGAATCCACCTTATGTGCCCCTCAAGTTCCTCGACGAAGATTAGTCACTACTAACGGTGGTGGATACTTTGTACCTATGTCATGGTTACCAAAAAAAAAAAAATCAAAAATAATTATTAAGTTAATATCTGTTACACTTTGAGATCGACGCTTAAGACAAAATAATTTTTTAACAATCTTTGTTATATAATTTCTCAAAAAAAAAAAAAAAAAACCCAAAAACATGAAAGCATCAACTATATATATTTTAATAAAATCCTAAAATATAGCATATTTCTCGTGCATGCAATGGGTCCATACACTAGTTAAATATGTAACAATTGACAAAATAAAGCATTAATTCCATTAACTGAGAGTGTAACATGATAACATGAATTTATATAGCCTAAAACCATGTTTTCATTGCAGTTATTCGTTGGATTTTGGCTATTAATCATATGGATTTTCATGAATTATGATCACTTTTGTAGATTTATGAGTTCAAGCCAATTGGAGCAACACTGACAAGTTTTGAATTTAAATTGGGTCAAATTTGGAATGTTGTCATAGGACATGGCCATGTCTTTAAGAGACACGGCCGTGTCTCCGAATACTGTTGAAAAATGCTGCCAGAAGCATGACACAGCCGTGTCTAATTGACACACCACCGTGTCTCAAGTTCGTAAACCCTGATCTAGGGAGACATGATCGTGTCGAAGTCACACATGGTTGTGTCTCATTGATGAATATGCTGCTGCTTAGGGAGACATGGGCATGTCTCATCAGGACATGGTCATGTCTAGCCCGTTTTTATGAAAAAGACAACTTTATCCTTTTTTTAGTTTAAATGGGATTAGAAACCCTTTTGAGATATTTTTTGCATTGTTTAGAGAGCTGAATATTGTTTTTGAGGGTTTGCTATTGTGAAAGTTCTTCCAAACCTTTGGAGCGATTCAAGAGCGAGGCAAGGCACGTGAAGAATCACAATGGAGATTGCTAGGGTTACGGTGGATCTTGCTGCTTGAAAACTCTTCTCCTGATTTAATATGATTTCGTGATTTTGCTTTCATATAGATTGTTCTACTGCTTTAATTCATGTTAAGTCTTGATCACCCTTGGCATGTTTGAGTTGCTTGATTCGTCGGTTGTCGTACCACAATTAATTGACAGGCATATGGAATAATCGAGGTTAGGGCTATCACATGACCAAACTTTAATCCTAATCTTTCAATCAGGTTAATCAATTAGATTAATCAACCTCTCTGTGCTTTATGCTTTCTCTGGATTTGAATTGCTTACATGACCAAATAAGAAATTAATTTGGGGAAAATATTATTAATAGCGAATGACCAAACATATTAATAGAATTTGTTGAGGGATTGATATGTGTTGCTTACCTCATAAATCATAAAGAATTAGGAATAAGGAACTAAAAGTGCAAGTGAAATCTTGACCTACTTTCTCATAATTGAATTCTCTTTTGTGTGTGCTTGTGTTATCGCTTGCGGACTCTTGTCCTTGTTTCTTTCTAACATTAATCTTTTCACCATTTCGATTTGTCCAAACAACATAAGAATTTCTTCACTCTAGTAATTATTAATTAATCCTTGTGGGCACTATATCTAGAACTAAAATTCCTTTATTATTGTTGCGACAGGGTGCACTTGCCCGAATTGTGTTCCACCCTAAGTCCTCTTGTGAACTTGGAGTGAACTCACTAACAGTGAATAAATCATGATATACTATTCCTATCAAATCCAAATCATTAATTTGCTATTTTATATTTGACATTATTTCTACCAAAAAATAATTTCAAGGCAAAACAAAAAGGTAGGATAAGAAGTTCTAATGCTTACAACTTAAATATGATTAACAACTTAAATATAATATAAAAAATACATTACACTCAACCACCTTTAAATTTATCAAAATAATAGCAAATCCCAAATTTGACTATAAATTACACTCCACCATATTTTTTAATATTGACTAACTATTGACATAACATTGTCAAGTTACCAAAGAAATTATTCAAGAGCATAAGTATTATCACCTAACGAGAGTATGTAGATTGTTTAACAATAAAGAACACCAATGAAGTTACTTAATAATATATAATTTTACGAGGCAACTAATATATAAATCGATAGGCATATATAAGAAAAAATCGTTTACTTGGAGTTGAGGGAGCCATGGCATCCAAAGGCCCCATCCCCCTCCGCCCCTAACTCTGCTAGACCTTGATAAACGGAAGATAACAGAAGGACTATTGTGTCCCATATTTGTAAATGCAAGAAATTAAATGGTTAGTTTTTTTTTGAGGGGGGGTGGGGGATTCAAAGTGTCCTTATACTTTTAGGGCCTATTTGGACCTTTAGTTGATAATTAACATATTGTTTAATAGACATGTCGTGATCAATGATTAATTCAGTAATCATACATATGTGTAGTTAACAATTAACAATAAATTTATAAATCATCCAAAAAAAAAAATTGTGGTAACACAGCCAAAGAAAATTGTGATAACAATCTTTATACACAGATATCAATCAATCACTAAATAAAGGGACACTAATGGCCATCAATAGTTTTTTTTCTCCCTTCCTTTCTTCAGTTATGAAAGTATTCACTATGTAGTTATTACAACAAAATAGATATAAAGGCAAAATTGTACTTTTGGCTCCTTAAGTTATTTGTTTTGTTCAAATTGGTCCCTTAAGTTTTTTTTATGACAAACTAGGCCCTTAAATTACGTTCGGGTGACAAATTGGTCCCTTAAGTTTTTTTTTGTGACAAACTAGACCCTTAAGTTATGTTTGGGTGACAAATTGATCCGTTAATTTGTCAGAGGGACCAATAAATTAGACCCCTTAGTATTATTTTTATTGTCTTAAAAGACTAATTTGTCAATCGAACATAACTTAAGGGTTTAGTTTGTCAAAAAAAAACTTAAAGGACCAATTTGAAATCTATACCTAACTTATGGGACCTATTTGTCACAAAATAAACTTAAGAGATTAATTTTAACAAAACAAATAACTTAAGGAACAAAAATATAATTTTGTCTAAAATAAACAAGGAATACCCGAGTGCGGAGCGATTCCAAATCCAAGAAAAAAGTTCCTTCAAATTTTGACCCCACTCCCTCATGCGCTGCGGAGTGCAGACGCAGGTGACGCCCTCCGATGATTGCGCATTACCCAATTAATCCGTCTCCAAAGTCAAACACTTCAATCCAATTCATCTCAACTCATGTGACCACCATTCTCCACCGTCTGATTATTATCAAAATACAAATCGTATGAAATAATCCTATTTACTCTATCTAACTGTTCCAGTGTTTTGCGTTTTGTCCTCTCTCAACCAAAGAAGCACCTTCCATTTCTCCAAGACTCCAACTAGCAATTTACTTATATTAAATAATTTAATAAAAAATATATAATAGATTTCACTTAAATTCTTAAACATAATAAAATACTCCCTCCGGTCTTTATTATAAGAAGCAAATGATTATTATTTTTTGTCCAAAATATAAGAGACATGCATGTATTTTGACAAATATTAAATGCTCATTTCCAATTTTACCCTTATTTATAATAGGATTTATATTTACGAGATAATGCAACTTTCAATACAAGTAGGTTTGTTCATTAATTATTGAAGGGTTAAATTTGTAAATTTATATGAATATTAATTACAAATAACTTATTTCAATGCATTTTTTTGGTCTGTATATTTTAGGGTTTTACCTCTTATATATAGAATTATTAAAATTGGTTCTAAACTGTTTCTATTATAAAAAAAAATATTAAAGAAAAATAATCGTCATCTTTAAAGAATCATTTATGAGATACCGTTGAGTTGGTGAGCACTGCAGCATTCGCGATAAGCCTCAGCATTACGGAAGCAACTGACAACTGTACCCGTCTTCATTCATTCACGAGTCAACTAAACAAAGAAAATCAGTTACATTATTATTAGTGTTGTAATAGTAAATTAATTTCAAACTGTGTTAGTAGTAGTAGTAGTTAGTATTACTGCATAGATTAGTGCAGACACGTCCAACCACAATTTCTCTCTCTCTTTCTTTTTCTCTCTCTAGAAAAGCATGTGAGAGAGAGAAAGAAGAAGAAGCAATGAAGCTAAACAGCAGAATGCTTCGATTTCATATGCTATGGATGTTCATCCTCTGCGTTGCTTTCTTTACTGTGCGTGCAGCTCAACATGGTGAGCTTAGCTTCTTGGCCGTGCTTTTTTTTTTTTTTGTTCTCGTAGAAATGGTTTTTGAGATTGGATTTATTTGAATTTCACTTCGTTTTGCATTCAATTGAGTTATTGATGAATAATGCGCGTGCGTTTTGACCCTATAATTGATGCTTAAATCTTAGTAATGGGGTAAACGTGATTTCATCTGGCGTCTGAGAAATTGCTTATGGAAAACAGAAAAATGCAAAATAATGCTTTTACCCCTTTTTTAGCTTTTGGGTTTAAATCAGGTAAGAGATCCTCTTTGGGTTAGAAGAATAAAAGGAAAAATTCTTTAACATTTTCAAATTAATCTCTTTAACTTTCTATTTTTGCTTATAGTGAAGCATTATTCGAGTTTGGATGGCTCATTATAGAAATTTCTCCTTAATTGAATACTTTGATCTTAATAAAATTAAAAGTACCCAGCTTGTCCAAACTCTGCAACCAAGTTTAACCCCTTTTTGTTAAGCACTGTTTTAAGTAAGAACAGGTACCGTATTGAAATTATTGAGTTCGCTTTGTGCTATTTTATCATTCATTCATGAGACTTGCTTAGCTTACACATTGCATGAACCGTTGCATTTAATTGAGCAACATCTATGGGATGTGATCGGATTACGCTTTGTGTGTGATTATTGACAATCTACAAAATGCATGTTGAGATTTACAATAAGGAGCGGTTGCTACGGATAGAGATCAACTGTCTCACAAAATGATGTCTCATTTCCTCTCACACCCACTCAGATTGTGTCACTTGGAACATTAATCACATATTTGATTATAAATGTGTCCTTTTTAAATGACATAGCACAATCTGAGTAGGTGGAATAGGAAATGAGATTCCATTTTGAGACAACTAATCTCTATCCAGTTGCTACATGGTTGTTGCTGTTTTCTTGGTGTATCTAGGTGTCAATGAAACCTGCACATGCCAAAGGATTAAAGTTTTCACACACATACACACACATATTGATTACTGGATTTTCATATTCTTTTCACATATTTTTATATTTTATCCCCCATTGATTTAGTTCAAATTTCTAAATATTCATATTCATTCCAGGGCCATTTGCTATGCGCATAAGCTGCGGGGCTCGTCATAATGTTCAAACAAAACCAACCACTACCCTTTGGTATAAAGACTTTGGATATACAGGAGGCATACCTGCTAATGCATCTAAAACAAGTTTCATTGCCCCTCCTCTCCAAACTCTTCGCTATTTCCCCTTGTCTGAAGGTCCTTCAAATTGTTACAACATTAATGGAGTACCAAAGGGTCACTACTCAGTCAGGATCTTTTTTGGGCTTGTTGCACATGCTAGAGCTACCAATGAACCTCTGTTTGACATCTCTATTCAAGGCACTCAAATATATTCTTTGAAATCAGGTTGGACCAATCAGGATGATCAAGCATTTACTGAAGCCCAAGTTTTTCTTACAGACGGTTCTGCCTCAATCTGCTTCCATAGCACGGGTCATGGAGATCCAGGAATCCTTTCAATTGAGATTCTTCAAATTGATGATAAAGCTTATTATTTTGTTCCACATTGGAGTCAAGGGATAATACTTAGAACAGTTAAAAGACTGAGTTGTGGTTTTGGGCAGTCAAAATTTGGTGTGGATTATGGTGCGAATCCTTGGGGAGGTGACAGATTTTGGCACCGAATTACAACTTTTGGTGAGGACTCTGATCGACCTAGATCTGTTGAAAATAGAATCAAACAGGCTTCACATCCACCAAACTTTTATCCAGAAACTCTTTATCGATCAGCGCTTGTTAGTATTAGTAGCCAGCCTGATTTAACATATACGTTGGATGTGGATCCCAACAAAAACTATTCTATTTGGTTGCATTTCGCAGAGATTGATAATTCAGTCACTGCCATAGGGCAAAGGGTCTTCAACATTTTGATAAATGGTAATGTTGCTTTTGAAGATGTTGACATTGTGAAATTGAGTGGGGATCGTTATACTGCCCTTGTGCTTAATACTACTGTTACTGTTAATGGGAGGACTTTGACAATAACTTTGAGTCCAAAAGAGGGTGCTTTCGCCATAATCAACGCAATTGAGATATTTGAGGTTATAATGGCAGAGTCAAAAACTTTATCAGAAGAAGGTACATACAGCTACCCCTACTATTGTTACATTTTTTTGAACATTATTTGTTTTTTGGTACAGCAGGAATTTTCATCATACTGATGTGTGATATTTATTATATGATTAAATAAAATGTGGGTTGACTTTGGAGGAGATTTGAATGATTTTGCAATACTCACAATATATATGCAATCTGGATTTGTTTTAGGTCCCTGGCAAGTGAGCAATAACATTATGTGCAGATTCTTAGGAACTGAATTAATGATGTAGAATTATACGGTTTTTGGCTTCTTCTTTTCTCTTATTTATTAGAATTCCTCAATATAGTCTATTATTTTGGTCTATGGCTTATTAAGAATATAGCATGGGATTGGTTTAGACCCTATTATGTGCCCGTACTTGCTACTTTTAGAAGCATTATCATACTTCTTAAGGTCTCTTTGTCTCATCATGTTTTTCTTTTACCGATTGCTGTTGTTGTTCTCACTTCCTCTCTCTATCATAGATGATATCTAAGCTTAGTACTGATTGTTTGCTTTATGATACTGTTACATCTACTTGTTCTCTGATTTTATTAATGATAGTGAATGTGGTTGCTGGTAACCCAAAAGCATGTAAACTTTTGCTAGTTGATCATTGTTCTTTTACTCTAGTTAGGGCTTTACAAACATTGAAGAGGGCTTTGGGGCTTCCTCCCAGGTTTGGGTGGAATGGTGATCCATGTGTTCCTCAACAACATCCATGGATTGGAGCAGATTGCCAATTGGACAAAAAAAGCGGCAAATGGGTCATTGATGGACTGTAATCTCTTGATATCCTTATACTTAGGCTTTTATTGTACATTTGTTTGTGTGGTAACATTCAATTCCATCTTCCTCTTATTACTTGCCCTTTTCTTCCTCAATATTTTATTTCCTTTTGTACCAAAACCAAGAATCAAACTCTTTATTTAGTATCATAGCCTCTAAATTAACAAATTAGAAGACTGGCTATGAATATGTCTCTCTGCAAATCAAGCTTGCATTCAAACATTGATTGATATCTTGTTTTTCAGAAAATGTTTTCTTTGCTCATTTGGGACGTTTATGTTTTGCATGCCTTCTTAAATCGTCCTTTTTATTTTCCTTATCTGAGGGACCAGCCCTTACATTTACCCTCCCCGTTCTTAAATTTCTTTGGACCCTGGTTGTATTCAAAACAAACTTAGAACTCCACCCTGCACTTAGCTAAGATATTGGTACCACTAGCATACTAAGGCATTGTGTTTTTGCTTTGAAAACTGTATTGAATATTTAATCTCATTATCTTGGTTACTTGGTGCTGTATCTGTTGATGAACAGTGGTCTTGACAATCAAGGTCTGAAGGGTTTCTTGCCAGATGACATATCCAGACTACATAATTTACAAACTCTGTGAGTTCTTACTAGTTTCATTAGTATTTCAGGCAAATACAATAGTTATTTATGCCAATGCATGGATCTATAAATTATGCCTCATGTTGATATATTCATAATAATATAAAACTCTACCTATGTAGGCCTTGATCAACTAACAAGTGGCAAGTACTGATATTTCAATTGTCACAAAAAAGTATTGATGTTTGAATAAATTGCCTACCTTTTTATTTTTCCTTTTTTAAACTCACTATTCCCTAAGAAATAGAAACAGCGAATACATTCATTCCCCTATTCCTTATGCTTATTTTGCTTATACATCACAGAAACTTGAGTGGAAACAGCATTCGTGGAGCTATTCCATCCTCACTGGGTACAATAACTAGCTTGCAAGTGCTGTAAGTGACTATGGCAGATTTATTTAACTGTTTGTATTTTCTTAGTTCGTAAAATATACGGTACAATGCCAGCATGGGATTCCCATTTTCAGCACAAGTGTGTTGTGAATTGATGTCGGGTATAATCCCATCTTCAATTCTACCATCTGAATTACCCGTTAGCTCTAGAGGAATGAGAATATGGTCTATTTAAAATTTTAAAGCATTAGCAAGATCTACAGGACAAGATGTGCCGAGCACAAAACATGAACTTCTATATTTAGTTTTTTTCCTATATACATTCGTTATCCCGTAATCTTCATATTTCTTACTTGGATTGAAGTGGATGTGTCCTTTCAGAACTATATATCATATTAAGGCCTCAAAAATAGAGGGCAAAAAGAAAGTAAAAGAAAAACTGTTCCACATATCTTCATAGTGAATGATCCATGTCCCAAAAATACTCTGATTGGTAAAAGCTAAGGGGTAAATTTACATAGAAAGTTTACGAAGAAGATGAGTCAGATGTCTAGATAAATGGTTATTGTTTGGAGTTGATATTGCTTTACTCATAAATAATAAAAGGTTGGTTAAGGCGTAAATTTTAGAAATGCTGAATTTGTACCCAGTGACTGGAACATGGATGACTCAGCTTTCCGTGCTTTGACTTAGACCACTTGAAATTAGGCTTCACAGTTAGGTTACTGAAAGATGTGAATCTTTGCTTTGGCTATCACAATGATATCATTTCTGAATGCCATGTACACATGCAGTGACCTGTCCTACAACTTTTTCAATGGATCAATTCCAGAAAGCCTTGGACAATTGACATTGTTACAAAGACTGTAAGTTTCTTTAGTGTTTGACTTACCCATAGGACAAATAAGAAGATGAGAAGTCTGTATTGAAATCTCATTGTGCAGGAACCTTAATGGCAACTTCCTGTCTGGAACGGTCCCTGCAACTCTAGGAGGAAGACTTCTGCACAGAGCTAGCTTCAAGTATGCTGTCAATGATTAAACTCTAGAATAAACATTGATTATTTAAATGCAATAGGGGGGGAACCCTATCCGCATAGTATTTCTCCACTTTCTTTGTGATTAAGGTTGCTAAATCGACACTTGTGGATGGCTGCAGTTTTACTGATAATGCAGGTCTGTGTGGTATACCTGGATTACCTACATGCGGACCTCACCTTTCAGCCGGTGCTAAAATTGGTATTGGGTTAGGCACTTCTTTTGCATTTGCACTTCTTATTACGTGTTCAGTTTGCTGGTGGAAAAGGCGGCAGAATATCCTCCGAGCTCAACAAATTGCAGGTAAGGATGCTTATCATTTGCGGGTTACAGTTGTTTTAATACTCTACAAGTGTTATTGAGTTGAGCGTATACTAGCTGTCTTGCACGTGTACTTGACCTGCATCATTGATATAAATAGTTACAAGACCAGCATTTTATATGGAAAGAATTATGAATGATTAGTAATATACTGTGTTCTTGTTGTCTGTCTCACATCCCGTGTTTTCCCATTACCCTTCATTGTATAGCCCTCTAGTTTTTCATGGTATTATGTACAACAACATGTGGATATTTTTTTTTTAATCTTGACTATACAAATAAGATCTAATGGCCAAGATTCACTGTTCTTATCTTTCATAATAACAAGGTGTTTTCATTTAATATGGTCACATACACACTCATGGCATTATGCAAGTCAAGTACCACAGAATTTCCTCAACTCGGGGATGTGAAAAAACCACTGACACTAGTTTCCCAGGATATTAAGTGTTAAAGAAATTTGTTGAAATGGCCAGTCTGAAAATTTTGTAACTCCAAACCTTGGTTGAATTAGGGGGAAAATGGTGAAAGTTGAAACTCCAACAGTTCACCTTGCTTAAGCATTAAGAAATTACGATTATCTTGAATGAGAATTTATACTCCTGATTTTCTTTTGTAGCGAGGGCAGCTCCATATGCAAAAGCAAGGACCCATTTTTCACGTGACATCCAAATGACAAGGCATAATAATTATGGCAATGCTCACACTGCTGCGGAGAATGGTCCTATCTTGCTTTCATGATAACATTCCATTGTTCTGGTATCTTCTGAAGTCTATCCTTGCATAGCATTCTTCTGCTAACTGCCTTAAATTTTTCTTTCTTTTCTTTTGTTTTTTTAATTGAAGAATCATATTTATGTAGCATGAATGGCAGGGTAGTCTGGTCTTATGGCTGCCCCCATACCGTGGTCCCCCAAATATTGACGGAGTTCCTTGAGCTCATTGGATCACTTCTTACAAGCTGAGAACCCTCCTAATCTGTAAATCAGAAAATTTTGTTTTTGTACATTACCACGTTCATGTTTTTATTTCCCCCTCTATGTTTGAACTTTTATACGGATTTTTACTTTTTTCCATTTATTACTAGAGGATTTGTAACACTTTAAAGTTGAATTGCAAATAGAAATCATAATGTTCTATAGAAGTAGATATAAGTGACTGAAGTCTAATTTACATAATATATGTAAGAGTTTTATCCATTATATCCTTCTTTTATATATTTTAATGTGCGAATCATTTTACGGGGCAGTATAGTTGTTTATGCGCTGGTATAAATTGATTGTTAGTAAAGGAAAATAACTGAATTGCCAAATTGGCGTAAGCTGAAAAATGGTTTTTGAGCTAAAGTAGATAAGAAAAACCAATGTTGCCTCGGTTGGGAGTTGGGCTTATCGAGTGAATAATAAGTTCAGTATGTATTGAAAACCTAAACCAGTCCAACATGAAGCAAAAGCAAGCTAACAAACCTGATTTCTGTGGGATTGGGTTTTGAGTTCTCTAGAAACAGCATTGATACCGTATTTGGTTTGGACTACTATTGGAATTGAGATCAGAGGTCAACTCAAATTTAGTTGATGGTAAAAGGATTGTTTAAGCCATTTTAAAGGGTTATCCAGCCAATGTGAGATCTTGCACATTGCACGCCTAAAACTGGACATCTATGTCAATAACATTTTGGGATTGAAATTGAAATAGATAATAGATTGTGCCTAACTCAACCTAAAAATTAGCTCAATTAGAGAATTGTTCAAAACTATAAAAGAAGCTTTATCCAAAATAGTGACTAGTTACATACCGTGGAAAATGCCTATTACATGTGTAAGATGTTGATTGCGTTGTCTAAAAAATTTGTGTTGGACCCCTAAATAAAATTGGACTGGTAGACATTTGGAGAAAAAAAAAATATTTGTGTTGGAAGGCAAGGTAGACAATAGAACACAATTTAATCATACTTTTACACTGATAATGCACAATTTTTATTTATTTTTTTTGTTACCATGACATAGGTGCGAAGTATCCATCCGATACTCCGATGACTAATTTCCGTCGAGAAACCTGGCTGGCCACCTTTAATGGGGTCTCCCCTCCCAATCACGTTTTTTCTATCCACATGGTTCGAACTCGAGACCTTGCTTAAGGGATCCGAGTTCAGTTCCACTCGGACCAACATAGTGTTGGTGCACAATTTAATCACAAATTTAAATAAATAAAATACACTTAAATTTTAAAAGTTAAAAAATGGCTTCCCTTGAGAAATTTAAATTTTTATTATTTTTTTTTAGGTGATGGGAAGTTAGATTTAACAATATCGAGATCCTAACAGAGAAGAAAATAATAAGCATTTCCGGAATTTAATCCGGCAGATGCTCAATCCGGTAATTTTTATTTCTTTGTTTTGATTATTTTCTTATTTTTTTGCCATATCTTGTTACCCAACAATTGTGTACATGGCGATGTTACAGATAGCAATTCAATGTGGCTCATATATTGAATATTATCGGATATTAGTATTGCTTGATATCCTAGGAGCTGTTACAAATTCAAATGGGAGCAACAATTACAAAAGGTGATTATTGGCTCTTAACATAGGAGCTAAAATGAAGGAGCAATTACAATTCTGCAATCATGAGAGGGTCCCTAGCCTTCCCAATAAAAGCATGTGGCCAGAAGATTTCTCTATTTCTTTTCTCTGAAACAGGTTGCTGGTTAGATTGCTTGAGAGGAAGAGTGCTTGATAACAATAGCTACTAGTGGAGGTAGGCTTCCACATTTTTCTTTAATCATATTTGTATGATAGTGCTTTATATCATGAACCAATGACAATCATATGAATATATTTAATATTCAACATTGAGGTCCAACAGATGATGCTGTGACAATTATGCGGATGGGTTCATTGAAATTCCAATTTTATTTTCAACAGAACTAACCTAGCTCCATTCCTTTAATATTATGACGAAACTGTAGACAATGTTTTAAAACGAGGTCCGCAACTGAAATATCAGGCACGATACGTTATATTTTTTGCATGCAGTTTTTGAAACCGTATCGTGATCGCAATTGCAACTGCATCAACCACATTTTTTTCCCCAATTATTCACAATGTCAAAATATGCAACATGACTGCAATCGGGACCACAACTGAAAACCTTGGTCATAGATAATTAGATACAAATCCTATATGAGATTCCTATCAAAAGCCATTTGTTTCAACAATTTTATTCAATTAAAAAAATATAAAAATCTACACAGATGAGGTGAGAGAGAAAAAATGGTCTCATATAACTAAAAGAGTCAGCAAACAAGTGCTGAAGGAACTCATAAAAGGCAAGTTTGCATTGAAAAACCAAATATTCTACTTCTTTAAATATTGAATACACAAATTCCCAATAGAAACTTGTTTTTTTGGATTCCTTAACAAGTGCCCTAAGCATTCTCCTAACTAAAATTCTTATTCTACATCAGCATGCTCGATGACTAAAATTCTAATGATGCTCTATGACTTATATTCTATAACCCTTCTCTCTCCCACTTTTACTCTATCAAATGCAAAAAGAAAACATTTTTTAGATGATATGGAACTCCGTTTTAAGATTCCTTAAATAAATAATCCATTTTAAATTTAAGGAACCCAAAATCACATATAATATATTATAATAATATTTTATTTTTAATAAATCCGTAAAAAATTCCCACTAAAAATACTTTTGTGTTGTCAGTTTGTCATTTACAAGGTGTGTTGTGCTCATACCGTGAGTAGACCAAGGTATCCATAAAATAGGCTTCATTGTTAAATTTTGTCTTCAATATAATTTTACGCTAGAACACAATTCTGCATTGAGCTTGTACTAGTCACATGCGGATGCATGCATTAAATAACTTTTTATATTTCAGGTGTAATAATTTAAGAATTCGAAGTAAGTGAGTCGTTTTAACAGAAATCTCCTTTTTTTTTTTTTTTGAAATCTAAAGTTTCAACTGTTGAATAACTTACATTATCGTTTAATATTAAAAGATTCAGACGATTCACTGCTAAAATATTCTTTGACAAGAAAGACAAAGTACATTATCAATATTTGGGCAGCCATAGTAGTTTCGTGCAGCACCTCACGCAAGTAAGAACTGAGACGCAGATACTTTGATATCATCAAATACAAAATTTAAATTAGGTTTTGTTAACAAATATTTTAAGGACATTTATTAAAGAAATTAAAATAAAAAATTTTCATAAAAATAAAGTTTTTTTTTTTTACTAAAAAACTTCTTATTTTTAAATTCGTAAGAGGTGTTTTTAGTTTTTATAAATAAATATATATTCCCTTTTTTTTTATTAATGGATATAATAATATATTCAAGTTAATACAGTGGAATATGATTGTAGAGTAATGTAGATTTGAGGCTACGAGTTATGTCCCCTCCCATCCATCCAGGTGTGGGCAAATTGATTGAAGTTAGACAAAAAAAAGTAAACAGTAACCAAAACATCTAACAGAACAAACAAAAGGGGGGTTAAAAAAAGTTGCCGTCCTATCATAGACCATACAAAGTCGAACCAAAAGGCAAGATTTAAAAACATAAATAAAAAAATTATAAAACACACGTGTCCTCGTGCAGGGAGAGCAACAACAAGATGGTCCAAAGTCCAAACCAAACCACCCAAATGAACGTTGATAATAACTTGATATGATAATAACATTGATACTATATACGGAGTAATAAACAAAATTAAAGGTAAAGAAAAAAGAAGAAGAAGGGTAAAGTAAATAGCATTCACGTGACCATTATGACATCCGTATCTGTGGGCATATACACTGTGCCCGTCTGTTAGCTGCAGTCACTCTGATACCCCTCCCCCCACCCCTGTCATTCACCACTTTCATACTTTTCAAATTTCTTCATTTTTCTTGTTTTCATAATTTAACTTGAAATTTGAACCTTTCTTTTTAAAAAAAATAAAAAAGATTGTTTAAAGTGAGAGAGAGTGAACAGAGCCCAAAACAAAACAGAGTCAAACACGGCACCCAGACCAGACCAGGCAGCCCATGGTGTATGTGTGGCCCAACTCCACCTGTTCCCTGCAACTCAGACACCCTTCCACGTGGGAGTCTCTGTCACTGCACCAACCCCAACCCCTCTTTCCAATCACACTTTCACACCTCATCCACCCCCACCTTTCCCTTTCATTATGTCAACTCAAATTCCCATACACATCTTTCTTTTATTACATAGTAAAGACCCAGAGTAATCCCTCAAATTTTTCAAGTAGGACAGTTTGGTCCCTGAAAAAAAATAAATGACAATTTGGTCCCTCAAATTTTAAAACGGGGGACAATTTGGTCCTTACGGAGGGACCATAACGTCCCCCGTTATGAAATTTGGGGGACCAAATTGTCCTTTATTTTTTTCAGGGACCAAACTGTCCCACTTAAAAAATTTGAGGGACCACTTTGGGTCTTCACTCTTTATTATATTACTATTTATTACTATTATATCCCCAATGATAATAATCCGTATCATCCATTTATTATTTAATTAAGGGTTTAGGAAAATAAAGAAATACTAGTATATGTCAGGCGCCGTTCAGCAAAACGCCGTACAACATCAGTAGGGCATACGTCATTCCCGGCGCCCTCTCCCCACACGTCTCATCAGGCGGCGGCTCTCCCCACTGGGCCCCACCACTTTCATTTTATTTCCCCTTGTTCACAGCCATCCGATTCGACATTGATCAAAATCAACGGCTCACATCAAAAGTAGGCATTTATTTATATCCAAAAATATTGCAATATTGCATTGCAGGTGGTGTCTATATATTATAAACAACATAAAGGAGAAAAGCAACGGAGAAAGTGAGGAAGTGAAGGGTCGTGCCGGCCAGCCGGCGATTACGGGTGACCCCTTTATGTGATGTGGGTCCCTCCACTTTTATATACAACAACAACACTCTTCACTTCTTCTTCATTGCTTCCATTCTTCTTTGTTTTGTTTTGTTGAGAGTTTTATTAGTTCTCTCTCTTTTCGTTTTGATGTTCATGGCGTCTTCATCTTCCTCTGGGTCTCGCGAGGGACACTACAGAGGAGTCAGAAAGAGACCGTGGGGTCGCTACGCCGCTGAGATACGCGACCCTTGGAAGAAGACTCGTGTCTGGTTGGGAACATTTGATACTCCCGAAGAGGCTGCACTTGCCTACGACGGCGCCGCTCGTTCCCTCCGTGGAGCCAAGGCCAAGACAAACTTCCCTCCCACCACCGTCGCCCCCGCCGGACTCTGCCTCGACCTCAACGTCCCTTCCTCCGTCCCCTCCCGCGGACTTGTTCTCACTGAGTTTCTTCACACCGCCGTTCTCAACACTCCTCAGCTTCCACCTCCACCGCCACCGGTGCCTCACCATAGGGTTGTTGCCGTTGGCGGCGGACATCAGGTGCCGGAGACTTCTCAGACGGCGTCGTTTCTGGGGCTCGTTCGACGTGGGATCCCCATCGACCTCAACGAACCTCCACCGTTGTGGCTATGAACAATGTCAATGCTGTTAGAACATAACAGTGCTGAGTCTGAGATCCTGTTTTGTAGGGTTTGCACGGCGTCGTTTTACTCTCCCTCTTGTCTAATTAATTAAACTACCGCTTTTTACCCCACTCAATCTCATCATGCTTGTGTTTTATTTAGCGTTGTCCATTATCAGAGGGAGTATCTTTCGCTCTTATCTAACGTTAGATAAATGAGATATCCATATTGTATATGTATATACATTATGTTTTCCATATTAATTAATGTCTCTACTATCTACGAGTTTTCTATTATGCAGTTAGCTATTGTTGTAGTACATAGATTACGTTATTCGCGGATCAGTGTTTTTATTTTATATTAAGCACGATCAACCACTTTGCAAGAACTATATATATAATGATGTTTGAAATATTGGTTGTGAATGAACACCTTACCTTATGGGCGGCGCTTTAGGAATGTTGGGCGGCGTGGTATCACAACCGTTGATGTGTGGGTTTTGGACCACATACGGAAAAGCAAGGCTATAGCTGCCGCGAGTGTTTTTCACGCGCCTTTGAAGGAGAGTGGGATTGTTTTTGGGTTCGAGATGTTGGGGTTTCTGTGGGGAGCGGGAACTGCGAAGCGAGCGTGTGGGTATCAGCATGATGGCATTCCTTTTCTAGTCAGAGATCTGGTTCTTATCATTTTATGCAGCTTATAATTTCCACCTTTTTTAGACCCAGTTGCAATCCTAGGCGCGTGTTCCGTTTTGCATGTAACTACTACCCATTAAAATTAAAATATAACCCTTGGGTGGGTCCTCTTTTATATTCATGGAGCCTACCATTATTTGCTTCTGCGTTTTGGATAAGTAGCACAATAAGCGGAATTAATTTGATAATTTAATAGAATGAAAGTGAGTACTATTATGTGTGTGACAGCTGAAATGCTGAACACCTACAATTATTTTTTAGGAATCCGGCCTGTGCACGTTCTTAATATGCCGGCTTTAGAAAGTCGCTTTCTGCTCATCGAAAAAACAAGTCGCTTTCTCTTTATGTATGTGGGTAGTGACTAATTAAGAATTTTTTATTTTTGGGTTATTTATTATATTAAAATTTATATATTTTATTAAATTAAGATAAATATTTGTTTATTAATTTATTTAAGAATAACTCACTTTCAGTTTGTGGTTCATTTTAAGGTATACTCGTCTACTTGGTGGTTTATTTCTCCATCTCGAGACCAATATTTCCACTTTTTCTAAAAGTTTTATTTTGTAGCTGCTATTCCACGGAAGTTTAAATCTCAGTTACGTTCGCCATAATCTAAAACAAACATAGCTTATATGGCTTTTGCTAAATATCGAATATCACGTTTTGATCTAGGAAATTTATTTTAGTTAAACCCAGATAATATTAATTCACCTTTTTTATTATCTCTTTTAAATCAAACACTTGACATGTGAAAAGAAGCGTATACTTTACTGAAACGATTTGGTGAAGTGACAGATAATCTGTCAGTATTTGTGTGTTAAATGTTTTATTTAGCTTTTCAGAATTTTCGTTTTGCCTGAGTTAGTTATTATTATTATTAATTTATTACCGAACAGTGATAACTAATGTTTGGGATGGTCCCAACATTTGATACCGGCAAAAATTATCCATAACCTGGATAATTATCTATATAATGGCAAGAATAATTTACCATATATATAAATATATATATATATATATAAATATATATATATATATATAATTATTTATTTATTTATATTTATAATTTAATTATAATACAAAATTTAAAATCAAAATTAATATAAATATTTTGAACTTTCTAAACCTAATTGCATCTATAATTTCTTGTTGGACGTTTTATTTATTGAAATATTTTGATTTGTAATGTTTTATGAATAAATTTAAAAGATATTTGAATATTTTTTATTTGTTATAATATTTTTTTTGTTATTTACTATTTTTTTCACAATTAAAGTGTGGATAATGGTTGCGGGTACGGGTACTTAGATACCCAGATGGTATGAATAAGGGTATTAAAGTTACTTCCCACACGGGTATGAGTCCGAATAATATTTTCAAACACAGATATGAAGATGAATATAGTACCATACTTAGATCCTACCCATAGTTAGCTGTAACTGTTAGACCAAAAAATGGCCATTCAACTTTACCGCCCAAACTCTATTCTCTCACCTTTCGTTTGCTATCACTTTCGTTTTTTTGTGTTCGTTTGCTATCACTTTTTATTGCCAACAATTAGATTAGGTGATTATTTATTACTTTTTTATCATAAAATATTCTCCCCTCTTGGATGAAAAACTAATTTCTTAAAATACGTTGTGACTAAATTATAATTCTTTCGATGGCACCTTTTATCAATTCGTGTATATGAAATTAATTATATAATTTTGAGCATAATTGTTTCTCTATAAAAAAAATTACCTCGGTGACATAGGTAGTATCTTCTATAATTTTCAGTATTTAAAATAAACATTCTTTGAGCTAAAATATTTAAAATTTTAATTTATTTTTATTTTCTTAGAGTAAAAAAATATTTTAACAGGTTTTCTTTGAAATAATTGTTAATTTTTTTGAAGCTCTTTTATTACTTGTAATTTTGATCACCAGCAGCAACAGCGGCTCACGTTCTTCCACATATCAAGGGAGATGTACGCGACTACGTGGTTGCATTTGCATTTATGGGGTCAAACTGTGGACAAATGTGACGGAACGAAGTGAAAGAGCGCTGACGGTGAAGAGCATTGATTATTCCTTCTGTGGACCGAAAGATATAGAGCTTGCTAAACATAAAATCTGGAATATAATAATGATTTATTTGATATATACTTTTTTTCATAAGCGATTTATTTGACATATACTATTATTTTTTATATTATAAGTTTATTTTAAAAAATATATATAATATTATTTATAATTAATTGACTGCATATCATAATTAAACTCATAAATAATACTCCCTCTGATCCTATATATAAGAGGCATAACCCTAAAATACACGGACCAAGGAAATACATTAAAATAAGTTATTTGTAATTAATATTCATATAAATTTACAAATTTAACCCTTCAATAATTAATGAAGAAACCTACTTGTATTGAAAGTTACACTGTCTCGTAAATATAAACCCTATTATAAATAAGGATAAAATTGGAAATAAGCATTTAATATTTGTCAAAATACATGCATTTCTCTTGTATTTTGGACAAAAAAAAAGTAGTCATTTACCTCTTATAATAAGGACCGGAGGGAGTATAATTCTATTTTATATTTGACATGCTACTTAAGGAATTTAGAAAAGCAAAATTTATTTAAAGTAATATATTTATTATTGTTAGACATGATATATGTAATTTTCCACACACAAAAATTACTTAATATTTTAGGATTCCTTATTTACAAGATCAAGTCATCACCTCGTTAATATAAGGATTTTCATAACTTGGGTCTACTAATATTATCCTTAATGGTGATTCTTACATAAGTTCTTATTTGTAAGAATTGGCTCTTAAAAATTCACCCATTGGAGATAGATGACATGGATATTCCTAAATACCACCATGTAGAACGGTTCTTCTATAAGAGACGTTCTTGCCAAAAAACTTTGTTTGAAATAAAAATAAATAGAAGTATAAATAATAAGTGAGGTCAATTGTGAGATCCACTTAAGAACAAAATTGAGTTCTTTTATTAGTGTAAAAATGGGTTAGGTTCTTATATCCTATGTGGTATCTATGAACCCATAAAATGATAGATAAGAATCAAAATGTAGTTCTACCATTGTGGATGCTCTAATACCATCTCCATTGGTTGTTTTCTAAATCATTATTAAACATTAAAACAGTGTCACATCATACTTAAGCAACACACCCATATTTTACTCCAATGGTTAAATTTTCAAGGAACCCTTAAGGAACTTATTTTTTATAATTTTTTATTTGCACTCAATTTTGTTTCAAATTAAAATATTTATTCATTTATTTGAATTAATACGTAAAAAAATAATAAAATATTTAAAAAATAAAAAAAGTTTTTTAAAAAATAACGGCTAGTTTTCCATAAGATACACTAGTACATAGGGATTAATAATTATAAAAAAAACTACAACATCAAGCTACATAAATCCCAACTTAGCCCTAATAAAATTAAAACATAGTTCATGATCTGCGTGTTGATTCTCATCCATCTCAGATGTGTCCATCATGAGGATTTCATATAACTTAGGTATGCTCTCCGCTTTCTTTGCCTTGCACTCCACGATCTTTGCCTCAGTCATATTCTTCAAGGCAACATTTTTTTCATTCACAACACTTTCAATGACAGTCAAATCGACGACAACAGAAGGCTCGGCTAGTTTTGCTTTGCCCTATCTTTTTGCTGCCTTTTGTCCCATTGGGTGGACCATTGATGATGCTGGATCGTAGTCTGAACAATCGATTGGTGTCCCTAGGGCTGAGGATGATGAGTACGCCCCGGAAGTAGAAACCTTTGTTCCTTTTTAAGAGTTTTCCATTGATTCTCCTTTCCATTTTGGTTCACCTCTCAACAACCTCCATGCATGTTAAATTTGAATTTTTCACCTGCATCTTGAGAAATAAAAAAATGTATATTCGTTGGCTATGGTGTCCTTCTCTGAGCTGCCACTTTTCTATTGACGAACAACTAGTTTGTGGCACCCGACAAACTTCTGAACCACATTATTCAACTGATGCCATTTTGATTTTAGTTGATTTGCTTCCCTCTCTGGAAACGTTCACCGGTTCTCATTATAATTGTCACTGATTCTTAACCAGAAACCATCGGCTTTTTGGTCAACTCCCACAATTGCATCCTTTGAAATGTTGAGCTATGATTGAATAAGAAGCGTGTCCTCTTCCGCTGAGATCCTAACACGAGATTTTTTCTAAGTAGGTTGTCCCCCTCCTTCATCGAGCGTAATATTTTCTAGACCGACTTGAGTGGAGAATTGTGGCACTTGAGCCTCAGACATGGACCCGAGTGGTGTTATCAGTTCGTTGTTAAGAGACTCCACACCATTGTGGGTACCCATCAGAGGCCTATTCCACATGTTGGGATTGGTTGGTGGTGGTGGATACATAAAATACTGAAAATTTTGAGAATTGTCACCAGTAGTGGGTGGTTGGTTTTGCAAAAAATTCATGTAAGCTTGCAAATGATACTGGTTGGGATCCATTGGTTAAAAAAAAATTAACGACTTGATAACAACAACAAAAATAGAATTGTGGATTGACAAATTGTGTACAAAATGCTGTAAAATGAAGCAATATTTATAAGCAAAACACTAATTTGGCTATTGGAATTCCTTCAACGGATAGGAAATTGCTCCAACAGCTCTTTCTTATCCTTTTTTTTTTTCCTTTCAAAATTTGCTGGCCCATGAAAGACCCAACCCAACCACAATCTTCCCTTCATTTTTCTCGACGCTTCCGCCCTCTCCAATCCCAAATCCCTCTCTTTTCTTCATACCCATAATCCATCGTCCCTGAACAATCACCTACAATAATCGTCCCCTATCTTCATTTCTTCTCATCACCACCAAACCTTCAAATCTTCCAAATTCTCGCCCTCTGTCATCTCTTCTAATCACCCACAACAATCGGCCTCTGTCTTCATTTCTTCTCATCACCACCAAACCCTCAAATCCTTCGCCCCTTTCCTCCTACCCACAACAATCTTCCCTTGTTTCTTCTCATCACCAAAAAACCCACCGTCATCACTCTTTGTTTGATCTTTCATCAAGCTCTTCGCGATCTGGGCAAGGCAACAACTTGAAGACGGCGGCGGGACGATGAGCTTTATCTCCGACTACGGCCTTGACATCGGTGGATGAACGGCGATCGGGCAAGGTAGATCTGTGGTCATGGGTTTTAGATATGGGTTTACAAGTTCCTGACACGACTACCCTTCACAAACCACCATGCTTTCGGTGATGCATGGACGTCGACTGGGCAAGGCAGAAGCCGGCTTCCGACGGGGTGACGACGACCTTTCTCTTTGGCGATGGCAGTTCAAGAACGGCAATGGGCAAGGCAGATCAGGGTTTACAAGTTCTAATTTTTTTACTATGTTTTTTTTTTTATATTTTACTGATATTATATTTCTGGGTGTCAATATTGCTGTAATTTTTTTTTTTAGATTATGTGTGGTGAAATTTCATGTTCTTCTTCTGATTTTCATTTAGTTTTTTCCCTCTGTTTTTGGTTGGCAGTTGCCAATATTTGTGTGTATAATAATGCTATGGAACCGTTCCTTAGAAAAGGAACGATCCTTAAAAATAAGAAACCCATCTTGCCAAGGCAACTTCCTCCAATGATAAATTTTTTAAAGACATGATTCCTTGGCTTAAGGAACCAGCTAAGGAACTGTGGATGGAGGTGCTCTAAGGAAACAGAACTACAGATTATTAACGTGTTGATAGGGTGGATAAAAAAAAAATGTAACAATAAGAGGTTGAAACTACATAGGTGATCTGTATACAAGAAGATACTAGTAAATGTTAATCACTGCCTTTAAATCAACAAAGAAAATTATGGTAATTATATATGCTGGTATTTACAAAACATTATATTACATAATTATACATCGTCCAAAGGTAATAGAGTTCTTTTTTTTTTTTTTGTTATAAAAGGAGCCTAAAAGTCAAAACTACACAAGGCAATCGAGTTTTGATAGGGCTAATTATTTTAGTTTTTTTGACTGAAGTGCTAATTCTTTTTTTTTTTATAACTAATATTATATTTATATTTTTGTTATTATTTGAATGATTATAAATTATATTTTAAAATTACCTATACAATATTACTAGAAATAATTGTAAGATGGACAATTTATTAAAAAAATAAAATTATGTTTGGTTAGTGTATATTAAAATTTGTCTCCTATTGTTACACGTGTACATATAAAAACATAATCTTTTATGTATATAATACTTCTTTAATTTAATTATTTTTAGGGTCACTATATCAACATTTTATTTATTTGACTAAACCAAGAATAATGAAATTTGAACACAAAAATATTGTCTAACACTGTATAAAATTATTCTTCCTCTCTTATTTATTATTTTCTTTTATCTTATCATGTGTATTTCATTACTCTCAAGAAACTTAAGATATCCAAATTATATCTTTACTCCTAAACTAGGCTAAATTACACTTTTGGTCCTCAAATTGTTTTTCAATGTTTAATTTGGTCCCCAAGTTTTTAAAATGTTCATTTTGGTCCCTAAGTTCCTAAAACTTATTCAATCGAGTCCTTACGTCATGTTGACTAACGTTCATGGATGTTGACCCCGTCTGGTCCGCCGGAATTGTGGACCAAATTGAACATTGAAAAACAACTTGGGGACTAAATTAAAAATTGAAAAACAATTTGGGGACCATTATTTTGGGGTCAATGTCCATGTTTGTTAGTCAACTTGACAGAAGGACTCGATTGAATAAGTTTTTGGAACTTAAAAAAAAACTTAGGGACCAAATTGAATATTTTAAGAATTCAAGGACCAAAATAAATATTAAAAAATAATTTGATGGCCAAAAATATAATTTAGCCCCTAAACTAATCTGAGGTCTATATTATGTACAAGATAATGAAATATTACAAAGCTTTGTCGTATTATTGTGGGAAGAATGTGAGGCACTCAAACCCAATTGTCAGAAAAGTATTATGAGCACACAGTTGAGTGACAAAAAGACGCAAGACTGCAAAAGTGCAAAACCACCCCACCAGGACCACCTCCTTCCCAACCACACGCAATCCTCCTCTCATGCTGAACAAATCTATACCTATTTATTTTTTTATAAATAAAATGAGAAATGTTTAAGTAAATATCGTTGAGCCGACTAATATTGGTTTAGTTTATAAGATTAAGCTTTATAACCCATAAGATCATGAATTCAAATTATACTGTCAATTTATGTACTTTATTGGTGGATAATATATAAGTACCTTTGCAAACACCTATTAACTTAATCTTAAGGCTTATCCTGACCGGTGAGCCCTCAGAATCAACTCACTTAAACTTTTATCTACCAAAAAAATAGTAAATATTGTTGAGCATTATAATAATATTTTTCAAAAAAATAAAATAAATTATTATTATCTTAATTATTATTAATAATTTATATAAAATAACATTGAAATAATTGAAATAAGTTTTTTTAGGTTTTTTCTTTATTAGAAACGAATATTGTTATTATTATTATTCGAATAATCGATCCTAACACAAGTATTAATAAATTAATAAATAGACAGAAACAGGAAAACGTCAGCACACAGTATATCAGCTACAGCACCATCATCCTTCATCACTCATCACTGGTCCTGCTGCTGCACCTAACCGGCCGTCATTTCACACCCTACTCTACCCTCGCTGATTTAACCCTTCTTCCATGTGGTCCCCTTCCTTCTGAGTATTTACATTCCTATATATATATATATATATATTTATTTATTGTGAATTAATTAAGGAACTTTTTTTTTTGAACAATTAAGGAAAAGAACTATAAAAGGAATTATTAAAAAAATATAATTTTTAATATATTTGTATTTTAATTTTGATTAAATTACTCTTTTAGTCCCCAAATTATTTTAAAATATTCAATTTGGTGCTCAAGTTTTTAAAATGTTTATTTTAGTCCCTTAATTCCTAAAACTTATTTAAATAGGTCCTTCTGTCAAGTTGACTAACGGCGATGTTAAATTGACCAAGGGACCAAAATGAATATTTAAAAACTTAAAGACCAAATTGAACATTTTAAAATAATTTGGGGACTAAAAGAGTAATTTAGTCTATTAAATTTAATGTCACATGGCATTAAAATATTAAATTTAATGCCACATGGCATTATGTAAGACGTCGCTGTTAGTCAACTTGACGGAATGACCTATTTGAATAAGTTTTAAGAGTTAAGGGACCAAAATGAATATTTTAAAAACTTGAGATCAAATTGAACATTTTAAAATAATTTGGGAAAAAAAAAGTAATTTAACCTTTAATTTTAAAATAATTTTGTCATTTTTTATTATTATTATTAAACAGCATTCTAAAATAAGAACAAGATGACATGTGTTGATGCAAATGAAAATGACTTTTTTTTTTGTCTGCGCGCAAATGAAAATAACTTTAGGGGGTGTATTGGATTGAGATTTCAAAAAAAATTAATGGATTCTTTTATGATAAAAAAGTCTTGTGGTATTCAATCAAGACTTTTAAGTAATCTAAATAAGTTTGGTGGTATTCAATCAAGACTATCAAGACTTTTTAAAGAGAGAATCTAAATCTAGTGGTATTCAATCATAACTTTTTATAAATAATAAAAAGTCCTCTGGTATTCAAAAACTTCCTGATTTCGATGGATTGTTTTTTAAGATGGATTTCGTGGGACTTTGTGTGACATTTTAGTAACAAAAAGTCTCACCTCAACACATGACATTTCTCAAGATTCTTCATTCTTATTTCTCTTCACGATATGCCTTCACCTCTCTCCCCCCTCTCTCTCCTCCCTCCCTCCATCTCTCTCCTTTCTCCCCATCTCTCCCATCTCCCCCCACGGTTGCCGTTCAACCCAACATAAGTTACCAAACAATTTTTAGAGTGTGTTTGTTACAGATTATTTGACGAAAGAAAACACTTTTTTTAAATTGAAAAACAATCATTTGTAACGAGTTTGATTGTGTTTGTTTAAGCTTTTCATTAAAATTATTTTTTAAATAAATCATTTTTAAGGTTAAAATCAGAAGCTACAAGATTTTGCAAGTAATGGTAATGACCCTCAAAATGGAAATGAATTGTTTAATCTTCGCCATGCATCCTCGAGGAATGTGATCGAGAAGATCTTTGATATTTTTAAAATGCGGTTCACAATTTTTAAGTTAGCGCCTCCATTTCTATTTATAACACAAGCAGCGCTTGTATTAGCATGTGTAGCACTATATAAGTTCCTTTGTAAAGAATGTCGTCCTGATGAACTTACAATTGAACCAATAGACAAATCTTTATCTTCAATATCACCAGCTAATGTAGACAACAATTTTGAACCTATTGTTCAAACCCAAGAGTGTGAATGAGAAGATGTTAATGCTTGGAGGGCTAGCATGACTTTAGATATGTAGAGAAATACAACTTAGGAGGACATGAAGTTACATCAATTTGACTAATAATTAAAAGATTAGAAAAATTGTGTTGGGTTTTACTTTTATTTATTTATTATATTATTCATTTTTTTGTTACTTTTTTCATTGGCTCTTATAACTTTGAATGTTTGCTAAAAATCCATGTTTTCCTTTCAAATCTTATAAATCCATATAGTCCATTCAAATCTTATAAAGTCTTATGATATAAATCCTTTAAAATTCACACATGAGAATCTTGATTATAACAATCTTTAAAAGAAAGTCTTTTAAAATCTTATACGTCATTACATTTCTACATAATCTTTTAAAATCCATAAGATTTTTTTGGGCAAAAACAATCTTTTACAATCCCAATCCAATACACCCCCCTTAGTCTATTAAAAATGTGTTCCCTGTATTTGTTCTATATAATAAAAAAAAAATACTATTTTCATCAAAAATAAAATAAAATAAATAAATACTATCGAAAGGAATCTTTGCCTAGATATCTTTCAACGGATAATTATCTCAACTATAGGATAAGAGTATATATCATAAAAACCAAAAAAAAAGTTTTTTTTGCTTTAATTTTATTAATTTAACAATAATAAATTAGGGGCGGTGGCGTGAGGATAATTCGAGGAGGGGGCCCACATGATGGGATAACGTGGCGTGTTTCTGGCTGGAAGCCCCATCACGACCGAATCTGTCGGCAGCACACACGTCACGCTCCTCTCTTACATAACATTACCACACGCAAATAGCAACACCACTCGTTTTGTCTTTTTTCTACCTCCCAAAATTAAAAATAATAATTTAAGAAAACAATAACATAAACAAAGTGCAGAGAATACATAGACAGAAAAAAGAAAAACAAAAGGAAAAAAAGGCATTGGTCTTTGGACGTCGTATCGTCCCTCTCTCTCTCCCCCTCGTCGTTGTCACTGTCGCTGTTTTTTCTCTCCCCTAATGTAAATAAAAAATGCTGTCGCTGTCGTTTTGTCGTACGTGAGGTGGCGCCGTTTGCCGTCATGATTATCATTGACTGCGGCGGCCCACCGATGTCGTTTTGAACATTCATTGGTTGAGGGAGCATGTGTGAACGGCCGCCGTTATTTTTGAACTCCGTTTTCTTTTCAATTTTTTTCTATCAATTTATTGGTATATGTTAATGAATACTCTGATAGTCTCTTTTCTATGATAATTTTAGCTTTCTTTTTTTATTTTAAAATAATGAATCTTTCATAAACCCAATATATATTTGATAATTTTTTTCTCCATATATATCCTTATCATAAAATTAAATTGAAATATATTGAAAACACACTAAATCTTGCCTACTTAAATTCAGTCATAAATACACTGTACATATCAATGATACTATAAATAATGATAACTTAGTACAAATGTAAATAAATTAATTTTTTTTAATATATGCATAGAAACTTTAAATTATCATAGAAAAAGAACGGAGGGAGTAGAAGATAAGACGGTGGTCGTTGGAACATGCCACACATGCATGCATGTATGATGTATCATCGTCATGGTTATTCTCATTTATGCATGTTATATCATGTCATGTCGTGCTGATGATCAATTGATCATAGTGGGGTTTGTTTGTTGACTGGACCTACATGCACCCTCGTTTGGAATTGGTTGGATGGAAAGCAGTCCCATCAATGAAGGTGTATCCACTCTAGCCTTACTTTTCCATTTTTATATATTTTAGCTAATTATAATAAAAAATAATATTTAATATACGAACCGAATTCTTTAATTTTGTTCGTACATTTTGAAACCCGTGATGCTATACATTTCAAAAAATTGAAAAAATATAGAAAATTTTTACCATAAGTTTAGAATAGATGTTGATAAGTCAAAGTATTAGCAACCACTAATTTATGATATTATTATTCGATTTAACAATAAATATATTATTCTAGAACAGCAATGACATCCTCACACCAATGTTTTTTTATACACTTTTTATTTCTATTTAATAATAATTAATCGAATCACTTTTATCTTAATAAAAAAAAAGATGATAAATGATTAAGATTTAAATATAAAAAATAATGTAATAAAAATGATAAAATAAATATAAATCTTATTAATCAATAATTTTATATTTTCATCGAAAAACTGAATATATCACTTATGAAAACATTGCTAACACTTGTCAATAAATGTTTTCCATGCCGGCTGCTGGGAGGCTGCGTCCCGCTTGACTTGGATAAAATTTTTGCACCAATTTCAACTCACAGATTCGGTGGGCTTACACACCAATTTTTACAAGATCTGGAAACCAAGTTAAAGTGGACTCCAACGATGCTTTAATAAAGTAAGGACCACGAGTATGTTTAATAATGTAATTTTGTATTTATAAATTTACAAGCTATTTTTTCCCATTAAAAAAATAGCTTGTAAGTTTATAAATACAAAATTATTAAAAAATTCATTTTATAATTTATAAAAAGTGCTGAAAACAACTCCCAAATAAGGTCGTTAAATATTAATTTAAAACATAAATGGCCTTAAACAAACCATTTAAACAAACCTAAATGGTCCTAATGCGCCACAATATTAATTATTAAGGTCAATGACTGATTTTTACCACAAAAAAAAAAGTATACAGAATAATGATAGCCGACTTGCAGGTAAAGAGGTTTGACTCATTCAACTCATCAGGCAAAAATACTGAATAAATTTAATATTTATTCTACTAAAGGGCTGGCCCAATGGACTTAGCCCATCTACACTCGTCGTAACTTTACCCAAGAATCTAAGTTATTTATCTTCCTCCCACATGCAATTTTTTTTTTTCTGATTAAGCCATTAAGGTGGAGCGCATTCTATTGCAAAGGTACTATAATGGTCGGTTTTATTTTTCATAGCAGCATTATTCGATATCGTGATTCACGTGATGAACCACTCCAGGATTATTATTGTTTTTACTCTTGAAATTTGGAAAATAAAGCGGGGACCATTTATGTGTTTGCCAATTGCCATACCCCATTGCCTCCTTGAATTCAAAAGTTGTTTAATTGACGGGCAACTTGCATATCATGGTAGTTTTTGTCTCATTAAATCATGAACTTATAGTGGAACAGACATTCTCTAAGGTCCTATTATCATTCAGCTTTCTTCAAGAGTCAAATACTGAATGATTAATTCCTCCTCCACTGCATTGCTCCTACTTTTTTGCTCTTTGGATAATAGGTTTTTCCCATAAAAGAAAACACACCATGTGCAGAAAAGGCTGCCTAAAAGTTTATGATTGCCAAGAACACAACTGAATACATACATTAATCCGAATCAAAACTTGGTAGCACTGAAACAAGCGAACTTAGTCATCCATTCCAATAACTCAAAGCGGTCAAACGATACTTACTTTCAAGTAACGAGGCAAGAGATGATTTTATAATACTCATAAAGAGCAGCCCCACTCACAAGAATGATAACTTCTCCATTGGCTAGAATTAGTTCTAATAGTGAAGTCCACAAAATTCTTTATATTTATATCTTAAAAGTAATTTTACTTTATCACCCAAATAAAATCAATTCCTCTAAACTCACTTTTAACATATCATTATCAAACATAAATCACAATTTTTTTGAAATCAATGGTCTATCAAAATCCAAAACACTTTAATATTCATTGTCGATATGGGACCATGGCCTAGAATTCACTGTAGTGGTTATAAGCATTTGGGTAATTAGAGGGTTGTTTGTTTCCTTTTGATATAGACCCATTTCTGGCTTCTTAGTGGGTTGGGCTTGACCCATTTAGTTAGAAACGGTACTCAATTTTGATATTTCTACTAGTTCTGTGACTCTGTCCCCTCCCTCCTCATCATTCACGCTTTCTTTCGCCATCGTCGTTGCTAATTGATATCTAATTACTATAGGTTTATGCCACAATAGTCTTTATACTAATCGTTGTACTTACTGTCACCAAGCTTTAATATAAATAATATGATTGTTTTTCATGGAACTAGGTGTTTGTTCTAGCCCCAACTTAATGCTGATATGATTTTGATTGATCGGTAGATCATTGAATTGATCTTGATAATAATTAGGCAATACAATGCCAGCGGTTCATATTTCATAATTCTGTAATGCTCTGTTGCATTTTCCATTTATTTGTTTCTAACTTTTTATGACTTCTCCGGGCCAGTAATGTATTCAATTAGTGGGAGGAATAACCTGCTTTTATAAAATGTTTGGCGTGCATGAGAATTCAGGTTGAATTTTTGTTAAAGTACATCATTTCTAATCCTTGAAGGTCATGTTTGGTGATCAGGATAAAAGAGACAGGCTAGGATAACCTATCATGTTTGAAGTTATTATTTGGTGAGCCAACAGGATAGGATAAATCAATCATATCATTTATCCTATCTCTTTCATCTAGTTAAAATTCTATCCTGAGGGGAGGACTGGATTAGAACTCAACAGGATAGGATAAGGTGATTTAAAGTATAATAAAATATAAAAATATTTCATATATAAAATAATTAAAGTATAATAAAATATAACATAGTTACCAAAAAAAGGTATAGTAAAATATAAATATTTAAAATAATAAAAATACAAATAATTAAATTTAAAAATTATTTTTATTTTGTTTCAAGGCTAATTTTATTATTTATGTTATTTTAAAAACTTTAAAATATAAAAATTATTCTAATAATTTAACTATTTGTCAAGTAAAAACTAAACATGAATATTTAAAATTATAAAAAAATTAAGTTAAGTTAAACAATAGTTAAAAATTTAAAAACTTATTGTAATTTAATTACAATGATAATTTTGTATTCTTAATATAAATTAAAAAAATGAAAAATATAAAAAACTAAAAATGAAATATGAAAGGTATAATTCATACTAAAATTATAATATTATCGAGTTTGTTATCTAGTAGACACCAAACGTCGGATAGGATAATTACTTATCCTACTTATATCTTATCATGCTCTCTTATCCTATTCGTCTCTATCCTATCCTGACCACCAAACGAGTCTGAAAGGTATAATGTTATTGAATAGAGGCTTATGAGCAAATTTTCATTTCTAACCTTGAAAGTTATACTGTTATTTATCTAATTTTTATAGATAATTTTATCAAATTTTTTTATTGACTGAAGATAAATTTATCAATTTAGTTCTTCAAATTTTAAATTTTAATGTTCAAGTTCTTTATTCAAATTATTAGAAATAATTTGTAAATCTAATCCAATAAAAAGGCAAAAATATTCGATCACAGAGACAAAATTTACATGTTACAATATTTGTCAAACAATAATGCAATATACATAGCGGGTCGGTTTGTTTTAGATTTTGATAGAATTGATTTTGAAAAGTTGATTTGTGTTTGGTAATATTATTTTAAAGTGAGTTTAGAAGAATTGATTTTGTTTGGATAGCAAAGTAGAATCACTTTTTTTTTCCTAGGGTATCCTCCATGCGTAACTGCGGAGACTAATCTCTCGAGGTACTGGACGATATTGAAGGGCTGACTTCTCCCAACTAGGTTTTCTCCATACACAAGAGTTAGGATTGAACCCCTGACCACTCACTTAAGGGGCCCAAGCTCATTACCACTTGGACCAACCACACGTTGGTAAAATTGTTATGTAAATATAAATAATTTTGTGGGTCTCATGTCCAGGATCAATCTTACTCAATGAAAAAGCAAGAAATTGTTGCTTCCATTAAAATCAATTCTAGACACCTCATAATCAATTTTAACTACCACAATTTTAATTATAACTGAAAGAAATTACTTTATTTTCTTTATTTTTATACTTCAATTTTGACAAATGATAACTAGCTGTTAGAAGAATATAACATTTTTCGTTGTTAAAGGTCAAATCTTCCAATCCACCTTTCATACTAGTTTTTAGTTTTCAGTTCACATGTTACTTTCAACGCGCCGAAGGAAGAGAGTGGGTCAGGGAGGAAGCTGCCGCCTTCATATTTAATTATATTTTTGTTGTTTCTCTTCTTTGAAGAAAGGTGTCACCTCAATTCACAACAAAAAATAAAATATTAAAAATAGTATTGATTTTTGTAAATCAAAATGAAGATATCATATAATATTCATTTATTTTTTTAGTATATTTTCAAGAAACGTATATATAAAAAAGATAAAAAGTAAATAAGAGACATAGATAAAAATATACTATGTCAAAAATTTATATCCAAATAACACACAAGAAAGAGCATAGCAGCCGCCCACACCAAACTAATTTCCTATCATTTAACTCATTTTATTTTGTCTTTTTTTTATTTATTTTTTCAACACGTATCATTTTACTAGCAATGGAGTTATGATGACATTGACAGAAAGCAAAACATTATTCCTTTTTTCTTTTTTCTTTTTAACGTGAAAGCAAAATATTATTCTACTTATACGCTTTCTTTCTTTTTAATATTTTTAAATATTTATTTACTCAAAATCAATAACTCCATTAAACAATGCACCAAAAAAATCCACATTTCTCACAGGTGTATTTAATATTAGAGCTATGTAGTTGCACATAAATAATATTTTACACAATTCACATAATTTTAAATTATAAAAAAATGAGCACCCAAAAAAATGGAGCACCAAAAAAATTATAAAAAAAATTAATTAATTGTATAAAAAACTACATAATGTATTAAAATTAAATGGATAAGCAGTATACATTTTGACAAACGTGTTTTTATTCTAATAACTATAATGTTGATTCGTTAATATATTATTGGATGTTAATGTAAAATTTTTACATTAACAGTACATAGAAATTAAACTCAAAAAATTCAACATGGAATCATTTGTTCATCTGACATGAATTTGTCTTTAAAGTGAACGAGTAAGAATGTATTCATCATTGATTTCTTAAAATATATTAAGATCTCAATATATTAAAATGATCTAAAAATAAATACAATCTTACTTTAAAGATAAGCTCTTTTAAAAGAAACATATATTTTTTTATTACCATGACATAAGTGTGAAGTATCTACCGACTACGTCGATGACTAAACTCCGCTAAGAACTTGACTGACCATCTTTAATGAGGTCTTTCTCCTAACCACCCTTTTTTTATCATCCACGAGATTCGAACTCGAAACCTTGCTTAAGGGATCCAAATGGAACATATATTAGTACAGGAATGATATATGAAATTGTGTAAGAATAACGATATTCTCAAGTTTCTTTTTTTTTTTTGGCACATCTTTTTGTAGCTACTTTGTACATTGTTGTTTTCAAAGTAAAAAAATTTGATTAATAGTTTTAAATAGGTATAAAAATGTGAATAAAAAAAGAATTAGTAGTCTGTTTGTTTTAGATACTCCCCAATGCTAACGGGAAAATACGGCTTTCCAAGACATAAATTCTCACTTTTTTCCAAAACTCAATTTTGGAGCTTTCTTTAAATGGAACTTTAAACAGGAGTTGACGTTCAACACAATTTAAAACAAACACACGCTAGATCCTCTTCTGTTCACATAAATTAGGCAGAGAAAAAAACAAAATTTTGAAATTGTAACTAATGCATGGATCAATCAATTATGACGGGTCCATCCATATTGAAAAATATGCTTATATCACTTTAACATGATCATCATGTTACAAGAGGTTATCCAATTCCAATAAAAAGTATGTCATACAACTATCTTCCTTTGTGTAAAATACATTAATTCAGTGAGGAGGAAAAAAAAGTACATTAATCCAGTGGCGAGAAGCAAATTTCCCTTTCCTTTGCATACATTGACACAAACAATCTTTCTCTACATCTGATATCCGATACTGGAACGAAGCCGAGTCATGTGCTGCAGTACACCACACCACACCATACCAAGACCATCATCCCATTGGGTCCCACACACCACATATGCTCTTCTATGCAAAATCGCAGGCATAGCTGTCTGTCTGTGTCCGACACGTCACCTTGTCTCACGCAACTTCTCTCCCCTCTCTTTTCATTTTCTACGGCGTACTATACTATTATTCTCATTCTCATAATTTTATTAGTATTTTTTTTAAAGGTATTAGTATTATTATTTTTTGTCCTTTAATAAAAAATTATTTTTTGTTACAAATTTATTAGGGATTTAATTGATGTGCACTGATAGTATAAAGTTTTTTTACACTGTTAATCAATAGGAAATTGACAACAATTAAAAATGTTTGACTCTTTATCTAACTAACATAAAAGTCATCAATTTCATGATTTTTGATTGATTGTCAGTATAAAAATCTTTACACTAACGATATATAGAAATTAAACTCATTTATTAGTATTATCTTACCAAAAGTTTTTTATTAGTATTATTATTTATTCATCCCTACATCCCCGTCATATCCATTCTTTCCATCATCCATATATAATATCATCCCATGCATAGCGTCTCTTCATCAATATGCTGAAATTTGGAGTAAATTATTATTTGAAAACTTAAGATAAATCAATTATGAACACATTAAATGTTTTATCTTTATTTTTGGTAATTCAATTCGTAAATTTTAAAGTTAAGATCCAATAAAATTTATTTTCTCCTAAATCTGTATTATTGGTCTATTTTATTTATTTTCATTTACGGTGTAACATTATACTATCTGTTTTTTAAGAGGGATCTTTCATAGACAGATTTTATGTTCAAATTTATATGCACAAAAAATTTATAGCAATTTCTTGTCAGATTTTTTTTTTTTATATAGCATTTACTCGTTTTAGTCTTTAAATATTTAAAAATATTCACAGTTTTGTATGTGTCAAACACTTCATGCAAAATGTGACATCTCGGGTTAAAGAAGATAGAGAGTGGTCGTCGAGACAAAAGGAAGCACAAACAATAAATAATTTCTAACAGACTTTTAATGCAGGGACATATAAATGAACCGATTTTACATTGAAATGGGAGAGGTCTTGAGATCGTACATATATGAAATTATAACATTTGAAATTAGCTTAAAAGAATTGTTTCGTATTACTTATATCAACAATGTACATCTTATTTTTAGAAGCATATTACTTAGGAATCTCAAGGTTAAGCATGCTTGACCTGCAGCGATTCTTCAATGGCTGATGGAAGTTCTCTAAATAAGTATGCAAGTGAAGACAAAACATGCTAAAATAACTCGTATCGGTCTGTGAAGATAGTTTGAAAAGCAACCTTGTTATTACACTCCTACTGTTTCTTTGGAATCTCGAACAAAACCTTAGAGAGAGAGGCTTTGCCTTCTCTCTAACTCTTCTCCCTATCTTGTGGATGATTCCTCTCCCCGTCGTTTAAGGTTCGTCCAAAGATGTCATGCTCTTCTCCCTCGCCTCTGTGGCGACATGGTCGCCACTGCCCCACCAGCTTCAAACCCCACCGTTTTGCTACCCCCTTTCCACGTGCTTCCACCTTTAACCACCAGGGCTTTCCTGCCATCCGCGTTTAGAACGCACCACCAACACCGGAGCACAGTTACCCTACCCAGAACTCACCATATACACCCCAAAACGACCATCCCGGAGCCGACTTTCCCAACATCCCCACTTTCTCACCGACCTCTTCTCAACCACTCAGAGGGAGTTAGAACCCTTACTGGAGATCTTTTCATTCCGCCTCAACACCATTGCTATTTCCTCACAGCCCCCAGATCTGAACATTACCCCCTTGGATTCTCACCCACAACCGTCTCAGTTTTTGCCCCAGTGGAGCAGCAACCACCACCTGAGCCACCTCCTCAAGTCAAGATGCAAACTCCAAAAGGAACTCTGGGGTCCCAACCATCCTCCAGCCAGAAGCAATCCGAGTTTGCTCCTCCACCGTTAGACTTGGATTAGACTTAGGTCTCGAACACCCTCCACGAAAGCCGCTGGACACATGTATAAATTCTTATTTTGGTAGTGTTGCTGTCGTTGGTGCCTCTGTGGGCTTCTTTTTGTCTTTTTGTGCAGGATGGGCTTCTAGTTTTGTGGATGAATTATTGCACCTATAGTGTTTGATGGAAAGAACCCAAAAGAGATGGGCATTTTTTGAAATACATGGTGCGCGAAGGACCATATGTGGCTAATACAAATTTCTGCATCCTCTCTAAGGTTCAATTGTCTTCCGAACAAGGGTTCAATATGGATAATCCGGAGACCAAATGTGCCTGCAGAAGCCAAAAACTTGATCCGTAACTAGATAGATAAAAAGACTGTGGATTCTCATGGCTCCTTAACAATCTATGTGTATTGATGTTCATGTCTTTGTTGCCTTAACTCTTAGATTTTACTCTAATATGTGGATGGAAAATGTCCCAACACATTTCCTTCAACCACTTTGTAATGTTCTTTGGTTTTTCTATCGAATGAAGTTGTTTTACCATTAAAAAAAAAAACATACTCCTAAGGTTTGTGTTGTGAAATTATGATTACTTACATGGTTATCCAATACAGCGGAAGGGATAAAGATCCTTAGTAGATAACAAAATACTTAATTATTCTAAAAACAAAAATGGAAGAGGATCCTCAATTATTTTCCCCAACTTGTTGATCTTTCATACTAAAAGCAGCACGTTGGCATATCAAATCGAAATCAATACCTTATCAAATTGACAAACTAAAGCATGAATCATTTGATGTAATTCGACAATTTTTTATTCAACTTATGAAAGATACAATCCAGAGGAAAGTGTTGGTGCAGCCAGTGTGTCCCACTAATCCCTTACTTAAGTCAGGCGTTAAGGAGAATGATTGATGTTTTACCTAATCGTTGGACAATAATTAGTTATTATTTGAATAATCTAAACACGCATAACCATTGGAAAAAAATCAACCGCGGATGTATTAACAATAACTATTTGAATGTGATCTTGCAAAACCAAGTTTTATATAGATATATACAAAAATTTATTTCCTTCTAATAAATTTGATTTGTTTGAAATTTATTTCTTTGGTGTTGTTAGTGTTTTGTACTTGAGTATAGACTGAACTAAGAAGTATGAATAGGAGACAGGGCAGGGTCCCACCAAAAGCAAGCAGAGTAGGGCAGCTGGGGTTCCTTTCATGATTTTCCACTTGTGGGTCCCGCCGATGTCCCCCCTTTGCTGCATTACACATGCATGCTGCTAAATGGGATCTTCACGATCAGGGCCACACAATATCTATCAACATAACCTTTCCGCCTCCATGCCCTCATTCAATTCCTTCATTACTCCTACTTCACGCGCCCAACCTCATTCTTCCACAAGCGTGTTAACAACACTTTTACTACAATTAAATTAAATAAGTAATAATTATTAATTTATTTGTTCACTCTTTTAACCGGGTCCACTGCAAGTAGTGACATGGCCGGCCCAAGGGGAAATCCACTAAAGCCCTAACTTTAGGCCCACCAATAAAAAAATTTATTTACTCTTAGTTTTTATAAAGCAAAAAGGCCACACATGCGAACAAAAAGACCCAACTTAAAACATAACTTGATCCATATACACTCTCTCACTTAAAATAAAAAATCTCAATCAAAACTTGCTTTAGGCTTCTCTCGCTCTTGGGCCGGCCCTGGGTAGTGATAGGAACTATTGGATTCAGCAGGGAGCCCGGGACGGTCCACATGAGAACTTAAATATGATAATTTTTTTTAATTGGAACATGGATGGAAATATAAATCTGCTTGACTCATATCTGGGGCAGGGACTTCGGTGTTCGCTGATCGATCTGGATCAGTTTTCAAACAAAAAGTCATTTGATCAAAAGAATAAACAACATGCGGTTCGATTCGGTTTGCATTGCTTCCTTAAAAAAAATCGATCGGATCAAATGCAGTTTGGATTTGATTGGTTGAATCGATTTTTACCGACACATTATTACATATTTATATTATATCAAGAATCAAGATTATAAACTAAATTGAACAAAATCTTAAACTTGTAATGTACTTGTTAATATATTCATGTAGTAGTGTTTCATAAAATATGTATAAAATAAATAAATATCATCATCATCTAGTTCTAGAACATCTCTTTTTATATGTTTAAAACATTAGAAATAAAAAAAAATTAACGTCAAATCAAACTAATAAGTATTATTAGGAAATAAAAAAACCAACAAATAAAAAATTAATAATAAAAAAAATAGAATAAACATATATTAAATTTTATATATGCGATTTGGTTTGGTTTGATTTGGTTTTAGAAAAGGAATCCAAATTCCGATCCGATCCTATCCGTTTTCACAAAACAAGATCCAGAAAAGTCCAATCGACTTCCGGTTTTTTTTAATCGATTTTCGGTTTTCTTTTGGATCGGTTTTGATATGAACACCCATAATGGGGACACCGATATTGCATCGCAAACCCCACAGAATCTTTGCCCTTGATTTTTTTAAATTAATATTCAGAATATTGTATATGTATTGATATTTATCTTTTTAGTAATTTTTATCGATATTATTTTTGTATTGTTCGAGGGAGTGGTCCTTTAAAAGATAGAAGAAAAAGGGAAAAGAAGGAAAATTGTGTATGAAGTCATAGGTGTGGCCAACACTTTCCTTTAGACTTTTAATTTGTTGCCACATATTCTAATTTTGGATGCAATTTGAGTTAATGATGAATTTCCTTTGCGTAGCATTTGGTGTCAGTTTTTTTTTTTTTTTTTAACATTTCAGAGAATATGAGATGGAAATAAAAGTTTCTCATGTTTGATATAAAAGGTGAAATAATCATTTACAAACATAAAAGATGTAAGGGAAAAAAATTAATGAATGAAATTTTAAAGCCAGGATGATAGTGGTTTGCAAAGTGGTTGTTTGTCTCTATCTTTTGTGTACTCAAAGGTAAAGGCAAATGAATTTGTGTGTTTTGAATGTTGAGTGAAGTTCTATAGACACGTGGAGTTTCATAAAAGTATAGATCTTCAATAAAAAGATATATCATTTTAAGTATTGAAAGTTTCATAAACCAACACAACTACTCATCAATGGAGATTAAACTACCATTTTAGGAAGAGTTACAACTTTCTAACTATGCAGGGTTTTCATGAACCAACACAACCTTTCACCAATAATATTTTATAAAACCAAGCTTTGTGTTTTACCATTTAGAATAGGATAAATATCTTCCTACGCGACTCTTCATAAAAGTGTCTTAATTTAGAAGGACGTGACCAAGAGATATACCTCTTCATTTTGGAAATGTGAGAATAAGAGTTACAACTTTATACACAGGAGGATAGAGTTACCATTATATACCAAGAGGATAAACTACTATTTTTTTAGTTTTTACCGACCTATGACATAGAATTAGTAATTTTAGAGTATTAGTAAATTCAAATTTTTTTAAAGAAAAATTGGGGGGGCCAAGTGCACATATAGATCAGTCCCTGAATGCTATAAGATAGAGCACCTGTTTGGGTCATAATGATTTTGATGTTGACGTTCTCCATGTGCAGCAGCTCCTGCGGTGGAGAATCTGTATATTTATATTTGTAAAGAATAATTTGAAATTTAAATCAGAGGACTACTTTGCAAGTATAAGGAGGAGATACATACCTGAAAGCCTTCTCCAATATATATGACATGCAAAATAACAATTATTATTGAAGCAATGTATCATCGGAGATGATTACGAATATGGTTGATGAAACTGATTATAAAATCGTTATGCCTTTGTTAATACAGGTCATTAAAAAGTTGGTTCCAAAATCCTATCAGCTTAGATGAATTTGGCTGTCTATTGTTGGCCATGGATCAATTGCTCGTCCAGAGAACACTTTCTAAAAGTGAATATGATATATGGTTTTATGATTGTTGTCTTGTTCGCATATCTTGAGATGTTAGCTCAGAAACAACTCGTAACATTCAAGAGATTCTCGACTAAATAGATGCGATGGAAGAGAAGAACAAGGACACAACGACCAACAGCATTCATGGTCATAATCAGAAATTATACTCAATGAATTAATGGACCATTAAGATCGAGTTACACTTAAGAACTATATATAGGAGAAATAGTAAGGGGGACAATATTTAGACACTCATATATACAGGTTCCGAGAACTACTTGAGTTCCCTAGAACAACTCGGCTTCATACATTCATGGTTTTTGTTAGAACATGTCTCTCTAGTTAGTCAGATTATTCAACACTTATCAAAATATTAAATATATAATATATCATTTTTCAACAAAATTTTTATTTTCTTGATTTTTTAACAAGTTGACATAGGTTAGCATTCTCCTTTCTTTATTATAATTTTATAGGTGAGGCTTTGTGAAATAGACTTGATCTGTATTTGACTTAAAGAAATATTTTAAAATGATTTATTTATGTTAAATAAAAACTATTCAAATCGGGTTAAATGTGTTAAATCTATTATTCACATAACTCCAAACTTCATCTTGATTATTTTTACGGTGGCTTCTTTCATGAGGAAGCAAGTAAGTCCCTCATGGTGAGGAAGTAAGAGTGAGCCCTTAGATTTATTATTTAAATAACTGAATGGCTGAGGTCTAAACTTGGTAATGGTAGAATAGGTAGCCAAATAAATCAAAGTGACAATTTTGTCCCTACCATCTTCCCCACTTTCTGTCACACCATACGATCTGTCGAAGGGAAATTGTACAGTACACCATCATCTTCCTCACATTCAATCAAATCTTCATTCTAAATCAATAATATAACCAAACAACAAAGTCATAAGAAATAAGGAATAAAAGAAAAGAATAAAGATTGTCGCTGGACATCTCATTTGAAGGGCGAATAAAGATTTTCAGATCTTGCGAGTTGCAACACACTTGGCTTTCATTTAATAAGCCTTCTGTTTATATTTTCTTGTTACAGGTCTTGCGAATAGCCCAGTACATATATGTGAGGTGATTTACCAAAAAAAGGAAATAAAAAAAAAATTGCTAGAAGGAAGCTTCTAGCTTCCAATAGTACCAACAAAAACATAGGGCCAAAGAGATGAGTCATGAGATGGCTGAACGCATGGAGGGGCGGCGCTTGTGAGTAGGGGTGGGAATAGGCCGGGCCGCTCGACAGGGGCCTACGGCCTGGCCTATTTAAGGCCTGGCCTGTTTAATAAAAAGGCTAGGTTTAGGCTTTTCAAAAAGCCTCTTTAATTAAGTAGGTTGGGCTTGGGCTTATGAAAAAGCCTGTTAAGCCTGATAGGCCGGCCTGTTTATAATAAATATTATTTTTAATTAAATATATAATATGTAATATAATATTAATATGTAACATATAATATTTTTCAACAAAATATCTGTATATATTATTTGATTTTCTAAATAAATTAAAATTAGAAACATTAAGAGCAGAAAAAACGAATGAGAAACCCTAAGTCTTCTGCATTTCTACCGTTCTTGGAATTTTTCTGGTGCGCCGCTGCTATTCGATGAGCTCCTCCCACCGCCACCTCACCACAAACCTGTCGTCACCTTTGCCATCTCCGCTAACTCGCAGACCGGACGAGTTACTGCCGCTTTCCATCGCCGCTGCCGCCTCACTCCGCCTCTGCCGCCTTATTCCGCCTTTGCTTCTACTTCTTCGTCCTGTATCTTATCTGGTTTGTTGCCACAGATTTGTTTGCAGAGTTTCAACATATCAGATAAGAACTGAAACTTTTATCAGGTTCTTGTTTTTGTCAAGTTTTTATTTGGAATTTTAGTCTTTTTTGTAATGGATCGAGTTCTGTTTTGTAAAAATTAGAATTGGCCACTTAATATACATGCTCAATTCATTTCATTGATTGTGTTCCTGACTTCCTGGCTTATAGCTACGTTAATGGGGACTAGGGAGATTATCACGCTAAATTTATATCTTACACTAACAAAAAAAAGTTCTGAAGTTCAAATTTGATATAGAAGTATTATGATTTTAATTTGTAAGAACTATTCTAATTTTAGATAAATCCAGATTTGATACTTCAAAAGGATTCTGTTGTCATTCAAGTTTTTGGCTTCAGTTTTTCATGTCTATGAATTTCTTTTCCTTATTAGAGCAATGAAATAATTTAATTCTTATTAAAAAAAAAATTTTGAAGGAAGGAAATCTTATTGTTGAGTTCTTTTTGTTTTTTTTTCCATTTATGCTCGGTGGCTTGACATGAAGAAGACAAATGTTAATGGGATTCTGTTGATGGATGGAGGTGACAATCTGAAAAGGTTGAATTGAATTCTACATCTTAGAAATTCAGGTGTAACAAGCTTGTTATAAGTCTGGCCTAATTCAGGTTAATTTTTTAAAAAAAACTCAATACACAGGCTGATTGTAAATTGAGATTAGTAATAAATAGACTATTTAGAGATAGCTCAAATGACCTATTAACCTATTTAGAGATAGGCCAAATGGCCTATTTAAGATCTTAATATGAAATAGGCTTTTAAACAGGCTAATAGGCCAGGCCAGGCTCTTAAAAAGGCCAGGCCAGGCCTAAAATAAAGCCTTTAACAGGTAATAGGCCAGGCTTAGGCTTTTAATTTTTAAAACAGGCCAGGCCTATTTAAGTAAAGCCTGACCTGGTCTGGCCTATTCCCACCCCTACTTGTGAGAAAGCTAGACAGCAACAGTGACAAAGGAGCATTAACAGGTGGGGAAGATGATGGAGGATCAAGGGTAAAAATGAAATTTAGAAAATAAAAACAAAAAACAAAAGCTTTAGATTTACCTGTAAACTGGAGGTGCATAGGTGAGAGACTTGTTTGCTCCCTCACCTTAGAAGCCACATTTATTTACACTAAACTTCATCTTGATTTGGTTTAGCCTTTTGCTTCCGCTTTTTGATTTTTAAATATTACCACTTTTGGAGATGCTTATTTCGCGGCAATAATATTATCATGTGTCCGAAGATTAAGAAATAACTGTTTGGTGCAAAATTATCTATTCCGTTCTAGGCAAAGCAAAGCAACAATGTTTTGTAACTTAGATTAACCATTTTGCTAGCTAACATCAATGGAACTAGAAATTAAAGAGCTACAAATACATCAATGACGTTCAACATACCAAAAACTTTCACCAATTTAAGTTATGAAAACGACATGATATGTGCTTGTAACAGTCCAACATGCTAACTGTTCGTTAAGAAATTCTAAATCATTTTTGCACCATACATTTATTTTTCTTCCTTTTTGTTAAGACCAAAGAAACTCTCAATAGATGCACAATTTTCTTTGTATAGTAAATAAAGAGTTTTATAATAAAGTTTTGATAAAAAAGAATGAAAATTATAGAAGTGGAAGATTAAATCCATTGGATAAAGGTAATTAATTTGTTTTTAGAGTGAGTAAGGATGTATATACATTTTTTTATACCTAAAGATACCTACATCCTTATTTGCTTATTTCCAAAACAAACTCATTTTATTAAAAAAAAAAACTCATTTTATAATTAAGAGTTTTTGTTTATATAAAATGAACCTGATCGACCATTATTTGGGAAACATACGGTTTCCCATAGGCCGTAGATAAAGGGTTAATTTTGTTTATATAAAATTTTAAATCGTGAACTATCTTTTCACATTTTTTTTTTCAGTATGAGAAATTGGAGTAACATGACACATTCGCAAAAGGAAGGAAAATAACAAGAAATAAGTTTGGAGTCTTGAAAAAAGAGATATGAGCAAAGAAATAATAAATAAAAAATGCTAACGAGTATCATTAGGATATTATTTAAAAAATCGAAAAAGAAATATTTGTATGAAAAAATGGTTTTTATTTAAAATTTTTAAAATTATTACACTTATTTTGTCAATATAAACTTTTCTTTTATAAATTTTTAATTAGTACCCTTAAACCATTCATTAGCAAGATCCAAAATAAATTAGTGTTAGTCTTGATGGGAAGCGAGTTAGTTTCATTTCATTTCACTGAGCGATAGTTAGAAGCCGGGAGGGAGATGCAAAGAGTGGCTGCCACCTGTCCCACCTAATTAGAATCACACATTCATATATTAATTAATACATTATATTTGATCAATTCTAAACTTTCTTATACACTTTTTTGTGATTGATCCCAGGATAAATTAATACATAAATGCATGATATTTTTAATTTTCTTTTTTAATAAATATGATATAAATACGAAATATCCGTCATACTTAGCAGCGATTAAATCTATTGTAATCTATTGAACACATAAGATGGGATTTTCCCCGCAGGTTAAGGTGTCCCAGTCCCCAACACCCACGCACCAATCGGCAATGGCCAACCAATAACCTTCCATTCAAGACACACAGAGCCACCTGTCACCTGAATTTTCCCCACACCCCTCCATCTCTCTCTCATACACCACTAAGTATTCGCCTACCATTAAATCCTTAACAAACAAAACATCAATATCGAGTCAATCAAATACAACAAACTTATGTTGTTCATTTCATTTAACATTAATTTACCTGCAAATCTAAAACATTACAACTGATTGAGGTAAACATAAAAAAAAAAAAAAACTGGAGAACAGTTTCATAAATTGGAACAGAACAACAGATTGAAACCGGTAGTTTCTCTGTCGCAAAAATATAGATGGAGACAATATCCTACGTATTCACACATACACCGATTCTTGCTTTTCTGACGGTGATGCTATTTTTTTCTCTAGCAGAAATTAGAGAGAAATTCATAATCCGGGAAAAATTAAAAACAAAAACAAAAAATAAAAAACCGGAAGGGTCAGATTGGGGTTCAAGCATCCTCTTCTTGTGGAGGAGGGTAGTTAAGGTCAAGATCGAAGAAGTCTCTTCCTGCAGGCTTAAGATCGCGTTCATGTTGGTTCAGATCGATCACAGAAGACGAGTCTGAGTTGCTCTGGGTTCCCGAAGTCGCGTGGAACTCACCCGCCGCCACAGGTTTATTACAATTGAAACACGGAGCCACCATGCCGGAACGTAACACCGCATCGAAGAACAATAGCTGGTTGGGTTGCGGCGTCGACTGGAAGTGGTGGTGGTGGAAGGGGAAGCGGAGGGGGGTGGCGGCGGGGGCCAAGTTGAGATCGAGCGGGGAGGAATCGGCGACGACAGCTGGGGAGTCTTGGTCGCGGCTGGAGGACTCGACGGTGCTGCTCTGGCTGGGACTGTTGACATCGATATTATTCTTGTGGTTGTGGGGGGAAGGGAGATAGAAGTTGGTTTTGGCCTTAGGGCCGCGGAAGTCACGTGCGGCGGCGTCGTAGGCTCTGGCGGCGTCTTCGGCGGTGTCGAAGGTTCCGAGCCAAACACGGCTCTTCTTGACCGGATCTCTGATCTCGGCGGCGTATCTACCCCATGGCCTCTTCCTCACACCCCGATAATGCACCTCCATTTTCACTACACCCCCATTCTCCTTCACGCTCCCCGTCTTATTATCCCTAGGCGCCATAATAATAGTATATTTATTTATTCAGGAGAGATGGAAGCAGTTTTGATGCAGAGTGAGGTAAAGGTAAAGGAAGGAAGAAAGTGGGTGAGGGAAGAGCCGCAGAGGAATGGTGTTTTATAGAAAGAGAGAAGGGCATGGATCCTGAATGATCAACCCAAAAGAAAGAGAGAGAGAAAGAGAAAGAGAAAGAGTCAACGAGTCATTTGACTGTGATGTGCTACAGAGGGTAGGGGGCAAATTACTATACTAGTCCCCGTATTACGTGGCATCTGGGTTGTCTAAACGGCAGACAAACACATTTGATCCTCTCACCTCCTTATCCTACGCCTGCCTGCGGACGCGCCTTTTCTTTCTTTTATTCATTCATTGTATTTGTGCTCATGCCTTCGATTCGATTATCAAAAATCCATCCCACGCGCCAGATCCTCTTTTTCTTTTTTTATTTCATTAATTAAACTACATTTACTGCGTTATTTAAAACTTGCTGCTGGTATTTTGGTTAGCGTTTTTAACTTTTTATTTGCGGAGATAAAGTGGGATTTGGGGTCATTTGAATGCACCAATTAGGTATTCATTTGTCGGAATGTGCCCACCTTTTCTCCTGATGCCTCCGCAATGGAATACTCCATATAAATTGTACTACAACACACTTAATTCGTGACGCTGTAATAATGACACAATAAAATAACGAAGAATGCTAACTAGGAGTATTATTTTAAGGACATTGATTAAAGATCTAAAAAATAAAATTTATTATTGAAACTTGGTATATTTTATATTTTAAAAAATGATAAACTTATATTTTTAATAAATTTTTATTTTTTTATATTTTTTGATCAATATTCTTAAAATATTGGTTAGTATGACCCTAAAATAATGAAATATAAATCTATCGTTTTGAGATTTCAAAACCTAAATAATAAAGGGGATAGGAATTAGAGATGGATGATAGAGTACGTAGAAAAGTTGTCGGCGGAATATTCTGACTCGCCGCGTGACTTGATAGATCTATATATGGATTGGAAATAAATAAATAGGATGGCTTTAAGAATGAATTATTGTGAGTCAGTCATGAGTATTGATTATTGATTTAATAGGAAGATGGATGATGAGTGCTAATGCATGGGCATGGATGTGAAACGCTTGCGCATTGGCTTGGCGCAAATGCAAATGAATCATGTGGCGGCACATTAGCTTGCACTCGGAGACTTATTTACGCGTCTTCATTATTCAATGGAAGGTTAAAGCATGTACTGGGAAAGCTGAAAAAAATAAAATTTATATTGATAATTAATTTTTATAACTAGAGTTTATTTTTGTTTGGGTTTATTTGTTGAAAAGCGATTTTAAGATAATCTATTTTGTTTGGGTAGTGAAAAAAAAATCACTTTTATGTAGTAAATTACAAGAAAAGGCTATGAAGCTATTTGTATAATTTAATAATATTTGTTTAAAAGTTAGTTTTGCAGGGGGTAAACAGGGAAGAGAGTTTTGAAAATAAAAAATAATCAAATCACAATAATCTTAAATTAGAATAAATTAGATGGTAGATATTAGCTTTTTTTTTCACAAAAAACTTTTCTATAAATTTAAGTAAAGTGCCAAACATGTTAGATTATTTTGAAAATAGCTTTTTGGGAGTAAAACAGCTATAATCTAAATTTTTTTCGGTGCTAATTAATTAAATATTTAATCAAACTTTTTTATTTAGTTAAATAAATAAGTTAACATTTAAATTTAGATTTGAATATTTAAATGAGTCAATTTCAATTTTTTTTTTAGTCATTGACCGGATATTTTACCACTAAGATTGTAAGATCAACCTTTGAGTTGTTGGTGGAGATTAGGTAAAACCCTCCAAAGTGGAAATTCCAAGACTCGAATCCCTAATCTTGCAGGTCAAGTTCATTTGTGGGCACAATTATTTGCCACTACAACCAACTACTTTTGGGTAAATTCAAAATTTATTAACATGATATTAATAGCTCACAAAAAGTTGATATATGCATATATTGTTTAGAGAGGTGAATTTTATTTATTATATTTAATTGAAGAATTTATATGTAGTAGATTATAGATACAAAATATATTTATTTCTATTATTATTTCATTTTCAAATACAAAAATGTTTCTTAAATATTAAATCAATAAATCACATAATTCAAGAAGAAATCATATTTAAATCCAATAACAACTAAATGAAAATCATATATCACGTAAAAAAAAATAAAAATAAAAATCATATAAATGTAAATAATAAAAAAGTACATACGAATCTCCTAAATTTTAGTCCATGTATAAGTGAATACATCGACTATTAATTCTTTCCAATTAATCCTTAAACTTTAATTATTATTGAAATAGATCTTTCTGTTAAGCCAAAATTAATTCATTAATGGTAACTAAATCTAACCATTTATTTCGCTTTAATCTGAACCATTGATTGTATTTTTTATTTTATTTTTTTTAAATAAAACAAAATAGAGAAAACGTTCATTTTCGGTGCTCCCTTCTTCTTCATGCGTTTAGTGATCTTCTTCTTCTCTGGTTTATTATTCTAGAAACTAGAGGTGTTCGTGGATTGTACTCTCATTTAACACGTTCTTTTATGTTAATTTTCTATATGTACTCTCATTTATCCTTTTTTTTTCTTGAATCGGCTACAAATGAATTGTAGCTAATTATTTTTCAAATTTACTTAATTGATTTCCTATTTTTCATGTTTAGGGTTTAGAGTTTAGGGTTACTTAATTGATTTCCTATTTTTCATGTTTACTCAATCAAGTATATATATGTTATGTATCAAAACTTTTAGCAAAATATAACTTCAAGACATTAATATTTATTCTAAATAGTCTCATATATGTCATTCCAAATAAAATATTAAAGAGAATGAGGGATATATAAAAGTATGAAAAATAATGTTTAAGTATGAGTAATACTATAATTTCAAAAATAATAGTATATGTATATAATAAATCGGTTTGGATTGGATTGGATTTCACTAGATGATCCAAAATCTGATCCAATCCAATAAAAAAAAGCGGTTTTTTCGTTTTCGATTATTTCCGTCTTTCGGTTCGATTTTTGCGGTTCAAATCGGTTTGGATTGGTTGATGAACACCCTTATTATAAACCAGTAGAGACAAGCTCTTGGTAAGCTCCTACCTGATTTTTATGCCTTCTGCCAAGAGAAAATGGTCAAAAAAGCAATAACACGTTTGAATTGCCACATGGATCTGAACAATTTGCTTCAATCTCATCTGGGCCTGGTTTATCTTGTGGGGTTCCTAAAAATGGTTATTTAGTTCGCGAGTTCACATTCACATTACCGACGGACATTTTCGTCGGTAATTTTACAACACCATTTCCGTCGGACATATACATTGATAGCTGGGGACCCCTTCTGACTATTGACGAGCCAGATTCGTCAGAAATTGTTTCCGATGAGCCTCTAACCGACGGACATGTGTTGTCGGAAGTTCATCGGAAATATCTGATTACCGATGACTTTTTGTCATTTCCGACAGTTTTTGGCCATCGATAATTAGCTTTTTTTTGTAGTATTGTGACTGAGCCATTTCAGTCGCTATTTGTGACCGAGTTATTTTAGTTGCTGTTTAACTTTTTCTATTTTTTCATTAAAGAATTATAAATGCCATGGGTGTTCTCTTCTAAAAAAAAATGTCATAGTTGTTTTTTCCTTATCCATTCTTTTTCTTCTGGATTCTATTTATCATTCCTTACGATACCAAAAATCTAATTCATGGATGGATGAGTTTTATAATTGAAGTTATTAGTTAATATTTACTTTATTTATCCATTTTTATTTGACTCATATCAATGCTATTTAATTTAAAATTATATTTTCGTTTAAAAAATTTATAAGTAATTAATTCATTTTTCTAAATTTATTTTATTATTAATGAGTGAAATAAAAACATTAATGAACTAATAATATTTTGAATATTATAATAAAAATTATTTAATCAATCAAATTGATTTTATACATAATCAAGGTTTTTCTTAAATAATAACAGTAATTTCTCAATAAGGTGGTTGGAGGATGTCCTATAATATATAATCGATTAGTTGATTTCAGTAAAAAAACAAAAAACAAAAAAAACAAAAAAAAGAGATTAGTTGATTTGAGATATTCTATGTGGGGTGTCCCACACGGCCACAGAACAATCAGCCCAAATAGCAGGCTCCACAAAAAAAAGGGTCATATTGAATTTCTCTTCATTGAGGCATCCTTATCCGTACCATTTTACTCGGCTCGGCATTGAGCGGCAGCAAGCTATGAAGATTGAAGACAGTCCAACACGTGTGAAACAGAGGATTGGTGATGGTGGGCATTCACAAGACGCGACCGAATAAGAAAGTTTCGTGATTGGTCCCACAACATTGAACATATGACTAACACGTGTCTCTTTCCCACTAATTGACTGGGACTACGAAGTAGGAACTTAGCCTTCGCATTCACATCGTGTTCCTTTGTGTGGCCAGGGATTATTAATTATAAATAAAAAATTAATATAACATATATATTAAGGTGATTAGTTATTTTAATTTAATTTAATTAAAAAATTAGATTTTACCTATGACAATGAGAAGTTGCTTGTGTTGTTGGGAATAAAAATAGTCTTTAGAAAACAAAATTTTTATTAAATAAATGATATTTTAGGAATAATATCATTAAATGAATCATTAAAAAATAAAATTTACTTATATATTGAATCAAAAGATTTGAGTTTTTTTTGTTTGTAATATGGATAGGAGAGAGTATTAATTATAAGATATAGCATATGGCTTTCCTTTTATTATTTTTAGCAATTAGAAAGAAAACAAAAGAAAAAGAAGAAAAGCATAATAATGTACTAGTAGCATTTTACAAGAAAAAAATATCAATATCAACGCTGGCTGCTAACTGGGTTCCTTGGCGTCAAACGCATATGTTGCATGCTGTCTTTTTCTTATAATAATAATAACGTTTTTTAACGCGCTGCCTATTTTAAACTGTTACCGTCCTAAACGTGTTGACTAACGAACTTGAATTTCCTTGCATTCATTTAGCTCTGGACTTCAAGTTTTCCTGAAGTCTAAAAAAAATCACATTATTTTTTTTATTTTTAAATTGTTGAAAAAATTATAAAAGTAAAAAAAAATTGTTTATTTCACCAAAAAACTGTGTACATCATTTTATGAATAAATATTTAAAATAAAAGTAAAATTAAAATACGATAACATTTTTATAATTACTAATTACTAATAAAAACATAACAAAAAAAAAAGGCAAAATACTAATTAAACTATAATCAAGACTTCTATTAAAAAAAAAAAAGACTTCTATTAAATTCTCTTTTTCTCCTTTTTCTCTTTTATTGTTTCCTACTAATTTCTCTCTTTCCTCAAATCACCTATGTTTATTCCCTCATCTTAGTGCTTTATGAAACTCAGAAATCACATTTCTTTATTCGATTATTCATCACATGTACAAACTACAAAGTACGAATAATATTAGGCAATAATATATATATATATATATATATATATAATTTTATTATTATTTTATATATAGTATATTCTTCTACTCACATAAATATACGATATTTTATGAAGTGTAACATTAGGATGTAACAGAACCATTATTGTTTCCCTTTTTTATATGCTAAACTTTTCGATGGGAGCCTTCTTTTTTTTTTTTAATTATTATTATTAATATTATTATTATTATTATTATTATTATTAAGTGCACCAATATTATCATCAACTATCAAGTCAATTCTTATGTGAATTTATAATCAACACATAAATATTGAATTTTTTGTTTCTATTTTTGAAAGTGAGTTATTTTTCACAATCTCTCGCCTCCTCGATTAATCATGAAGTGTATTATATATTAAGTAATTTTTTTAATTTTAAATTTCTGATATTTTTAAATATATTAATTAATAATTATTATTGTCAAATATATCAATTTTCATTTTTTTTCATTATTAGGATGTATTTTAAATTTTATAAATTAGTTATTGTTAGTTTGTTACCAATTCCGTTGATCACTAACTTATTTCAATTTAATTTTTTCATATTATATATATCCCGCCTACAAATTAAATTAGAGTATACTTTCTTTGGAGTGATTAAATCTCTTAAGATATTTTTACTTGTTGAATGACATTTTTTTATTTTTTATTTTTATTTTGGACGCAATTTGATATTTAAATTTAAACTTTAGAATTAGTTATGCACGTATTTTTTAAAATTAAAATATTTTCCATTTTAATTTATACATTTTGAATTCTATTTAAATTAAATACACATATATCATCTTATAATTTAAAATATTTAAAATATTTATATTTGACTTAATTATTTTATCTTTTTTAAAATATAAAAATACATAAGATATGTATGGAATGATAATTTTATGCCAAACCTAGACATAGAAAGGTTTTCCTAGGTTGTTGGCATTAGGCGATTTTAATCCGAATTCCTTTAGCATACCTGATTCACCAGGAAAGAATAGAACTGACTTCGATGTGCTCCACAAGAACAAATGTCAATACTCTACAATGTTTTGAATTTCTGATTGAATTTGAAATTTCTTCATGTTTGATATGTTAGCAAGCCAAACGTGGAATTCATTGAGTACGAAAAACGCCGCAGAACACGAATGAGTTATGGGAAAAAATACAGAGTCAAATGAAGTATCATTAATAATACTTAAAGTGTTAAGAATTTTAGTTTTAGGTGCATCACGAGGGAAGTCAATTTGTTTTGTGTTGGAAAACAATCTGCGCCTAACTTAAGCGCTTTGTAAGTATATACTGTATACATCCAAGGCTGCTGAGAAAAAAAAATTTACTAAATGATTGACCTGACAAACTAAAATTGTATATCTCCTAATTGAATAAAATTAGGTAAGTAGTTTATTGCATTTTACTCTATTTCCGAATGAAAAAAAAAATGTTTTTATTTAATTGGCTTTGAGATACCGTGTAAGTCAAACTTTGGTAGAGGAATTTGTTAGAGCCGATTCAATAATACTATTGCATTGAATTTAGGCTCTGTGGTGTTGTAAATGATTTGAACTATTTGAGTTCAACTCGTCAAATTCAACGAGACTCGTTTGTTTAAGCAAGTTCAAACTTAACATTAGACTCGATTATTAAATGAGTCAAGTTTAATCTTTATAAACTTAAAACTAATAGCTCACGAATAATTCGTACATGTACATATTACATAGAGAGTAAAGATATGAAATTATGATTTATTTATAGAGTTTAATTGGCATTCACGGTCAGTGTAAAGTCTTTTACATTGTCAATCAATCATATATTATGAAATGAATGACTTTTAAAGTGATTTGAATAAGAATCAAAGATTTTCAATGACATGATGATTTATTATTGGTTGACAGTATAAAAAAACCTTTACAGTATATATCAATTAAACTCTTATTTATATAATGTATCATAAATACAAGATTATAAATTATTATTAAATATTAAATTAATACATTAAAAAATGTTTGAAGGAGAAATTTGATAAAAGAAAAAAAAACAATAAATGAGTTAAATGAGACAATTTCAAGCTTCATAATTTAAAGTAACCTAAGCTCAATGTTTAAATTTGTCTAGTTCGAATAAATAAGTCAAGTTTGGACAAATTTCTTTCCTTTTAATTCAAATCGAAGTTTTACTTGACTCGTCTTATCTAACATGCCTTAGGAATGTAGGAAAAAATATAAAGTATAAACCTTTCATTACAATATTATTTCCCCTTTATAAAAAAAAAAACTTACTCATAAAAATTTATCGGAATTAATTTCAATACATTATGAGTTTTTCTTGAGTGCATAATCATCTATTCATGTATTATCACAATATTAAAAATATTTATTTTTTACAATGACTTTCTCAAAAGTTACATACATGGTGATATATAATTGATATATAGAGTAAAATTTTACTCCAACAGTGAATTAAAATTAAACTCAATTTTATAAGTGTAATTGTAATTTTCATTGTTTTCATTTAGATAAAAAGTTTAAAAAATTGTGTATATTAAATAAATTCCATTATCATAAATATGTTTAGAATAAATTAAAATGATATTTGAACATGCACTTCGAAAACATTAACTTTTGAAAAGGCTTATTTTCATAAGAAGTAAATTACCAATTTGATCCCTGAAATTATAATATTATGTCAACTTGGTCCCTGAAATTAACGAAATTCCAAAAGGGCCCTTGAAATTGTAAAATGTTAATCAAGTTCGTCCCTCCATTTATCCCAGTTAACTGACACCGTTAACGATGCTGATGTGACACACTAAGTGTCATGTTGTCACCCACGAGTTTGACACTTGGTCTCCTCGTGTATGGACAAAACTGACGCATAATTTTAGGGACCATTTTGACACTTATCCTTTCATTTTCATTTTCATTGTTTACACTTCTGAATGACAACAACACTCCATCGTCTTCCTGGCCGCAAGCCCAGCCATGAACGTCGCCGTCCCTCCACCATCAGAATCCGTGAGAGTTCCTCTGCCCACCATTTTGTCTCTAAGCTCATCTTCACCTTACCTTGTTGTGTTGTGCAGCATTCACATGTATATCACCTTTCGAACCCTAACTCTCTTTGCTTGGTTTCAGCGTAGATCTTCTAGCTTCTGCTTCCGCCCTTCAAAGCCATGGAAGCACCACTACTAACCTTCACCCCCATGTGGGCCTTCCTCTATGTTTCCCTAACCCTGATAAATGTTTTCCCTCTCGTCACAACTATTTCTGAAGAACGAAGGGAAGGATTGAAGCGGAGTTCTAATGGAGACATTGCACCTGGTGGCCGACATTGGAGAATGTTAGATAATTAAATCAAGCTATCAAATACAAAAAATTACAACTAGTAAAAATGATAAGCGCTGCACTGCACTGATACCCTGCAAATTTTGTACCTTTCGCTGCAATATAATGAGGCCACCGCCCAAACTTGCTTAAAATTGAAGACTTCTTTAGTTATTTTATACATTTTTTTTATTACAAATGTTAGCCCATAAAAGTCATTCCCAGTACTTTAGTTTTGTAATGTATGATAAAGAACCAAGGTGTTAGAGAATATAAGAGTGATTCTCTTTTCCTCATGTATCAAATTGATAGTGAATGAAAGTTCCCTTCCTCTCCTTGTTTGTTGTGTGAGTTTTGAGTGTGAGAGAAAAAATTGATCCCGGGTCCTGTATTTGTGATATCAGAGAAGTTTCTCATTGGATAGTTCTATAGGAAATTTTCATATCGAAAATGAAGCTCGCAAGGAGGTATGGGCTCAAGGTTGAAGATGAGATAATATATTTTCAATTAAATTAATGTTAAAACAATCAAAAGTATCAATTCAATCATTGTGTCAATTTAGTCCATGAAATTAGAGTGTCAAGTTACTCCTGTGATGTGGACCATATGGAAGCCAATTGGGTACTTAACGTGCTACATCATCAACGTTAACAGTGTCAGTCAATCGGGGTTAACGGAGGGACGAACTTAATTAACGTTTTGCAATTTTAGGGGCTTTTTGGAATTTCGTTAATTTTAACGATCAAGTTGATATGGTGTTATAATTTCAGGGACCAAATTGGTTATTTACTGTTTTCATAAGCTTTAACTTTTAGCTTTATGAAACTAAACCCAAAATAGTTTATATTTTTGCGCATATCGTTAAAAGCTCTTTGTTTTTTCCTATGACAAAGTTGTTTGGGACATGAGTAACGTGACATATTTGACATATTTGATTAAATTATTAAAAATTAATTTAAAAACTATTTTCACATAAGTTCAAAAGTTTTTTATTTGAAAAAACATTTGTTCATTATGTTAAAATTAATAAATTTTCATTTCATCCATGCAAAACTAAGTATCAAATAAATATTAATTATTTTGTAAAAAAAAAGGAAATATTAATAACATAAACATATAACTTCATACTCTTTTTTGTCATTTATTATATAAAAGCAACTTTTTTGAAAGACTTAAATACAACACTAAAGCAAAATAGATTATTTTAAAATTACTTTTCAATAAATATATCCAAACAAAAAATAATTTCCTTATAATTAAGCATAATAATAATTGATTTTATTATAATTATTATTATAATAATCAGTTGTTGAAATAATCTATTTTCTTTGCAATTATTCTAAATCACTGTAAGTTTCAAAAACTATTCTCATTTGCTGGTCCATATAGAATTAAAGTGCTTTACAAGTACTTATGGTAGTAGTGTGACTAAGTTGAAATTAAACTCCTCTTTTGTTTTTGGTCAACCAAAAAACTTATCTAAACTGAGATATCTGTGTCTCAATTAATCCATTCTTTAACTAACTTGAGCTTAATGATTTAGGTATTGATAAGCTCATGTCTGTGACACAAGCACATTTATCGTCGGGCCTAAGCCTATGGCTCAACCAGTTTAACTTGATTACACTCGGGCCTAAGCCCATGTCACAACCTGATTACACAGATTAGAGCCGTAAAAAATGTGGCTCGTTTAATAAAGGGCCAATCAACCTTGCCTTGGTTCAACACATGGATTAAACTGAATGGGATCAACATTTTCAAGGGCTGAAACTGAGTTCACGTCCACCTACAAAACTATAATCAAATAGGGATGGGATAAAAGTGAAAAAGGCTCTACTAAAGATTATGCATGAAGCAAGACAAGAAAAAAAAGATCACGCATTAATCAAATCTTGATGCTTTGTTTGATATAATTGTTTGCATGAAAATTTTATGTAGGAGATAGTGAACGTTATAATAATGTTAGAATATGTTGCGATTTTAATTATTTTATCTGCAAACCTTGTAGCCATCTTGCGTCTGACAGATTCGATGTCATTATATAAATTTCTATGCAGAGTATCATGAGCAATTCTTTTCGAAGAGTGGCCCTCTATCATATATTACATTCGCCTACTGTCCTCTCATATATATCAATGTCATTAGTGCCTTTTACTTTTTTGGTTTGGTACCCATCCTAATTAGTCCTTGGGATCGAGTGAGCATTCGAAGTATCCCCACGGCTTAGATCTTTTGGGCCCGTTATGAGACTAGTCTGCGAGTCGGTCGCGATTAGTAAAGTCTGGTCAAGGTTTGTTGCATACCCAAGGATCGAACTTGGGTTGAGCTCGAATGATTCGTCCTTAAGTAGGAGTGATTAGTGCCTTTTACTTTGCTATTGCATTCTATCCAGTAGACAAGTTTGCAACATTGGTTTCCATCGAGCCATTGATTGGAATTTTGGTTGATGATGTTACTGCTCAAAAAGAGTGGAGTTAATTTTCTGAGCATTATAAAGTATAGGAGACATTATTACAAGTCTTCCCTGCTGAAGCACATTACTGTCCAACCTTTTGGAATTCATAAAATAAACCTTTGTGTATCAATAAAAGAGCTGTGTATCATGCAATACGCAGGTTAACTGTACAATGAAAGGTGCTTGTGTAATAATTATGTAGTTGTTTTTCAATAAGACGTGTTATGTATATAAAAAAATTTGGTCAAGAAAATGTTACAAATCCCAGAGCACATTCCCCTAATGTGATGTTCATGATTTCACAATACCCAAATTCAGTTACAGCAGATGATTCCGAAGATTTCACTATATAACCGCCAACTTTGATCAATAACTGCTATTACAGAACGCAGATGCCGAATTTTTGTTGCAACAGTGTGTAAAAAAAAACTCATTGAGAGGTTTATTGGATTTGGCGTATCGTGGTGGATCCTATGTACGCGTGACGGCAAGTGCAAGCAACAATTGTTCTTGTCCTGACAGCTCTACCACCCAACAAACCCCAAGAAACTGCAACCAAACATGATTCAACGGTCAAATGCTACACAAAATCACATGTTGAATTGATGCACGAAAAGGGGCAATAAGACACAACGATGTTGAAAGTAAACAAGTTACCTGAGAGATCGTACGGCAAGGTGTTGGGTTACTGCATGGAAGAAGAAATTGGCACCGTGCAGGAACATCACGATTCCCGTGCAACCCAATACCAATAGCTCCATCATCGTATCTTCCGATGAGTTTCAGCAGCAGAAACGTGAATCAAATTTTGATGTTGTCTTTTTTATATACATAGGAAGAAATGAATTGAATTGAATTGAGGTTAACAAAATAATAAAGACGACAATCACTTAAATACTTGAATTGTAATTATGGTTTTGTTGAGTCTGTTACAACGATGGATTGGGCTGTGTTGAGTTGGCGGTGCGGTGGGTTCACTTCAAATGATCAAATCTCAGCCGTTGGACTTCGATGATAGGAAGATAACAGCTGCTTTGGATAAATAATGATTTATGAGGCAACGTCGGTGGGTGACTCACTCTCACCTCAATATTTTCTACCAAAAGAAAATAATAAAATCAATCTCAATCATTCCACTATATTATCTATATATAAAATAAAATGACAATTAATATATAAAATCATTGAATTGTACACATTTATATAGAAAACGATCAAATTATCAGTTTTTCATGGAAATGAATTTAATAGCACAGATTTAAAATATCATAAAATATCAATACTCTTAAGAATACATAATTAATAGCAATAGAGTTTATTTAAAGTAAAACAGTAAAATATATAATCATTACTTTACTATCGCTATTTTAAATTATTCTTAAAAAATATTTATAAATTTATTCACCTAAAAGAATTTGTTTCCAAAAACCTGAAAAATTGAATTGGAGAATTTTTTTAAAAAATTTCTTAGCAAGAAAAAATGGTAGACTGTATTACACAAGTAGTTTGGTTTTCACTTTTCATTTCGCCCAACTACTTTTTGCTCCACTTCCTTCAAAAGGCCGCAGTTTTTTTCTTTTTTTCAAAAAATTTCTACGCCTTAAAATTGCATTATTACCATTATTTAGTCACAGTTCTTTTTTTTTTTTGGATGTATTATTCATAGTTCTCTCTGTTTTTTTTTTTGAACGATCATATGTCAATACTTTTTAAAATGTTATAATAAGCTGAATATTAAGGCACGATTGTTCTAAATTCTAATCATTAAACAATCATTAACAGATAAGTTTTATCAAGACGAACATCATTGATATAATTAATTATCCATTTTTCTATTGTGTGCTCATTGCCATTGATTTAGGAATTAAAAAAACATAAAAAATTCTTAAAAATTTGATATATTTATTATTTTAAGAGATGATATACTTATGAAAGTTTACTATTTTTTAAATTCCTAAATTTATGCCCATTCACGCAAAACAAATCAATTAATTATATAATTTGAATTTAAATACTTTTAAGAGGAATGCTACTAACACCCTCTCAAACACTCTCCCAGGTTTTTAACCCCTTACTTGATTACCGGGTTTACAAGTTACAAGACTTTTAATAATTATTGGGTCTCACCCTCACACCCTTCTACACTTCAAGACGCGTCTTTGTTCCTCGCTCCAGAAATGGTTGCCGCTGCAAAACATGCTACTGTTACGAGCTCCCCTGGCTGTTGTGACCCATTGTAAGGTCGTCAATCGTCATCTCAATGTCCAAAGAATTTGAGATGCATTGACAATACCCAAAGAATAATTAAATAGATAAACCCTTTAACAATAAAAAGAAAAAGAAGATAAAACCCTTTTCTTAGTTTTTTAAATTTACCAACAAACTGAGTGGAAAATGAAAGACCCTCCTCCACCCAGTTGGCTTTGGTTCCTTCAAAGTTTTTTTCACAATTTTTAAGATTACTCGATTTGTGGTTAGAAAAAAAATTGAAGTCAAATAAATTATTACCAAAGAATTTGGGCTTGTCAGTAAAATGAAGAAAGAAGCAAGTTGAAAATAATTACTAAAGAATCAAGAAAATCATGGTTTCCCCGAAGCAACTGCAACTCCTCATTTTCGCTTAGTGCCTTTCCCATTCTTCAGCACAGTTGGGGCAGAGGGAAGTGACAATGGTTTATGGAAAGAGGGCTGACTGTGACAGAGTGTTTGGCAGCGGGGCAGTGGGCCAGCGGTTATAAGAGCGAGGAAATGAGCGTTTCAAGAGTGCAAAGGGTGGGGCTTTGAGACCCTATAAGGAAAAAAATAATAAGAAAATGTTAAAAATCTCTTAACTTGTACAGCCGGTGACCAAGTAAGGGGTTAAAAAAATAAGGTGACGTGGCTTCACATATGGGAGAGTGTTGAAGGGAGAGTGTCAGTAGCATCCCTCTAATTTTAAATAGTAAATTGTCAACTTATTTGCAACTTCTACAGGGACGACAACTCACAACTCAATCTCCACCGTCGCATATAATATTAATAAGTAGGCAAAATTGGTTGATTGATTCTATATGTTTATTTTATTTTTCATATTGGTCCTATAAGTTTTTTATTTTTCAAATTGGTCCTATATATTACATTTCGTTTTCATATTAGTCATTTCCGTCAATTTTGACCTAACAGAGTCAGATAAAATGCCACATGTCGGACTAAGGAGATAGCCACGTCAAATAAAAACTGCCGGTCTTAGCTTTTGGACAACAATGATAACATTATTGTGACGGCAAACTAATATTACTCTTAATAAAAATAAACCAACATCTTTGTAAGGTTTTTAATTAAAATTTAAAAGACTGCTAATTTGTAAAAGATAAGATATTGACATGGACCACCAACATGTGATTGGTCCAAATGGTAAGGGACTTTAACATCTTAAGTAAGTGGTCAGAAGTTCGAATCCTGACTTTTTATATGGAGAAAACCTGATTGGAAGGGGAGAACCCACCTTGTGTACCAAACAGATTCTCCGACGGAGATTAGTCACTACTAACGATAGGAGATACTTCGTACCTATGTCATGATTATCACAAAAAAAAAAAAAAAAGATACTGGCATGGACCATGGATGGGTTACTGAAGAATAATCCGCAATGGAATGTAATTGCCCTTTGCTAATTTGCCCGTATTGGCATGATGAGGATTATTATATTAACAAATTTGACTTCAGAGTTGGGAAGTTGGCACTATTTAAACACCTTACCACTAACAATAATAACATGGTTGTCAAATAAGCACTTTATCCCACTGATGGTATCCTTCATCAAGCAAGATCCTTAAGGATGGATCTTTGGTTTGATATTCTTTACTAAGCAACTCACAGCATCCATTAGTCTCCTAACAACTTTAAAAGAAACAAATCCTGCACAAAACCAGATCTCCCAGTAGCTTCTCTCATCCTTTTCTCCCGCTCCTCAATACTCAATGAGGGATCAAAACAACTGCAGGAAGAGAGAGAGAGAGATCAAAGCTGCGATTCAAGAATCAAGGGCAATCTTAAACACAGAAAAAAGATATTACTAGCAATAGCATGATATGAAAAGGTCACCAAAAGTCTTGCTACTTTCCACCCCACCCCATACCATTTACATTTAAGATCATTTGATGCTGTAAAAAAGTATTTCTGATGGAAACCATGCCAAACCAGCTCCATAGCATGCACTTTATTACAGAAATATCTAACTCATTTGTATCCTAAATACATTATGTGCAGCATAGAAATCATGAACATAAAGGAGGGTTTGAACAGATTAACGAATTTAATTAGACAGACACTAAAATTATGTGAGGGATTGACAATTTAAAACAACTTTCAAATAACTTTTTATCAGATAAGAATAAGGGAGTAAAAAATAATGAAAAGCACCTTGATTTCCACATATGTGCAGGTGCCATATTCTTTGTAGAAGAATCTTCAGCATTTGTTACCTCAGATTTAGCAATTTCATCTTCACAAGGAAATTTTAATATAAGGGAGAATGGATCAGTAACTGCATTAGACACAGAAGCACTGTTTGTCGTATTTCCACCACCAAGAAAAACCCGTATATGAGCCTCGCGAAGATCTCGACCCAAAAGAGACAATGCCTGACTGTAAGAATGAACAGGAGGAACTGGAAGTCTTCTTAACCTGCGCCGTCTCTGTAAGTAATCCTCAGTTAAGGGAAGCAATGATAAAAAATTCCATTTTTCACTTGATATACAAACCCATCATCTATGCAAGCTAACTATTTGAACCAAAATAAAAGTAAAAAGGATATTTTAAACGAGGGCCCATGCTGAAGAGTTATGTGACTCAACACGTCCTCTGCAACTTTAACATAGCATATAGGACAAATCTGCAAGACAGAACAATAAAAAGCATGAGTCTATTGTGAGTTGTAGCCAGATTTACAGATCAATGAAATCCTTGAAGTGGGAATGTGTTAAAGCAACAGCCATAAAGTAGACGAATATTATTCACTGATCTTTAGCTTCTTTGGCTTTTCCTCTATCATTCCAACAGATTCTTCAAAACTCAGTATGTGCCCCCACACCAACAAACAAAAATTCAAATGTAGCCTAATAAGGCAGACTGCCCATCTTAATGATCAGAAAATAATGATGATAGCTAAAGTTAATGCCTTTACTTTCTTCCTACAAAAAGGAGAAATAGGCTAATAGCACAACCAAATTTCTAGAACAAAACAGCTAATTTCGCCTAAAAGGAGGGGAGAGAAGGAGAGGAAAAAAAAAAAAAAAACTGGATAGCTCTAGAAGAAAATTAACAGTCCTCAAAACTTAAAATCTAGAAAGGCTTTTCCTCTGGTAAGGTAAGTGACAGTTACAGCATGTGAGAAGGAACCAACCTTGAAGATTTCATGAAATAATAATCCCAAAACACCACAAAACCAAAAAACGATCTGTGTCTTTAAATGGACATTGTCTGCAGAGCCATGGTTCATCTGTTACTAAGGTCCACTTCATTATTTTAGGTATGAGAACCAACCTTTGTTTCTATGAATTGCCATTAGATAATTGATTGTCTACAAATATGGTATATTACAACCAAACCAAATAATCTTGACATTCTTTATTTTGTACCTTTTTTTTATAATCTTGTGCTAGTTTAAACTCGTCATTTCTTGCTTTTCTGGGACCAAATTGCAACAAATCTAGAACATAAGTTGGGGGCTAACAAAGTAACATGTTGATCTCGATCCTCGAATGCTAGTGTGAATCCAGCCGGTTACAATTCTCAATACTTATGTTCAGATAAATATGACTTGCTGATTCTCAATATACACCATGAATTATGAAACAAATGTTACAATCTTACTTAAGCCACAGTTCTGCCTTGGAGTGTGGCTCATAAATTTCTCCGCAGTGCTAGAAATATATAAAAAACTCGATTCTTTCTGTAATCAATAGTTATGAAATAACCTACTGCTTTTAAAATAACCAGTATAGTACGCACCCAAAAAAAATTAGTAGTATGGTTTCCTCTGTGCAACTAGCTACATTTTTGGAAACTGAAATCACACCGCCATGTGGACTCATACTGTAGGATAATGGTTACTCTATAAAAAAGAATGCAGCATCTCAAAAATAAAATAGCCTTAAAGTTGGAGCAATTTTTCTATCAATCACAATGGGGAAAAAAATTGAAGCTTCTCCAACAACTCTGCTATCGATGCAATGCTTCCTAAATAAAAGGTTGCTAGCAGAAAAGGGAAACAACAAAATTTTCAACTTGTTCAAGCTTTGCCCTCCGAATAAAGGAACAAACAGGATATAAGCATATAGGTAAAGATTTAGAACAAATCTCTCTCCTAAACAAACAGATATTTGAAAAGAAAAAAAAAAACAGAAAATCAAAATATGCAACATAGTATAATGATATTAGAAATAGGAAGAGGTAGATATGTACCGTGAGTTTTGATTCGCAGGAATGCTCGTGTTCTAGATGGACACAGAGGGACACGATATCGAAGTCTTCATAACAATAGGGACATGAGAAAATGGATCGGCCCTCATCTTCCACATCAAAATCCTCTATTCCCCACCGATCTGACACCGCCAAAAATAAGTATAGAAAAAAAAAAAATCAGATTTTTAACCAGACCCAGAATTTTTTCTTCGGAAAGAAAAATGGGATAATGAAATTAAAAACAAATACGAACCTAAGTGGGAACTTTGGTGATGTGGCTGAAAGTGGCGTTTGGCGGGGGCGGGGCGCGAGGTCCAGAAATGAGAATGAGAATCCATTGAAAGATCAAAGACACGCGCTGGTTTGTTCTTGTGTGATTTTTGTCTTCAATTAGAACATTTCAAAATTTCTTCACGAAATTTTTTTTTATATGTAAACAACAATAAGAGCTGGATTTTGTTGGTTGAAAGGAGGTAAGATTGCCGAAGAGAGAGTTGTGGGGTCCTGCGTTCGATGTGCGGTGGGGATCGAAGCTGAAGTTAGAAAGACAATAAACGTGGTACTTGTCACACGTTTGCTTTTGGATTCGATCTTGTTTGTCTGTAATTTTGATGCAGTCGCCGGAGGAGATTTTTTATTCACACGTGGCACTATCAGCTTGTATTACGTCCTTGCAGATTTCTACCATGCTTAATTGCTTATGCTTATTTATAACAAAACGAATTTTTTTTCATTGCCTGGAAGTGATCAAAATAATTTCTATATCACCAACTGAGTTGGCTCTCATGATAAGAAATTTTGTTGTCCATTTTAGTGCATGTTTGGAACTAAGGTGAGGAAGGCTGGAAGCACTTTTGGAACTCATAAGCTACAATAGATAGCTTTATGTTGGAAGTGCTTTTGGGAAGGTCTAACTCAAATCCAAACATGCTATTAGTGTCTCGAGTCTGAACTCGTTATGAGGCATTTTTTTTTTAATAAACAAAAGTATATTGATTAAGAATATTAGGGTTATTCCAACCCATATACAAAGAAAGACTTATACACGAAAACAAGAAAGAACAAACTAATAACTTTTTACTTTGAACCTACTACTGTACCCTAATCGAACTTATGTAACTTTGATCATGCCTCTAAACTAGAAAGCATTATCAAATTGTCGTAAATTTGTAGACTGGACACTACTGTTTAGGTTGTTACAAATTTGATACCCCTAAAAATAAGGATGTAATTTAATTGAATTTGAGGTAATTTTTTATCCGGTCCGATTAAATTTGATCAAATCATATCAAAATAAACTAAATTTTATTTATAAAAAAAGTTATAAGTCTAAATTGAACCACGGATTGAATCACTGAATCACTTTATTTTTTTATTTACTTTAATTCTAATTTCAAAAAACAGCGATTTAAAAAAAAAAAAAAGACAAAATGTATATTTAATATAAAATTAATAATAAATTTTTTTTCCCAAAGTAATTCAGTTCGGATTGGATCGATTCTTAATTTTAAAATTTTAATCCAGAACCATGCTTGTATATCATTGAAAAAGAATTAAACCATTTCCAATAACTATGAAGTCTGAAATAAAATCATTGTACATCGTAGGTAAAAAAGTTGCACGAACGTTTGAAGTAGAATGACAGTCATACCTACGCATAGCCAGCTCTAGATGCTTGTACAATTTAAGTCTTGGAGTTTTCACATTCAACCAAAGAGAAAATCTTCTAAGCAGGTCTAACAAAGTAAACTCAAATCCATGGAAAGTACGCGCAATGCACCGCACCCACAAACAACAATCATCCATCTAAAATTTAAAAAAGCAGATAAGTTTAAGAAATTCAAATCTTATTACACTATCACACAATCACAACAAAAGAGTCAAGATAATTACTAATCATATCAATGTATGTGCCATTGTAATTTAATAAAATGCAAATCATTTAGATCCAAAACATTAATCTGTCAAGACAAGGCAAGGCAAGTAAAAATGAAGAAACATTACATGGCTAGTCCCCAAGCCTAAAGCCAAAGAGCAAATGATCACGACCCTAAACAAGAAAACAGCCAGGTCAAAATGAAGGATTGCAAAGAAAATGCAAATTTAGAGGTAGAAAAATATGGAAGCAGCAACAGAAAAACAAAAAACACAAAAACAAAAGGAGAGTACACATACTCTGAACGCTGTACCCATTGTTCTGTTTACACATACGTGTTCAATTTTAAAAATTCCAAATCATATGCTTGACGACTAGCAAACAAGAACTCAAAATCTGAGGTGAACATTTAATAGACAATTTTAATTAGATGCACTGCTCGAGCAATCACACAGCTGGCCATTTTTTGATACTGTTAGCTCAATCTTCTTTCAAAATTTGGGGTCCCAACCATTTTAGTCGACAATATTTGTGACAAGCTGCTAATACCTTGAAAATTGGACTTGGTCAAGCCAACAACATTGCAAACTATAGATATTTTAGCAACTTTGTGTTTCCTATTTTTAGGTCTACTGTATGCTAGTTGTAATTCTGCTGGCTTCACCAAGTTCATTCTCCAAGATATTAGCAGAATGTCAGTAATATTGCTGACTAAGATGGATAGGACCCCAAATTTCAGAAGAAGGTTGAGCTAACACTGTGATAATTACTGGCGATGCGATCAACTAAGCTGTTGCATCGGATCAACCAAAGAGAGCAATAGTTGAGAGGGTGAATTGCTCAATAACTCGAAAGGAAGGTTCTTTGTTAAAAGAAGTACCAATCAATATAATTGTGGAAATTACCAATAAATACTATAAATTGCTTTGTTGCCCCATGTCAGTTTTTATGAGACAATGTGTTCGTGTTCTCATTTTACATGGAATTTAGAAATATTATCCTCTCACTAATCTACAGAAGACAGGTTCTCATTGCTTCAAAACCCAAAAATTGAAACAAATCCATGTGACACCATCTTTGATGCTTGATCTTCATCTAGTCTTCTCTTGCCCTCCAAAGGGGAAAAAATACATCCTTTCATTGTGAGAGCAAGAGAGAGAGCCTAATTAAAATAGAAAACAAATGAAATGTGATAGAACTGGACCAGAATAGTGATAGAAATGTAGTGGAGAATTAGAGCCTAAGGCCAACAATGACTGTAACAGAATAATGTGAGTAACTACAGTTAGTGAGTCAGCACAGTAGGAAAGTAGTTATAAAAAGGGAGCGAATTAGTAATTGGGGATCATCTTGTATTTTGAGGGAAATACAGTGATGAGAGTGTCGGTCTCTCGAATACCCGAAGATTGGAGAGAAGAGGGAGAGAGTTCACTGTATCTCTGTTCTGTCTGTGTCACATAGATACGGTTCAGAAAGTAGCAGTAACAGTTCTCACATTCATTATTCATTGATCTGGTCCAGTTCTATTAAAGTGTTTGAACTTTGAAGAGCAAAAATACTTGCCCATGTGCACCCAATATTTTCATTCAAAACAGGTAACTCAGACAAACCTTCCCTCTCCGGCCAGAAAGGGTAAAATTAAAAAAAATAAAAAAAAATGAAGAAAGATTGTGCAAACAAGTTAATTTACATCCTGTTTCTGTGAAACTTTCCATTTTAATACACTTAATTGGCCTATTCCGACTTCATTTTGTTATTGCTGGCAATACAGTGTAAAGAGAAAGAAGTAAGGCTACTATAATAATACTGCAATGCATCATAAGGTACTAGGCCTGACTTTCATAGTGAATAAAAAATTCAACTTTCAGGACATATAGAAATATTAATGTCACATGATCCATTGCATTTGGTTAACAGGTCTCTTTTATGATGATGGCAGTAATCAGGAAAGCTTTTAGCCCATACACTCTAGATAGAAAATTCTGCACCCAAAGAAGAAAAAACCCATTCACCCAGCATGCCCCCAGGAAAACATATATACTAGGAGATCAGCTTGATTCCAACACTCATTCAACAATCAAGTCCTATATTATAATATAAAGCTACAATAACATTTGACAATCCAAAGCTTAGCATTTCATTCACAGATATTAGTTGTCTAAAGCCTATGAAGAACAAGTGGTTTATCTTGTAAGACCCACGCAAATAATATCAAATTAGGTTAAACTATACTTTTGATCCCTATATGTCACACTAATTATAAATTTGATTCCTATAGGTAACAAAAATTCAATTTAGTTCCTACATATACAATTTTTTTTTTAGAAAAAAACCAGTCCTTGTTTATTTTTGTCATAACACCGTTTATTGAACTTAAAAGTATAAGAACCAAATAAAAAATGATTATCACGTATAAAGGTCTCACATATAGGGACCAACTACGCTTTACAATCATTTTCATCCCTATTCTTTAACTTCAACGAACAATGTTAAAGAATAGGACCAAGTTAAAAACTAGCTCAGTATAGAGACCAAAAGCATACTTTAACCTACAAAAGAAATGCAGTTGGTGAAGGAAAGGAAAGAGAATACCTTCAGGGGTCCAACCGTAAGAGTGGGAAGAGACAGAGAGCATGGAAGTCAGTAATGCGGAAGCAGTGGCAGTATGATAAGGAAGCATCGATTCCACACAACAACTCATCTCCACCGGCAACCTTTCACTAAATTGTACATTATATATAATATAATATGATTAGGTTTTCATGTTTATTCAATTCAACTAAGTGAAGTGCTGCTTCATCGATCGCCATTACCTGAAAATGCGGTTAGAGAGTGTGCTTTGCTTTGGGGTCCGAAACAACGATCGGGCCTGTCTTGCTCTAGCTCCAGGAGTAAAACTAGCCATCCCGCCGGTACGGGAGGCGGCGGAGCGCAGGAATGACCTGGCGGACGCGGCGAACATCGTTCTGCAGAGAGCCAATTATTGAGTAGGAGTGGAACGAGCACAAAGGGGTTTTTGCTTTTCGGGGTTTTGCTTTTTTTTTTGTTTTTTTCATCCTTCTTTTTATCAGGGCTTATGGGCTTGGATTGTTTTTCGGAGGTGATTGGAGTTGCTCCAATATTGGGCTGAGTTGGGCCCAATCAAGTTGAGCATTTGTGCCAAAGAGTAGCTACTTTAGTCATTATCATTACTCATTAGTGTTTGGAAATATACTGCAAATGAAACGAAGCTTATTAGCTACATTATTTGAAATATACTTAAAGAAACACTTTCAAATGTGAAAAATAGATTCCTGATCATGCTAAATAGTATGAACTTTCGAACATGGCTTTTCTAAGAAGATTAAAAAATTTGCTTTATAAAATAAGTCAAAAATAGCTTTTGTGGTTTAACAAGTTACTTATTTAAATTTATCCAAATACTATTTTTTTTACATAAAAAACACTTATAGCATCATAAAAGCTCTAATAAGCTGTAAGTTATTATTATACAAACATGGCCTAGGTCATCATTAATTAATAAATGTCATGTTAACGTTGTTTTTAGGAATAAAAAAAAATTATTGAGAAATTAAATGCATCATTTTTTTAATACACTGAATACATTAACTTCTCCATGAAGAAACCCCTTTTACCAATAATTGATCCTTTAATAAGTTTACTTGGGTCTCTATAATTTTCCAACTAACCCCAAATTTAAATGGTCTGATCATACATGAGTAGACTATAGGAAAATGCACTAAAGTCAAAGGGTCAACTAGAAAATACAATTAAACTTATATTAGAATAACAGAATACAAGCAACCGTCTTTTATTATATTCCCATAGTATGAACTATGAATTCACAACTAACTTGGAAGAGTTAAAATGGATCAGGTAAGAAAAATGGCTGAAATAACTCGAAATCATTAGTGAGTTTGGACAAGGAGCAATAACAGAATTGATGATTTGTTGTCTCAGCTGGTAGAGGATGATAATATTTGATATCTGTCACTGACTCACTATAATATGCTATTTCCTTGATCTCTTCTTACGCTTACTTTTCTTTAGAAGGGTATCAAGTAGTATGGGTATGCAAATGCCTCGAGACATATCCGCTCCTTGTACTTTAGAGCCATCAGAACAGGAGGAACCTTTTGCTAATTTCTTCTCCCTTTGTTCAACAAACCTTAACGAGTTTGGGAAGTACAATTGTCCTCTGTCACCTGGTCTAACTCCAATTAGCTGTGCAAGGGATACACTGTTGTCTTTAAAGAACGATGCCGTAGACTGGTTGTTACAACAGAAGAAGTAGATGAATAAACTACAAGCTGGTTCTAACTTTTCTTGATTCATAAAAAGGATTTATCATTACACATGGTCTAAAAAGTTAAAGCATTATATCAGACCAATGGTAAGAAAGGAAGAAAAATAGAAGCAGGAAAATTCAGATTACCTCAGTATCAAGGTTAGATGATGAGAATGAGGAGAAACTTATGGATGGCACGTGCAATGAGTATGGACGTTGTACTGAAGCAGCAGGGATGGATTCCACAACTCTAAATCCCACGTTCAAGAAGCTGAGCCCAAGCGGCCATCCAATAGGCATCTCACCATTCTGAGAAGAGATGACAGTGAAAAATAGCATAATATATGCTGAATGAAAGGTTACATAATAATAATTTCAACAAACATATAAGCATGTAGAAAAAACACCAGTGCCTTAATTACAATATATTTATAAGGACAAGGTGAAATTTAAATTTATGATCAATGAAATGGGACCTCCTGTCTTAACAACATTTAAAATCACATAATGGATATTATCTGTACATAACATCATCAAGAATGATTTCAATTCAAGAATATGGATCGCGCTGATGTTATTATGGCTTCAATGAAATTTGAAAGAAAAATAAAGAGGCTAGCTAAGGCATGTAGAACACTAGAACACACAAGATGCAAAATGTCAAACAGAGAACCGCTTTAAAAGATTATTTGGATGGGCGGGTTTCTTCTAATTATCAAAGCAAAGTATTATTGTCAATTGATCTAAGAAAAGATAACAAAAAAAAACTATACTGAATTGGAGAAGTTGTAGTGATGTTTCTATTCAACAGATACTAAGCTAGAAAAACAGAAAAGTAGTGAAATATGGAAAGTACCATTGCTGCTGCTGTTCAGTCGGTTCAAGTGTCCAGAGAAGCCGTCTCACATTCTAACATTGTTGGAGTTCTATTCTTATCCCCCTTGTGGTATGAAACTATTCTTTTCTCTATGAATCTAGCTATATGACAATGCAGCTCTTCCCTTTTATCGATGTGAGGAAAAAAAGAAATTGATCTACAAACCTGGTAGAACTGGGGTTCTTACAATTTTTTCTCAAAGTCCCATCAAAAGAACCCCATATATGAGTCAAGTTGGCAAGATATTTTGTGTCTATAGATTTCAAGGTTCAGACAACTCTTTCTGATCAACTGGGTTATGCCTTTAGTTTCATCGCAGTAATTCTGTCACAGATTAATAAAGAACCCTTAAAAATAATGCCTGAAGTGTTTTCTACAAGGTTAATTGCTGGTACAGCCAGTTTAATTGTTTGTTTCTTCTACCTGCACTAGTTCTTTTACCAGCATTATGCTTAATTGAGCCTTTTTTTTTTCTATCTAAAATGGTAAAAGAAAATAATTTTTTGGAAATGGGACTGTGAGAAACTGATGGAGATTGAACTGTCGGCATAGTTAGTAAATATTTTTGTTCAGTAGAAGTTTGAAAATTCATTCTTATGATGATTTAGTGGTTTTTATGGGCTTACTTCTCCAGATATTTTTCAGATCTATTTCTCACTGTAATGTACATCTTAAACTATCCTTTTTTTAATTTTGTTCCCACCTGCTTTTGGGATTGACCCACATCATGTGCCACTCACTTAAACTTATTACATACCAATATAAATAATAGTGACTCAAGATGAGATGGTTGGTTGTATGGTACATATAATTGTTCCAGTGAGACAGATACTTCAGTGAAACTGAGCTCCTACACCATCTAATTTTGACATGTTACGCTCAAAACGAACAATTTTATCTGCTGCTCATCTGGCTATAACTTTTAGCTGCCAAAATTATCAAACAATAATAATCATCCTGCTGGGGACCAGCATTTTTTGTACCACATTCAAATAGACCCACATGTTAATATAACTAGGACCGATATCTCAGTTCTAGTCACGTTCTTACAATTAAGTGTGGACAACAAACTCTGAGGGATTTTAATGAAATGTTAATTCATGTGACCACCGATTTAAACAACCACTAACACTATTAATGATAGACACGGTTTTCTTTTCTTTATATCAGTCCCTTTATATGCAAGATTACTTTCAGAAAACTATTCCCAAAAGCATGTATCTCAGAAAACAACTACTCACATGTAGCAGGAATTCAATTCACATTTCATTAACCATGACATGCAAGAATATCAAAATCAAACAACATAGAAAAACATCAAATCAGTGCCTTACAAACAGATTCGTCACATTTCATTAACCAAGACTGCATACCACTTTGAAGTCAGAACATAATCACTCAGATTGAACAAACCCAGAGGCACAACACAACAAAGCTTCAGTTTCTATTCCAGTTTAAACACTTCACAAATTAAACATATTTACTTTTATGAATCAATGGAAGTAAACAGACCCCACCCCAAAAAAAAAAAAAATTAAGATTGAATATAAAAAAACTGGTGATCTTTCACTGACAAAACAGTGAAACTTCTGATAAACCAGCTGAAAAGGAAGTGGATGGGGACAAGAAAAGCTTAATGCCAAAAGAAAATGGAGAAAAAAAGGCATAATTTGACAATGTCATTCTTCTTATTTATGCAAAGAGCCAAAGAATACAAGTAAAGCGTGGAATTATTACCTCTGCAACCATAGCGTCTCTGCATCCAGAGAGAAGTTGATGGCAAAATGATGATCAAAGAGAAAAACACAGAGCAAAATAATAATTGTTTTTGGAGAAACCAGTGGCGAATTTACGTGTCTTCTAACTAGTTTTCTTCCTTAAACACTAGACATTTAAGAGTCTGGTCCCACTTCAACTACTGAATTTTTATCCCAAGAATTTATATTTTAGATAACTGAAATCAAAGCAAATAATTAAAATAAATATTGTGACAAAATAAATAATAAAAGAGAATATACGGAAAATAGATAGAGTAAGATATAATTAGAAGAATAATTTGACCAAAAAAAAAAATTAGAAGAATAGTTTTACGTTTTTAGTGTCATATTTCATAATTTTCAGGGGATGACACTTCAACAGCTATCAGTGTTCAGTGAAAAAAGAAAGAAAAAAGATTGCAGTAATTGATAAGTTTTTTGTGACAACAGTAGTGATTGATAAGTGATAACAAGAGAAGTGCTGCTATTCTTTTATTGGGCATTTAGCATTTGAATTTGGTAGAGTAGTGTATACATCAAAACGGTTGGGAAGAAGATATATGATATGATATATACTGCTCCCTGTACTTTTTCTTTGCTAATTTAATATTTCTACGAATAGATTAAGAAATTATTAATGTGTTTATATTTGTATCAAAACATCCTTATTTTTATCATTAATTATTTACAAATTCCAACTAAATTTACTCCATACTTCACTAACTATTTATATACTTGAAAGGTTTTGTATATTTTTTAGACATTTCAATTTAATTCTATTATAAAGAAATAGTATACGGAGAAAAATGGCCAAATATATCTTGGGTTTATAAAACACCCATTATTTTGGAATAAAAACATATAGTTAAAATTATTTTAAAAAAAAAAAACGGAGGGAGTAGTACGTTGTTTGGCTTATAATTAGTAAAAGTGATGGATTTGTCGCGATTGGTTGGTGAAGAAGCACCTAAAATACAGGTCAACAACATGGAACAAGTTACTTACTTGACTGTTATCATCAGTGGCTGATTATTGCAGCACGCAAGTAAAATGGTCAATATTTACACGAAATAAAAATTTGTTTATTATGAACGTGGTTTCGTACGAGATTTTGGTTTTTCTGTTGTTGGCTTCTTATATAGTTATTTTTCGTATTTTTTGTCTTCATTTTACCATTGTTGCTTGTGTAATGGATTGGGTACCCCTTGTGCCCATTTATTGAAATTGTGTTCGCTTATTAAATTTTTTTCTTTGTATTTTCAATTTATATAAATTTTAAAGCAGGACAAGCACCGTTTATTGAAATTATTTGACAAATATAATATTGTTTTCTATTTTTTATCGGTCTTAATTCTTTTCCTTTGACATAATTACTTATTTTTCTTACTCAATTTTAACTTTTATTAGTATCCTTTCTCGCGCGATCTCTAACGTATATTATTGTTAACAATGACAAAACTTGTAATTTAGGTTAAAATATAAATTTGGTCATTTATCTTATTTTTTGGTATGATTTAATCATTTATCCTTAAAAATTTCGTTTTAGTCTTCTAACTATCGAATATTATGCAAAATGACTCTTTCCACCATGTATGTTACTAATGTCGTTAATATTAGCATATGTGGCACTTAAGTGCCAAGATGGACATATGACATCGCACGTCCTCCACTCTAACGTGCGAGATGGAGCTGACGTGACAGTCTTCTTCCCCTGGTGATTCCCAGTCACTCCATTGTCACCACCACACTCTTTCTCTTTCTTGAACTATCTTTTTCTCTCTCTAGAACTTTGCCTCATAGCCTTATGTTTGGTGGCGTCTAGGGTGAAGACGTTAAATAAGTGCTACACCCATGTAGCATTAAAATTACCTACAACAATGGGTTTCCCAATTTATTTGTTTTTTTTTTTTTTTCATTTTGGAAATTTCATTTATGTCCTTCCTTCATCACCACCTCATCCCACCCCTCTTACCGTTCCCCTTCCCCTCCTAACTCCATGTCTGCCACCCACCAACAACCACCACTGACCGGAAGACCCTGCCGCCGCCCCTCAACCTTACCACCACCCCTCACCACCACCGTGTCGACGTCCTCACTCCTCCTCTCAACCCAGATTCTCAGATCTGCTTTCACATTGAATACTTCCACCACCACCAACCTAGATCTGACCAATTTCCACACCAACCCCACATAAAAAACTCATTCGATTATAAGCCACAGAAAACAAGAAAAAGAAACCAAAACACATGGCGGCGGAAAGCTTGAGTATAAAGTTTGCAGGTTACGAGGAGGCAGCGATGATTTGGCTGGACGACGCGGTGGTCTTGGGCTGCGAACGGTGGCTACGGTGTGAACGGCGCTTCACGACGATCCTGGTGCGAGTGGCTGCTACTTCCGGCGCAGTGCGAATGGCTGCTGCCTTCGGCACGGTGCAAACGGCGTCTCCTGGTGGTTCTGCAATACGCTTCTCCTGTTAGATGTGGGAAGACTTTGGTGATTGACACGACAAGGGTCGTTATAGACGGTGACAGGGAAAGCAATGCTGATCAGCGGTGAAGTTGAAGGGAGGCTGGTATGGATGGGGTAGGAAGGAATAATGGATGGATAGGGATAACCTATCAATGGGTAATCAATAACCTTTTTTTTGGACACTAAAATCCCAACCATTAAATATTTTATTATTAAATCTAATGACCAAAATAAATGATTCACCGGTTAGCACTTTTTGAAATGCTTCATCCTAGCCATCACCCTTATGTTTTGTCTTCTCTCAATTTGTGACGACGCAGACACACTAAAAATCACCCAAATTATCTTCTAGGGTGTCAAAGGGCGCAACCATTAGGAATTTAATCCCCTTTCAATTTGGGTGGCATCTACGATGTAGTAGATAGAAACTGCTACACCGATGTTTCAGTTATTTAGACCGTTGGATTTAACAGGATAAACAATGGAAGGTACAGATATATTGGTCTAAAAAAAATTATTTGAAATAAAAATATGAAAAAGACCACCTTACCCTTTATCCCTTCCAAGCATCCCATCAACCTACCACTTAAGCAGCCACCACCACCCTTGTCACCCCACCCTCTACCACCACCAATTCCAGTTTTGGTTAAACGTCGGCCTCCGTTGCCGCTGTGGCGCCTGTCTCTTCCACTTCAGAGGTAGCCTCTTCCCGTCCTGGCACCACCGCCGGTCGTCATCGCCGCCATTGTGTTCCTTGAATCTGTAATCGCTTGTAGGAATTCATTTTCTCCGATCAGGATCTGGCACCATCGCTGGTCATCACCACCATCGTCGAATGTGCTGTCCAGATCCAGTTTCCTTCTTCGCCATCAACCCCAGAGTCGCATCCCGCCTTCATCGCTCCTGCACTCCTCGCGATCTCACTGCGCCACTCCTTGTACCGAACTGCCGTCGCTGGGCAACCTCCTCTGCCGCGCGTTCGCCTCTTTGTGATTCAACCTTCCTTTCGTTAGCTTCCTCGATCTGTTATGTCTTTCATTTCTGCTAAATAATTTGCTATGGCCAGATCTCAGTGATGGTGGTGGTTGTGGGTGGTGATGGGTTATGGTGGTCGAGGGTGGTGGTGGTCGGTAGGGTGGTGGTGGCAGTAGGGTGGTAATGAAGGGTAAGGAGAGATTGTTGAAAATGAGGGTAGAATTGGCTTTTCATAAAAAAATTAAATTCTACACCGGTGTGGCACTTTATTAACTGGTACATGCTAGACGGCACCTTCAATTTGAGGGTTTCTCTTCTCACTTGAGCATGGCATGGCCTGTTTCGAAATTTCAATAATATACAGGAGTTGTTCACGCGACTGAGGGATCTTGATTTCTTGGGTTTTGGTGCTCAATAGGGATGGCAAAGAAAGCATAAAATTTGCAAAGAACCCCTGTTTTAAAACATTATTAAACTCGTAGAAAACAATTATATACCCACTTCTGGAAATGAGATAAAAAAATAAAGATTGTTGGCAAATAGAATCGACCCAATTCAAAAATCATAATTCAAATAAATCCCAATTTATGAAAAACAGACCTTTGGAAATTAAAAACAAACTTTCAATTTTTCAAATTTGTCGATTTGTTCATGTTACTAGTGCTTTATTCCTTTTGAAGACGTGTTTGGAAAGCCCTATGAATTTCTAATTTTAGTGGCTGTCTTTGATTTCATTTTTGGTGAAAAAGATGGCTGCGTTTTGTTTCTTTCTTTTTGCTAATTTTATTCATTCTTTTATATTTGGAACAATGTAGTTGTTAAATTGTTTTCAATCAAAATGGAAGAATGGTGGTATTGGACATATCTTGGATGGTGTTGTTGATGAGGCTGCTGGAACAACCACATACGATGCAACAGCCATGACATGGGGCGACACTGGATTTGGTGGAGATTGGGACATTCATGGTGATGGATAGGAGATTGAGGAAGAACAAAGCATCCATGGTTGGGGAAGTAGACTGCCATCTAGCTCACCATGCCACGTGGCTATCTCAGGTGCCCAGCTTCTATTGATAGGGGATTTTCTTCGCGAGGATTGTTCTTTTGATATATAATAATAATAACAATAGACAGAAGAAATGTTAATAAGGATTTAATTGGTATATACTGACAGTGTAAGGTTTTTTTACACTATCAACTAATAAGAAATTGATACACCATTACAAATGTTTAACTCTCTATCTAACTGCCTTAAAAGTCATCAACTCCATGATCTTTGATTGGTTGTCAGTATAAAAATCTTTCACTGACAGTGCATAGAAATTAAGCTTTTTAATAATTATCCAAAATATAAAGTGGTCATTAGCATGGAAAATTGACTTTAAACCGCTTTAGTACGTTGTTATCTTTTTTTTTATTCCCAGTATATCATCCGCGTGTAACTGCAGAGACTAATCCCTCGAAGCGGATAGGACCACAAGGACGATAAAACTTCTCTCAAGAGTTTTAACGCTGCTGCATTCTCAGGGAGTACGTTGTTATCTGATATTTAGTTAATGAAGACTAGTCCTTTTAATTATTGAAATTTTAGAACACCTACTTTGTTTGTAGCTTCCATAAATTCACCAATCATTTGCACAATTGATACCAACCCTTTCTTTTTACCGAAAAGTAATGCCGAATCATATGAAGTTGTTATTACATGATGAACAAATCATGTACGTGGACATGCCCCAATTTGCCTTTTTTTTCCCCCTCCCTTTATACATAGTTGGACTACTAAAAAAATTAAACATTATCAATATAAAGACTTTAATTCATAATCTATTATTTATGTGCAGTATAAAAAAAAATTAAATCGCTAAGCTAAATTGTAAATAAAAATGAAAACTTTAAAAAATTCATACAATCCATATACTACTAACTAATTTATATTTGCTAAAACAAAAAAAAAACTAATTTATATTTAACTTTGGAATCTTGAAAGGAGAACATAGATTTAGGAGATTGATGTCATGATGCACGAGTATATCTGTGTCACCTTTCGCATTACTGTCACCATTTCTTAGGTTCTGTTTGTCAAGTATGATAAGCTACTTTATAGCTTATTTGACTAGTCTATAAGCTTGTTTAACTGAAATATATGTGTTTGGTAAATAAGCTTATCTCATTAGCTTATGGATTATAACTTATAGTTTATTACTTTTTTCTCGTTTTTACCCTCATTCATTTAATGAAATTCTCATTTAGCATGTCAATTGTAAATGTGTCTTGTTCATTTTACTTTATAAGCAAGTTCAACCATTAATTTTACCAAACACTTCAAATTTAATCTATTTGTTTTTCAGCTATCAACTATTAAGAGTGTGTTCTGGAAAGCTAGAAAAAAAAGATTATGCTGATAATCAATTGTTGTATAATCGATTATTGTGATAATCGATTATAATCAGAATCTGTTTTTATTTGGGTATGTTTGCTGAAAAGCGATTTTAAAATAATCTATTTCGTTTGGGTGATGAAAAAAAATCAAATCTACATAGTAAATTACAAAAAAGAGTATAAAATTATTTATTTATAATATTTGATGGTAAAAGTGAATAATATTTGAATTTTTTTATAAACAAATTTATTTACTTTTAACATTAATTTTTATTTTATTTTTGATATTTGAATATGTATATAATCAGTTTAAATATTTAATATCAGTTTCTGGTTAAAAAATAATAATAATATCAGCTTGTGAACTAATACCTCATTCTCGTCCTAATAATTGCAATGAAATTTGTTGTGCGCTGTTACTTGTCGAACTTGTATATATCTTTTCGGTTTGCAAATGGGGGGGTATAAGAGGCAAGGGACTTCAGAATGGAAAATAATCTTTCTAAACAATCAAACAGTCCAATTTTTAAGATACATATGAAACATTTTTTTCCAGGAAAAAAAAACTTTTTTTAAAAATAAGTTAGATGTTCAAACATAACAAATTTTTCCAATTTAGTTTTTTACACATAAAAACAACTGAAACTCATATAATCTAGCATTCCCAAACAAGTTCTAATTAGAAGCTATGAGCTAAAAAATTGCTTATCAGTTATAAACTAGCTTATCAACTATTTTTACTAGAGAGAGTCTAGTTTCTTTGCCTTCACCTTTTTTTATTTTATTTTATTATGTTTTGGCTAAGTTTTTTTTCCGCCACGGAAGATAAAAAGCTTAATAATATTTAGCATGGGCAAAATGTTCCAAAACCGGGAGCCCGTGATTATACTTAGGTTTGGGCCACTGGGAGCCCGTGATTATACTTAGGTTTGGGCCACTGTTCAGTTGCCATTCTGGGCTTTGCTACGCAGGTCGAGCTGGCTAGTTAGCCCGCATATTAGATCCTTAAGCCTGCAATTTCAAATGCTGACCCGAAAAAGAAAAACTACGATTTCAAACTCATCTAGATTGTAGCTTTTTAAAATTTTTTTTTATTTGGGTGTGGTTTTATTTATATTTTTCTAAAAAAAAATTTGTTATGTCTCAATGTGAAATTGTACGTGGATGGAAGTTATCTTGCATGAGGTAAACATCAAGGATAGGTTCTGCAGTTCTGGTGGTGTGTTGCAAGATGTCACGGGTAAATGGCTTAACTTTTTTTATTTGAAATTTTATTTAGCTTATTAAGTAGACTTATTTATTTAATATTTATACGTATAATTAAAATATTATAATAATTAAAACTAATAGGATGTTATTTGCTAGGTAAGTGCTTGTTTCCAACTTACCATCAAGTTCCGTTTCAAATAACCTAAGGGTTGGTCTAGTAGTGCGAGACAAGGTCTCGCATCTGATAGGTTGCAGGTTTGAGGCCCTACTAGTCTCCTTAGAGAAAGATAAATATAAATCCCTTTATAAGTGTTCTTAGAGTCCGAAGGTTTTCCCTGCTTTGGAATGAGGCACCATTCCCTCACCCTAACTTTTTTTTTCCCTATAAAAAAAAAAATCGTTCCAAATAGTCCAGACCTCGGACCTTTTAATGACAGACAATTAATATGATATAACGATTTTGCAATTGTTATCATGAATGACATTTATAATCACTACTATCCTTATATTATGGCTCTGTTTGGTAAAAACTAGCGGATAGCGGATAAGCTAGCGGATAGCGGTAGCGGATAAACTAGCGGATAACGAATAACGGATAAGCTAGCTGATAGCGGATAGCTGATTAGATAGCAGATTGGATTTGAAGTGTTTGGTAAAGCTAGCAGTTGGACTAGCTGATAAATGTAAAATGACATAAAAGGATATGTTTGTATTTTTTTTTATGTAAATTATATGTATATATATTATTTATATTATTTATTTTAAAATAATTATCACTTATAATAATTTATTTTATTCTAAATTATTTATCGTTTAAAAAATTCAATCATTAATTTTAAATTTAAATATTAATTTAGTTTTAATTACTTTTAATAAATAAAATGGAATAATAATAATAAAATTATATATTGATTTGATTTTTATATAAGTTTTATTTTTTATAGATAAAATATATTTTCCACTTTTTTTTTATCTTAAATATAAATCTAAATAGCAAAATTAATTCTTATTTATATACTATGTTAAATGATTAGTATTTTATTTTATAATCAAGGATAAGTGAGGAATTTAATTAAGATGGTAGGGATAAAAATGGAAGAAAAAATGAAACGCTATAGGCTATAAGCTCAAACGCTACTTCAAGTAGCGTCTGGGAAAAACGCTATACGCTAGTGAAAAAATGCTATATGCTAATTTTAAAAACGACTACCAAACGAGGCTACTTCCCATCCGCTATACGCTATCCGCTAAACACTAGCGGATTTGGCAAACCAAACAGTGCCTATTTATATACTAACCATGACTCTTATGTACGCATCTCCGCCGTACACTCATATGTGCTGAGTTTCGGATTGACTTAGTCGAAGTACCTTTTACTGCTGTGAGGAATGATTTTTGTACACAAAATAGGAATGCCATAAGGTGTTCTTTTTGTTTTTTGAGTGTATTTTTAGAAAGCGTATATACAAAAAAGATAAAAAAAAATAAGTGAGAGATATAAATAAACATATACGATATCACATATGGCATTCAAAATTTGTGTTCTAATAATATAATTCTTTACTGTTTTACATGTACATGCATTGTTCACCATGAAAGTTGAAGCTCAAGAAGAATCAGATGTCAACAACAACTTTGATTGAGACAAATATGCCGACCCCAAAACCAGTGGTGGACCTTAGAAAGTCTCCCCCAATTTTTTAAATTTTTTATTTTTTTATATAGAAAATCATGAATGACACCCTTAAAATAAATTGCGCATCATATATAACATGTAAATTTACGAACTATCATATATTTTATGAATTAAAGTCATATACTATCAGTGTAAAATATTTTATACTGACATTCACTAATATTTTGACATGTATATTTTAATTTTAATAACTAAGAGAGATAAATAACAATAATGTTGATTTATCAAAATATTATTTAAAGTAAGTGTAAAAATCTTTTACACTGACAGTATATATAAATTAACTCATATTTTATTTTGTGAAACATTATTATTAGACCCTATTGATTTTAAAATATTCAAATAGTTAAACAAAAATCATGCATGACACTTGTAAAATAATCTGTATAATTTATATTATATGCAAAGCCAACAAACTATCATATATAATTTTTGTGGAATATTATTATTAGACTCTATTGTTTTAAAAATATTCAAATAGCTAAACAATATCATCAAAACGAGTATTATTTCCAACTCAACACCATTAGGGCATACTATAACTATATTTCTTCTCCCCGGTGTGCATATCCTTTAAGCTTCCTAATCTCCCTTACGTGCATCGCACTGTTGCAAAATTAGTAAATACTAACTAGAATTTCACAAATTGGATATTTACTTACTTTATGTTTTTTAGTGATTAAATTATGTATCAATAATTATAAATTTTAAATATATTATTTTGACTAGTATCTTGTGGTTCCCCGACCTTTTTTTTCTCATGATCCGCCGCTGCCGAAAACCATGTGTCAAAATAATATGATGATTCAATTTCAGGAAATGGGCACTGATATGGGTTGAGTGTACACTGATATCTTTGGTTATGCTAGGGATCACGAGTAGGTGGGAGAGATAATTTTCCTACATAATCTCCTTCTTCGTCATTTTCACACCATTATACCCAAAATGGTGGTACTGTATGGAAATGGGTCTCCATACTCATAAATTTACCCAACCTATAATTGTCAAAAGCATCGATGACTATTCCAACTCCTCTGGTGACCCGTCTCAGGTTTTAACTGCTGGAGGGTTAGGTATTTAGATTTTAGACATTTAGGTTACCAGTCAATTCATATGAAACCTAACACTTTCAAATTTCAACTGCTTCTTCCTTTGGGTTTTATCCCTTTGCTTTTTTATTTTTTATTTTATTTTTTATCACCCCTTTGATTTTTTAGTTCTGAATTGAACTAGTTAATTTCATCGCAAAAATGCTCTATTCTGCCTGATTTCTGACAATTTGAGTATGCTTCTCTAAAAATGCACTTCTGATATTTGTAAAGTTACAATTTATAGCTTCTGAAACATGGACGTGTTTATAGAGCTAGTCACTGTTTCCAAACATAGCATAAAATTAGGTACAAGCAGAAATATATGCAGTTTTTGTGGTGCGCACTTTTCCAAGCAACGGTGACCCGTTGACCTTAAAGGCTCGAACCTACCATTATGGTGGGTCTAATGCTTTACGAGCATAAATAAAAAAGAAAAAGAAAAAGTATCTTGCCAAACCGTCAATCGCGGAGGAGCGAAAGGCTAATTGATTTGTTTGAACATTTTCTTTACACATTCATATGCTTCTGTCACGGAGACCAATCAATAGCCACTTGGTCCCTGAAAATGGTAGAATCACTACATCCTTCTTGACGAATTTATATCAATAAAAAGAGTGGTGAAGGGTAATCTAATCCTTAGTCATAACTATGAATAATATATTTGCCCAATTTCATCCTTACAGACAGTCACTCACATAGTCCCTTGTAAGTCTGTCCAAGCATAATTTTCCCCTAATGGATACCTCCCAATCCTTATACAGTGTGCAGAATCACAAGAATATCTCTCTGTTTTAGTGGAAGATCAGTGATCACTATATACTAATTTTTAATGAAGAAGCTCTAATCTTGTTCTACATCATTTGCATGCAAATTGCTAGTAAATTAAACACCAAGTAAGAGTACGTATCAAATGATCAGCATTCCATAGAGATGGACTGAAGATTAGCTTTAAGTAGGAAAATAACCTTGATATAAAAAGACAGCTGGTCACAGATTTGAAAGTCTAAATTAATTCCTTTTATTATTCCTTGATAATCTTTGACCAAGACAATTCCAATTTTGTCCAACATGGTGCAAAAGGACATATATCACAAAAGAGGACATGTACCACTCAACTTCAATAGAGTGATGCTGCCTAACAAGGTTGAATAATAGTATCTAATTTTCTGGGTAGGTAGGTCATGCAAGATGGACCACCAATATGAATTTGGAAACTATTATATTGTAATTGCTGTTTGTCTGTTCCCCTCATACTGCGCTGCTTTGAAACTTGAAAGAGAAAAACTAACGAAGAAAAATTTGTACAACTTATTGAAAAAGGGAAATAATAGGAAAAAATATGAAGCAAGAAACAAACAAGCTTACTTCAAATTATACAACTTATTGATAGGTATATAACCGTATAATAAGCAAAAATTACACGTGCTCTCATAGTTCATGTGGTAACTCCAAATCATGACAGAGACCTTACAATTGTAGAAACAAGACTAATAGAATTACCAATAATAAGTTTAAAGTAAAAGCACCCCATAAATTAATTAACCCCTATCCTTAATCTTTGTGTATCATTAATCTAAAGCACAATAAAACATCGAACACACACAACCAGTACTCAAAAGTAAAGTGACTTCTTCACTTTGCTAATGATCCAAGTTCATGGCTCAAAGTCTTCTTGTTCATCTTCAAACTCCTCCTGGTTCTGGTAGGCATTGTTGTTGTTGTTGCCATAATAGTTACCTCTGTTGTTGTGCCAGTTATTATTAGTGTTCACTCCTCTGGATGAGTCACTATAGAGTGTTGGGTTGTATTTCTCATAGTTAAGATCATAAAAATATTTTCCACCCTCCAAAAACCTTGTGTCACTCATCCCTTGCCTCTCACCATTGTACCTGTTATTGGCAACATTATTGTCGTAGGAGTACCTGTCTTTGGCATCATTGTTGTTGTAGTGATACTTCTTGTAGTTGTTCTGGTTTCCCATGGAGTTGTATTCTCCTTCTGTGTACTTTGTGTCACTCAACTCATTTTGTTTACCCCCATAAGCATCCCTGTTGTAGTAGTTGTCACTGTTTCTGTAACCAGTCCCAGTGAGCCTTGTGTTGCTGAGTTCATTTTGGTTGGTGTTATAGGCATCATTGTTGTAGTTGTAGTACTTGTGGGGGTACTTGCTGGTGTGTTGAAACTCAGCCTCATATGGCTTGTAGGTGGTAGTAGTGGTGGTGGAAGGGAGCTGAGTAGATTCATGGCCATATAGGCCATAGCTGTTTTCAGTCTCTGGGGTGAAGACTGGTTGTTGCTCTGGCTTGTTTACTGGCCCTTCTTTGTTGGGAGGTTCTGTCTCTTTGACATTGTTGTCAAAATGGGTGACTTTGCTGAAGAATTGACTGTCTCTGGCAATAATTTGCAGAGGCAGCAAAAGGGTTGTTAAGAAAAGGAAAGAAATGAAGTTTAAGAAGGGAGCCATAGATGGCAGTGGAAGAGGGGAAGATGGTATGGTCTGTGTGTTGTGTGTACTGATGAGCAGCTGTGATTGCCCAAGTGTCTTTATATAGAGGAGGACCTTAAACTTTCCTCTCCTCTCTCCTTTCAATTTTGTCCACTTATTAGGTGATGGGAGAGGTTTATGATGATTGTGGTCCCTCTACAAGAGAAACTTTAGTTGATCAAGATGGGCCCTTCTCTTCCTCCATGTTTTGTTAATCACATTATATAATCTCATTGGGATTTAGGACTCTGCTTGTATCTTTTGAGTGAACCTCCGACCGGGAGCTAAAGACTAATCCTTTGAAGTACTGAGATTCATTTAAGGGATTGATCTCTCCCAACAGATGTTCTTCCGCACACATGAGTCTGGAAATCGAACCCTTGACCACATGCTCAAGAGACCCGGTTATCTATATGCTTATATCTTTATGAAAAGCAACATTATCATTATAAATTATAAATTGTTAATCTTGTCCAAAAGTCTAGTTATTTGACTGACAGCTTTCTCTTAGTCTTAGCCGTATCCAAGGAGAGCCAAACAATTAATTGGCATCTGTCATATTTCCTTTATTATAAGCAACTTCATAATTGATTAGTAGTTGCACCATATATTATGACGCAACCATCGGTTGCATTCATAGGTGGTAGTTTCAGACTGTTGGATTCCAGCAAAACAGTTTTCCTCCCTATCAATTTTACATTCATATTTAGCGGCCCATAATCTATCACACTAGTTAAATTAATGGTGCAATCAAATGTCAACAAGGATGGCGAAAATGATTGGATCCAACTGCATCCGCTTAAGATCTATGGTTTGGTTCATGGTCTTTTACTGATAGACTATCTATAAATATATCTTTGTTGAGGTTGTGACATGCACTGAGCCACTGATCTTAGAATAGAACAACCTCCCTTCTCCTTAAAATTCTATTTAATTTAACAAAAAGACAATGTTTCAATCAAATAAAAGGTTGTGCATGGTAGACTTAAGGTTAAATTACGCTTTTAGTCTCTAAATTGTTTTTTAATGTTCAATTTGGTCTCCATGTTTTTAAAATGTTCAATTTGGTCCCCAATTCCGGTGGACCAGACGGGGTCAATGTCCATGTCCGTTAGGACTCTGCTTGTATCTTTTGGGTGAACCTCTGGTCGGGAGTAAGAAACTAATCCCTCAAGGTACTGAGATCCATTTAAGGGGTTGACCTCTCTCAATAGATGCTCTTCCGCACATATGAGTCGGGAATCGAACCCTTGACCACATGCTCAAGAGACCCGGTTATCTACATGCTTGTATCTTTATGAAAAGCAACAACATTATCATTATAAATTGTTATAATCTTGTTCAAAAGTACAGTTATTTGACTTAACAGCTTTCTCTTAGTCTTAGCCGTATCCAAGGAGAGCCAAACAATTAATTAGCATCTTTCATATGCCTATCAAAAAAAAAAAAAAAGCATCTTTCATATTTCCTTTATTATTGTAAGCAACTTCATAATTGATTAGTAGTTGCACCATATATTGTGACGCAACCATCGGTTGAATTCATAGGTGGTAGTTTCAGACTGTTGGATTCCCGCAAAAAAGTTTTTCCCCCCTATCAATTTTACATCCATTTCTAGCGGCCCACAATCTATCACACTAGTTATATAAATGGTGCAATCAAATGTCAATAAGGATGGCTAAAATAGTAAAATGACAGGATCCAACTGCATCCACTCAATAAAGATATATGGTTTGATTCATGGTCTTTTACTGATAGATTATCTATAAAAGGTTGTGTATGGTAGACTTAACCTATTGATTAAGGTTAAAAAGATACAAAAATTAGCTTTCACATTTTAGCCTTTCAGTAACACAGTCACCATAGCTCTATCAATCATTATAAATTCATAACCCCACCAAAGAAAATCCGGAGGTTGCTTACAGTTTACTCTCAAAAAACAAAACCCAGTTGTAAAATTAATCAAAGACTTAATATGGTCTTAAATGGTAGGTGGTACTTGATAGTGTTCTGAAAAAGTTGAAACTTGGAAAAAGAAATAAGGACACAAGGGTAGTGTGGAAGCGAGACAGAGAGGGAAAGCCTGGCCGAGTAATTATGCGTGGATTGAGGAGTTGGTGGGACACGAAAATAAGCATTATGTGCACACAGCATGTGCCATCTATGCCTTGTCTAGATTATGGGATGCAACTAACTATTTTCATACATTGAGGATAAGAGTGATGATCCTCAAGAGCGGGCTTACTCAATCATCCTTTGAGAAAGTGCATCCCCCAAAGATGAAGAGCACATGTTTCAAAATTGTGTCTCATTCTGTGTCTCATCCACTTAGATTATGCCAATTGAAAAATTAAATTAAATTATTTATTATAAATGTATCATCTAAGTGGATGAGACAAGGAATGAGACACCATTTTGGAACTGATGATCTCTATCCGCCCCCTAGGCCTCTGTCAATTCCTTAGCATCGGTACAGTCAGGGTCCGTAACCGAACTACCATTTCTTGACTTTGCCTTTTATCAACCTTGCTGCTTGCTCCTTAAACTTCAATTCTCAATTAATGTAAAGTTAAAAATTTGATTAACATAGCGTTTTGAAAGGGGTGGCCTCTTTATCCCCCGAAAGTTGTGAGTAATTTCTCTCTTGGTTTTTCCTCTCTCCAAAAGCGGGGTACTTCAAGCACTGAAATCTAAGTTGATAAGTGTAACATTGCCAGAGTTTCAAAGACTATAAATCAAACTTTTCCATTAATGATTCCGCTTAATGTCAGGATTGAGGACACTTTTAAGCAATCAAATGGGCATGAAATCGAAGTTAAACTCTGACAAAACAAAATGGGTTTGATCCTCATTCCTCAACATAAATCAACACAGTGGTGCATGTTTCGTTTATAATTGAAAAGCCACAAACATATGTTTGAGCAAAATAAGTATCTATAGAATTTTTTTGAGACAAACATACTTTTGACCCAAGAGTATATTTGCAACGACAAACCAAATATAGTCATAGTTCTTGGTGCAAATCCAAGTGCGTAATTTTTATATAGTATTAGACACTACATCGTGACTTTACCATGTGTAAATAACTGTGGTGGAGTAGAACCTAGTTGCTTTGTTCTTTGATTGAATTGTGGATGGTTAGGTTGATAGAGTTACTAACCAGCTCTGGAAACACATCTTTAGGGTGCAACTGTTTGCCATGCATGCCAACTACTTTAGGCCACCCATGTGAAATAATTAGGGATGGTGATGCTACTAATTTTTCTTGATGTAAGCCATAAAAGGAGCAGGTAAGTTGGGGATCAACATCTAACCGAATTGGTTGCATTAGCCAGAGAAAGCAGAAACAAAAATCTGATTAGGTTGTGGAGAATCCTTTTCAAAACGGCAAAAAAATTGAGAATTGTGGAGAATATGCACAATTCTTTAAGCAGTGAAGTGATTGAAATATTTTCCTTTAGGTTTAATTTGTCCCACCACTTCTTTTATTGGTTGCATTTAATAACAACTAATTTCTTTTAGGATACGATGGAGACACTTGATTTGCTTTGCACTAAGCCACTAAGACAACCAAGCTAAAGATCTCAATGATGTTTTACAAAAAGATAATTCTTCAAATAAATTCCAAGATGCGATTGTATTGTATATATACCAAGAATTAACCTCTGAAACTTGATGGGTAATTTCTTATATAGATATTGAGATAAGATGTTTCATGAATAAACATAAAAATCCATGCATTACAACTTTCCATGTCCACCATAATTTTCTTTTGTCCATGTATTGCATTTCTTGTAAGTAGTTTCATAAACTTTGTACAGGAAATTAGGACAGGCATCATAAGCCTGCAGGGTCACGCAGAGAAAGAAAGGGATAAATTAATAAGTAATAGCAATATGAAAAGGAGAAATTTAAGGCACCAAAGAAGCTTCCATGACACATTTTAGTGTAGTCTATCCGTGCCTGCCTCTATCCAAGACCTAATTTTCATTTGGTCACTACCCCACAAGAGAGGCAGAAGACGGTGCACATATAATCATGGATTTTGATTTTATAAAGCAAAAGTGTAAAGTTCTTCTGTTACTTGACTAGTCTAAAGCCCACCACCAAACGAAAAGGAAAATAAAAAATAAAAAATAGAGAAAAGGGCAGAATGGTTGGGTAAAGAAAACTAGTTCGATTGAGTAAAGTTTAGTGTGCAATATCTGTTTCCATGATACAAATATATTTGAAGACTGAACTCAACCATTTCAATAAGATTTCATTCTTGAACAAAAACCCATTTTTTGGTTTATTTCATCTATTCCATGACCGGAACATGGGGATACACGTTACACCACGATTTTGAATCAGAAGAATAACTGAGTTAGATCTGGTATATCATAAAGGATTTGCCTTTTCTATTGATTCATTCGGATTAGATCAAAAACAATTCTTGAATGAGATATTCAACTCTAGGGATGAATAAAAAATTCTTATACATTATTCGTGTAAAGTGTTTTATCAACCAATAACAAAATAATGATACAAATTTTTTTTAAGGGTTTTAAAAGCTATCACATTAAGTGACACGGCCACAATATTTGGGTTTTGACAGCTGCTGCAGTCAGGTGGATCATATTTACTTTAATTGGCCACAACACAACTGCGATCAGAACACAGCCATAACTACCCTAGTGAAAAGTTGGCAAAATCCAACATTACAATTCTGTTCATTTTGATTGTAGTATTATTGCGATATGTTTGGACATGATATATATGCAGAAATTGTGGCATTCATATCCTTATCTCTTCTTATACCCCGGTTGTTTTCTTAGAATTGTCATGCTTGTTGGATGGACTGAAATCGGTTGCGTAATTGGCGGAACTATATGAGGATGAAAGGCAAAGTAGAAGGAAGAAGAGGCCTATCAGTCCAAGAGGAACGCGTTCCATTTCCAAGACTTCTGCACAAGACAAGATTTTTGGTCTTTAGGATTAATTTTTCCACCTTATTGGCTTTTATTCATATTTCATAGCATGAGATCGCGACAAAAAGGTTTTACATGTCATCTACTTGAAGACGTCCAACTCATATTGTCGTCCCATATAGATGGTTGGCCTTGGCCGATTTGTTCATTATTAATATGTAAATTCGAAGTTCATTGCACAACACATTCTGCCCTTTGGTCTGCATAACTTTGACAAAGCTCCCTCTGGTTGTGGTAGTCTTGTTTTACTTTTACATGATGTAACTGGGCTGGATAAGTGGCGCAAGAGGCCTAACCCGGATGGCCCAAAACGAGGGAATCTCAGTTGACTCACCGAAACTAAAACCTTAACATCCATTAGTAAGATGAAGATGGAGTCTCAATTACAAATACCCTCCATTAGTAACTTGAGCATGGATCAAGGAAGTAGGAGTGTAGGACCAATGGACCATCCAAAGAATCATTTGGAACAAGCTTTGCTACAATACACAAATCCGAGTGCAGCCTACATCACCTCCCTTCCAATATCAACGGTGTTCTTATCGAATTTGGTCGAGGTCCAATAAGCATTAGAGCCCAAACAGCCCAAGACATTATGGTCCAGAGTCCGAAGATTGGGGAGACCTCTATCTTAGGAATCTAAGCTCTTAGCCAGACATCTCGACCACCAACCTCTAGTCCAAGATCTCAGGCTCGAGCTCAGCCAATTACTTAGCCGAAGTATAAAGACCTTTATCGATCCAGTCTGAGAAAGCTTCAAACAGATGAACAGGAGAGAACCTTCTAGAAGCACACATGGGGAGCAGAAAAGACATCATGCACGCATCCTGTTCACTGAACAAGCCCACAAGGAGCAACAAAATCATCCCTTCATGCCATTTTACTCATGAGCAAGGATTTGGTGCCTTTGGAGTTTGGTGCCTTTGGTGACTTTAGGCAAAAATGAGATGAGAGAGATAGGAAAAAAATGGAGGGAAGAGATGATAGAGAAAATAAAAGATGAGAGAGATAGAGAGAAAGACACCAAAAACACCAAATCCAAAGGCATCAAATCCATTTTACTCATGAAAGCTTATAACACGAGCTTGGAAAGGGACTACGACAAGCTATTTCACACATACCATAGCCTAGGGTATTCCCTCCCCCTTGTACTCTAGTTAATATTCAAGTGTTACTCTTGCATAGTGCATACATTGAATAAAACACCCACACCACCATGCCGGAACAATCAGCAACCATAATAATAATTTTTTAACTATTTGTTCATAGATCTTACTAATAAAGACGGTATCAATTTAGTGGAATATTGCTTATTATGTTAGCTTATTATGCCCGCAAGCTTTTTCCCTGCCTGCTTCACTTTTCATTTCACCGATCCGACATTATAGTCAGCCATTATATTTTGTTCCTAGGATTTAACGTAGCAACAATTGCTCATCGCATGCAGATTCAGTACTGTGTCGGTCATTCGCAGTAATCATAGGAAAAAAAAATTGATGTTTGTGGATAACATAACATAAAACTATATATATATAGAAGGTTGCAGTCTAGAAACTAGAGTCTAGATAGTGAAATGGATTCCAAATCATAAGGGAAAGCAACAAAATATTGGGTATTAGAAAGGGGATAAGGGGGTTAACATTTGAGCCAAGGCGTTTCCTGGCGAGTCTCTTCCGAACATAAGCCCTCCTTTGTTCCGGACTCCATTGTGCTTCCTCCACTCCTTTAGCAAGAATTAATGGTGGGGGTTGCTGGAATGGGCACTTGGACCTCCAGGAGGTTTGAGGAAGCCCCATTGTGAAGACCCTTTTGAGGAAGAATGAGAAGCCCCATGTTTTGAGAAGAGAGGGATTAGAGCATAGGATTGGTGGGTAATCCCATTTGAGGTAGCAGGGGATTTGGGTGGCAATGAAGAATTGAGAGTGGAGGGTTGGTGTGGTTGTGGGGCTGGTTAGGATGTGGGATAAGGCTTGGAGTCTCTGCTTCCATGTTGTATCTTCCATGGGATGGGAGAGAAGCCAAGGATGAGCCCAAGATTTGGAGATCAGATAAAGATACTACGATTTCAAGATCAGATAAAGACAGATATAGCCAGTACAGTAATTGGCTGTTACATCAAAATTAACTCATTGTTATTTGTTACACAAGCATTCATTTGGGTTCTGCTCAAATTTGGTGATTTTTTTTTTTTTTTTAACAATTCATTCAATCAATTCATTCTTAAATAGAGAAATGATTTGATGACAACATAAATCGACAACAATCACTAGACATCGTAGTTTTTTAATATTGATAAGTAATCGAGTCCGATATTTTTCGTATATATCTATGGTCTTTGACACCAAGATCGTCTTAAAATATCAGTGTTTCTTAAATAAATCTAACTTAAGGTAAAACTTAGGTATAATTTCATAGATATATTAGGTGTTATTTTTCAATAGGATTATGACATGTGTAACAGCTCATTAATAAAAATATTACATGTGTATAAATTATTATACATATCTTAATCATATCGAAAATCAGCACTTAATATATCTATAAAAATGAACACTAGTTTTCAATTAAATCAATGGTTTAAATAAGCTTTTAGTCCCTGGGAAGTTCATCAATTTTGGTTTTAGTCCTTGTAAAAAAAAATCTTAGGATTTAGTCCCTATATTTTCGAAAATTTTGTAAATAGTCCCTATTGTTACCCCTGAGTACTAGAAATCATACTAGATGAATAATTTTGTCAATTTTAACCCCATGGCCCTAATGTATGATTTAATTTCTACTTTCTACCCAAATTTTGGAACAAGTAGGACAAGAACGAGAAATTATCTCGGTACCCCCTGAGTACTAGATATCATACAAAATGAAGGAATTTAGCAATTTTAACCTTATGTCCCTAATATATGATTTTGTTTCTATTTTATGGCCAAATTTTACAGCAAGTTGGACAGTAAAATAAAATTACCTCGATACCCATGAGTACTAGATAATAGAAAAAGATGACGGTAGGGACTATTTGCAAAATTTGTGTCATTATAGGGATGAAAACCTAAGAAAAAATTTCACAGAGACTAAAACAAAAATTGATGAACTTTGTAGGGACCAAAAACTTATTTAAACCTAAATCAATTCATTCAAACTTATTTTTGTCCGTGGGATCCATTTAAAATTACTGTTGTGTCTTTCTCTATTATTATATGAGAGAACAAAAGTAGAGATCCACTTTTAATGTTGTATAATTATTTTCAAATTATAATTTAAACAACTGCTAATAGAATGATCACAGAAAACTTAGATATTCTATTATAAAGTGTGATTATTTCGTTAACATACTTGAAAATACAAAAATATCAACAAAATAACAAATTTCGAAAAAAGCTGGTATCATTTTAAATATATTATTTTCACATATTAGAAAATTAGGAATGCGTCCGAATTTGAAGAGGAAAAAAAATTCAAATTCTAAATGGCTATGGCCACTAACTTGCTTGCAATGACGGCTTATCAACCTCTCTTCCGGATATATCTGATTGGGTGTGCCACTGTGCCGTGTGCGTCTATACGAATAGAAAACTCTATACTTTCTCCTTTTTCTCCAAAAGTTTTTTTTTTTTTTCCTCCTATCATACCTTTTTCTTTCCATCTATTTAGTTTTATAAAACACAAACGCGAATGCTACGGGCTAGTAGCATGTAACTCAACATCTTTCGGAGATATATGTACAGGCGGAAAAAATGTTGGGGAAGCTGCAACCACTAAAAATCTGCTATGAAAATTCACAAGAGAAGTATTCTCGGCTACTTGCTGCCCTACCATACAAGATCGAAGCTACATCTGTCCACCATCGCTGAGAATTAAGAAACGTATCACATGTTCTTCAAGCACAAGTGTTGGAAAAAAGTTGTCACTACTAAAGTCACATTTTCCTGTGGGAAAAAAACATCTCGCCTGCCCAGCAATTATGATGAGAGCAACATCCAGGCACTCATTACTGGAAAGGTGATTAGAGCAGAAGCCTGAAAACATGTACTTTTGATCAAAGATTGATATCACGTTATAAAGATCTTCAAAATCTTATTTATTCATCTAAGACTTTAAGAATGGATAAACAAACTGAAAGCTTACCAGGAAGAAAACTAATTCATCATTTGCAAGAGATGCTGTCAATTCATTTTTCTTCATCAAATCTCTGATGAAACCTTGAAGCTACAAATACATTTACGTGTTAAAAAAATTTTTGCTTCACATATATTTGGTTTCTTAAAGAGGGAATGCCTTACAATGTTAAACAATAAAAGGCCTTTTGTATCCCCAAAACATCATATAATAACACCATATATCAAAAGAATATCGCAAAAACAACAAAATGCAAAAAAAAAAAAAAAAAACCCTCGAAATTCATAATGTACAGAGCTGAAATAGTAAAGTGAGAAACCATGTCAAATACAAGTGTTGTAAATATTGTAAATCTTGTATTAGGCCCTTTAGTCTGGCCCATTAGGTTTAGCGTTGCCTATATAATCTTATTAGTGTTTGTACTCATTAACACAATCAATAATACTCAATATATTTTTCTACATGGTATCAGAGCTCCCGATCTTGGGGGTCTTGCTTCCGCGGAAAAACCCTAGCCGCCTTCATTGCGGCCCCTCTTAGCTGCCTTCATTGCAGCGTTTGGCACTGTCATTCTGCCCTTATCAATCGCAGGTGTTATCACCCATTACTGCTTATTAATACTGTTCATCGATACTGTTCACCGTGCACTGTTCACACGTGAGTACTGGTCATCACGCACTACCCATGCGAGTACTGTTCCTCGTGCACTGTTCACGTAAGTACTGTTCATCGCGCACTGTTTAGGCGATACTGTTCATCGCCGCTGCGGAACGCGCGCGAACACTGTTCAGAGTTACTGTTCACGTGTACTGTTCATTAGGTTGTTTTTTCTCCTCTTCTATGGCAGAAACTAAAGCGCAAATCTGTCAGAATGACTTGCATCGTTTGCGGACCCTTCTTGACTCTCTCAGTAAGCCTTCTGGTTCTTGTTCTTTGGTAATGACTGGTAAGAGTTTTTGCTCCTGCTCCTTTACTGCCTCTGGTACTATCCCTAAGAACGCTTGGATTCTTGACTCTGGTGCCACTGATCATATGACATTCCATTCCAAATTGTTTTCCTCTTATACCTCACCTTCCAGTATTCATTATATTACTGTTGCTGATGGTTCTCGTACTCGTGTTGTCGGTTCTGGGAATATTGACCTTCAACCCTCATTTAAATTGAAAAATGTGCTTTATGTTCCCGAACTTTCCAACAACCTAATTTCTATTCGTAAGCTTACTCAGGACCAGAACTGTGCAGTAACATTTTTCCCTTCTCATTGTGTTTTTCAGGATCTTGCCACGGGGAGGACGATTGGAGTTGCTAAGGAACAGGGAGGGTTGTACTATCTGTCTGATGAAAGATATGGTCAGAAGGTGCAGTCTTCCTGCTTACAGTCTGAGTCTCACTCTCCTGCATCACAGGTCTGGCTTCAGCACAAGCGTCTTGGACATCCTCCTTTTTCTCTAATTAAGTCTATGTTTCCGTCTTTGTTTTTACAACAGTCTGTTGAGTCTTTCAAGTGTGACATTTGTCAGTTTGCTAAACATCATCGTGCTACTTTTCCTTCTAATTATAAGAAAAGTGCTGAACCATTTGATCTTATACATTCTGATGTTTGGGGACCAGCCCCTATTTCTAATATTTCTGGTGCGAGATAGTTTGTTTCCTTTATTGATGATTGTACTCGAGTAACTTGGCTTTTCTTGAAGAAAGATAAATCAGAAGTACCCCAGCTTTTTATTCAATTTTATCATATGGTACAGACACAATTTGGGAAAGGCATTAAAAGATTACGCTCGGACAATGGAAAAGAATATGTCAATCATAGCCTTTCTGATTTTAATAGTAAACAGGGCATCATCCATGAATTTACATGTGTTGACACCCCACAACAAAATGGGGTTGCAGAAAGGAAAAATCGCCACTTACTTGAAGTTGCTCGAGCCCTTCTATTCCAAATGTCAGTCCCAAACTCATACTGGGGAGAAGCAGTTCTGACTGCTGCATATCTGATTAATAGGATACCATCTCGTGTTCTAGGTAATGTTAGTCCCGTTCAGTTTATGATCTCACACTTTCCTTCTGTCCCTATCATGCAGAGTCTTGAGTCTCGGGTATTTAGATGTGTTGCCTTTGTTCATGTTCATAAGGAACATCGAACTAAGTTGGATTCTCGTGCAGTCAGGTGTGTCTTTCTGGGTTATGCACCTAACAAAAGGGGGTACAAATGCTATCATCCTTCCAGTCGTAAGTACTTTGTTTTTATGGATGTTACCTTCCATGAACATGTGTCATTCTTCACTCGCCCTCAGCTTCAGGGGGAGAGCAATAATTTGGCATCTGAGTCCGAGTTTCTCCTCCTTGGTCCTCGTCTGCCCGAGTCACCTGTTCCTCAGTCACCTGCTCCTGAGTCACCTGTTTATGAGCCTCCTGTTTCTCCCCATCCAGTTTTTCCTTTGTCTTCTGTTTTACAGGAATCTGCACCTTCAGCTCCAGCGAAGAACACAGCTAATGAGCCAATATTGGTGTATCAGAGGAGAGTAAAACCCAACCTGGTCCAGAAACAACCTCAATTGTCCGAACCGGAGGTAAGTGCTGAAAATAATTCACCCACTTTTGATTCTCAATGTTTTGATACTCTTGATCCTGATCTTGATCCTGATGACTTACCAATTGCTTTGAGAAAAGGGAAAAGGTCTTGTGCCAAATACCCTATTTCTCAATTTGTGTCATCTAAACATCTTTCCCTGCAGCATCAGAGTTTTATTGCAGCGGTTGACTCTGTGAGAATCCCAGCATCTGTTCAAGAGGCACTAAAGGATGCAAATTGGGCCCAAGCTATGGATGAGGAGATGAAAGCACTTGAAAGGAATGGAACTTGGGAAATTGTTGAGAGGCCAGGGGGCAAGAAACCAGTTGGTTGCAGGTGGATTTATACAGTCAAGCATAAATCAGATGGCACTCTTGATCGATACAAAGCAAGACTAGTAGCAAAGGGGTATACTCAGACCTATGGCATTGATTATGAGGAGACATTTGCTCCAGTGGCAAAGATGAATACTGTTCGTATTTTACTCTCTCTTGCTGCTCACTCAGGGTGGGACCTTCACCAGTTTGATGTTAAAAATGCGTTTTTGCATGGAGACTTAGAAGAGGAGGTGTATATGGAGATTCCTCCAGGATTTGGACCCACTAGTGGAACAAACAGAGTGTGTAGATTAAGGAAGGCTTTATATGGGCTTAAACAGTCTCCCCGGGCGTGGTCCGGAAGATTCACAAAAGCAATGGTTTGCCTGGGTTACAAGCAGAGTCAAGGAGATCATACACTTTTCTTCAAACATTCACAGGGAGGAAAACTAACTGTACTTCTTGTTTATGTTGATGATATCATTATTACAGGAGATGATTTGGTTGAAAGACAACTACTCAAGGAGAAATTATCTGCAGAGTTTGAGATGAAGGACCTTGGGAAACTTAAGTATTTCTTGGGAATTGAGGTGGCCTACTCAAAACAAGGCATTTTCATTTCTCAAAGAAAGTATGTCCTTGATCTTTTGAAGGAGACAGACAAACTTGGATGTAAACCTGCAGGTGTTCCCATAGAGCAAAATCACAAATTGAGCATCGAAGAGGAGAGTGCTAAAGTTGACAAGGTCCAATATCAGAGATTAGTGGGGAAGTTGATTTACTTGGCACACACTAGACCAGATTTAGCATATGCGGTTAGTGTTGTGAGCCAATTCATGCATGATCCGAGGGTGAGACACTTGCAGGCTGTAGAGCGTGTTCTGCAGTACCTCAAAGCCACTTCAGGGAGAGGGCTCTTGTTCAAAAGAGGTGGAAGCCTAACTATGGAAGCCTATACAGATGCTGATTATGCAGGTTCAGTGAGTGATAGAAGGTCCACTTCAGGCTATTGTGCATTTTTGTGTGGAAACCTTGTCGCTTGGAGAAGTAAGAAACAAAGTGTAGTGGCTCGATCAAGTGCTGAGGCAGAATTTAGAGCTATGGCACAGGGAATCTGTGAGCTATTGTGGATGAAGATTGTGCTTGATGACTTGAAGATAAAGTGTGAAGGCCCTATGAGGTTGCTTTGTGACAACAAATCGGCTATTAGTATTGCTCATAATCCTGTTCAGCATGACAGGACAAAACACATTGAGATAGACCGACACTTTATCAAGGAGAAGCTAGATAGTGGACTGATAACTACGACTTACATTCCTTCTGGGTATCAACTGGCAGATGTGTTAACAAAGGGCTTACCAACAGAACGATTCAGTCAACTTACTTGCAAGCTGGGAATGATAGATATCCATTCACCAGCTTGAGGGGGAGTGTTGTAAATATTGTAAATCTTGTATGAGGCCCTTTAGTCTGGCCCATTAGGTTTAGCGTTGCCTATATAATCTTATTAGTGTTTGTACTCATTAACACAATCAATAATACTCAATATATTTTTCTACAACAAGCATATGAAACTTCAAATAAAATCAATTTATCATCAAATTTCAACAGAGAAATTGCTTCAGATTATCATAAATGAATAAAGGATCATTCTATTTCACAAATTTCTACGAAATATTAACTAAACCCATATTTTCATGCAGACCTGATGGTGATACTTTTTGGTCATTGAAGAGCACTGCTTCAACTGATCCATAGCCCACGAGATGAATGAACTGACTGAAGTCCCTTCACCAAATACGTATGAATCCACTGCCCAAAGATCATCAAGAATGCTATTGATAAACTACGGAACAAATAAACATATGGAACGAGAGATGAGAAATCATGATCCATCACTGCATATATTGATTTGCTCACTGCAGGGAAGCCCCGGCAATATCTCCCTCACATATCTTTTAATAAGAAACATCAAAATGGATAGGTTTGCTTAATGTCATTGCAGACTGGATTAGTATAACTTATCTTTACATTAACAAATTAGCCTGAAATGCTCAAAATAGTTATCTGAAACACTCAAAATTACCTTCAAGAATGTGCATCTCGTAAAGCTTGCTAGCCTCCGAGTCTTTAGAGTCCTCATCTTTGCATATATATAAAAACACATACACACACAAATTAAATGAGAAGCTCAAATAGCACATGAACTGAATATCGTAAACTTGTTAAGGCTTCCAAAAATTTGTAAACCAAAAAATGAACTTTATATACTTTGGTAACGTGAAGAGCCTGCTCAAGATGCTGCACTTGAATCCACCGTTCAGTCACGATGTCACCCATCTGAATGGAAAAGATGAATAACATCAACTAATACAAGGATCTATAATCTATCTCAATTAAGCCTCTAATTAATGTGTAGGGAAAAAATGATAAATTGCATATATAGTAAGCAAAATCATTTATATCAGCTGAAACCTTTGTGAGTTACATCAGAATGGATTATATATATTCCTAAATCCTAAAGCGTCTTTCTTGCCACATAGATACTTAAGTCTTTCATTTGATGCGCCATGTTCACCAGTGCTACACTAAAGAGCTTGCTGGTTGGCAGTTTACTAGGCCAAGTTAGAAAAGTCCTTGTACTCTACACCATCGGTAATTTATGCACAAACCACTAGTTTCCCTTTATCTTATACTCTTTGCTTGATGATCCCTACCCAAAGAATAGGGAATTAACAAATATCAATATGAGACATAATCCCCTGTGAGAAATGATACAATGCATTAATAGATAAACCAAAATTGGCCTCGGACCTTCAACAAGAATATCTTAGAATGAATCATGTATTTCAGAAAAATTAGATGAAACATTGGGACACCACAAAAGCTAGCCATTGTGATTGGAGAGCCCAAGGCCATACAAATCCCACATCAGAATCCCATAATTTTGATGTGGAACTCAAGTCTCATAACTTGCAATTGGATCCTAACATCTCACCATGCTCCGCAGCCTCGGCGCCCACGCGGGCTGACCGTGCACTAGCCAATTGACTAGTCCTGACTCTTGAATGAACACTGTAATGTTAGTAACACCAACTGCCGCCGCTCGTTTAAAGCCAAGAAACATCGTGGAAAACTCTTATACTAATTGATACAAATCTTGAGAGAACCACACCACAAAAGCTACGTTGTGATTGGTTGGAGAGCTGAGAGCCCAAGGCCATATAAACCCCACACGGAAATTCCATACTCAATGTGGGACTCAAGTCCCATACTTTGCAATTGGATTCTAACACTAGACTTCCTCGGTAGAATACTTCCATCCGCTCTCTGAATACTAAAAGCTCATTCCAGGGGTCCTCACAACAGTTCTTGTTGCATGTGCTAACTTCCATGGCTATATGCATGTCTTTGAATGTAGGACTCAGTAAATATGAAGAATAGAATATAATTAACATTTCATTGGTTAGGGCAGAAACTGTTCGGAAATCAGCATAAACAAGAATTCTCCTCAGTAGGGACCACAGTAACCACTATAACCAGAAATAACAAAAATAAATGATAGCATTGGCAAATCATAAACCTTTTCAACTCTTGAAGTAACCTCTTCCAGTGTCTTTTCAGTATCCTGTGCCTTAGATTTTAAAACATGGAGATCAAAGTTGTTCCTTCTTAAGGTAGACCAAAGAAGTCGCACCTATGCATTTCCAAGCCTATTTCTCAAATCAGTCCAACTTTCAATTAAATCCATAAAATAAAATGCTGTAAAATATTCAGTGTTATTATTATAAGAACAACCAGGAGAAGTAACACTGTAACAAGAGGGTGGGGGGAAACAGACCTCTTCCTCCTGAGCTTTAACCCGTTCCTCAACATGCAACGAATCAGCCTGCAAGATAGATCAAATGATCCGTACATGGCTCTCAAATATAAATATTGTACAGAAGGCATGTATCTGATGCATAATCAAATATTTCCAATTATGTGAACAAATAATAAACTATCAAAACAAAGAACTAACAGCACTCAAGGAAGTCAAATGAAGTGTTGAAGTTTCTATGAGGGGAAAGAGGTAAGTACGAGACAAATTCGAACTATTGAAAGACAAACCTTCATTGTAGAGAGAGTAGATTGCAGATGATGAATTTTTTCCGACATTTCATTGATTCGCTTCTCACACTCTTCCAGATGCAGCTCTCTCTCCTTTAATTTGTGATTGTTTTCTTCAAGAACCGATTCTGCAATCAAATTATCCCACAAGATGGCAGAATTAGATTTCGATATATCTTAGTAATGATGAATTATAAACTTGAATCAATTTGGATAAAAATATGAAGATGAGTGTTGTTACCTAGATGAGCGATTTTGAGGTTGATTTGCTGCAATTCGGAGGTGAAGTCATTGATTGGTTGAGATGAAAGTGAAAGCGAAGTGAAAGCGAAGAAGATGATGGTAATGGAAGGAAGAAGAAACAGCGCCATCCCGTTGCTTCTCTACTCTCTACTCGAAGTCGAAGAGGCGAAGACCCCCCTCGCTCCTTCTGCAACAGGCTCTACTGTTGTAACTAACTGTGTAAGCGCCCCCCGCAATGTGAAAAAAATTATTCACAAACAAAATAATTTTACACCTTGTTTGGTTAAGAAGAGAAGTAGGAAAGAAAGGATGAGTAGAATATGAATAAATTTTTTGGTTGTTTGGATTGTTAGAAATAAGAGAGAAATAGAAGAGAAAGAAAAGTTAAGTTTTTTCTTCAATCATTTGATTAGATAGAAAAGTGGAAAGAAAGAAAATAAATTTTTACTGAGAAAACAAATTTGCCCTTGATACTATTTGTGTGTATATATGTATGTATTTGTTTATTTATTCACTTATACACATATTATAATATTATTATATTATAATATATTATATAAAAAATTTAAAATTAAAAAAATGACACAAGCAGTGACACGCACCACTTCCATGCGTGGAAAATAAGGAAATGAGTGGACTATAGAAACGTGTCAGAGGAGAACATCGTCACAACAACGTGAGAGGAGCAAATTAGAAGGGTATTTTCGTAATTTGAAAGGAAAAACTCTACTATTTCAGAAATCTCTCTATGGAAGGAGAGATTTTGTTTTTGGTGGGTCCCATGTAATTTTTTTTTCTCTCTTCCCTTGTTTCTCTTCTATGTCAAATGAGTTAGGAATGGCAACGGGCACGGACGGGTACGGATAGCATCCTACCCGCCCCCGCCCGCCGCGGGAAATTCTGAACCCGTCCCTGCCCGCCACCCACGCGGGTATCTGGCGGGCGGGTATTTGGCGGGTTTCGTGGGTATCTGCAGGTTTTGCGGGTATCCATGGATACTATCAGCAAATGTTTTTTTTTTTTTAAATGCATTAATTCATTAAAAAATTATAGAAAAATTGCAATAATTGTAAAATATAAAATAAAATAAACATTCTCAAGATATGATAGTATTTAACAAACCATAAAAATAAAATCACACTCAAATAATAAACGAGTATCATAATTCATCAACCCATAGTACAACAAGTTGCAAAAAAACACAAATGACTGAGAGTCCCTTCAAAACTATGGTTTGCATCAATTTTACCAGTCACAAATGACTGAGAGTCCCTTTTCTTAGCAGTCTTTTTGCTTGAAGACTTCTTTCCATAATCTTTCATCTTCGGTGTGTTATTGGACAAATTCTTTAGAGAGAACTTAAAGGAACGCCCAGATTCAGTCTTTAATTTTAAAGGCCCATTGTCCTCATCGTCTGAATATGGTGATATAGAAAATATTTCTTCTTGAGTTGGTAAACCAGCTGCAGCCCTCAAGCTGGCAATTAAATCTCTATCAGCAATATTCCTTCTCCTCCAAAGCTCTTGAACAGCATCCTCAAGACCCTTGATCTGGAGTATACAACCATACACATACATATATGGTGGGTGCAAAGAATAAAATTTAGATGTATTCACTTAAAAGTTTTTTCAATGATAGACCAAAAGTAGTTATATATTGAAGGGCATACTGCATACCTGATGACATTCCCCACGACATGTGGGACATTTATACTGTAGATTCCCATCCACTTGAAATTGGAGATATTTTTCCTCACTGCAAAGCATTTGTTCCAAACATAAACAAACTAAACAAACCACACAAACTTCAACACCAAAAACAACAGTCACACTATCACATTATTTATGATTTATTAAGACCATGTCAGAGCTCTGGAGCTAACGAGCTCTATCATTCAAGCAATACAAAAAGCTAAAAACAGTAACTTATCAAAGTAATTAATTTGCAAGTGCCAAACATTTACATCAAAATAAGAAAACTAAACAAACCACACTAATCGCTGTGACTGCTGCTCGCTGCTCGGTGGTTCCGTTCGTGACGGGGCGGCGCTGCTGCGAGATGAGAGGAGGAGATGAGAGTTGGGGAGGAAGACGACACTGTCGACGCAGGCAGCCAGGCACGCAGCTAAGCAAGGGAGGAGATGAGAGTTGGGGCTTGGGGTTGAGAACTTGAGATTGGGGAGCAGAAACATAAAACGGCGCAAGCAACTTTTGTTTAATTTGTGTCTCAGACCAAGTTATACATAGGGGTAGTAAAGTAAATAAGTAATACCTAGCGGGCACGGGTACCCGCGGGTACGGGTATCTTGGTATCCGTCCCCGCCCGTGAATAAACGGGTAGTATAAAAAACCCGTTTATTTAATCCGCGGATACCCGTTTAACCTCGCCGCCCGTGCCCGTCGCGGATATTACTCGCGGGTACCCGCGGATGCGGATAAAATTGCCATCCCTCAAATCAGTGATTTCTCATTTTCTCCTCCGTTTTCTCTCTCCCCCACTTCTTTCTTCTCAAAATCTATTGAAACAAACACAGTGTTAGAGTTTAACTGTTTGGTAAATTTATTTTTTAACTCGTCAAATAATAATAATATATTATTTATTAATTTTAAATAAAATGATTAATTAATTGTATAACTTTTTTTCACTTATAATACATAATAATTAATCCATAATTTAATTATAAAACTCACAATAAAATAAAAGAATAATTACAAGACAGTGTAACCTAAAAATACAAATAATTATTACAGAGTTTTAGTTTTTTCTTAAATTTTTTTAATAAAATGTGTATATGCAAAAGATATTACCATTTTTTAAAAAATAGAATGCAAAATAAAAGAACATCCATTTACATTTTACACAACAATATGACCTGATTTTCAAAAATTATTTTTTATATGATTTTTATTTTTTTTGGTTACATATTTTTTATATGATTTTGAAAAACTATGAAATTGAATTCATTTTCTTGTAGGATGTAAAATTTACAAATTATGCTTGAATACTTTTTGTTTTAAAAAAGATCATTTTCGTGTATTTTTGTTAGACTAAAATTTATTATTTCAAAAGAACATTTTTTTCTTCGGAATATTACCATCCTCACTTAACCCACCTAATCATAGCCAAATAGAAGTGGACTATGTTACCAAAATTTTACCTATAAGATCAAGAGTTAAAATTATGAAGTGGTTAATTTGAGAAAAACTTTGTCTAACCTCATTCCAGTCCCGGGATTAGTCTTAAAATTATGACATGGGATACCCGATCAATGGACAAAAAAATATTACCATCCATCAGAAACCTAAGATGTATTCATATCAAAATTGCCAATCTTCCATAAGAATCCCGCCGATAATGGTCCGCAACCGAACCTTAACTAGATTATGAATATCTACATACTACCAAATAGATAATGATTTAAATTTAAATTATTATAAAAAAAATAACCAAATTCAAATTGTTAAAACAAATCAATTTCAAAAAAAATTGAAATAAACAATAATTAGTCATTCGTTGACAGCGTTGGGATACACTGGGTTTAGAACCCAAAAAAATTGTTAAAACAAAACATTCGAAAACTGTAAATAAAATCAAATTTCAACCTTTTTCGTCAATAAACAGCCATAATGGAGCAATTTAATAAGTTGAATTATAAATCATTATTCACAACCAAACGCAGGCATTTCAATTGCTCAAAATTAAAGGATACTAAAATAAGGCGAGTTAAAGAACTTGTCCTCTCAGTTTTGCCGCCTTATCCTTGTGGATTGATGACCAGAAAAATTTCTACGACTTGGATTTGCATATAGTATCGATTTTTCATGAACCTATCCAATAGACTCGTTGCCAGACACTATCCAGCGAGTCAAGATACAGTGAGCACTTAGCAGAAATGAATTAATACACAAGAAATAGTAATTTGTCCCCGAAGTGATGGGACACGGCCAAATTTTTGTGATTCTAACTGAGAAAGGTATTAAGATTCCTAATACCTCGCTCAACTACGGTCACAATTTCATTGTTTCATTCTTCTGGCTATCCCAGTCAAAACAAAAATTTCTAGAACCCTTCTATCTATGAATGCAGATAATCACTAATTAATAATCATTGTCAGCTCCATCAAATGAAACGCTAGAGATCAAAAAGGGGATCGGCAGGGATCAATTTTCCATGTCCTCTCAGCATACTCTTGAATAGTCCTGTCACTGCTAAATCTCCCAGAGCCAGCAACACTAAGGATACTCATCTTGGTCCACTTCTCTTGTTCAACAAATGCTTTATCAGCAGCAGCCTGTTATCATACACGAGGTTAAATTCTAATGCATTAAAAGAACTGAATAGTAATATGTACGGTTTGGAGACTTAAAAGAATACGAACGAGGTACCTGAGCCTCAAGGTAACTCCCAAAATCAGAGCCAAGAAGATAGAAATCATTACCAACTTCCACCGTGTCACATAAGGATTTGAAGTAGTCCTTACAGCCAAAATATCCATCTCGAACCATCCTAATTGTAGTATCAGATTAATAGCAGCTAGTCACCAGAAGTGAACAAAAAAATTGAATGATTGAGACTGTGACCTTTTTTTTTTCGAGTGTAATTAATTTTAGGCTTTGAAAATTGCTAGTAGTCACTGAATAATCTATTGATAATTGAATGACTAAATTGTGATCTGGAATTTTATCTGCAATAGTTAATAATCCACTAGTACTTTCTTCAAAGAAGGAAAAAGTTGTTTCATACCTCAAAACACGTGCAAATTGTAGAGGTACTTTCAAAGTCGATCCTTTCTCACGCAGTTCTGCAACTTCTTGCACATTTGCACCAAAGAGAAACTGAAACAAGCGTAGAAGTTTTGAACTGAAGCTGTTAACAAATGAGTATTGTTAACATGAAACAAGAGAAGTTTCAATGAACGATCAAAGAAAGCTTCCATTATTTTAAGATATTACGATTATTCATAAAGCTTGAACTTGAAATTAAATATTCTTTCTAGATAGGCAAACACGAAGCCAAGGCTGAGCTCAGTCACTCAAGCCAACTACATGATTCAAATCCCTTCTTCAAAGCAAGATACTTGGGCTGTTAAGCATTTCAAAGCACTTTCTAAGCGACAAATGAGCACATTTCCCAAGACTTACAGATATAGAGAACTTAGGAAAGATTATTACATTACCTGATTTCTAAATACCTAATTTGAGAACCTTTCTCAATTTTTAAGAGCCCATATTCTGTTAAGTAACAAAAACATCATAAAACTTATCACTCACCAAGTTATCCAACCCTACTTCTTCAATTATTTCTATTGTAGATCCATCTGCTGTAACCAAAAGTAAACATCCATTCATCAAAAATTTCATGCTCCCAGTTCCTGATGCTTCATGTCCTGCGGTGCTATAGGATAATTATTGATGTCAATATGCAACAAACCTGCACTTCACTTCTCAAAACTACATATATATATATATACATAGATATATATATATGTATATATATATATATATATATATTCAAAGAAAGTCTACACTGTACAAAATATTTAGTGAGAATTGGGTTGTTACGCACATAGCCGTGTTTCATGCAGTATATGTGAATACAATATTACAAAAACCTTCATAAGACTAAAAAACACAGAGAACATGAAGACCATGACTTAGTCTTGAAACAGTGTGTTGATCATATATGTTCTTGCTCGAAGTGATTGGAATACTGGCTATAAGTTATAACCTAAATTCAATTTTATCAAAAGATGAACATTTCACAAAAGCTATTCCAGCTGTACATTTTCCCCATTACTTGGTCTGTTTTCATTCTCCATCTCTCTCTTATTTGAAACTTACTGCTGTTTCTTGATCATTATGAGCATGAAAAATATCAAGCATAATGAGGACTGAGGCAAAAGATTGAATCAGTAAAATTTATAAGCAGTAAAAAGAGCACTACACTAGATGAGCACTAAATTAACAAACCTTAAATGTTGAGAAAGGTCAGCCCCTGGTATTACCAACTCAGCAACAGAGACATTATAGTCAGGGATAAAAACCTACAAAATAACAATGAGCCTGGATCAAAAAAGAGATGCCAAAAACAAATACAGTATACTGAATAGGTTCTTCATGTGTTGTACTATGTAGTGAGAAAATGTAAAGTTGTAAACAAATAGGAAGAACAAGAATGACAAAAAGAACCCATGAAAAAACAGTTGTAACTCGCAACTTACCAATTTCAAAAGATCTCCAATATCAGTATCATTATTAATTTTTTCTGCTACAGCATGACAAAGTTTGATAATTTTCTTCGCGATTTCATAACCAGGAGCAGCTTTCCCACCGATAATGCAAACACGGGGTACAACTTTCCTCCTGTCATTCTTGTCCAAATTCTGCAATAAAACCAAGAAGTAAATGCAAAATATTAGTTGTGTATCAGTATAACTCCACATGGAAAGTGATGATCATCATCTAAACATATAAATATGTAGGTGATTAGGTATTTGAGCGATAACTGATGTGGATATCAGAATAAGGCAAAAGCACAGCTAATCAGCATGTTCTAGGTGCTAAGCTAAAAAATGCTTGATCGAGTAGACAGAAGGAAGAAAGAGCATAATAATTAGTAAAAGAAAATTTTACATTCTAAAGGAACAGCAATATATATTGATTTTAGAGGAAAAAATTACATTGTGACTTGAAATTAGCATCAAGGAGTACAAATTCACCTTGAGACAGTCGTATCTATGGATAATTCCAAATATATTAAGCAACTGTCTTTTGTATTCATGTATACGCTTCACCTGAACATCAAACATTGCATCCAAACTGACCTGCAAATAAGAAAGATACAGAAAAAGGTAATTTCATGATAGTAATAATTAGTAAAGAACGAAAGTAGAAAAGTCTAGGCGAAATTATTTCACTTAAACCTTCACACCGCTCATTGCTTCGATGTACTCAGCAAGCCTCATTTTATTAATCTTTTTAACCTACAATGTCAGAAGTACAGAAAAGCATATCCGAGCAGGTCATATCACGTTTGTCCAAGTCTAAAGAAATTCCACAAACAATAACTAAGCCAAGAAAAATTACCATTTTCCATTCCTGATGGAAATCAGTATTGTCAACATGATCGCTCAATCCTGTCAGAAGCTCAGTATCACGAATCCAAGCTTCAGTCCCTAGCCATTTTGATATAAGAGTGCTTAAATTAGGGTTGCTCACCACAATCCACCGACGCTGACAAATAGCAATTCACGGGATTATTAGTTGCTGCACATGCAGTCACAAATTTTTATTTTTTTTCAAATGCTCAATAGAACAATAGTTGTAGTTGCCAAGTTCCACAAACAATTTTATACTCTGAAGAGAAATATGTACAAATAATTGTAAAAATAACATCTTGAAGTTATAGTCAATGAAGCATTTCAAGATATGATATACACGAGTCTTCCAACAGCGATGATTACAAGGAGAGAGGGAACAAATTCCATATAGGGAAACTAGATATAGATATTTCTACTGACAGCCCTTATACTAGTCGCATATTACAATTCCAGACATAGAAAGATAATTCCTCCAAGTTCCAACAGACAGGGCGCAATTCAAGAGTAAGTGATAGAACTGGATCAGATTGTGTGAGAAATAAATATGGTGTTTTATTGATATGAAAATATGATTATAAGTGTAGAACACTGTAATTACAGAATTCTCTTTCTCTCCACTCTAGGTATTCGAGAGACCCGGAACTCTTCGTTACTTCCCTCTCCTTTCCAATGCAATTGGTAAATGCCCTCACCCCTCCTCTCTAACAGTCAGTACTGTTATTTCTGTTAAATGTTAATGATACATTAAGAATTATGACTAACAGAATAGGTCCTAATCCGTATGATATGCTATGCTCAAGTATCTAACAGCAAGCCACTTAAATCCTTTTATATATATATATATATATATAGCAGGAGAACAAACAACAGTTACATAATAACTGCAATTTTCTACCTGGGTTACACCATTTGTCTTGTATTGAAATTTTTCAGGCCATAGCTCATAGAAGTCCTGCAAAGTTGAACCATGAATATAATTAAGATTCCAAAATCAGCCAAGGTGAAAAGGACAATGAAGTGATTTGGAACGATAAATTCATACCTTAAATGTTCTTGTTTTCAGTGTATCTAAATGTAATTTTGAAACACCATTCACAGTATGGGAACAAACAATTGACAAGTTGGCCATTCGTATGCTCTGCAAATCCAATTCATAATCACCGTAAACTGTTTATGAGGTAAACATACAAACATTAAATAAACAATTCCATAAATATGATACTCAAGAATGCAAGCGCCACAATCACAGAGATCTTGGAATTTGCAAACATTTTCTCAATAGACTTGATTTGCCATCCCACAATACATAATAGTCTACAAGCATACATCTTTTATTCAGCTTAAAAGTTAGCTAATGCAATAGCTAACAGGGAAACAGACTATTCTAAGTTGTATTATTATGAATTTTAACAAACTCCTCCACTAATTCACATATTCCTCACACTTCTAAGTTAAAGGATGCCTTGTGAGGATATTTATAGTATCTAAGTTGATGGGTGCATTTGATGCATGGCAAAAAGTGCATCAAATGGAAAGGGACAGAAAGTTCTCCAAGTGCCCTAGTGATGTGATGTGATGAACTTAGCAGTGTTAAAAGGTGATAGGGATGTAACAGGGGTTCAAGCAAGTGATGTGAAAACTGATAAGAGGTAGTTACCCCGTGTCAACGGATTCGATTTGGCAGAATATTTAGAATTGATTGACAGGATATTATTTATTATTAGTGCAGATTTGTTGGCCTTTTAAAAGCACCAGATTCTGCATAATTGTACAGTTATGATTAGGTTATTATTAGATAGCACAGTTGTAGGAAATTAGCATTTATAGCACATTAACTGTTACATTATTGTACAGATTGTATTATCACTATTTAAATGAGAATTCTCCAGCAGGAGAACATAGAGTTTCAGCCTACATTTTTCTAAGTTTCACATGGTATCAGTCTAGGTTGCGATCCTACCCTAGTTCTGCCAAAAATCCTAGCCTCTTGTTCTTTTTCTCAAGTCTGTCCTAGTCTTGTTCTTTGTCCCTTCTGCGATTTCTTCCTTGTGATTTATTCTCAGCCTCATGTCTACTGAAAAGTATGATGTCTTGTTCGTTCGTCTTAATGGCAAGAACTATCCAGCCTGGGCATTCCAGTTCCAGATCTTTGTCAAAGGTAAGGACCTTTGGGGTCATGTTGACGGTACCAGTTCTGCTCCTGACAAAGACAAGCAGAAGGATGACTATGCCAAGTGGGAAGTCAAAGATGCTCAAGTCATGGCATGGATCATAGGGTCTGTTGATCCCAATATTGTTCTCAACCTCAGACCATTCAACACTGCAGCCAAGATGTGGGCCTATCTGAAGAAAATATATAGCCAAAATAACACTGCTCGCAGGTTCCAGCTTGAACATGAAATTGCCATGTTTCAACAGGATAGTCTATCAATTTCTGAATTTTATTCTTCTTTCATGACTCTTTAGGCTGAATACACTAACATTGTGTATGAAGATTTGTCAGCTGCAGATCAAATTGCAGTGCAGAAAGTTCATGAAACTACTCAAAGAGATCAATTTCTTATGAAATTGAGATCTGATTTTGAGGGTATTCGGTCCAATCTCATGAATAGGGCTATTGTCCCCACCTTGGATGCATGCCTTAATGAGCTTCTTCGTGAAGAACAGCGTCTCCTAACTCAAACAAACATGGAACAACAGAAATCTGCCTCTCTTCCAATTGCATATGCTGTCCAAGGCAAGCCCAGAGGACGAGACTTGAGTGCTGTCCAATGTTTCTGCTGCAAAGGATTTGGACATTTTGCTTCACAGTGTCCTAAAAAGTTCTGCAGTTACTGCAAAAAAGATGGTCACATCATTAAGGAATGTCCTATACGACCACCAAGGAGAAATGCAACAGCATTTACTGCCTCTGTTGGTTCTTCCACTGCTCCTGGTTCTGTGGTTCCAAATGCTCCTGCTGCTGTACAAACCTTGACCCCTGAAATGGTCCAACAAATGATAATTTCAGCTTTTTCTGCTTTAGGACTTTCAGGTAAACCTTCTAATCCATGTTCTCCTTGGTACTTTGACTCCGGGGCATCCAATCATATGACCAACACTACTGATACTCTTACAAATGTCACAAAATACTCTGGTAATCTCCAAATTCATACTGCTGATGGAAATAATTTACCAATCACAGCAATTGGTGATATTTCCTCATCCTTAACCAATGTTTTTGTTTCCCCTGGTCTCACTAGTAACCTTATTTCTGTTGGTCAATTAGTTGATAATGATTGTCGGGTTGAATTCTCAAAATCTGGTTGTCTTGTGCGGGATCAACACTCAGGGAAGATGATCGCGAAGGGGCCTAAAGTTGGACGTCTTTTTCCTTTATCTTCATGTTCTTTTCTGCCTTTTGTTTCTTGTAATGCTGCTACAGTTAATTTCCAAATATGGCATAAGCGTCTTGGTCACCCAAACTCATATGTACTTCACTAAGAGATGGTGAAATTTTATTACCAAGAACACCAGATTTCATCAAGTCATGAAGTACATATGAGTTTGGGTGACCAAGACGCTTATGCCATATTTGGAAATTAACTGTAGCAGCATTACAAGAAACAAAAGGCAGAAAAGAACATGGAGATAAAGGAAAAAGACGTCCAACTTTAGGCCCCTTCGCGATCATCTTCCCTGAGTGTTGATCCTGCACAAGACAACCAGATTTTGAGAATTCAACCCGACAATCATTATCAACTAATTGACCAACAGAAATAAGGTTACTAGTGAGACCAGGGGAAACAAAAACATTGGTTAAGGATGAGGAAATATCACCAATTGCTGTGATTGGTAAATTATTTCCATCAGCAGTATGAATTTGGAGATTACCAGAGTATTTTGTGACATTTGTAAGAGTATCGGTAGTGTTGGTCATATGATTGGATGCCCCGGAGTCAAAGTACCAAGGAGAACATGGATTAGAAGGTTTACCTGAAAGTCCTAAAGCAGAAAAAGCTGAAATTATCATTTGTTGGACCATTTCAGGGGTCAAGGTTTGTACAGCAGCAGGAGCATTCGGAACCACAGAACCAGGAGCAGTGGAAGAACCAACAGAGGCAGTAAATGCTGTTGCATTTCTCCTTGGTGGTCGTATAGGACATTCCTTAATGATGTGACCATCTTTTTTGCAGTAACTGCAGAACTTTTTAGGACACTGTGAAGCAAAATGTCCAAATCCTTTGCAGCAGAAACATTGGACAGCACTCAAGTCTCGTCCTCTGGGCTTGCCTTGGACAGCATATGCAATTGGAAGAGAGGCAGATTTCTGTTGTTCCATGTTTGTTTGAGTTAGGAGACGCTGTTCTTCACGAAGAAGCTCATTAAGGCATGCATCCAAGGTGGGGACAGTAGCCCTATTCATGAGATTGGACCGAATACCCTCAAAATCAGATCTCAATTTCATAAGAAATTGATCTCTTTGAGTAGTTTCATGAACTTTCTGCACTGCAATTTGATTTGCAGCTGACAAATCTTCATACACAATGTTAGTGTATTCAGCCCAAAGAGTCATGAAAGAACAAAGCACATAGAGGTTGATTGTCACTCAATCCGGGAAGCCTATGACCGTCGAATTATCACTTTGCCTCATGTCTCTACCTCTGTTCAACTTGCTGACATCCTCACAAAATCTCTGACACGTCAGCGTCATAATTTCTTAATTAGCAAATTGCTGCTTGTTGACTTACCAGCATCAATTTGAGGGGGGATGTCAACGGATTTGATTTGGCAGAATATTTAGAATTGATTGACAGGATATTATTTATTATTAGCGCAGATTTGTTGGCCTTTTAAAAGCACCAGATTCTGCATAATTGTACAGTTATGATTAGGTTATTATTAGATAGCACAGTTGTAGGAAATTAGCATTTATAGCACATTAACTGTTACATTATTGTACAGATTGTATTATCACTATTTAAATGAGAATTCTCCAGCAGGAGAACATAGAGTTTCAGCCTACATTTTTCTAAGTTTCTAAGTCATATGTTGAAGACTCATTCGTAATACTGGACACTAACTGAGTCAAATTACATAATTTAAAATTTTCACAGTAAAAAAAAATTAAAAAAATTCTAACCAAGTGCAAAAAGACAATATAGACTACTAAAAGTTACAAGATTATGTATGGACAGATTTTTTCAAAATACCTTCACCAAACCTTCTTCAACAATTGACATCCGGGACAGTCGGTTGTAATCTAGACCAATCCTTTTCTTCAACTCCTCCATAAAATTAAAATTTATTTCGTATAAAATCTGGAAAAGGAAATTTAAAATACTTCGTAAATAATTGCATTATAATAAAAAAAAAATAAGAAAAGGAATTACTTTTAAGAGAAAGGAGAAAAACAATAGAGATTTTCACTTTGGATTAGTGAAGTTTATTGTTTAACATGGAAAACTGCCTGGAAAATAAGTGCACCATTTAGTTAAATGTTCCCATGGTTCAGCCAAACATAGAAGGTAAAAAAAATAAAAAAAATAAACATATATGTTTTCTGCCACTCAATTTACTGTTGTGAAATACATAAACAAGTAAAATGCTATATAAAATACAAAAAGCAAATGACTTAGTAAACATACTTGCAAATGGCGAGGGAGAAGACTGCCAAGCAGATCCACAGGGATTTTCTCTAGTCCATCAGCTAACACTGTGTGAGTTGTAAAAGAGAAAATTTTGCATACAATGTCCCATGCTTTATTCCAGCCCAAATGTTCTTCATCAACTAATACCCGCATAATCTCAGCAATTGAAAGAGATGGATGAGTATCATTTAGATGGAGAGCAACCTAATCAGAGGAAAAGGTGAAAAGGGTAATGTAAGTTGCAAGACAGAAGTGATTAGACAATTATGACAATAGCAATCAAGTAACGTACAATAAATTTTAATCCATATCCACTTTCACCAATATACTGAATCAACAGATATGAATCACTATTTTAAGAAAATATAAATAATTGTAAATGGAGAAATGGCCACTGGAAACCTAGAACATTGAAAGGTCGATAGAAATCCAGAATCTCTCACCATATCACAGAGGAACATGAAAAAATAGAATTAAAAAACACATTGGTGATTGCTACATAGTCTTGCAACAGAGTGATCACCACACCAACTAATAACCAAACATGCAAAAGACAAAATGTTTGACATTGAACCTTCTCTGGCAATTCATCAAAGTTATCATGTGCTTCTTTGAACCTTCGGATGATGTCCTGTAACGATGCTGAGACAAAGAAATATTGTTGCTTCAATCTCAGCTCCTTCCCCTGAAAAGCACACTCAAAGTAGTAAATATGAGAAGGGGGTTGAAAACTCTTCAGAATTTGGAGGGTGGGTAGGGGAATAATACTGCAAAAAGTTATCTGGTCAATGAAGGATTCATATTACTTTATAAACTTGATAATCTAATGTTTTTTACTACTGTTGTGCCAAATGGAGACAGCCAATATTGAGTGGGAGAAGACAACTGAAACAATTATGTTGACAAAAAATTTAGAAAAGAGAAGAGAAAAGAGGGAATACAGATAAGTTTCAAAAGATAAGATAATTTAAAAACAATCGCATAAGACACGGGAAGGTCAACTAAAAACCACGCTTCCATAACGATTCTACAAACTACAATGAGGAAACAATGAAACCATAGTAAGTAACTTCAATGAAAAGAGTATGTAAGCCACTGGTTCTTACTATAAACCCATTACAAAACAACACTAGTTTTCTTGATCAAGCATCGAGAGTACCAATTCTGAACAGATGATAGCAACAACCAACTCACTATCTTAAAAAAAATTTAAAAAAAATAAAAGGCATACCTGATGAGAACGGTCGTCGGGGTACAAAACATTACTTATAGTTTCAGCCCTCTGTCTATTGACAACAGAGTTAATGTAGTCTCCGGTGTTATAGGCTTCCTACAAATAATAATGGAAAACCCATATAAAGCAAGAGATATTACAAATTAAAAGGAAAATAATGATATGAATAGACTAAAGCAGGACCACCTTTCATCTGATTCTAAGCTAAGTTTCCTCTGAGGATGGTATGACCATACAAGGTTATTGACCTAACTTGAATAGTTTATAGTGAAAGCCACAAAATTACACATGGTTATTTCTTATTTACTTACATTTATATTATGATGTCATCATGCCCATATTCTAGTCTCAAATTTGGAGCAGACAATTATTCTTAATTCATAATAGAGGAATTTACCAAATCAATTTGATTACTAGGTTTAGCAGCCCAAAGCCGAAGGTTGATGGTATTTCTTGTCCCATAACCAGGTATTGGGTTGTCATAAGCCACAGCTTCTACCTGTGATTAGAGGAATGAATTACCAAATATTATGTTGAACTAGTGTCCACCTTTTCAGCAGAAACAAGTTCCTCGTCCAAAATATAAATGTTCCATAAATCTAAAACAAATGCAACACAGGTTGCAGTGGGCATAAATAAAAAATTATTAGAAAAGATGTTTTTCACGAAAAGAATATCATTAAAGCAGATAAAAAATACTACTCTTACTGTCTCTCCAGGGATCCAAACTTTATGTTTTTCTCCATTCATATCTACCTCTTCAACAGTCCCATAGAACTAATCCATCCAGCAAAACATTGAGATGCAGTCAGTTGGTAATTTTCAGATGAGAAAGTGAAAGAAAGGCAATATCAACAGAAAATCATAAAATGGAAAAAAAGGCAGAAAAGAGGGAAGCCTGGCAAACCTTCACTTCATATGTTACATGAATCCGCTCTATCTCCCAAGGGTTTCCAAAGTTCAGCCAATAATCAGGTTGCTCATGCTGAAAGCCATCCACTATGATCTGACGAAACAACCCATATTCGTAACGCAGCCCATAACTGTAAAATGAAGATCAATTCCACAAAACACAGCTGAGACATCCAATCTTTAGATAAAAGTCATATTTGTTTTCATACAACAAAGGGCAAAAATAAGTACCCTTCTGTTGCCTGCATAGTTCCAGCATCATCCGGTAAGATGCTTAAAATTAGAATGAGAATAAACACTATAAAATTAACTCCTCGATAGGATGTAATGATCTATGGTGCTCATGGTTTCAGAGGCATAATTATTACATGAGCCGGTGAAAAGGATTACTGACAATACATTTTTGAATTCCCAAATTCATGCAGTTTTAGGATAAAGACAGAGAACGATGATTTTGAAACAAAGCTATCTAGACACACTGTTATTGGATAAATAGCTTTGTAAATACAGTTTGAGACTTGAAAAAGCTTTGGAGGCATCACAACAACTAAATGTGGCCAGAGAGCTCAGAGCATTAGATATCTGGGGTTAAACAGCCAACTTATAAGTTCACAGCCCGTATCTATGTTGAAAATCTAAAAAGCTAAGAGCTGTATGATGAAGATATTATGTTTCACCCATGTTAGATAAATTTTACAAAAAGTCACAATGTAACACCATACCCCCATGCAGGATAGTCCAAAGTTGCTAAAGAATCCATTTGGCATGCTGAAAGCCGAGCTAGGCCACCATTCCCTAGGGCTGCATCTCCTTCCTTGTCAAAGATGTGAATACATGTATGTTAAGGGATATACATAACCACCGGGAGTGCTCACTCTGGGCAATAGCAATTACAACAGTAGACTGGAAAATACAAAACGATTAGATCAAACATCAATAGCACCTGCTCTGCCAAAACTTCAAACTCAAATCCAAGTTGGTTTAGGGCCTCTGCATATTGATCCTGGATGCCAAGATTGATGACACTATTTGACAAGGAACGGCCTGATATCCAAAAAAAATGGGTGTTCTTAAGCATTGAGTGCAAGAATGTTTAATATATTCTTATTATAGATAAAGTCATGAAACTTATACTTGCAACTTACAACTCGCAAGAGCTTATGAAAAGTTACATATAAACTAACTTGGAGAAGGAAATAAACATGAAATGAAGGTTGAATAAGAAGATTTATCATAACGTGTTAATCACATTTTAGGGCATCATCTGAGTACCCATAAGAAACTCAAGTGAGAGGAAGTAGAGGCGCTTAGGATTTGTCCTCTTGAAGTAAACGTGAGTATCATGCCAGCGCTCAATCAACCGATCTCTTACACTATGTGACAAAGCCTACATATACCATTGCAAAACAAAATCAATTTTCTGATGATAACCATTTAAAATTAGGCAAAAAAAATTTGTTATTTTATGCTCTTCATAACCTACAGATCAAATTTGATGGACTACGCTTTAACTTTTCATATCTGAAGACTGAGTTTCTTCTACAACAAAGTTCACCGTTACAAATGCAAGCATAAATCACAATATGCAATATATTCCTTCAACTGCTCATCCTCCATATCAAAAAGTCCTATAACAAGTTCAACAACGACAGGTCTACCAGCAAAATTACCTCACCACCTACTCATCCTCTCTACATTCTGTAATTAACGAAAGACTTGAATTTAACTGGTCAACTTCTTTTGCTTTTCCATTAGGATTGCTGAGAAGGACTTCCATATTGAATTTCCCACCAAAATATAGAGGCAAACATTTAAACTTAATCTCAATCAAAATCTGAAGGTGTACTTGACTTCACTTTTCATGTATCTAAAAAGACGTATTCTAGAAAAAGACTGAATAGTCATTGACAAATTGCCTTCTGTAACAACTCAACAATCAACACCCTTTTTCCATCTCCGTAACCATACCCACACACACTTGCATCATACCATACACATTCCAAAAATGTACTACTGCAAAGCACAATATACCAAACTAAAAGCGATGAAGCTTAAAGGCACGTTACCTGATACGCTTCGAAATCGTCAAAACTAAACCGTGATCTTGCTACCGTGTACTCAACATGGTAAAGAATATCCTTCTGAAGACTGATAGGATCGTTTTTCAGAAACTCGTCCATTAGGCCAAACATTCTCTCTGCTTTTGCCCTACGCTCCCCAATCCCTTCCACCAATCCAGCCTTCCTCACCACAATTCCTCGGTTCGCAGCAGAACTCTTCACCACCGAAACCGACCTATCGTCGCCGCCGCCGATCGCCTCCGCCAACGCTCGCTTGATCCTATCCAAGCTCTCCGAGTCCTCGATCTTGTTCCCATGGGAATCAGTGACGAAGAACTTCTTCACAAAAAAATCGCCCTCGAATTCGACGGTGGCGCTGTCGATGGTGAGGCCGAGGACCTTGAAAACCCTGGTGATGACCTGAAGGAGGCCAATCCGGTTGCGAGCTCGGATCACGAACGCGGTGGATTCGCCGGAGTCGGAGTTATCGACGGCGACGGTTGAATCCGTGGAAGAAGATCTGAGGCGGTTGTTCCAGCGAACGGTGGCGCGCAGGATTGAGAGCGAGGAGAAGTGTGTGGGAGAGGGAAATGGAGGGAAAGAAGTGGGTGGATTTGGAAATGAGAGGGTGGAGTGAGAGTGAGCGAGGAGAGGAAACGAAATGGTTTGCATTTTCAACGGAAATCAAATCAAAATTTTGGTATGAAATGAAGAATCCACTGCGTGTGAACTGAGAGTCAAATAGAAATGAACGAGAAAGGTAGTAGCGGGAAGCTTGCCATCTATTTTAAGTGTACGTCTAACTAACTCTAACACATCGTTATATCAGCATTAAAAGGACTTAACCTTTCCTATTAAAGGAGACAAGAATCTCATGGATTCGTGCATGGTAGGCTACACTCACGGGAAAGGGAAGATTCTTAAACTGTTAATTTATTTCTGGTGGGAGCAATAAAGTTTGACATTAATTTTTTTTTTTGGGTGAACCTCGACATTGAATATTTTTTATAGAAAAAATATAAAAAAGGCTTAATTGTAATTTTGGTCCCCCAAATATTGGTAATGTGTGATTTTGGTCCCTCACTGATGGAACCCTAAACCTCTTTTGCTTCCAAATCCCTACCAACTCTGTGCCGCACACCAGCTCAAATTGCCACCCATCTCTGTGCCGCAAACACGATGGTCTGCGCCGCACACACGAGCTCCTCCATCATCTGCGATGATATTCTAGCCAAAATGTTTTTGGTGGTTACTATCAGCATGTTAGGCAAGCTAAGGTGATAACAAATAAAATAATCTAAGAAGCAAAAAAAATAAAATAATCTAGACCTCAAAGACCCAACTGATCCTTTTCCTTGCTGCATTTGTCCTTGAATGTCGATTCTCGCAAATATGGTACACAAGCACATGGCAACATCCTCTAAAACTATGTTGGGCGTGCTATCAATTTCTGATGCATTATCATCTGATAAACTTGAGGAAAACGCTGCTCTTTCCTGAAGACGAAGATGGAGGTGAGGAACATGCGCTCTTACGCAACAGATCGAAAGAGAGAGAGATAGAAAGGCAACTTTGTCATTTATTTTTTTATTTATTTTTAATTTAAAATTTAAAATTTAAAATTAATAATAAATTAATATATTTTAATCCACCTTGTGTGCCACGTCAGCAAACTCTATTATCAATTTGACAGCATATAGATGGAAGGACTATATTTGCACAATTGAAAAAACTAAGGGATCAAATGCGCTCTAAAAAAACACGAGGGACCAAAATTGCACATTACAAATACTTGGGGGACCAAAACTGCAATTAAGCCTATAAAAAACAAGTGTTAGGTAGTACAATTGTATAGGTAAATTAGGTTTTGTTGTCCAATAAAATTATGCCTCATGTAACAGCTCATAAATGAAAACATAATACTCCCTCCGGTCTCTATTGTAAGCCAAAATTAAATGGGACACACATATTAAGATAGTTAGTTGATCTCATTTAAAAGAGTCATTGGGAATAAAAAGTTAAGTTTGTTACCTAAATTACCCTTCCCCTTATTTATTAAGCTTGTGTTATTGAGAAGAAAATGAGTCATTGGAAAACAAAATTTGTATTAAATGAAGGGTATTTTGAGAACAACTTCATTAAATGAGAAGAAAGTAGTTGAAATTTGCTTATATTTTGGACAAAAAATTTTAGAAATTTTTGCTTACATTGTGGACCGGAGGGAGTATATTTATAAATTATTACACATGTCTTAATTGTACCTAAGTTTCCTCAAACAATAAAATCTCCCCATTGAATTATTGAAACTTATATATCTTTTTTTTTTTTTTAATATAATCAATATATGATATGATGGTTTTGGGGAAGCTTACTCATAGTTCCATAGAGTTATAAGGATGACTTGGCGGTCAAGGATGAGGGACATAGGGTTTGGGAGAAATAAGGAAGACAAAGTTCCATATTTTCCTATTAACATCTAATAACTAACATAAAAATTGATTTTGGCATATCAAAAAGAAAATACTAGTAATTTCGCTTCTGGCCTGTTTGTTGAAAGTCCTAAACAAACGAACATGTTTATCGAACATGTTACACATTCAAAAAAAAAAAAAACAGACTTTAATGAATGGATGGGTGCTGTTACCTAAACCCCACACATGCTCCATCCATCCATACACATATGTTGTAACTTTTTTCTATTACAAAAATACCTTTAAGAGTTAAAAAACCTATGTACTCTATTTTTTTTTTTAACCCTTTTTGTAAATTCCACCGCCCACCCCCTCTTTTCTCTCATCTCCCTCCACCCCTCTTCTCTACCAACTAGGGTGTTCACGAGTCGGTTTGGTTCGGATTTGCATGAAAAACAAATCTGAACCAATCAAAATCAATTAGTTTGGTTCGAATTTGCATTTTTTTTCTTCTTCAGGAAATCTTAACCGAACCAAACAATTCAAGAACGAATTGATTCAATTTGGTTCAGATTAAATATTTAAATTTACGGTTTGATTCGAATTTAGAATCTTTTCGGGTTCGGATCAGGGCTGGCCGGGTCAAACACCAAAAAAAATGAATCGATTTGACTGGCCTGGTCCCGATTTTCGGGTTTATCGGGTCGATCCGAAGTAATGAACACCCTACTACCAACTCATTGGCCACAAAAATCAATTATCAATTCTCTTCTTTAAACACAACTAAACTATATTTAGTTATATCAAGTTTACCCACATATATAGGTGATTAAGTGTAAAGGCTAGGCCTTAGATTGGACTAAGATTATGTTTGGGAGTTTTGAAAGACATAAAGTTAGGTGGTTAATAATTGAGCGATTTAAAGTTGAATGAAGTAAAGAGATAAAAATATATCAATCTATTGTTTGAAAGTTTAGAAAGAACCCCAATTTGAAGGGTATGAAAAATTAAAGAAACGAAGAATATTAGGATTCTCATCCTCAACTATCTCACTTTAATAATGAAAACGATGGGTTAAACTCTTTTTACTATTTTACTCTATTACTAATGATCGCATTCCATCCTCCCAAAGACATCCTCTCAAAGATAGCTTAAGGTTGCAATGAAAATCTTCCTGAATGCCACTTCACGTTGCAGGACAAAGAAAAACGAAGCTAAAAAAGACGGCTTCAACTTCGAATGAAAAAACACATTGCCCAGCACTCAAGCAGCACACTCTTGCATTAGCTAACTTTTAAGCTGAATAAAAGATGTATGCTTGCAAACTACTTATGTTTGTGGGATGACAAATCAAGTTAATTGTTTAAATGTTTGCAGATTCCAAGATCTCTGTGATCGCGGCGCTTGCGTTCTTGAATGTCATATTTATGGAATTGTTTGTTTAATGTTTGTATGTTTACCTCATAAACAGTTGTGATTATGAATTGGATTTGCAGAGCATACGAATGGCCTACTTGCCAATTGTTTGTTCCCATACTGTGAATGGTGTTTCAAATTTACATTTAGATACACTGAAAACAAGAACATTTAAGGTATGAATTTATCGTTCCAAATCACTTCATTGTCCTTTTCAACTTGGCTGATTTTGAAATCTTAAGTAAATTCATTGTTCAACCTTGCAGGACTGCTATGAGCTATGGCCTGAAAAATTTCAATACAAGACAGATGGTGTAAGATCAAAACTTTCATAATTTATTGTAAGAGCCAAATTCTGGTTACTTAATGTAAAATTGCACTAACATTTCCAATCCAATGCAACCATAGTTGAAATAGTAAGCAACAGTCCTAGCATTAAGAAAGAAGAGTTCTGTAATAGTGGTCGTTATTATCACTGTATCAGACCATTAACATCCCATCTTTCATAAGAGTTCATTCCACCCAACCTAACAAACAAATTAAACTTGTAAATTGCGATTAAATACAAACAACATACACTCACTTACTCAAGTCCAACATCAGTATATAATTTATCCACACCACATGAGAGGAAAGGAACCATTAAAACAAAGCAACAAAAGGTGGGTGTGTCACATCACATTCCAGCCTTTGTTGCCTTGATATCCTCCCCAGTAGATCCTTGTTGAGCAATGCTAATGACTTTAGGCTGCCTTTTCTTATCCTCAGCCAACTTAGGCACAATGATCCTCAACACCCCATCTTCAAGATGTGCCTTGATGTGATCCAAGTCAGCATTCCCTGGCAACCTGAATTGCCTCCAGAATTTGCCATTAATCCTCTCCGCTCTGTGCCATTTCTCACCCTCAACCTCCTCCTCCTTCTCTGCCTTCCTCTCCCCACTGATCCTCAACACCCGGTTATCTTCCACCTCGATCTTTACATCATCTTTCTTCAATCCCGGAAGGTCCAGAGCTATGACATGTGCAGAGGAGGTTTCCTTCCAGTCAGCACGAGCCAGAGCCAGATTCTCAACGCCTTTGGGGATGTTGAATGGGGTCTGCTCCAGGATTCTGAAGGGGTCATCTGAGGGGAGCATCATGTCCCACAAGGTCCTTGTGTTGTATGGTATGAAAGCATAGGTGGTTTGAGTGGTCATTGCCACCAAAAACAGAACGAACATCAAAGTTCTAAGTTTGGAAGCCATTTTGCAAAAAACACAGGATTTTCTATACAACAATTAATATTAATATGATATAGAGTTCAAGATATCGTTTTATGGGTGCTGGGTGCTCTTCGTTTGCTGGTGGAGAAGAAAGTGCAAAGGGTTCGTATATATACGAGAGGCTCGATTAGTTCTTTGTTTAGTTTTCTGAATTCTGGATTGTTCTTCATATTTTGAGAGGCAGGGAGAGGTGTTTTCTAGGACAATCTGGAGAGATATCGTAAATATAACGTTTAATAATATGAAAAAAAAAAATGTGCCCACGTGGCACCATTGAGTATGATACATGAAACTTGTCCAAAAAAAAAAACCTGGAAACTTCCACGTCCTTCTTCTGGTCTTGGGCACCTTCCAGAGAAATCCTTGCCTCTAGATATAGTATTGGGTGTATCTTGTCAATTGAAGTGTGATAAAAAATATTTCTAACCATTATCTATATCATGTCATATATTATCTATATTTTATAATCAAGGAACAGGATAGAAGCTTGAAAGAAATTAAGCAAAGAAGGAATATGGGGGTGGACTACTATGAGATTTTGCAGGTTGGCAAGAATGCCACAGATGAAGATTTGAAGAAAGCTTACAGAAAGCTTGCCATGAAATGGCACCCTGATAAGAACCAAAACAATAAGAAAGAAGCTGAGGCTAAATTCAAACAGATATCAGAAGCCTATGAGGTATGCAACATTATCTATTTCTTCCTCCAAACTAATCCATGTTTCTGTTACAATTCATTTCTCTTCATTATTCTGTTATATATAACATTGTTAGTGTGTTTGATATAGAATTATAGATTCTCACTTGGTGTACATTAATTGGGTTCATGCAGGTTCTGAGTGATCGTCAGAAGAGAGCAATTTATGATCAATATGGAGAAGAAGGGCTTAAAGGGCAAATGCCACCACCAGATGCTGGTGGAGCTTCATTCTTCCAAACTGGAGATGGCCCAACAACGTTCAAGTTCAATCCCAGAAATGCAGACGACATTTTTGCTGAGTTTTTCGGGTTTTCAAGCCCATTTGGAGGTATGGGAGGTGGTGGTGGTATGAGGGGTGGGTCTAGATCCTTTGGTGGAATGTTTGGAGATGATGATATCTTTAGTTCATTTGGAGAAGGGAGGCCCATGAATCAGGGTCCACGCAAGGCACCTCCCATAGAAAACACACTACCTTGCAGCCTAGAGGAACTCTATAAGGGAACTACCAAAAAGATGAAGATCTCAAGGGAAATTGCAGATGCAAGCGGGTATGTAGTATGAACTTTTTGCTTTGCATTTCAGTCTATTAGTACTCATTATACTTGAAGCTTCTCAATGAGATAATTACTACCTATACTCCTTGAGAGGGAAGATAAGCATGTGAGTGATAGTGGTATAATGTTTTTATCATGTATGATTTATTATCAATAAGTATCAATCACCTGTGCAAAAATGCGTTTAGTTCTGAGTAGGTTTTAAATTGTGATTGCGGTCGTGTGGAAAGTAATTGTAGTCGTAGACTATGAAAAGTTGAAAACTATAAGGTCGCTGCCTCAATTACAGTTGCGAAACTCTATGGAAATTTCCTAAAGGAGCAAGAATTAATTATTCCACTTGTTATTTTGTTATTATTTAGTGCAGCCATGTTGAGTTAATTTCTCTGCTTACTTTTCTGTTTGCAGGAAAACTTTGCCTGTGGAAGAAATCTTAACCATTGAAATCAAACCTGGCTGGAAAAAGGGGACAAAAATCACCTTCCCGGAGAAAGGAAATGAGCAACCAAATGTTATTGCTGCAGATCTTGTGTTTATTATTGATGAGAGACCCCACAGTGTATTTGCAAGGGATGGTAATGATTTGGTTGTGACACAAAAGATCACACTTGCAGAAGCTCTAACAGGCTATACTGTCCATCTTAGAACTCTAGATGGCAGGAGTTTGAGCATTCCCATAAACAATGTGATTCATCCAAGCTATGAAGAGGTGGTTCCAAGGGAAGGTATGCCAATTCCAAAAGATCCTTCAAAGAAGGGTAATCTTAGGATCAAATTCAACATCAAATTCCCAACAAGGTTAACGTCAGAGCAGAAAGCAGGAATTAAGAAACTTCTTGCACCATAAAGGACTGGAAATCTAATCATGTCAAGTGTGTGCATAGTTTCTACGTTGCTCATATTCTTACTTTCTTTTTCCCTGTTAGTTGGCTGTGATTTGTGTAGTTTGTGTAATATGCTGCACAGTTCAATCAAGCAAATACCATCAAGTTTGTGTGGCTTGCTCTTGTATCTGTAGAAGAGGTTTGCTTGCATCAAGATGTATTTAAAGAGATACTAATTCAGATAAATGATTATAAAAAAATATATATATAATTCTTAAATATTCTTCTTAATAAGAGATTTTGTTATATGAATATAGGTGTCGAGGGCCTGGTTGGTCCTGTCTATAGTGGGCCTTTTATATTGAGTTTGGATTCTAGACACTGACGAAAAAATAAAATTACATGAGCTTAAACTTGGAATTAACATAATGTTTTATTTTTATATTTTTTGGGGGAAAAAAAAGGATGTTAAATATGTGGTATTCCGTAAGTTCGAAGCATATGTATAGGAAATAAGGATGAAGCTAGATGGTTGCATTTTAAAGATTTTATTTTCAATTTCACCAAAAGAGCTGGGAATTCTGCCGATTTCAAAAATTCAAGGGTCCTATTCGAATACGGAAGCGTCTTCGGTGCACCACCCTCCTAAGTGGAGCAGTGGTGCACCACCCACTTGTTATAATATACACCAATGAAGCTGCCATATTGTCAAATTGACTTTTCAAACTTCATTGTAGTCAAACTAGTATGTTAGTAGTATTATACCATAAATTACATATATATTAAATGTATTCTTAAAATAAATACAGAAAAATAATATTATAATAATATATTTATTTTTATTGTCATCAATATTTTTAATCATTAGTCTCTGTTTAATCATAATTAATTTTTTTTACAGAAAAATCACTAATTAATTAATTCATTGATTTATTTTCGTACGCCCAACACTGTTTGACTGAGGAGGAGTGGCCGGAGGCGGCGGTGGCGGTGGAAGTGACGGCGGAGGAGCAGAGATCGTGAGCGGCCTCAAAGAAGAAGCAAACTCAGAGAAGTTTCTAGCTACTCACGATACCCACAAGCAAAGGGAGGCGATGATGGCTGAACCGGGAGAGCCAGACAGCGGCGAGTGCGAGCAGCGCGGAGGCGGAGAAGAGATCGTGAGTGACGACGAGTGCGGCGGGTCAGAGCTCAGCGCGGAATGATGCGGCTTGGGCGGATTTGCGTATGGACGGCGGATCGTGGTGGCTGGGCTTCTGACTAGCGTGGTGGAGCTCGGTGGAAGATGGCGGAAGGGACGACGTGGTTCTGGGTGGCGAATGCAAAGCTTCGGTGATGGATGGATGGCGCGGTGGTGCTGCGTCGGGACGGAGAGGAGGAGAACTTGCTGGTTTGGCGACGCGCGGTGGAGGACAGATCGAGACGGTGGTTGTGCAGCACTATGAGTCTAGGTAGTTCGACTCTGAGGCTGAGATCGGAGGGTGTTTTCAGTGGTGGTGGGGGTGGCGCGACGGCGGACGACCGGAGGCGGCGGAGAAGGAGACGAAAAGGCGGGGGAGACAATGTCAGTTGCAGCCTTGCAGGACACGAAGTATACTATATTTTGTACAATACTTAATATAAGAGTTTTATCTTACAATTAAAGGAGGCGTATTTTGAAAGGATACCATACAGAAAAAATATACTGTATGTCGTTGAGCTTTGAATACTTTAAAATGGGTTGAAAATTTCATTGACACACTTGGCAAAATGATTGGCTACAATGCTGCCAAGTGGGTGGTGCACCACTACACCATTTAGGTGGGTGGTGCACCATAGACTCACCCTTCGAATACAACTCAACTAGTAACAACCAACAATATACGGGGCTGGATTAACACTATGTTTGTTTGAGGTGATTTTGAGTAGTGGGGGAGAGAGAAAAGTGACGAGAAAAGGTAACTTTACTTGTTTGGCAAAGAAGAGAAATTGGGGAAGAGGGAAAAAAAAAACACATGGGGCCCACTAGAAATAAAATCTCTCCTTTGGTGGAGAGATTTCTGAGGGAGAAGAGGGTTTATATTCTAAAATTACTTTTATGTCCTTATTTCCTCCTCACACGGTTCTGTCACTGCGAGGGATGGCCTTTTGGTCTCTGCCACAGAGTTTTGTTACTTCCACCGCTGCCCAAGTCACCTTCTGAGTCTTGGTTATTGTCGCATAAAATACAACCAAGTCCTAAGAAATTCCCTGAATTTATTTAGCTGTTACTTATGTTATCTTTTTACAGGAACAGTAATATAACTCTCAACGAGTGGAAGATTAACGAACATGAGAAGATAAAACTTCATATATACAGTAGTTTAATTTTTATTGTTATAAACATATAAAATAAATAAAGTCTTATACTCCCTCCGGTCCTTATTATAAGAGGCAAATGACTACTTTTTTTTGGTCCAAAATATAAGAGACATGCATGTATTTTGACAAATATTAAATGCCCATTTCCAATTTTACCCTTATTTATAATAGGGTTTAAATTTACGAGACAATGTAACTTTCAATACAAGAAGGTTTGTTCATTAATTATTGAAGGGTTAAATTTATAAATTTATATGAATATTAATTACAAATAGCTTATTTCAATGCATTTCCTTGGTTTGTGTGTTTTAGGGTTTTGCTTCTTATATATAGGACCAGAGGGAGTATTATTTATTCCATAACACATGTAAGTTTAGTTATCAGATTTTCGAACTATGCTGAGACAGGAATTATTTATATAAAAAAAAAACAAGAGGAGCATCAAAATTATATTATATATGTATCCTTTATATATTACATTATAAGGGCAAATATGTCTTTACATCCAAAATTCATTTTCTTTCTTTCCACTTTTCTATACAACCAAACAAGTGGAGAGAAAACTCAAACTTTCTGTCTTTTCTACCTCTCTTCTATTTCTTTCAATCCAAACAACTTAAAAATCTACTCATTTTCTACTCATTTTCTCTTCTCTCCTACTTCTCTCTCTCCTACTTCTTTCTCTCTCCCAGTTCTATTCTAATCCAAACAAAGTGTAAGGGAATTTGGCTCCTCTAAATGAAAAAGTAAATAATTATTTACTATTGATTTGATTCAATGCAATAGAGTTATGATATTTGTACATCCAACATCATATATTTATACTTTTTTATACTTATATATTATTTTATTATCTCGAAAATCAACATCCAACACTTAAAAAACACACTCCCACATATGGTGTGCATACAGTGTTTATGGGGAAGATGTTCAATACCTTGCTAACTGACCAAAAGATGGTTAGTCACTTATTTTCTTATTTTGCGCAACTTTCTGTTTGCCCATTAAGAATATGGGGGGCATCGTAGACCATCTCTTTACCTCAAATGCCCCTAGAGTATTGTTGGTGCAATGCGCACCCTACAGGTAATTCCTTCTAATTCTCTCTATTATTATATTGTTGAAAGTCTGATAAAATCTTTCCAACTCGTGCATCGCGTGGAGATAAGAAGAATTATAACAAACAAATTCATAACTTTAAATTATGCAATATAATCATAATCATTATTATGAAACTAGTTGCCAGAATATCATTACAAGTAAGCAACATTTCTAACAATTACCTTCTTTAAAATTTTAAATGCGAGTGCTGCTTATACTGCACTCAGTTTTCATTGGTTGACTTAGTATCAGATTAGTAGATTAGAATGTCAAAAAACAAAAGAAAAAAGATTAGTAGATCAGATTGAATGTCAGAATTTTCACATCATTATTAATGTTTAAAATAGTAGTTTTTTTTTATTATTTATAAAAGCTAATTTATGACAATTCATTCATAATAATGCTTGCAATACAACTAGGAGCAATATAAAAGAAATAGGAGCTAGCATACAACGCAGATGCCCTAGCTAGAGAGTGAGCAACTTTATTTGCTTGCCTCCTAATAAACTTTAGTTGAAAAGTTTGAAGAAGAGGAAATAAGCCTTTTACAATGGCTAATAATGACACCAAACTCCGTGAAGTTTTCAAGAGAAGATGAGAGCTCATCAACTACCCCTTTGCTGTCAGTAATAATACCAATTATTATTTTGCTCTTAGTTAACGATTAATTTTATTTATTAACCTTTTCGTTATTTTTTATAACTTTTTTTATTAATTAATTAGCAAATGTATTATATTCAACTACTTATTTAATAAAGAGTATTTTTAAAAGATAAATAAAGAAATCACTGAAAAGAAGTGATAATATAATATGAAACTTTAGGAACGGCTAGACTAACTTGATTAGCGTCTAACTTGTTTTCTTCTTGGTAGTAACTTGTTTTTAAACAGTTGATAAACATTGTTAATCAATAATTATCGTCATCATTTATCACTGTAAAGAGTGGGGTGAAAATTAGTAACTTGACTGTAAATTGAGCAAGGACTAGAAAAAAAAAATTCAGTATCTATATCCATGATGAGGACAGAAGGTTGAAGAAAGGAAATCGAAGAGGAAAGTTTCAATTTTGAAGTAAGAAGGAATATGGGGGTGGACTTCTATGAGATCTTGCAGGTTGACAGGAATGCCACCGATGAAGATTTGAAGAAAGCTTACAGAAAGCTTGCTATGAAATGGCACCCTGATAAGAACCCAAACAATAAGAGAGAGGCTGAGACTAAATTCAAACAGATATCTGAAGCCTATGAGGTCAGTAAAGTAACCCTTATCTATTTGCTACATAATAGTGATCATTGATGTTGATCTCTTGCTATCTGTGATGACTATGGAACAAAAAATAAAAATAAAAAATCACATGTGTTTCTGAATTTCCAGTCTTTTCCTACCTACAAAATGCACTGCACCTTTGTTCATATACTAAGTTGTGATATCCTTTTTTTATGTACCGATTTGTTTATGTGTGGAGTGTGATTTTTTAATTTTGATAGTGTTGTTTGATATTGAATCTGAGATGATATATTGGGTTCATGCAGGTTCTGAGTGATCCCCAAAAGAGGGCAATTTATGATCAGTATGGAGAAGAAGGTCTTAAAGGCCATATGCCATCTCCTGATACTGCTGGGGCTTCATTCTTCCAAACTGGGAATGGCCCAACAACGTTTAGGTTCAATCCCAGAAGCGCAGACCGTGTTTTTGCAGAAGTTTTTGGGTTTTCAAGCCCATTTGGAGGAATGGGAGTTGGTGGTGGTGGTTGCGGTGGTGGCGGCGGCAGGGGCATGAGAATGAGGGGTAGCTGGGTGTCAAGGTCCTTTGGTGGAATGTTTGGCGATGACGTTTTTAATTCAGTTGGAGAAGGCAGGCCAATGAATCAAGGTCCACGCAAAGCACCTCCCATAGAAAATACATTGTTTTGCAGCCTTGAAGAACTCTACAAGGGGAACTACCAAAAAGATGAAGATCACAAGGGAAATTGCAGATGCAAGGGGGTAAATACACTTTATTTTAAGATTCTTGCAACTAAATTTCATCAATAGAATGAGTTCTTTTGTTGGATTTGTTTAAAACTGAAGCTTTAATGCATTTCTGTCTTGTTGATCCAATTCAACCTCTTCCGAGCATTGTCAGTGTAGTTGCGGTAGTTAGAAGATTGGTTGAGCTACTTTGATGACTAAACTGTTAGTTACTAGTTTGTCACATTCTATGTCTATTTATCCCATGCATAAGCTTATTGTCCTAACCCTTCTCATTTTAATCCAAATTCATTTTAAGTATCTCACTTTCTATGAACTTCATCTCTGGCTCTTTCCATGTTTCTCAACAGCTACTTTAGATAGTAGTTAGATTTTTTTTTTAGTTTTTTGGGATTTCATACTTCCTTTATAATTGATTCTTAGATAATCAATGGACTCTAACATGCAACAAAGTGTTGGCAGTCTGCACTTTTTTCTCCTCCTTCCACTTTTCTTCTTTTGCTTTGGATAAGGATTGGTGTGCATTACTCATTGCTCCAATCATAATGTGGTGACCATTACTCATTGTTAGCTCTGGAGTTGATCAGTGACCATATCCCATTAGACTCAGGAGACACCTTTTTCAGGTAAGAGCAATGGGCTGAGGTTGCCATTATCAATGAGATAAGTACTAACTAAGCACACTTAGAAAGGGAAAATATGCATGTAAGTGAAAGTGATCAGTGTTTTTAACATTCATGATTTATCACTTGTGCGAAATGTGTTTAGCCTGACTCTCTGAGCTACCTTTGTTCTAGTAATTGAGTTTACATAGGTCGCGTTTCTAGACTCTGGAATTTTTCTCCATAAAAAGGGGCAAGAATTTGTTCTTTCATTTGTTGCTTGTGCCTATAAGTGCATCCACATTGATCTAATCCATCTCCCTATGCAGGAAAACTTCTCTTGTGGAGGAAATCTTAACCATTGAAATCAAACCTGGCTGGAAAAAGGGAACAAAAATAACCTTCCCAGAGAAAGGAAATGAACAACCAAATGTTATTGCTGCGGATCTTGTGTTTATTATTGATGAGAAACCTCACAATGTATTTACAAGAGAAGGCAATGATTTGGTTGTGACAAAAAAGTTATCTCTTGCAGAAGCTGAAGATATTAAACGCTACACACTCTATCTTACAACTCTAGATGGCAGGAGTCTCACCATTTCCATAAGCAATGTGATTCATCCAAACTACCAAGAGGTGGTTCCCAGGGAAGGGATGCCAATTCCTAAAGACCCTTCACAGAGGGGTAACCTTAGGATCAAATTCAACATTGAACTCCCAAACAATGTTGACCCCTGAGTAGAGAGCCAGAATTAAGAAATTTCTGACGCCATAATAGACTGGCAGCTACTGCAAAGTGTCTTGTGTATAAATAGTATATGGCTGTGATTTGTGTGGTTTGTGTGTAATCCGCCAGTTTCTTCGCGCAAATAATATCCAAAAATATTAGATCGAGGATTGAGGTTGATAGAGTACTCAAATTGTTGTGGTTGTGGTGTGCGTTATTTAGTTAAACTCTGAACGGAATAGCTATATGATTCTGGTATATGATGTTAAAAACAGGCTAAAAATAATGAAGGTTAGTGTCATTAGAGATAATAAATAAGCGTGTACAGTGGAGTAACAGCTATAGTTGTTGTAGTGGAGCATTGAATCAGCTCCATGCAAGTGATATATACAACAAAATCTGGGGAAAAAAGGAAAAGAAAAGATTTATGAACAAAATAATCCAGTTAGAAACAAGAACAGGAGCCATAGCAATCTAACCTTTAGTAGGTTGCAAAATAGACGGGTTAATCCCTCTATTATGCAACTCTCAATATAATTTGTATTTGCGGTTTGATTTTGTATCCCTTCATATTTCAGAGTGGATAATCATTTATCAGTTCTAATTATTCCAAACAATGAATAGACAATCAATGTGTGATAAAACTTTATTAATTAATGAGTATCTATTAGACTATTACAAGAGGGGGAAAACAAAACAAAATGAGGTTGGCTAACAAAGGCCCTCTGCTTCAACATGCTTAAGAATACAAGGCTCCATTTTGCATGGATAAAGGATAATATACACTAAAATCTACTCAAAACCATAAACTCTTGAAGCCATGACATGACTTGGAGCTCAGGTACTTGTAAAGCTGCAATATAAAAAATGTAACGCAGCCTTGTGATTCAAATCCCTTCATTGATCAATTAAAAATCTAATCAGAAGAATCTTCAGAGACAGCCGAGTCCGAGTCTTCTTCATTTACTACTCTAGTTGCCATGCCATCTGAACCCTCACTCATAACATCTGCCTCTGAATCCTCCTCTTCGTTCTCTTCAATGCCATTGTCATTGTCATCGTCAGAAGCATCCACATCTTCATCACTCATTCCACCCAAAACCCCACTCCATCTGTTGGGGGGAATGCCATTAAAACCCACCTCCCAGTTTCCTTGATCATATTCCACTGCTTGAGCATTGTCATCAGATTCCACCTCTTCAGCACTGTTACTATTATCAGCAACCTCCATGTGGACTGGAGTCATGAGACTTGCCTTTTCACCTTCCCATTCCTCATCCAAGCTTCTCAATGGTTCTCTGCCAATCTTGGAGCTATGACTGGCTGCTGTATTGCCCAGCAAGAGATCTTCAACAGCTCTTTTTTCCACTCTCCGTTTCCTGACCGTTCGTCGCCCTCGTCCACCACCCTGTCCTTGTGTTCCTCGTCCCTGCTGTTGTTTTAATTTGTGACTTAGATTATCAGTGACCTTAACCTTTCGTCGGCCAGTATCTCGTTTAGAATTATACAATCTTTTGGATAGCTTTTTACCGCGCCCTTGATCATTAGTCCCTCGTCCACGTTTATTGCTGCTTCGTACAATTTTCTTAGGAGCAGATTTAGCTTTAATGAATTCATCATGGTCTAATTCTGCTGGTTCAACTTCCCTACTAGATTTGAAGGGAGTATATCTTGAAGGAAGCTTCTGCAAAAAAGCAAAGCAAGTTAAATGGTTAATGTTACTTAGATGAAAATTTTCCAGCCAAAGACCCAGATGCTCAAAGTATAACAATAGCAACATGCACTCAAGGGGAACTTGACATCCAATCTGCTTGGTTAATGTCTTGGACACTATAGCTCACCTTTCATGATAACATCAAGCCCTATTAAAGTTAATCTTAAGACCAAAAGCAGTCTACTAAAAACAAGGAAAAATGAAAGAGACTTACTATGCATTCTCTTGCTTCTTTCTGCTCACAAGGCTCGGGTCTCTCGGGCTGTACATAGCTGATGGATGAATCAACCTCAAACAGCCTGAGAGACACTGCTGCAGTGGTTTGTGGAACCCATGGAAGTACAGCAACGGATTCAGGATCAGTAGATGCATGTGCAGCACTTTCTGACATACCGCTCAATCCCAATAAATCATTAGTTGTAGCGAAGTTTGATGATAGAAAATCTCGTCGCAGTGCTCTCTCAAATAGGGTCAATATCTGCAAAATGGGTCATTTAATTCCAAATGTCTAAGTAGACATTCATTATCAATTTTTAAAATGACGCAAAAATAAGGGATATAAAACTTTAAGAATTGAAAAGGCATCATACCTGTAAAAGTTCCTCATCAGAAGATGACTTGCTCAACTTCATGCCCCAATGCTTTCTAATATCATCTGTCCAAACAGTTACAAATGCTTCAGGCAGAACAGATACCTGTAAATCAAAACGCGGATACAACATATTCGTCAAAAGTCAAAACTAACAGGACATTATAAGAGGGTGGAAAATAACATTTTAAAATTTATTGGAGAAAACAAGTTTCAAGGTTTGAGAGTGCAAAGTTACCAAAATAACTCACCTCAATACAAGCCAATAGGATCTTAACCAATCTTGTCCGCAAGGGAAGAGAAGATTCCAAAATACAAATATCTTTGGATAACATTTCTCCACATTGAAACGCATGTTTAGAAAAATTAAATCCATTATTTGCGGGAAAAGTCCGGTGGCAGGAATTGCAATGGGAGTCTTCAACAAAATAAGGGTTGAGACAGGTGTCACAAATGTCTACCAGAGGTTTGCATCTCTTTATCCCATATTTCATTGCACATAATATTGATGATTTGTAGCATTCTTTCCACATCCACTTTTGAAAATCTTGATACCTTCTCAAGGCAGCTTTCTTCTCACTCTCACTTTTCCCAAGCTCAATTTTAAAGGATGAAGAAATTTCTGATGAATCAGAGTTCAAGCTATGAAGAGTACTGCTAGGACAGTCAGATCCAGCATCACAATCACCTCTGCTTCCATTTTTGGCACATTGTGTATTCTTTCGAACATTTTCTTTGAAGGAATTCTCAATCTTTTGCAACATTAAGCGCAAATGAGATTCCCTGATCCCACGTGAATCCAGTGATGTCAAAAGAAAATCAAAAGCCTGTATAGGAGTGGAAGAATAAAAAACAAAATAACAATTAAGACAAAGCTAAAAAGACACATTAAGATTCACATATTGACACCTAAAGATTTAAAAGAATCACAGATTCAATAACATTTGCACAATGGGCTACCCAATAAATTAACAAGAACAAGAACAACAACTAAACATTTTCCCACTAGGTGGGGTTGTTGGCTACATGGAACAAGCGACACTAAAATATCCTGTCATAAATCATATCTATAGACCAACCATTTACATCTAAATCCTTCTTAATGACTTCGACTATAGTTCTTCTTGGTCTCCCTGTATCTCTAGCAACTGAGCTACTCTCCATCTATTCTACTCTCCTTACTGGGCTTCTATAAGTCTTCTCCACACATGCTATCGCAACCTTCTCCCTAATGCATTCATTCCTAATCATATCTTGTCTAATGTCTCCACTCTTCCTATATTGATTTTTTCTCTTTTGGCTTTTTACCGCCCAACATACAAATACAAAATTGTGATCTTATAGTCGTGCGACAAAATTTTCCATTAAGCTTGAGTGGTCTGTCTTTTATCCATGTCATTGAGATTTGAAAAAGTTTTACGTTGGCTATCGACCACCTAATGCAACCCTCATCTTTTATCCAGGCTAGGGGCCGGTTATGTATACTGTATAGTTTTGCAACAAAGCGCATCATAGGCAGACTTTCACCCAATAAATTTAGAATACATAAAAATGAAGCTTTGGAAAGACAAACAAGAATTGCTGGGAATAAAAGGACAGGGCAGGTAAGAGAAAACCAAAAAAAGTAAATCAGAGATGCTTATTAACACCATTTGCTAATGGTCAGATAAGCATTACTTATTAACTCAAAACTTATAAGCACTACTTAGGCCATATCTCTAGTTGATGTGGGACTCTCAACACCCCCCCCCCCCCAACCCCCCCACGCACAGGACTGGACACTCAGACTCAGGACTGGACACCTAAAGCATGGATTGATGCGGATGTAATAACAATGATCTCAACAGATGGAAAATAAATAAATTTGAGTCGCAAATTCGAAGGAGGAAATGACTTTCGATGTCTAAGAAGGAGACTTCCTGTGTCCTAACATTAGAGATATCAGTGCGGCATGTAATGAAATTAACAAATCCTTCCCATTACTAGACTTGTTATGCTTACAGCCATGATCCCCCAATCAATTGCATATAAGCAAACATGCAGGTCACTAAAGTGTGCACTAAAATATAAGGGTTATGACAAAACCATGTAGATTTTAGTTGACCAGTGAAACAGGGATCAACCTATAGAATACTGAACAGACGATTTACCTCTTCGGAATCAATAAGCCTCCAATTGCCATCAAGATATTCAACAAAAATCCTGCCAGAACCAGGATCATCGCTAGAAGCAGATGCAACAAACAGCCAATATCGATTACGTCTGCGATCTTGGCCAAGGGGTAAAGACCTGTAGACATACATCTCCTCTGCTATGTGGGCAATATAAGATTTCAATTGCGAACGTGACCTTTTTGAATATTGTGCAGATACCTGAGTCTGAGGGTTGTCTGGACCTGTCCCTGTACATAAATCTTGAACTAATGAGGACCTTTCAACAGGCAAGCTGTGTGCAACAGGAGCTGCCTTTTGGTTTTCAGCAGTGCTTGGTGATGCTTCATTATTAATATTGCTGATATTAATGTCAAGCAATGGGCTTTGGTTAGCCTCCACAGCAGGATATGTGTACTGTGTTTCAACTTTGCTCCCAATAAGAGATGGAAAATCTGATTTATTAATATTATCATCTTTTAGACGAACTTTATCTATCTGTGCTTCAGCCCACATTTGCTTCTTCAGAGCATTTGCTGCTTCCAAACGATCCTGAAAAACTCTTGATGTCAACTCCAAAAACTAAATGCAAAAAACAACTTTTACATTAAATGGAAGGAATAGCGGTCACCTCAAGAACAACACGGATCGAATTTCCTTCATTTGCCACACCAACCAATGCAACAAGAGCATTTAGTCGCTCCTCTACACTGAGATCAGAATATTCTCCTTCAGTAAGCCCTTGAACCCAGGGCTCTCCAGACTTGCTATCATCAATCTCCATATTATCTTGATCAAGATTTACTGTACTCAAATCTTCACAGGCAACAGGTTGTCTGGTAACAGAGCTGGGACAATCAGCATCCTTGGAACCATTCTCGGGAAAACAAGGCAGATCCATATCAAACTCATTTTGAACAAGTCCTACATCATCGGCCAAATTTTCTTTTACAATTGATGAGCAAATGTTTGTGTCATCAAACTGTTCAGAATTTTGGTTCACACTTGAAGGATTTACTAAATCATCAACTTCAGGATCCTCATCAACTTCATCACTTTCTGACTCTTCTTCTCTTTCAACATCATCAGCATCTTCTTCTCTTTCAACATCATCACCAGCTAGAAACCCATTTTCAAATACTTGAATCTTCTTTCTTGCTGCTGAAAGAATAGACTCAGCATCAGCAGGATCCTTTCTAAATGCAGCTCGTACACGATATGTTGATGGAGCTATTCTTTCAAAAAGCTTAGTATCTCTCGTCAAAGCAACAGAAATTGATGCTTCAGGTGTCTTGCTGGTTGTCAGGTCCCGAAGACCAGATTTCTGGCAGGAAAACAAACATAAGAACAAAGCTGCAGATTTAAACAGTTCCAGGGGTTAGCCGGAAGATAAACAGTTCACCTGAATTTTTTCGGCAAGCTCTAACACTGTCAAACCCTTGCTACCCTCCAGCGAGAGAACATGAAATGCTGCAAATTTAACTGTTCCAGGAGTCAGCCGGTGCCTTGATCTTCGAGGAGCTAATAGACCTTTTTCGTGCATCTTTGCCACGGCACTTTCAGCTGCCGAACCATTACGAAGTGTAGAGATGATATCTTCACAGCTTCTTCCCTGCCATTACAGATACTCCTTTATTCGCTGAATCAATGCAACAGAAGACCCCGAAAAAGTTTTCTGTTGTTTACTTAACATGCATGCAAAGTGATAAAGACTCGCTTAGCTCCACCTAGTGTAAAAAGACTTGGTTGTTGTTTGTTGCAAAATCATAAATACTCGAAAAATTCCAATGGGGCCGGAAATGATAATCGTAAATATGCCCTTTTAGAGTGTGTTTGGGAAAGCTGGAAAAAAAAAATTTATGCTGATAATCTATTTTCAAATAATCGATTATTGTGATAATCGATTATAATCATAATCATAATCTGTTTTTGTTTGGGTATGTTTGCTGAAAAGCGATTTTAAAATAATCTATTTCGTTTGGGTGATGCAAAAATAATCACTTTTACATAGTAAATTACAAAAAAATGTATGAAGAATTTTGTTTATAAATTTTGTTTTTCTTTTAACATTAGTTTTTTTATATCTTGTTATCAAAATTTTATCTATTTATAAAAAAAAATAAAAAAAATTCTCACTTTTTTTCCCATTATTGTGGAAAACATGTGAAAATATATTATTTTTTTACCATGGGTAATTTAAAAAATATAAATATTTCAGTTTAATAACAAAGAGAATTTGAGAGGTAAATTCTAAGCAAAAATAAAAAATATGACATCGTTTTACAACATAAATATCAATCACAAAATAATAAAAGACTTTTTAATTAAATGAAACCCATTTGATAATATACAATAGGACTTTGTGGGGAAACTTCCCCCACCGCCTCATCAGTGGTGATAATTTGTACAGGACAGTTCAGCGAGTTTTCAAGGGATTACACGGGAAAAGAAAGAATAATCACAAATGAAACCATCAAACAGCTCAAAACTTTGGATGGTTGGAAAACAGCTTTTTTAACATGTAAAAGCTTTTTTCAAACTTTAAGCTAATGACCCAAACACACCAATTATCTTATAAAAAAGCTTTTTGTGATAAAAACAGCTGAAACAATAAAAAGAATCCTTCCCAAACAAGCTCTTAGTGTATAGGCACTAAAATATGTGGTGTTCAGGTAGCATAAGAATTTAAGCTGAAAATTACAAAGCAAAATAAGAAAACAAACCTCGTCTTTGTCATTTGCATAAGACCATGCAATATTTCTTTTCTTCAACTGCGGTCCAAATCCTGTAGACAATGCTAACTGTCGGAAAATTTCTGGCCATGTCAATTGATTCAAGTTCTTCTGCCAATTCCGTATGTCAAAGCCCCATGCATATGCCTAACATCGAAAAAATAAAAAGACATTACTGGGGTGGACTGCATCAAGGAAAACCACCATGTCTATTTGTCTGAAAAGAACAGATAAAATTTAAGAAATATCTCCACTTACTCCTTCCACAATCTCTGGATGGCCACCTCCAGGATTAGCAGCTCCATTCTGGTTCAATCCTAAGCCTGTGGAAGGTGTCCTAGCAACATCTTCAATGTCTTTTATTATCACCTTAAGAAGAGCAACATGTACCTCACCCAACAATCTCGAATCCTGTCATCAGATGGTTTGAATTGAACATCCAAAATGAGCAAAGAGAGTGCAAGAAAATTGTTCATTTGACAGCATGAATTCACTAGCAAAGGCCAGAGTGACTCACATGGTCATGAAATGCTTGTAAAAACTCATCAAGGGTAAAAGGCCATAACTCAAGAACATCAGCAAAAGTAATCAAGAATCTCCAAACCTGAAATAGACCAACCAGCTTTCAAACTTTAAATTCAGAAGCCTCAAGATTCAAGCCTCAATTCAAGCTAAAAAATAAATTAATAATAAAGTATGAAAAGCTGAACATTCATAGATTAAATTTACATGATCTTAGTCTAACATGCATGCAAGGTTAATTTAAATAACCTTCGCTACCTTACACAGGGGAGACACAAGGGCATCATTAACCTATCATTTCAAATCATTAAGAACTGAAAATAGACCACTGTAAGAAGCTGTAAAGGAGTGAAAGTGCCCCCTCCCCCTTTTGACAGAACCGAAGCAACAGATAATTGTCATCAGTGTGTGATGCTGGGAGGATCCTGCATGTTATAAATGCTAAAAGGAAGCAAGAGTGGCTATAAGAACATACCATGAGAAGGTTGCCAACATTCTGCTCTGAGTTTATCCAGGGCTGGATAGCAAATGGCTTCCTCAGCTTTACACTCTTAGGTGGGAAAACACACAATGAATCTACAGTATAAAGTATAAGTAGTAGAACCTCACTGTTTGATAGTATTTCCAGATAAATACACAGAAGGTCCAAAGACCAAATTATGCAAAATTACAGAAAGCAACATAATGCTAAGTTGCTCACCCCTAAATGATTCAAGGTTCTGCAAAGTTTCAAGATCAAGATGTATAATAGAGGATAGTCCCTTGCTCGCTGCAGCCAACTCCATCAATTCCAGCTGCTCATCCTCAATAAGCTCCATAGATTCTTTAGCTATTCTACGAGCAGTTGCCTTTTCAAGGGCAGCTTTCCTTCTCTCTGCCTCTTTCTCTTTGCGGAGCTCTTCTTTTCGCCTCCTCTTCTCAGCCTATTTTAGAAAGACCATGATAAAAAGGAAAGTAGGATACATTAAATATCCTCAGACATCATAATATTAGCCAAAGCCCAAAAGAAGGCTATAACCATTGAGCTTAAAGCTTACTCTTAGATGTTCTTTCAGCAAAAACTTTTCCCTCCGTTCCATTTCCCGTCTTTGCTCACGCTTTGATCTTTCCTCTTCTCGTTGTCTCTCACGCAACAACCTATCTTCTTCCTTCCTTCTTTCACGATCTAGTCTCTCCATTTCTTTCCTCAATCGCTCCTCATTCTGAAAGGGAGAGGAGGGAAAATACGGGTTAGTTAAGAAGAATGGGATGCCTTTTCAGCTCTATACAATGTATGGTGGCAGGCTAAATTCATTTCAACAAAACCTTTCGTCTAATGTTATCTTGTTTCTCGACCTCTTTCCGGAACCTCGTCTCACAGGCTTCAACTTCCCTAGCAACTCTAGTATCATCACTCTACATAAATAAAGTTAAAAATATAAATCATCCATTACAAAGAATATCATATTAGCTTTCAATATTTAGGAAAAGGAAATAACATATAAAATGACACTTGGCAAAAAATTACAAATCAAATTAGTACCTTTCGTTTCTTCTCCATCCGCAATACTGTGTCATTATGGGAAACTTGTCCAGCAGGTAAAACGTGAGGATTATCTTGTCCAACAATTGGGTGATCCGTAAAGTGGGAGTTCAGTGCAGCATCAGCTATGTTTGTATAAGATTCCCTTCGGGGGGGAACATCATTGTCTCGAGGAGGAGATGAATAGGGAATCACACGCCTGTCTTGTTGAGACAAATGGCGAACACGAGAAGAATGACTTTGGGTAGCATGAATTCTGGGTAGCTGCTCATTTCCAAGGGGGAAAGGAGGAGTTCTAGCAGAACCCTCCATTAGATCATGTAAATGAGGTTGGCTCATTTGTCCAAAAGCCTCGGACTTAATGCCAGGCTGGTTTGGAAGAAATGGATATTCAGGAAATGTCCTTGCCATAGCCTGCAATGGAGCTCATTTATAATGAAAATATCAAATCAAACAATTAAGCAGTTAAAATATTCATCCCCTGCAGTAAAAATAATTTAACGATGCATACAATAAAATCAAGTTTTCCAGTTCCTCAAACTGTCGATGGAAACAGAAGGAAGACTATGTGACTAATTTAAAAATATTATATGCATGACAAGTTTGGACAAAAGACACTCATGACTCATACAACACAGACATACCAAGTAATCACCTAGGTCTACACATCTACATTAAATCTTTTTCCTTTCATGCATGCATATAGCATCTAAAGAATAAAGGTTACAAAAATAAAATGCCCCATATCTCAATTCAAGCTGGGACTACTAGTAAGTCATTCAGAAAAAAGGTGAAAGCCTAAACAGCATAAGAAATAAAGGAATGTACTGACATGAAGGACTGGAAAACAATTTAAAAAAGGTACAAATCTTCAAAAATAACTCATAAATCGTGCTGAAAAATGGGTTTTCGAACATGCAGCTCAACACAAGGATCATTTTACTGTCCAGAAAACTAAACAGTTCTAAGATACAGAAAACCAACCTTATGTGTTCTAACATCTTGTCTTTCATATACTTTACTGTCATAGGCAAGACTAGGCCGCTTCTGCTGTTCTGTAACAGCTGCACCAAAAGAAAAAACCAGAGGTGTTAGTAGCAAAACAAGGGACATGCACCCATCACAAACAATTATTCATCAGCAACTTCCACCATAATAGTATTCTTTCTAACAATACTTTCGGATTAAAAACAATTAGCCGTTGAGATGGCAAGCAAAGCAAAAACTAGTTTGCCTGAAATAAAAAGCACATGTACTAAAAATGGAAATACTATAACCAATAAAATTTTCATGATACCTAAGTAGATGAACAATGGAAACATAATAAAAACTCAGGCATACCAAGTTGTGTAAGGAGTTAAATTGTACATGACTATAAGAGTCTAAGACAATTAAAGCCCAATACTTACAACAGAAAATACATCATACAGTTCACTCAACAGAAGTATACAGTCATTCTGTAAGTGAAGATAGCAACACAAGTATACCTATGGGTGCCCCAAAAGCATCTGGTGGCAATGGATCAAACTCTACGCCTAGAATAGGTCCATCCTCCCTCAATGGCTCCCCTAACTGTGCCTCCACACAAGCAATTGCTCTAAGCTCCATTATAGCCTGCCGTGATGATTCATAGTACCCCGGCACACCCCGGGGTGCCACATTCATCAACTCTGGGCGGGCAAATGGGCTGGACCCAGAACCCGACCCGGATCCATATTCAATACAAGGTTCAGGGTCCAACCTCGGCTCATCTTTGGGGGAATCTGGCAAAGCCGGCGCCACGACCATCTTCCGCGGCTTTTTTGGCGGCAAATCCTTCTTGTCCTTCAACCTCCGGTGGCAGAACCACATCTGCAACTGCCGATCCGACAACCCCAACTTCTCAGACAGCTCCACCCTCATATCCTCCGAAGGGTACGTCTCCACTAATCAAACACAAAATTTTCACCAAATTAACAAAAAATTGAACACCCATCAAACAAAAAAACCTTGAAAATCAAAAATACTGAAAAATAAAAAATAAAAATAAAAATCTCAAAAATAAAGAACAAGGGAGAGTGTTAACTAACTTGCATAAGCTTTCTCAAGCATTTCAAGCTGAAAAGGGGTTTTCATCTGGCGCTTGGGCTTGCTCTGACCCTCATTGGAATTCGCGATTTTGCTGCTACTTCCATTGTTGTTCTCATTGCTGTTGTTGTCACCTGCTTCGTCCCTCTTCTGATTATCGTTCTCTGCCTCCGAAGCAGCCTCGGTCTTCATGGACGAAACCGATCAAGATCGAAACTTTTTCCCCTTTGAACCCTAAAAATCCAAAACCCACAAAAGAAGCAGAAAAGGGAGAAAAACGAAGCAGCACAATGAAATGAAACTAGGGTAACAAAAAAGAATCAAATTTTTTTTCGTTTTTGCTATTTTTTATCTACTTTTTCTATCTCTTTCTCTCTCTTGAAACCAAAATTTCGTGATAGTCAAGGAATGGAAAGGCACAGGATTGATTATTATCCTGAGATGAAAATAAATAAAAAAACAACATTTCATTTATCAATGCCACAAATTTTTAAATTGAAAAGATAATCAAATGATTGAAAAGAAAGAACAATGAAGGCATGAATGAAGAAGAATAAAAGAACAAAAACCAAAGATAAAACAATATTAATAATAATCCAAAAACAAAAATAATAAAGCAACAACAACAGCAACAGTTCCTCTTGATGACTACTATAACTCCATCACCACCTTTCATTTCTAATTCCTTTTCTTTTTCTCCTTTTAATAATATTAATCTGCTTGTCATAATAAATTTCTTTTGTTTGTGTTTGTTTATAAACTTTTTAACTAAAAAATGAAATGGTTTCTCTGACTGGCTGATTCCTCTGTGTGTGTGTGGCCACATCTTCTCTCTCCACACGTTGTTTTAATTACGATGAACATTTTTTTCCAAGGTTCTTGTCTCTGCCTGGCTTGGTTTTTCTTTTGTTGTTTTTTTTTTTTTTTTGGCAATGTAATTTTGGTCAATTATTTAGCGTGTGATGAGGGAATTATAACTAACGATGAGAATTGAGTTTGGTTTACGTAGGAGAGAGAGGAATTACTGAATGTGTTTTTTTGTTGAAGTTGTTGCTTATTGGATTGGTTCTTTAAAAAGTTGTTTTTGATTCTTTTGAAGGCTCAGTTTGTTTTTTTGGGATCTTCGGAGTGCGATGCGATGATCGAATTTCAGGTTTGTGTTGTTGTGGGGCCCGTTATGGTGCCTGTGGTTGCCACACATCTTTAAATGGGTTGGACTTCTGTTTTTTGGGCCGTGAAGGAATTGTCTCATCTCTAAAGACCCCTGCTTTTTACACCACAAATAACTCTCATACACCACAAAAAAAATTTAAAAAAATAAAATATTCCTAAAATACCCCCAATTATGTTAAACATGCTTAAACTTATTTCAGGAATACACCACTCCAAACTCCCTCCTTCCTCTTTTCCTCTTCTCCCACTCACCCCCCACCCATTCAATAATTCATAGGTTATTTTTTCTTTATTTTTATTCTTTCATTTTGTCACGTACGTGAGTTTTTATTCCGCGTAACATACTGGAAGTCAATTTTCGGTATTATATGTTTCATATAATACCGGACTTAAACTTTCGATATTGTGTTTCTTTAAATTTTTTCATTTACCGGATGTGAATATCCGGTACTGTGTCTTATCAGAACTCCTGTATAACCGGTATACATATATAGCATACCAGACATGGAAATCCAGTATTATAGAGAAGTATTTACTTTTTTAGTAACACCGAGGTTGTGAGGGCGGTGCAGAGGGCGCAATGAGACGACGACATCCCTTCGGATGCAAATAAGAGCCTCAAATCCCATTTCCTCTTCATAAAGAAATTCAAGAAAACTTTGATGGACTGTGCTATAAGCCAAGCTACCAACCTTAAAACCAAGGTTGGATTTGTCGCTAATGTAGCCACAAATGGACTAATCTAAACCTTGGCGTTTGTGGTTATGCTCAACAAAGCCACACCCAACCTTCCATTTTGCAAGTAAAACCCGTGTTCAGGCTTATCTGCATCGCTATAAGCTCTGAAACTTGAAACCCATTTATTTTTTTTTATTAAAAAGGTATTCATTCATTCAAACTGGTAAAATACATCGAAATGAAACCCATTTCTTGGTTTGTGAAAAGCTACCTTTTATGGTTTTCACAAGTAGGTTGGATTTGAGTGATGAGGTTTTGACTTTTGAATAAGAACAAGTTGTAGAAATGGGTCTGAGTTGAAAGAAGGGTGATGGGTTAGTAGTAGGAGGAAAAAGAGGGTTGGCAGAGGTTATTGAATGGAGTCTAGGTGTTAGAGAAACAAGGGATTCCATGGACATTTCAAAAGAGGCATAAACATATAGAGAGAGTGAAAGGGGTGTGACTGTGTTGAGTGTTTGGCGGTGGAGGACGATAGCAGGCGAAGGGATTCCAGAAGGGAGAAGAAGAATGGTGCTGAGGGGGAACCAGAAATGGGGGAATCGAAAAAAGGGAACGGGAAGTGTATTTTGGGGATTTCAAAATGTTTTTAAGTTTTTTGTGGTGTATGGGAGTTATTTGTGGTGTAAAAAGAAGCATATTCTCTAAAATGAAAATGAAAAGGATGTTATTTTTCACATCGTGTTTTTTTTATTCCCACACCTATACCATTTTTTTTGTATTTTCTTTCTAGAATTATTCTTACACCACACCTTTTGCACACACTATTCGAAAATTAAACTTGGGAATTAATGAATTTTTCAAATCACAACCAATGTGAAGGTTCCCGCAATGTGAACGAAAATATTTGAGTTGTATGGTACAAGTGATATTCCGAAATTTAGTTTCCATAATACAATTGAAATTTTCTTATCTATTCCGGAATTTAGTTTCCATAATACAATTCAAATGTTCTTATTTATTCTGGAATTTAGTACTCACCATCACCGCATATTTGGTAAAGTCCACAAAAATAGGGTAATACCAATGTTTTAAAAACCGGACCGAACTGGTGGTTCAGTCCGGCTCTTTTGAACTGTGATCTGATTGAACTATCCAAAAACCTGTTAAACCGGATTGAACTGCTTTGAACCATGAAGTGGCCTAGGTTGAACCGTTCAAAATTGGTTTTTTTTTTTAACCTTCCCCCCAATTTAGTTATTTTTATTTATTTACTAATTTATTAGTAATTCAGTTCAACAGTGGGTTGAACCGGATAAACCAATTGAACCATGACCGAGAAGTCTCGCCAGTTCGATATCTGATTCGATTTTTAAAGCATTGGGTAATACATATTAAAATGATCATCAATTGAAAACAACAATTTCGGCACAAAGACATACTCTAATTATACAACTTTGCAGTTAAAAAAATAGGAATTACACTACAGAAAATTATCAGAATGGTAGACATCAGTTTTTCAAATTATTTAAATTCCAGAATTTAAAATCCAAAATTGTTAAAAATAAAATTATTTTTATCATGTAATCTTGTTTTCGTAATCGAAAAAATATTCATTTGTATTATGGAATCTTATTTTTCGTAATGGTAAAAATATTCATTTGCATTATGAAATCTTATTTCTGTAATGGATAAAAATTCATTCATATTATGAAATATTATTTCCGTAATGGTTAAAAAATATTCATTTATATTATGGAGTTTAAATTTCATAAAAGAATGATAGAGAAGAGGGTAATAAGGGGGGGGGGGGGGGGGGTGAAAAGTAAGGCCCTAAAAGCTCAGGCCTAAAAGAGAATAAACGAAGCCCATACATAGTTGCAGCCCATTCAAATAGGAGCAAAACAACCATTTTGCCTTTTGCGCAATAGCGGAAGAAACCAAACAACGTTAAAAAACATAAAAACAAAAAAACAAAAAAACAACAAACAACCAATACCTTGGATGATCCGCATCCACGTTTTTTGCTGCCACCTGCTTTTCATCTTCTCTGCTCAAATTACCATTCTGCATATACGTTGACAATGTTCCACTTCTAAACAAGGTTAAAATGTTTTTATATATTATTCGTAGATCATGCTATATGTCCATTAAATTCTTGAAACACATATGGTTTTATTTTTGTTTACACACACACATACACATACACACACTATTTTGGGTGGCTTCAATCTCTGTTAACACAGTTCTCGCAGGTTGAAGCTTTCTTGTTCAACTGCTTCTTTTTGCCGGATACCTTTTTGATGAAATGCCTCACCCACTTTTATGCCTAGAACAAACTCTAACCTTGGAGTCACTGTGATTCACGTTGGTTGTTCAATCAACTTCAGTGTAGTTTGGTCCTATTAATCCCTGGTCATGGTTTTTGTATGCTGCTATTGCTTGGAGATGATGCCTATTGTGAGGATCTAATATTACAAGTTTTCAAAATCTGATACATTTAGTTATTATAAATTGGAGTTATGGGCAGTAAAACTTTGTTGAAGTGGCCAAAGCAAATTACAAATTCCCTAGTTGAGCAGCTCATACAAGCAGAAAAGGACATACACAAAGCTGTCCATATATTTGATTCAGCAACAGCTGAATATAGTAACGGGTTTCGTCATGATCATAAGACGTTTGGTCTCATTATCTCTAGGTTAGTCACTGTGAACCAGTTCAGGTCAGCAGAAGGCATGCTCGAGAGAATGAAGCACGAAAATTGCAAGGTTACGGAGGACTTACTTTTAAATATATGCAGAGCTTATGGACGTGTGCATAGGCCACTCGATGCCATCAGGGTTTTCCGCAAGATGGAAGACTTTCAGTTAAAGCCCACTCAAAAATCTTATGTTGCAATACTTGATATTCTTGTCGAGGAAAACCATGTAAAGAGGGCTCTTGAATTTTACAGGGAGATGAGAGGAATTGGTATCCCACCTAGTGTTGTTTCACTCAACATTTTGATCAAAGCTCTCTGCAAGAACAATGAAACTATTGATGCTGCTTTACGGATATTTCGTGAGATGCCCAACCGTGGATGCGAGCCAGATTCATATACATATGGCACATTGGTGAATGGGATGTGTAGACTGGGAAAAATCAGTCAGGCAAAGGAACTATTTAAAGAGATGGAGCAGAAAGGTTATTCACCTTCTGTTGTTACCTACACTAGTTTGATACATGGCATGTGTAAGTCTAATAATTTGGATGAAGCTATAGGTTTGCTTGAAGAGATGGTAAGAAATGGCATTGAGCCAAATGTTTTTACTTATAGTTCTCTAATGGATGGTTTATGTAAAGATGGGCATTCATCACAAGCAATGGAGCTGTTAGAAGTGATGGTTAGGAAACATCGTTTGCCTAACATGGTCACTTACAGTATTTTAATTAGTGGACTGTGTAAAGAAGGAAAGCTTAGGGAAGCTGTGGAGATTCTTGACAGGATGAGGCTTCAAGACTTGAAACCAAATGCAGGGCTGTACGGGAAAATCATAAGTGGCTTATGTGCTGCAGGCAGCTACCAAGAAGCTGCGAACTTCATTGATGAGATGTTACTTGGTAGTATCTCACCAAATCGGGTAACTTGGAGCCTTCATGTTAGAATGCATAACAAGGTGGTCCAAGGGCTTTGTAATAATGTTGATCCACCTCGTGCATTTCAGTTGTATCTTAGTATGCGCACTAGGGGTATCTCTGTTGAAATTGGAACTTTTGACTGTTTAGTCAAATGTTTTTGCAAGAGGGGCGACCTGCACAAAGCTGCTCGGATTCTTGATGAGATGGTGTTGGATGGCTGCAGTCCAGATGAGGGAATATGGAATGCATTAATGGGTGGACTTTGGGATCGAAAAAAAGTGAGAGAAGCCACTGAGCTACTGCTGGCTGAGCTGCAGCATAAGTGTGTTGAAGCTGAAAGTTGAAGTTTGTGGATCCAGAGATATGAGTTGCATTCTTTCTAAAACCTTTGGCATCTCATGGTCCCCCACCTGCTTTTTATTTTGTAAGAGCTTGTTACTAGGTCACCAATTAAATTGTGTTATGCTGCAACGTACCCTAAAAAAATTATAGAATGTTTGCTTATTAATTTATTATCGTATTTATGCTCTGCTAAGTTTGGGGTGAGCCCTGTAATGAAATGTTTGTCATTCATGCTAAGTAAATCTGCAATTGTTTCTTGCATAGTTGGCTGTTTTTCAACTGCGCTCATTTGATCATCACGTGACTCCGCTGCTGATAAACATAAAAAGAAGAGTTTTATTGTAGAAAAACAAGATTTATAGGAAATTAGATTCTTCTGAACCCCTTTGGATAAGGTATCAGGAATTAAGTTCCAATGTTTTTCAAGTTCAAGTGTTTGGAATAACACAAGCATAAGGACTCATTTCTATTTTCTTTATTGTTTTCAGAATTTCATACAATTATAAGTTACTGTCCAAATTAATGGGTCCTAGAATTTGAAGAAAATTTGTTTATCTTTAAAAGAAAATTCTATCTCCTACTTTTTATAATTTTGACAGCATGTTGCAGACCAAAACTAACAATTTCTACCTTTTTTTCTCAGTGACTGAACATGTGCGGCCTTTTCAATTCATGACCTCACTTTTTCATCTCAAATGTGCTGTGTGCAATATAAGGCTTCAAATTGAGGAAGTAGATGTGCTGCGTGCAAGATTTACAAATAGGCTTCCCCTCGAGGGCTGGTTCTATTTTTTACAACCTCACTCGCTCTCTCTTCTTTTGAGGACACTGCCTTGGTTCTTCCTGAACCTCTTTAGAAACTTTAGTGAGGAACATGTTTAATGGAAAAGACTTGGCCAAGGTGAACTCAGGTAATTGCCAGAAAATGTGTTGCTCTTCAGTCGCCGTAAATTGGCCATATTTTAAGTATTCCTGTCTTTTTTTAATGCAGTTCACATTTGAGTTGGATTTACTGTTAATTTGCTGCTTGCTATTTATATGGCCTGACTCCTAAGAGATTTATAATTTTATTATTATTTTATTAATTTGTGGATTCACACGATATCTTTAACTGGGTTCTGACATTCTGTTGCAATCTGTAGCAGCAAAATTAGTGAAGTTTAAAATTCTTGCTAGATAAAGTAAATATAGATTGGTAATTTTGACTGATGAGTAAATATTTATTAAATAAAGATACTTTTGACACATCCTGTCTGGCTGTGTCAATGGATAATGACAAAAAAAATTCCTGATAAGCATAAATAAGCATTTCTGCTGGAAGCAAGCATGAGCTTGTGATCATTCCTTTTAAGTACGGGTGTTCCTGTATCCTGAGTCTGCCATCTCTTGCAATGGGACCAACAAATGCCAATGAGCTTGTAAACTGTACTTGGATTTAGGATTTTCTAAATGGCTAGGATGCATGACTAACGGGACAAGAAGTGAATTAGAACCTGTGCCTTTAGTTGATTCTACTCAATAGAATATACTAGGTATGGATAAAAACTGTATAATAAGTATAAATGTGCCAGAAGCTTTTCGCAGGAGGAAAACAGGGGCCTCGGTTTCTATTTTGTGGACTTGATGCATATATGTGACCTTGAACATGCTGTCTATATTTAGGTCCACATGCAAGTATTGTTTTTCTAGTTTGCTGTCTGAAGAATAAAGAATGACCCGATAAATCCATACTGAAAATAAAATCCGATCCCCACATCTAAGTGGCTGACATTCTCTCCCTGCGATAACAAGTTTGATTAACTGGTTTGGTAGCTCCTAGGTTTCTGCATAAAAAAACTATTAGCGGGGAGGTAAATAGACAACTAAGAGTGCCGGGTGCAGGGTGTCAATAGCCTCACCCAACTTTCCTATGCACTCGTGTAGTTATGTTTGACAAAAACCGGTCTGCTTTTAAATTTCAATCAAACATGACTAGTTGTTTGAGGTAACCGTTTCTTTTTGGCCATTTTGAGGTGACCTAAAGCAATCAATTCTCCATAATAAACTTGGCATAACATACTAACATCTTGCTTGCATGATCAGGATATCTTGTAAGCAATAACGATTGATTGATAGAGAAGTCTTTTTAGTGCTAGTTGTCCATATTTTAATACATATTGAAAAATAAAAATGAAATTGAATTTCATTATTTTAATATGCAATGTAAATAATGAATTTCAACTGAATTCATATATAATCTGTTCCAAACACAGTAATTCACATGAATGCAAAAAGAATCCAACTATTAATTTGTTGAAAGTGGGAAGCCAATTCCATGTCTCTGTGTGGGAAATGCAACAAACATCATGCTGCCAAAAACTCCAATGCCCACTGGCAATGCTGTGAGGATTTCTTGTGTCTCATTTGATGGTGCTGGAAAGAAGCAATTTACCACATTCTGATCAAATAATGCAATTGCTGCAAATACCATAACTGACATTATTGCATGCATGAAATCTATGAACCGCAGGCGATATTTTGCAGCAAGTTGAGGTGGAAGGGTGGTTGATCCATCAATGACCCACAAGCCTCTGAAGGTGGCAAACCCATAACAGATGTTCCCCTTGCTGTCTCTGAAGCTATCGGTAAAGCATAGCAGGAAGCACGAGGCACCAGAGAGAGCAACAAGTGCAGCAGTCATGGACTTGCTGACTGGGTCACAGTTGCCAAGATTTGTGAAGACTGGGGACAAGAGTTGGAAAGCAAGGACAGTGCCAGTAGGCAAAAGGTTGGCCAAATGGGCTGTGCTCTGAAATGTCTGGCTGATGGCTCTCTGAATCAGGTTCCTCTCTGCTTCTGGCACCTCCATATTTCGCAGGAGTGGGAGCTTTTCTTCATCATGATTTTTAGAATCATCCAGTTCGATAATGTTTTCCATGGCCTATAGAATTTTTCAGCTACCTATGCTGTTCTGTTTTGATCACTTTTGTCTTTACTGCATAAGTTTGTTGAAAAGGTATGTATCTATATAGGTAGGCAAAAAAAAATGGGCACATTTGAGTGTAGCCAAAGAGAGAAGGGAATTGAAGGGAAGGGAGGTTTGTCATTACTTGCAAGAAACACAAACTGAAACCTTGATAAAGCAGCTTTATCTATATTCCTGAAAGAGAAGTTAGTTTGAAGAAAGGTCTTAGGAGGTATATTCTCTCTTATTTTTTGCCTTTTAAACCATTTATGAATCCAAATAGCTTGCGGAAGAAAGTGATCTGATTCATGGGATCTTCTTTTCAAAAAAGTGAGTCTCCACTGCTACATGTTACACACCATGACTCCACAGTCACAATATGTTAGCACAACTTATACCTTTGAAATAATAAATCTAAATAATTGCTATTTCAGCTATGTAAATTATTCCCGCAAGTGGTCTTTTAACTGCTCAATAGTTAGAGTTTGGAGGCAGAGGGAGGGAATGTTTTGCTGTACGGGTTCGCCTTGTATATCCTCTTTTGCAATTTCTGTTATCTGTGTAAGCATAACAATTATTAATTTGCTTCACTGATAAGTTATGTTAACTACAAGAGTTGAAGCTTACGGTTTACTCTCAATTTCTTCTTATCATCATACATCACAGCTTGAAATATAAACAACAGGCCTAAGAGTTAGCTTTTCATTTGGGCTCACATATGTAGGCTTGTTTTGCTTACAAGCTTTGTCTAAGTCCATTCAAAGAGGGCAAGGAGCTTTACGTAAAAACCTATTTAAACATGTTATAGGCTATGATCCTAGTTCTATTTGCTGATAGCAACCATTCCAAATTCTAATGGAACTGGTGAGGTTCCTCTTATTCGTGTCTGAATTTGTATCTAGACACGTATCAGGAAGCTGATCATAAAAAATTTGTTCACTTGGTGTGGTTTTAATTTTATCCTCAGAAAGAACCAAACAACATGATAGAGTTGGGTAAGTTGCAGCTCCCACAAGATATATATCTAACTCTGTTGGGCCATGAGACAGATATGGCTGACGTACCTCAATGTCACCACAGTTGGTCTTGTTCCGTCTGTTCCCAACCGCTTCTGCTACTACTTCTTCCTTTACAAGCCTCCTTTAACATCAAAATCTCCCATCAATTTCAAATATCTCTATTCTCCCTCGTGCATTCTTATAATTGTGGAGCACATGCCACAATTTTAGTACGATCTAAATATTTTTTTATTTATCAATAATAGGATTGCCTTAATATGACTTGATACACACACATATAATGTGCTATTACACAAATCTCAAAAAGATAAAAGTTTTTTTATAAAAAAAATAATTTGTGTGTAACATTATCCTACGTTTCTGTGGCTCTTTACGTTTTTTTTTTTTTTTTTTGGTAATGTGGCTCTTTACGTTTAAACTTCAAACTACAAGGAATGTTAAATTGTTAAGAGTATGTAGTGACTAATCCGTGCATCAAGCTCAACAATTTCAAAAAATTAAAAAATAAATAAATCATACTTTTAAGATGCATCCAACGGTAATAAATGATATTGTTTACACACTTTCTTTTTTTGAGACAAAACTAGTCCCGCTTGAATTCAGGGGGGTCATTGTTATGTATCAATTTTTGTTTTTGTTGCCTCTAACCAATAGTAAATTACTACCTCTGGTCATTAATATAAGAAATAAATAAGTTTTTTTTGTCCAAAATATGAGAAAAATACATCAAATTTCACATATATTAAATATTAATTTCCAATATTACCCTCATTTTTAATAGGATTTATATTTACAAGATATATCAACTTTCCATACAAGTGAGTTTGTTCATCAATTAGAAGGGGTATTTTTGGAAATTTATATGAATATTAATTACAATTAGCTCATTTTAATACATTTCCTTAGTTTGTATGTTTTAGGGTTTTGTTTCTTATATTAAGGACCGAAGGTAGCATTTTTCAAGGTAGGATAACATCTAGTGTATCACAAAGCGTGTCACAACTTTGTATCATGAATTTTGATTGGTCAAAAAATATCACCTCTCCTTATTAATTATTAGATATTTACATCAATTGATCAATTAGAATCCATGATACAAGAGTTATGCCATATTTGTGAGACAACATATATTATCTTCCCCTTCGTGTAAGGTCATTTATGATTGAAAAATGCTTTGCATTCTGATATTGACATACTTGTTACTATTAAATAAAGAGTTCGATTTCAATTTATTATTGGCGTAAATTTTTTTTATATCATTGACTAATCATATCTATATGACTATATGCGTGACTTTTAAAGTAATTATTAAATATTTTAAATAATATGACAGTACATGATTAATTAATATAATATTAAAAAATATTATACTAACATCAAAATATTTTGTCCAGAAAAAAAATTTCAAAATCAATATCTTAAATAAATAAGTGGTGCTTATCATTTTATTTGCTTTAACAATCACTTTTTTAATTAGTCATGATTCTGACTAAAGCTTTAATATTTAATGTCTCGAGTTTTAGGTTCATTTGCTGTGCATGTCTATAAGTTATCTAGAATGTTTTCTAGACTTAGAAGATGCTTTATTGTTTGCAGACACACAGTAAAGGCTAGGCTACACAGATAGTAGTTTGAGTGATGAGGAATATATTGTAAACTAAAGCATTATTTAGGCCGCTTATGCTATTTTGGATTTAATTAAGGGGGCACTTGTCATTACAAAATCATGCATGGTTATGAAAATAATAAAATACAGCACTACTTTAAACCAACTTTCATCAGATTAAAAGAAGATGACTTTCTTTCTTGACAAATTAACTTTATGTAATGGATCTAGCTATCCAACAACCTCAACTACACAACTTTATTCTACAGTAAAAACTCACATAGCTAGATTGATGGTTACAGTAATAACAGTTTAATTAATGCTGATGCACAAATATCACATATTAATTGACAAGTAATAATACTGATCATGATATACTTTTCACACTTCACATACTTACCTACCAACCATTAGATAACACCCTGATTTTATTGTACTTCAGTGGTTCAAACAATGGACATACATCGTATAATTTTGTACAAGTATCCTTTATCTAATTTGAGTTCCCAACAAGATATTTATAATTCTTGGCCAACAGGAAGGACATAATTATGCTGTGTAGGGAGCATTAGAACTTTGGGGTTTTATGGGGTGTATTTATTTTATTCATATTTATGAATTATGAATGAGTTATCACTTTCTTTTCCTAGAGTATATCATCTTATCTGAGGGTGGAAGACTAATTTCTCGGGGTACACTCATGTGTCTAAATGAGATTCCACCAAAATTATTTTTTGGTACACAAGAGATCAAACTCAATACCATATATTTAAGGAATTCAAATCTCTTCCGCTTGAACCACCACATATTGGTAATGTGCTAATTGTTATCACTTTGATGCCAGGAAATAAGTATGATTCTACTTTGTCCTTATTTTGTGAGGCTCAATGGCAAGGATTTCAATGTCAGGTGAAGAAAGTTGCATCTAGCTAGGTCTCTTGACGACCGGGGAGGCTTGTATTTAACTGCAATTGTACAAAGGGTAAATTACCAGAACTAGCTGCAGCTAGAATCCTTGAAGACAAAATTTGTACTTTACTACAAAATGCTAATAGTTGTTCAAAATTAGATGAAAAATTACACATGCCACTCATGTGCACATTCAAATTGCTGATAACCAAAGAAAGTGTGCAGATATGAGGTTAATTTAGGGGATTTCCTTTGGTTATCTCATCAATTTGAATATGAAACATTCAAATTCCATCTTCTTCTTCATGTAGCAGCAAGTGAAGGAAGTCTTTAGCGAGTTCATTTTGGAAATCAGCTCAACAAATGACAATAATAACGCACGCTGTTAATGTATGTTTAGCACACCCTAAAATGATGCTACTTGAGTTTGTCCAATTTTTGATATGAAGAATCACACTTTTAGCACACTCTATTATTGTGTTTAAGCAAAATTCTAATCAATTTTAGCACAATCGCATTGCAAAGAACTATGTAAAATTGACCAAAACAACTCTAGATTCATGATGAATAATTACAATTTTAGCATACCCAAAGTACTATATATGGTGTGGTTTCATTCAACTATAGTGAGTGTGTTTGAGAAAGCTGGAAAAAAAAAATTATGCTGATAATCAATTTTGGTATAATCGATTATTGTGATAATCGATTATAATCAGAATCTGTTTTTGTTTGGGACTGTTTGCTGAAAAGCGATTTTAAGATAATCTATTTCATTTGGATAATACAAAAAAAATCACTTTTATATAATAATTTACGAAAAAGGGTATGGAGTTATTTGTATAATTTAATAATATTTGTTTAGAAGGTAGTTTTATAGGGGTAAACAGGGAAGAGAGTTTTGAGAATGAAAAATAATCAAATCACAATAATCTTAGGCTAGAAAAAACTAGATGGCATAAAACAGCTTTTTTTCCCTAAAAAAAGTTTTTTTATAAATTTAAGCAAAATGCCAAACATAATAGATTATCTATGAAATAGCTTTTAAGCTAAAAAACAGCTGAAACCAGGGAAAATAATCTTTCCCAAACATACTAAATGTATAGGGATTAGGTAGTTGCATACATAATTATATATATTGATTTTGAATTTTGGACAGTTCATCCAATTAGCATTCCAAATTCAGTTCAAAAGTGATTCATAAAGTTGTTCCATTTCTTCTTCTTGCCTTTCTATATAGCCTTTGGGCAAGCATTATCATTCTTAATTCATTTTTGAGGGAGGAGTTGCCCCGTAAAACCATTGCCTTTTGACTTTTCCATGTACATTTGGCTCATTCACAAAACTTGAGAAAAAGAAATTTGAAATACTATTTAATCATTATTCGTTTTTGTGAAACACAATTATTATTTTTTTCCGATGTAAGTTAAAGAAAGTTGACATGGAATTAGACAGATTATTATCGTTACTATCCTTAATTAGTACTCTAAAATCATGTCATCAAGATGGTAAAATTATTGGTCCCAACCAAGTGGATCCCTTTAGTCAAAAAAAAAAAAAAAAACCAAGTGGATCCCTTATGGTGAATATAGTTGCTTGCATTGGATTTAATGAGTAAATAATTATCAATGATAAATATCACTATCAAGGGAGTTAGTCTCTTTAAAGTTTAAAGTAACTAAATAAAAATATATTGACCCTTAAAATGTATGGAGATCTCAATTCATTAAATAAATTAAAGGTGGAATTCAGTTTTTTTTTTTTTCAAAAGACTCACTTTAAAGGAGTTTGTTTCTTAGAAATAAACATTTCCGTGAGGAACTATGCCTAATATATATATAAATTGGGGAGCGGATCACTGATTGAATATTTTCAACGTGAGAGAATCCTCTCATATAAATCATTCTGGTAAAACTTTAACTATTCACTTTGTAATCCACGTTTCAACTTCAATTATTTAAATGATGGAGAGAGGGAGCAAGGTGTGGTTGAAGTGATGATGAGTTGCATGGACTGTAAAGTTTAACCACTCTTTTACGTTACAGAGCATAAATTGGTTTAGCACAAACAAGCATGTTGATAGAGCAATAACCCGTCAAAATCATGAATGATAAAACTTTTCCCCTCCCTAATAATTGAAGCCCTGAACTTTTTGTTAAATCGGTTCCACTTTCTGTTTCTAGTGCTAATTGATTTGTTTCTGACCTTTTCCCTCAATTTGAGGACTACTGGTGGCAAACCTACATTTTGATAGTGTATCCATGATCATGTTACACACTGTGCACTCCACATAACATGATCTAAGTATTGATGCTTATAATCAAATCATATCAACTTAGTTCTCTTTCTACTGTAAAGATTGGTTTGCTTTTTGTCTTTATTGATATACATTTTGCATTTTTTTTAATGTATTCTCTATATGCAATTGCATAGACTAATCCTGGACGGTATTGAAGAACTAACCTCTCCCAACCAGATTTTCTTTATACGTAAGAGTCAGAGATTAAACCTCTGACCATATGCTTAAGGGGCTCGAACCTATTATTACTTGGACTATCCACACATTGGTATTTTGCAATTTTTATTAACAAAATGGAGGGACGAAAAGCCAAGTTCACATGCAATGTTTTACATCTTGTAAGTGTACCCAATGATAGTAGCAGTATGCGCCATTCAACTCCTGTATGAAGGGTCTACAAGCACCTACGCTACAATCCTGAGTACTTGTCCACATGTGAGGGCCCCACTACTATTCTTGGGCATTTTGTCAAATAAAAATGACTTTAGGAATCAATCCCATATCACATCAAACGCTTCCATTTGTCTCTGTTTGCTCCACCTATTACTTTCTCTACATATTTGTTTGTGTTTCCCTTTTATACCCTGCCGGTAAGAGCTTAAACCTGAGGCTATAGCATTAGATGCAAGGTTCAACAACATGGTTTTGTATGATAGTGCTGTGTATTATTGTCCATACCATGCCTCTACCACCCAATTCCACTTTATGTTATTCATCCAAGCACATGTGACTGGAAGGAAATGGATACGGCAGATATATAGTTGCAAAACGCAAGTAACTAGCTAGACACATGCCTTTGATATCCATCCATCAATCACTTGTCCATCTTGGGATGTTGTCTCTTATTGAAACTTCTAATGATAAACTATATATCTCTAATCAAGTGCCTTTCAATGCCAGGTGAGACTATAATGTCCATTGGTCTTTTTAGTATAGGGACAAATTATAGCAGGCCTCACCATCTTATCGTTTTCTGGTGTGTCTCTATGTGCCTATGTTTGGGCTAATGTCATTCGTATTTTAAGATAAAAATGTTGATTTTAATATTATAAAAAAAAAGTTGATAAGAGTCCACATTTCTTGAATGGTAATTTGGATGTATCATAACTTCTCTCAATTACCAAGTGCCAAGTGGTGACCAGCAACTTCGTGGATTTGCTTGAGATCGTAATTATATTCTTATAATCTTAATAGCACAATCAATTCTATTGATTTTTTCTTTAACCATATTATAGGTACGGAGTATCCACCATCATTAATAGTGACTAATCTCTATTGGGGAACCTGTTGGGTACACAAGGTGGGTTCTCCCCTTTCAACTAGGTTTTCTCCATACACAAGAGCCAGGATTCGAACCCCTGACCACTTGCTTAAGGTGTTCAAGTCCCTTACCCCCTGACAACATTGATTTTTTATTTATTTTTTATTATTTTGCCATACAACTAAAATCATTTTTATTGATGAGAGAGTATATTTAGAACATGGAGCTATGCCACCTTGGGTAAACGGGTGAATCACATAGCCCAAGCCCGTATATCTGAGTCACAATGAACAATCAGTCATATCCTATTCCTTTATGTGCTAATGCTACCAACGGAGGCACCTAGGAGGAATTTCTTTCTGTTCATTTCCCACTATCCCTAAATGGCTAAACCAAACCATGTGAAAGAAGATCAAGAAGCAATGTACAATATACACAATAATGCAAACCAAAAAAAGCAATAGAATTGGATACTAGGTGGGCACTTTCTATGATGAAACAATTCATGAACCTGGCACCATCTTGACATCAAAATGGCATCAACATCATCACCAGTTTGTAGAGACTTGATCACTCGATGATTGTTTTAAATGTCAAATATCTTTGGTTAAACATGGACGAGACATATTAAAATAATAATAATTTGTGTAATAAAGTTAGCTGGCTAATTAAATCACTCACCAATCATATATTCCCTTCCTCTCCCCCCAGCACTCAGTGACTTCAAAAGGCTTCAAACGCGCACCAAATTCCAATCTACGATTTGTTTCACTTTTCAAAAGAAACCTAATTGATTGATGCTTCATCTTTGAAAGAATCGACCATGCATCATGAAACAGAAACAAAACAAAGTAATTAAGGGTTGGTGTGAGTTTAATTTTTGTTTGCATAGCCTTTCGATTGTAGGTGGCACTTTGTAAAAGAGTACATCTAGTGACATACATTTAATTATATACATAAAATTATCTCACATTTACAGATTTTATTACTTGATTATAATGGGTTTTATCTCAATTTTTTGCATGTCTAACTCTAATTCTGTCATGTATCCTCCATGTGGGGTTATGTGTTTATAAAGATGTGTGAACAACATTTTTCCTTGTAGAATATGCACCCTTTGGCTACTTTCCCTCCCATCAACATGAGTTATCTTTGAAACATTAGCAAGAGATCTCATGCTTGGAATATATATACAGCTAATCTACTAATTTTCTATTTGGCTCCCTGTCAAAAAGAATATGCTTTAAACACATTGTTCTCATAAACTACACATATCAAAGGAATAAACATCCACTGGGATCTTCTCCAAATCTCCTTTAATTCACTAATCATTCATAGTAGTAGGAAACAAGAGGCTTCGTACCAAAAGAAGAGAAAGCTACAACCAAAGTGGGAATTTTTTTTTCCTGCAGTGGCTGCAAAGTACCACTTTTCGCAGAGTTTAGACAGAGAAAATTTGTGTATATCAATAAGAAAAGTGGTGGCATGGAGGAAAGCTAGTATACTTGCAGTATAAGACGACAATAATGTATGTGGTTTGGAACAGACTCAAATGGGTTGGATCCACCATTACCTTTACTAGCCTTTTGTGTCTCTGTCTAGTTTAATATAATGGATCAGGGCCATAACCATGCCTCAAAGTTTGTAAAAGCTTTGATTTTTGGCCCCACAAATCTTCTCCCGGGGGCTCCACAAAATAGCTGCTGATCTTTATATATAGTGAAGCTGGCTGCTGTGTACTCTTCAAAAGAGGATTGATTTTTGTACACAAAATTAGGATATCATAAGGTGTCTTCTTTGATTTTTTTAGTATATTTTCGAGAAGCATGTATACAAAGAAGATAAAAAGTAAGTGAGAGATAGAGATAAATATATATGATATCACATACGGTGTCCAAAATTTGTGTTCAAATAATATAATTCAAAAAGGTATTGCATAGTTTGCACTAAAATTTCTTATAATTGCTTTTATAATAGAAAAATAGTGAGGAAGGTGTATCATCTTGGAATCAGGAAAGTGTTTAGGTTGGTTTATGTTTGTTGGACGGTTGGACCACTAAATTCTTTTTCATCTGATAAAGAAAACAAAATGAGAGAACTGTTATAATCTTTTCTATTGTAAATTTGTAATTTGATTATGAAGCAGAATTTAAATCATCATGGATGACAATGGCACTTTAGATAGTCCACTTAGCCTGAACCACGTGTTGCAACTTACAAGTTAATTAGAACTATCTAGCTAAATAAAGGTTAAGCCAATGGTGCACAGCCCACATGATGCATCACCCATTACACCACCCATATGTCAAGAGCTCCACCAATCTTTTGTACATGTGGCCATTTGACTTTTTGGGTTTGAAATTTTGACCAACTCATATGACAATTTCATTGGCCCAAAACTTGTCATATGGATGGTGTAGTGGGTGGTGTACCTTAACCCAAACCCTAAATAAAAGAGTGAAAATGTTAAGCGTCTTTCTTTTGCAACTCTTTGGCAAATGGATGCAGATTCTAAATGTTATATATGTAGTGCAATCTTACATATACAATGTATTATAAACACCTAACAATACCTTTCCTCTGCTTCTTTTCCTTTTGGGAATTTTGGGATTGTGAACTTTATTTGATTAATGATGATTAATTAGGTAGGTGGTTATTGACTTATTGGTATAGATAATCTCCTTAATAGCCTCATATGAGGGGGAAAATTAGGTTTGATATTACTTTTCGTTAACATCTCAAATATAAGTATTCAAGCTCCACCCCAGATTGACTCCAGTATTCAAGTATATAAGTATTCAAAATAAAAGGAGACTCAAGAAATTTCAGTCCCGGCAGCAGGGTGACAAGCTGTATCAAAAGTAATGGTAATACACAAGCATGGGCAGACAAACCCAAGTATGTATAATGTATGTTAGACTATACTTTCCGAAGCAATAAGTAAAATATTTGTCGAGCTTCATCTACATGATCAATGGTGGCCAGCGAGCCAAGAAGTCTTTCTAATTAAGTTGACTTTTAGCTTCCACTCCTGTTTTCCTGCGGGGAACATGCCATGATTGATCTTCATAACAGTCTCTACCTAATCATTCCTGTTCATCACGTAACCATAACAGATGGATCAAAGAAAATTAATAGTCACTACTCTTGCCTATTTTATACTTTGCTAAAAGCACATTATTTGGGATGGGGAACCGTGGCTGAATGCTTAGATACTACAAAGTCTGTATATGACTATAAAAGCCACCGATATACCAAATTAATAAATCCTATATATGATCGCGAAGATTAAAGATATAAAGATAGTACCAATACTTGCGAAATACTGCTCCTAGTTGATCAGTGTTCAATGACTTAGAACTCCACATAAATTAACATGTCTCGTAAGCACCAAAAATAAAAATAAAAATTAACATGTCTCGTTTATGTCGCAATTTTTTAGGGTCACCGTACTTTCCATAATGAAAGTGAACGTAACACAAGACCTTAATTTGTATGCCACGGTTAACAAGTTTGCAAAATGTTGTGTTTGAAGTTATGGCAAATCTTGGATAAATGGATTCTTTTCGTTGTCCCATACTGCTTGGAAAAACAAATCAACATGTTATGTTGTTCCTTTAATGCACAAGCACACTTTCATCTTCATGTGTGCTGTCATGGAGTACATATTTTGTAGAGTCTTGTTAGCCATTGTTTTAAGAATACTGATCATAAGAATCAAAAGGTAGGAAATTTTTATTAGAAAATATACTTTTGAATTTTAATGTAAGATGTTAAATACAAGATAGCATTTCAACATAACTTAAGAAACCACTACATCAATGGTTCCTAAATTAATCTTCCAAAGTTTAGTTAAATAAGTCCCTATATATGATTTTTTTTGCTAAAAAAAAGTCCTTATATTTTTTTTATAAAAAAATAAATGATTACTATTTTTAATCAATAAATGATTATTAATTAAAAATGAATATTATAAATAAATAATTAAATGATTCATTTTCTTTAACTTTGACCAAGATTGACCAAATTGCATATTTGTTAAATAATAATGTTTTTTATTATCAAACTTAATTAATAGGTTCAAATAAGTTCTTAGTTCCTCAAAAGTGTATGTGTTTTCTTTTTCAACGGATAACGATGCAAAGTTGATGGTGGAGAAGTGAGGATCTATTCCTAAACTATTGAATTATAAGGATCAAAACTTATGGAAAAAATTATTGAGACTAAAACAAAAACAAATACACTTTTAATAGATTAAAAACTTATTTAAATCAACTTAATATATGTGATATTAATTTTTTTTATTGATTTTTATACTATGAATTAATCATGAATCGATGTATGCTTAAAAAATGTCACACATAGAATAACTGTAATATATTTCGATAGGAAGTGCAAGATACCTGATGGTGAAAATATATAAAAAAATTTTATATAAATAAAATTAAATATTATTATATGTTGGATATTATTTATAAAATTATTAAAAAAAAGATATTAAGTTTTAGCGTAATCAATTATTATCCCACCATAGGTAGTATTGAAATGAGAAGTGATACCGTGACACATGGTTTTTACATCACACGGTTTACACCGTATAGTGCCGCTCTGTGCGGTATTGTAGCTGCACTGTACGGTACTGTAACGAGTTTTTTTTTTTTTTTTTAATTTTAGTTTTTTTATAAAAAATAAAATTTTATTTATAAAAAAACCCATTAACCAGATAATGAACTGAATTCACCAGATATTTGTACATGATTCACCACTTAACGAAAAATTTTATTTCTCAAAAAAACCCATTCACCAGATATTTGTACATGATTCACCACTTAACGAAAAATTTTATTTCTCAAAAAACTCATTCACCAGATAATGAATTGAATTCACCAGATATTTGTACATGATTCACCAGATATTTGCACGTACTTAACCAAAAAATTTATTTCTCAAAAAAATCCATTCACCAGATAATGAACTGAATTCACCAGATATTTGTACATGATTCACCACTTAACAAAAAAATTTATTTCTCAAAAAAACCCATTCACCAGATAATGAATTGAATGCACCAGATATTTATACATGATTCACCAGATATTTGCACATACTTAACCAAAAAATTTATTTCTCAAAAAAATTCATTCACCAGATAATGAACTGAATTCACCAGATATTTGTACATGATTCACCACTTAACGAAAAATTTTATTTCTCAAAAAACTCATTCACCAGATAATGAACTGAATTCACCAGATATTTGTACATGATTCACCAGATATTTACACATACTTAACCAAAAAATTTATCTAACAAAAAATAACATTTAAAAAAAAACTAAAGTTTAAAAAAAAAAACGCTACAGTACAACTACAGTACCGCACTGTGCAGCACTATACAGTGTAGGTGTAAAATTTTGTGTCAGGATAGCATTTCTCTATTGAAATAAGGAAAGGATTTGAAACTTGGAAGTGTCTATCTCAATGACATGTTGTCTCTATGTCGTCTGAATCTGAAAGATAACCGTCAGATAGCAACAGTAACCTACCTCGCTCTCACGCCTGACCAGTTACATTTCTCAACCTCCTCCACTGTTACACTTTCCAACAATCCAACCCACGCTCGGACACGGTCATGAGTTGACCCATCGCGATGGTCACCGTGACTGGCTCTTTCTCTTTGTCTCTCGTCAATGGCTTTTTCAGTTGTTTGACATTACCCTCAAATAATTTACATCAATTTCTCTCAATTTTCTTTTTTATTTAAATAAGTTTTTAGTTTATGAAAAATGTGTATTTTGATTTTAGGCCCTATTATTTTCGTCACGTATTTTGATATTATAATTTTAAAAGTTTAGAAATATAGGTCTCTACCATGAACTCTATACTATTATATGCAAAGAAAAAAAAATTATTGACAAATTGAATTAAGTGAAAGAAGAATAATTTTGTAATGTATGAAGATTATTTCCAGATGATTTGAGTGTTTTTTTTTTCTTTGTTGTATGACAACGATGCAAAGTTGTTTGAGTGTTTTCTTTACTGTATGATAATGGTGCAAATGTAACAGTAGAGATCTATTTGTAAACTTTTGAAATTGTAGTGATTAAAGCCTATGAAAAAATTATATGGAAGAAAACTAAAACACACACATTTCAGGACTAAAAATTTATTTAAACTTTTTTTATTGGGCTGTTTATTAATGGTCTTTCATCATTTGTGAAATTAATTAATATCATAAATTAGAATGGTATTTTGGTTTATTATTGTACTAACTAGGGATGGTAATTTGTACCCTACCCATTGGGTATCTACAAAAATTACTTATAATGGGTAGGGTATTTACCGCACAATGGGTAAAGGTCCGGGTACGGGTAATTACCCACAAAATTGAATGGGTATGAGTGCGGGTACGAGTACTATGGTACCCACCCCGCCCACACCCGCACATAGTGTATGTGTATATGATTATTTATTTATTTATTTATTTATTTATATTACTAATATATATAATTTTAACCATAACACAAATTTTAAAACCAATATTAATATAAAGATTCTTAACTTTTTAAACCTAGTTGCATCTATAACTTCTTTTTAGATGTTTTTATTTATTTAAATATTTTGATTTGTAATGTTTTATGAGTAGATTTAAAAGCATAGTTATTAAAATCGGACCGGACCTGCCGGTCCGCAACAGGGCAAGAACCGTCCTGCCAAAGAACCGGTACTGAATCGGTCAAAACCGGCCGGTTTTCGGTTTTTGAAAAAATTGCATTTAAAGGAAATTGCAGAGGTTGGGTATCGAATCCACAACCTCATGCAATAAGGGACAGGTCTTTACCACTGCGCCAGAGCAGTGTTGTTGAAAAAAATAATATATATTGTTATTCGTACCATAAAATTTAATTATTTATAATTTTTTATTAATAATTATACTATATAAAATTAAAAATATATATTTAATTACAACCGGTCCAACCACGGTTCAACCTCGGTTGGACCATTAACCCTTGAACCGGTGCCTTCAAAGGCACCGGTTCAATGACCGGTCCGGTTCTAAAAACATTGTTTAAAAGACACTTGAATCATTCTTAATTCACAGTTAAAGTGCGGGTACGGGTACTTAGGTACCCAGAGGATACAGAAAATGATACTAAAGTTGCTACCCACATGAGTATAAGTCCGGGTACGGGTAATTTTTTCAAATACGGGTATGGAAATGGGTACATAGTACCCTACCCATTCCATCCCTAGTACTAACTAGCTAGGAAGTGATAAGTACAACTCATAAATAAATCAATAAAAAATATGATATATTTATGAATGTTGTTAACCAATGTTCCAAGTACGAAAATAAGAAATACATCAATGCAATGTTTTTCAGTTTTCGGAAAAATGCTATGGACTAGAGTCACAAACACAATCCCATGGATTAAAAAATGTAGAATTTTGAAGCTATTAGATGACTTGGTTGTAATTTTGATGCGACTCTATACTCATTGTTCATTTTCCATAAACTACTTTTATAACTGATAATGCAATAGCATACTATTCAGTTCAAAAAATATGACTTGGTTGTGATTTTGATGCGACTCTATACTCATTTTTCATTTTCCATAAACTACTTATATATAACTGATATGCAATAGCATACTGCAATATTTTCAGTTCAGGTCCTAGTCTCCATTAATCATCATGATATGTTTGTTGTAACTGGCACCAGTAATGTATCTTTTTCTCACCGGTCCTGATTCCAAAACCAAGTGGATCGTCACTAGGCCTAGCGTTCCAGTGTTCCACTAATGTTTGTTTTTTCCTGGATTTAGTCCCCCTTTTTTAACTATTTCACGCCACTTTATGAAAGTAAACGGTTGTTGTTATTGCATTATCTTTTGATAAAATAGGTAAATTGGTCTCATATGTTTATTTTAATTTTTAAATCGATCCTATAAGTTTTTTTTCCCTTCAAATTGGTCTTATACGTTTTGAAACATTTTCATGTAAGTTTTATACGTTTTGAAGTTTTTTAAATAAGTCCGGTATGTTTTTAAGTTTTTTAAAATAAGTTATATACGTTTTGAAAATATTTAAATAAGTCCTATTAGTTTTGAAAATATTCAAATGTGGTCATGTATGTTTTGACAATACTCCCTCCGGTCCATAATGTAAGCAAAAATTTCCAAATTTTTTGGTCCAAAATATAAGCAAATTTCAACTACTTTCTTCTCATTTAATGAAGTTATTCCCAAAATACCCTTCATTTAATATAAATTTTGTTTTCCAATGACTCCTTTTATTCTCAATAATATAAGCTTATTAAATAAGAGGACGGGTAATTTAGGTAACAAACTTAATTTTTTATTCCCAATGACTCTTTTAAATGAGATCAACTAACTATCTTAATATGTGTGTCCCATTTAATTTTTGCTTACAATAGAGACCGGAGGGAGTATTAAACAAATGATTGAGAAACAGTTGAGAAATGGTTGAGAAACGGGAAGAACTAACGTGAAAATGTTTCAAAACGTATAGGACTAATTTGAAGAAAAAAAAAATATGATCAATTTGAAAATTAAAATAAACATATGAGACCAATTTACCTATTTTACCTTTTCTTTTCTTTTCTTTATATATTTATTATATATATATATATATTATGAATTTAATTGTCACGTACTTTTAATATAAATTTTTTTACTCTAACACCCAATCACAATTTGTCATGTATTAAAATATTTAATTCTTGTAATAATTATATTTATCATTATGCATTAAGTCAGTTTGTTTTGTTTTTAATTTTTTATTTTAGTAATAATTTTAAAAATATCAGTTTATTTTTATTTAGTTTCTTTTCAAATATTTGATTTTAGGACAACCTCCCAAATTAATTTCCTTAGGAAAAAGAATTGAATAATTGAAAGCATGTCATTTGATTTTTGTTTCTGCTAACCTTATTTGAACTTTTGAAGGGTTGGTTAGAAATGAAAATGATATGTTTGTTCCAAGCTACAAGCTCATTTATGTATGATACATAATTTAAAATAAAAGTGTTTATCTAGAGAAAAATGATGTATGATTAAGCATGGCCCTAGCAGAACTTATTAGAAGATAATGACATTGTCGGATCGTCCTAAACCATCAACAACAGCAGTACTCTTGTTTGGAGAACCAGAAAGAAACCAAACCCAATCCCAGTTTCATCACTCGAGTACCACTCTTCCTTGTATTTTGTCTACGCATGCAACACTACACTCAAATACTCCCTTTCTCTCCCTCTCGAGTTTTACATAAATTCATCCATTTCCAAGACACAATCTCCACGACACAGACAGAGACACACTCTGTTTTCCACAACAATGCTTCCTCCTCTGCTTCTCCTCCTCTTCGTTCTGTTATCTCTCTCACCATCCACTATCCTGTGTCTGAATCAAGAAGGTCTCTACCTCTACCAATTCAAGCTCTCTCTCTCCGACCCAGACTCCACCCTCTCCTCCTGGAACAACCGCAACCCCACCCCTTGCAACTGGTTCGGCGTCACCTGCGACCCAACCAACACCACCGTCACATCCCTCGACCTCTCCAACGCCAACCTCGGAGGCCCATTCCAACCTTCCACCCTCTGCCGCCTCACCAACCTCACCTCCCTCATCCTCTTCAACAACTCCATCACCGACACCCTCTCCTCCAACATCTCCCTCTGTCAAAACCTCCGTCACCTCGACCTCTCCCAAAACCTCTTCACCGGTCCCATCCCCGACACCTTGCCCGACCTCCCCAACCTCCGACACCTCGACCTCACCGGAAACAACTTCTCCGGCGAAATCCCATACTCCTTCGGAACATTCCAGAACCTCGAGGTCTTCTCCATCGTTCTGAATCTCGTAGAAGGAACCATTCCTCCTTCTCTGGGTAACGTCACCACGCTGAAAATGCTGAACCTCTCTTACAACCCGTTCTTCCCGGGTCGGATTCCGGAGGAGCTTGGGAACCTTACGAACCTTGAGGTTCTCTGGCTCGCACAGTGCAACCTTGTTGGAACGATCCCTCACTCTCTCGGGAACCTCAACGAGCTTCTGGATTTGGACCTGTCCTTGAATAATCTAGATGGGTCCATTCCGAGTACGCTCACTGGGTTGACCCGTTTGAGGCAGGTTGAGTTGTATAACAACTCACTCTCCGGCGAGTTGCCTCGGGGAATGTCCAACCTCACTGCATTGAGGCTATTCGACGCGTCTATGAATCGTTTGAGTGGAACGATTCCCGACGAGTTGACTCGGTTGCCGTTGGAGAGCCTCAACCTGTACGAGAACCGGTTCGAGGGTGAGTTGCCGGCGAGTTTAGCTGACTCGCCGAACCTCTATGAAGTCAGGTTGTTCGGGAATAGGCTCGCCGGAAAGTTGCCGGAGAATCTTGGGAAGAATGCTCCGTTGAGGTGGGTTGATATCTCCAATAACCAGTTCTCCGGTCAGATTCCAGCGACTCTGTGTGATCACGGCGAGTTGGAGGAGATTCTGATGATATACAACTCGTTCTCCGGCGAGATTCCGGGGAGTCTGGGCAATTGCCGGAGCTTGATGCGTGTCAGGCTCGGTTACAACCGGTTTTCCGGCGAGGTTCCGGCGGGTTTGTGGGGCCTGCCCCATGTGTCTCTGCTTGAACTGGTTGATAACTCGTTTACTGGTTCAATCTCGAGGACCATTTCTGGGGCTGCGAATTTATCTATTTTGATTCTGTCGAAGAACAATTTCACAGGAAGGATCCCTGAGGAGATTGGATGGTTGGAAAATCTTGAGGAATTTTCTGGTGGTGATAACATGTTCAATGGTTCAATGCCTGAGAGTATTGTGAATCTTAGGCAGCTTGGGACTCTTGATCTCCATAACAATAAGCTTTCTGGGGAGCTTCCAAAGGGAATTAAGTCATGGAAGAAACTCAATGAGTTGAATTTGGCTAATAATGAGGTTGGTGGGGTTATCCCTGATGAGATTGGGAGCTTGTCTGTTCTTAATTTTCTTGATCTTTCAAATAACAAATTTTCAGGGAAAATCCCTCTGGGGTTGCAGAATTTGAAGCTCAATGAGCTCAATTTGTCTTATAATCAGCTTTCTGGAGAAATTCCCCCAATGTTGGCCAAGGATATGTATAGGGCTAGTTTTGTGGGTAATCCTGGTTTATGTGGGGATTTGAAAGGCCTGTGTGATGAGAAGAAAGGTGAGGATAATAAGAGTTCAGGTTTTGTTTGGTTGCTTCGAACTATATTCATTGTTGCCACATCGGTGTTTGTCGTCGGCGTGGTTTGGTTCTACTTCAAGTATAAGAGTTTCAAGGATGCTAAAAGTTCTATTGATAAATCAAAGTGGACTTTGATGTCATTTCATAAACTGGGTTTTGGTGAAGATGAGATTTTGAACTGCCTTGATGAAGATAATGTGATAGGAAGTGGATCATCAGGGAAAGTCTACAAGGTTGTACTTAGCAGTGGGGAAGCTGTTGCTGTGAAGAAGATATGGGGAGGGGTAAAAAAGGAAACAGAGAATGGAGATGTTGAAAAGGGTAGGATTCAAGACAATGCTTTTGATGCAGAGGTTGAAACTTTGGGCAAAATTAGGCACAAGAACATTGTCAAGCTATGGTGTTGCTGCACCACTAGGGACTGCAAGCTATTGGTGTATGAATACATGCCAAATGGTAGTCTTGGTGATTTGCTGCATAGCAGTAAAGGAGGGTTGTTGGATTGGCCAACTAGGTACAAGATAGCTGTTGATGCTGCAGAAGGCCTCTCTTATCTGCATCATGACTGTGTTCCCCCAATTGTTCACAGAGATGTGAAATCTAACAACATCTTGTTGGATGGGGACTTTGGTGCAAGGGTGGCAGATTTTGGAGTCGCCAAGGTTGTCGAATCCACCGGGAAAGGAACTAAATCCATGTCCATCATAGCTGGGTCTTGTGGGTATATTGCTCCAGGTTTGTAGTTATCTCATGTTATTCAATTCCAGTTTTTCCTCATGTTCAATCTTATTTTGATGAATCTGAGATGCATATAGTGTGCTACTTGTTGTGCTTAACTCATAATCAATGCTTTTGTGCATTGACATAGATTAGTCTGAGAACAGTTTGGAGCTTTTTATATTATGTAGAACTTGGTCTGCAATTGTCTAAGTATCTGTAGCACCTTTAGATTGTCTTGTGCAATAATTATTAACTTCCATTTCTAAATGTCTATTAATAATGTATTATCTTAGGAGCCTAACTGAAATTGTTGTTTCCTTGTGCAGAATATGCGTACACGCTTAGAGTTAATGAGAAGAGTGACATATATAGTTTTGGTGTTGTCATACTTGAGTTGGTTACTGGAAAGCGGCCAGTAGACCCTGAATTTGGGGAGAAGGACTTGGTTACGTGGACATGCAGCACCTTGGATCAGAAAGGGGTGGACCATGTGCTTGACTCAAGGCTTGATTCTTGTTTCAAAGAAGAAATTTGCAAGGTCCTCAACATTGGCCTCATGTGCACCAGTCCTCTTCCAATCAACCGGCCTGCTATGAGAAGAGTGGTGAAGATGTTGCAAGAGGTGGGCACAGAGAGCCAAACCAATTGTTCCAAGAAAGATGGAAAGTTGTCCCCTTATTACTATGATGATGGGTCAGATCATGGAAGTGTTGCTTAATTCAAGTTCTTGCAAGGCTTGGATTATTTGATTCTAAAAGGGGGAGTTCTAAGCTTTTCTTTAACTTATAGAGCCAACTTCTCTCGGTGTTTCCCACCCTTGGGTTGCTTTACAAGAGTTGGCTAAAGAAAAGGGTAGAGAATTTTTGTTTTTTGGGTTGAAAATAGAGGCATGATAGGTTGATGTTTTTACCCTGTAAAGTTGGTCCACATCAAGGCGCTTCCCAACCAAATTTGAATTGGCGTTTTTCATTATTACCTCTTAATATATTCAGAAATGATATTCTCATTTCTCACTGTTAAAAAATTTGTCACCGGTCTCTGGCATGGGTTAGGTGATTTCCAAAATTGTAAAATCAGTGGCCTCTATATTCCAATAGCAGCTTGGAGTAGTAACTTCATTCAACTTAAATGCAATAAAAAATTGTCCCCGAGATTGAGAAGCTAAAGTTTTTTTTGGTAGATATAAAGATTAGAGGGAGGGGAGACTCTTTATTTCAAGATTACAACAAATTACTAACTTTAATGAGGATTTATAATTGTTCTATCAGAGAACAAGGATGTCGAGATGATACTCAACTTGTTAGTGACAGAAGAAGTCCAGCTATTTATGAGTGATTTATGAGATTAGTTAAAGAAGACGTTACAAAGTTATTAATTACCTATTAGTGAGGTCGGTTACAAGGCTTGATATTGGTTATAGATTTCGATAGTCACATACTCAAGTTGAGGTGGGTCCAGTTTAAGGCTTAACATGATCATGTCATAACAAAATGATAAAAGTAAAAAATCATTTTTCAACTAGGATTCTGATTCAAACTTAAATCTAATACATGTAGTTTATCACGAGGAACCAACTGCAGGTAGAATCTACAGGGAAATCATGCTTAAATGCTTATAAATTTTTTAGAATGCTAACAAGTATTCCCTCCGGTCTCTATTGTAAGCAAAAATTAAATGGGACACACATATTAAAATAGTTAGTTGATCTCATTTAAAAGAGTCATTGGGAATAAAAATTTAAGTTTGTTACCTAAATTACCCTTCTTCTTATTTATTAAGCTTGTGTTATTGAGAATAAAAGGAGTCATTGGAAAACAAAATTTGTATTAAATGAAGGGTATTTTGAGAATAACTTCATTAAATAAGAAGAAAGTAGTTGAAATTTGCTTATATTTTGGACCAAAAAATTTGGAAATTTTTGCTTACATTATGGACCGGAGGGAGTACCCTCAGGGCCGGCCCAAGGGCCAAGTGGGTAATGCCCTTGCTTTAGGCCTCTCAAAAAATAATCTTTTCTGTTGAAAAAAGCCCATTTTGTATTTTTTATATATTATCTTTTTGAATCTTTTAGTATGTAAACAAACATAAGCTAGCCCACTTGGTATGAAAGTTTACCATTAGCTCCAAGGTCTTGGATTCAACTCCTCATTGTGTATAAAATAATTATTTTTGTATAAGAAAATTGTTAGATTAATTTATTAATTTTTTTCTAAAAAGGCCTCGTCATAAAGTTTGCTTTAGGCCTCAATAAGTGTTGGGCCGGCCCTGAGTACCCTTATAACATTGTTTAAAGAATCAAGAAAGGAAATTTTGTATGGAAAATACTCCCTCCGGTCCTTATTATAAGAGGCAAATGACTACTTTTTTTTGGTCCAAAATATAAGAGACATGCATGTATTTTGACAAATATTAAATGCTCATTTCCAATTTTACCCTCATTTATAATAGGGTTTATATATACGAGACAGTGCAACTTTCAATACAAGTAGGTTTGTTCATTAATTATTGAAAGGTTAAATTTGTAAATTTATATGAATATTAATTACAAATAGCTTATTTCAATGTATTTCCTTGGTCTGTGTGTTTTAGGGTTTTGCCTCTTATATATAGGACCAGAGGGAGTAGTATATTTAGCATTTCAAAAAGTGTAACACTTCATTTTTTAATAGAAACTTTTTTTTTGTAGGCTCCTTAATCAATACCCTTATGACACTCATTAGTAATATCATCAAATTTTTGTCATTCAAGTTAAAAGCTTTGACTGTTATCTGCATCTGAATTTAAATCTCAGTGCTCCCAGATATGTGCTGGGTACAGCTATAAGAGGTGAGTTAATGAGGTAGTTAGGCAGATTTTGTCCTTCGTGGGCCATCTTTTTTAATTGCAGCGTCCATCCATTATGTTGCCTACTAGTACAACTTCTGTCTGTGATTAATGATGATGGGGCACAAGGGTATTCTCTTGTAAGATGACCAGGGCATTGCAGTAGTGATCTTTGTGCTGAATTGAATTCAGGAGTGAAATTTTGCCCATTCTTGGTTAATTCTTATTCTGGCTAGTGGTTATTTTTATGACAATTACTCTGCTGTGTAAAGAATGGTAAATGTAATTACTGTGATATCGATGAATGATTGGACTTTTGAACTATACACTTCAATTTAAGTTGTCTGTACAAAGTAGTAGTTGTGCTAACCAACAATGGAATATGACACTGTTATTACTGATTCTTGTGTTTTTCTGGTTAGTTACTGGTTATGCGTTGCTTTTGAGTTTTGTCTGATGGCTTCACACTTACAGCTCCATATCTCCTGCTAAATGCATCACAACTCACACAACAGTTTTTACCTTTTATAGCTATTTAGGGGCAAGGCTAGTTATGCTAAAAAATTATAATTTATGAAATAAAAAATTATAATTATAATTAATTAATAAAAATATGGATAAAAAATTTAAGGTTTAAATAGTACGATGAGTTTAATGGCTCCTCAAATGTGTCATTACTGCATAATAATGTTGTAGTATTTGAAAAGCAGTGCAAGTGCTAGCAATGAATGAGTGCAAAATGCCAAGCCATGGATGGGTCATAAATTCATAATTCATTAATGATGGTTGGATCACCATTCCGTTTCCGTGGCATGGGGGCACAGTGGCAGTGGCATGCTACTTTCCTTAGTTCAAAATTACGGTTTATATATATATATATATATATTTTTTAACAAGAGTTATGAATTTGTCACGTAATTTTTAAATAATATTTATTTTTTATCATCTATGTGAGATTGAATGTCAAAATTTACTCATTTCACTTTTTTCCGTAGTAATAGAATAACTCACTTTATAATGTTGATAAATTTTCACTATAAATATATTTTACTTAAATTTTGATATATATTATTAGTGTATAAATTTTTCAACTATCAATTAATTATACACCACTAATACATGGGACTATTCTGTCCTAGAACCTAAGTTATGAGCATCCAATAGAAGCATATACTCAAAATGATAGGTAAAGTATATATTCCTGTCTTAGTCTTCCTACTGAGCATACTTTATAACTTAAGGTCGCAATTGTCCCCCATGAAAGTTACTATGATAGGTCTGAGTCTGAGATTCTTAAAGTTTCACCGCTAGTCAAGAGGGATTTCATTATCCGAATCATTAAACCATCTTGCACAGTTATTCTCTAAGCTTGGGAAGCCGGAGGAGTTTGGTACTAATGGATCTCGACCTTGTAAAGGTCAAGTCAACCCATTTAAGCATGTGGTCAACTTTAGACCTCGCTGTGGAGCCAACTCGACCCATGTAATAATATTGACTTTTTTTATATAGTTGTTATAAGAGTTAAGCACGTTTGATAAAATGATAATAAATAATAAATTGATGGTGTAGAAATTTACATTTACAACTCATTGTAATTAAACCTATTTTATTTATATGACTTGATTATGTGTATTTACATATTCAATTAAAATAAACTACGAAACACATTATTTAGGGTACGTTTGAATAAGATTATAATCCAAGGAAACATGTTTTATTTAATCTGAACAAAAAAAAATTGTTTATTTACCGCTCTTTGTAAGTACTGCATGCTCTTAACAAAATTGAAATAGAAAATCATACTCACTTGTACTGAAGATTCACTTAAATATATTAAGTAATTTTCTTATTTCAAAAGTTACAGTCAAGTTTTCTAGAGAGAGATGAATATGATTTTAATGACTATATAGCTAAATATAATAATACTAGATTGATGGACCCGTGCCTTGCACGGGAAATATGCTATTTTTAGGATTTTTTTTAAACATATATAATTATTGAATTCATATTTGTGGCTTAATTTTTTTTTTTTTGGAAAATTATATACCAAAAAATATTAAAAAATTATCTTATCTGAATCCTCGATCATAAATTATAACAGATATTAACTTAATAATTATTATAGATATTAAAATATGGTTAATGATGCTTAAGTGTAAATAGTAAGTACACGATTTTAGTATTAAAATATAATTTAAAACTAAGACATGGATGAAGAATATAAAAAAAAATATAATATTTAAAAATAGCCATTAAAGTTTTATTTTGAATTTGTTTATTTTTTCAAAACAAAATTGTAAGTTATCACCAACCATTTCTTCTCTCACTCCCTTAGTATCGTATTTCTCTGAACGTTTAATAGTAAATTTATATTTTCAAAGCAACAACTGTTTTCAACCTAATTAATCATTTATAAATGTAATCTATTTAAACACTCATATTAAATACGTCGTCGTGATCTTCGTAATGATATGAATTTTTTTTCTCTCTTGAAGATTGATTTAATTTATTTCTTCTTTTTGCCCGGTGTAAGTTAACCATTTTTAGAAAATATATTTATATATCATATTATTTTTTCTTCTATTTAGAAAAATGGTTTGATTTAATTCTCCTATTTTCCCGTGTATAAATGATTGCTTTAATTGTAAAAGATTCTTCCTACTTAGAAGCTGGACATAAAAACCTTCCATAATCATGTAAAGAAATTGTCAGGTACATAAATACTTTCTACGAAATAATGCGATAAATATGAAATGCATGAGAAGATGACATTTGGAAGAGTATTCCTTGAGTTTGATTCCTAAATGTATATAGTATAGATAGATATAGATATAGATCTCTTGAAGATTGATTTAATTTATTTATTCTTTTTACCAGGTGTAAGTTAACAATTTTTAGAAAATATTTTTATCTATTATATTATTTTCTCTTCTTTCGAAAAATGATTTGATTTAATTCTCATATTTTCCTGTGCGTAAAATGATTGCTTTAATTGTAAAAGATTCTTCCTAATTAGAAGTTGGACATAAAAACCTTCCATAATTATGCAAAGAAATTGTCGGGTGCATAAATGCTTTCTACGAAATAATGCAATAAATATGAAATGCATGAGAAGATGACATTTGAAAGAATATTAATTGAATTTTGTTTCTAAATGTATACTAGTATAGTGGCGCTGGCTAGGGTGAGCGACTTCACTATGTCGCTCACCGTGAGCAATTATTATTAGCCGTTGATCAAGTGAGGTTGTAGAGATCTTATGATGCACTATCAACATCTGATCCTCTCCTCTTTCTCCCTCCACACTCCATCAACACCGGTTCTGCATCTTGCAATCCCCACCCTCTCATCTTGATCGAGCTCCGTCGTGCACCGTCTAGGACAAGTCATTGCCGTTTCAGATCTGCAAGTGAGGAGGGACTGTCAAGTGCGGACGAGAACCCGTGACCGCAAGCAATCGCCGCCTTCTGCCACCGTCTTGCAGAGCTAATACTCCGTCCTTGTTTGTCGCCGGCACCGCCGTCATCCACATACTCTGGCGACGTTGCTCGTTGCAATCACGAAAGACCTCTCCCGGAAAATTCGAGCGCCAGATATGGGTCAAAACAGAGATCCCTCATCGATTGGAACAATCAGGGTCTCACACTAACCGGCGTAGATTCGATTTAAAGTTGGAAACTTTGATACGAAACCCTAACAACCCTTCTTGGTCGAATATGTTCGAAGCGTCTCGGTCTCGGAGGAAGAAATGGTTGCAAAATCCAGCAATAGGGAAGAGCTTTCTTTTAGAAGATGGTTTTTTCTTCCATTGATTGTTCTAACTACACTGTCAAAATTACTGTATATTCATTTATTAGGAAAATTTTCCTTCTAATATCATCCAAATTTTATTGCAAATTGTGTTTTCTTGCTTTTTGTTTGTCTGATTTTGTGAGATTTAACATATCACAACACAAAACTTGCCCTTGTCCGGCGCGATGGAGGACGGAACTTGCCATTTTCACACGGTTCCACCATCACTGCACAAGTGGCTGAGAACGTAAGAGGGAGGCGGCGGAGGGGTGGGGGTGGTGGGACACTGTGGGTTGGGGTCGGGTGGGGGACGGTGGGTTTGGGGAGGGAGATAGAAGAGGAGAAGAGATTCCATAGTGTGTGTGTTATGCATAGTAAATATGATGGGTCAGATTAATCCAACGGTCAAAAGGCTATCTTAACCCTCTCTCATATCTCTCTCACCATGAGAGATATGAGGCACTAGCTCACCGTAGCCAGCGCCCTAGTATAGTATAGATTATTCATTCATGGCAGACTGAAAATCACGAAATGCCCACCAAAGGCAATAATGGATTGCTTTTGAAACTCATTACAAAAAGATTGTATCATAAGTTTGATCTATTATGTTTTTATTGTCTTAACTATTTTTACCCGTGGTTCAAAAAAATATTTTTATTTTTGTACTATACTGCGACATTTTTTTTTCTTCTGAAAATGTCTAAAGATAATGATATATTTCAATATTTAAATTGAGTTTACCAATATTTTTGTGTTTATTTATTAGGGCTATACTTTAATTTCTTAGTAGTTTCTATGGCACGTTTAAAATTGTCCTGTGTCAAAACCTTGGTATACACTTATGAATGTAACATTTTGTCTGTTATAGTTTTGTTATATAAATATTTCTGATTGTCATTAGTTATAAACATTGATTTGTTATCATTTTATTATAAATGATAATGTACAATATGAAAATTTATATTATGGTAATTAGGCTTTTGTTAACAGTAATATGAATTTTTTGCAGTTAATTCAGCTATTTTATTGGGTAGGTATTAACATAACTACCTTTTGTACATATGTGATGGAAACAATAGATCTCCACCATATTGAAAATGGATATTGGATACCAAACAAAATCAAGAATACTTGCAAATTAGGATGGAAGAAAACACAAAAGAAATATTGTATTATAATAAAAAGGACATCAGGAATCCACTGCAAACAAAATCCAAAATAGGCATGGAAAGGACCCAAAAACAAAACAGCCCAGGCAAAAATGGTTCTCGTGCTATTTATTCAAAATCTGTAACTAAACCCAACAACCTTAACCAAACTAATCATTTAAATGGAAATGCTAGCAAGCATCATAAGATAGGCAAATCCTTCTCAATTTTGATTTTTTTGTTCAATAGATATTTTGTGGAAGTATCCAAGTCTTTGACAGCAAAAAGACATGGTTTTATAATGGCCGGACTCTGTTGTTGACCAGAGCATAAATCTACAACATCAGCCACAGGGTAGAGATTCCCCTTATTAGCCTCTACTTCTGCGAATTTGGGGAGTAGGTCCTGTAAATAAAAATTGAGTTTCATTATTTTGGTTTAATACAAACACATTTTAAAACTAAATCACAAGATATATAGGTACATACTTGAACGACATCCTCATTGCTAACACCATTTATGGAGTCCACAGTTGCACTTGGCAGTCCTTCCTGACAGTTGACATCATCCTTTTTTTTTTTGAAAAAAAAATGATTGAGTTATGATTCTAAAAAATACTCCGTTTTGAGATTATAAAAGATAGAAACGTTTTAGAGGTGGTAGGACAACCTCAAATTTTTGGATGATCTAGAACTTTTCAATGATAGCAGCATCAGAGCAAACACGTTTGACACGATAACATCTTTCGTAACGTGAACCATTCTTGTAGGGACAATCAACTTTAAACAAAAAGGTCTTATCGATCAAGTTTGAAATCACAAGTGGGATAGTGCTTGATTCCGGAAGCTAAGTCTTAAAACAACTTTTAATCCACCTGTTCTTTAGAGCTTCAGCCTCCGCACAATTCAGGTTAAACAAAAGCTTGGATGTCCTGATTGAATTTTGTAGAATTTTGTAGAATAGGTTTTCCTGAAAACCAATCATTAATAAGAAAATTGAATCAAATATGTGGAAGTAATAAAAGGTATAGGCCAAGGTTTACCATTAAAATCTTTGCATTTTGCAAATAAAACAGCAACGACAGTATTAGAGGCTTCATCACCGCCAGCTATGAATGAGTTTAATTCATCAACATACGACCCAAACAAAGTAATTTGGAACCGATATCTGATTTAAGAATTTAAATAAAAAAAAGTTACTAAAGAGTAATAAACAAATAAAAAAATTAAATAAATAATAAAACTAATAAAAATCCCTATCAATGCTAACCAACTAAATAATCCTTATCAAAATTATCGTTGAAGCACTCTGCAGGCGGAGTGAATGTGAATACGTCCATGGGAACAACAACATTATCAATGCTTTTTACCTTTGTTGCATATTGGAAATTGAGCTTGAATTGGTGTCTGGTTGTACGATAGTTACCTGTATTTGACACCACAACAAAATTAGAGATATGGCAGACGAAACCTTCTTTCAATTCACTTTCGTATCTATAGATCAGAGTCTTACGAATTGATGCATGAATATTTTTTCCCTACGAAAAAAGACATTGAAAAGTAACTATCCAATACTAATCCAAACAAAATGATAGTAAAAAAACATGCATAAATTAACTACCTCTTGGTCAATGAGAACCATTTCAAGGGAATAGGGAAGCTTGCTAGAGTTTAGGTCTGAAACATTCCACATTCTGAAAACACCCACAATTAAATTCCAGTTTCCGTGTCCATCGTGGATGTCAGAGATGAGGTCGTACTTAGGAGGCATTTTTTTCGTAGTGGTGTGTGGTTGCAGAAAATTTATATGTTGTGTAAGATGATGCTCCACGGTTTGGTCAGCACCTTGTAATTTATAAACAACTTCTAATTTGAAATTTTGAATTTGAATGGCATAATGATTGATTAATTGTAGAGATCATGCGTTTCAACTTGAAAATGCTAGGCACGTTTTAAATTTAAGCCACGTTTTAAATTTTTCACGTTTCATATGCATGATCATGGGTGGCTGGCCATTTTAATGCCATTTACTTGTCTCATATTAATACTCCAAGTCATTTCATATTAACATGTGCTGTCCACCAATTTAAAATTTAAAAGCCTTTAAGGTAATTCTTGTAACACCCCGTAATTCCCTTTGACTTTTCTTCAATTTGTTTTAAGTTTTAAATGAATTAATTTATTACCTATTGCTTTTATAGAAAATTAGCAACAATTACGTATCATTAATGTTATCTTTGATGAATAACATGATATGCTCATGGTATTATGAAAAACGTATTTTAAATTTTAAATGAATTAATACCCCTTAATTCCCTTTGATTTTTCTTCAATTTAATTTTTGTAAACTAATTTTGAATAGGTAATTCACTGCAGGTACATTAAAAGTTGAGGTGTATTTTGGATAGGTGATTCCTGCAGGTTTATTCTGATGTGAGGCTAATGATCGTATTTAATCTCAAGTTGCTAATAGGATGCCACCTGTAATAGTAATTAATGAATAGATTTAGATTTGTATATAGTATAGATAAACTTTAAAAATTGATATAATTTCTTTAAAAAATATAAAATTATAAATAAATAAAATTTCAATGGTTGGTGTAATAATTTCCCCGATTAAAATTCGATTTTTCTATCCTATGCAAGGTTACACAGGTTAAGTCTTATTGATTAACTACTTAATCACCTACTTTTATTTAATTTTGACCAGCTAATTAATTATTATTTTTTTTAAAAATTATCTAACCTCTATTTATTAACTCCATTTACCTTTCTATAATATCTCTCTTCCCAAAAAAGAAAACCATTTTTTATTTTCACTTTTTTAAGCTTATCCACCTCTCTTCCAAGAAATTTGAAAGAAAAGTCCATTTCTTATGCTAAGAAATTATGAAGGACTTTCTACATACACTTTAAGAGTTTATCACTTTTTTAAGAACGTGAAGTCCATTTCTTCTGCTAATAAATTAAGAGGGACTTACTATCTACACTTTTAGAGTTTATCATGTACGTTCAATTTAGATTGTTAATGTTGAATTTATAAAAAAAATAGAATTATTATTATTATTATTATTATTATTATTACTATTATTACTACTAAAAAAATGAAAAAAAAACATACAAAGTAGGAACCTGACTTTTTTTTTAAGAGAGAAGTGGATAATCTTTAAAAATTGGAATGAAATGGTTAATTTTTTTTATTTATTTTTTTGAAGAAAGAGATTATAGGGTGGTGAATGTAGATAATAAATAGGAGGGAGATAAATATTTTTCCAAAGAATCATAATTAATTGGAGAATGCTAACGAGTGCCCTTAGGACATTGGTTAAGGAACCAAGAAAAGAAATAACTTATTGGAAGTGGTATATTTAATGTTTTGAGAAGGTAAACACTTAGTTTTCAAATGAAATTTTGCTATTTTAGATTCCTTAACCAGTGTCCTAAGGCCATCTTTATAAGGAGGTTCTTATAGTGTAAGCATCGGTTCTTACAAAATTGGAGCTGATGCATGAGGTGCTTACACTGATGCTTATTAAGAAGAGATCTTGCACAAGCACATCTCTCTGACATTGTATTTATTTTGTTTTAAAAGAAAATTATATTTGGTTTAAAAGCTGGTGGAGTCCATTTTAAAAAATAATATAATTTTGTAATTGTAAGAATGTGGGGTTACTGGTAGGGTCCATTTAAGAACTTTTTAAGAGTTGCTGGGATGGAGAGATAGGGTGCTTAAGTTATTAAGAGTGCGTTTGATTTGTAAAAATTCAGGGGACTGGACAGCACAAAAATTTTTGTCCCCTTTTTTATTTGAAAAGTAGTCAGGGGACAGGACAAAAAATGGGGTGAGGGACAGGACAAAAACCCATAATTTTGTCCCCCACCAAACCATGGGACAACTTTTTGTCCCATGAACAGACTAACAAATGACAAAATTATACTTACATCTCTCTCCTCTCTCTCTCTCCTCTCTCTTTCTCTCTCCCTCTCCCCCTCTCTCTCTCTTTCTCTCTCCTCTCTCTCACTCTCCCTCTCCTCTCCCTCTCTCACTCTCTCCTCTCTCTCTCCCCTCTCCCTCTCTCTCCACTCTCTCTCTTCCCTCTCTCTCTCATCTCACTTTCTCTCTCTCTCCCCCTCACTCTCTCTTTCTCTCTCCTCCCTCTTCTCTATCCTCTCTCTCTCCCCTCTCTCACTCACTTTATCCTCTCTCTCTCTCTATTGTCTATATTTATATATTAAATAATAATATATATATATATTATTATATTATTATATAGGGTATTCCGATAAATTTAATATTATTTTTTTGTGCTGTCCATTATCCATCAAACAATGTACTACCTCCGGACCTAATTATAAGCAAAAAAAACTAAATTCACACATATTAAGAAAGTTAGTTAAGTTAGTTTAATTATCATGATTTGTGTAAAAAAAAGAGTTAATTGTCTAGGGAATATGCAATGCTCCTGGAAAAGTAAATGGAGAATTAGTTTGATTGGTTAATTTTCTTGATTTTTGCAATACTAACATTTAATAGTGTTGACTTAATTATTTTTGCTTATATTTAAGTCCAAATAATGTAGCTATTTTGTTGCTTATATTTAGGTCCGGAGGGAGTACAAGACAAAGAATTGTCCTGTGACTCAAGGATTTGTCCTGTGCTGTTCTGTCTGTCCTGTGCTGTCCTGATACCTTTTGCAAATCAAACGGACCCTAAAAGAAAAATTGAGTGATATGTAATGGTGGGACCCATTTAAGAATTCCAAAGTGGGGTGTTGGGATGTGGATGCTCTAAGGACACTTGTTAACAAGACACTAATTAATTAACTGGTCAAAAATAAATTAAAGTGAATAATTAAATGAGTAATTAATAAGGCTTAACTTGTGCAACCTACTCTATAGAAAATTCGATTTAAGAGATCAGGAATTGTAATTACATTGATACGTGGGTCTAGGACCACAAGCGTGTGAGTCTGAACAACCTTCAAACATATGCTCATAACTGCACTTTGGCCATATGTACTTCGTTTAATATGGGTCTGAGTCTGAATCACCTCGGAGCCCAAGCTTGGCTCATGGACTGAATGATTTCTTTTTTTTATCTGGGCTTCTAATGAAGAAATCCCAACAAAAAACCAAATAAACACTTCCTACGAATTCTGTCCACAGCCAAAAATCAAAGCGTCGAGAATTTATTGCAAAAATACTGAAGCAATAAGCAAACCAAGGTTGACATAGATCCAAAAATACAGACGCAGCCAAGCAAGTAAATTCATCTGGAAATCTTCATCCTGAATGATACTTTAGTTTTATTAACGAAATTGACTAAGCAAGCTTAAATGAACTCAATATGGGAATATACATACTTTCATACACACAATGAGAATGCTAACTTGGTTAAGGAAAAGAATCAAAAGAAATAAGGTTATATAAAAAACTGATGTATTTATTATATTAAATATAACTTTTCAATAGAAATTTTTTTATTGATTCATTAATCATACCGATACTAATTAGAAATACTAATTCATCCTTAAGCTCTATTAATCATACACCCAGGATGTCACGAATATTGTGAACTTATTGGTGAATGAGTATTACTTATCAATAGTTCAATTAATTCATATAACTTTTTTCAATAATATATTTTTTATAACGCAAATTACAAGTATTTTAATTTATAAAAAACAAAATTGTCCAAGAATAATTATAAGGGTTTTGCTAACGAGTGTAAAGGTGTTGATTAAGGATTACAATAAACTCAAGTTTTTATTGAAAAAATTAAAGATATTGAGATGTTGAGTGTATCACTTCCCAATACAAACATTTTTATGGGTTTCTTAACCAATATATTTATGACATTGATTAACATTATCCTAATTATAATTTGGAGAATGATAATTAGGAGAATGCTAACTAGTGTCATTAGCATACTATAATAAAGGAAAAATTATATATGGTAAAATAGTAAATTTAGCATTTTGAAAAGTGTTACGCTTATTTTTCTAATAAAAACTTTCATTTTATAGATTATTTAATCAATGCTCTTAGGACACTTGTCAGCAATACCCTTATACTCCCTCCGGTCTCTATTGTAAGAAAAAATTAAATAGGACACACATATTAAGATAGTTAGTTGATCTCATTTAAAAGAGTCATTGAGAATAAAAAATTAAGTTTGTTACCTAAATTACCCTTCCTATTATTTATTAAGCTTGTGTTATTGAGAATAAAATGAGTCATTGGAAAACAAAATTTGTATTAAATGAAGGGTATTTTGAGAATAACTTCATTAAATGAGAAGAAAGTAGTTGAAATTTGTTTATATTTTGGATCAAAAAATTTGGAAATTTTTGCTTATATCGTGGATCGGAGCGAGTATAATGCTGGAGTTTCTCGCTTTCCAAACAATCCACAATGTGAATGACAGCTAGCAAAGCAATCTATCACTTCCCTCGAATTCTCTCCTTATTTTAAGCGCACCCAATACATCCTTCCATTTAGGGATGGCAATGGGTAGGGTTTGGGTAGGGTACTATAGTACCCGTCTCCATATCCGCGTTTGAAAAAATTATCCGTACCCGGACCCGTACCCTCGTGGGTAACAACTTTAGTACCCTTACCCGTACCCTCTGGGTACCTAAGTACCCGTACCCGCACCCGTTACCCACACTTTAACAGTGAAAAGGTAAAAAATAACAAAAGAAAGTTTTAACAATTAAAAAATGATTCAAAAGTCTTCTAAATCTACTAATAAATATTACAAATCAAAATATTTAAATAAATAAAAACACCCAAAAAGGAATTATGAATACAACTAGGTTTAGAAAGTTAAGAATCTTTAGATTAATTTTGGTTTTATAATTTGTATTATAGTTAAAATTATATATATTAGTAATATAAATAAATAAATAATTATATATACTTATACATGTGTGCGGGTATGGGGCGGGGTGGGTACCATAGTACCCGTACTCGCACCCGTACCCATTCATTTTTGCGGGTAATTACCCGTAACCGGACCCTTACCCATTGTGCGGGTAATTATCCTACCCATTGTGGGTAAATTTTGCGGGTACCCTATGGGTAGGGTACAAATTGTCATCCCTACTTCCATTCCACCAAATCCAGCAATCCGACCAAATCCTAGGAAGGGTGTTTATTGCAAAAACAAAAGCAACAAAGGAGATCTTATAGCATTAATTGGTGTGCCTGCTCAGAGCTAAGAGCCAAGCCCAGCATGGTCATGAACAGTCCAGGGCCCCCTATGTGGGCTTATACTCATTTTTGTGGTTTCCATTACTAGTAGGCTGTAGCCGTATAGCTATGTTTGTGGCTGGAAATGGCTCGAGTGAGGTGTGAATACCGTTGGCAGATGTTCTCTGTTCAATCCATAACCCAAATCGATCGAAATGAGCATGATAAAGAAATGTTTCGTCCTCTTATTGTTGCTTATTGTTATTAATATTAGTTTCAACATCAACAGTATATTTAAAATTGGGGGTCCTCTTATTGTTGTTATCGTTTGTCAGTTTCAATCATGCAAACCCAACCTTGTGTACAATAGCTCGGTGCATAGAAAAATATTGCAATCAACTAACAACCTTAGGTTACATTTCCAAAACAAAAATCATAGTGCAAATTTTATAGTCCACTCGGTCATGGGTTTTGCAATAATACAAAACATGTACTACTAGTGAATCACAGCCTCTGGACTTACTAAACTCGCAGTACTAGTTACTTTCAAGGACCACACAACAGTGATGCAAATAATAAAGCATCACCATCAGCAGGATCACAATGAAGTAATGCATATATAATCATTTCACTAATCACTACTAATGGAGCAGAAGAGGAGTAACCACACGTGCATACACTGTTCAATTTCCTTTAACTCTTGTATGGATTAGCATTAATCAACAATTATAATCATTACTCATTTTTTTGACAGGATAATCATTAATCATTTAGAGTGTGTTTGGGAAAGCTGGAAAAAAAAGATTATGCTGATAATCAATTTTTTTTATAATCAATAATCGATTATAATCAGAATCTGTTTTTGTTTGGGATTGTTTGTTGAAAATCGATTTTAAGATAATCTATTTCGTTTGGATGGTGCAAAAAAAATCATTTTTATATAATAAATTACGAAAAAGGGTATGGAGTTATTTGTATAATTTAATAATATTTGTTTAGAAGGTAGTTTTATAGGGGTAAACAGGGAAGAGAGTTTTGAGAATGAAAAATAATCAAATCACAATAATCTTAAGCTAGAAAAAACTAGATGGCATAAAACAGCTTTTTTTCCTAAAAAAAGCTTTTTTATAAATTTAAGCAAAATGCCAAACATAATAGATTATCTATGAAACAGCTTTTAAGCTAAAAAACAGCTGAAACCAGGGAAAATAATCTTTTCCAAACATACTCTAAAATATATCAATTATGTGATTTCTTATATTTCTAATAATGCATGGGTCAATTTTATGAATATTATAATTTGGGCTTTGTCTTATAAATTGGATCATGATGGGTTGAGCCATTTTATAGAAGCTTATGAGAAGTCCCTCTGATCCCATCTGATGAAGTTATAAAACTGTCCCCATTAGCAGTTTTATTTTTATGTAACATGCAAACATGTAATATGTTGTAATTTGTATCTATGTTTTAGTAAATTTCCTTCATACACATATAAAGACAAAACTTGGTGAAAATGAAAATCAATAGAAGACAAAGACTAAGGGATCACTAATCTCAACCTCCAGCAATTTCTACAACTGCAAGAATGCCTCAGCTTCAAGAATCTTCAACCGAGAGTTGATGCACAAGGAGACCACTCACCGATGCTTTGACATTTGGTTAGCAGGGGACAATGTGTGTCAAAATGGAGAGATTTGAAGGGAAATGAAGGAGATCGAGCAGCCTTTTATGGCAAAATGAGGAGAAGTTTCCAATATTTAGGTTTTGGTAAGAATGAAAACTTTTCTGGCTAGGAAAATTCCATTTGTCAGACTATTGTATAAAACAATAGTGTTTTAGGAGATTCAGATGCCAGAAACGATGTCTTCAAAGTTTAAACATCCCACATAAGCTTCACCATTTGTATTTGGTGATTTCACACATTCAGCGACTTAATTGTGCAATCATATGCACACAATTTGTATGTTGTTTAAGGGATCAATTGATGTATTTAATCAAAATAATGTGTTCCAAGGCAAAATGAAAAAGGAAAGGAGGAGAAAGAAAACTAACAATTTCTAGGAGAATAGTCTCATATGAAAGCACTATAGAATCTTGTACTTCAATGGACTATCCCACCAACATTATCAGCACAAACATTAACAATTGGTGAGCTAAAAATAATATCAGGTTGTTGTAACAGTGCAATGTACCATATGAATTTAGAACTTCTAAATTAGTATATAATTTATAATAAAAACAGTTTTTGATACTCAGGACATAACACCTGATTGGGACACAGGGACGGACCTTGGTTGGGGGCATCTGCCCCCAGGAATATTTGTTTTTTCTCTTATTAACTCTTAAATAAATTTTCTTTTGCCCCCAGTGAATAAAATTTGTTGCCCCCATTATTCTATAATTCTATTCTACATAACACTAAAATATATTGCTCTCATTATTTTACATAACACTTTTATTTTTTCACTATAACTTCAATTATAAGTTTATTTATAATTAGTAAAATAGATGAAGTGAGAAAGATGGTAAAAAGAAAGTGCCACCCCTATCACACAATACAACAATTTTCTATCTCTCTTATGCAGAGTAAAGAAAGTCCCTCTCTTTGAGCAATAACCAAAAATAGATAGAAGAGAAATTACTCTAGAACACCAAAATATGTTTTTTTTTTAATTTTATATATTATTGGAATGTGTATATATGAAGAAGATAAAAGAATAAGCGAGAGATAAAGATAAACATGTACGGTGTCCAAAATTTAATATTCAAATAACAAAACTCAAAATAGAAACATTATGCTCCTTGTTTGTTTGTCTTAGTCCCTCCATCTCTCTAACTAAAAAATGACATATGAATTCTTGAATGATTCTTTGGTTATATATATAGAGAGATATATTTTTAATAGTGTCGAAAAGAAAAAATTGTTCAACAATTTCAAAATATGAAGACACGTAAAGAGCAATTATAGTTTGTAAAAGTTGATGTGTCTTCTTTTTTAGGATATATTATGATATAATTTTTGTAATATCTAATTTTTGGTTTAGTAATAATGATGTTATTATTTTATTATCTATCTATTTATATATTTATTTGTGAAAATATTTATAGTACATAATGTTGCCCCCACTAGCTAGAATTTCTGGGTCCGTCCCTATTGGGACATCATGTCATATGTGAGTGTAACTATTCTCATTTATCGTATACCAAATTAGAATTAATATATTATTTATATATATATATAAGTACAATTGTAAATGAGGCATTAAAATATACTCTCTGTTTGTCGTATTCTAAAAGTTCAAATAAGAAAACTCATTTGTATCATCATGCTGTCACTCCACTGCTGAGCCATACATATATTACATAATAGTGGATGCAGCAGCAAACAAGAACAAGAACATATCAATGACTTTAAATCATTTAATAAACCACAGGCTTACTCGGACTACTTCAAATTATCATGACCTTTTGCAGAATCTAAGGAACCACAATGTAACAGAAATATCTAATTAAGCGGCTATAGACATGAAAATATACATTAATTTGAATGTGAAAAGGACACTTTAAAGTATTGTTCATGTGTCAAACTACAAATGGATATCCCAAGTCTTTAGTACAGCATGTCATTTTAACATATCATTGTATAAAAAGAGAGGTTGGGGTGCCAAAGATGAACCACCACAACTAAATTTTCACCAATCAACCCATTTTTTCAAACAGATGCCCTTTTTTTCCACTTAGAACTTATCTTCCAACCGTTTGATATCTCAACAACTGAGTCACTTACATATATAAGCTAGTTTCCACACACCTCTTTGACATGCCAACCAATCCCATCCTTTCCTATCTGCACCCTTTTCCTCTGTTCCCTTCTTCATCACCAATTAACCCATAACTAGCAATTAGCAAAAGCAATACTGCTTGTAGAAGCCAAAGCAGGGTTTTAAATAAAGGTTTGCCACCGTAATTGGGGTCATAACATTATTGTTTTTGAGGTCTCCAAAACCGAAACACAACTGTAATTATGGTCTCATCGGCTGTATTTTTCTATAATTGCGATAAACACAACACAATCACTGTTGCGTTTTAAAACCTTGAGCCAAAGTCATTCACAAAAATGAGCCATGCTGAGTATATTGCTTATGTTTTGGTCATGGTCACTCTATCCATAACTCTCAGCATTCTTGGTGTTGTCCTCCTCCTTGCTTGCAAGAAGAAACCCGTTGAATCAGAAGAAACACTTCCTGTGAAGCTTTGTGCTCGTGCATACCCTTTAACGGAAATCGATGCTGCTACAGATGGCTTTAATCAAAGGAGAATTGTTGGCAGGGGTCGCTTAGGAACTGTGTACGCAGGGTCACTAGAGAAAGTAGAACTTGTAGCTGTGAAGAGGATTCACCCCATTCATGTGCTGAGTCACACTGCAGGATTTGGTTTCTCATCTGTGTTAAAATGGCTCTCTTTAGCTCAACACCCCAACGTAGTTCCCATAATAGGATTCTCAGAAGCACCAGGTGAGAGAGTTATATTGATGGAGTTTGTGCGCATGGCAAGCTTAGACTTCTATTTGCATCAAAACCCAGACGGGGCTTCACTTTTGGATTGGAACAAGAGGTTAAGGATTGCAGCAGGAGCAGCTAGAGGGCTTCAATACCTGCATGAAGTGGTAGCACCAAACATGGTACATGGGTGTGTTAAGTCCTCTAATATTCTTATTGATATCAACTTTTGTGCTAGGATTTCTGATTATGGCCTTAACTTTTTGGCACCTATAGAAAAGAGAGGGCTAGTAGGTTATGTGGATGATGAGTATTGGAATGAAAGAGGGGGTGGTGCTACTAAGGAAAGTGATGTTTATGGGTTAGGAGTGGTGCTTTTAGAGCTTTTAAGTGGAAGAGGATGTGAGGGAGGGTTGTTGGCAAAGTGGGCATTGCCTTTGATCAAGGAAATGAGTTTTAGTGAACTTTTGGATCCTAGGCTTGTGATTCCTTCTGACATGAAGCCTCTGGTTAGATTAGCCAAAGTTGCTTCAACTTGTGTTGGTAATTCAAGGAAATGTAGACCTTCCGTGGCTCAAGTGGCAACCATTTTGAACAATTTGGAGACGGAAGTGTGCTCCTGACCACGTTGGTTACCCCCATGATTTAGTCAAATTGATGGAGCAATTGCATTCAATTAATTTTGTACAAAATGGACATAGTCTCATTACCAAGAATTGGAAAAAAAATATACCATGCATTTTCTGATCTATAAAGTCCCCGGTTGATCAGTCCAAATAGAATAAAAAAAGATAGAGATAAGATAGGGGAGTTTGACATTCAATGGATGCCAGTAATTGGTGTGAAATTGTAAAAATTCCATGAGGGAGGGCCCTTAATTATCCCCAACTTGTATTATTCCATGGTTCCGTGTGGTGTGGGGATTCTTTTGGTGGTGAAAGGGACACTTGTACTTTTTTCCTCTCCTAGTTTCGGTCAGCTTTTAATTTGTGTATACTTGCTTCGTCTTTTTTTCTTTTTCTTTTTAATTATGTTATCTGAAAATCAAAATTTGGATACTGTATGTGATACCATATATTTTTATCTCTATCTCTCACTTATTTTTTATCTTCTTGTATACACGCATTTCAAAAAACACATTATAAAAGCAAATGGACTAGTATGGTGTCCATTATGTTGGTGTTCAAAAAACTTTTCTCTTTTTTTCCCTCCATTGATTGTGATCACGTCAACTTAATCATATATAAATTTGTATTCATTAGAGGCTAAGGGATTGTTTTTAATCCACTCATGATATTTCTACTTTTTAGTGTGGAACTAATTAACGCTCATATGCTACTTAACTTTAATTTGTTCATGAGAAACTTCTAATAAAATTTAAATTCTGGCATGTAGCATAGATTGCCAAATGAGCCACACCTCATAGTATCAATATCAATTTAACTTGATTTTCTAACTTTATATTTTAGAGAATGGAATGCCAATTTTTTTAGATTGATTTTTAATTTTATTTTAGCAGTTATTAATTCTATATGGTACTTTATAAAATACAAGTCTCACTTTAAAATATGTAAATCCTTTTAAAAAAATGTATGTGTTCCTTTAACTGGGTGCTATGAAAATGGAATTTTAGTTTTTGTTAATTAGGTCAGCTTTATTACTTTAATTTTAATTTGTCTTAAGTTCCCAACAACAATGTTCCCCTAGTTAACTAGATAATAAAAAATATCAGAATTTGAGCGGGTTGCTTCCTTTAGGCCGTTGGATTGGTCAATTGGGCCAACCGTCACCTAACTCAAACCAAGCGGGCACTGGCCCAACATCTTGAGTGGATATTTCATTGCATTGAAAAGATTAGGAATGAGACCCAACGTCGACAGAAGAAAATTAAAAGAACATGAGAAACGATACATTTGCAGAAGTTTGAGTAAAATATTCAAATTCTCCTCTTGCTAGCAATCACTATATAATTTGTCAAAAAAAAAAGCAATCACTATATAAAGTAAATAAAAGTGAAAATGTTATGATTTTGATATCACTGAGAGTACTTGTAAAAAATGTAAAGCCCTATCTTATTTTTTGAAAAAAAAAAAACCAAATATATCATTTTAATTTTTTAATAAATTTGGATGGATTCCAGTTCTAGATCGGTTTAACCAGTTGTTTATGTACTATAATGATCAAATCATTTTTTGTGATACTATGGTTCGATCAGGATCGATCAGAGGGATGTTTCTGGTTGTTGATCCAATCGGTCGGACCAACCTGGTTGGACCGATTTTTAAAACACGGGTTCAATTAAAGAGAGGGGTAAATGATTTAATTTTTTATAATAAATGAAATTATTTAGTAATTTGAGAATGGCTAGGCATAAAAGTGACCATTAAAATCACAAAAAATATGATGCATACAAAATCGATTCTTCCTGTCTCAACCTAACTCTTACTACAAGTCTTATTTTCCCCCTCTTTAATGAAAACGACCCTAACTCAAAGAAGTAAATTTCGTGTTCAACTCATCTGCAAGAGGTCTTAAATCCTGGACTTATTAAACAGGTTAGAGATTTGATATTTTTATTAGGTAAGGAATTGGCATGATACTTGGATTGCATTGCTAAAGCGTGGCCTTTCTGAGATGACGTTCTTGTGTACTTTTTGGTAGACACATGACGTTGGCATATTTGATATAGAACCAATAGACGGGCAAAAGTTACGAGTCTTATATGACTTTTGAGCCTACGTTTGTTCGGAAACCCCACCCATTTAATTTCAGTGGATGAATCAACATAAATCATTATTATTTTTGTTTTGGTACATTAACATACTCTTACGTATTATCATTATAACTTCTATAAATTTCTTTTTATAATTTTTATTCACTTCGACTAATTATAACGACGCAAATGATTACTCTTACTATATTATTTGAAGATTCTGTTTTGCATGGGTTTTAGATGAGTTAATCATGATGGGAGAAAAAAGATGAGTTTATCATTCTATTTTAGTTAGAAAAATTATAAAGTGTATACTGTACATCATAACTTGTGAATTTTGTTTTCCAGTCAAAAAAATAATGAAAATAGATATATTATTGACATAATTAACTTTATATTTAATTTTTAGTTTTTAGTTTTTCAGATAGAAGGTTTATTTTTCAATTTTATTCTATTTGATGTTGCTGTTTTTTTTTTGAATGAAATGTTCCTGTTTTTATTGACTTATTTTATTAGTTTGTATAAATTGTATTGATAAATGTATATGCTTAAGAATTAAGAATCTCTATCAAACATATCACGTCAAAAAAAAAACTAAAAATCTAGAAACTAATGATACTATTAACAAAGCAAGATGACAGTAAAAAAAAAAAAAAAAACTGACCCAGAGTACTGCCATTAATAAAGAAATCATAAAAAATGTCTTTTTTTTTTAATACAATGGTGGCAATATAATTTGAATTTATGATCTTATACAAGCTATCCAAAACACTGATCCAATCCTAAAGAATTTTTTTTTTTTTGGTAATCTAATGGCTTATTTTATATATAGTGTGTTTTTTTTTTTTTTGTGAATTTTATATATAGCATTTGAACTTATAGCGTATAACTTATCATTTTTATCCCTATTATCTTAGTTAAATTCCTCATTTATCATTAGAAAATTAATAACATAGTATATAAATAAGAATTAACTTCACTATTTAGATTTATATTTAAGACAAAAAATAAAAAATATATTTTTATATAAAAAAATAAAATAAAATTTGCATAAAAATCATATCAATATATAATTTTATTTTTATTATTCCATTTTTTATTATAAATAATTAAAACTAAAATGATATTAAAATAAAATTTAATATTTTAATTTTTGAAATGATAAATAATTTAAAATAAATTAAAGTGACAAAGTGATAATTATTTTATAATATGATTTATATTTACGAGATATATCAATTTTCCAGGCAAGTGAGTTGGTTCATTAAAATTAGAATGAGTATTTTTGAAAATTTATAAATATTAATTATAATTAACTCATTTTTATATATTTTTTTTGATCTATGTGTTTTATGGTTTATTATATCGAGGATCTGAGGTTACATATAAATTCATCACCATAAATCCACATCTATAGAAACATTACACTTTTCTTTTCTTGGTTTCAACATTACACATTACCTTCCCCTTTGTGCAAGCCACCAGCAAATAATTCCTGTCTCCAGCAACAACAATGAGCAAATGGACAATTTGGAAAGTAATTAATTCCCTTGTACGTATACGAAATTTATAATTCCCCCAACCTCCAAAAAATAGAAAAGAAATAAATTGCAGAAGCTTAATCCATAAGCTTCTCGTTGCGTGGCTTCTTTGAGAAGCTCACAAAGACGTGTCGGCTGCCGCAAAGAAAATTCATAAGTAATGAAGGGTTATACTCCTCTGTGTTCGTGTATTTTCTTCGCTCTTTGACGCCAACATTCCAACCAATGGCATCATTCCATATCATTTATACTTCAAAGCAAATTGACCGAAACATCACTCCAATGAAACCTGTCACTTGTTGATCCGAGCAACACAGAAACGTCAACCACTTTGGCAGCAAGTGTCGTATACCATAACAGAATCTCTCTCATATTATTATTTTCGTGTCCCCTAAGCTAAATGAGATATAGAGAAACACGTTGAAAAAATATCATAATGCAACATTTAATAGGGAAACGGATTCTAATTAGTGAGGGTTGCATGTCTTCACTAGTTGCATGCAATAAGTGGTAATACCATCAAATGAAATTACTGTGACAAAATTGGAGCCAAGATAAAACCAATCATCCAATTCTGGTTAGCAAAATTCTATGGTTATTTTAACATGTTTTGCATGAAAATTCGAACACATTTTCGTTGAACGCAGCACAAGATAATGCTTTTGAAGAAGTGTTTGATGTATATGGCGGTGAGGGGAATGTATAGAGAGCGCGTTAGAGAGATTCGTTACTTTAAATTTGAAGTCTACATTATTTTTTAATGTAAATATGAAGTCTACATGAAGAAAGGCAATGGGAATATAAAGTTTATTTTCTTGGTTGGTGCAAAAATATGTACTTAAATCGTAAACGTATTCCTTTATATATGTTACATTTTCATTGGTTCGTATGTACATGTCTGATGGCTATGAATTTTTACATAGCTTTAAGGGCACTCTAATTTGACACTGCAGCTGATGAATTCCCAACACACTCTCTCTAAAGTGGTGAAACGTCCTAGGAAGAATCAGGTTGCCCCATCTCCACTCTTACCACCACCTTTTCTTTTAATTTTTTTTATTCTCGATATTTTTTTTGGGGTACGTTCCCGATCTTTTTAACTTAGGGATTTTCATGAATTACAATTATAGTTTAATTGGTATGTATTATCAGTGTAAATATTTTTACACTGCCAACCAATCACAACTCATGGAATGAATGACTTTTCAACTGATTTGGATAAGAATCAAAGATTCTTAATGACGTGCCGATTTATTATTGGTTGACAGTGTAAAAATTTTTACACTAACAGTGTGTATCAATTAAACTCTTATAATTATGGTAAATATCTTTTTGTTACTAAAGTTATAATCTTTCATGTATCATAACGACACCCTTTTAATTGCTTAGGCCAAGTGCAATTAATTATTTTTAACCCCTATACATACCCAAAAAAACAGTCTCCCTAACTAGGCAGCATTTATTCCTCGATGCAGGCGTATATACGGGAACATAGCCAAACTTGACGTCCAAGCAACCTTTCTTATATCTAGACTTCCCCTTTGTTTCCCACTTTTCTTTTATTGGTCATACCCTTTGTCTCTTCGCTCTCGCTATTAGCAGTTTGGGAAAATAGGCACACTTCAACAATCATCGAATGATATTGCACACAAACATACTCAAGAAGGAAAAGTAAGACCCTGGGATGATTAAATTTTCTCCCTGTCATCAACAAGAAGAAGGTGATTCAGGATCCCAAAAAGACAAGCTATATTACCTTTATCTTTCTTCACCCTTTTTCTTCTCTATTTTTTCAGGGTTTCTCTTTCTCTATTTTTTTTTTCAATTTTTTTTTAATATTATTAGAGAGGTGATATTGTAGGAGGGATAGCTAGGAACAAAAAGGCTCAGTTTTGTGATAATAACACAGAAAGATGAGATGGTGCAATGACTCTGATGAGGAGAGGGGCATTGAATCAATCACGCCCTCTATTACTCCAAGAGCTAATAACAACACTACTACTGCTACTGACATAAAACATACCGAAGATATTCGAACCATAACTTGCCCATCATGCGGCCATAACATTCAATTCCAAGATCAGGTTCTAATTAAGTATATATAAGTTTTTTAATACACCCCACACACATACATACATACATACATATATACATATATGCTTCCCACTCCTATGTTTGTGCTTTTATATATGTTGTTTCAAGAAGTTGCTTTTGTTTTTGCACCAACTTTTAATTAGTTTTTGTTGTGTGTATTGAACTGATTATAGGGTGGAGGAATTCATGACTTGCCGGGGCTACCAGCTGGAGTGAAATTTGATCCCAATGACCAAGAAATATTAGAGCATTTGGAGGCAAAAGTGGTGTCTGATGTGCGCAAGCTTCATCCCCTTATTGATGAGTTCATACCAACACTTGAAGGCGAGAATGGGATTTGTTATACACACCCAGAAAAGCTGCCAGGTTTTTTATATTTTGTCTTTTATTAAAAATTATTTCTGTTATTAATATTATTTAATGGTTTGGTATACCGTTTGATGCATTGCATAGGTTATACTCATCATTGAAATTCTATTTTATTGAGAGACATACTTGATGTGCACGGTACCGCATGCATGAAACTAATGTTTTTAAGTAATGAAAATGATTTTTTCCCTTGAAAAGGATATCTAACTGTAAGGCCGTTGAGAATGACTGCAAAACATTCATACTCTCTACAAATAAGATCTCCAAAAATATTATTATGATAAAATGTTTGTAGTTCTTAACATGGTCTTGTTAAACTTTTTATTTGTAGAGTTTTAAAAATTCTCAAAAGGTACTAGAAATTCCAGTATGTGAAACTTGGGAAGAAAAATAAACAGACCCAGAAATAATGATTTTACCATTCTAAAAAATCATGTCTCTTTCTTGCATTTAAACGTTGCAAAGAAAATTCTCTGTCCAGTAGAGGGTATGTGTCATTCCTAAAGATGTTACCTGAAAGAAAGAAGCACATGGGATTGGAGGAGCCCTCACCTCTGTCTTTCATATAACCAACTCGTTTAAGTATGTTGCAAGAAAATGGTTGAGTTGGCAATGAATACCAAACTCTGTAGTGGCATCCTATCTTACATTAGCCATATGTAGCAAGTGAAATGTAAATATGTCAGTCCTTAATTTTCAGCAACATTTTAATTTATTGTCAAATTTCAATCTTTCCAACTAATATGGAAGGTTGTTATCGGCAAATTCCATCAACCCAAAAAACCACAGTTTTGTGCCTTGTTACTCTTGACAAGGGCTAATTTCTCAACCCCTTGCTGGATAATATTCAGGTTTTATTTTTAAATAAAGATAAATAAAATAAATAAAATTTCCCAAGTCTTGCAAAAGCAATGAATTTCTTTTTTTCATGAAGTTTATCTCAGGTATTTTAACTTTTTAAGCCTTTTTTGGTTGGGGTGAATAAGGGAGAAAAGAAAATAGAAAGAAAGAAAGTTGAGGTTCCATTTTAATTTCTCTTGTTTGATTGAGATGAGAAAGAGAGATAATAGGGGGGAAAAAAAAGTGGTGGAATCCATGTCATTTTCTTTCTCTCCACTTATGTAAAGAAAGTGGGAAAAAGAATGACATTTATCTCCCATAAAGCAGTCTCTTTCTCTAATAGGGACACAATTGTCTATTCAAGAAAAACTTATCTTTATTTCTACTTTATTCATACTAATTAACAACCATTGAATCTTTTTCTCATCGCTTTCTTTCAACCCACATTCTTTCTATCTCCACTTATGGGAAGAAAATGAGAAAGGGAGAGTGAAATATAAAACTTATCCCTCATCTTCCCGCAACCACATAATCTAATAAGTCATAATTGACTATTCAAGAAAATTCACCTTCCTTCCTTCCACTTCCACTCATACCAAACAACCCTTGAAATGTATTCTTTCTCACCACTTTTCTTCTACCAACATTCTTTCTTTCTATCTCCTTTCTTTTTAATTTCTTTCTCAAACCAAACAAAACAATATGTGTGTAGTTTGGATTAACTTATTTTGTGTTAAAAAATGTGTTATAATCGAAAGCTCTCCGATAAACCAAACATTCTTTATGTATATATCTCTTCTCCTGTCCTCCTTTATCAAATTACTTCGAGTTAGTAATATTCATCGATTCTGCATTCTTTATTACACCATTTCCTCTCTTTTAATTATATGTTGAGTTAAGCATAAATCTCATACTAACAAGAAGAGTTTCTCCAGATAGTGCATGCAAGATATATAATGAAACTTTGTTCTGTGATTTGATACAGGGGTAGGCAAGGATGGACTGATTCGCCACTTCTTTCACAGGCCTTCTAAAGCATACACAACCGGAACAAGGAAACGAAGAAAGGTTCACACTGATGAAGACGGAAGCGAAACAAGATGGCACAAAACAGGAAAAACTAGACCAGTTTTTGCTGGTGGTGCAGTGAAGGGTTTTAAAAAGATACTAGTACTCTACACCAACTATGGAAGGCAAAAGAAGCCTGAGAAGACCAATTGGGTAATGCATCAATACCATCTTGGCAGTAATGAAGAAGAGAAAGATGGAGAATTAGTGGTTTCAAAGGTCTTCTACCAGACACAACCTAGACAATGTGGTAATTCCATTATGAAGGATCCTTATGAGAATATATTGAATAACCACGATGACAGTACAATACCTAAAAATAATGCATCTCTTGTGGACTACTATGGTGCTGATCCTTACATGAATTATGAGCATGTTGGTCACAATAGGGAAAGCTCACCTCAACTTATTCCAAACATGGTTGCTCAAGGTGATGGCTCTTCTTTTATTCGCTTAGCAATGGATGCAAACAAAGCAAGACTTGAGAGAAAGTAAAAGAGATAAGTTTCTGTTACTAAGTAACAGTATTTATTTATTCTCTATATATATATGGATATGGGATTAGAATGAAGGAATTCCAAGGCAAAAGAGATAAGTTTGACTTCCATATTGGGATATATACTTATGGAGGACTTACCCATATAATTGACACCCTGATTGAAGTTGAGAGGCAAGCTAGGTATTTGCGGTACTGTGGTTTTATCTTAATTTTAGTGTACAAAGGCAGTTTTTAACATGTTTTTACAGATATAATATTGTATTCATCACTATGTCAATATATACTATATGTTTTATCAAGAATTAAACTCTTTCTTTGGGGTTTTCTCCATCCTGAATAAATGGCAGCAGCCAACAGTGTTTATTTTCAGCTAAATTACACTTTTGGTCCCTTTATTATTGGTCATGTGCGATTTTGGTCTCTATAATTTTTTTTTTTTTGGACATTTGGTCCCCTATTTTTTCAATGTTGCAAATTCAGTCCTTTCATCCAATGTCTTTCAATTTTTTTCAATGATCAAATTAAAGGAACCACTCCTATAAGCACACAGAATCTCTGGTTGAAGTTCTCCCCCATCTAGATCTCCGATTAACATAATTCAATGATTCATCTCTGCTATTTATTGGTTTTGTCCCTTTTTTTCCGAAACATTTTTGGTTCCGTCACATGAATCTTAACTCCAGAAGCTCAACCAGATATTTTATGGGTTTAAAGTAGTGGTTCATCTCTGTTAATCATTGAAAAAAATTGACAGACATTAGACGAAATGACCAAATTTGCAACATTGAAAAAATAGGGATCCAAATGTGCATAGGAAAAACTTTAGAGATCAAAATCGCACGTATCCAATAATAAGAAAATTAAAAGTATAATTAAACCTTTATATTATTATATATGTCAGCAACTTTGAGGAAGGTTATCAAAAGTATAATTAAACCTAAGGATCTAAGTCGTGAGAATACTTCGAGGGTTCACTCGATCACAAGACCTAATTAGGGTATGTATCAAACCAAAAAAAAATCAGGAGATGTATACGCATAAGGCTAATTAGGAGATGTGCCCGTGCCTTGCAAAATACTCCCTCTGGTTCTATATATAAGAGGCAAAACCCTAAAACACACAGACCAAGGAAATGCATTGAAATAAGTTATTTTGTAATTAATATTCATATAAATTTACAAATTTAACCCTTCAATAATTAATGAACAAACCTACTTGTATTGAAAGTTGTACTGTCTCGTAAATATAAACCTTATTATAAATAAGGGTAAAATTGGAAATGAGCATTTAATATTTGTCAAAATACATGTATGTCTCTTATATTTTTGACCAAAAAATAGTAGTCATTTATCTTTTATAATAAGGATCGGAGGGAGTATCTTGAAAAGTTTCTAGGACATTTTTTTGTCGTTGTTGATGTGATTGGCATTTAATGGAGAATATTTCTTTGATTGGTTAAGGACTGGGACTTCTCTTTTATTGATGTGGTGTTTCCTATCACTGATTCGGCTTGACCTTTTGGGCCCAAGGGTCCAAACTGGAACAAATGTAAAGGCCGTAAAGGCGTAAACCCAAGTGAAATTATGGGTTTCATTCATTTCCGCATGCATTGTATAATATAAAATCCGAGGTTTTTGTCTTCGGTGCACCACCCTCCAGAGTGGAGCAGTGGTGCAGCACCCAAGTGGCACTATCTGGATCGTCTAGATTGCCACTTGGGTATGTTAGACTTTTTTTAGTCAAAATGTATTTTCCTGGTCAAAGTATAGGTGTGCGCTAAGGTACACCCTGCCAAATAGTGATACATGAGTGCACCTTAATACAAAGCAATCTTAACCCTCCATTATATCACATGTCAATCATTAATTTTTCAACATTTAATAAAAAAATTATTAAAAAAAAAATACTCCTCCCTTCTCCCCGACCTCCACTTCTCCCTCATCACACCCATTCTCTTCATGCGTATCAAACTGCATGAGTTGGACGGTACACGGCCATGGCGTCACCTACTCAGTTCTTCATCATCAATTTTTTTCTTAACAATTAATCAACGAAAACAAACATTATCATTAATCTTCCACATTCATCAATTTCTCAAAAAACAAAAAAAACAAACACCACTCTCTGACTTCACATTCACCTTCATTCAATTCCTTTGTACCCAAATTCAAATAACCGCACATTTTCTTTCCATTTTCCATAGAAATTCGTCCTTTTTTTTTTTATATCTTTCTTCCATACTCCGAATCGCGTTTTTAGATCATTACCCGTGAATTCTGTAACTGGAAAATTAGAGAATGGAGGAGAACAACACGGTGGTGGTGAAGGATATTCCAAATTTTGAATGGGCAACAACTGCGTGGGACCAAACTCCCTCGGTGGGAATGGGTTCTTGCAAAATATCACGGCGGTGGTGTGGAGAACTCGCCCGCCAGAGATCTGGGTACTGGGCTCTATGGGTGACGAAGATCTAGGTGAAGAACCACGATGGAGGACGGTGCAGTGGTGATGACCGGAGAGAGGAACTTGAGCGGAAGAGGAAGAGGACTGGTGGCAGGCCAGGAAGGAGAACGACCGCGTGGACGGAGACGAGTTCCTTCGACATCTTGGTGGTTTCAGAGACGAGATCGATGGTCCTGGCGATGGCGAAGGAGCTTCTCAGTGCTCAGATCTAGCCATTGCTTCACTCCTTCTTCGGTCTTCACTGTCTTCCAGAGGTCGTCCAAGGTGCCGGATTCAAGATCCAAAAACCTGTTAGTTAAGGCTCAGCCATGGCAGCGGAAGCCATTGTTGAAGCAGGAGAAGAATTTTTTATTTGATATTAAAAAAAAAAATTTGAAGATGGAAAAAAAAAAGTACCAACAAATACGATTAATAATCAACACTTTGATCACCTTAACCAATTAACAAAATTCAATTAATATGTCTCTGATTGCTTGTGCACCATACATCACTTTTGGGAGGTTGCACAATAGAGTTCACCATTGAAAAGTCCAAATTACACAAGTGGCAATCTGAACCAATCAGACTGCACCATTTGGTGGGTGGTGCACCACTGCACCATTTGGTGGGTGGTGCACCATAGCCTTTACCAAAATCCGAATATTCATGCATTGAGCTATGTAGCACTTGTTGCTGCCTTCCTCTACGGTGGTGCACGATTTTGTTCATCTGCATTGATCCAATGCACCATAGCTAAATGCATGAATGATCAGGTTTTATATCAAATAGTTCATGTGCAAATGAACTAAACCCAAAATCTGATTAGAATTGTTGCACGGGTAACCAAAAAATTAATCAAATTACACTCCCAGCCGAGAGTGCTGCGGCCAATGGTTTTGATCCGGTCCTCTCTCTCCATATGACGGCTAGGAAGAACATGGAGGAGGCCTTGAGGGAGATGACTCCTAATTTTTGGAGAAAGTTTTTAAAGCTACTAAGAGTAACTTATTGCCTTTTCAATTTCCTATAGAGCTATGGACCTGTGGCAACGTTTTAGAAAAAGATTGTCATAATTGACCAAAAACTATCCAAGAAAACGATTGTAAAACTTTGCAGATTGGATGGCAAAGTATAGCTTCTCCTCAAATGACTTTGAGTCTCACTTGATGATTGATCCTTATGAAGAGCTGTACCCCTTGCTAGCTCATGATGGTTTTGGGGCTTCCATGCCCCATCTAGATGATTTTGTGTAGTTGTTTTCTTTTCTTCTTTAGGCTTTAGCCCTCATTTGTACCAAAAAAACAAAAAAAAAAAACTTCTGCAACTATTATTTGGATTTAGACCACACTAATATTTGAAATAGTTGATTCTGTATGTAAAACTAAAAGAGGTCCATCGTAACCAAATACAGCCAACAAAGGGGAAAGCCTTTTAATAGCCAATAACGTTTAGACTTGATCATCGGATGTTGTCTAATTAATTCAAAATTTTTTTTATCTAGTAAAAAATATGGATGTGGATTCCCCGTATTCAAGAAGTAACAAGATATATCATTGGATCAATATTGTCTTATTTTTTAAATTTTTTTAATGCACACAAATGTATCTAATGGTCTATATTAATGAATACATGAAAATAATGAATGCATGGAATCCAAATCCAAAAAATACACCCCATCAAATCAACTCCTCTTTTTTTTTTTTTTTTGTGGGGTATGGCAAATCAACTCCTTTTAAAGCTGAAGACTGAAGAGTATATTAATATATTACAAAAATAAAAATTCACATTTCCCATTTCCGATACGAGAATGATTCTAGTTAACATCAACTTATCTTGTGCCTTAGAATATTCCGGATATACATTTGGCACGTCACTTAAGACAAAAGTTTATTATAGAACATTACGAAATTTTTTTCAATCCGAATTTCCAGAACGAAAGAGATGTACACGCATGAGGCTAATCTAAAAGTATGATTTGAAACTTATCTAATATCCAAGTTTTGTAGTGTTAACAACCAAATACCGAATACAACTAAAATATTTACTAAATACAACTTACCCAAGCTTTTGACAAATCAAGATCATACCAACAATAATTTTCTTTGGCCAACCCGATGATCATTGCGAGTAAACTCAAGTAAACACGTGTAGTATAATAAAACTACAAAAAAAAAGATTGACACCACTTCTAGTCAAAATGTTGACTAGCAAGGCACAAATGAGATTTATATGGAATCACATCCATGGTAGAGTTGGCTCCTAATATTAAGCCCTTTTCTTAGCTGCTATGAATTCTGAAGAACACATTTCTCGTACAGGGCAAGGATAGCTTTCTTGTTGGGATTCTTCAACCCAAGCAGCTGATCACCGTAGTTATGTTTTGTCAGCTCTTGCTTAAGCTTCTGAACTGTAAACTTTTTATAATTATCCTCGTTTGTTACCGGACTATGGTTCTCCTCAGCACCCTCAAAAATGGAACCACCATCTTCCGGAGGCATGTATCCAGGAGGACTAGAAGTACTCTTGGATCTCTTAGTTCCCCTTACAATTCTAGGACTCATATCCATGTCTTGAACAGATTCCACACCAATTTCATCATCTACTCTCAAACGCTTTCCATGAGAAGCAATTTTTAGCTTACTGTCTATTACTGTTTCATTCAGTCGAAACTTGGTCAGCTCTTGATGGAAAGAATTTATTTTGGCTTGTGCGGACTGTAACTGGATAGAGAGAGCCTCAGCCCTGTTATTTGCCTGAGCATGAGCTTCACGTTCTGATTCCAAAAGTTGTTCAAGAATCTGTGAGTTATTTCGTCTTTGAGTTCCATCTTTCTCCAAAAGTGCATCTATATCCTTCTCTCTCTGTTCCACCTTTTCCTCTAGTTTTGAAACTCTGGTAAGTGCATCCTTCTCTGAATCCCTTACTCTCTTCAATTCATCTCCAATATTATCTTTCTCCCTCTCCAAACTTTCAATTTTCCTCTGAGCCCTCTCAATATGTGCCAGCCTCTCCATTGCAAGCCTCTGCATCTCGCTCTTCTCCTTCTGGGCCATGCCTGCTTCAGCCCGTGCTTTGTCGGCCACTTCAGTAGCTCTTGCAGATTCATTTTCAGCATTTTTACACCTTTCCTGGACCTCCTCAAATCTTTTGAACTCAGATTTGTACTTCTGCTCTAGGTGGGTCCTCTCCTGCTGAAATACCATCGCATCCCTCTCATATGACTGAGCCTTGGCATTTTCCGTTTTCAACCTCTCAGTCAACTCTTCAATTTCGAGCTCCAGTGATGATGTTTGAGCTTCATAATTCCTAATTTTTGACTCAGCAGCCTACACATAGATCTAGAGTTAGACATGCATTTAATCCCAAAAGGTCCGTGAAGACAAATACAAAAGCTTCAATTGTAAGAGTATCCTAAATGGCTTGAGGTATTAAAATAAGTGTCTTGTTGTAAATTGTTTCAATAAATTGCAACAATTAAAGTATCCACTATGGCAATTCACATGAACTGGAAGTAAATATTCTATAAAGTGATTTTTTGGAATTATCTATGCAGCCAAAAATCTCACCTGCAATTCTAATTTCAAAGTAGTTAAACACCGCTCAGCATGCTCAATTTTAGCAGTCTTCTCCTTTATTTCATCTTCCTGCATAGTCAGCAAGGAGGAAACAAATAAGAACGCCATGTTGTATCACATTCATCGTATACAACATTCATAAGCTTAAACGAGAGATGCTAGTCATCTTAGTGTTACAGTAATTTTTATGTAATAGCAATTCTAGGTAAATAAATATTTGCAAAATGAATAGGCAGCAACATCAGAGAGCGCACTCACTTTTTCAGCCACAGTGCCAGAAAATTCTTCTCTTAAAGCATCTTCCCTCAACTGTGTTTGCTTGCTTGTGCGCTCCTGCACGATTGCCGCCTTCTCTAGAGCAGCTTTTGCTTCTCTAACAGCAATGTCATATTTCCGCTTCCACTCTTCAGCCTCCTCTTGAGCAGACTGCGATTGTTCCCTTGCAGCAGCCAACCTTGCTTCAGCAGCACTGCTCCGGGATTTGAGGGCTGCTATTTCAGAACTAGCTTGATAATCCTCAGCTTTCTGCCTTGATAAAACTTGTTCATGTTTTCTTTTCCAATCTATGGATTCTTGCTTTGTAGACTCCAATGTTTTTAATAAGCAAGAATACCTCTCGTCCAATGAGTGACGGTTAGCCTGCAAATCAGATATGCGATTCATATATTCATCAGTTAGCTTCCTCTTATCATTGATAGCATCTTCATAGCGCTTAATATACTCAGACTTTTCGCTTTCAGTGGATTTCATCCGCTTGTTGAGCAGGGCCATCTTCTCTTCAATCAATCGACATTTTAAAGTGAGAGAACTCTTTTCTGATTCAACTTTATCTATCAGTCTCCTGCTCAGGTCTAGCACTGGGCCTTCAAAACTAGTTTCAGCAACATGTAAATTATTAAAACTTAAAATCAAATTAAAAAGAAAAAATTGAACAATATCTGCCGACAAACCTTTGTTGTAAGAAGACAGCAAGTTTTTGCCACTTCCCTGGACCTTGAATTGAATTTTCATATTCACATAAAAGAGCATCCAGAACCTGCATCGAAGATACATTACCAAATTTAGTTATCATTTCAACAGGGGCCACCTTACATGTTGCAAAAGGGAGAGGACCATATAAATGTACTGATGAGTTTTTCTCCTATTATAGGGTATCAAACATGCAGAAGATGGATTATCTTGAATTGTGAATCATCAGTGATGAGAGATTAAATTTATACCGACAGTAATTAACAAAAAAAATTGATAACCTAAAATGAATGAACGCATCATTTAAAACTAAATAATTACCTTGGCAACATTATCTATCCTTGCATCAGAAGCATTACAAGCTGCCCTCAGCCTCTTTTCCATAGACTGGATAGCATTTGAGCATTCTAGATCAGCCTCCGTAAATGCATTCCTCTTATAATCCTGTCCAAAAGGGCCGACAAATTAGTAGTGACACAACATTGGTCCATGCCCAAACGAAACAAAAAGGTACATGCATAAAAAGTTAACTAGACATAAGAACTACAATCAATTTAGGATTGTCAAAAGCCAAAATTCATCTCAATAATTCGTTAAATTTTCAATATAAGCACCACATTATATTTGTCAAAAACTGATGAAAAATAACTAATAACTAAATCTAAACAAATTAGATAAAATGTATTGGGCTACTAGCAACAAGGAAAGAGTCTTTACAGCGATTAAACTTCTCTAGATTAGAGGAATTATTTTATTCTCACAGCAAGACTAGAGAGTTGAGATCAACCATATATAGCTAGAAGTAGAAATTTATTAGAATCATTCTACAAATATCCTGCTCATACGTAATCTGCAGCCTGCTGAAGTTAAATTTTAATCATCTTCAGCAAATGTATACAGTGGCGTACAGCCATACACACTTCAGGATAGTGAAAAAAAATCCCAATGCATGTAAAATGACAATAGAAACTGCCACCAAACACCCCACCCCTACCACTTCAACATACAGAAAAACATAGACACTTGAGCCAACAAATAGTTATATCTACTGACATGCTTATAACATTTACCACATAAAGTTTAATCAGTTAATCCTACTCAAGTAGTTTTGAATCCCCAATACCTCAAATGCCTTTTTGAGAAATTTCTGCAGAAGGGCTTCATATTTCTTCCTTGCTGAACCAACCCCTACAGCACTAGCATTAAAAGCAGCCACTGAAAGTCGAGCTGCTTCTTCATGTGCTTCCCTCAAAGCAACCTACAAGCACTGCAATCAGAAAAGAAAAGGAAAAAGAAATGCATAATCAACATTTACTTAATGTGGATTACTCACTTCCTCGGGCGGTTTTGAACGATCAAAAGAAGACATATAAACTTCGGTGGCAGAATCATAAGCCCTACGACACTCAGCTTCTTCAACGCTCTGCAAACCAACAATAAAAGCATACTAAAACTCGAACTTACACTCAAAATATTTGCTACAACAGCTATTTTTCTTCTTCTACTGATGGATTACATATACTTGGTAAAGCACATATGAAATCCTCATAGTTATAATTTCAAGATCCACAAAAAGAGCCATGATTCATAGTATAATGAAGGGCATAGGAGAACAAAGTACACAACATTAATTAATGTGAAGAAGTTTCCTGAATTTTAGTTTCAACTGTAGAATAAATTTCCACTTCCAGAAGACATTTTGGTGGTTGTGAAAATAATAAATATCATGTCTTTTGCATAAGGTACATAAATATTCAAGGCTTTGTCAATCATCTTATTTCCTATAGATAGGCCAAAGATTGAAAAAGCATGACACCAATATCAAGCAAAAATAAAGGGATGTGTGAAATGCAAAACAGAAAATATTCATTTTTTTGGTGCAAGGGTCAGCTACCAGTAGGGCGCATAGGCCCATGAGATGAGAATATATTCATTTTACTACATATGATCAAATCTGAAACATGATCTACTTACATTGAAGAATTCTTTATATGACATCTCTTAGATTTTGGGTTTGGGCCTAACTCAACTCCAAAAGCTAGCTTAAAGGTGAGGGTTGCCCCTTATAAACATTCATCAGGCCATATCTCTATCCAATGTGGGACTCCAACACACCCCCCTCACGCCCAGGACTGGACATCTGGAGCATGAAGTTTGCAAGACTGGACATCTGCGGGTGGCCCAACGGATCTAGGATAGGCTCTGATACCATCTTAGAATTTGGGTTTGGGCCTAACTCAACCCCAAAAGCAATTCTAAGAAAAAACCCAAAATCTAAGAACATCCATAGGTTAAACATGTTTCCTTATCACATAAATTCATGATTTAAAGATGTAGATGACCTGCCAGGAGGATGAAATTGTGGGTACAGCACCATGGTTGAGAGCATCCAAATAAGATTCGGTAATACCAACCAACACAGGGCCTGTCATCATAGTTGCCCCAACTTGTTTTGGCCTTGTTCTCTCAAAAACAAACTTGATCAAAGCATCAAGGCCAGATCGAAATTCAGGCCTTAACTTTTCCAACTGCGTATTGAAGATAAAATTTCAAGAAATAAAAGAGACAACAAAAAGAATGACAAAAGAATATGGTAGCTCGTAAGTCACCAACCGATATCTGGTCAAGTCGCTGAAGATCATTTTCTCTATTCAAAGGTCGAACAAGGGTGAAGCATTCCCTGTCTGGGAATAAAGCCCGAATGGAATCTCGAATCTAATGATTGATAGTATCAGAAAATTAGGACAAAAACATTTTCTATTTTGATTTCTATTTTCATTAATAATTGTCAAAATGTTACCTTATTTTCACTGATTCCTATACAAATCTTTAAAAACAAGAAATATAATGAAAACAATGGAGCATTTTTGCAATTATTGGTGAAAACAGAAAACAAAATAAAAAACATTTTTCTCAAACAAAACACATCCTTAGGTACTCCAAAGAGGAAACCAAGTTCATTATTTTCAATATGCAATACAAGCTTAAGCCTTATGCATTTGGTTTGCAATAATAGTGCACCAACTTATTAATGAAAAAAAGCACTAAAATAAAGTAAACTAAGCTGCAAAAGGATACAGTATCACAAAATTTTTATAGACAAATAGAAAGTGGACCAGTACAATACTGGATTGACCTTCCCAATAAATACATCCTGATCTAGTTATTTTACTTCCTAGACTATTTCATGCATTCTGAAATCTGAAATGTAGCAATAACCCAGTATGGGCCTTATTTGTAAGGAGTAAGGACTTAGGTCTCAGGTCAAATGGAGGAATTCTAATACTTAAGGTTCATGATCATATGGATAAGCCTTTTGAGTACATATGCTTACAAATCTTTGAAGAACCAAAGTAGGAAGTAGAAAAATACCTCATTTTTAGCAGCTATATCACTTACGCTCCCTTGGACCGGCCTCAAAGCAAGTTCGAGATAGTCACGGGGTGTTATTTTCCTGTTATCTTCAGCTAGGTCCAAATAGAAGTCCTGCCAGCAAGAGGAAAGACAAGTAAGGCAAAGAATGGGACTAGACAGTGAAAATTGAGATACTGTCAAAATGCAAGATCATGACATAAATTGAAGTTTCCAAAATATCTGATGGAATACAGTAACAAAAGGTTTCTGAATTTCATACTCTTAGAAGCCAAACAAAAATTGGGGAAAACTGTCCAAGTTCAGATGCAGAACTCCTTCCTCCTGATGCTCTAACACGAATGTGCTTTGTCATTTGAGTGACAAGAGAAAGACGATCAAGGGAAGACTCATCTATACCACCCATCTAGGCAAGTGAGAAGAGGGAACAAATTTGTATGCTCAGTAACGAAACCACAAAATGTTTACTAAAAGTCAAAATCAAAGAATATGTACAACTGTACAAGTAAAACCACACTCAATCATGACTAAAAATAAGTTTCCGTGATCTGTCCCAACCTGATTATAAATGAACATGCTAGACAAAAGGACAGCCAATGAGAAAATCTGGGTGCTGTATGTTCCCTGTATAGTAACCAAAAAAAAAGGAGAAAGACATCAACAATAATTAGGAGAGGGCTACTCCAACAATAGGTATCAAAATCCAGATTCTAGAGTGATTAGAACACCAAAGAGACATAAAATGAAAGAAAAATATATCTATCACAGACACATAGAAAACTCAAACTAACCGTTTGATCATAAGCATCTATTCCTTCACTGTCTAATAGCAAGAGATTGTACTCTGTTCCGTCAAGAGCAGTTCTCTTCAAAGGGGCGCTCCACAACCAAAGCCCTTTGGTACATGGCCGATGTGTTGACGCAACTTGAAATCCACTGCTCCTCCCTAGAAGCTGCAGTGTAAAACCACAACCCAGAAACTTTGAATAATAAGAAAAAGGCTCATTTCTTTTTATTTCAAGACATATCCAAAAAAAAATATCAAAATAAGAAATGACACAAGAAAAGCCACATCTCATGCTGATGAAAAAACAAGAGTTAGAGTTCAAAACATATTTTTAACAGGCAGTAAACTTACTAATATAGCAACCTTGACTTGCCACCAAATGTTCGATGGAGATTAAGATGGTAGAAAGTACAGACAAATTCAATTTCATATTGCCAATATTAGGCAAATAAAAGTTACAAATAGTCAAATACTATACCTAAGAGGGATTAGATCTCTACATATGTCCCCCACACATCAAGCAACCTCATGCAGTAGTTAATTTCAGTCCATCATTATCACCAATCAATCTTGTTGTAAACTATGACATTACGATTCTAAGTAGCATTCTTTTGACCATAGATGTTATATATGAACATTTCCAAAAGACATTAGATGAAACAAACCAAAGAGACCAGTGAAATGCGAAGGCGAGAACTCAATAAGCAGGGAGCTTTTGGTAAATACAACACTAGACAATCCAACATTCTCATGAACAAACAGTTTTAAAAACATGTCATGAATACCTATGACAATTTCACCAACAGTTTAAAGATGCTCCCAGTTAACCTCCTTAACACTAGTACGTAGTAACAGTATAACGGCACAAGTTCCAGTATAAAACCCTAAAATTGAAAGCATAAGAAGGTTTGAGTTTGAATTGAAAAAGAATGACCTGATTCAAAATGAAGCTCTTGCCCTGGCGAGCCCTTCCGCAGACAGAGACAACGCCGATAGGTTCCTTAACGAGTTGTAATGTGGCAACGGCTTCCGGGTCCATCCGGAACTTTCCATTTTCGTCGCAATAGACGAGACGTATGGGCCTCGCGGGGCCGGTGACCGGTGAGGAAGAGGGCGTCGACGCCGTGGATATTGGTGAGGCATCGGCGGCATTGTCCTTTCCTCGGTTGAAAAACTTTCTCATCCTCTTCTACTTTATCTTTGTTTTGAGTTGAAAGTTGGGGAGACAAGTTTAAATTGGGGAGGGAAGCCTTTAACTTCGAAAATGTCCATCCTGTTCGTATATTTGTTTTCGTGCTCCTTTCCTCTCACACACAACTTTGGATTTTTTTTTTATACACTGTTCAATATAAAAAAAATTTACACTATCAAATAATAATAAATCATCATATCATTGAAAATTATCCTAAAGGTCATTCATTCCATAATTTGTAATTGGTTGACAGTATAAAAAACTTTATACTGATGGATGGTGTAAATCAATTAAACTCTATTAATATTATTATGGTTATAATATTTGGAATTACATGCATATTATTTTAATCTTCTACTGGGTATGCCCATAAGTCAATGACTCTCGGATCGAAAATGATATATTAGGTAAAATTCTATTCAAAATGACGATTATAATTTATAGGATTCGAATATGTGATATTGTAAATAAAATTCTTTTGGGAACACAAATCATTTCCATTGTCATTAACTATTCAGGCACAATTTTGAGTGTCTAATTTCTATCTATGTAAGGTTATGGTCTTATGGGATTCTTTCTCTTGATAACGGATATTGTTAAAGAGGATACTGTCCCTCTCCCTATAACTTGGGAATCAAAGACATTAACAGTTCGGCTGATGTGGTTGGTGATGAGTGTCTTATTATAGTCAAAATTAAGGTAAAATCAATTTTGGCTATCAATAACCAAACTCTCCGTTATTACTAAAATCATATCTAACAAGTGGCAAAATCAATTCTGCAGTTTTTCACCATGAAATCAAACACATAGTTAGATCAAGTAAATTGAGTTTTATCCTTTTTAAGAAGCATTAAATTGTTTTTTATTAAATTAATAATTGGTATGTGTAAGATTAGGATATTACTCCACTAAAATGGGGTTTATCTATGAAATAAGCAAGTAATGATGTACCAATGATTTGATAGTTGATATATTCTTACTTGCTTATATTTAGATACTTGTCTTGTTAACTAGTGTCCTGAGGACATTGATTAAAGAATAAAAAATTTGAAACTTTGCATTAAGAATTGTAACTTTTAAATTTTGAAAAATATGAAAATACCACTTTGTTCCTTAACTGATGCCTTTAAGGCACTGGTTAGCATTTGCCTTTAGATACAACTCCCTTTAGATGAGCATTTTTTGTAAATTTATGAGTCATAAATACACCTAACTCTCAAAAATATCTTTATATATATTAATTATACCATATTTATCTAAAAATTTCGTTAATTTTTCGTCCAAAAATAATACTTGAATTTGAAGGGAAAAATTAGTAATTTTTTGTTTTTAAGTTGCAAGATGTTTTATTTTTTTTATTTTTTTTTAAGTTGCAAGATGTTTAATATTTCTATTTGTCATCTCATACTCATAGCTCTTATTTTAACTGTTTGCAAGATTTTTAATATTTCTATTTGTCATCTCCCTGTAAACAGCTGTTGTTAGCACGTCCTCATTGGAGGGTGCAGTTTGTTAGGAGAAGTGTGAATGCCCGGGCACATCACCTTGCTAGAAATTCTATTTATTATCCTAGGAAGTTTACTTTCCATGCAATTCCTATTTGTAATTCAGATGTTGTTTATCCTTTAATGATATAAGTTTCTTTCTCTAAAAAAAAAACTATTGTCATTAAGACATTGTTTAAAAAAATATTATCTTACAGATTAATATTAACTTTTTTTGTTTTTAATCGATGTATCTCCACAGTTGTGAAACCCCACAAAATGCACCTCTAATGTACTTAAAAAGGATTTTTTTTTTTTTTTAATAAAGTGATTAAAGTGGTAATCCCCCTTTCAAGATGGGAAAAGAGTTAAGTGCTTGTTGCTTACCTTTCAAATGGGCTTTTGGCACCCCAAAATCCAGTTGTTACGTTAAGCGGAGTGTTTGGGTAGCAAAATGTGTTGAAGAAAATTAATTTTAAAGTCGGTAGAATTGATTTTAGGAGAATACTTATAAGTGCCCTTAGGGCATTGTTTAAGGAATTAATAAAGGAAAATTTGTATGAGAGAGTGTATTTAGCATTTCGAAAAGTGTAAAACTTAAATTTTCAATACAGATTTTCCTTTTATGGATTCCTTAACCAATGTCCTTAGGGCACTCGTTAGCAAGACCCTTGATTTTAAGAGAAACAATAATTTTTTAATTTTTCCGTTAAATATAATTTATTCTAGGTGTGTGACCGAGTTTTTTTTTTTTTTTTTATATTTACACTTAAAAAATTATTTTACTTTGTGTATATTTGGATAAATGTTTGATAAAAATTATTTTGAAGGAAATTGTTTTGGTAAAATTGATTTGGTTATAATTGAGTTTGAAGTGAAGTGATTTATGTTTGGATTTTTTATTTTAAGATAAACTTTAATGTAAAACTTAGTGTAAATTTTTCAACCATAATGCAAAAGCTACTTATAGCTTCTAGTCAAAATTACTTCTAAAGACAAAATCAATTTTGTCTAACAATAATCAAATACCTGATTTTACTAAAATCACATTTCACAGGGAGCAAAATCAATTATGTATGTTTTCACTATGGAATCAAACACACACTTTATCATTCAAACAAAATCAATTCTTCTAAATTCACTTTTAAAATATCATTACCAAATACAAATTAACGTTTTTAACTTTGGTAAAATTTTTTTTTAAAGAGTAAAACTTTATTTTTTTTTAAAATCAATTCCATCAAAATCTAAAACAAACGGATCTTAAAGAGAGTAACAATCCCTCCTTCCAGCAGCTCACATCTCATTTTGACATTATCACAATATTCTTTTTCCTAATTTTTTTTCTCGTTGTTTTAGTGTTCAAATTTTAATTTTTTTCTCTACTTTTTTTTTTCGATCTTTTAATAACCATGTTGAAAAAGACTAATGCTAATATAAATAAAAAAAAATAGATTACTGACGTTAAACAAAAAAAAAAAAAAAGAATGATACAATCATACTTACAAACATAAAAATCACAACGTAGATCTGCAGGTCATTGGTTTATAATGCATGAATATTGTTGTTAGTACTTCCTTGTGAAAGATTAAATTGATATATATCATATATGAAAATTAAGTAACATATTTTCCCACTTTATCCATTTCTCTCCAATTTTCATAAAAGTTCTCCAAGGAGAAATTGCCGCACATTGCTGACTATGAATTTCCACTTTAAAAAAAAAAATACAAGCGATTTTTTCTTAATCTTACAGCAGTTAATAAGAAAATATATCAACTAAAAGGATCCGGTGGATTTTCTTTGCAATTGTGAGTGTGCTATTTGCCCATGGCCCCATATATCTATAATTAATGTACTGCCGGCTAGTATACTTTGGATGCTCAACACACCGGTAAATATGGATAAAATTCTTTTAAACTGAACAAATGTAAAATGAGAAAAATAAGAGTATCTTTCATATTGGTGTATTGAGATGTTAACTCAATTTAACTCACACATACACGTCGTTGTAATTAATGGACGGATAAATCAAATAACCATAACGTGAAACTCACCACCAATCCATTCCATTTATCGAGAGGAGTTTTCCAACCAATTTAGAACACCGTTTTCCCAGTGATTGTACAGGCCCAGCAAGAAGATATCGGTTGCCTCATCAACTAATTGAAACTTAACGAATGTACAAAATCTCTCTTGCTGGCTTTTCAACACAAAGTTCCTCTTGCCTAAGAGATACAGCTATGCAGGAAAATTAAAACAAAACAAGTAAAAAGGAGCTGAATTGTAACAAAGAAAATTCTTCTCTCTCAAGAAAGTAAGAGACACAGTAACACGTGCATATTAAATTCCAAAACAACGACTCCTATGACCGGTGAGAAAGATCACGTTAACATATGTTACCCTAAATCTTTATTGACAAAAAAAGAAGAAGAAGTTGAAAATCAAAGCCACAGGGCACCTGCATCCTTTAGGATAGGAACCAATTCACCTGAAATATGAGTGGCCATCACTCTTTCCAACCCTCCAAACAACTTCCCACCCACGAACACCGCCGGAAACTGCATCGTTTTGCCGTCGGCGTCTTCGCCAATCTGACCGGACAGGTGACCGGCCACTTCAGCCTCACGGTCCTCATCGATCTCGTGGACGGGAGGGTTGACTCCTAGACCTTGTAACAACCTTTGAACGACATGGCACATGCAGCAACCACGTGTCCCAATGATTATCACCGGGTTCTCCGATACCATTCTGACCACGTTGGATGGATCCGGATCCACGACATTATTTGGTTCTCGGGTTCCTTCACTGACGGGTAGATCACGTGAGTCACGCGTGCTGGTAGTAGGCCAGGTCCTAGTATAAGGGATTGCCTGATGCATGGTTGAGAAAGAAAGAGAAATTGAGAATGAAGTAGGCAGGGCCAGGAGAGTGTGGGCAGCAGAAGGGAGAGAGGTTATAATGAAAGTGCAGACGTGGAAATATAAGATATAATCCGTTTATTTTAATATTTAATTTCATAAACCACGTTCATTTACATTTATTTTACTTTAAATTTCCAATACTTTAATCCTTATATAATACTCCATCCGGTCCTTATTATAAGAGATAAATGGTTATTTTTTTTTGTCTAAAATATAAGAGACATATGTATTTTGAAAAATATTAAATGCTCATTTCTAATTTTACCCTTATTTATAATAGCGTTTATATTTACGAGACAGTGCAACTTTCAATACAAATAGGCTTGTTTATTAATTATTGAAGGGTTAAATTTATAAATTTATATGAATATTAATTACAAATAACTTATTTCAATACATTTCCTTGATTTGTGTGTTTTAGGATTTTGCCTCTTATATATACCATCGGAGGGAGAGAGTATCATTTTTTTTAATAAACCGGTGCCTATCTATGGCCATGGTACACAATAAAAAAACTGTTTCCGTGAAAAAAGTGAGAAAGACTCTAACGTCAACGGCAGTTACGCAATGTTGTGCGTCACAGCTACTTGGGTGACGTCATATTGAGTCACAGACTCGGTCAACAGATTCCGAGAAGCTACACACCCACCTCATGATAACTGCTTTCAGTGCATTCTGAGCTTTTATTTGTTCGTAGACATTTGGAATGCATAAGACAAATATACAATATCTAAACAAGATTTTTTTTTTTTTGAAAGAATGTTTTTTCTAACATCAAAATATCAACATCATACATTGTCATCTTGATATATTTTTTATATGCATGTATACAAATATGATAAGAAGTAAGTGAATTATAGAAATAAATACTTACAGTGTCATATACAGTATTTATACTTTGATGTTTAAATATAACAACTCATTAGCTTGTTTATAATTTTCAAATTTTACCATAAGAAAAACGGACAATGATATGATTTCTAAATTGTTTGCTAACCAAACATGGACGGTAAAAAAAATAAACAAAAATACAGATGTGGAAGTGAAAAGTTACAATAATAAGAAATATTAAGGATTTCAATTTGTAGGAATGAAATTAAAAAAATCACTATTAAAATAAGACTTTATATTTTATGAATTTAATCTAAATATTCTCATCAAAATATTGATAGATATCACTATAATGTTTTACTTTATACATAGTTCGGTTATAAGAATAAAAAAAAAAAATTGAGCGAAGAGAATATTATTTTAATGATTTAATAATATGTAATTGAATTATTATTTTCATCAATTATATGAAGTCGAATTACAATAAATATTTCTGTGAATCCCAACTGGCCGAATGAGGTAAAACAGTCCATGGGCATGCAAGTTAATCCAAATACTTTAAGAGTTTAATGGTATACACTGTTAGTGTAAAAAAAAATTATACCGTCAACCAATAATAAATCGCTACGTCATTCAAAATCTTTGATTTTTATCCAGATTACCTTAAAAGTCATTCATTCCACGATTTGTGATTAGTTGACAGTGTAAAAAACTTTACACTGACAATGCATACCAATTAAACTCATACTTTAATAGATTGATAAATCTTGGCTCATTTCATTTTGTAATCAAGTATAATTTCAACTTAATCCAAATACTTAACCCCAAATTGAACTAATTGCAAAAAGACTTGTATAAGTTGAATACAATTCAGTCAAAAAAAAAAAAAAAGGTTGAATACAACCAATTAGATTCTTAATATTATAAATTCCATCCATACAAAATTTACCGGTAGGTTACCTTAACTTATAGGGTCATAATAATGGGTATTGACAATGGTTAAGGAAACAAAAAGAAAATGAAAAATCATTCAAAATTAAATTTACCATACTTTAAAGGGTACCGCCAACATTAAGGAATCAAAAAATAGTAAAGTTTTATTGGAAAACAAGTAATCATACTTCTAAATATATTGATTACATCATTTTCTCATGAAAATTTATGATTTTAATTAATTAATCAGTATCCTAAGAGTACTGTTTAGCATATTCCTACTTTAAAATGTTTTGTTTTTAGATTTTTACCAAATGACCATATATACATCGTCAACCAACAAAAAAAAAAATTTCTCTCCATTTATTCATCTCTCCATCTTTTGTCCCTTTCCAAAATTTAGAAAATATAAAGTCAAATGCTAACCAAAGACACTGATTAAAGAATTAAAACTAATAATATTTTATTAAAAATGATGTTTTAAACATCTTGAAAAGTGATATATTTAGTTTATAAAAAAAAAAAAATTTTAATAGTGACCTAAAGCCACTCTTTACATGACGTCGATTGTTAACCATTTGCACGAACTCTATTCGCTAGCAGCCTAGCACTGTTTGCCACATGGTGGTTGAATGATCCTCGCCGTCCATCGTGTTCTGGTGCTGTCTTTTTGGAATACTGGGTGTGGGTGGTTCAGTTCCACCACACGTTTTCATTGCTTTTTTATTCTTTCTTTAAATAAAAATGGTGTCACAACTCACACGATTGAAGATAAGATTGACCCTCATCAAAATTAAAGATCCGACCCGTGAATTAACACGTTATGGGGTCAGTGGGTCATCTAATCGAAGCATAGAGATGACGGTGGATAGGATACCAGTAGTGTATTATAATACCAGTTCTCGTATTCACGTTATGGACTTATATTCACGTGGATAACAATTTTAATACTTGTATCCTTACATACCATGTACCTAAATATCCATAGTCACACTCATTAATCATATTTTATTTAATTATGAAAAATCAATAAATAAATAAAACTTTGATTAAAAATACTCTCTTGATTATCGGGTACACTTTCAAGTTGTGTGCAATGAATAAAGATAATAGGAGAAGAGATGCTTTTAAATTCCTTTGAATAAGTCGCCTCACCTGGATTTTCCATCTTCGAATATGTGCATAAAAGCAAGTAAATTTTTTTCAAAAAAAAACATAACTTATTAGATACTAGCATATCCAAAAGGTAAATCATAAAATATTGTATAACAACATAATTGGAGAATAACATATATGTAAAAATATATATAAGAAAATTTTGTAGATACTTGAAAACATGATAAGAAACTTTTACTATAAAAAGAAAAGAGTATATATATGTTTTTCACTTAACCTAGATAACATTTATTTTTTAATTATATATATATATATATATATATATATATATATATATATAAAGTGTGCGGGTATATAACACATTAAATTTTACGGGTAATTATCCATCTTTACACCCATTAAGCTAATAATTACCCCTAGTCATCATCGGTCAATTTTGGGGTATTCGTTGGATACAATACCCATTACCATCTCTATTTAAGCATGCAACTGACATTCTTTAAGTGAATATTTGTTTTAAATTCCAATCATATATTTACATTTTAAAAAATCTTGTTAAACGGAAGTTTGTATCTTATATCTTTGAAATTTTTATTTTTTGACTCGATTTTTCTCAGTTGCGATGCAAGGGATAAAATCCAGGAGGTGTAAGACCCGAACCAACGATTTGATGAACTCGAAAATTCGAACAAAACCAATTTAATTGGTTTGAATTTTTTGGCGTTCAGTTCCGAACCAAACCTGATGATGATTAGCTCGGTCCTCGGGTTCAATGATTATGGAACCGATCCGAACAAATTACATTATTTTTAATGTGTATATATATATTTAATATGTAATTTTATTATATTTTTATATTTTATATATTTTAATATTTTAATATTTATTATATATATATATATATATTGTAATATTTTATATATTTAATATTTATGTATATTTACCAACTTGTTCCTCAATGATTTGATTTGGTTCTTGTTTTGTAGGAAAGTTTCTTAACCAAATTGATCTCAATGATTTGATTTGGTTTTTGTTTTGTAGGAAAATTGCTTAAAACCAAATCGAACTGAACTGTTTTTTATTGGTTCGACTTTTTTTCCACCTAAAATCGAATCAAACCGACTTCTTATACCTCTAAATCTAAACAAAACAAATTTTAAAGTATTTAATTTTTGAAATAAAAGAATGTTAGTCACAGTTAAATCAAACATTAAAAAATGTCAATGTAATTTCTCTTTCATTCAAATATTAATTCATCAATTAATGTTCGTGTAGTTTTGCACCCTTCCAGGTATGGCAATGTTTTTTTTTTTTTCCTTCAGGAATGGCAATGTTCGTTCTGCTTGATTTTAAAAATATAGACTGATCGTAAGTTATTCATATTATTTGGGTTGATATATTTTGCTATCATCCTAATCTTGATGAGTTGATGTATATGCCTTAGTGATGAGAATTCCACTTGTGAGAGTAGTGACGAGGATGATACTAAACAAGTAATTGTTAGAAAGAGTTGTGATATTTGAATATCCAAATTTAGGCACCGTATATGATGTTGTTTGTGTTTATTTATATCTTTCACTTACTTTTAATCATCTTTTATATATGTATATCTCGAACATACACCAAAAAACAAAGGAAACACCGTATGATATCCCAAAAACATTATTGGTGTTCGAAACTTGAATTTCATGGGAGGTATCTTATAACGAGGGCAAATATGCCGATGTTCAATAGAAAAGTTTTATTAAAAAGTGTAACTTTTGTTTTGCCAATTGACATCGGCTGAGAATTAAATTTATGTATCTAATTCTTAATTATTTCTGTACTTCGAAATAAAAATGCTAATAATTCGATGGGGAAACATACTTGTCAATAACTTTACTTTTCAGTTTGGTATCAGACAAAGATAAGGTTAAAAGTTGATGAGTTACTTTTATTATAAAAATTATATTAGTAGTTAGTCCATGGAGGGTTGATTGATCACTTTTGTTTTATAAATTAGGAGGGTTAATTTATTATTATTTTTTATAATTAGGATAAATAATTCATTCTATTTTGTGACAAATGAAATTAGTATGCTGGTCGATCAATACTTGTCTAAAAGTATAAAAAAATAAAGAGTAATGGATTGGTAAATTAGATGAATCAACCTGCTTAAAAAGTAAATAAAAAATCAGGTCCAGTTACAAGCTGAGCGGGCTAACATCAGCCACACACAACAACAAAAAATTCCCCAACTCATAGGTGGTATGAAGCGGCATGTTACAATACGGATGGATGTAATTTATTATTTTCTTATATGGATTAAATTAAAATGAATATTTTACATATACTTATATAAAATACTATCTCACCAACATGTGGTTGATCCATGTGGTAATGGACTCAAGCCTCTTAAGCAAGCAGTCAGGGGTTCAATCCCTAGCTCTTGTGTATGGAGAAAACCAAGTTGAGAGATATCAATCCTTCAATGTCATTCAGTATCTCGATAGGTTAGTCTCCAAAGTTGCGCGCATAAGATATATTAAAAAAAAAAAATCATCTCATGTTGTGGTGTTTAAGCAACATAACTCTATTTCTACTTATCAAAAAAAAAAAAAATAATAATAACCCTATTTCTAGACACTTAAGATGGTTTCCACATGTATATCTTGATAAGGTAGCAACCAAGCAACGTCATATGTAGTTAGTCTAAAGTAGCGGCTAATTGTGTGTGCATGATACACGCCTTGTCACAATTCACAATAGTTCAGTTAGTTAGCTTTTGTTTTTTTGTTTTATTTTTTATTTTATAGGCAAAAGTATATTGAAAATCACAATAGTTTAGTGATCTCCTATGTATTCTATATTCAAAAGACATTGTTATACAACCAAAATACATGCCTTTCTCTCTTTACATGCCTCTGTACTGTTTATATGTGTTGCTACATGGATCGGACCTTGGCCCAGGCCCAAGCACAAGCCGGGGGTCAAATGGACCAAAACCATTCTAGGCTAGCCTACAAGACAGTGGAAACTAAGCCCGGTTATCTCGCAACATTAACGGGTCGACACAATACAAGCAATAAAAATGGTCACGACAATTACTCCGATAATTCATAACGATTTTGTAATCACCCACATTGATGATGTTCTTAATCACTCTTAATGATGCACTAATGCTATTAATTAACAATCACTCCATCTATATGCTCAAAAAACCCTTCTCCGAGGCTCTTCTCGGATTATTTGCTTTGTGATATGCTTTCATTGCTTTGGAATGGTTCATGTATAAAACCCTGTGTTTTTTATTTTTTATTTTGAGTTTCAGTGATCTTCTTGAATGTGTAGGTTATTGTTACGATCATTATGAGTTGTTAATTTGCTCAAGGAATATGTGAATTTAAGCAGATCAATTTTCTAAGGTGAAAAGCTTGAGTCGTAATAATTGAACCTCCAAGTCCATGTTGTATGAATGTGGAGTATACCTTTTCACCAAGAAAAACCTTTCGATTATTGGACTCACAAAATGCTAGATAGCGCAATGGATAACACAATTCCTATTGTTGATAAATCCTTGTTAACTAGTAATTTATTAGACTTATTGTTAGGTGGTCATTATCTTCTTTTCCAATTCTTTGGCCAGCAAAGGGATCGACAGAAACAAAATAGAATACGCCAACGCTTTCATCTTTTGTCACTTTATATTCTCCATTCAATGACTTTCGCCCATTGTTAAATGAAAACCATGCACTCAACCTGGCTATCCCCATCTATTTGGTTCTGTAAAGAATCTACAAAAAAAAACACAAAAAAAAAGGGGCCGCAAAATCCAAATTATTCCAAATTTTATTTGTTCACAAAATTTAACTTTCCACATATCTATTCGGACGTACTGATAATCACTAAAATATATCCCAATCAATTGAACACACAATATACTTTACATACTACGTCATTTAATTGAAGGCTAATGACGTTTCCAATGACGAAAGTCTTCCAATCAATCTTTATATTTAAAGTGAAGACCCAAAGAGGTCCCTCAAATTTTTCAAGTATGACAGTTTGGTCCCTGAAAAAAAAAAACGACAACTTGATCCCTCAAATTTCAAAATGAGGGACAATTTAGTTCTCCAAATTTCATAACGGGAGACAATCTGGTCCCTCCGTAAGGACCAAATTGTCCCCCGTTTTGAAATTTGAGGGACCAAATTATCTTTTTTTATTTTCAGAGACCAAACTGTCCTACTTGAAAAATTTGAGGGACAATTTTGGGCCTTTACTCTTATATTTAAATTAGGGCAAACGCTAACGATTGTCCCAAGACCATTAAAATCTAAAAAACAAGTTTTTATGAGATATGATATATTCAATGCATTGGAAAATGATATATTTAGTTTTTCAGTTCTCTTGTTTAGATTATTAAACAATGTCCATAGGGTAGCAAAACCCTTAAGTTAGAATCCTTACTATTGAGAGTGGGGTTATTCTCCACAATCCGATATAAATCTTCTCCCTCCAATTTGTCTTCATCCCCTCTCCATCCACAATCACAATTTCACACTATGCATCCAAGGGTTACAATTTATTCCTTTGGTAACCATATTATAGGTACGAAGTATCTACCACCGTTAGTAGTGATTAATCTCCATCAGGGAACCTGTTGGGCACACAAAGTAGGTTCTCCCCTCCCAACCAGGTTTTCTCCATACACAAGAGTCAGGATTCGAGATTTATTTTGACTTCGAAACATTAAATAAATTAAAAAATAAATTATGACCCGTGGATGCATAATGTAAGACCGTGATTGTGGATCAAGAAAGGATGAAGACAAACTTGATCGAGAGAATCCATTCTCTTTTCAAATCTTTATAATTACAAAATTATTACTTATTTCTATAACTCAAAAATCGTCTTGGAAATGCATACAATTTGCATCCAGGATTCTCAAGAAGGGAGGTACATAGAAAATAGGAAATGGCTCTAGCACTAACATCTGGGAAGATAATTGGCTTCCTCTCCAGAATGGCCATAAAGCCTGTAGTAAAAAACACATCCTAACTGTGATCTAAAGTGGGTATCCCAACTGATAAACAATGAGCTACGCGCAACTCATAAACATGGAGCATTCTCAAAAATGGAGTCCCAATTAGAGCTGAATTCACTCAAGGGGTGTCCCTAGCCCCCTTATATGCCCATGTGGGAGAATATTTTTTCTGTGTTGGTGTCAACTCAAAAACTTCAAATAATAATTCACGCAGCTTCAAAATTATTTCGCTCGGATTATTTCATTTCGCGAACAATTCACGTTAAGAATTGTGGGTACTTAATAGGATTGATTTATCATCCAAAAATAGATACCTCATTAAGAGCTAGAGTAATTAAACTATTGCAGAGTTATGCATTTCATGACATCTAATTTATAGCAAAATCTGCCGCCGAACTGCACGATTCTGCCTTTGTTCAGTATGATCATGTCACACGAGATGGATAAAAATGCATAGCATTGCAGTACCTCTTACAGTTTAGAGTATGCATATAAAATTAATACAAGCACTTTAATTCGGTCATTGCCAATTAAAAATAAAATTATCCAAATTTGGCGTACAGTTAATTTTGTTTCTTTTCTAAAATCCATAAGTTATTATAGCAAGTACATAACCAGAGCAAGTATGCACACTTTCTTCTGCTACTTCATGCCAGTGTCATACTGCTAGCACACATCATCATTCTCATGTCAATACTGCAACACACCCTGCAAGCAATATGAAGAGTTACCTTTAAATCATGTTCAAGCATGAGACCATAACAACCTATATATATAGTTATATACTGCATGTTTCTGACAGGATAAAGATCGCTTGCTTTGGCTAGTTACACATGGAGGTCGAAAATTGAGACATGGTCATGGATAGACGAGGATTCGAGAGGAAAGATAAAGTCAATGAAGCTAGCAAATGACACCGTTTATGGTGGAGACATTCTATTATGTTAATTGTTTTGTTCAACTCGATCACCTAACTTTTGGTTCTATCAAGATAGTCCTTTATATTGACAAACGTTAACATCGCCGACTTTTCATTAATTTCCATCTAACATTGTCATAAGTTTAATTAAAACTCAATAAAAACATTTTTCCCCTCTCTATTCTCCTTCTTATATTTTGGGCATCATCATACTATAATAATGATTTTGTAATTATGAATTTATTCATTATATTGGTGTTCGGAAATTTAATGCTATTTAATATTTTAACTCATTTGATTAAATGACAATTGAATAAAACTTCAGCATTTATGACTGCATTAAAATAAATAAATTGGGTCAAAAGAAAACAGCAATGTGAATTATCTTTTTTACCCTTATTTTAGGTGGAAAGATGCTAAAGCCAATAGTTATTTCAAGTGGTTTTACAATTTTACCCCAGTCATCACCTTCCTTTTAATAATAACTAGTACTTGTACCCGTGCGATGCACGAGACATGAATAATAATATTTATAATTTATATTTATAAGTTTAAAATATATGCATAGTAAAAAGAATAAGATGTTCATGTATGAGTTGTATTTGATGTAAGAGATGTTTAAAATTTTAGTTATTGGATAGTTACTAATTAAATATCAGAACATGTGCATATAGAGTTGAAAAGTTGAATCATCTAATGACACCTTACATTTCATAAATTTTGTGTTTAGTTATTTGGTTTGTATTGTGTATTTTCTATTTATCAATGTGTAGTATTATAGTGTGTATGATGGAAAGGACGGGCCTATGCGTGTTTTGGTGAAATTCAATAGTTGTTGTTGTATAGTTTCTATGTACATGGGTTAGGGGACCTCGAGTACTCTATATAATTCCATTTTTGTTTTCCAAAAAAAAAAAAGTAAAATTGTGGTCGTTTTATTAAAAAAGTGAACATATCATTTAATATAATTTGAGTCCTATAGTTAAATATGCATGGATAATTTAGAGAGGTATATTAAAAAAAATTACTTAAATTCAACTATTTTTTTCTATTTGGGATACCTTAACTTTCAAAGAATTCCTTCTTCTACAAAAAAAAAAAAAAAAAATCAGGTCTTCAGATTTGTAGTAGTTGCCTAAATATTGTTTTAAATGATCTTTTGGTTTAATTCCATGTTGCCAAAGTTCTTAAAAAAAATTAAAAATATTAGAGCATACGCATCCAACGTTGAAACGTTGAATCGTCTAATGACACCTTACATTTCATAAATTTAGTGTTTAGTTATTTGGTTCATATTATGTATTTTCTATTTATCAATGTGTAGTATTATAGTGTGTATGATGGAAAGGATTGGCCTTTGCGTGTTTTGGTGAAATTCAATAGTTGTTGCCATGTCGTTTCAATGTACATAGTTTAGGGTACCCGAGTACTCCATATAATTCCATCTTTGTTTAGCAAAAAAAAAATTAAAAAAGTAAAATTGTGGTCCTTTTATTAAAAAAGTGAACATATCATCTAATATAATTTGAGTCCTATAGTTAAATATGCATGGATAATTTAAAGCGATATATTAAAAAAAAAGTGCTTAAATTCAACTATTTTTCTATTTGGGAGACCTTAACTTTCAAAGACTTCATTTTTCCAAAAAAAAAAAAAAAAATCAGGTCTTCAAATTTGTAGTAGTTGCCTAAAATTGTTGGCTTTGAAAGATCTTTTGGTTTAATTCCATGTTGCCAAAGTTCTTTAAAAAATTAAAAATGAACACTTTTAAATAAAGTAAACGCTTGAATGCCAAAGTAGTTTATGCCACCAAAAGTTTTCATCATTCAGAAGAAATAAAACAGTTTACATGTTATTCAAGGGACATCTGTCTGACCCATTAAAGGCTGTTGTTGTAGCTATCAACTTATGTCTTCTCATTTGTCTAAACAATGCAACCGTTATCTTTGAAACTGTCTAAGATGCTAGTATACAGCATCAATAAATCCGGTCACACGCTGTGTTTTAACAGCAATGGTCCTCTTTCATCAAGCTGCTTCTGTATCTTAATTACCATCTTCACCATCGTATTCACATTGCAATCCATATTAAGAAATTGCCCTTTTCCTTGGGACACATGGTTGCTACACCCACTTGTAAGAAACCACAAATCATTTATTGGTTCTACGACAACATGATACACATTAAATATGATGTCTTCTCCTTTCTACACATATATTTCCTCTTGCTCACTCCTACTCCAAGATTCTTTGGCCAAGTGAGGAGAAGGAGCTGCAACTCTGGTCTTATTATTAATCACAATCATCACAGGCTTAGTGCAATTAAACCTATAGAAGGTAGAGAGGCTATTTGCTAGTTTTTAATCACATTTAAAAACTATTTAATTTTTATCAATTTAAGCTGTGTCATTTATAATTAAATGTCAATTAAAAGAATCAAAGAGGGTCATTCAAAATGTAACCTCTAAATATTCCTCGGCAGCTAATATTATAGAAAAGCAATCATTCATGCCATTGAAATAAAGGCCAATTAAGGGTGTAAGTTTTAAAGTAAATACCAAGCAATAAAGATGCCCAATCAAAATGGAATTTCTTCCAAATTAAAAGGCCAATTAAGGGTGTAAGTTTTAAAGTAAATACCAAGCAATAAAGATGCCCAATCAAAATGGAATTTCTTCCAAATTATTGAAAGCTATTGTAACTGAATAGCACCATTAACCCATTTTGCAAGTCCCACTCGCAGCAAAAGAAGGCTCCATCACTGAAGACCATAATCAAATAGAAAACACATGACTGGCTGCACATATATAGTGTATATATATGTTTTCAAAAACATATATCTATGGGGAGGTTTAACAAATAGTTTAATATGGTATATTATGGAGCATGTTTCATGTAACTTTCTGAATTTAATGTGTCCTTAATTTATCATACAGTATTTTCATTTACATGAGGAAAGACTTCAACCATCTCAAAAGCATAGTTGTCTGGTCAATTAAAATGGCCTAACCTAAAGGAATTGAAGATCAGTTACCGGAGAAGCTTCCTTTGCATTGTTTAAGCCATATAAGTCCAACAAATTATCCCAAATCAAGATGTGGATAAGTCCACTTACAGCAGCACCTGGTTATAGACGGGCCTTGACAACAACAACAGCGTAGATTCAGTTGCAAATTGCAATTAACAGTGATGATGTGACATGCAAAGAGGTTGTATACACACACCACACCAGATCTGCAAGTCACGTTGCAAAACTAATAAAAAAATTGGGTAAATCTCAAATTTGCTAGATGCTACAACCTATAGTATACTTTTAACTTCAATATAAAAATTTAGAATATAGAGTAGCACCACATCCTTCATTATAAACCATGCAGATAACTTCAAGAAGTAAATTTTAAAACATTCAGAATACATAATAAGTTTTTTTTTTTTGTTGAGAGAACACAGAATAAGCTGAAAGTAAAGGGTAAGGAATACACATTTACTTTTATATTGAGAAGTAATGGGTGCCTTAAAATCATCCATACACATTTATCTTCAAGAAAATAAACAATTGAAATAATAGACCGCTTGAGATATAAGAGTATGTATAATGAAAGTTTGCATAATGCAAGCATCCCAGACTGGACCAAAAATAAGTCATGGACTATTTAGCTTCAAATAAAGGCAACACTTGCCCATGCATGACATAGAGATCGAGGTTAGTGGTAGATGTCTACACTCGAAGGGTGAGTCAAGGTCAAGGGCTCCTTAAATGAAACCTTAACCATGCTCCATGTGGTAGGAATCCTTGAAAGCTTATCCAAAATAACCTTAAAACACTGGTGTTTGGATATGTAAATTTAAGGACAATAAAACCGTAGCCATAGTCACAGGGAAATACAAAAGAACATATTTAATTATGTGTTGACAACTGGATCACCCAACACAAACATGTTGATTTGATTTCCTGCACAGAAACTTATATATCCCATATAAAAAAAAACGTTAACATAATTTGAAGCAGTAAGTTCTTGAAAGCAAATACATAAGTGGGGTTACACGTGCATCCCATATTATATGGTTAAAAGTAGAAAATAAAAAAATTAATATGCAAGAGTGATAATAATAACATGGGTAGTTTGATTATCTCAAAAGAGACAGTAAAAAGAAACAAAATATGGTAGAATAAGGAGTGGCGCATTGGATTCCTAAATCTCTTTCTCTTGCAAGTGGCTGCTGAGTTAGATAACAGAGACTGAGTTCATGGACATGGTTACCTTGTGTTTTCCAGGAAAGAAGAAGTCTATTATCCTGAAAGGAAGAATAGGAATGGGTGCTTGATTAGAAAATATCGTTACAAATCATGATTATAGAGTTACCACAGTTTTATATTTATTTATCCATTTACAAAATTAAAGCTATTTATTTTTATTAATATAGCATTAGTGGTATTTTAATGTTTAAATACAATTAATATGTAACAGTTATACAAAATAAGGTTTGCTGGAAAGCTATTTTTAAACTTCGATGTCAATAAGATGCCATATTTGTAGACTCTTTAGTGCAATAGTTCAGTTACTAAATTATCACCAAACAATCAATTGTGCGTCAATTAATTGGGTCAATCAACGGTGGATTAATATCTTTAATAGCTATTAAAGAGCATTCAAATTATAGCATTCAAAGTGGGAAATAACTGACCTTTTCTATTCCTCTCCCTAGCGAAACACAGGCTAGAGTGTCCGACCGTTGATCCGAACTCCGCCGCGAAGACTGGCTAATCTGTCGTTGTAGCGTCCACCGGGTCGATTTCTCTCCCCGTCGCCACCATGCGCGCCCTTTTACCGACGCCAGCAGTTGCATAACATGGATTTCCTTCAAGATCAGCCGCGTAGACTGGCCACTCTGCCTGCCGCGGCGTTTTGCATAGCCGTCCCTGACCCCAGCTGCCGCGGCTAGCCCTCCCATGTCTCTGTCTCACTCGCCCCATCTTTCCCTTTCTCTCCATCCCTCTGTCTCTCTTCCTCACGTGATTAGCCTCTGTTCCTCCTAACTTTAAAAAAAAAACTGAGAGATAGAAGGTCAGCAAATTAAATAACAAAGATGGTTAACAAATCTGCAACGATTAACAAAGAATATTTAACGGAGTTTAGAAGAAAAAAAAAAAAAACGAAGTGGTTTTGTCTTTTAAAAAAAAAACTTCAACCAACTGGAATTATAGATATGCCCCAGCCATTGCTTATAAATTTTTTTAACCAAGTAGTTTTACAAATATGCCCCAGTCCCCATCTTCCTTTTAATCCATCTGGAATTACAGATATACCTCAACCATTTGCTTATAAAAAATTAGTTCAAGTAATCTTTTAGTCTCTATATATGACACTGATTTTCAATTTGGTCCATATATGTTAAAAGTTATCAATTTGGTCCCTATATGTGACACTGATTTTCAATTTGCTTCTCACCGCTAATTGGTCCCTATATAAGAGAGACCAAATTACAAATTATTATTACATGTAGGGACTAAATTGAAAATAATTGTCACATATAGGCACCGATTTTAATTTTTTTTTTTGTTGAATTGGTCCCTACATGTGACAATAATTTGCAATTTGGTCCTCTTATATAGGGACCAATTAGCGATGAGGACCAAATTGAAAACCAGTGTCACGTATAGGGACCAAATTAATAATTTTTTACGCATAGGGACCAAATTGAAAATCAGTATCATGTATAGGGACCAAAAGATTACTTTAACCTAAAAAATTTTAACCAAGTGATTTTACAAATATATCCGAGTCACCACTTACCACCTTCCTTTTAATAATAATAATAATAATAAAGATAAAGATAAAGATAAAGATAAAGATATGCTTTGGAATAGTTCATATATAAAACCCTTTTTTCTTTTTGGAGTTTTCAATGATCTTCTTGAATGTGTAGGTTATTGTTATGATCATCATGGGTTGTAAATTTGCTCAATAAATATGAATTTAACCAGATCATTTTCTTTAAGGTTAAAAGTTTGAGTCTTCGTGAAAAAAAAGGTGAAAAGCTTGAGTCGTATTATAGGCATGACAATGAGACTCGAAGTTGTGGGTACCCATTCGAACCAGCCCCGACTTTGACGGGGAAAACCCGTTTTGACTGGGGATGGGGATATAGATACCCGCTCCGCCCCGCCTCGACCCCGAAACCTGCCCTGTTGTTTACGTAATTATAATAATATTCTCATATATCTATATATCTATGTAGGGGATTGGATTTATTTTGATTGAAAGGTTCCATTCTGTATAAAAGGGTATCCTTTTTTTTTTTTGAAAAATTACAGAACATTTGATTATACTTTTATTATAGTGTTTTGATGCTATTAGTGTTATTTGAAGCATAACAAAGTACTTCTAAAGCATTGAATTTTTTTTTTTTTTAATTTTTAGCTCAAAGAAAACTAAGTTTCAGTTTCTGATTGATTGTTTTTTTATCATGTTTTTTTTTTTTTAAGTATATTTTTTGAGTTGTTAATTTCAATTAAATCAAAATAATTTTTAAATTTGGTTACTCATTGAAGGGAGCGGGGACCCTCAGAGAAACCCGACACCTACTGGGGGCGGGGTTGATGATATATTTTCCAAATCCGAAAGGGAGTGGGGCGGGGTTGGGAAAGGCAAAACCGACCCCCGCCCCGCCCCATTGCCAACCCTAAGTCGTAATAATTGAACCTCCATGCGCATGTTGTATGTATGTAGACCTTTTCACCAAGAAAAACCTTTTGACTATTGGACTCACAAAATGCTAGATAACTCGATGGATAACACAATTCCTATTGTTGATAAATCCTTGCTAACTAATTTATTAGACTTATTGTCAGATGATCATTATCTTCTTTTCCAACTCTATGGCCAGCAAAGGAATTGACAGAAACAAATAGAATACGGCAACGATATCAGCTTTTGTCACTTTATATTCTCCATTCAATCACTTTCGCCCCTTGTTAAATGAAAACCATGCACTAAACCTGGCTATCCCCATCTATTTTGGTTCTATAAAGAATCTACAAAGGGGCCGCACAATCCAAATTATTCCAATTTTCATTTGTTCACAAAATTTAACTTTCCAGATCTTTTACGGACGCACTGATAATCAATATAATATATCCCAATCAATTGAACACACGATATACTTTACATATTTTATACGTCATTTAGTTGAAGGCTAATGACGTTTCCAATGACGAAAGTCTTCCAATCAATCTTTATATTTAATAGGACAAATGCTAACGAGTGTCTTAAGACATTAATTTATAAATCTAAAAAATAAGTTTCTATGAGATATGATGCATTCAAGACATTGGAAAGCGATATGCTTAGCAAAACCCTCAAATTAGAATCCTTACTATTGAGAGTCGGGCTATTCTCCATAGTCAGATATAAATCTTCTCCCTCCAATTTGTCTTCATCCCCTCTCCATCGACAATCACAATCGCACACACTATGCGTCCAAGGGTTACAATTTACTTTGACTTTGAAAAATAAAAATAAAAATAAAAAATATTATGACCCTTAAATGCATAATGTAAGATTGTGATTGTCGATCAAGAGAGGATGAAAACAAACTTGATCGAGAGAATCCATTATCTTTTCAAATATGCTAATTAATTGTTATAATTACAAAATTGTTACTCATTTCTATAATTCAAAATCGTCTTGGAAATGCATACAATTTGCATCCAGGATTCTCAAGAAGGGGAGGTATATGGAAAATAGGAAATGGCTCTAGCAACAACTGGGAAGATAATTGTCTTCCTCTCCAGAATGGCTATAAAGTCTAGAGTCTAAAACCTCATGACTGTGATCTAAAGTGGGTATCCCAACTGATAAACAATGAGTTACACTCATTGAACACGCAACTTATAAACAATTTATTCATGCCTTTTGAAGCAGCTCAGATAGTCCAGATTTCTCTAACTTATTTTGCACAATCAGATCAATTTTATCAGGGTGGAAATAAAGATGGAAAATATTCCGTTAAATCTGGTTATAATTGCATCAAATTGAACTCTTAAAAATGGAGTCCCAATTAGAGCTAGACTTCACTCAAGGGGTGTCTCTAGACTCTAGCCCACTTATATGCCCTAGGTATGAGGTATGTGGAATCCATTGATCACACGTTCAAAGGCCAAAGGCTATGTGGGAGAATATTTTTTCAGTGTTGGTGTCAGCTCAAAAACTTCAAATAATATTTCACGCAGCTTCGAAATTATTTCGCTCGGCAGCTTACTATTAGTTCATTTCACGAACAATTCACGTTAAGAATTGTGAGTACTTAAGAGGGGTTTGATTTATCATTCAAAAATAGATACCACATTAAAAGCTAGAGTAATTAAACTATTGCAGAGTTATGCATTTCGTGACATCTAATTTATAGCAAAATCAGCCGCAGAACTACCACGATTCTGCCTTTTGTTCAGTATGATCATGTCACACAAGGGGGATAAAAATGCATAGCATTGCAGTACCTCTTACAATTTAGAGAATGCATATAAAATTAATACAAGCACTTAGATTCGGTCATTGCCAATTAAAAATAAAATGATCCAAATTTGGCATACAGTTAATTTTGTTTCTTTTTTGAAATCCATAAGTTATTATAGCAAGTACATAACCAGAGCAAGTATGCACACTTTCTTCTGCTACTTCATGCCAGTGTCATAGTGCTAGTACACATCATCATTCTCAAGTCAATACTGCAATACACCCTGCAAACAATATGAAGAATTATCTTAAATCATGTTCAAGCATGAGACCATAATATATATATATATATATATATATATATATATATATATATATATATATATATAATGTTTCAGACAGGATAAAGATGGCTTACTTTGGTGCAGTTACTACCAACTGCCTTCCTCCTGAGAGAGTGACCAGGATGGAACTCATCTTCAACAGGTCTAGCAAAGGAAGGTCCAGAACTCAATTGACAAGTGATTGCAGAAGGGTCAGCTTCTTTACTTGCAATGTGTGTGTCCTCAGTTAATGAAAAACCAAAGAGTCTGCAGCTACTTTTACATGAGGAAACCATCTCTTGACTGCCTCTCAGTGCTGACACTGAATCATGTGACTGAGGACCGCCCAACTGATTGTGAAGATTAAACACACCAAAAGAATTTGCGGCTTCCGGAGCTCGCCCAGTGAAAATAGGCTCAACAGATGGGGAAGATGTAAAAATTCCTCCTTTTACTTCAGAAGCATATGAACCACAGTTTAAAACAGGATTGACTGCTTGCTGGAACATCAACACAGATGATGGAGAAGACACTTGCCCTGGTGGAACAGATGCATGCAAATGTGAAGATTTATCATGCATCTGAGCAGACCATCCATTTCTGGAGCCAAGTAGTTGATAACCATCAAAATGACCAAAGCGACCACTTCCACGAGCCTCGTCGATTGACAAGGCTCTTCCATATGGTTGGCTTGGAAGTATTTCTTGACCTTGCAAGACCTTCTGGAATCGGAAAGATTCACTAAAGCCTATGCCATTGCAGGAAAAATCAGAACTCACCTGTGGGATTCTGACATTATTTCCTGTTGGAGCAATCCCAGGACAGTTTGAACCAGGATAGCACCTCCCTAGCTCATACAACCGGGGACTCCGAGCATTAATACCATCAAAGGGGGTATTAACACCTAAAATTTCTTGACCTTGCAAGACCTTCTGGAACCTTAATGATTCCCCAAAGTCTAATGTTCCAATCCCACCTGTCAGAATTAACAACTTATCAATATTGTTGCATAAGGTAGGATAACTCATAAGCAAGCAGGAAAAAAATCCTCAGACTTACTAGGAACTGGAAATTCTATCTTTGCTGGAGTCGATCCAATCCTGGTCCTCTTCAAACCAGCTGCCATCAAGTTATTGGAAGTGGAAACAGAACCAGATGGCTCAATTTCCCAAGGGGAAACCCTATTATGCTTAGCAGCTTCTATGTCATCCCACCGTACCTGTGAAGATCAGAAATAACTTACTGCTAAACATCAATAATATTATTGTATAGAAATGATATCACTTAACATGTCATAATTACATCAGGCCAATGACAAACATGAACCAGTGTCTATTATGAAAAAATACGAACATTCTTCTAAAGTTTTACAGGTAAGAGTTGATGAACAAAACAAGGTTTCACATGTAACTTAAAGCAGAAATTTCCAGTTAAAATGTGTAAGCAATCTTTTCAGAGGGATGATAACCATTCACCTATAATACGGAAGCATGGCATGTAGAATTCTGAATTACTAAAAAAGAAGTATGCCACTAGCAGCTATTAGAAGAGGAGTAAAGCAAAGACACTCCGGAGTTGCTACTTAGCTTTGACGGAGACATTCAACTATGGCTGAAACAGATTCTTATCATATTTGAGTACCAAGCTTTAACCAGCTAACATCAAAAACCAAAATTTCAATATTCAACTGCTAACTGCTAAGCAAGGAATATGCTTCATCTATAAGTTCATGAAATGCATCAAATTAACATTCATATCAGTCATGTCCTTGAAAAACAGTAGTAAGTAGAACCAACACACAATCTAGAAATCATTAGCTGCAAATCCCAAATGAGTATGGAGGCTATATCTTTCACAATGAGTTGAGAAGTCATCATAAACATTGATGTATCAAGCATTACAGGTTACAGACAGCCATCTAAAAACAATCTTATGCATGTAAACAATAACAATATTAAAGAATGTTTGAAACAGCGAAGAGACATACCAGTAGGCATCTCCATTTTGATCCCGGCCATCTAACAGGATCCACATCACTAATTCCAGCAATTAATCCTGTGAATCTGCCAAAGAGAAGTTTGACCAAGATCAGTTGTGATAGGTTATTTTTATTTATGTAGCAAGCACAAGCACGACAGTTGACAAACCTTCTCTCTGCTGCATCTTCAGTTTCAAAACGCATCCTGAATCTCATTCCAACTGAATAAGAACAATCAAGGCTCTTCAAGAATTTTTGGAGTGGTATAATGAATTCTGAAGAGCTGACCCTACAAAAAAAACAGTGAAATATATAAGACATGACAACAGTCACATAGCAAGGTCAGCAAGAAAGAAAGCAAATGAAATTCAACACACACACACACACACACACACACACACAGAGAGAGAGAGAGAGAGAGGCTCAAAGCAGTAAGTATAATTAATTGCATGGCTGGGAGGAAATTCAGCATTAACTCAGCTAGCATGACATGAACACCATAGTCTAAGCACAACCCTAACTAATTGTTGTCAAGATTCTACTCATGGTGGAAAGTGACTCAACTACTCCAGGCATTAGTACATTGCAGCGCTGTGTATGGGACTATTTTGGATAGTGAACTGCTTGAATATACACATAAGAGAAAATTGGTGACCAGGTAATAATGTTCGTCAAAAGTTGGAACTTGGAAGAAAAGCCTATTCACTTGGGGAATAATAACTATGCTTTTAGTAAAAATAACACTAGGGAGAATGAGTAATAAAGACTTTATTGGCTGTAAGGCATGACCACATGTAAACTTCTGGTTAAACAATTAGAAACAAAGGAGAACTTCCAGTAAAAAATATATTGAACGCATGGACAAAGAAATAGTAAAATATTAACTTGTCTGCCTGTCTATAATCTTATCAGAACATACAAAGCATGCAGAGCAACCGGAAATGTTATAAAGGCTATATTAAAACTCGGGAAGCTTCTAAAATCTTTGGTCAGGGGCTGTTTTCTTCTATTAAACCAAATCTCTGGACCAGCACCTTAAAATAGAAAAGCTGACACGAAAGAGGAAAATGCCAATCATCAAGTTAGGCATATTATAATGAAGCTTCCTTCTAAATCCCCATCTTATAGAAACCTAGAAAGCACGGATGTAGATACAGAAACCGATACAATGTGACACTATACAATCATTCAAAAAACAATTTAAAGACAGTCTATAAGTATCTAAGAAGTATCTGATACAAACATGTATCGGATATCAATGTAGCAACCATTTGGAAGTATCGATGCTATGTGGATAAAAAACATAAAACACTTCACAATTGTACTTAGAAACTGAAAGGTTACATTTCACTAGATCCCGAGGAAAGTGCAAGTGAATAGCAAGAAGAGTACCTTGGATTATAACAAACACTAAAGGCACATCGTGTAGTTAAAGCATTAACAACATCCATGAGACTACCAGGATTCAATTGCTGACCAGAGGCAGCTGCAAAGGTACCACTACTTTTCAATTGAGCTGCCCTACGAATCCCCAATCTCAGTTCTCCATCCTCACCCCTGATGCAAATTGAAAATGTAAGCCACAGTTAGAAATACTAGTTCATATTTGAGATAATTTAGGTCATGACATGATACCTGAGAAATAACACAGCATCGCCAGACACAAGCTTCTTCTTGTTCACAAATGCACTCCATCCAGTTGTGAGCAAATGCCTCCGTGGTTGCCCTGCTCAAACCAACACGGGAAATAAATCCCCCAAACAGCTAAATGGTAATGCACTTGCATGGTAATAAGTGACATACCCCTGTATATATGTCGAAACCTCCATTCAAAGCCATGCAGATCCTTTGCCACAAGCTCCTGTGAAGGTCTTTGTTGACTGTAATCCTATGGTAAAAGTTGATTTTAATTTTAAAATGCTAAGAAGTAAATATCTTAACAAACTTATAGGAATTTGGTATCATGACAGAAGAAAATTTTGAAATCGGCTAAGGTTACCACATTTCGAAACATTTATAAGATCAGACTTGGCCATAGCATTATTTATATCAAATAGAAACAATCACTGAAACACTGGAGGGGGACAAATTACCAAGATAAAGGAATGCATCATGATTCATAATTACCAGGGGAGGGAAGCAATCTTCAGCTGCTCGACGAGGAACAGAAAATCCTCCATGAGTGCTGGTATCAGAAGCTGTCAGTGTCTTGCAGAACATATGGGGTGTTGTTGACTTCACTACAGCTTCAGCATCCTCCTCTTCACCATCAGCACCAATTTCCCCTTCCCGCATGTTTTGCTCCACTTGCTATAATCAATGACCACGTTCAAGCAAAAGTAAGATCAGTTAATAAAGGCACTCCATGTAACACTCAGCTTTCTTTGCCCTTTCATTCCTATAGTATAATGATATAGTAAGAAATTGATTTGTACTATTATTTTTCTCTGTTAAGGTCATCTTGAAAGGGTTAGTAACAGGGACAGAGAAGGCAGCTATATAGCTGATTAGCTATATTGTGTACTTGTTGTCTCGTTTGGTTTCAAGAGACACGACATTATTCTTAAGTAAGCAATTTTACTTGACCCCTAAGAGTTGGGCACTGAGTAGTTCAAGTCTCAGAAGTTTAGATATCTTTCTCTCTCAGTGCTTTCTCCAAACACAAACAGAACAAAAGTAAGATCACATCACAAACAAGCCTCACCTCACTTTCAGGAACCAACAAGAGCTGGCAATACACTTCATCGCTCCCTTCCTCTGCCTGCCCAGAAAAAGCACAAGCATCTCATGTCAAATTCAAGCCAATACAAGCCTACCTAACCTATAGTCCCCTTTACACATGACTCATCCAAAAGCACCACAAACAATGATAAAGAAGCATAGGATATTTTCTCCACTGATTAAAAAAGAACATTACAGCATATGAAGACAAATAAAGAAAAGGGACATTCAGAAATTGATACATCATTAAGCTCAGGAAAACAAAGGGAAGAAAAACCCAGATATGAAACCCCAAAAAGATATCAAATTTGAGAAAATCTAAAAGAGAAAATTCCAGACCCGACCAATTAGAGACAACATTGGTTTTGTGAAAAAGGAATAGAAACACTTACATGAAGCTTGACATCAAGGACGCGACAGAACACATGGGGTGGGATGTTGTTATAGGCAGTTAGCGGAAAATCCTGAGCTTGTTGCTCAAAGTGGCCTTGTGGGAAGTAAACAACAACGCTTCCTTTCTTTGGGAGAGAGATCATAGGTCCCGCACACGCGTGCCATAGCTCCAAGCACACAGAAGAAGGAGGCAAAACTGAATTACCAGCACAAGTGCTTATGCCAGAGTGAGGAGTGGAGGAAGAAGAAGAACCAGAAGACAGAGTTTCATCTTCCTCTGTGGTGTTTAGATCGATCAAGCCCATTGGAACAAAGTGGTGTTTGTAAAAGGGTGTGGTGAAAATGAAGATGATGAAGCAGTTTTGAAGAGAGAAAGGAAGATTTGAAGAAGGAGTGGTTTCATGTCTGCATTTTTCAGAGAGCGTGAGGGTGTGTTGTTAGAGCAACTTTGGCATTTGCTAAAAGAGGCTGACCCAATACTCCAAAAAGAAAGAGACCCTCTTTCCCTGTCTTCTCTCTTTTTCTCTCTCTCTCTCTCACACTGAGCTATCACTCTCTCTGCTAATATTTTTTTTCCTTTTGTTTCTTTTTTGGGGTTCTTTTCTTTTACTTTATTTTTTGGGCTTGGAAGAAGGGGGATTGAGTCAGAGAGTGAGTGAATGAATGAGTGATACTGCAATGAGGGGCTTTTGGGGGTAGCATCAAATCAAGCTTTCATTGAGATTTAAGTTGGGGTGTTATAAAAATGGGATGTTTTTTCATCCTATTTTTTTACTCATTTCATTTTCCTTTTCCCTTATTATTATTTTTGGGCTCTTTTGGTCGTCTGGTGCAGGCAGATGCAGCAGTGCTGCAGTTGCTGCTGCAATGCTGAGACTGTTGGGTGTGTGATGTGTGGCAGAGAGAAAAGAGAGAGAAAAGGTAAGGTAATAAGATGAACAAAGACTGTAGTAGGAGTGAGTGGATCACTTTTTTGTGAGGTTATTTGTTGGTTAGAGACCAATAAAATATCACAAACTGAATTAAAGGTATTTAAAGACTGTACGGTCTCCCTGTATTTCCGGGCGGATGTCTATTCTGTCCCCTTCTACTTCATCAAATCTCACACCTATCCCTCTGCCTAACGGTGCACTTCATAAGTTCATACAAGTTTTGAGATATGAGAAATTAAATTAGGTCATCTATTACCACTTAGAAGTTAGTAGATCTCAATTCCAATATGGTTTCTGTGGAGATTTTGTATGTTGAGTTGTTGACCATGCCATTCATTGTCTGTCTACACAGATTCTCCTACCATTTTAGTACACTGCTTCTAGTACGGATTTCTGAGGCCAAAATACTAGTATTGCACCATTTTTTGCATTATGGTATGTGGGGTTTACCCCAAATTATAAAGTAGTAATAATCTGTAATCTGTAATGCCCAACATTCACTTATCATTGGGGTAGAATATTTTGCTCCCTCGGGAATTTTCTGAATCTAAATCCTGTTGAGACTTAATCATAGATTGTGTTACCACTCATATTTGGCAGGCTTTGGTGGTTAATGTTGACAATTCACCCAAAAAAAACAGAGACAAAGTGAAAGACAAATGGTTTTCGACATAGAAATTGGTATGATGTTTTTTTAAACGTTCATCTTTTCGCTTTAGAAACGGCCAATTACTTGCCTACCCAAGTTTTGACTTTGTCATTAGGGTCCTATCATCATTATTAGCTGTTTTCTTACACAAAAAGTATTGACAAATTCAGATCATTCCGACTAACCAATTATGCAACCGGTAAATTAATGAATAGCTTTATACTTTCTAGGCTAAATCATAAAGGCTTGTCGCTTGAGGGCACCCTTTACAATTTTGGATCTATTCGCTGCTTTAAATATGACACGATAGTTTAATCATGGATGTCCATACTTACACCTTCACTTATGCCTCCTTAAAAAGAATTTTTTATATTTTTTTACTAAGCAACCTACAAATAAAAGGGGCAGAACCTCTTGGATGTCTATCAGCACGGTTTTTTTAATAATAATAATAATAATAATAATAATAATAATAATAATAACGCTTAATTGTATTTTTCGTCCCTAAACTTTTTTAATTGTGTAATTTTGGTGTCTTGAAAATTTAATTGCACATTTAGTCATCTAACTTATCAAATTGTACAAAATCAGTCCTTACTACACCACAATTTCAAAGGAAGGGTTGATTATTTTTAAGGAACCCACCGTAATTAGGGCCTCTGATGCCCCACTGGAACCATAGAGTATCCCCACAAACTTATATCATATGGACCTGTTATGGGACTAATCTCCGCTCGGGTGCTTAATCACAGTTAAGATTCTTCGCTTCTCCCCAAAGATGTGTTATATGGCATTCAAACCTAGGTCCTCTCCCAGCAGGCTCAAGTTGCACGCGTAACCAATTGAATCACACCTATTGGGTGTTCATTATGAGTCCCACTTAAAAAATTACGTACATGAGATTTACTTAAAGGTTTTGTTGGTTAAAGATATAAAATAGGCCAATTTTGATCTTGTGGTCAAATTTTTGTTGCCTAATTTAGCAAGTCATAAAAATTAAGAACTTTATATTGTTTTTCAAGTTACTTTTTCTTCAGTATTTATATGAGTACAAAAATCAAATAAGTATACCTATTTATAATATACTGCCTCCTATTTTTTTAACAAAACAAATTGATTCTATGTCTTTTTTAACAGTTAAACCAACTCATGCTGGCATTTGTCAACATGTTTAATATCCATTAATGACTGCAGGAAAATGAGAAGAAAATAATCCATGGAAAAGAAGAGATTATCACACACATGGACATAACACCATCACGTCCTTATTGGAGTCCAGAGACAGCTGAACTCCACTTAAAAATATTATACTCCCTCCGATCTCTATTATAAGTAAAAATTGAATAAAACACACATATTAAGATGGTTAGTTGATTTCATTTAAAAAAGTTATTGGGAATAAAAAATTAAGTTTGTTACCTAAATTACCCTTCCTCTTATTTATTAAACTTGTGTTGTTGAGAATAAAAAGAGTTATTAGAAAACAAAATTTGTATTAAATGAGGGTATTTTGAGAATAACTTCATTAAATAGGATGAAAGTAGTTGAAATTTACTTATATTTTGGAACAAAAAAATTGAAATTTTTTGTTTATATTGTGGACCGGAAGGAGTACCATTTTGGTGAGACACTTATGACACTTTGTTTTTCAGCACTGTATAAGGAAGATTATCAGCACAAAGTGCTTTTTTTTTTGTCAATGTGATATGTGAAGATGAAGGTAAGGAGGAAAAATTATTAGGAGTATTACTACTAATGCTCGAGATTTTCTTTACATATTATATAATATTTTAAATCTAATGTAATTATATCTGTAATAACAATGTTCATGTATTACATTTTAAATAAATTGAATGTGGTATTGTTTAAGTTGTACCACCCAAAAAGTGGTGCAACTGTGCACCATCATTTTCGAGTAATTCGAATAGTCCATTTGGAGTAATGCACCCGGTCAAAGTAGTTTATTTGACTTGTATTGTGTTTAATTTGTATTCGCACTTTTCAATATATATATATATATATATATATATATATATATATATATATATTTGCACTTCGGTTTTTGTTTGTCTCTTTTTCCTTTTTGATACTGATTAGAAAAAGGAAAACCAGTTTCCAGCCAACTTCCGAGGAGCTCGGTTGATCCACCGTGCACGGTCGATTCTATGACACCCTACGTGTACCTTCATTTTTAAAGTAAAAATGAAGAATTGCATTCCTAATTTTAACATCTATTATGTTCCATAGAGAATATTTGGAATCATAAGAGGAATGGAATAGGAATACCTAATGGTCGTTGGTCGAAGGAAATGAACTCACGATTCTAAACGAACTTTGTCCGTAATATTAGAAACTTGAATATCAATGTCGTCATTTTAAAAAGAGTTTTACCTAGACAACACATCTCTTCCAAAATTAAGTGAGTAATAATTGATCAAAAATCAAGACAATAGAGTTAGGGATTCAAATTTAAGTGAACAAAGTTCAAGATCAAAGCTGAATAATGTAAGCCAAGATTTATATATGTGAATTGTGAAGTAGCTCATAAATCTAATGCTCTAAGATTTAACTCAAATTGTAACATCAATTCCTCACTTAATCCTTAAGAAATAACTCAATTCTTAATCTCGCTTAACTTATAAAAAAAAAATCGCCCCATTATGCAGCTAGTGGAAAATGAATTCAAGAGTTGGCATTTTCTCTACAAAGCATTTTCTCGGCTCCAACTTTGAACCAACCAGTATTGTTCAAATTAAACATTACTTAGCATGCCAAAATTATAATTGAATGTTTGGACTTGGTTTGGAGTGGACTCAAAAGTTTCATTTGAGTTAACAAATTGTTGCTTTTTATATTTTGTGTCTCGAAAAAGTGTATTTTTTTGTTAAATATTCTTTCAAACATAAATTCAAACACACATATGTTGGAAAGGGAGCTATTATTAGAGATAATTGGAGAAATTAAAATAATCTAGTTACTCCACGTTCTTAATGTCAATCATATTAACTTAAGTGTGTGTTTAGACTGGTATTGGGTTCAACGCCAACACAAAACTCTAGTGCTTCGTTTGTTTTAGATTCTGCCAGTGCCAGAATCCCGTTGAAACCTCCGTTTGCCAGAATCATCAAATGTGGAGCTTTTGAAAAATTGCCTCGGGAAGAAGAATTTCTCCGTTTGCGTTGGCCAAAATCTCTACCAAACATACACTAGATTGGTGTTCAAAAACCACGTTGGGTTCAATAAGACTTGCTATATATCATCAAAATATTATCCCTATTTTACATATCCCTTCCCACAAACAAGCAATATTCTTGCACCAACCTAGATTGGAAATAATCATGGGATAACCTGCAAATGTTGCCCTGAATAAACATTCACCATAGTTTTTTCTTCATCATCTCTTCTTGTACTGCTAGGCTTTTATTAAGCCATGGAAACTTCATGGAATATCAATCTTCTATTAGATTATTATTAGTTGTAATAGTGGTATATAAATTTGTTTATCTGTGATCAATGTATTTTTATTTATAAAGGAATGATCCATTTGGACTAAAATAACTTAACTAAACGTCATGTTTGGATGGGAAAAAAAGTGAAGGAAAGAAAAGAGAGAAAGAAAAGAAAAAGAAAAAGAACTTAACTATAATTTGGTATGGAAAGAAAAGGGAAGGGGAGGAAAAATGTGTAGACCCTATAGGGAAAATGTTTCCCACCACTTTGGGAAGAAAAGTGAGGGAGGTAGAGAGAAAAAGAATGCAAAGATGCAAACAACTCTCACCTATATATTTAATATTACATCTCATTTTTATTTCACGATATTTATGTCATTTCAAAATATTATTTTTATCCTCTAAAACCTTCTACAAAATCAAACAAAATGAGAGAAAATTTTAAATTTTCTTTCATTTCATTTTCTATCCTACTAACAAACAACTAAATGTCATCTTATTTTCTACTTTTTTTCCTCATTCCTCTTTCTTTTCTCCCACTTTTCTTTTCTTCCAACTTTCTTTTCCGAATCAAAAGGAGTGAAAAGGAAGGAGTGCTTCGATAGAGGGAAAGGGTGTAACGTCATCACATATATATACTGTGCTACATTGCTGCTGCACAACAAGAGAGAAGCAATAATGCAATATGCAGTTATAGAAATCCAATTAACTCTTGGATCAAAAAAAAAAAAAAAAGGAAAAAGAAAGAAATCCAATTAACTCAAAATGCATAATTGTTCAGCTTTGCTTTCGATGTGGTATGCTTCTCAACGGGAAAGAATCGCACTGCAAGAGGAAAAAGCTGCATCACATGTAATTATTGTTTCAACTTCCAACTTTTTCAATAGATGAGACTAGCCGACATCAAAAGCATGAATGAAGAAGAATAGGGAACAGTGTTAACTTGTTACAATACAAGGCATAGGAAATCTTTTAGACCGGAATATTCTCCTTATACTATTGTTTTATTTGTGTGTGTGAGTATATCTATATAATTAATTTCACTTCATTTTATATACATTTACACTTCAATTCTTGTAAGACTAGAAGGTATTATACAGCTAAGTTTTACATATATTTTATTTACACTTCAATTCTATGAAAAATTGTTTAAAACTTAAAGAGAGCTGGTGTTTTCTTGAGCATTCCCTCCATGAGAGTTGTGGCTAGCTAAGCCAGTGGATTCTTTATCTATTTTTATTTTATTTTTTTTGGTTTTTCAAAGTATCATGTATACAAGTCCAAGATTCAAACTTTGGTAAAGGAGAAAAATTTAACATAACAATTAACTATTAATATTTCTGTATAAAAAAAATTGCATGCAATTACATAGATTAATTCTTCGAGATACTGTGCTATATTGAAGGATTAATTTTTTATTTATTTCTTTACCTAGAGTTTATTTTTATTTTTTCTCTTATATGTACCGAAAATACTTAAAATATACACCTACCATAATTTATTCATGAGTGAATACAATCGTCGAAGTCACGAAAATATTGAATGGCTAAATAAATATCAATAAATATTTTGGTAGAATCCCGAAACGTCGCAACTATGGATCAGGAGCCAGGAGGGAGTGAAAGTGAACCCAGTAGGCAAATTGAGTGCCATGCTTGCACATTTTATTACTATTGGAAAATCCATAATCGTCTGTGTGAGTAGTGAGAGGTCCTTCCCCTTTCAGAATAAAGGAAAAGAAAAGGGCAAATATGTGAATTCACTCACAGTCAGTGCAACCTGCATAGACAATAGTATGCAATAGTCCTAGTCCCAGTAATGAAAAGGGGCAGGTCTTTATCAGAAACCATCAATTGCGAAGAACCCAAAACCCAGCCACAACCATAACCACAAACCACAGTAGTAGAGGCATGCAGGTCTAGGACCCAATGACCCCGCTCCTACTTTCTAGCCCTCAGCCTAGTTGTACAAAATGGGTCACCACTCAATACGTATCCGGTTAAACCGATGCCCCTTGCTTTTATCCTTATCTGGAATTGAAGCCCTCTTACTCCGCCACGCTCCTTTTCTGAATTAGCTTCCTTTCGATTTATGTTTTTGTCGGGGCAAAAATAATGAGAATGGTAATGTGAATTGGGACAAAAGTTACCGAGCCATGTTCAATGCATGTTGCTGGATGTGTGCTCTATAATTTCACTAATATGACCTAATTCGTCCTATATAAACGTACACTTGGATTCAATTATAAATTATGTAACGATATATAAGTAACATCATGGATTCATGGATAATTAAGGTTACTTCTGCCAACAGAAGTTAATACAATAGTAAGTGGATCGTGTGACTTAAGACGTTATTAGTTAGTTATTACTTATTTGCAAGAATTTTTATAATTACATGTTTTTTGGGTTTAGAAGTTTATCATGGTTTTGACATATAAATAACTACATTTATCCTTAAATTTCAAGTGCATAAAAAATTCCTTTACTTGTTATACAACACACGGCACAAATGTTCCCAAGATCTCTCATCAATTTAGGTGACTTGGGTTTAAATTTCAACTTCCCATTTATAATCTAGCAAGTAGAGCTATAACTATCTATGCAAAAAGATAGTACTGAATAAAAATAAAAACCTTTTACTTCCAAATACCTTGTGGGTTCTCTTTTTTTTCTTTCTTTATTTTTTCCCCCAAAACATGAAATTAAACCCTTCACACGGATAACAAGACTTCAAATTTATGGAAGGTTCAGATATCATTTGGTCAAATTTAAAATACTTCAGAGCCAACCATCAGCTATCATTTATCACACGAATGAAATATCAACAAATTAAGGATGCGCTGTCCTAATCTTAATTAAGGGAAGGGACATTTCAACCAATTAGAAAAAAAATGTGAGAATGAATGGACAGGCCGTACAGCTATATTGGATGTGATGTGATGGTGTGATTCCTAGTTCAACAAATAATAATAATTAATAAAAGATTGGCAATACTTATATTAACAAATTCCGTAAAAAATAATAAGAAATCAAATTATATTACACTTTACAAATTGGATTTAATTGGTATACACTGACGGTGTAAAGTTTTTTTACATTGTCAATCAATCAATCAAAAATTGATATATTATTAAAAATGTTTGATTCGTATCCTAGTCACCTTAAGAGTAATCAATTCCATGATTTCTTATTAGTTGTCAGTATAAAAATATGTACACTGACGGTACATACAAATTAAACTCTTACAGATTAAAGGTATGTTGTTACTTTTTCAAATTTAAATTTTCAACACTTTGGCCCTTAGCTTGTATCATATATATATATATATTCATGCCTATACATTTTTTTCCATTAGACTAGGCACATGGCTACAAAATGATTAGAAATGAGATTGCATTTAGTTACAAATTTACAATGCATGAGAAAGATCCCTTTGCATGTTTCAGCACATGGAATGGTTTTATAGAATGGAAATGAAACATCTCATGTAACATGATGATTATTCAGACACAACTTGATCCACCATAATTGATTAGGATTTAATTGGTATACACTGACAGTGTAAAGTTATTTTACACCGTCAATCAATCAGAAATTGACATACTATTACAAATGTTGGATTCTTATCCTAACCACCTTAAAAGTCATTAATTCCATGATTTCTGATTGATTGTCAATATAAAAATCTTTACACTTACAGTGCATACAAATTAAACTCAATTGATTATAGGGTCAATTAGTTATAATTTAAAAGTTTATGTCTTTCACTCTAATGTGAGTATACTCAGTTAATTGAAAACAATAAAAGATTTAAACAAATAAATTTTGACTAATATTTAAGCCAAGTATTAAAGAGTTTTTTTTTTGTCCTTGACCAGGAGTATACCCAGACGAAAGAGGGGACCAATCTCCTGCGGAAGAATGAATGACACCTGAAGGCGGGAAACACCCTCCCAGTAGAAATTCGCTTCATACGCAAAAGCTGAGATTCAAACTCCAGCCACTTGGTTAAGGGGCACAAGTCCACCACCACTTGCACCAACCACCATTGGTAAGTATTAAAGAGTTTAAGCTTGACTTAGATCCAAAAACTGTTACCCAATCATTGGAAGTTATAGGTTAAGGATTGAGTGTAATCCAATTATAATTGATGTTAATCCTCCAGAGTTTATATTTCGATTTTTTGCTAACTTGAGATAAATTTGAATCCTCTAAAACTAAAATATAAATAAATATTTGAGTTAGCTTTGGACCATATTAAATTGGAGATTTTTTTTTTTGGTGAATCTTCATTTTTGTTTTAAGTATCACTCTTACGGGATAGACTAAAAACTGAAGACAGAGAGAGAGAAAGGAAAGGAGGAGAAAAAAGTTATTCTTTTATTTTGGTTGTGTTATAAAATGGGAAGGAAAGAAAAATTTACGTGGACTCAACATTCAAAGTTTTTCCTCCCACTTTGGGAATTAACTAGTACAGGAGAGATATATGACATGTAAAGACATAAACATCATTGGCTTTTTTTATTAGAATTTGTTTTTTTTTTAGGGGTATTTATGTTATTTTAAAATATATTTTTTTCTCTTACTTTTTACACAATGAAACAAGATGAGATAAAAGTTTTATTTTTCTTTCAGTCTATTTTCTCGATCTCTTATGAAATAATTAAACAATTATCTCATTTTATATTTTTTTATTTCCTTCTATTTTTTTCCCTCCAACTTTCTAACATAAACAAAACAAAGTGTAAAAAATTTTATATGCTCGATGTCATGGTTTCCATCAATTTTGTTGAAACTTGTGATCAGATGTCTCGATTCTGAATGGGAACTACTTTCGCTTTTTATAATTTTTTGTCTTTATTCAGAAAAGAAATTTAACATGGCAAATCTTGTATTAGGATTGCATTAAGAATTAATCGAGAACTTTCCAGGATTAAAATCTATAATAGTATTCTTAAGCCCTCAAAGGAGTGACAAATTGTTTATAATTTTTTATCTTTGTTCTGTAAGTTATATTCCTATTATTATCTTCATTCAAGTATTCCGAAGTGTACAAAAGTGGCACTTTTGTTTAATTTCAATTTCTTTGTTTATTTAATCCCCAAGATCACAAAAATATTTAGAATACTTGCATAACTCATGTAATTTGTATTCAAATAATACATAATTATGCAGAATTGTCTATTAAATTTTGATATTGTATTGTTAGCATAAAAACTTTTATATATTATCACTTATTTATGTGTTATTATGTCATTAAAAGCTTGATTATCTTGTAAAATGTTTAAAAAACTATATATTTTTAATGATGTGAGAATAATAATAGTAATAATAATAATAATAATTGAGCCATAATGGAAAGATTTTAAATTTAATAATGCTAAGAGTAACTGAAAAAATTTATGTGGAGGTACTATGCATTAATTTTTAAATAGGGGTGACATATTTAAATTTCGGTTTTTCTAACCTATGCAATATTGCATAGGATAAGAGTCATTAATTACCCCCAATTAACCTATTGTTAATTAATTATGTCAAGCTTATTAATTATGATTTGTTTTTGAAAAAATCATTTATCTCTCTCATATTTATTTGTTTTGATTCACCTTTATATATCAATATTTCTTCACACCAAAAATTGATTACCCAATATCTCTTCCCAAAAAAAAGATTAATAACCATTTTTGGATTTTGATCAAAAATAATTTTTATTGATTTTATAACTACAGTTTTTTTTTTTTTTGATAAGCCAATCAACTCAAAAGATAATATAAATCAACTTCTCTACAATATATATAAAAATAAATAAATATATTATTTTAAGATAGATAGAAAGAAGTAAAAAATAGAGTTGATGAAATAAAACCAAAATTCTACAATGTACATTTTCTTTGTTTCTGAAGAAAAAAAATCTTTGTAGATAAATATAAAGAATTAAGGAATAGTACATTTTCTTTGTTGCTGCCAACATCCCTTTTCTAGTTTTCTTTGTTGCTCCAAAAAAAAATGCAATGTGTGTGAAATTTTTGCTTATAATAGCGGGCTGAGTTACATACCCGCCGTAGCCGTATTTTAAAACCAAGCATAATGAAGCATTTTGGATTTCAAAAATCTATATTTAGCTCCAATAATTAAGATAATTCATGTTCAACCCGAGTAAGGAGAATGAACAAAATAACCCAGACAATGGCTAGTATGATTGATGACGATGCTTCAATTGGATTATACTCAAAAACCATTATCCAGTTCTCTTTCTTTTAAACATTATTATTACTAATGCCCAAATTTCTAAAGTTTGCCATAAAATTACCCTTCTCCACTTATTTATTATTTTATTCTCTCTCATCACTCCCAACACACTTATAAGCTCTATAATATCTATATAATGTGTCTAAATTGTGTGTCCAAATTACTAATTTACTTTTGAACTATTTAGAGTATGTCGGAATCAACACGGAGAAAATTACCCCATGCTAAGGTATAGTACTCATGCCTGCTAGGAAACCATATGTGTGCTACTCTTACAAATGAAAGATCTTATTGTACACTCAACTTAATTCATCCTTGTTTCTTCTCGGCATATATTGAATCATTGTTTGTGATTGCGGGGATTTCAATTCGTATACTCATAATTAATGTCTCACAACTTAAGTAGGAGTTTACTCAAAATGATATTACTGTTTTTATTAAACTCAAAGTGACATTGTTATTTCTACTCTTATTATATAAATTATATTCTTTGCTGCGCAAACGTAACATTAGTTATAACCACTCTTGACCCAAAGGAGTTGGTCTAGTGAAAAGTGCTGGGTCAAGTAGGAGAGTGTGTATCCTCAGAATGTGAGAGGTTCCCGACTCAAATCCTGATGAAAAATAATCTCCTTGGGGAGGGACCATATCCATATCGCTCGAGACTCCCTAAGTGGTAGCTCATTCGGTACCATTTTAAATTCACCAAAACAAAAAGTTATAACCACCATTCTTATTAGAGTGAGTAATAAGTAAGTGTGTAAATAAAAAATAGGCAAAGCTAGTGCTTTGGTCCCTTAAGTTAATTTAATTTTTTAAATTAGTCCCTTAAGTTTATTTTGTGTCAAACAGGTCCCTTAAATTTATTTTGTGTCAAACAGGTCCCTTAAGTTTTTTATAACATCATAATTCACTAATTTAATAGCAAGACCATACATTGCTACAACAACTTAAGGGACCTGTTTGTCACAAAATAAACTTAAGGGACTTGTTTGATACAAAATAAACTTAAGGGACCAATTTAAAAAATTAAATTAACTTAAGGGACCAAAGCATAAGTTTTGCTTAAAAAAATAAAAGGCTTAATTGCAATTTTTGTCCCTTATTTCTGGCCATGTATGATTTTGATCCCTGAAGTTTTTTTTTTTGTGCACATTTGGTCCCTCTGTTTTTTTAATGTTACAAATTTGGTCCTTCTGTCAATGTTTGTCAATTTTTTAATGATCAACATAGAGGAATCACTTCTCTAAGCACACACAACCTATAGTTGAAGTTCTCTCTCCTCTGCGTCTCCGATTCAACACGATTCAGTGGTTCCTCTCTGCTATTTAATGATTCTGTCCCTTCTTTTTCGGGACCTTTTTTGGTTCACAACATGATTATTTACTACAAAAGCTCAAAAAGAGGTTATATGCGTTTAGAGCAATGATTAAGTGTGCTTAGAGGAGTGGTTTCTCTATGTTGATCATTGAAAATTTGACAAACATTGACAGAAGGACCAAATTTACAACATTGAAAAAACAGAGGGACCAAATGTGCACAAAAAAAACTTTAGGAACCAAAATCGTACATGACCAATAGTAAAGGACAAAACTGCAATTAAGCCAAAATAAAAGAAAAGAAAGGAGAATGCGACACTGGTTAAGGATCTAAAAAATGAAATTTTGCATGAGAATTTGGTGTATTTCACATTTTGAAGAGTGTCAAACTCAGTTTTCTAATAAACTTTTATTTATTGATTTCTTTAAGAAACTGGTTAACATGATCCGAAAAGAAATCATAAGTAAGTGACAATGATTAGATGCTGCCGTTCAAATTTTTTCTTTCTTTTTCTACGCTTTTATAATTTCCCTTTTTCTTTATGATGTATAAAAGAGATGCTGCAGTGCATTAACTGGCTTGTATCGCTTCAATTTAATGTTTGTCTCAAACGAAGAAGCCTTGATAAAAGGTACATTCAGCCTTTTGAGATCTTCGGTTTTAGTTTCTTCTTTAGGGGCCTTTGGCTGTAACATCTAGATTTTGTATTGATATCAATTCCTTCATTGATAATTAATATTAATAGTGATATTCATAACATAGTATAAAAATATAATTTTTTATTTATTTATTATTTTCTTATCTTTCATTATGTATTTTATCACTCTCAAAATACTCATAAGCTTTATAAAATATTTATATAAGATATCCAAATTGTATGTCCAAATATCTTTACTCAATTAATGTAGCTTGTACAAATTAATGATGCACAACATTAATTGTCACTTTATGTGGGGATTGTTTATGCTACTCGTGGCATTAGCATAACCGCTGCTAATTTGACTTTAGAATATGATAAATCCTAATCAATTTATTCAAAAAATAAATTTTTTATTGTAAACTTATAATTTTATTTTTTTAAATATATTAAATACATAGCTTGTAATACTTTTTATTTTTGAATTGTTAATCAATATTTTTAAAGTACTAGTTAATATATAAGACTCTTAAAATATTAACTTATATACTCTCTTTTTTTGTATTAATTTATACACTAGTTTATTGTAGATGTAAACAGAAAACCGCAAACGACTTAATAATTAATCAATGCAAATGCTATGAAGCAAAACCCCTCTTAGCAGTATTTTTTTCGATATACTAAGTAACTTGATTCCAAACCACTCAAACAAATACATATTGATAAAAGATTTAAATTTCACTTAAGGTATAATAGAGAGGAAAATCTCTCTCACAAAAAAAAAAATTAGAGAGGAAAAACATAGGAATATTGTAAAGAGTAATGATAAATAAACACACTTTTGGTGTCCAACATCGTATATATATATATACGTATTTATACTTGTTTATTATTTTTTTTCTCTCATCACATGTATTTAGCACTTGAAAACAACCCACCACCATATAGTGTCTATACTTGATGTCCCAAAAATGTGTTCATTTATCATTACTCTATTGTAAATATATAAAGTCACTCTTTTTAGTTATATTGTTGGGTTTTGATCGGGCCACAAAGCCTCCATAGAGGTGATGCAACATGAAATCAAACAAGCAAGAACATTAAACATACAAATCAACCATAACAAGAACTAATCGAAACTAAAGAAGATAAAACGATAAAAGAATATGAACACCAAGATTTTAGTGGTTCGACCATTGTGGCCTACGTCCACGAGAGAGAGCACAACAAGTCTCCACCTCCACCTTTACTATCTTGATCAACACAGAGGTTACAAGGCTTTACAATAGAAAATTCCCTCAACCCTTGCCTCTTCTTGTACACCCATGTTTATCACCATGCTCAGCTCTCCAAGAACTACATCCAAGGTTGATCTTTCTATTCCTATGCACTTTTCCCAATCTCTTACAATCTCTCTAGATTTTCCCTTAAGATAGAAAAGCCTCACTCAATCCCTCTCTTCTTTTCTCACACTCTACATTGTGTGTCTTACTTGAAGCTTAAGTCTAATCCAATCACATGATATCTATTTATAGACTTATGTGAGTCATCCATTTGAAGTAACCAACCCTTGTGAAGCTTGATCCAAGTTAGTTATGACACCATTTAACTAACCAACTTCTCAACATATTGCACATAGTCGCTCCATAATCGATTATCAGATGTACCATATAATCGATTATGCTATCTCTGTCTCAAAAGCTTTTTCTGATACTAGCCATAATCGATTATACTAATCGATTACCATGATTCTGCCAAACATATAACCGATTACGCCATAACCATAATCGATTATGCCTCTGCAACTTCAACTTCATATTGCTGATTTTGAGGCATGTCTCAACATATATTATTGTGAAAAAATATAGCTTTTATATCTGTATTATCGAAAAGAAAAAAGTAGTGAGATTTTCTTTGAAGTTTTATTTTGATGTGTTGTCGAAGGACAAAACTATATCCAAGGGTAGGAACCAATAGCACTCCGAAGTAAAATGGAAAAAATATATACTGCAATAATTTCTTAAACAAGCATCCACACATAAAGGTTTTGTACCTTTGTTTGACACAGTTGGTTGAAAAAGCAATTGGTCAGCTAGTTGAAAGTTGGGAGGTAATACTAATTGAATTGAAAGTATCCGAAAAATTAATTAATCAACTAGTTAATACATGTAAAATGATGTACCATAAAATATGCTTATATATAATAATAATAATAATATAATAATAATAATGTAAATAAATATATAAACTTATCATTATCATTATTATCATTTAGAGAGGTGGATGTAGTTTTTTAAGGATTGTTTGAAATTAGGGCTAAAAATACTGGTATCAAAGAGTAAAAGGTTATCATATTAATTTGAAAACCGATAGGTCAAAACAAAAACAAAAAAAAAAATATATATATATATATATATATATATATATATATATATATATAAATCATGCCACCCCTAACTTATTATTTCTGTAAGCTACTTTTATTAGCTTATTAAATAATTTTTTAAAAAAAAATTAGCTCTCTTACCAAATAGCTTTACTAGTTTTTTTTTCCCAAAAAAATTAGTTGATTACTAACTTATACAACCAAAATTTAAACGATTTTTCTAACCTATGCAATATTGCATAGGATAAGAGTCACTAATTACCTCCAATTAATCTATTGTTAATTAATTATATCAAGCTCATTAATTATGTTTTTTAAATTATTTATCTCTCCTATTTATTTGTTTTGATTCACCTTCTTATATCAATATTTCTTCCTACCAAAAATTGATTGGCCAATATCTCTTCCCACCAAAAACTAATAATCATTTGATTATCATTTTTTTAAGCTTAAGTCCCCCTCTCTTCCAAAGACCCCCAACATAAATCAGATTTTTTTTTTGGAGCAACAAAGAAAACTAGAAAAGGGATGTTGGCAGCAACAAAGAAAATGTACTATTCCCTAATTCTTTATATTTATCTACAAAGATTTTTTTTCTTCAGAAACAAAGAAAATGTACATTGTAGAATTTTGGTTTTATTTCATCAACTCTATTTCTTACTTCTTTCTATCTATCTTAAAATAACATATTTATTTATTTTTATATATATTGTAGAGAAGTTGATTTATATTATCTTTTGAGTTGATTGGCTTATCAAAAAAAAAACTGTAGTTATAAAATCAATAAAAATTATTTTTGATCAAAATCCAAAAATGGTTATTAATTTTTTTTTTTGGAAGAGATATTGGGTAATCAATTTTTGGTGTGAAGAAATATTGATATATAAAGATTAATCAAAACAAATAAATATGAGAGAGATAAATGACGATTTTTTCAAAAACAAATCATAATTAATAAGCTTGACATAATTAATTAACAATAGGTTAATTGGGGGTAATTAATGACTCTTATCCTATGCAATATTGCATAGGTTAGAAAAACCGTATTAAAAATTATCCTTTATTTAGGATTAGATATTTGTCATGAATGCAGATATCTATCTATATTTACCTTTATGGATCTTCTTGTATGAGTTAGCATGGCAACATGTGGAGATCGCTGCAAAGGCATATGTGAAGCCAAATTGCCTCTAATCATAATAACACTTTCAGCCTCCCCAGAGCCAAAGTCACTTAAATATTCCAAATACAAACACTCTCCCCACTTGGCCCGCCCCATCAATGCTGCAAGCTGCATGATTTTACAATACATCAACCAACCAAACCCCACAACTAATTTTCTTCTTATATATATCCCTCCCCCACCACACACCAGCCAGTGGAACCACCCGGATCACTTCACTATAATATACTCTATCCGGTCTCTGTTATAAGCAAAAAAGTCACAACGTTTTTGTTCTAATATATGACAAATTTTGTTTTCTAATGACTCATTTAATGATATTATTCCCAAAATACCCTTCATTTAACATAAATTCCAATGACTCATTTAATGAAAATTGAAGTTTTAGATGGAGGGTAATTTAGGTAACAAACCTAATTTTTTACAAGATTCAATGAGATTAACTATTCACTTTAATATGTGTCTTTTATTTAATTTTTGCTTATAATAAAGATCGGAGGGAGTACATACATTATACATATTCCAAAAATTAGCTCATTTTCTTATCTTACCCAAGCAAGAATAAGAACCTCTCCATTCTCAAGGCCTCAAACCCAGACCCACCAATCACATTATAGATATTATAGTGCGAGTGTGTCACACTTACGGTGTTGACGTGTCAAAAGAAATAGGACAAATGCTAACCAGTGTATTAAGACATTAATAGGAATCTTGTCTTTTATGTATGGAGAAAACTTGGTTTGGAGAGGAGAACCCACATTGTGTGCCTAACCAGTTTCCCGACGAAGATCGGTCACTGTTAACGATGATGGATACTTCGTATCTATATCATGGTTACAAAAAAAAAAAAATAGAAATCATACTAGAAATTATATTCAATTTTTTCCTAAGTTTAAATGTTACTCCCTCTAGTCCTATATATAAGAGGCAAAACCCTAAAACACACAGACCAAGGAAATGAATTGAAATAAGCTATTTGTAATTAATATTCATATAAATTTACAAATTTAACCCTTCAATAATTAATGAACAAACCTACTTGTATTGAAAGTTGCACTGTCTCGTAAATATAAACCATATTATAAATAAGGGTAAAATGAAAACGAGCATTTAATATTTATCAAACTACATGCATGTCTCTTATATTTTGGATCAAAAAAATAATCATTTACCTCTTATAATAAGGACCGAAACGAGTATAATTTTTATTGTCAAATTTTTATTTTTTGATTTTTTAACCAAGAAATAATAGTTAAATTATTCCAAAACTAGCTCATTTTCTTTTCTTACCCGAGCAAGACATTCTCACAACCTCAAACCCAGGCCCACCAATTATATTATAGCGCGTGTTATCACGCTCATGCCAAATGAAAGTATGGTGAAGATGAAAGGGGCAGAGAGTTAAGAAAGAGTGAGGCATTGGTTGCTGCAGTAGCAGGTGGGCAGAAACCCTCGATTTTTACGCGGGTCATGTCTCTCTTTTTCTCTCTCTCTAAAAACCTTTCATCGTACTTTATTCATGTCATCCGTCTAAAGCGAACGCGCTCCATCCAACGTCGATATATGATATCTGCTTCGCCACAGTCCACGTGTCGTTCTCTCATGGTGCTTTGCGGTGGGGGCTATATCTGTCATTATGGTGGGCCCGAATAGGAGGTTTGCCAAAAGGAACTAGACCGGTCTTTGTCTCCATCAGAGGCTGTCGGCTACCATCCAAGTGGGTTTGAGATCGTACGGTCACCAATGGCCAAAACTGAAATTAAAGCGTCACAGTCACTGACCCGCTCACTCTCTCTTCCACGTTGTTTGCTTATAAGGATAGGAAACGAAAAATAATGGAAATATAATTAAAAAAACAAACAAAACCAAAAATAGAAGTTTTTTTTTTCTTATTTGATATCAACAATAAAAATAAATAAGTGTTTAGTTAGTATATTATTGTCTATTAATATAAGATAAAAAAATGTTATAATATATATTTTTGGCTTAATTATACTTTTAGTCCTCCAATTATCACGATTGTGCTTTTTGATCTCTTATATTCCAATAGCACCGATTTGGTCACCTAAATATCATGATTATGCAACTTTGGTCCCCCAAATATCATGATATTACAATTTTTAACGTCAGTAGCCTACATGACACATGTTGAACTGATATGAGACCGATCTTCAAAAATGTTCCTTGCATAAAAACATTTGACCCCTATACTCATGTGACCTTTAAAGTGTGCGAGATGTCAATATGTCACATAGAATGCCATGTAATCTGCCAAGTCGGCCCCACTAAGTGTCAAATCAGTTTCACGTGTGTCATGTAAGTTTCTGAAATTAAAAATTGCACAATCGTGGTACTTGAGGGGCTCGATTGGAGGAATTGGAACTCAGGGGACTAAATCGTGATATGTGAAGGACCTAATTGTCACAATTTCCCAGGAGGATCAAAATTACACAATCATGATATATCAGGAACCAAAAATACAATTAATCCCATAATTTTTATATTGTTTTTAGTATATTATCGTTACATCACATTCCAAACTATATTTAAAGTATGATTTAAAAATAAAATAGAGTATGAAATATGTTCTCATACAATTTATATTAAAAATATATTTTAATTTTTTAAAATTTTTTCTTGAAATATGGAAATCTAGTTAAAACAAATTAAATTATAAAAAATTATTTAAAAATTCAATAGAAGTGTAAAATTTAAAAAAGAAATTCTAACAAAAGAAAATAATTTTCTTCCTAATTCTCGAAGATAAAGAAGAAAAAAATCAACCATAAAAAGAAAATAAAGATAAATAACTTACTTTCTATCCTTGAGTTTATAAGACCATCTCTAACAATGGTTCTTATCAGAGTTCTTATTTGCAAGAACCAGTTCTTATAAGAACTTGCATTGGAGAGGAGTGACGTGGATGCCATGTTGTAGAACCGTTCTTCTATAAGAACCGTTCTTGCCAATAATTTTTTTTTGGCACAACAGGATAAAATTAAGAATAAAAAAATAAAAAATATTTTAAGTAAGTTAAGAACCCAAATTATGGTTCTTGCATTGGAGTGAAAATATATGAAAGTACTTACATCTTATGTAGCATTAATGGGCCCACAAAATAGAAATTAAGAACCAAAATGATGTTCTTCCATTGTAGATGCTCTAATGAGATCTTTATTTTTCTTTCCACGAAGAAGACTGTACTAAACAAGGGCTTCTGTATGGGAACGTGATACCTGGAATACAGATGCCGGAAAAAGGGTTGCTTTTCTATGCTACGTTACACTGCATCGTCTGACTCAAGCTGCTCCGCCTTTGTGCTCTTTCATTTTACTTATCTAGTTTTCTTTACAAAAATTATTTAAGATTTACACTTTGTTTGGATGAGGAGAGAAGTAGGGAAGAGAGAAGTAGGGGAGAAAGAAGTAGGGGAGAAGAGAGAATGGATAGAAAATGAAGAGATTTTTTGATTGTTTGGATTGAGAGAAAAATGAAAGAAGTGGGAGAGAAAGAAGTAGGGAGTTTTCTCTTCAGTTGTTTGGTTGGAGAGAAAAGTGAGAAGAAAGAAAATGTATATGACATATAATGACAATTTTACCCTTTAAATAAAATATTTATTTTTGACTTTGTATTAAAAGATAAGGATATTGTTGGGAGAATGAAAAAATTGTGTTGGAAATTGTGAAATCTCTCCACTTGGGGAGAGATTTCTTTTTTGTGGGCCCCACCACAAAACTTTTCTCTCTTCACTATTTTCTTCCCTCAACCAAACACATCAAAACATACTTTTCTCTCCCACTTCCATCCTCCCTACTTCTCTCTTCCCATTTTCTATTGAAACAAACAATGGGTTAGTATGAGGAGGGGAGAATAAGCTGAAATATAGTAAAATTAATATTGGTACGATAAAGAGCTTGTAAGTTGTAACATCTTATAATGACAGAATTATTAGAAAGTAAAATATTATTTTTAATAGTAATTTAATCCAAACATTCCTTAATTTCAATTTTTTTAATAAAATTGAATGCTGGTTCTGATGGGGAAGTAGAGTAACGTACACTACAATGCAAAGCCTAGCTAGTAGCTAGGGGCTCTAGGTGGGGCTCTTATTTGTCAGGCGACACAACTCGTTACTGCGTTAAAATAGAAACTTCCGTAGAAATGGCAATTGGAAACATTTTATTTTTCTCATTTCTTCAATTGAAATAACAAATTTAATTTTCTCATTCCTTCCATTTGTTTTTTCCCGAGTGGGATGAGTTTCGATTAACCCATTTTTAAATAACTTGACAGTTCGTTATATTGGATTTTTAGTTGAACAGGATGAACTTATATGTCCTTTGTTTTAGAAAAGACTCATCAACAATCGAAGAATATAGTCACAAATAGCTAATGTGGGGTGCATATGAAAGCGATGGAGGATAAATTATGAAGAAAATAAACAAATTAGTCATCAAATTTAACTTGGTTTTATCATGTGCTATGTCAAATTACAAAATATATACCTCTTTAGAGTTAGAGGGGTCTTAAATTACAGTAAGTTTAATCAATGGAAACTTATGGTGCCATGTCCACCTTGCTGCTCGAATTTTGCCTATCAAGTGACTTTTTTTTTATGCCAAGCCAATTATGTAGAGCTTTTTTAATTCCTTGACTATCAATCATTTATCCTATGATAATAGCTATACCCCCCTCCCTTTTTATTTCAAATCTCAATTTTTCTCCCGTTTGGTTTGTGGTGTTGGTCCCCCCTTGCTGTAGCACTTGTATTCTTATGTTGTTATATTTTTCTGAGAAACAGAATATGTCATTTTCAATCGACTGGTTGAGCATAAGAATTAGAATTATTAATTTATGTTTATGGAACTTGAGTAGTCTACATCACATGCATGTCTGAATTGGGGCTATGATCATAGACTGGATCACTTCTTTTGAAGCTATATATGGACCACGGAAATTATTAACTTGCAAAAGAAGTATGTGATATTTTTTATGAACGTAAAGGGTATCATAGAAATATCTTATATATACATTCTCATCCAACACAGATAATGTACATGGATATGGGATATCATTTTTAAATCTAGCTATAGAAATTAGGGTGTCCTAATAATATTGATTAAGAAATTCAAAAATATAAATATTTTATTGGAAAATGTAACTTTTAAATATTTAATACATCAATACACCCCTTTTTAATTAATACTACAAATTTTCACTTTAACATAATAGACATTATACGATGCATGTTTAATAGGGGTTTTGACCAAACTGACCCACTTTTAGAAATTATTTACCAAAATAACCTAGTTTTGAAACTATTTACCAAACTAACCTAGTTTTAATTAAAATAATATTTTTTTTATAAAAAAAAATATATATATATTATTTTAATTAAAATTAAGTTAGTTTGGTAAATAGTTTCAAAACTAGGTTATTTTGATAAATAGTTTCTAAAAGTGGGTTAGTTTGGTCAAAATCCCATGTTTTCGTAGCCTGAAGATTGAAGTCCCATTATCCAATGTTGCCACTGTGTTTACTGCCATCGAGGTGGATAAGAAGTAAGAACAAGTCCCCAGGAAAATGAAGGTGGTCCAAGTTCCAACTTGGTCGGCAAGTGTTCATTTTTTCTAGCATAAAATCTTGGTTTTTGTTAACGTTACTCATTGTCGCCTATTAAGAAAGAAAACTAATACTAGTATTTATTATTTCTAATTAATTTTTCATAAAAATTAATAATTTTTTTAAAAATTTAAATATAGTAATTAAAAAATATTTAATTATTATTATTAATTAAAGAAGTTAAATTTATTAAAATAATTTTTGTTAATAGAAAAAATTAAAAAGCAAAAATTATATAACATGAAAAAAAAAAAGGAGAATGCTAACGAGTGCCCTTAGGACATCGTTTAAGAAATTAAGAAAGAAAAATTTATATAGGAAAATAGTATATTTAGTATTTTGAAAAGTTAGTTTCTCAATGCAAACTTTTCTTTTGTGGGTTTCTTAATCAATATCTTTAGAACATTCGTTAGCAAATTTTAAATTTTAAATTGATAAATATCATTAAAAAAATTCTTATTAAAGTTAACTTCCATAATTAAATAATTAATAACCAAAAAAAGGTTTAAGTCCTTAATTAATAATTTAAAATCCTTAATTAATATAACAATAAAATAAGACAATGAGCATAATATAATTATTTTACAAATATTAATATGTTTATTTTTATATATTTAAAAGCTATCGTGCCGATTACAAACCAAAAAAAAAACCACCACGCGTTTTTTTACTAGTACCATTTTTAGTAGATTACTACTGTGTTATATATGAGACAAGAAAATAGAATTGCTCACATGGCTAGTCTGCTTGTAAACTAGTTCTATAGCACTGTTCTTACCTGTATTGTATAAAAGTTGTTTATCAAGAAATGCAATAAGCTTTTTATTGTAAAAAAAAAAAAAAACAAGTGATACTTTTTTTTTTTACCCTGACAACAAGTACGTGTTTTGACCAAACTGACCCATTTTTAGAATCTATTTACCAAAATAACCTAGTTTTGAAATTATTTACCAAACTAACCTAATTTTAATTAAAAATATATATATATATTTTTTTTTAATAAAAAAAAAAAAAAAAGCTGGCAGGCGCCACGTGGCACCTCCCGGTGCAGTGGCGCCACTGCCAACATGCGCCATTAATGGCGCATGTGGCAGTGGCGCCACTGCACCGGGAGGTGCCACGTGGCACCTGCCAGCTTTTTTTTTTTTTTTTTTATAAAAAAAATATATATTATTTTAATTAAAACTAGGTTAGTTTGGTAAATAGTTTCAAAACTAGGTTATTTTGGTAAATAGTTTCTAAAAGTGGGTCATTTTGGTCAAAACCCCATGTTTAATAACACTTCCGCACTGAATGCTATTAAAAGAGACACTGAGACTTTTAACAGCATTTACTAGTAACTAGTATTTGGGTTAGTTAGAGATTAATTTAGTTTGTTTATTTAACATGTAGTTACTAAGTAGTTTTTTTTTTTTACTGGGTTACTAATTAGTTACTATCTCACAGTATATAAAAGTTAAAATGTTGATTTGTTGTACACACATTCACTCATTTAATAAAATTAACTTTATAAGTCTCTAATTTATCTCCTCTCTACCATATTAACCAACAAATTGAAACTTAGGTCAATTGGTTACTATTTCACAGTATGTGTAAGTTAAACTATTGATTTGTTGTATTCCCACTCATAATAAAATTAACTTTATAAGTCTCTAATGTATCTCCTCTCATACCATATTAACCAACAAATTGAAACTTAGCTCAAACCCTTTATTTAGTCCTTTGGATAATTGGATTGCAAAAGTGGGTCTAATGGTCCAGCCACCCTGGACTGTCAGATCCAGTGACCAAAACTTGAACCGAAGACTTTAAAAGCAAGGCTTATCATTAACAGGAGACCAGTAAAATAGGGGAGTCGGCCCATGATCAGTAGGCTGGCAAGGCCTCAAGGGCAATAGAATGCAGCTCACAGGATAAATAAATATATGTGCTATGTTCTTCTTTTTCTTTTCTTTTTTCAAAAAAAAAAAAATATTTTAAGAAGAAAAAAGGAAAAATAATTGCTTGATAACATTGTCCTGAAAACCAATAATTTATTTTGTAGCATGGTGTGGGTGTGAGGGGACAAAAATTCAATTTATTTATGAAATTGCAATTAATGATGTTGTATTATTATACTGGAGTGCTAACGAGTGTCCCTATGATATTTTTTAAGAAACCAAGAAAAGAAATTTTGTATAGGAAAATTGTGTATTTAATACATTGAAAAGTGTTATACTCAGGGTGTGTTTGGGAAAGCTGGAAAAAAAGAAGATTATGCTGATAATCTGTTTTCAAATAATCGATTATTGTAATAATCGATTATAATTAGAATCTGTCTTTGTTTGGGTATGTTTGCTGAAAAGCGATTTTAAGATAATCTATTTCGTTTGGGTGATACAAAAATAATTACTTTTACATAGTGATTACGAAAAAGGGTATGGAGTTATTTGTTTATATTAATAATATTTGATGTTTTTTAACATCAAAAGTTGTTGAAATGTTTTTTTTTTATATTGATTTTTTTTTATATATATTTTGTCATCAATTTTTTCTATTAAAAAAAGTTGAATAAAATTTGTAACATTTTCTTATACTTATGAAAACATATAAAAAAATATATTATTTTTAGACTGTTTAAATATAAATAATAAATATTTCATTTAAATAAACAAAAGAATTTATATTAAAAATCTTATATTAAAATATATATATATATATATGAGCCACAGAAAGGAAGTGAACCGTGGGGCAAGAGCACATGGAGCATATATTACTGTTGCTATTGCTATAGTACGTTATTTTTCCTTGGAGAGAGAAAAACGTTGCTTTTGCTGTAGGAAGAAAAAAGCTTTTTAGTAAAACAGTCCAGCACCCCAGCTTCTTAAGAAGCAGCATTTTTTTTCCACCAACAGCTGTTTTTGTGATTTTAATCAATCCACCAAACAAGATAAATTATTTTAGATCCTCCAAAACAGCTGAAACTCGAAGAAAAAATCTTTCCCAAACACCCTCTTTGTTTCCCAATATAAACTTTCATTTTGTTGATTCTTTAAACAATGTTCTTAACTTCTTATAATACTCGTTAGTAAGATCCTATTATAATTATATTGCCATGAAAAAAACATCAAAATACATTTTGAGAACATCTAAAAGATGGTCGGTTCGTTTTGTTTTAAAAACTAGTAATTCTGAAAACAATTTTTAAAAATCCAATCAAGAATAAATAATTTCAAACATGTTTTTTTGTTTTTTGGTTTCTGAAAATAGATATCAAACATACCCAATTATTTGATCGAAGTTCTGAACTGCAGCATTGAGGGAAAGGAAGATGACAGTTTTTCCTAACTGGTTAAATAAGTTGATATTTTAATATGCGTGTTTGATTACTTATTTGCTAAAATTAATTAATTAACGATTTAATAGAACAATTTAATTTATATGTACTGTTAGTGTAAAGAATTTTTTATACTATAAATTAATCGTAAATCATCACATTGTTGAAAATATCGAACTCTTATCATAACTAACTTAAAAATCAAATATATGATAATTTGTGATTGATTGATGGTATACAAAATTCTATAAAAATGATGTATTAAAATTAAACTCTTCAAAAATGTTAGTATATCATTAACAACAATTAAATTGTTAAGTAAATTTAAAATCACCCATTTAAAATTGTTAGTCTGTCATTAACAGCAATTAAATTGTTAAGTAAATTTAACCATTAATTAATAAAACTGAACGAAATTACCTTGATTTGCCAAGTTAAACAAGATTGACATTTTCCTATAAGCGAAAGTAGTTGCTAGCCATTTGAGCTGCAAGGACTTATTCTGAGTCTACAGAGAAACGTACAATACAAACATTATGATTATACAATCAATTGTTAAAAATTAAACAAATGCAATTATAGTCAAAATGTTGGGATTTCAAAGTAATATAAATATATCCTCGACATTACGCAGCGAACAATTTGCTACATAAAAAAAATGTGAACCTGTGATTGTAAGTATTAGGTATGGGAAATTCAAAGTGTGAGCCACGTTCAGAAAGAATGGATAATTGACAACGCAGGCTACATTAGACTATATTTTAGAGAAATGGATCAAAATGTAGACAATGAGAGGTGCTAGGCAAATTATGTTATTTAGCATTGATCCTAACTATGTCTATATATAGTTGATTAGTTATATTCAGTTACCACTGTGGATTTGTGGTTATATAAATATATAGGTAACTCTATTGTGTGACTTGATGATTATCTAACGTGTTTATAATTATTTAATTAGCACGAGAGCTCTTATGTGAAGCATTGAAACTCTATGATGTGCCAAACAGAATAATAAGCTACTCCTTTTGATTGGTTGAAATCTCAAATATGGGATTAAAATCTGGTGACCATTGAGACAATCGAAGGGCTCCCGGCTGAAGACTCTAAGATCCGACTGTCCAAACACTTCGCAAGTCTTAAAGAGATGCAAAGCTAAACTCATAAAAAACCTTTCCCCAGCGACATCATCTTCCATTGTCCAAGAGGCCTCCATAGATTGGATAACTTGGCATGCAAGTCACTAGCCTTAATCGGCTTATACCCTTTAGACAACAATAACCTTCCATGCAGATTATTCTTGCACCCTGATCTTGTATTCCTCCTCTAAGATTTTGATCGAAATAGAATCACCTTTAATGCAAGGACGTGGAAGCTGATTGATTGGAATGTCAAAAGAGTTGTTAAGGGCCTGAGAAAGAGTGCGACATTGAGTGGGTTGATTCAATGAAGGAAAAAGTATGGGGGGAGGATAAGAATGGGGAGGGAGAAACTCCCAAGGGCAAGCAAGCTTGCGAGGTTCCATGTTTGAACTTTCAAGAACCATGCATGAAATCCAATGTCAATATTTCAATTAAATGATTCAAAAGTAGTTTTGAAAATTTGACCTCAATTAAATTGTTAAGTAAATTTAACCATTAATTAATAAAACTGTGAACGAAATTACCTTGATTTGCCAAGTTAAACAAGATTGACATTTTCCTATAAGCGAAAGTCATTGCAAGCCATTTGAGCTGCAAGGACTTATTCTGAGAGAGTCTACAGAGAAACGTATAATATACAAACATTATGATACAATCAATTGTTAAAAATTTAAAAAATGCAATAATAATCAAAATGTTGGAATTTCAAAGTAATAAAAATATATCCTTGACATTACGCAGCGAACAATTTGCTACATAAAAAAAAATGTGAACCTGTGACTTTAGGTATTAGGTATTGGAAATTCAAAGTGTGAGCCACGTTCAGAAAGAATGGATAATTGACTAAATGCAGGCTATATTAGACTATATTTTAGAGAAATGGTCCAAACTCCAGAATGTAGGTGTTAGGTAAGGATGGTGATCTTTTGTCCCACTTTCCTGTCACATTAATAACAACTCTACACTTAATAAAATAAAGTCATAACTCATTAACACTTGTACACATCCCTATTCTTTAATTGGTATGGGACACCAAGACATTATTTTTTGTGACAGCAGAATCTTGTTCGTGAGGCAAATTATGTTTTTAAGCATTGATCATAACTATGTCTATATATAGTTAATTAGTTATATACAGTTACCACTGTGGATTTGTGGTTATATATAAATATATAGGTAACTCAATTGTGTGACTTGATGATTATCTAACGTGTTTATAAATTAGTACGAGAGCTCTTATGTGCCAAACAAAATAATAAGCTGCTCCTTTTTCTTTCTTTCTTTTTTGTACGAAAGAAAGTTATTGCATTTCATTAAAAATCAAATAACTAATACATGTAGGAATATCATAAAAAAATGAGGACTAACATAGGAAATAGTCACCTTAGCTAAGCTATGAGCAACCACATTGGCTTGCCTCATAGAAAACTCAACATAAGAGTTTTGACAAAAAGAAGAAAGCTAATTCTTGCAAGAGGAAATAGTCGAACCAAACTTAGATAGATCAACTCCTGACGCATGCATACCATCCACCACCAGCTTGGAATCTCGCTCAAAAATAACTTTGTTGAAGTGCAAGTCCTTCATCCAATTGATAGCAAAATAAAGACCAGTAGCTTCCCGCAAGTGAAGATCAGTGATTGGTTCAAACCAAAGGGTTTTAGCCCCTAAAAACACAATGTTCTCATCCCGTAAATACAAACCTATACCCACCTTATTGCTACCTTTATCAAAAGAAGCATCAACATTACACTTTACAAAACTTGGTGGAGGCTTAACCCATTTTGTGGGATGTTGTTGCGCAGGTAGGGAGGAGGATGTGTACAAGCTACTCCTTTTGATTGGTTGAAATCTCAAATATGGGATATGAGAGAGAAGAACTTCTACGATTTAGTTGCATACATATATTTATGATTTTAGCCTTCTTATCCAATTTGTGAGTGCAGGCAAGAGACATATACTTGTGCCGCAAGTGACTAGCCATGAATGTGGCATTCACGATTTTAGAATCACCCACCCTGCTCTTGTGTCATTTACAATTTACAAGTCAGAGTCAATAGCAGAGCTTTGCTTGCAAGAAAAATATTCCTTGTTTTTCAATCATCTAATTAGGTACACGCCAACTAATTTTGGGATCATTTTGCTATAGCATGCGTTGGCACACACACACACACACACACTTGCACTTCATGCTCTAAAATATGTCTTCTGAATTAGAAATTTATATCATCTCCAATTTTTATTTTTTTTTGTTAGTGTCTTGTCCAATGTTTTTAAAACGTCATACAAAACTCTTTTTTTCTGAATTTGATATCTTAGGATTAATGTACAATCATTAACATAATCTCAATTTTTTTCTCCTATTGCCAAACTTAGTATAATCTGATATATTCATCTAGGAGAATACATTGCTTTCATAAATCTCATCGAATTTGTACTTCATTATAAACCATGGCCTTTTCATTGCTAGCTTAAATATTCCTTCATACATTAAAGGCTCTCTTTGCCATCTGAAACTGGCCTCCCTGAGGCCTATTATGAGAATGCAGTGGCCTAGAATTAGAATCAAGATAATGGAGGGCCAGCACCATAACTACTGAGCAAGTGAACATGGGTATTGGCCCAAAAAACCAAAGCAATAAGTCGAGAGCAAAATAGAGGGCTCGAAGACCAAGTACCCAAAAATCACTTCCCCTTATGACAGCTATTTCCACACTACTCACTGGGATAAAACTATCTGGAGTGCTTATCAGATAGTTTGCATGAACAAAGTGTCTGCATGATTGAATAAAGCATGCAAAAGAAATCAGGAAGCAGGTTAGTAGGCTGATGTACTTGATGGAAATGGTGGTTGGCCTTGTGTCACCATATATCAATTGACTCTGGAAGAAAATATTGGATCTATTAGCAATCCAAGCTCCAATAAGAGAACAAAGGGTCAAAGAGACTGAGGCTAAGAATGTAGCAGCTGTAGTGTTGGATTGAATCACAGACAGTGCTGTTCCAACATCCCTTTTGTCAACCTGCTCATTACCAAAATAATTAAAGGGGTTTTCACTTTTCAATAAAATCAAAGGAATTGGAAGGAAGAAGAAGGGAAATTAACTTGCCTGCATAATTCTTTCAACCCAAGCTCTTCTGTCATTGTTCTCAAATCCAATGACTGTGGTGTGAGGCCTATTGAGATATCTAGAAAGCAGAAAGAGGTGATAAGCAAACATGATTAGCAACCCACAAGGGACCAAAATCAAATCCAGGTACTCCTTGTGGAACATCATAATATTGTTCCTTTCTAGGAGTCCCAATTGGGGAGTACTGGTATGGAAAATTGGGTTTTTATCATAGCCTTTCATTTATGAAGTTTGACAAATAAACTAGGACTAGGAGGAATATCCATACTCATCTTTCACTTCAACATTTAATTTAATTTGCTGGAAGGACCATTGACCTTTCGTAACTTGGTTGACAACCGATTGCAGCTTGCTATACTTTCCCACCTTATTTTGTTTGGAACCATTGGAATTATTGATAAGTGCAAGTGTGCAACTAAAATATTAACCAAAGTAAAATATGATAGAGTCCGGAAGTAGATGGCCCTGCTCGCTTTCCATAAGCTGTGGTGGTGGTTGTTTTTTAATTTTTGTTTTGTTTAACATATAAAATAGCTTATTTTCATATGTAGGTCTAAAGAAGGTACGTAGGACTTTTTTCAGTAGCTATTTTATAATGAGGTTACTTACACTTCTTTTATTAAAGCAAGGTGATCCTATGTCACAATAAATTTATTAGGAAAACAAAGAAAACAAAATTATGGGGTACATAAACCAAAACCCAGGGAAAGAATAAGAATCAAGTAAATTTAACATTAAGCCTTCTATTCTTTCTCAAATTATATTTCTGAGATTTAGAAAAAAAACCATTATGAAATTAGAATCATTCTCGGCAGCAATATCATTATTCTTCTCTCCTAAAAGAGAGTCATTCTGTAGATCTTCCTCATCCCCTTCTCCCAAAAATTTGGCAAGAACTTTCATATCATGCATAATATTAGGATGCATAGGGGTTGAACTTATCACGAGAGTCTCAAAATTCTTACCACTAACTGTTAAATCCATAGAGTGCAATGAATATATGACAGCATCAAGCACAGTAGCAACAGGGGTCGAATCTTGAAGAAAGGAGTTTGAGACACGGTTAGGGGTGGTCTTAATCGATTCACCCTTTCCAGTGCCACTCATACTATTATCACCTACAGTCTCCTTATTGACCTGTACAAACCCCAACAAAGGGTTAGAATCATTTCCATTGACGGTTGTGTTCACAACAGGAGCATCTTGAATAACTTGAACCGCAATAAGAGAAGAGGAATCGCTGGTTTCTTCGTTACGAGCAATCACTGGAGCAGACCCTTCTTTATTCTTAGGGACATATTTAGGAGCAGTCTTACGAACTACCAGAGGTTTCTCTTTCTGGATCACTTGATCTTTACTAGAGTTAGGAACAAAAGTAGCAGTCTTTCTGCAATTCCAATTAGCCAAAGAATGACCAATTGTCTTGCAAGTAGAACAGAAAAGAGGCAACTTTTCATACTCTACTCCTACAAAGAAAGCATGCCTCTCTTTCCACTAGAATTTGATCATGCAATTGTCCACTAAAGTCAATATCCACAAGAATTCTAGCAAAATGGTCCAGAGTTTTATTTCGAGTTGCTTCATCCAAAGAAATAGGGGTGCCAAGACCCCTGCAATTTCAAACAAGATTCTCGGCCTCCAATATTCTTGAGGTAGTCCATATATGCGAACCCAACACTATGCAAAGGTCTTCCGAAGAGGAGAAGAAGTGGTTGAATCTTCGTCTTGGTTCATTATTGTGATCTCACATCAGAACTTCCACTTGCAACCCGAGCGCAGAGATGGATCTGAATGTAAGGATCTCTAAGCGTGAAAGTGGCGTGGAAGTGAGGAACAGGGACGAAACGAAAGTGGCATGCCGTGCAGGTGATGGCGGGGGAACGTTTCACCCTAGCCCAGCACCTTGTGCGTGATTTATCATTACAATTAGCAAATGTGTCGAGGTTACTGACTTTCAATTGTTTATTTACATTAATTCTTCAATAACCAATAATAATATGTAAAATAAAAAGCTAAATTTTAATCTGTTTGTCGGAATTGTTGATAGACAACTTGAAATATCTATAACATTTGTTACTATCTTGATAAAAAGAAGAAAGTGCCTGAAAGTGGTTTTAAAAGGAGATAAACTGCCTTGCAATGAAGAAACAAGATTTGTATTCTAAATTTTTAAAGTCTGCAAGGGAAAGAAGAGTAAACCAATGATATGGTCAAAGGTTTATTATTCGAAGTAAACATATTGTGTTAATCAGAGTGAAACAGTTCAAGTTCTTAACACGTAGTATTGAGTTTAATTCTATTTGTCTGATAGAAAAAACATTTTTGAAAGAAAGACATGCTTAAACATTTGATCATATCTCAAGAATTTAATTTTTGACCAATCAAACTTGAGATTCTTTAAGAAATATGGCTATAAAAATGTTGGCTCTTCTAAGTCGAGAGAAGTCGAGCTCTATGGTAGCTCTCTTAACAAAAGGAAGAAAGCACGTAAAAGAGGCTTCAAAATGAGGGGGGAAATGCTTTTACAACGAAGAAATAAGTTTTGGATCTTAAATTGTTCGAATCTTTTTTATTTTTTGGAGCAAGGACTCTTTTGAGTCTTAGCAAACATTTATGGGTTTGGGAGTAAGAGGTCTTAGGGGGAATAAAAAACACAGTTGGCTTATTCTTCACAAAGGTCTTTAGGTGTAGTCAAGATTTGGGATGGTTTTATTTGTGAAACTTTTTGTCTGGGAGTCAAGTCCTTTTGTGCAAAGTATTAAACTTGGGGCATGTTTTCGGTGAGGCTTTATATCTGTTATTGGTTGTTCTGTGGGTTTGTCAGTTAACAAGGAAGAAGGGGATCTGTTGTTTCTTTTACTTACAGGTGTTTGGCTCTTTTTTGTTACTATTTGTATATGGGTTGAGTATCCTTTATACGGTGTCGTCTAAGTCGCACCAGCACTTTTGCTGGTGCAACCTTGCTCCATGTTGACCACCCAATGGGGTGATTTCACTATGACACATCAGCAAAATGGTCAACTTAGTATGATACTTGTATTTCATTGTATTTCAACAATTGATTGTGTATTTCACCCTAATCAATTTATGTATTTCGTATGCCGTATAAAGACCATATTTCTTTATTTAATTTATTTTTGTTCAACTAAATATGTACAGAGTTTTTAGGTAATTATTGGAACCGATGGGAGTTTCTCAATGTTCGTTTTGTGGGATGCCCTCGTAGAAGAGTTGTGCTGATAGAGGGTAACATTTGGAACCAGGTTGCTCAATGTATGGAATGGGTAGAGAGTTTCAAGGAACTTGTTTTGGAGGTTGGGTGCACTTTTACTATGCTGTTATGGAGGTTGTGGAAGAGCTTTTCGTTTCCATGGCGGTTCGCTAAGTTTCAGGCGGCTTCATGGCGGCGTCATTCGTTTACATGGTCTTTGTTTTCTTTCAGGCTAAAGCTCCTTAATGGCGGTGACAATGGCTATCAAAACGGGTAGGGAAGGTGCTTTCCGGGTTGGCAAACGGGCCATTTAATGGATCACTATGGCAAATGGGTTTGTTTGGACTGGGCCATGTAGCAAACGATTTTTTTTTTTTTGCTTGACTCTAGTTAAAACTTAAAACTGACCTTGACCACTAAAAAATTGGTGTTCTAAATATACACCCACTCAAATACGTATACATTAACCACAAAAAAAAAAAAAACAAATTTTACACTGTAGCATAATGGTTGGTCTACAAGTATTGGTCAACAAGAAGCAAACTTGCTCCAACTTAAGTGAAGGAGCACAGTAGAAGGCACCCCTTTATACTCCCTATTAATACAATTTTATAAAAAAAACTAATTGGAAAGAAATCAAAGAATAATAAACCATTGTCATGGTCAAGGTAACGTGAATAATGGAGGCAACATGTACTATTACAAATATCAATTTTAGGTTAATTCGAGTAGAATAAGTTTGAATCCCTAAAATTAAACATGTGTACATTTAATATTATGATTTACGTGTATGAAAAATATCACTAAGAGAGATCCTCATTTAGATGTTTAACCATATGTCAACAATGGCTGTTAAGACCAACAAAAATTTAAATTACTATTTTGATGATTTCTTGCAGCACAAGTTAATAAATCGAATTATAACATAATCTATAGGTAAGCGGTTTTTTTGGATACAAAGTCAAATAACTCAAATACGTTTTATCAGACAAATGCTAATCACCATCTTGGTTGAAAAATCAAAAGATATTTTTTTGTTATTAAAAAATATAATTTTATAATTTAATATATTAAATATATCATTAACTTTTTAATTATAGACTTATAATTGCATTTTTGGTCTCCAACTATTGACCATTGACAATCAAGGACGGGAGCCAGAAAATCTAATTGAGGGGGCCAAAATCTAATTTAAATAACATGAAATAGTAATAAAAAAGTATCCAATTTATAAAAGCAAATTATTATATGATACAAATTTGACATATGATTAATAACTTAATATAATATAAATTACTCAAATAGATTTGTAGGCAACTTTGGTATATACCTAAAACCTTCATCGTGTAACCAAAAAAAAAACCTTCATTGTTTTTAATTGTGCACGACGCATTTCATGGAGTAAAAATCCTCTATTATCATATGTGATATATATTTTTCATCAATTTCTTTTTTAATGTATACAGCTGTATCGATCTATCCTATGATTATGAAAAAAAGAAAATTGTTTGAAATTGTACCTATTGTAATTGAATTTGAGTCATTTATTTTTGGGTATAAGAGTCAAATTATATATATACCCTTCGTCCCCCTTTCCCTTGCCACTGTTGATCATGTATAATTTTGGTCCATATGATTGTTGTTGAGGATATTTGGTCCTCCAATTTTTTCAGTGTTGCAAATTTGATTTTTCAGTCTAATGTTCATTAATTTTTTCAATGATCAAAAGAGAGGGATCATTACTCTAAGTGCATAAAGCATCTGGTTGAACTTCTCTCTCCTTTGTCTCTTTACTTCAACACGATTCAATGATTCCTCTATACCATTTACCAATTTCGTCCCTCATTTTTCGGAACTTTCTTTTGTTCCGTCACATGGTCCTTTGTCACATAAGTTTAACTAGATTCTATGTGATTAGAGTACTATTCCTCTTTGTTGATTATTGACAAATTGATGGACATTGGACGAAAGAATCAAATTTACAATATTGAAAAATAAGGGATCAGAAGTCCTAAAATAGTAGAAGAATAAAAAATACAATCAAGTCTTAATTTTTTAAGTATTGATGTGCAAAATCCTTATTATAAATACTATCAACATTACTGCATACATTTGAAAAGAGAGACAATATAAATTAAGATAAATGCATATTATATTATTCTAGTAAGGATAAACCAAATTTAAACTTTTCTAAGGTGGAAAGACAATCAAGAACCCTGTAACATCCCTATTTTTACATATATATTTAATATATTTAATTGCTTTATTAAGAATGATTAATTTTCTAAATGGTTATTTTTTGTTATTTTAATATTGTTTGGCTTGAGTAATTTTATTTATGCACGCTTGCTAGATAATAATATTATGATATTGTCACTATTATTATTTATTTAGAAAAAAATATTTCGAATAGTATTATTAAAAGAAATTTATTTTCATAGTTTACTCTATCTAATTTTAGATTTGAAAATATGTTGGTTTGAAAGTAATCGAAGATTAATTTTGGATCATTAATTTCCTTAACTGATAAATTCAATCATTAATCTTTAGGCTAGTTCAAATTTTAAAATTATATATTTGTTACTGGTTATTTTCTAGATCCAAAGGCTAATATTATTTTATTTTTTTAGATTCAATCTCAACCACACAATTTATCAGCTACTGCCTAAAACTGAAATCTCTTTCCTTAGGTGTGCACGTCGACCTCTCCCTTCCATTCTCTTTTTTTTTTTTTCTCTCTCCTTTCTTCCTTTCTCTTCCTCTTTCACTTGCAGACCCATCTTCCTTTCTTCTTCCTTTTTTTCTTTTTTTTTCCTTCTCTCCCTTATTTCTTTCTTCTTCTTCCTCCATAAGACAAACCTTCACTCCTCTCCCTAAACTCAACATTTCTCCCCTCCTTCCCTTCACCCATGCTCTGCCCAGATCGCGCCGCCGCCCAGCCCAACTGGCCGCCGCTCGCCAGCACGAGGAGGAGACGACCGCGAGCTGCTCTTGCGTCTCCGCCGTTTCGCGTCGCGTCCCCGCCGCGGGTGAGCAGTCCGACCGCCATATATGGGGGTCTTCCACCATAGTTGTGTTGTTTGAACCTTCTTTCTCTCCTTCCATGAGTTTTGCTTTCTTTTTTGTCCATGGGAAATTTAGGAACGACGCTGCCACCATCAGCCGCCGTCGTAACCGCCGTCAGTCGCCGCCGCAGACCCCACAGCGCCACCATGCTTTCTTCTTCATCTTCCTTGAGTTAAATCTCACCTATTGTGTTCATTTTCAAAAAGCCCCACACTGATTTTGAAACCCTAACTCGAGCCATTTGATTTCAGTTGTTAAATATGAAATTATTTATGTTTTTATACAATTGGGGCTGTGAATTAATGTTTCCCTAAACTGATTTTATCATTCTTTGGTTAGATTAATTTTTCCCTAAATTGCATTATGAACCCTAAAGTCTCAAATCTATCTATTTTGAAATTGATTCTGTTTTGTAAAATTAAGTATTTAAATCCACTTAGAGTGAGTGTTTGATGATGAGTAATTGATTGTTTGAATTGTTTCGTTGTTGGAAATGCTTAGACTCCCTCTCTGGAATGCTGTCGTGGATGTGCTTGCTTTGGGGAAGCAGGAATTGCTTTCTGGGAACTGACAAGTGCTGACTGCATACCTTCAGGGTGCCAGAAATCTTCAAACATCACTTTAAGGTGGGGGAAGATTATATGTTAGGTGTAGTTTAGGGTATATGCGGGTTAGTATAACTGCTTAGAAATATCGGGAATTGTTTTAATATGCTTGCTCAATATTTTCTTAATGTTGTGATTACCTGCGTAATTTTAGGATTGTATTATACTTTGTTTTGACTCTTTGGATTAAATTTAGCATTGTGCTAAGTTGGAATTGCTGATTTGGCGTAAGGTTCTAATTCGAGAACCTTACTTATTTAGTAACTCGCGTACGCTAAGCGTTGTATTTAATTCTATATAATTGGATTCTAAGTACAAGCCTCTTGGTACGATCGTTAAGTCGTTTAGGGACTTTTGTGAAGTGCATTTGTTTCCGAACTCAGATTTGGGAGATGTTGGAATGTACATTTTTAGTTGGTATCAATTTTTATTTATTGAATTTATGATTTCAATTTCAAGGTTCATCCTTATATATTTGTTGTCTTGGGCTCAAAGTGAATATGATATATGGTATTTTGGAATGAAATGAATAGACCAAGTATTGGAAAGTTAAAGACTTTCAAAATCTTACGCTTATGATATTTTCAATCTACGGATTGTACTTGATTTTAGGTATCAAATGTTAATTTTAAATATTACAAAATTAACTCTAGCCTAAGTATGCTTTACTTAATTCCAAGTGTTCAAAAGAATTTGTGTTGAAAATGACGATTTTAGTTATGGTCTATTCGAGCCCAAATCTTAACAATAACTCTTTTTAAAATTGATACCAGCGTTTTGGAACTTTTAGTTCCTGTTTTATTTGTCTTCGGACAATATTCTAACTTAATCATAGTCGTTGTCGTTCTGGATTCATAAACACATATTATAGGATATTAGGGGACTGTGTGGGGGCTACGGAGACCTTGTGGATAGTCAAGCATGGATCGTGCCAATGGTTCAGTGTACAGCTGCACTGCACCGGTGGAGACCTGAACAGCAGGGCTATCTTGACACTCCACCGAACTAAATATGATTCAGATGTTAAGTACTCTCGTGTGAAAGGACCGCGAAGATGGCTGTTAGCGTACTCCAATCGGGACTTGTGCACCGAGTTGTTGACGAATATTGCCTGAATGCTATCTCGACAGAATATTATGACAACAATAGTCTCCTTGGAGCAAAGTGAGGTCTAAGTCTTCGGCATGCATTCGAGTATAAGCCCTTTCTAAATTATATATTTATTTTATGAACGTATCCCTATATATATGTATCCACTTGATTAATTGTTTGTTGCCGCATACTCATACCTACGTTATGAACTTGGCATAGAATCATATCTCCATATGCCGTTTCTTCTATCTTCTTGTGTATGTGAGTAGCTGCTTCTGATGACTGTCCTCACGTGAGATCGAGAATCTGCTGTGATTTGATAGACATCAGGGACACAATTCCCAAACTTGGAGGGTCTCATTTGATGATGCAATGTATAGACTTTTGCATTTGGAGGATCTTGCGTCTCGGGATATTTTGCATACTTTATTTTATTTTGATTATGTACAAATGCTTGAGGAACTTGATGTATCTTTTTGTATCAGCCTGTATGATGGTAGTTCCCTGTAATTTATGACTGAGGTATATAGTATTTTTATCCCGTTATAGGGTTGACAGTGGGAGCTCTGCAAGCCATCTGACTTACAACCTTGCGAATATTTTATATTATTAATGAAAACTGTTTGTATGCATGAAAAGCCAATTTGGGATTACTGTATCTATTTATTTTCTAAGTCTTTACCAGTCTTTTTATTTATTTTTCCGCTCATGACAATTGATGTAAGACCAGAGACCAAGTTTGGTTGGATAAAGTTTCGACGTTATAAATTGTTTATCAGGTATTTTTCCGACTTCATACAAACCTCCGTTTTTCAAACGAGACATCTCGAAAATTATTTATGAAAATCCTTCCTTTAATCATCTCAATTAGTGTTAATTAAAGCTAGGCATTACAAACCCCATTTATAATGTTGGACTTTTAGTCTCTCTTTTTTTCTCATTTATCTGTGATTAAAATTTCTGCGTATACGTCAATATGCGACTAATTTCTCTAGCAATATTGTCACCGATAAACTCTCTAAATTCTAAAAATTGAATTTTGATTCTCTTATTAAGTGTAGGGCACATTTTACTACACATGTTTTGTAACACAAATCTGGGGATCACATCATACCGTGTTCCCTTTGTTTTTTTTATGTATTTTTGATATGTGTGTATACAAAGATCATAAAAAAATAAGAGATAGAGAGGGGAAAAAAAAAACACATTAGGTATCTAAAATCGGAATAAATCAATTTTGAATTTCCATTACGTGCACGGACAATCAAGAACCCCATTCATAATAATGGACATTTACATTTTTTTTCTTTGATCAAGACATCTCTAACTAGGAGTATGTCTAAATGTGACTAATTTCTCTGGCAATAATGTTACTGGTAAGCCTTTTAAATAATAGTCTATTCTAAATATGAATGTTGGTTCTCTTCTGAGCGTACAGAACATTTACTATATTGATCCCTGTAGGGGTGTAACAAATCATTTTGGTTCGATTTTAGGTGGGGACAAATCCAAAACAATAAAAAAATTGTTCGATTCGATTTTAAGCAATTTTCCTACCAAACCAGACAATTCAAGAACGGGTTGGTTCACTTTGGACTTGGAGATTATTAACTATTAAGCATATATAAATATTAAATTATAATAAATATATAAATATTTTTAAAAAATATTAAAATATAATAATTGGTTCGGTTCGGTTCCAAAATCCTTGAATCCGAGAACTGAACCAATCACCATCTGCTATGGTTTGGTTCAATTCGGACCCGAACACCAAAAAATATGAACCAATTTAATTTGTTCGATTCGAATTTTCGGGTTCATTGGGTTATTGGTTCGGGTCTTACACCCCTATCCACATCTATAACATTTAGGAATATATGGCTGTATTAAAATAGTGTGTAAAGATGAATTGGAAAACATTGCAGAAAATAAAGGAAGAGGATAGGGTTGAGAGAAGTTTGAATTATATAGTGATAACAGTAGGGGTGTAATGGGTTGGTTTAGTTCGATTTTAAGTGGAAAAAAATTCGAACCAATAAAAAATGGTTGGTTCGATTTGGTTGGGTTTTAACCAATTTTACTTACAAAACCCTAACCAATCCAAACCATTCAAGGACGAGTTAGTTCGGTTCGGACTAAAAAATCATTAAATATTAAAAAATATATAAATATATTAAATATATACAATATTTAATATATATATATATATATATATACTAGTTGATTCTATTCGGTTTGGTTTGGTTCTATAATCCTTGAACTTGAGAACCGAATCAATCACCATCAGGTTTGATTTAGTTTGGTTTGATTCGGACCCGAACACCTAAAAAATTCGAACAAATTAATTGGATCAAACATGATTTTTGGATTTATTGGATTATTGGTTCGAGTCTTACATCCCTATATAGTAGAATGAATAAAGTTAAATACGATTAAAGTAAACTTAAACTTCTACATTGGAACAAACTAACCTACCAAATAACCAACTCCTAATCTTTTTTTATTTTTTGTTAAAAAGAGAGTCTAAAGCCCAACAAACAAACTAAAAGAAACTAATAACAACTCGGGGTAAGGAAGCCCCAAAACAATCATCAAGATTAATCCTAGGGAGCTCTATTGGAGGATTAATCAACAAATGTACTCCAAAGTCTTGACTAAGACTTCATTTCACCAACTAGTCCGTGCATCTATTACCTTCCCTAAAAGTATGAGAGAATATAAGATTCTAGTCCTTGTCCTTCCACTTTTGAATGCCCCCCAGCAATCTATTGGTAGATGGATCGTTCTTCATTGAGAAGATACCACTAATAACCATTGTTGAGTCTAATTCAACCACTAAACAACAGATCCATTTCTCCCAAGCCAGCTCCTCTGAGCACTCCCTATACTATTTAACTGTTTGTAACAAATCAATTGCAATCAAACGGTTAAGATGATACAAACGTGAGATAATATGTTTGTAAGTGTAAATAACACAATTCCAAGAGGTTTGTCTAGTGGAGCAAGACAATGTCTCATATATGACATGTTGCATGTTTGAGCCTCACTAGTTTCCTTGGGGGAGGTAAATATAAATCCTTTTGTAAGTGCTCTTAGAGCCCGAAGATTTTCCCTGTCTTGGACTAGTGCACTGTTTCACGTTATTATATCGTCATGCATATATTTTTTCTAATTAATAATTACCTTAAAAGTACTTCTTATTAATAAACAAAAATAATTTTTTCAATGAAAACTACGTTCAAAATTTAAACCGTTCTACTTTCCATTAAAAACATCCAATTTTTCTTATCAAAAAAATAATAATCATTTTTTAAGTTCATTAACAAGTCAGCACTGGTTAGCAAAACTCTTCTATCATCAAAAATATTTTATGAACACTGATGATCAGGGTCGTGTGTGCCGCAAGGCCACTGAGGCACCTGCCTTAGGCCTCCTCTTCATTTAGCTATTGACCCTTTATAATTTTAATATTATATAAAGTCCCAAAAATACAACATGTAATAAATACATCAAAATATGATAAAGGTCCAACAATAACAATATGTGAGAGATATTTTGTTTAAGCATCAAGTAGCAACATGACTTTCTAGCCCAAGCTGATAGGAGGTGCTATAATTATATGACCCAACAATTTTAATACGCATTTTTTAACGGGACGATCTTAATACTTATGAGTGTGCAAAAACCAAATTTCGGGAAAGTAAAAATTGATTGTAATTGAAATTATTTGTTCCTTTTGTTTAAGAAGATTAAATATTGGTATCGTTTGAGAAAAATCAGTTGCGTATATGATTTTGTTAATAACAATGAATTGAAATTAATAAAGTAAAAATTATTTCTTTTTTCTCTTGAAGTTTCTTTAATAGGTCTGTCTTAAGCCCTAAAATGTCTGGACACGACCCTGCTGATGATATAATATCTGCATATCCGCTTGAGACATCATACATGCTTTATATGCTTTGTCTTCCAATTTGCATTGAATGAAAAAATCTAACTCAGCTCTTAGACACACGTTTTGCGCTTACACAACTTTGTTTACCATTGATTACATGGTCCATTTTTAGTACTCCCCATCTAATTTTACCAATTGACATTGATGTGATCACCGTGGATTTCTCATGCCTTCCCATCTTTTGTTTGTAGGATTTCTTCTCAGCTGGGACGGATTCCACAGTAGTGGCAACAGAATGGGCTTTAGCGAAGCTCATCAACAACCCCAGGGTGATGAAAAAAGCTAAAGAGGAGATCGATAAGGTTGTAGGAAATGATAGACTTGTTGAGGAGCCAGATGTTCAAAATCTTCCTTACATCAGAGCCGTCGTGAAGGAAACGTTTCGTCTCCACCCACCACTCCCTGTGGTTAAAACAAAATGTGTAGCAGAATGTGTGATAGATAACTATGTGATCCCAGAGGGAGCATTGGTACTTTTTAATGTTTGGGCTGTGGGAAGAGACCCCAAATACTGGGATAGGCCATCAGAATTTAGGCCTGAGCGATTCTTAGAGAGCATTGAGGGAGAACAACCAGGTCCCTTAGGGGACAACATTTTCAACTACTGCCATTTGGGTCTATTAGGAGGATGTGTCCTGGAGTGAATTTAGTTACTCAAGGAATATCAACACCACTTGCTTCTCTTATCCAATGCTTTGAATTAAAGGCAGTTGGTCCACAAGGCCAAATATTGAAAGGTGATGATGCTAAAGTTAGCATGGAAGAGAGGTCAGGGTTGACTGTTCCAAAGGGCTCATAGTCTCATGTGTGTTCCGGTTGCAAGGGCGGGAAGCCCTATTAAACTCCTTTCCTCTTGAATTAATGCAACAACTGCCTAGCTCTCATGGAGTAATAATTTCAATAAAGTGCCACTGATGTGCAATAATAATGTATTTTTTTCCATAGGATTTGATACTACGTGGAATATGTCTGTTATAATTATATGAGTAAAGTTCAATATTATTGTATTGCATATAAGGTGCAATACTTTTCATATATACTTGGATAGGAGTTTACTTGGGGCTATTTGTAATTACTTTTGATTCCATAATATGTTTGGTTTCTGATTACTAAATAGTAAATAAGAAATGTAAAGTACAAAGACATTTTGGTAATGACTACCGCCCGCTATAACATGTATGGTTTTATTCCCTTAGGCTATGTTTGGGAGGACGGGGGAGTGGTTAGTAATGGAGTGGGATGGTACAAAAGGCTTGACCCATTGTTTGAGAGTTTTTAAATAATGGAGTGGAATGGTTGAGAGTGAGAACCCAAATCATCCCATCCCACCCACTCCTGCAATCTTTCATACCTCTAATTTGGGGGGTTTAGAAGGGAACACTTCCCTCTTTTTTATTTCACAATGCAATTTACAAATTTATCGCCACTTCAAACAAACTAAACGTCACTTTCAGTACACTCCAGCAGTTCACAATGTTCCTCTCTCAACTCCATTTGCAGGCACATCTCAACACCCTTCTCTTCAACGGCTATTTTCCTTCTCACTTTATCATTGATTTCTTTGCTTATGAGTTATGACTAGCTTTCTAAATCTCTATGAAAGACGTTACTGTTACTTTCTGATTCTATGTGAGTATGATTTTTTTTTTTTTTAAAAAAATCGAGTTAATCTCATGCATGATACCCGGGTTCTTGTGTCCCATGAACCCTTCCTCAAGTGAAGCAATTGTACTTGTCTGCTTGGTCATCCTCTACGCTTTTTAATTAATGGGTTAATATCGTTGTTGGCAATGGAAATTAATAAAGGGTAATAATGGAACTAAATTTTTTATTTCATTCCACTCTATTATTAACCACGGTAACATCCAAACAATAGAGTGGGATCTCTCTCCATTCCTCATTAAAATTTCCAAACAATAGAGTGGTTTACTTTTACCTCTCCACTCTACTCCACCCTAAATCATTTCATTACTAACCACCACACTCCATCCCCATCAAAGTCTCAAACATAGCCTTAAATAACAATGTGTTTGAATAAGGTATCTATGCCTGTTCCAGCTAATCCGGCAAGCTCTTGTTCAAGCTGTTTGGCAGCTTTGATGTATTCTTGGTTGGTGGCACGACTTAGAGCTTGTCTGGGAAAGATTAAATTTTTCTCTTTCAACTGTTTTTTGCGTAATAAGTTGTTTTGGGAATGATTTGTTATGTTTGCGTAAGCAGCCTTTTTTTTTAAAAATGCTTTTTTTTTAGAAAAAAACTGTTTTATGTCATCTAGTTTGTTTTAGTTTCAGATTGTTTTTAATTAATTTTCATTCTCAAACTTTCTTCTCCGTTTACCCTTACAAAACTAACTTCTAAATAAATATTATTAAATTATACAAAGAACTCCATACCCTTTTTCGTAACTTACTGTATAAAAGTGATTTTTTCCCACCACCCAAACTAAATATGTTATCTTAAAATCGCTTTTCAGCAAATAGACCCAAACAAAAGCAGATTCTGATTATATTCGGTTATCACCAAAATCGATTATACAAAAATCGATTATCAGCATAATATTTTTTTTTCCAGTTTTTCTAAAGATACTCTTAATCTTCTATTCAACTTACCGGCTGTATCGCAGAGAAAGAATTGTTTATTTATTTTAATTAAAAACAAAAAATAAAAGAAGAAAATATGGTTAGATCATTGTTTTCATTTCATATTCAGGAAATAATCTCTTATCTTTGGGTGTGTGGACTTTATTTTATAATAAATAGCAAGTCATTTATTTATTTTTTTGGGTTACAATTAAGAAGTTATTTAAAATGGTTGTTTAAATGACTTTTTCATTTTTGAAAATGTTAGGATATGGCTGTTTTGTTTCTAGACTCTAATTTCCTGTTTTCATTTCATATTTTTAAAAAAATATTACCAAATTGTTGCTTTTATTTTGTTTTCTATTTCCAAAGATTTGTAAAAAAAATAGTGAAGGTACCTTTGCATGCCAATTTTTTTATTTTTGTTTTTTTAAAAGTAAAATAAAATATATTTTTATAGTTAAGGTGCCATGAATTGTACACTTATTATCTGGTGAAATAGTTATATATATATATATATATATATATATATATATATATGATGACGTGATTAGGAATTGTAGGTCCTCTTTATGTTAGTGCGAAGTAGGTGAGAAGATCTCGTTAGGATCGGATTTAATCCAAGAGACCACAATTATGATGAATAATTTAGAGAAAGATGCGCACTACGCAGAAAAGGAAAAAATGTTATGTCGACAAGAAAAGAAAGTCTTTAGAATTTTAGGAAGGGGCACATGTATTTTTTAGATTCACTCCAAAGACAGAGGCGGGGATAACAATGAAAGTTCGTAAGCTAAGTCCTCGTTTCATGGGACTTTTCCAAATTCTTAAAAGAGTCGGGCCTGCTGCTTACCAATTTGCTCTTCCGCTACAGTTGGCAAATCTCCATATGATGTCTTTCATGTGTCGCAACTCAGAGAATATGTGCCTGATGAGTCTCATGTGATAACTCCTAAGTTTGTACAATTGAAAGATAATTTGATCTATAAGCCCATGCCTAATCAAATCTTGGACAAGAGCACTATGACTCTAAGGAATAAGACAATTCCATTGGTGTAAGTGTTATGGGGAGGATTGACTCGTGAAGAGGCTTGGGAGATAGAGGAGGACATCATGTGTCAATACCCGGATCTTACTAAATAAGGTACAACAACCTTTATGTTTTGAAAATGGTATATGTTAAAATAATTGTATAAGTATGTGATGAATTTCAGAGACGTAATTCTTTAAGGAGTGGAGGGAATGTAACATCCTAAAATTTTTAATATGATTAAGATTAAGCTAGTATGATTTTTATTGTAAAAAATTGATATTATAAAAGTATATGGAATTGTCTCGTCATTAAAAGAATTCGAAATTCGAAATTGAAATAGAAATATGATGCCACACAACGCAAGTCAGGGACGTTAGCTTATTAGAGTTGGCATTCTTAGAAAACGTAATAAAAAGATTAAAGAAAAGAAAAAAAGGGAGGAAAAAAAAAAAGAGAAAACAAAAACTAACGTGAAAAGCCATTCACGTTACTGGGCCAGGGTACTTGGTTTCATAAAAAAGAAAAACGGGTCCCACGAATTTAATGAGATTGGAAAGAAACAAACCTTTTCACATGGCTTCGTTTTGAAGACAGAAAAAGGAGTCACAGCAACGTATGGGTTTAGCTACCGAACAGTGAAGGAAGAGAATAAAAGAAGGCAGCCCGTTGATTATGGAGAGTAGTGTTGAGCAGACAGGCACACAAATCAAAAAATATATTGGCAAAAATAACAAAGATTTTTAATAAAGCATTAGTATTTATCATTGATAATTTTTAGAGTTTTTTTTAGAGATCTTCGAGAGATAGAGATGGGTAATAATACATTTTTCAAACTTTTTTCCATGATATACAAATTTGTGTTTGTATTGACAAAAGTTTACATATAGTTTTGGGAGTTTTTTTTTTAAATTAATTTGATGTATGTTGTTATTATCATAATTTCTAAAATTGAGGGATTTTTTTTACTAAAAGGGCAATAATTGACGAAATGATGTTATGTTGTGCTTGATTATGTGTTATGTTTAGATGATCATGACTATTATGTTGTATTTCTAAATATGTGTGCGTGTGTTTTTGACCTCAATAATGTTATCATATCATGCTCTTTTATAATATAGGCTAAAATATTTTTTTTGTTCCTTAACGTATTTTTTAGATTCAATTTGGTCCCTTAATTTTTAAAATATTCAATTTGATCCCTTAACTTATTTTTTAGATTTAGTTTGATCCTTTAACTTTTAAAAGGTTCAATTTAATCCCTTGATTTGTGTCTGTTGACCTAAGTTAGTCCTTTTTGTCAATGAGTCGGTAACGGCGTTAACTTTTTGAGAACCGGGTTGAAACTCGCTAACAATTTAAATGACCAGTTTGAATCTCATAATTTAAAGGACCAATTTGAAACAAGTTAATAATTTAAGGACCAATTTGAAACTCATTTAAAACATAAGGGACCAAATTGAAGCTCATTTAACACTGTTAATGACTTTATTGACGGAGAGGGCTAACTTGGATCAACAAAGACAAATTAAGGGACCAAATTGAACCTTTTAAAAGTTAAGGGACCAAACTGAATCTAAAAAATAAATTAAGGGACCAAAATGATATTTTAGCCTATAATATATGGTGTTATAGTGTGGCCTTGTCATGACATTATAGCATTGAGATTGATACATGAGGTCATATGTCATGTCCTGGGGATGATATATGTCCAAAATATGTTTTTGAATTATTATTTGCGATTGTTAAGATACCTCCTTTAAGGAAGGAAATGACAGATACCTCATCGTTAGATGGAAGACAGATACTTCCTTCTTGGAAGTGGAAGACCCATTATAAATACCTCATTCTGGGAAGGGGAAGGCAGTGGGACGCTATTGCATTTGTCATGAGCTTGTAGACTTAAAATCTGGGTAATTAACTAAAAGAAATTGGGATGAAGATTGAGATTGTTTGGACACGAGTGATGTCCTTTGTATGATTTTATTTTATTTATGTTATGTGGACTGATATAAGTGAAATATTTCTATTTGATGGTGTTATGACTTATACGTGAATTTCATGAGATTAAGAATATTTATTTTTAATTTATGAAAATACTTTTGAGTTATAATGTTTTGGAAATTAGCGGGTACAATGGATAGTTTTTTCCCCATTACTGTGTCGACTGAAAACAACATTATTTTCAAAATATTTTATAATTGTATTGTTGTTCACTGGGATTATAAATCTCATTAAAATTGTTGTTTTCAGAGGCAAGGTCATCATCGTCGAGGACACAGAGACTTGAAGATTTATCTTCTTGCTTTTAACTTAGTTGGTTAGTATTGTAGCATGGTTTAAGAGTGTCATGCAAACATTGTTTATTAGTTTCAGTTTACTTTTCTCGGGCTGTAGTTAGACGTTCGGTTTTGAGGCTTTTGATTTTATTTGATGTAATGGTTTTTATTATCTCTAATACTTTGGTTATTTATTTATAATAATATGAGTATTTCCAGACCTATTTATTTGAGAATTTTTTTATGACTCGTATATTTAAATTAAATTTTTCAAAGGATTTTTATTGAATTTATTTTGGGTTACTCACATACTTATATTTTCTATCATTATCTCTCTCCCTCTTCTTACTCCCTGTTCAAGGGAAGCAAAACCATTTCTCCTATCCTCTTATGGAAATTTAGCAGCAGCCCAACGAGTCTAGGTTGGGAGGCATATTGTGGTAACAAACCTGGAATGGACCCCAGCTACTCGTTCAGCAGCCCAACAAGTCTAAGTTCAGAGGCATTTATTTGTTTTTGTTGGGTAGTTCAGAGGCATTTAATCTGTGAGGCAAACCTGGAAAGGATCGCAGCTACTGGTTCAGCAGCCCAACATGTCTAGCTTCAGATGCATTTGCTATCCCACTCCGAAAACGACTGGCAAGTATTTTGATACAATATAAGAAGCACACAAGATGGACCCAAAAGAAAAATACATCAAATCAGCTTGGAGGAATATTCTAGATAGTCAATGGCATTTTGTTGTCATCACTCTGTTATGTTTAAATTATTATTATTCTTTTAGCAAGTTCGTTATGCTAGGTGTCCTATAGCCGTTAGAAACAAAAAATGAATATTAGAAACTCTGTAAAAAGAGCATAAGAGTATGAATGAGATTGAAGAAAATTGATCAAAAATTTCTCTCCCTCGAAAGTTCACTAATCCTTAAGCAACTTTCATTCGAGATAGTCTAATTCAAACAAAACCGTATGAAATTATTATTTAATTTGGACGTCCAAAAAAAAAAACAGAAAAGCTATATTTAACCAAGGCATGTTTAAAAAAGATGATGGGTTGATTTTTTTGTTATTAAAAGAAATAGAGTTAATGAATTTTTTAGTCTCCACAAATATACATACTTTTGATTTTGATCTCTATTTTTTTTTGGTTGAGTTTCGATATTTTTAATTTTAAATTTTTGGATCTGTCATCATGATTCATTGTTAAGTGTTGACGTGATTAACAGATTGTCATGTCAGTACAGTCACATAACCTTTTTTAAAAATGCAAATAACTTTTTTATGGTTTAGTGAACTTTTTAGTCTCAACAAAGTAGGCGTGTTTTGGTTTGGTCCTCATACTCTTTTCTTAGGTTTTGGTCCATGCAAGTTCGAAAATATTGCAGTTGATCTTTGTCGTTAGCTCTCATCAGTTAAGTGTTGAGGTGGCTAACGACACCTCGCATAAGCATTTCCACGTATAATAAATTAATATATATCACAAGTGGTTGGTCCGAGTGGTAACAGACTCGAGCCCCTTAAGCAAGTGGGCAGGGGTTCGATCCTTGGTTCTTGTATATGAAGAAAATCTGAGTAAGAGAGGTCAGCTCTTCAATGCCGTCCAGTACCTAGAAGGATTATTTTCCGCAGTTGTGTGTGGATGATATCCTGGGAAACAAAACAAAAATTTTTTTTAAAAGGAGGTAGTATGTACTAGGGGTATTCATCAACCGATCCAATCCAATGCCAACCGCACTAACCGAACCGAAAAACCGACAACCAAAATAACCGAAAACCGAAAAAATCGCAAACTGAAAAAAACCGAAATTTTTCATTGGATCGGATCGGATTTCGGATCCTATATGTAAAACCGATCCAATCCAATCCAAACCGAAATCATTTAGTTCAATGAAAATAATTTGATCTTTATATTATAAAAGTAATTATTAGTCTTTATATTTTTATAAGTTATCAACTAGTCCTTATGTTACATGAGTTTAATTGGTATGTAAATGTAAGGTTTGTGTAAAAACTTTTACAATGTTAACCAATTATAAATAATGTTATGAGTGATTTTTAATATATTTAGGAATGATTTAACAATTTATGATTAGTTGATAGTGTAAAATATCTTTACACATGAGAGTGCATATCAATTAAATTCATGAATATCCCGTTAAAAAACTTATTAGAAATTGTCAATGTAATATTTTAAAATTAATTTTATTCTAAATAAGTAACAAATGCATATGACTTTTTAAATACTCAATTAGATCCAAATCAAACCGAAAGATTGGATGTTCCTTCAAGTAATATAACTACGTAAATATGTATTGATAAAAACCGAATTATCCAATCCAATCCAAACCGCATTTGATTGGATTGGATCGGATCGGATTTTTTGAAGGAAGCAAACCGATCCAATCCAAACCGCACGTTGTTTTTATCATTGGATCGGATGACTTTTTGGCTTAAAACCGATCCAATCCAATCCGTGAACACCCCTAGTATGTACTAACATTGTGAAAAGATTTACACCGACTTCCACTAACATTTTGACATGTGTACATTTATTTTAATAGCTAAGAGATAAATTATAATAATGCTGATTTGTTAATATATTATTGGATGTCGGTATAAAAATCCTTTATATTGATAATGCGTAGTAATTAAACTCGGTTTTAAAATATTTTAAATTAAAATAACGTGAATGAATACAAAATATAACCATACACGTTAAAATTTTCACATTATAAAAGGAAAACAAGTACGTGATTGTAGATATGCTTTGGCTAGCTCGCCTGAATCCTCAGTATAGACCATTGTTAAACAAAAGATCAAAACCATGTTGCTTGAACTGTTAATCCCTTTCTTGCTCTTAGCTTTGTTTATCCACTTCCGTTCCTCACGATCAAAATCCAACTCCAAACATGGCCTCCCTTATCCTCCAAGTCCTAAGCTGCGACTTCCCTTTGTAGGTCACTTGCACCTTTTGGATTTCCCTCTTCACCACTCCCTCCTCCGTCTCTCCAAACACTATGGCCCTTTATACTCTCTCTACTTTGGCTCTATGCCAATCATTGTTGCCTCCACTCCTGACTTGTTCAAACTCTTCCTTCAAACCCACGAGGCCACTTCCTTCAACACCAGGTTCCAAACCTCAGCCGTCAAGAAACTCACTTATGACAACTCTGTCGCCATGGTTCCCTTCGCTCCTTACTGGAAGTTCATTAAGAAACTCTTCATGAACCACCTCTTCAATGTCACCACTGTCAACAAGTTAAGGCCCTTGCGCAGCCATGAAATCCGTAAGGTTCTTAGGGTGCTGGCCAATAATGCTGAGGCTCGTGGGGTTGTTGATATGACTGAGGAACTGTTGAAATGGACGAATAGCACCATTTCTATGATGATGTTGGGTGAGGCTGAAGAAGTGAGGGATATGGCTCGTGATGTGGTTAAGATCTTTGGTGAATATAGTCTTTCTGACTTTATTTGGCCTTTGAAGAAACTCAAAGTTGGAGAATATGAGAAGAGGATAGATAATATATTTAATAAGTTTGATCCAGTCATTGAAAAAGTTATTAATAAACGGCAAGAAACAAGGCAAAGGAGAAAAAATGGTGAAGTTATTGAAGGCGAGAAAGTTTTTCTCGATACTTTGCTTGAATTTGCTGAAGACGAGACCATGGAGATAAAAATCAGCAGGGATCAAATCAAGGGCCTCGTCGTGGTAATGTTTCTTGCTCCTTTTTTCCCCACTGTTTCACATTGTTATAGAAAATGGATTTAGTGCATTCAAAATAACACATTATCACACATTTATGTATTATTATACCATTAAATCGATCATAAAAAGTGTTTGAGAAAGTCTAAGATTGATCCAATGATATATTAATACATAAATTTGTAAACACATAATTTTTTGAATGCAGGAATCTAAATCCTGCTATTATATTGTCATGCATATAACTCTTGATGGAGAAATGTAGAGATATAGCAAATGAGATATATAGAGAAATGGGACAACTGATCTTGAATCTGAAATAATATAACTCTTTTGTTGTTATCCTATGCAAAGAGCATTGTACAATTTATTATTGTTCCTTAAGTCTTCTTTTTATGGATCTTACCATGTCATGTCATGCCATCCCGTCCCTTCACTTTATACTACTTTAGGCAACTCTTCACTCTGATAGTGCAATTCTAAAAAGTTTGTCAAATGGGTCCCACAAGTTACCCGTATCTTAATTAACATTTATTGTCGTTTCAAATTTTCGAATGAAGATAACCAATGCAATTATTTTTTTTTTGCTCATTCTTTTATTTTATTTATTGGGGGTTCTTATATCTAATTCAACCCATTACACTGATGTGAACACCAAGGATTTCTCATTTTATCACATCCTTTGTTTGTAGGATTTCTTCTCAGCAGGGACGGATTCCACAGCAGTGGCAACAGAGTGGGCTTTGGCGGAGCTCATCAACAACCCCAAAGTGTTGAAAAAAGCTCAAGATGAGATCGATAAGGTTGTGGGAAAAGATAGACTTGTTGAGGAGCCAGATATTCAAAATCTTCCTTACATTAGAGCCATCGTGAAGGAAACATTTCGTCTCCACCCACCACTTCCTGTGGTTAAAAGAAAATGTGTAGCAGAATGTGTGATAGATAACTATGTGATCCCAGAGGGAGCATTGGTATTTTTAACGTTTGGGCCGTGGGAAGAGACCCCAAATACTGGGATAGGCCATCGGAATTCAGGCCTGAGCGATTCTTAGAGGGCATTGAAGGAGAACAACCTGGCCCCATTGACCTCAGGGGACAACATTTTCAACTATTGCCATTTGGGTCTGGTAGGAGGATGTGCCCTGGAGTGAATTTAGCTACCCAAGGAATATCAACAATGCTTGCTTCTCTTATCCAATGCTTTGAATTAAAAGCAATTGGTCCACAAGGCCAAATATTGAAAGGTGATGATGCTAAAGTTAGCATGGAAGAGAGGCCGGGGTTGACTGTTCCAAGAGCTCATAGTCTCATGTGTGTTCCAGTTGCAAGGGCAGGCAGCCCTGTTAAACTCCTTTCCACTTGAAATGCAACAACTACATCTCTAGCTCTTATGGAGTAATAATTTCAATAAAGTGTCACTATGTGCAATAAAAGTAATGTCTTTTTCACTATAGGGTTTGATACTACGTGGAATATATGTCTGTTATAATTATGTGAGTAAAGTTGAATACTATTGTATGTTACTTATAGAGAATTTCTATGATACCCTCAAAGAATCAACTGATTTGGAACAGTTGCTTTTGGACCAATGGATAAGTAGTTATAAATAATAAATGAGATGAGATGATTTCATTAAATGCAACTTAGTCAGTTATTGGTCCAAATAACAACTGTTCCAAAACCTTTAAATTATTGAAGGTACCCTAGCAGCTCCCTACTTATAAGGTGCACTTTCATATAAACCTGCATTGGGTAGTGAGTTTATTGGGGACTATTTGTAATTACTTGTGATTTTACTTGGTAATTAATTTGTGGTGGTTATGTGCCCATAATATTTTCAGTTTCTGATTACTCAATACTTCATCTAAATAAGAAATGTAAAGTACAAAGACATTTTGGCAATAATTACTACCGTTTGCTATAACATGTATGGTTTTATTCTGATACACAGCCCAAATCAGTAAATGAAACTATTGGGCTTTCACACCCACTCGACAGGCCCAAGAGGAACAAACAGAGACCAGCTTTCTTAAATGACTACATTTGAGCTAAGCCTTAGTCATAGAACATTCTGGAATAGCTTTTATCTTTAAATCCCTTTATTGTCCTTTAGTCACATGTGATGTAATAGGTAGCTGAGTACAGGTGTCCTTTAATCCTGTAATCAAGGAAACAAAAAATTCTAAGGAATCCATATATAATCATATCAATGAAATGAAGAAAAGGAAGCAGAAAATTAATCAACTCTCTCTATATTCTTCTAGGAGACCTCCGCTCCCGAAGTGGGAAAACCTAATCACTATCCCTCTTTTATCACTGTTGCTTTCACCTAACATATGCTTACATTTCATTTTAAAACAGTGGTGTATTAAAAAAAAAAAAACATAGGAGGATGGTTTGTAAATTGAAAGAGAAAGGAGGACAAATGGGTCATGTGTAGATGAAATCTGGATTGTAGGTTTTAGTTAGAGGTGGTGTTGATGATATTTTTATTTATTTTTTTCCAATTTATTTTTTTTTTTGAAAAATAGGAATGAAAACTTTAATTTATAAGCAGAGGGTGGACATTTGAAATTTGGGTGAAGATAATGACGTGTTCGCATTTTTTATCATTATACTTTCAATTGAAAGTTAGTTGAATACTGAAGAGAGACAAACAGTGTATGCATTGCGAGGATCTGTATAGCTTCAGCTTGCTGTCTAGAACAGAAAATATATCACAGAATTATCAAGATAAGAAAGGGAGTCATAACAAAGTTAAGATTTTACAAAACTACGAGTAAGCGGCTCCTCGGAGCCACTCCTCAACTGGTTGCTCACCATTCTCTGCATAAATTAAAGGTACATGCAAACAACAATAGAAAATGGGGAGTAAGAAATCGATGTATAAATATAATGGCAAGGAGCATCATCAGAGTGGGAAGCAAAGGAAGGAAACTGGTAAAAAATGAAAATTTTGAAATATTATAAGATATATAAATAATTTAATATTTTATTCTTAATTATTTTAGTTTAACATAGAAATTTGGTCCTAGGGGCGAAGCCACTAAACCAAACGTGTAAACATAAAAAAAAGTAAACAAAATGGAAGTAAATAAATAATTAAATAATTGAATAACAAAATAAGTGTAAAAAAATCTTGTTGATAAATAAATATAAAGAACATAATACAAAATTTTCTCAACAATTATAAAGATGTAAGTTTCATAAGATTTGAAAAATATTGTTAAATTATAATTTTAACCCTTTTTTGTTTATTGTGTAAATTGTTGTTTTGTGTTTTGTTTGATTAATTTTTTCCAAACAGTTTACTTTAGTTATGAATTTCATTTATCGTTTAAAATTATTATTCATTTATCATTTAAAATTATTATTTATCATATTATAGTCTAAATTATAATTAAGAAAAAAATAACTAAAGTTTATATTAATTATGAAATTTATATTAATATTAAATAATTAATTAAAAATAATTCATAGTATGGGACCTAGTGATTTGCGACGACCTGCCCGTCGCTAATGTCTGCTGATTTGTGACGGCCTGGCCGTCGCTAATGTCTGTTGATTTATGATGGTCTGGCCGTCACAAATTTTAAAAAAACCGTCAAAAATGGTTTGCGACAATCCTATATGAGAGGGATTTTTGGCCGTCGCAATTCCGTCAGAAATACATGCTTTGCGACGGATTTTTGTCATTTGTGACGGCCTTTGGCCCTAGCTAATACCAAATTTTCTTGTAGTAATTGGAGGCTTTATTCTTATTTAAAAATAGAAATTAAAAGGGTTATAAGGTTGACTTAGTGGTTAGGGTGGAGGAGTTAAGGAGTGGAGTGATAACTGATAAGGTGGTATTGAAGGTTCCAACCCCACCCACTAACAAAATAGATACATTAACACTAACATTTGCCTATAATATTTTTTTTGAAGCATGCCTATAAAAAAATAGAAATCAAAAGAAAAAGAAATATGCTTAGATCATTGTTTTCATTTCATATTCAGGAAATAAAGGTCTTATCTTCGGGGTGTGGACTTTATTTTTTTATAATAAATAACAATAATGAAGTTGTTAAAAGTTCTTTAAAATAGTTTTTCAAATAACTTTTTCATTTTTGAAAATGTTAGTGCATGTTTGCTCTTTTTACAATTTTCAGTTTTAATTTTTTATTTTAAAAAATAACTACAAAATTATCATCTTCATTATATTTCTCGTTTTCAAATATTTGTATAAGAAATAATGAAAACATCAAAAAAATATTTTCAGTGTTTCCTGAAGAAAAAAAAAAAGTAAACAAAATAAAAAGAATTTGACAATTTTATAATAAATTCTAAAAAAAAAAACCGAAAAGTAAAAATAAGGCAAAACTATTTGATTGGTCCCTTAAGTTTATTTCTTTTTTCGATCTGGTCCCTTAAGTTTATTTTGTGTCAAGTAAGTCCTATAAGTAAGATTCAAATGACAAAGTTAGGCTTTTTTTACCATTCCTTCCAAATATGTTAGATCCGATTCTACGTGGCATTCCAAACCTAGCTATTTACTAATTTGTCATTTAAAATAATAAATTAATAATTTTTAAAAAGAAAAAGTTAATTAATAAATTAAATTTATTTTCTTTATTTTTTCATTATTCTCTCAAGTCTCCATCTTCATCAAGAACCCCTACTGGAATGTCTTCTCCGGTGGCAGCGACTGAGCGACGGCGGCGGCGATTGGGAAATGGCATTTTCAGCTTCATCTTCTTCATCTTCTTTCCTTTCTTGCGTCGTTGACTAAGGGAAAAGGGATGTCCCCACTCTTGAGATCGATTTCGATGTTCCCCGAGTCACAAAATTGCATTGAAACCATGGTGTAGAGGGCTCTGCCGACGCAGGAGTTGGGTTCCCTGAGGTCGCGGGTCGCGCCGGAGTTGGGGATGGCGAGGTCGTGAAAACAGAACTGAAAGAGAGTGGGGTGGGATGAGGTGGAAGAGAGAATAGAGAGGCTTGGTTTGGTGGTGGTGTTGGGGTGCTCGATAACCATGAGTCATGGCCATAACCAGGGATGTCACGACCTCCACCTTGTCCTCTGCCTCCGGTGTCGCCAAAAAGCGCAAGAAGAAGACATATATGGAGTCGAAGTGTTGGGATTCCCTGACACCCCAGATCCGCCGCCGTCGTTTTCATAACCCTTTTCCTCCAATATCCTATATCCGCCGCCACCTGGGTTTCTCCAACACCCCAGATCCACCCCATAACCCTTCACTAATTCGATGCACCCAGGAACAAGGAGCTCCACCAAAGATTGCCTACTTACGCACTATCGCACAGAGCCAATATCAAAGCATAATAGCTTCAGGCCTTCCACTATGCTTTCAAGATATTTAGTTTGGAAACTTATGAATGGCAGAGGGGAGATAAGGCGAGGATGGGGATGGGGTGGGATGTACTGTGGGGGAGGGGGAGGAAGATGAAGTGAAGAATTTTTTTATAAAAAAAAATAATTTTTTTTAATTTATTATATTTATTGACACATCACCAGTCCATTTAGGTTCGGAATGCCACGCTGGTAAGATTCCGGAGAAATGGTAAAAAAATCCTAAGTTTGTCATCCGAATCTAACTTAAGGGACCTATTATCAATTCATTATATTTCTTGTTTCCCAATATTTGTATAAGAAATAATGAAAACATCAAAAAAATATTTTCAGTGTTTCCTAAAAAAAAAAAAAAAATCAAAAACAGGAAACAAAATAAAAAAGAATTTGACAATTTTATAATAATTTCTATAAAAAAAACTGAAAAGTAAAAATAATGCAAACAGCCTCTAAGAAAGTCGTTTCCAACATTTTTGAAGTCTGATGTGGCATTTTTGAAATTCTATTAACATTTTTTAATTCATGTTTACTTTCTTCTCTCACCTCCTTACATTTTCTCTTTCTTCCACCTAGTTCCAGTTCTCTCAACAATATACTTTTAACTATCTTTTACATTCTCATTGACCACAGAATATATAAATTTCGAGAGTTTAGACCAAAATTTTTGGGTTTATGACGTTTGCAAATAATAGTTATTATAATTCTTAGGAATAAAATCGACAAGGAAAATTATTACAATAATTTAGATATGGAATTGAGAATTATAACAATTATTAATTTGATAATATAAAATTTATTTTGAAGTGGCATGAAAAGTTCAAACAAACAAAAAGTTTAATATTTAATTTTTGTAAGGCCGCCACCGAGCCACGACCTTACTCCTACACGCAACATGACTTGTTATAAAGTTCAGCCGCAACATGACTTGTTTCAAAATAATTTGCACACAGCGGATAAATAAAACAACAATAAAAATATACAGTCGATATGATATAAATTAAAATATATAGTAAAGATCCAAAGTGATCCCTCAAATTTTTCGAGTAGCCCAGTTTGGTCCCTAAAAAAATAAAAGGACAATTTGGTCCCTACGGGAGACAATTTGGTCCCCTAAATTTTAAAAACGGGGGACACTTCGATCCCTCCGTAAGGATCAGATTGTCCCCCGTTTTAAAATTTCGGGGACCAAATTGTCATTTTATTTGTTTTAGGGACAAAACTGGCTTACTCAAAAAATTTGAGAGACCATTTTGGACTTTACTCTAGAATATATGACTAGTTAGTTCCGTTCCGCGAGCCCAACAAGAATCTATCAAGACTTGGGTTGGGGTTTACTTGATCCGTTAATCGAATGGGATTGGAATGGATCATTCCAAGAAAAGAAAAGAAAAAGGGAAAATACCAAGTAGAAAATAGAATCTTCAAATAATACATACCACAACTTTCATAGTTCTTAGTTGTTGTGAGCTGTGACAGCAAACAGATAGTGGAATTGTAGCAATCGTCAACAAAGTTTTTTGCATGAAGATAAAGAGAAACAAAGATACAAAATCTTATTATTCTTGACTGGAGGCAACAGAAAAGCAATGCATAAATCACAGTATCCGCTCCTGAGAATGGATATTATTTTTTAGATTAATTCAAGGATAAACTTCAATCAGGGACCTCATACCAAAGATGGGTGTAATCTTGTAGTGACTGAATCCAGCTTCCATGAAGAGCTTTTCCCATTCTTGTTCTTCTCTCTCTCTTCCAGTGACCAGAACCATCATTAACACATCAAAATAGAGCTTTGATTCTGCCAATTCGTGCTTATCATTCTTCTCATTGATCACTATGTCTATGATAATTACTTTTCCTTCCTTGCCTTTGCTCGAAATAGCTTCTCTGCATTTCTTCAGTACCTTAATGCAGTCTTCATCACTATATGCATGCAAGACTAACTGCAAGATGCATATTAACAAGAGTTTAATTGTTATATATTGACAATATAAAACCTTTTCACATAGATATTTAATTATAAATTGTCATGTTAGTAAATTTTATTGACTCTTATACAGAACTTAAAATCAAACTAAACATTCTTTTATGTAAGAAAAAATTATGTAAAGATGAACAATTTGCATACCTTAAGAAGAATGGCATCTGCTGAAGGAATAAACTGAAACATGTCACCTCCAACAAATTTCAAATTGTTGCTATCTGGCAAATTTTCAACCACATGTGGAAGATCTAGCACTGTGCATTGCAAATCAGGCAGTGACTCAGAAACTATCCTAGCTACAGCTCCTTTGCCACCACCAACATCAACAAGTGAATTCATTCCTTCAAAAACAAACTTGCAATCTTTGATTACCAAATTCATCATTCCAGAATCACTAATCATTGCTTCATTGAAAAGGCTGTTAAACTCTTGGTTTTGGCTTAAATAGTCCCAATAGCTCATGTTGTATGCAGTGTGAAAGGGTGTGAGGTCATTTGTGTGAAACCATTCTCCCAAGAAGTCTGATGAGTGAACTATAGCTGGATAGAACATTGCCTTCACAAAAGGAGACAAGGTTGGGATGTTGTCTTTGAGGAGCAGCCTAGAGGAAGGTGTGAGATCATACCCCACTTCCTCCTTATCATCTTTGACAATCTTTGATGTGGCAAAGAAGCCAGAATGCACAAGCAAGCGCATGAGCCTATATACATAAGTGGATTTAGTAGGGTGGATCTTAAGTGCCAAGACCAACTGAGGGATAGTAATGGGTTGGCCATGGTTGTGGATTATGTCTGGTATTCCCAAATGAACAGCACTTTTGAGGCACACAGAACCAAGGAAATTGTAAGTGTAGTGATACAAATGGGACTGAGCCTGAAACAATTCTTCCACACCCTGCCTTTGGTTGATGTCCATTTTTAGAACAATCCTATGCTTCTGATCAATTGGCCTTCTTTTTGTAACAAAGGAAAACCAGAACTATCTAGGATGTGGATTCCCTGCAGTTGAAATTTGACTGCAGGGAAATCCTAGCCTTAGAAATTATTTTATACACATAAATATATTATAACAGGAAACTTCTCTTCATTTCTGGCACCGTTAGATGTTGCAACTGCGTCAACTTCGGGATTTATGGACTACACCAAATCCGGGTCCATGTGGCTTTTTAATTATTATCTCCTGTCCCTTTCTGAGGTCTTGTCTAGCCTTGTAGTTGACCGGCAACTTCTATCTTTTGTCCCAAGTCTCCTTATCTTGACTCTTGAGAGGTGGCTTTGACCTTTGACTTTTTCTAAGAGTAAAAAAGAGTCACTTTTAACTTTGTATTGTACACTAGAAAAAGATTAACCCTTAATTTCATTCAAATTAAACTAATCCTTAGAATGATACTTTGATGTTAACAAATGTCATTTGAATACCAACGGTCTTATATTTTTATCGTTGGTTATAAGAAAATAAATTTCTTTCCTCGTCTAAATGTGAAAAAAAATCACAGTAATATGTACATCTCCCCTCTCTTTTTATTATCATCTTTATTGGATCTGGGTTCCTATATTCACAATTGGATCAATTTTAAGCTTCTTCAAATATTTTCAGTAATTGATACAACAGGTCAACAGTGCATTAATTTAATTTATGAATACATGGATGTGTAAGCTTTTTATGATAGGAAATCCATTTTACATCCTTATCTCTCTCCCTCTTCTTACTCCCTATTCAAGCAAAGCAAAACCATTCCTCATTTTCTCTTAGGTTGTGTTTGGATGGGGTATTTTCAAAATTTCAAGGAATTTGAAATGTAAGGTAATTCAATTACTTCAATTGAATTACTTTCATTTGGAAAATATTTTGTTTGGATAGGGTAATTCAAATACCATGTATTTTATATTCTTTGTTTGGATAAAGCATTTCAATTACCTTCAATTACATTTTTTTAAAATATTCCTTTAAAAAATACTTTGTCCGGGGTCGACACCCCCCGTTGGTGTCCGGGGCCGGCGCCCCCACCGGGTGTCCGGGGGCTGGTGCCCCCGATCGGTTGTCCGGGGCCGGCGCCCCCCCACCGGGTGTCGGGGTCCCCCTCAACGGGGTGTCCGAGGGCCGACGCCTCCCCACCGGTTTGTTAGGGGTCGACGTCCGGGGGCCGGTGCCCCCCATCGAGTGTCCGGGGGCTGGCGCCCCCCACCGGTTGTCAGGGGCCGGCACCCTCCCACCGGGTGTTCGAGGGCCGGCGCCCCCCACCGGTTTGATGGGGGTTGGCGTCCGGGTGCAATTGTTATCCATTTGGTCCTTCCTGTTATCCATTTGGTCCCTCCTGTTACCCTGTCGTCTCTAATGATTCATTAACTCCTGTATATAAGAACTAAATGAAGAATTCGTATCACATGTAGAACTTAACAAATCATTAGAGACGACATGATAACGGAGAGAGACTGAATGGATAATGATTGTACACCAAATGAAGAATTCATATCATGTGTAGCGACCAAATTATCACTTTAACCTATACTCCCTCCGGTCACTATTATAAGCAAAAATTAAATAAAACACACATATTAAGAAAGTTAATAAATCTCATTAAATTTTGTTAAAAAATTAGGCTTTTTACCTAAATTACCCTTCATCTAAAATTTCAATTTTCATCGTTAAAATATATCTGCATTAAATAGATCTCACTTTCAATAAGGATGAGAGGGAAGATGACATTTTATATGTCAAGGAGTATTGAAAAATAATGTGAGTATTAAATTGGAAGATGACCCTTTATACTCAACATTAAATTGGGGATAATGTCAAGAAATATTGAAAAACATAATTTATATTAAGTGATGGGTATTTTTGGAATAATAGCATTAAATTGGATGGAAGTACGAAAAATTTACTTATATTTTAAATCAAAAAATTTAGGATTTTTATGCTTATAATATTGACAGGAAGGAATATGTTTTTACGTGTTTTTTTTTTTTAGGAGTGAATAGATTGTTATCATTTGACCAATACGTGATTGATGCAAGTGGATTAGCCATCTTAAGGAAGTGGTTCTCGTTCCGGTTGAAATAGGAGAATCCATGCTCAACATGTTTCTAAACCCTAAACCCTAAACGGAGATTAATTTGTACCATTTGAGGCACCGTGTGTCTCTTCGCTTCAATTCCTAGATGTTGGGGACTGGGGAGTGGGGAGAGTGAGTCTGGTTGTCATACCTAAGGGCACAAACGATACTAAATTGTACGGTACGTAAGGAATGCATCAGGCATGAGGATTAATTGAGGTATGAGTTTGGAAGCAAGCAAGCAAGCACAAAGAAAGAGGACTTCACGCTGCTAAATTATTATTAATTAATTATTTTTTAAAATGTTCAAATCCCGGTTGAGTTGACGATTTCACATGCAACGCCCTCCTTCATCTCTCCGCTCCTAATCCTATTATTCATCAACAACAACATCATCAGTTAGAACACAGATAGATTTGATTGATCGATTGCATTGAAATTGAAATTGAAAAACAACATCATCAAGAAAACAAGATTCAGCGATGGTGCTGCCGCTATTGAAGTTAGGGACATTGGCGTTGAAAACCCTCAGCAAACCCGTCGCCAGCAGGCTTAAGCATCAGGCTGCTATTCACCCCAGGTTCCGCCAACTCATCATCAATATGGCACAGGTCGGTCACTACTCACTCACTTTTCCCCTTTTGCCCTTCCCATTCCATCTCACCTTCTTCCTTCCCACTTTTATTATTAACAGGCTAATCATCAAATCACTACCAAGATGCAAAGGCGCATCTATAGCCACGCCACTGATGTTAAGATCCACCCTTTGAACGAGGAAAAAGCAGTTCAAGCTGCTGTTGACCTCATTGGAGAACTCTTTGTCTTCTCGGTAATACACTATTTACATCTTTTTATTTATTAATTAAAAACACATGGATTTCATTTATGTTTTATTATTTATTTCATTCATGGAATCTGCTGTATGCTGCTTCCTCATTTACAATTTTGCTGTATTCTGTGCGAAATGGGACTCTGTTAACAAATTTCTGTCTATGTTAATCTCAAATATTTATGAAATTTGAAATTCTCACAATTGAATGAAAATGTTTTGCTGTTTTCCTTGTTTCTGCTTTTGGAGTATAAACCTTGTCATTAGTCATTGGAATTTCGAAACTTAGACAGTAAGCTTTAGTACTTTAGAGTTTAGTCTGACCTTTTATTTGCTGCATCTAGAAATGGTTGAGTAGGAAGTAGGATCTATGATTTTACTGTTTTTGCTGAATTCAAAGTGATAATAACACCAAATCATGCTGTGCAGAAAAGCTACCAGAATAATTCACACAAGTACTTGAGTTTCAATTAAGGGTTTCTTTATTGTCAGTTGTTGGATCGGATTGAGTTCTGTGTATTAAGTATTAACATAAATGTTTTAAAAGATTTTGCTTGCTATAATTATATGAACAGTGTAGAGAACAGTAAAAAAAATACAGTTATCTTAACAAACATATTGTATGTGCGGAAGGATTGTAGGAAATGTTTAAAGAGAAAAGGATGAAGTCAAAGAGTAGGAAGAAGAAAAGATATCTAGAAACAGAAAATTGATGGCTCGAGTATTTCTCTATAGTAAATTGAGTAAATAATTTTTTACAAAAATGAGATGAAAAAATGCTTATGATCTTAGTGGCAAAAGAATTGCTTATGAGTTGTGATCTTTGAAGCTAAGGGTTTTCATCTTAGTTTGAAAAATATTTCTGAAGAATTCACCTTTATGAGAGAAGTATTTTGATTAAATAGTAATAAAGGATACAAATCCCTTAGGCTTTGGTACTAGTAAGTCAAGTGCATTGTAATAAGCTGAGACAACCCCCTCCCCCAAGAAAGAACCCTGTTTGCGATTTACTAACCTTTAGACATACAACATGAGAATATAAATCATTTACGTTTGTACCAAAATAATTTTGCCACACATGCCTTGTCCTTAATGGTTTGCTTCTGTAACAATGTGCTATATTCGTAGGTTGGAGTTGTTCTCTTGATCTTTGAGGTACAGAGAAGTTCTAGATCTGAAGCAAGAAAGGAGGAGCTACGAAAGCAAGAGCTGGGGGTAATTTCAAAAGAATACTCTAATACTCATATTTCAAAATTGCTCTATTCTTTTGTTTATTTCCTATTTACTTTAATTATCTTATCTTGGTATATCATCTGCTCCCCATTTTCTGATACAAAGGATGTGATCCCAATGCCATTCCATCCTGCAATATTATAGTTCCTTGCTTAAGTCTTAACCATGTTCCTCAATATGTTCATGATTTATTTACTGGATCAACTTGACCAAATGGAATAGATGAATGATTTTGCTTTGTATTATTGCTATAATTTGATTAGTGGGCATACAAGAAAGGATAAGATCAGTAATGAGTGTGTTAGAGAGAAATTAAGAGTGGCACCTATGAGGAAAAGATGGTAAAATCACGCTTATGATGGTTTGGACGTGTGAGAAGAAGACCAATAGAAGCCACAATTGGAAGAGTTGGTTTGGCGGAGGATAGCCCAACAATTAGAGGGAGAGGAGGACCGAAAAAAACTTTAGGTGAAACTATTAGAAAGGATTTAGACCGAAATGGCTTATCAGAAGATTTAGTTTTTGATTTTGATTCTTGTGGTGGATCCTAGCTAGTAGCAAAAGACTTTTGGTTGTTGTTGTTTGTAGTAGTATTGCATTATTGGAGGATTATTTCCACTTTATGCTGAAGATGAAAAATCTGGCGGCTCGTGTAATCTCGTGTTTAGTTTTAATCATTAATCTTTCAGATAAACAAATAACAAAGTGCTGCAAGTTCAAACTTGGCTATTTATAGCCTAGGCAGAAGCAACTGAAGTGTTTGCCTAGTATCAAACTGTGAATTAAAAGTTAATTTCTAGAGCAGCTGAACAGAGGTTGTGATAATTATTATGCATTGGGCCTCATATATTGAAGATATCAGGATACAGTATTACTAACTTCTTTGGCTTTTGATTGAGAATCAACCCCTATATTTTCCAGTTGGTGCAGCAATTCCTAGTTTCATTATTGTTTCCCGAAGGTTACATAATGCTTTGTGATGTATTTTATTTTGAAAACTCTACTCTGATTAAATTGATAATCATGCTGAACTTGAGAATGATCAAAATATCTTAAAAGCTGCATTAGGGTAGTATCAACTTTTTTGTCACGTGCTTTTGGGTTGAAATGGATATTCTTAGATGTTGAGCTAACATGTTTAAATGGAGGGATAGCTGAAATGAATGGCGGTCTCTTATAGCTACCTGACCTGGGATTTTGTAGAGCATTACTGTGAAAGGAAAAGTGGACTATGTTAATAATTCATGGCAATTTGTCCTCTTCCTTGTTCTAAATATAAAACCACAGGAACAAACTTTGTATATTCACTGTCATTGGTTCCCAATTTGGGCAAACTTAGAAAAGTTGATCAATTTGTCAAGGTTTCATAATTCATCGTTCTCCACCCATTGTTCATTCTTATTTAGGCTGTGAAGCAAGTAAGTGAGGACTTGTCAAAGGAAGTGGAACTTCTTAAAGATAGACTTCAAGAACTGGAACAGTTGGCGAGGGGACGAGGACTCAGTGGCGTTTTAAATTTCAGACACGGTAATAAAGAAACTGGAAAGACAGAGAAAGCTGCTTGACCTGATGAAGAGGATAGTAATGTATCAACATTTTTTTCATTTATCTTTGGGATAAATGTAAATACCTTTTGACACAATTTCTGATTCACTAGAGGGCCTCTTGTGCAATAACAAATTTCTTTTACCCCATTCCCTGGCTTTTATTTTCAATTTCAAATTCTGTGTCTTAAGAATATCTCGCTGATTGAAATTTTTATTGTATTACCCAAGATAAGTTGCAGAGACTGTGTATCAGTTAGTGGAAAATGCATCATATGAAATATACAATTTGACTTCTCGACTCAAGTCCACTTTTCCCTTCCTTTTAAGTAACATTTATTTTCCATGTACTCACTTTCTCTTTCAGCATGAATGAATAAGCAGCTGGTGACTGCTTGGATTAATCTGCATTCCAGAATAGCAAGGTCCTCATGTCCTTATTTATTTGAGCATGGCTACAGAATCTGTTGAAGGCAATTTTGTGTTTAAGATGATGGTAACCATTTTAGCCTGTAATGCTTGGCTATGAAAATGAAGCAATTCTTGTGATTATAATTTACATTTCAGGGTTGGTGACAATTAAAGGTATCCACCGCATTTGGTAATCAATTAATTGTGAGTAATTGTGACAGACAACCTCCCACGCCACCACCCCCTTGTCTGTTTCCTATTGAGGATTATGGGTGTGCCATGTGGCTGGTCTGAATGATAAACCATGAGATGCTGGTATCTTAAGCAGGTACTATTTTAAGTTTTTAACCAATGAACAGCCTCCTATAAGCTCTTCTTTCATTTGAGAGAAGCATCGAAATAGGAAAATGTCGGATGCTAGTGGAGTGTGCTTTATTCCTTCCTTACCCGGATCATCTTTCACGTGTGTATTCACCAAATAGAGGAATTTCATTTGTAATTGTTATGTTTAGCAAGAAAAGAGGAATCACCTTTTTTCTAACTTCGGCTACAATAGAGGCTGTTGGATGCCGAATTCTAACTTCGGAAGACCTAACAGAAAAATTTGCTGTATACCATTTATGATTAGCAATGTGGTGAGTGCTGAAATCTAATCAGCACCACCGAAATTGACCCATTTATTGTTGAGGCACAAAATGACAAAATTGCCGTAATTCATCCAACTCTATTTCCGAACCATGCTAATGTAAGTCACTTTTTAGCTTCAGGATAAAAGTTTCAAGGGTACATAACATTGGTTGTGCAATAACTGTTTCAGGCCCTTTTGAGTAATTTCTGTATCTCAAGAAAAGGGAATATAACCAAGAGTCAGCAGTACTAGTGTGGTAGATCTAGCTAGTGTTGAAAGAATTTAACATCTGGTAGATTGCCAATATCAGTTAAAAACCAAAGATCTTTTAGTTGTTCATCATCTGTAAAATAGCTTCCAACCCCTTGGGATAAGCCCTTAACGGATGATCGTAGCCATCATTTGTAATCAAGGTTCGAGTGCATGGAGATATTTTGTATATTAAAACTAGACGATTGGATAGCCTTTCAACAAACTACTAGATCATGAAGTAACAAAAATTTCCGTAGATACATTTATATCTAACTATACTTTTTATTTTGTTTTTGTTTTTCTGTTTTTGTTTTCCATTTGATTCATACTGAACATTCCCCACCTTCCCGACCATCGAGTGTCAACTCCGATTTCACGTAGATTGTAAATTATCAATTAATCAGTTAATGGCATACTTGCCATACACGAGGCACAAATGATTCCCACTAAAGCGTCCAGATAAACGCTGACTAGTCCAAATTTGTATTGGCGTATTGCTACTAGTCTCTACTATCTCTAGTAAAATATTTGTAGTAAAAATAGTGTTTCCTGCAAATTCCTCCAATTGGAGCAAGATGGGATATCAAACAGAAGAGGTGACTCGTGAAAAATATAAAATGAAAATTGACAACTGTAGGTGAATTAAAATCCCAGTCCATATGTCAACCAGTTTATCCTAGGTCACTTCCAAAGGAGGAGGGGAGAAATAAGAGCTTTACATATATGCAACCAACACATATACTGCAATAATATAAACTTGGATATTGCATACCAGCAACCCATCAAGATGGCTTCATCTAAATAGGCACAATTTATTCTCATATTCTTGTACATGCTATTACAAACTCTGGCAGAGCCTGAATAGGATCTGATCTCATAGTAGGACCAGTGCTCACAACAGGTACTGATATAATTACAGGTTGGATAAGTATAAAGTTGGACAGTGACTCCATTCAGTCATCCACTACCACCAGAACAGGAATTCTGATTATTACTGCTAAGCACCATCATCTTCCAGGGTGTTCACCCGTTCGCATTCATCAATCCACTCACTGTATCTGCATAGTTGCAAATAAGCTCCTTGAGTCGAGAGGGAGAAGGGGCAGAGGGAGGGGGAGAGAGAGGGAGAAGGGGGAGAGGGAGGGAGGGAGGAGGAGGTTTGCCACATATATATTGAACTTACATGTCTATTGCCTCAGATAAAGCTGCGAATACAAGAGAAAAAAAAGTTAATTATTAGCTACATGCATACATTTGCGATGCATATGCTCTCAGCAGATGTAAAATTGTGAATATCTGATTTTTCAGATCACTTCGATAAAATAGCAAAACATTTCGTTTTCAACTTGACTACTATAGAGGAAAAAATACTTGATTTTCTTCCAAACATCCACATAGAAGAGAGGGAGAGTCAGAGAAATTTATTCCTGATGTTCTATCAAACAGCCCAAAAATGATTATTTATTATCCATAGGAATAAAGCTGCTGTAATATATATATATATTTTTTTTTTCCATTTTCAAAATTCTGAGAGCAAAAGGTTGACAAGAAGTCACGAGAGAACACCATCCATATCAAGTTACTTTTTATAAAGATCAACAAAATATGTTATATATATGCAATCCGTAGCTATTTTCCATTTCCATAATCAGTGACAGCCATGATAAAGAAAACAAAAAAACCACCACTACATACCATCTGGAATTGACTGCTTCACTAAAAAACAATGCCATAGATGCTAAACATAGCCCATTAAAACAAACCTGTGATGGTAGTGCTGAAGCTCTCTTGGCATATCCTGCAAGAAGCTTCCCCTATCAAGTTCTTCATGTCACTGTCAAAAGAGCCCAAAAAAGGAGCATCAAACGAAGTAGAAACCATCTCTAACATGTAAAATGGAAGGTTTTCCGAGTGATATAAGAGAAAGATACAGACTAATGTTTTTGGACGCATATTCATTATTGAGAAAAGACACAGAAGTAGTGAAAAATGCTTACATGCGGCATTCAACACTGGTGCCATGATTGCAGAAGGGGCAGCTGAAGACAGTGTCAAGCTTATCCATTCGTTTCTTTGGAGGTGGCTTTGTTTTTGCCTTCCTCTTTCCCATAGCTTAAATCTGCTTTTGATATAAAATGTTTAGAGCATGCAAACAATTCATTGAAATAAAAACTTCTCCGGTTCTCCCATTCCACAAATTTGAAAATGCTGACATGGATTACCTTAAGGGTGTGTTTGGTTCGAGGGAGGGGAGGGGAATGGAGTGGAGTGGAGGGATTTTAAAACAACTTTACTTTTTAACCCTTATATTATTTATTTAAAAATAGACAAATGAGGATATTTTAGTAAATGCATATAAAATACTTTAAAATCCCTCCCCTCCCCTCCACTCCAAATCCCCCAAATATTGGAGGGGAGCTAAAACTCACTTAAGGAGGGATTTTGCTCCCCTCCCCTCCCCTCCAAAAATTGAACCAAACATATTTAGGTATCGTTTGGTTGGAGGGGAGGGGAGGGGAGGAGATATTTTAAATCTTTTGTGTTTGGTTCAAATTTTAGGAGGGGAGGGGAGGGGAGCAAAATCCCTCCTGGGTCCATTTTAGCTCCCCTCCAATATTGGGGGGATTTGGAGGGGAGGGGAGGGATGTTAAAACTTTTCATGTGTATTGACTAAAATATCCCCACTTTTCTATTTTTAAATAAATAATTATAAGGTTTAAAAGTAAAGTTGTTTTAAAATCCCTCCCCTCCCCTCCTGAACCAAACATGAAAGTACTATTTCCCCTCCCCTCCTCTCAACCAAACACAATGTCTAACTAAAATCCCTCCCCTCCCTTCCCCTCCCTCCGTTGAACCAAACACACCCTTAAAAAAACCCCTCCCCTCCCCTCCCCTCCAAATCCCTCCAACCAAACACTACCTAAAAGTTAAAACCATCCCCAGTTCCACACAACAATTAAACTCCTTCACTTTCACTACTTCAGCAATTAGCTCAAACAAGTAAGCTTTTTTTTAATTTATTTATATAATCTATCTATGCTTAGTAATACTAATTGCTCTCCAATATTTTTTTATTTAAAATATGTGCAAAATATGAAATAGAAAGCTGAAGGATAAAATTACATGTGCTTCATAGCTTCATAGCATTTTCGGTTAATTTGAAGGGAAAAAAATAATTTTTAATCAACCGCATCGATTCAGGATAAAGGTTATGTGACATAGATCTCTCAATTTTATGTCCCTCTTCGTTGCATCGCTTCCATGAAAACTAATGGACAAAACAACGGATAAATATTCCGTCAAAATCTAAATTATTTTCGCTACCTGTGAAAAGAAAGCACAATATTTTGCCAAACAAAGTTGTGCACTTTTCTATTAGTTTCAAGAATTCGATCAGCAGCCAAATGGCAGAAAAGAGGAAACGGAAATTAAATCAAACCCTAAAAAGACCCAAAAACAAAAATAAGGAAAAGAGAAGAGAAGACATACCAAGATCGAAGAAAAGGCAACCCTAAGCGCGTGTGTGTAGGGGTCAATACAGCAAGAAAGGGAGCTATAGGCCAAATTTTCGAGCAGATATTTCTGTCCTAGTGCAAAACAATTAAATTCATAAATTTATCTGTAGATAGATGTTTCATGTGCTTTTTCCCGGTGCCAACAAATTTATATTAGGCTAAACCCCTATTTTGGTCCCTTATCTTTATTTTAGTTTTTATTTTGGTCCCTTATTTTTTTTATTTTTCGTTTTGGTTCCTTATTTTTTTTTAGTTTTCATTTTGGTCCATTCCATCAGTTTTGTACTGACGGCGTTAGGTTTCCACCGTGAGTCCCGACGGTTCCGACGACTGACTGCGGCGGTTTCCGGCGATGCGGCGAACTCACGGAAGGGACCAAATAGGCTAACGGTTGAAAGATAAAGAACCAAAACGGAAGAAAAAAAAGATAACGGACCAAAATGAAAACTAAAAAAAAGATAAGAGACCAAAATACTAATTTAGCCTTTATATTACTATGTATAAAAAATATAAAAAATAAAAATATATATATTACATAAATATATTCCTGCTGTTATTTTATATTTATAAGTTATTTAAATCATTAGTTTTAGGGTTTTGCTACCAAGTATCTTAATGGCATTGATTAAGGATTCTAATAAAAATAAGCTTTCATTGGAAAAAAAAAATAACACTTCTTAAAATTTTAAATACACCATTTACCAATTAAAATTTTATTCTTTTGATTCCTTAACTAATGTCCTAAATGTATTAGTTAATATTTTTTTTTTACCCGATGGTTAGCAATCTCCTTAATTTATCAAATGATTCAAATTTAATCAACTAATTTTTCATCTATTAATTATTATCGCTGTTAGGTATATTCACACACAAAAAATATCACTATCAAATATAAACTTTGAGCTAAAAAATAATTTATCAACTATAAATTATTTTATTATACATAATCTAGCTAATCAGCTTTTTTTAATTTTTGGCAAATGAAACCTTTCAATATTCCTTGTGGAGGAAATACCCAATTTGGTCCCTGAAATTGTGAAGAGTATCAATTTGGTCCTTGAAATTATCGAAATTCCAAAAAGCGTCCCTGGATGATAAGTTAGCATCAATTTGGTCCCTCATTTTATTCACTTAATATCAATTAAGTCCCTGATAATGCAAACTTAATATCAACTTATTCTATATGATTTTTAACTGAGGGACTAAGTTGATTACCGTTTTACAATTTCAGGGACCAATTTGGAATTTTGATAATTTCAGGGACTAGATTAATACTACTTCATAATTTCATGGATCAAATTGGGTGCTTACGCATTTCTTATGATTTTTAACTTTCATTCAATAATACCCCTTATCAAAATAGTCACAGAATACTTCAAAATTAGGAATTTATGTTTGGGCCAATAAAAATATAAACAGAGGATCCAGTTATGAAGCGGTCCATCATCAACATAGAGATGCCCCCAAACACAACACAGGCACCTCTTCAATGGCTTCTGTACCAACAAGTACCTCACTGTTCGCCCCTCTTGTTCCGTTTCGCCCCCACTTCAAACTCTCACCAACATTGAACCTTCCCAACTCCAAAGACTCCATCTTTGTCCTCTCCTGCACTTCGCCGAAGGCCGTTCCCTTCACGGAGCAGCAAGTGCTTCAAGCCATAGCTGACTCCGATGACAAGGGCCTCCCATGCGTCAGGACCTACGAGAATGACTTGTCTCAGCTCACTCTCGTCGGACCCGTCGATTTCAACCAGGCTTTGACGGCGGCTGCAGCTGACGGCGGTGAAGTTGCCACCGAGCATGTCAATGCCGCCATGGATGCTATGGTTGTAGAAACCGTCTTTCCTGGTTCTTCCGACAACCACAGCACTGTCTCCACTCGTCTGGTTCGTTCATTTTCATTTTCTTCATACGAAATGAAATGATTTCATCCTGTCGATGTATGATAGCAAAAGCAATGAATTTTTTTTTGTTTTTTTGTTTTTGTTTTTTGTAATGCGAAAATGTTTGATTTCTTAGGCTGGCATGCCCATGAAAAATGCACGGTAGGTGGTTCTATTAGTCAATATTGTATATTAAGCGACTAGGAAAAGTGAGAGGGTTGGAGCAGAAAAGATGGTATGCTTTGTAATGATGGAATACTAGTATTAACATATATGTAGTTAATCGTCATGGAAGTGCAGGCTGCAACAAGGATATGTTTGATAGTCTGTTTTAGAAATTTGGTGTTAATTTATGTATGTTATCTTATCTTTTTAGTAGAATCTTGTAGAAGTGCAATTTGAGGAGTGAAATTCAAACTTCAAAGGTTGTTGTTTTGACAGTTCTTACCTGCTAGGAAAGTTAAGGAAAAAGCCGCTAAGCTCAGGAAGTCTCTCTCTAAAGATATATTTTCCGGCACTACACCTAGAAATATACTTGCTATGACCTTTAGGCAAGTAGTCTTGCAGCAGCTTTGGAACTTTGATCTGTTTGTCTTTCAACCAGGAGAAGAACGAAAGATGGAGGATCTTGAAAACCCAAGAGAGGTTCATTACCTTCGTTCTTTTGAAACGTTTTTGAGTTTTGATATCTTCAATACTTTTTTTGTAAATTGTAATGTCATATCAAAATGTCTGACCTGCAGGTGACCCTGATACTGATATGTTCAGTTCTTTTTATGCATTTCATATAAGCAGGTTCCTGTATCTTTCACTCTCAGCTCATCCGATGAATATCTTATCTCCGTGATTGCAGAAGCTGTTTGCATCTCTGCTCTTCAAAGCACCCAAAGACAATTTTTTGATGATCTTCAGGGTGGTAATAGAGGTGGTTTCTTTCACTGGTTTCAAAAGCCTGAAAGGATACAATCAAAAGATTCCTCAGCCATCGTATATAAGTTATTTGAAGACGAGATAGTTGAAAATGCTAGGAGTCTATTGGATAAATATAATTCAATGAAGGATAGCTTCAAGCCTGTGAAAATAAAATCAGGGCATCTTTGGTGGAAGCCTTCCTGTCATGAAAAGTTAGAGAAAATTGGTGGTTCTGATTTTGGTGCTTGGACAAGTGAGTATGTACCTGCATATCGGTTAGAGATTGACAACAAGATAATGGGAGATGCAAAAATTGATGGCTGGAAGAAGTCTGCAGAGAATAGGTGGGAAGTTCTTTTGACCCACACTCAAATGGTACTTTATCTTTTCCTTTTGCATTGGCCTTTAAATTTTTAATATTTTTTATTTTTAATTGTTAGGACTTAGGAGTCATGGCTCAGCATTTAAGCAAACTTAGAGTGCTTTTTTTTCTCAAGGTTTATGAAGCTATAACTGGGAGTGTGGGCTTGGGAATAAGATATTCCCACATTTGGTACAAGTTTTTAAAGATATTCCTGGATAGTAAGACCCATAGGTCAATGTTCTTGATTATAAGTTGTGCATTGCCTCTTTTTCACTCCAGAGTTGCTAGAGTGCCAAATGATGGTCTGTCTTAACTACCCAAGAGTAGTCGACTGATTACTACTGTTGATGATCAAATGGGCCATAGGAAAGTACCATTTTAAACATGGGGCCAAAGTAAGGTCTTAAAGGTCAAAACCATCAAAGCATAAACTTCATCTGAATTTTCTATTTAAAATATTATAGTTTGAACTCAGATGCAACAATTCATCAGGAATAGAGAAAGAATAGCCGGCAAACAAAAAAATAAATTAAAATTTACAAAGTAATGGTTAACATAAAATATAGAAGGAAAAGGAAGTGGGAAGGGGGAAGCAAAGCAAGGAGTCAAGGATCAGTCAGTGTTGTGACAGGTGACAACATTTAATGATTTTTTATTTACTTGTTGAATGATCAAAACTGAAAAAGAGAAACATGGAATGATGGAAAACTAAACTTTGTTCGCTCTTGAGAATTTTCTAAAAGATTTCTGATTTTTTCAGAAATATCGAAGAAATCTTGAAAGTTCTAAATGCTTTCTAAAATGTTTTGGCCCTTAAATTTGCTAATGCTAATATCTATGGATTGTTTGGTAGGTTCAATTATGATGGCTTCTATATTATATTTAGTAATTGCACTGTTTATTTAGATTTTGCTTATTGCCTGTACTCCTATGCAGCAAAAGGGTGTACTGCATAAGGTCACCTGAAGTTTTGTGACAACTGTGTCATCAATATCATGTTATACAATTGATGTTCATTCTGTTATATGTTTAACAAAATTGCAGGTTGGGTTGGCAGAAACGCTAGATATGTACTATGTGGATCCTTATTCACTACCTGATAAGCAATTATCCTGTGGCATAGCTGCCAAATCTGCCAAAGTGTCTAATAAAAAGGTAATCAAATGCCTTTTATCTGTTCCTTGAATTTTCGGTATATTTAGCCTTTAAAAGTTTGCCAAAGTGTCCATTAAAACAGTAGTCAAGTGTCTGTTTTTAGTTCTTTATATCTTTACTAAAAGTAGCTTCTTAAAACATTTAATTTACATGGTACGACAGTGTATGTGGGGACAATGTTTCACGTCTCTTACATAGGGATAGTGTTTTGTTGGGGGGAATGGAGGGTAGGGGAGGGATTTTTATAGACTTTGCTGGTTAGATTCAATTTTTTTGTAGGGGAAGGAAGCGGAATGGAGGGGAGCAACCCCTCCAGATATTGGGGGGATTTGGAGGGGAGGAGATTTAAAACATTTTGAATACATTGACTAAAACATCCTTATATTTTGGAATCCAAAATTATAAGGGTATTAAAGTAAATTAGTTTTAAAACCCTTCTCCTCCCCTTCTGAAGGAAGAATGTTATTTCCTCTCCATTAAAATCCATCCCCTCCCCTCCTCTCAACCAAACAGAACATGTTAAAATATTTCCCCTCCCTTCCCTTCCCTTCCCTTCCCCTCCTCTTCTTTGAACTAAACATAGCCTTAGTGTGAGAGGAAGATGAAACTGATAGAACTGGTAAGGCAAATTCACTGAAACTATACATGTTTATTGATGAATTCTCTGTGAGTAATGCCTCAACAGAGTAAGAATCAACACTACAAGATTAGAGAGAGATAGAGACTTAGAGAGAGAGAGAGAGAATGCACTAGGGTTTCGAGAGCCTAGCCTCTCCCAACTGAAACTCAACCAACTAACAGAATGCCTCAATCTCTCCTCTCCTGATCTATTTATACTTATTCGCAGATAGCTAACTACTAATTCAAAGCTATAACTAACTAACTGTTATGCTTTGGCTTGTCTTGTTTGTTCTTTCTGTAATATGCTTTGTACATAGGCGGCCTTGTGCTGCTAATAGAAACTAGGTGATAAGGTTTCTTTCTGTATAAAAAATTAGCGTTCCAATAATCTCCTTGTTGTTAAAGATCATGGTATGACAACATATGCAAAATCTTTCAAATGTGAACAGGAGAATCAAAGCCAAATATCATTGTTTTCCATTTTCCATTGGTGTCGCCCTTCTCCCAAAAAAGAAGGGAAAACTGAATTCCTTTTTAGAAAAAGAACAGTGTAGAATAGTTGTTGATGCGGAGATTGTTAAGAACCCGAGAACAGAACTGAAAAATGGAGAAAGAAAAGAACAAATTTTACTGACTACTTGAAACAAAACATGAAAAAGGAGAGTGATCTCCTCCAAAGGCCTCCCCTTCACAAGAGGTTTTCCCTTTCAAAAAATTACAATTCTCTGAATGAATCGTCTTCCACCCTCATTCCCCTTATTTATCTAACTGATCCCCTGTAATCTAACTAACTGCTCTAACTGTCCCTAAATACTTTCCCTTTCCTTCCATCCTAACCGAGATAAACAGCAAAGATATAATTTTCTATACTGATACAAACTAGGGAAGTAGGGACACGGGAAGTTCTCATTGATTTTTTTCATTAATAATATTTTCTGCTCATAAGTTGGTTTCTTTCACATGACTCTGTTGAGTAGAGTACGTTGGCATTTAGCTGATTGGTTTGAATTTTTGTAGGGGAGCTCTTCTTTGCCAAAACTTCTGTCAGTCACCCTTGCAAGTGGTATATTTCTTGCAGCAATCGGTGCTCTGGGTCAGTTTTGCTTGCGTCCTTTATTCAATGAAAGGAAACACCCTGTAGAATATAGATCTCTACCATCATCAGAAGTCAACATTGCAATGCATGACCTTTTGGATGAAACTAAGGTATGAAGTCTATCCTTCTTTCTTTTTATTATATTGTGTGGTTATGTCACTTATTATGTAGAGAATATTCACGAGCAATATATACCAAATTTGCTTGCTGTTTATGATTGGGTAAATACAGAGTTCATTATTAAACTATTTCCTTATATGTTGATCTTTCTTTTGTGCTTCCTTTTATTTCTCTTGTACTTTCAAATGGTCTATGCACTAAATTATTTGAAGTCTGCCACACTTGTTAAAATCTAAAATAGTTGTTATTTTGTCATAGATCTCATTGACTCCTTTGTTTTAGCATTTTAGTGTTATAGCCATAGGTTCTATGTCAAAGCCATCCCCCTTTCGGTTTTCTGTACTTCCATGCTTGAACTGGTCGGAGCGAGCTTATGCGCCTCCATATGATCTTATTGAAAGAGAAAATAAAAATCGTTTTTTGTTTTGTTTTTGGGATAAATAAAGAAATCATTAACACATTGTTTAGGGTGATTTTGAAGAGAAAGAAGTAGGAAAGAAAGAAGTATGAGAGAAAAGTGAAAGCGAATCGTGGGACCCACAATAAAAAAAGGGAAAAAAATTGAAATGGCATATGTACCCTTTTGTTTTAGACTGTGCAAATTTGTCCATACAAGAAAACTCAACTTTTCTTTCTCTTCTACTTCTTTCAATCCAAACAATATAAAAACCTACCCATTTTCTACCCATTCTTGCTTCTCTCCTACTTCTTTCCTCATTAATACTTTCACATCCAAAGGAGAACCAGGAACCCCTTAGAAAGGACATTACAAATAAAATTATAATAGCTACAATGCTACATACATATATTACCCTCAAAAGAAAACACACAGACACATGCTCAAAAGAGACAGCCTGTACCTTTGCATATCATACAAACAAACACCCTTTCAAAATCCCTGAGCAAAACCCACAGGGAAAATAAGAAAACAAGCCCATACCATTAAAGATGTGCAGGGGAAGTTTGTGGCTAAAATTTCTGGTATTACATGCCAGCCAAACGCACCATACTCAGTGAAAAGTGCATGACTCTGAAATGTCTTATTGTTTTTCCTACTCAGAAAGGCTCTATATAATGTTAAAATTATAAAAAACATAATTCTTAAATGTTAAAACTTTAACAAGAGGCTTTTTCAGGGTATTGGCTTGAATGTTCACAGTTTCACACTCATTCAAAATGAGCTTAACAATAAATCAATTTTATTTATATACATCAGAACAAGAAATGTTAAACCCTCCTGGCATATTTGTATTGTTTGTTTCCTGGTTTACACTTTACAGTAACTTCTACTTCTATCTGAAAAAGGCTTCTTTGGGTTTTTTACGTGGATAGTCGGAAGAGTTTTGCATGTTAGCTGTAGCAAAGGTAAAAGATGCTTTTGGCTGGTCCGGTGATATCAAGGTGGAAGATGGTATTGGTGCCTGGATTGGAGAATTGCCGCCTTACCTGAGAGGTGAAGGTGTTGCTACTCTTTCTACTTCAGAAAATATAGATGAAGATACAAAAGCAGCCATACAGGACATTGCTTGTTACCAGGTACTCCAGATTTTCAGAACATTCTAATTAAGCCGCTTCATCTTTGAGTTGCATGCAGTTTTGTTGCATCTTGAAAATTGAGACATGACCTGTCATTAGGACATCAATTCCATGAACCCCTTCTTTATATGGAGGAAAAATTGTGTTAATGGCATGTGTCATGGTTTGTTTGTATTCTTCAACATTGTCTGTGGATATTTACAATATTATCAGGCAACGCTTACTACTGCAATTGATAATGTTCCTACCCTTGCAATTGTTTACAATTTAGGTGGTTTTCTCTAGTGATGGGAAGATAGTTGGTTTTCAACCTTTGAGTCGGGTGGCCGTCAATTTTTGGGGTGAAAACCCTCTAGCAAGGGAGCTGTATGGAGGGAAAAAGCTTTCCCCTGGTAGGTTCTAATTGCTTTTGATACTTCATATTCTAGCATGAACCGCTACTGAGGCTATGAACTAATCTCGTGTTTTCTCAAGCAGGTATTATTGAACCAGGTCTCAAGGTTCCCCTTCCAAGAAAGGTTACTGTTGTAGAGTTGCTGATGTCAGAAAACCCAGATGCCCATTTTGCTGTAGCCAGGCCATTTCGCCTTCAGTGACCCTTTTCTTGTGGGGCCCTACTATGCTGCTTTCACTAATTAATCACAATATTGCATAGATTTAAGGTTATAATATTCCCCTAGTGGACATTTTCATTTTTCAGGCACCGGAAGCTATGCCTTGAGTTCTTATCAGTTTTCAGGTTATATTTTAATTGTAAAAGTAAAACATTTAAGAAAAATTGAAAAGAAAAACCACAGCACCTGGTTAAGCAAAGAAATCCAGTAAATGAGGTCTGAACCATTGATTGTTTTTCACAGTAAAATAGTTTCTTCTATTCTCTATGCGTGTGCTTCCTTTGGGAGGGATCTGCATCCCTAATTGAAGAAAGATTGAACAAGATAATGGAGGTGTTCAAATAATGCAGTATGGAAAAACAAATTTGCAGGTCTTCAAAATATTGCCAGTATATTTGCCCCCCAGTTCTTTACCAATAGACCAATGTGAGAAAATACTGAATTGATATTGGTGAAATCAAATATTAGCAATACTGTTGGTGAATGTCTAGCAATGGAGATAGTGAGTGTGTTGTTTGATTGAGAAGAAAGAAATTGAGGAAAGCAAAGACTACTGTGGGAAAAAAAAAAAGGGTAATTCATTAATAGTTGTGACTGTAACATAAATTTATAGTCCTCTCTAATTAAAATCAAAATGGTTCTTGTTCATAATTTAATCTTTTTTTGTTATTCCACATAATGATATTGCCATTTAGAAGTATCACTAATGAAAGGTACCATAGATTCCCGTAATTTATCTTCACATTGGAGCTCATTGGAAAATTTTAGGATTGAATTTCGGATCGTTTATCCTTTTCCAATGACGTTTCTCCCTCGTGTTGTATAATAATTTTTTTGGAGTAATGATCCACAATCTTTTGCATTCATGCTTGACCAAAAACATGAATGGAGACATGAGTGGAGATTTGGTTTTAGTTCATTAATAACATTAAATTCCTTGAAATTATCATACTAATTTTTTTTAGAAATACTATGCAGAGTTGAAGCTATACAAATATGAAGTTTGGAATATAGGCGCTGGAAAACCTGAATTTTATGAGGCGAGTAAATGATGATGTAAGAGCTCTTACATTTGATCATCCAAAAAAAAAAAAGAGAGCTTACATTACTCATTCAAATTTGTTACACTCAATAGCACCCATGAATTTCATGACTTTCCAAACCGATGGTTTGTTAAAAATGACAAGGCCATGAAGCCACATTCCCATCTCATTGTTGCTGTATCAATTTTCAAATAATTACTGTTGCAATCCACATCATTTCATTTCTTTACCACATATCTTTGCAGGAGTATCACATTCTTGTGGTTTCCATAGTCTTAATCCCTTTTCATCAACCATGGGTGCCCAAACCTTTCACGTTGCAATGTATCCATGGTTTGCCATAGGCCACCTTACCTCATTCCTTCACATATCCAACAAACTTGCTGAGAGAGGCCACAAGATTTCATTTCTCATGCCTAGAAATACTATACCCAAATTGGAGCATTTCAATCTCCACCCAGATCTCATCTCTTTCATTCCAATCTCCATACCACATGTTGATGGCCTCCCTCTGAGCTCTGAAACAACTGCTGACCTTCCTTTCCCACTGCATTCCCTTCTCATGACTGCAATGGACCTCACTGAGCCTCTCATTGAAGTTTCTCTCAGAGAGCTCAGACCCCATATGGTCTTCTACGATTTCACATATTGGTTACCTGCATTGGCTTGCCGGTTAGGCATTAAGGCTTTACATTACTGCACAATTAGCCCTGCCACCGTGGGGTATATGATAAGCCCAGAAAGAAAAATCCATGAAAAGCCATTAACAGAAGCTGATCTGATAGACCCTCCACTAAACTTTCCTCCATCAGCCATCAGGCTAAAACCTCATGAAGCAAGAGGGTTAGCCACTATCACTGCAAAAGAATATGGCAAAGGCCATTTCATTTATGGAGCGCCAATTGATCTCTTTCACCAGCTGTGATGCTATTGTTTTCAAAACTTGCCGAGAAATGGAAGGCCCTTATTGTGATTATCTTGAAAGCCAAATGAGAAAGCAAGTGATTTTGGCAGGACCAGTTTTGCCAGACCCACCAACGTTTACATTGGAAGAAAAATGGGTGACTTGGTTAGAAAGTTTCAAACCCAAAACAGTGATTTTTTGTGCCTTTGGAAGCGAATGCATTTTGAAGAGTAATCAATTCAAGGAACTGTTAATGGGTTTTGAACTTACAGGAATGCCTTTTCTAGCTGCCTTGAAACCCCCTATTGGAGCTGAAACAATGAACTCAGCTTTGCCTGAAGGATTTAGTGACAGAACAAAGGGAAGGGGGTTAGTTCATGGAGACTGGGTTCAGCAGCAATTGATCTTGAGCCACCCATCCGTGGGTTGCTTCGTGACACATTGTGGGTCTGGATCATTAACAGAGGCCATGGTAAATGAGTGCCAATTAGTACTGCTGCCCCACGCAGGAGATCAATTTTTTAATGCAAGAATAATGAGTGGAGATTTGAAGGTAGGTGTAGAGGTTGAGAAAAGTGAAGAAGATGGACTATTTACCAGGGAAGCTGTGTGCAAGGTTGTGATATCCGTAATGGACAATGATAGTGAAGTGGGTCAAATGGTGAGAACCAATCATGCTAAATGGAGGGAGTTCTTGCTCAGCAAGGGTCTGGAAAACTATTATGTGGATGATTTGGTTCTGAAGTTGCATAGTCTACTCAAATCTTGATTCACAAATTATTAAATATTTTGAAAGCGGGTAAATAAAAAGCATTTACCTATGATGAGAGAACATTAATTGTTGACAAACACATAGGCATAGCTGAGTTTTTTTTTCTTCCCCCCTAAGGTATAAGCTGAATGTGACTGGATAGTAGACTAAATGCTGGAAAGTTATCCTGCACTACAAATGACACAATTTCTACTTTTTCTCGTATCTCAACTATAGGATATAGTGTGTTTCCAAATTCCAAGTACAAAGGTAGAAAGCTTTGCAGCACAATTATGTTGCTGAACTTGTTTAAAATATATGAACAAACAAAAAATGGAGAGCCAACCACAGAAACAAAAACAAATGAAGCTAAAAGTAAGTGCATATTAATGGCGAGACCTGTTTCCTGCAATATTTATGCTAAAGGACCAAATAATCACTGTATGTGGTTATTCAGTTTATAATAGTTATTTGATTCTTAAAAATAAATAGTCCCAGCATCAATTTTTCTCTATCTGCAATGTCCAGAAGTGCTAATAAAGAACCCCAACTTCCATTGAGAAAATCCACAAGCAAAAGTAAACTTCTAAAGTCACCAATAGGATGAATTGAAAAAGGAAATATTACTGCAGTTGAACTAGATATACTGAATGCTACAAAAACCTGCTTCAGAGTGTCACCAATTCCCTAATTATTTTCCATGAACTTGAATGAAATAAAAAAGGCAAACTTCCCTCCAGTTGTTGAACAAATCATTTTTCACCAGTGCCTTGATTTTCCAGGCCAAAACGACGCTTGAATTTGGCAATCTGTCCTAAACTCTGGGCCATTTGACGCTTTGCCCTGAAGTGGTAGACTTTCCCAACGGGGTGAATCTTTGTCATCATGACATGCATCAATCTACCCGTTTGTGTAACATAAGATATCCACTGCTTCTGTGGGTGCAACCCTTTCTTCATCTCCTGCCAATTTTGCAACCACAATCAATCTCATCACCACCACGCACATTTCATCAAACACTTGGTAGGCAACAAATATAGATATTGGTTTTCAAATTAAAATAAAAAACCAAGGAAACAAAAAGAAAAAGAAAAAAAGAAAAATCAAAATTTTGGGTGACGAAGTTGAAGGCAGAAAGTTGTCAAATTTGTTGGCAACGTTATTTTCCCCTTTTTTTCATGTAAACATTATAATTAAACCAAAAATATGAGCTTTCAAGTCAATTTCCTCAAATTGAAAGTAACAGACTGTGCAAGAAGAAAATTCTGTACACTAAATAGCAGCAATATGCGGAGTCTGTTATGAGCGAGGAAATTCAATTGCTCAGTCTGCAATCACCCGTGGAAGAAGACGTTTCTAGGTTTACGTTTAGGTGGAACGGAATACGTCGTCGTGTGGACCTGTAGTACTCCCAATTTTGGGCTTCTTGGGTCTATTTGGATTAGCCCAAATATTTTCAGACCAATATGAATTTTTTTAAAAAAAAAAAAGAAACTGCGGGTTCCAAATTCAATCATCAACACTTGGTAGTAAAATAAATAAAATAAAATAATAAAAGGGAGAAGCTAGGGCCTAGGGTTTTTGGAATATTGAAGGATTCGAATTTTGGAATAAAGTGGAATCCCTTTTCCTTTTCTATTGTTAAACATTAATCTATATCGCAAATTGGTTGCAGAACAAGTAGAATCTCATCATCGTCATTGTTGGGTGTAATTGCTGAATTGAATTGCGATGGGAAGGGGAAAATTCAAGAGCAAGCCCACCGGTCGCCGCCAATTTTCCACCCCTGAAGACCTCCGTAAGCATAATTCATCAACCCTAACCCCTCTTTCAATTTTTTGCCATTTTAGGTTTCTGGGTATGCTTAGTTTTTCCCCTAGACATCATCTCCAACAGTTTGTTCAAAATATGATTTTGAGCTGAAAAGGATTATTTTTTCCTCTTAAAAAATAGTTTTATGTCTTGTTGAAGCAATAGAATAGAATGGGTGTTGTAGAGATGTTCTCCTGTGGAGGTTTATGAAATTTGTTGGAATTGTTAGATCTGGAGATATCATGTTGTTTGAATTGCAGTGATGTTGTTTGTACACCCAAGATTTTGACATCATTAATTAAGATTTGCACATCATTAACCAACTTGTTAACCATCCACTTGGACACCATAAACCAATATTTGTACATCATTAACCAAGTGTCATGTGTACAAATAACATTTTTGTTTGATTTGAATTCATTTTACTGCCCATAGCTGAATATCTTGTGAAATTAATTGTTGAAGTATTGTACTTTTGGTTTGATTCTTTCGTCTGGAGCTACAGTTGCAATAGACTTGGGTCAGGAAAGTAGATGAACAAGAAAAACTATGCATTTTTTTTTTTTGGTAGAAAAGGAAAGGTAATGACCTAATGGTGTTTCTGAGATTGTCACTTTGTTGTCCAAGGTTTCAGTGAGTTTCTATTTGGGCTACCCCAGAAGGTCGCTCTCCTTGTTATATACTATAACTCATAGGTATCTCTGGTGTTTGTGGGTTGAATAGAGATGAGAAAAGAGAAGAGAACTTGAATGGTCTGTTTTGTTGATACAATTTATTTTTCTTTTATGATTTGATAATTGTTTCAAAAATGGATTATATTGTGGAGAAGTGGCTTGGATTGTTGACGTGGGGCTCATAAATCAAACAGGGACTCATAGCTAGTTATTTTAACCAGTTCTAGAAAGTGTTGGTAGATCCTAAAATTTTTACACCTGATAGTAGGTTCTACATCTACAAAAGAAATAGCAGAAGAGCTTGCATGATGTCTATATTTGATCAACCCTGTATTGCTTTTGATAGACTATTTCAAGTTCACTGCCAGTTGTTTTACCTTTCTAGTATCTTTAGAGCTGAGGTAGTAACATACATATCGGCCAACTAAATCATTGTTATTGTGTTGTGACTTCTACTCACTATATCCTATAGGTCCGGTCCAGTATAAAAATTCTATTTGGGGGATTAGGTAAATTATAAGCAAATTCTCTAATATAGAAACTTAGCTGAAGTAAAATGAACAAAAAGTTTCTTGTTGATGCCAACACCCTTCACCCCCCTCCCCCCTAGAAAAGTAACATAAAAATGATATCGTTAGTGGCTGAAGGGGATAAAAAAGCACTTCTGAATAATGTTTCTTTTGACTACTGCAGTTGCTGGAACATCTCACCGTCCTCGAACTTTTAGACAGGTTTTCTTATGCATCCTTTCATCATCCTCATCCTCCTGCTTCCCTCTCTCTCTTTCTCTCTCAATCACAATCACACACACATATGATCACTTACACTAAGAATAGTTTTGTCCATATATTTAACCACCTATGATGACAATTCATTTTTATCTGTACATGGTTTGTATTAAGTTGTTTTCCATTCTCTTTGTATCTTTTACCAACCAAATTTATTTTCCCTGGTCATTTGCTTTGCAACTGCAACCATATTAGAAAGAAGCTGAGCATGAAGATGAAGAATTTGAGGAAGCTTCTGGGGATGAATCTGGAGAAGAATCTGAAGATGAAACTAGAGTTAGTATCTCACAATCATTACTAGTGTAGATGGATTGCTATTTTTTTAAAAATTTGTGGGTGTTTTGTTTGTTTCTATGGTATAGCTCCATCGATATGAAATTGACTGTCTTGTTGCTATTTAACGGATGCAGAAAAATAAAGGAACTCAAGGGATTATTGAGGTTGAAAATCCTAACCTGGTAAAGCCGAAGAGCTTGAAAGCTAAAGATGTAGATGTGAGTTAAACTTTCCATTTTTGAATTTTGGTCCTTGCATAAACATCTTTTTAGTTATTAAATTATACGGGAAGAATAATGCTATTTTCTTGTTGATGCAGGTTGGGAAAACGACTGAGCTTTCAAGGCGTGAAAGGTTTGCTGCTTTTCATTTGCTTGTTGTTTGAATGGGGGTGTATAATTATGCACTTCAACTTAAAGAGAGTGTTGCTTATTGTTAGAGGAGAGCAGAACATTCTTTATCGTCTAATTCCTTTAGTTCTATGTTGGGAAAATATTGATGGCAAAGCTCCTGTATTGCCAGGTTTTCTGATTATCTTTAAATTTTGTCACCTGTTTGCAGAGAGGAGCTAGAGAAACAGAGAGCTCATGAGCGGTACATGAGGCTGCAAGAGCAAGGAAAAACAGAACAAGCAAGGAAAGATTTAGGTATCAATAGCTCTTGAAATAGTGTCTCTGATTATGTGGTTTTCGCACATCTTTTTTGTTTGCTCCTTTATATTTGATTTGATATTATTACATATATCAACCATCGAATGATTGGTATATAGTATGGTATAAGGTTTAACTGAAAAGAAAATGCTTTGCAGTAATAAACAAACAAGTACCGCAATAGTTAAAGTACTTTTGTTATGTGGGGCTTTCATTTCCAATGGTTAATGTTTTTTGTTTCTTTGTAATGCAGAACGTTTAGCTCTTATACGGGAGCAAAGGGCAGAAGCTGCTAAAAAGCGAGAAGAAGAGAAAGCCGGTAAGCTTTAAATGCTGTTTGTTTTGCTTTCACTATCCTGATATCCAAAAGCTTGAAACTGACGGTTAAATCTGTTTCAGCCAAAGAGCAGAAGAAGGTTGAAGCACGCAAGTGAATTTCTTTGATAATGTCGTGCGGCCTAGTTTTACTCCAATTAGTAGGAGGAATCTGTGCTCTCAATACACTTCAACATTTTGTCCATGTAGCTTTATAAGTGATAATGTGATATTACCATTCTAAGTTGGTAACATGTAATGCAATTATTTAAGCATTCTTTGGCTTGAAATCTTTGATTATATAGATGTTTTACACCATGCCAGTCAAGCGACTGGTTTCTAAATATCATTTCTATATTTTTCTAAATTTTTTGGCAACAGTTTTGGCTCCTATGGCCCTATCTAGTTAGCTTTTCCTCGTGATTGCTTTTTGTTATTTGTTAACCTTACAGGATTTTTCATTATGGAAACTAACGTTATCACCACTAATTAACTTCATTTTTAGTTTTTTTTTTATCCCAACACTTTTTCTTCATTCCCACAGGACCCACACCCTCCTCTCATTCAAGATCAATTTCGTTTTTTCTTTAACACTAGCTACAAAAAAGTTTCGACTTGGTTAAAATAAAAACATAGTCAAGAAAAACGTAATTATGTAAACTCAATAACTCACGTTGAACTCTCTGCTATGTCATGGCTTACACTGGCTAAATTTTAGCAACTTCTTTGGGTGATAGTTGAAGCAGATTCCCTGTGTGGTCTGCACCTTGTGTATCGTTGTTGTAAGGTTCGCTCGAAACATACGTCTAGACTTGAGACTAATGTTCTGGCCGTGGGAAAACATGACCATGTTCTAGGTGCCCTGTATTTAGTTATTTACCATAAGGATACCTAGGGTGCGTTTGATTTGCAAAAGATATCAGGACAGCACAGGACAGACAGGACAGCACAGGACAAATCCTTGAGTCACAGGACAATTCTTTATCTTGTACATTGTTTGATGGATAATGGACAGCACAAACAAAATAATATTAAATTTATCGGAATACCCTTTATAATATATATATTATATTATTTAATATATAAATATAGACAATAGAGAGAGAGAGAGGAGAGAGTGAGAGAGGGGAGAGAGAGAGAGGGGAGAGAAAGAGAGAGGAGAGAGAGAGAAAGAGAGAGAGGAGAGGAGAGAGAGGGGAGAGAGAAAGAGAGAGAGGAGAGGAGAGAGAGGGGAGAGAGAAAGAGAGAGAGAGAGGGAGAGAGAGAAAGAGAGGAGAGAGAGAGGGGGGAGAGAGGAGAGAGAGAGTGGGAGAGGGGAGAGAGAGAGGAGAGAGTGAGAGAGGGGAGAGAGAGAAAGAGAGAGAGGAGAGGGGAGAGAGAAAGAGAGAGAGGGAGAGAGAGGGGAGAGAGAAAGAGAGAGAGGGAGAGAGAGGAGAGAGAAAGAGAGAGAGAGGGGGGGAGAGGAGAGAGAGAAGAGAGATGTAAGGATAATTTTGTCTTTTGTTAATCTGTCCATGGGACAAAAAGTTGTCCCATGGTTTGGTGGGGGACAAAATTCTGGGTTTTTGTCTTGTCCCTCACCCCATTTTTTGTCCTATCCCCTTACCACTTTTCAAATCAAACAGGTGATAAAAATTTTTGTGCTGTCCAGTCCCCTGAATTTTTGCAAATCAAATGCAACCCTAGTTTCTTTGTTTTCCGTCTATTTTTGTGTGTGTGTGTGTAAGTTGTTTAGGCTTGGGTTTTTGACCCTATTTGTTTTATTTAAGAAAACCGCCCCTTCTTTTTTTAATTTTTGATAACCATGTTATAGGTACAAAATATTTACCACAGTTTGAGGGGTCTTTTAACAAATCTTCAGTATATTACGCGGTATAAAAACATCAACCCATATAATATTTTTTAAGTTAGTTAAATATAATTTGTTGCCATTCACAGAAAAAAGGTTTTCACAACATCAGTTTAACATATTTATTTTTATGGTAATGGAGGTTGGCTCATCTGGTAGACCTTCCACTTAGAACTGGAGCATGAGTTTGGTTTGATTCATTTAGGAATTTCTCACAATAGACATTCTGTAATTTTACTATAAGTCTTTACTGAGGTTGATAATTTGTCTTGACATTGAATGAGAAGAGTCTCTCCTCACTGTAAATTGAATTTTCTTTGCAAAAAAAAAATATATATTTTATTAATTGCAGTACAAATTCTAAATCATAAATAATTTTTTGACACCAACTAGTGTTCTGAATAGCTAATGCTTATAAAAATAGGTGTTTTATTTGTATTAGGTGTACAGGTGACATATACAAAATGATAAAAGAATATCATAACTCACCTATAGTTATGGGAATTTTGTAAATATCAAAACTTCAACTTCAATATCTATATTCGGACATTCAAGATGCTGCCATTTGTTTGGGATATACGTACCACTTAAAAGATGTGGTATTAATTAAGTAATTATGTATTATGACAGAGTTGCACTTTAGGAAAAGGATAAGGATACTATTGAAATGAAAGTTGGGTTGGCAGGCGACAAAAGCAAAGGCCGGCAGGTTAATTTATATCACATTCGTAGAAAGGTTTGAAGTGAACCTTAATCCACGATTTACAAGGGCTCATGTAGTTTGTCTTATATTGCATACCTAGCTGCAATTGATGATGATGAGCTATTAACTAATGTCAAGACCATTGCTCAAAAGACTTTCCTTCAAAGATGTCACTCAAGTTGAACTGCAGTTTAATGGAATTATAACTTTCGCTGATTGTTGTAATAGAATGATGCTTGTTTGGTACCAATCCCCCCTTGGAGCACCTATGGCAGTGTCGTAGGCATTGCATTGTGGCATATAATCTTTGGCAGCTGCTTTGCACTAAGGTTTGAATGGTTTGATTTGATTTGTTTTATTTTATTGCTTCCAACTGCTTTAAAAAAAAAAAAAAACCGAATGAATCATCGGGGAATCTTATGCCTTTTTTTTTATAAGCTAAACTATATTAAAATGAGTATAACGAGTACTCTAACCAGAATACATAAATGAGCAGAAAGTACATACGGAAGTAATAGAGGTAATTGTTCAACCAAATGAATCATCGGGAAACCTTATGTGTTGAATATAAATTTAAAATATGTAACATGAACATGATATAATTAATAATTGTATTATTCTGTAAGGAATAGACATAATTTCAAATGCATAAACATTGAGCTTGGCTCAACAGTGAGGATAGCTCATCGTGATTATTGTCTGGTTGCGTGCTTTCTTCCTTATTTTAATTTTATTAAAATTTATAAGATACAATTTCAATAAATCGTAAGTGTAGAAATTTTTATACTGTCAATCAATCATAAATTATCTTATTTTGACTTTGAAGATAATATAATAAGAGTTAAACATTTTTAACGATGTGATAATTTATGATTGATTGATGGTGTAAAAATATTTACACAATACATATAAATTAAATCCAATTTATCACTATGTTTCACTTTAGAGTTTTGATTCTTCTTTTGGAAACTTCAATCAACATCCAATATTTGAAAAATGTTGCAACGTCACGGTAGCACTGTAGCAGTCCAACTTCTCTTATCCTAGAAGCTTTATGTTTTTATTGAAGTTATTTAAACTTTGAAGCAGACATCTAATTAACGACAAAAGCATAAGGATGACATTAATATAAGCATCAAGTTCTGTCATTTTTATGCCATACTCATGTAACACAACTTTATGGAATATTATTCACTACGCCAAATAACACAGACATTCAACCACGTATCAAATTCTAAGTAAAAATTTCGCTCATCTTAAACATAAAAGATTATATTATACTTCTCTCTTCTTTATATATTGCATTTTCTTTCTTTGATGTAATTATATATTGTATTTTCTACACATGCGTTTGTTAGATTATTTAAATTTGTACAAATTTTACTGTTTATAAAAATTAAGTCCCTCTAATAATATAAATTAAGCTTGCTAGCTATGACCATGGTCCACAAACCAGATTCGCTCCTGCCAATCCCCCATCCAGCGCCGCTCCAGCTGAAATCCAACGGCTGCTGTGATGTGTGGGAGGGAGATCCGGCTGCCTTGATGTGTGGGAGGGAGATCTGATGGAGGAAAACTGCCGCTGGATGGTCCAGCGGCAGGAGCAGATCCAAGTCCCATGGTCCATGTCCCTATGTAGTTACTGATGAATAATCCCATGGAATAATGAAGTATCATAGTACAAAATATACCATTACAATAACAAGTAAAAGAAATTAAAAAAAAATATGGTGGTCGAGGCAACTAACTTTGGGTGGGGTTGGGTTGGATTGGATTGCACCAAAATAGTATCTAGTTTAAATTTTTAAAATTCTGCCCGTACCTTATGATGGGTTATTCGAGTCAATCTATCGAGATAGACGCATTTTAACATGCCTAAATACTTTCGTGATGTTATAACATTTGTATTTGATTTTAGATAAAATAGGTAAATTGATCCCATATGTTTTTTTAAATGTTATATTTTTTTTTCCCAAATTGATCCAACACGTTACGTTACGTTTCCACTTTAGTCCTCTCTATCAATTTCGACCTAACGCCGTCAGTTTTGACTTGACGTGGCTATCACGTTAGTGTGACACCAAACTTTTGATTTGACTTCATAAGATTAAAATTGACGGAAATGACTAATGTGGAAACGGAACGTAATGTGTAGGATTAATTTAAAAAAATATAACTTATAAGACCGATATGAAAAATAAAAAATAAAAACTTATAAGACTAATCTACCTGTTTTGCCTTGATTTTATTTTGGTTAAACATTTTTGGGTTTGAGGGACTTTCATTGGTTTTGGAGTACATAAGATACTTCAACCGTTATATCAAAAGTATCAAGAGTTCAAGACCTGCTATGTTGGTGTAGACCATTAAGTTCATCAGGGCTGTTATTTGAACAACCGAAATATGGGACAACTTTGACAACTCGTTACTGTAATGTTACTGTGGCGCTACTGTAGTACTTTCTTTCTTTCTTTCTTTCTTTTTTTTTTCTTTTTTTTTTCAAATTTTGACTTTTTTTAAAAAAAAATAAAATTTTATTTTCTCAAAAAGACCCATTAACCCGATAATGAACTGAATTAATCAGATATTTGTATTTGATTTACCAGATATTTATACCTGATTAACCAGATATTTGCACATACTTAACCAAAATTTTATTTCTCAAAAAAACCCATTAACCAGATAATGAACTGAATTCACCAGATATTTGTACCTGATTAACCAGATATTTACACATACTTAACCAAAAAATTTATTTAAAAAAAAAACCCATTAACCAGATAATGAACCGAATTCACCAGATATTTGTACCTGATTAACCATATATTTGCACATACTTAACCAAAAATTTTATTTCTCAAAAAAGGCCATTAACCAGATAATGAACCGAATTCACCAGATATTGGTACCTGATTAACCAGATACTTGCACATACTTAACCAAAAAATTTATTTTTTAAAAAAAACCCATTCACCAGATTATGAACCGAATTCACCAGATATTTGTACCTGATTAACCAGATATTTGCACATACTTAACCAAAAATTTTATTTCTCAAAAAAACTCATTAACCAGATAAATGAATTGAATTCACCAGATATTTGTACCTGATTAATCAGATATTTGCACATACTTAACCAAAAATTCTATTTCTAAAAAAAAACCCATTAGCCAGATAATGAACTGAATTCACCAGATATTTGTACCTGATTAACCAAATATTTGCACATACTTAACCAAAAAATTTATTTCTAAAAAAAGAAATATTTAAAAAAAGAACAAAATAAATTTTTTTTATAAAAAAATATTTTTTTTAAAAAAGTCAACATTTTTTTTCAAAAAAAAAAAAAAAAGGTAGCGCGACTGTAGCACTACAGTGGCGCTACAGTGTGCTATAGTGGACCAACATACGGTTGTCACCGTATGTTGTCCACATTGAGATGTCTAAAAAACATTTATGTAAGTTCATCACCACTCAAAATGTTGAATGAGAATTTTTTATCCAAAATATTAGTATCATACTCTTCATCACACTCTTTCCAACACACCCTTTTTTATCGGGTGAATTTTAAGTGGGATCATGTGTTTTGGTGGGTTTCACATGAAATCCATTCAATAATAGAGAGTGTGTTGAAGAGCAATGTGATAAAAAGTGTGTTCTAACCATTTTTCTTCTATGTTTGATATCATGTAATTAATGAAATGTGTCCAGAGTATTAATAGCCATCGATCTAACCATCTTCATATGCTGGATACTAGGACATTACTTTAGGACAGAGGACCCCTATCCGTTACATTTAATGCAAGAGCATTTTGTTTTCAATAATAGCTCTGTTTGGTATGCACAATAAGCTAGCTTATAGCTTATTTGACTAGCTTATAAGCTTGTTTGATCAAATTAGAGGTATTTGATAAACAAGCTTATTGCATGAGCTTATAGCGTTTTTTGATAAGCTATTTGAAATAGCGTTTTAGCTTATAGCTTATAGCTTATCAATTTTTTTCCCACTTTTACCCCCTATTATTTTAATCATATTCTCACTTTACCCAACTGTCCTACTTTCACTCTTTTATTACATACACTCTTGAATTTTATTTTAATTATTATTACTATTTTTAAATAATTGGGTTATTTTTATTATGCATGTTATTATTATTTTGTTGAGCCTAAATTAAAAGGATCTTGCTTATTCTGTATGTTATATTTTTACATTATTTTTATGCATATAAATAAATTATATAAACATGAGTGTTCTAATATGAATATTGCACGACATTGGTGTTATAAGTACTCGATGACAATCAATTTATAAAAATTTATATATGATACATTACCTAAGTGTTTAGGTTAGTTGCGTTAAAAAAAAGTTATTGATATATTACATATGTTAAATATATTTTTGCAGGTTTTGCAGATACTACATATATTCATATTACAAGTTGCTCATATATCAATATCATGCATAATACGTAAATGAAATATATTAAATATAATTTTATATTTATTTAAATTATTATTGAGCATAAGATTTTAATTTTTATTATTGAGCATAATACTTTTTCTCCATTAAAAAAAAAGATTTTAGTTTTTCACATTAATAAATTTTAAAAATGATTTATATAAGTGTTATATAAAGATGTCCTTTTATGTCGTTTTGTATTCATAAGTTAATTCAAACAGCTAATTTTATCAAACACTTCAAATTCAATCAGCTAGCTTTTTAGCTATCAGTTATCAGCTATCAGCTAAAAATTAGCTTATCAGCTATCAACTAGCTTATCAGCTATCAGCTAACTTATCAGCTATTTTTGCCAAACATAGCCAATAACGAAAAAAAATGGAGGGCAATGCGCTTCTATACGTAGCTCAACTTAAACTTTTGTATACTATATCTATCAGATTCAAATATATTTACATTTGTATTTTGTAGATGTGGTCATTTGTGGCTCAGATATTTGCATCAGCAGCAAAATTATTTTACTCTAAATTACTTATTTCTTACGTTTGACTAAAATTTAAAAGGATTTATTTAAATGAGATAAAAAAATTATAGGATATACTCCCTCCTGTCCTTATTATAAGAAGCAAATGACTATTTTTTTTTTGTCCAAAATATAAGAGACATGCATGTATTTTGACAAATATTAAATGCTCATTTTCAATTTTACCCTTATTTATAATAGGGTTTATATTTACGAGACAGTGCAACTTTCAATACAAGTAGGTTTGTTCATTAATTATTGAAGGGTTAAATTTGTAAATTTATATGAATATTAATTACAAATAGCTTATTTCAATGCATTTCCTTGGTCTGTTTGTTTTAGGGTTTTGCCTCTTATATATGGTCTAAGAGGGAGTATAAATCACGAAACATTGTAAAAGAAGATTTATGAATAACTGAAACTCTTTTAAATAAAGGGATTAAGATTTGTGAACATGACTATTTCTACGAGAAGCACGATTAAGCGATTAACATACAAAGTGTTTGATCTCTTCTCTTCATCACAACTCATAGACACATCACAATTCACACATGCAGTTTGCACCAACATCAAGATTAAACCAAAGGCCATTTGCTCTGCATCTCCTCTGTTCCTCCCTAACGACTTTCTTTATTTTAGTACCCTGTCTCTGTCCATAGCTAGCCGGCAAGCCTGAGAAAGTCAGCGTTCCCATTTTCTTTTGTGAAGTGCCAATTCTCGTCAGCGGGAAATTTTAATGTAATAAAACTAATATAATTGTTTTGACATGATATAACTTGTGATATAAATGTGTTAAATTAATTTTATCATTTTATGAGAAAATTTAGACCGCTAAATATATTACTCTTAGAATAGAAAAGATTTTCTCCACTTAACAAAAACACGAACAGGAGCGGAAATAATTGAACTCCTAAACATTTTTTTTTATTTTTTTATTAGATGTATTAGTACACTGACAAGAAATGTACAAATGACATCAAGAAATGTATACACCGCTTTTATGTTGCCCTTAATCTATGGGACAATGTTGAGAAAATTGTATTATGCAGGAGTACCGGTTGTTTTTTTCGAGCACATTAGGATATGTTTGCTTTGTTTCCAGTTTCTTGTTTTTATTTTTTATTTTTAGAAATAATTACAAAATTATTAACTTGTTTTTATTCTGTCCTGTTTTTAGAAATTTGTATAGGAAATATTGAAAACAATAACTTTTTTCTGTTTTCAATGATTCCTATACAAATCTTCGAAAATAGAAACATAATAAAAATAAAAATAAAAAATAAAATCAGAAATCTGGAAACAACATAAACAGCCATTAGTTTTTCTCGTAAAAACAGGAGAGGAGGCTATTTCGCTGTTCAAATTTTTGTTTCTTTGTTTAAGTCGCGCGAGGACAAAACTACATGTCTCCTCCTTAGGATGCCGCTCCAACTTGCTCAAAGACAAAGATCAGAAGCTGCTTAAAGCCTGTCCAAACAACTATCCAATTGTCTAAGCTTTGAATCTCTCACACAATAAAAAAAAAAACCTCGAAAATTTTGTTTACTCTCAGCATTCCGTGTGCATAGTTGTGCATAGGCAATTTAAGACCAACGTATTCGTATAATTTCTTACTATTAGATAAGGTTGAACGTGCGAAATGAAAGCGACTCAAATGTTTGGTACATCCCAAGCTAGCTATTATAACAGCAATAACAATAGCAATAAATAGTACACCTAATCACACACATCATCTTGCGAGTTTAAAACCATATTTTTTTAGGCAGTTCCATCTCATTTTTTAAGTGTAAACCATGAAATCACATAGCATGAGATTATTTGTTTTTTCGGTAGATTTGTAATAAGAAGCATTTTTCTAATAATAATATTATTATTATTTTTTCACCATGATTATCATCTTGGACGGCAAGCTAGGTGATCAATTGTCTTATAGTATAACACCATTTAATTTTCATTTTTGACATGGAAAAAAAGCACAGGGTGAGTATATATGAAGTACACACTATTCAGCTGGCAATTTGCTGTAACAATGTAATAATGATTATCTCCCTTCCTCAAAAATGAGAGTGGAGTGCCCCCCATGTCGTATCTTCTTCTTTATATCCTCAATATAATCTGACCTTGTATAAACTACCTTGAGTTTTGGAGTTACTTTTAACATTGAAGGGGTGCTGATGAAAGGACACCGAAAGAAAACCTTGTTTAGGTGGTTGTTTATTCAAACACTTCATGTTTTCTTATAGCTTTCATCTGCTGAATATTTCATTGAAAAGGATATTTTAAGGAAGCAATCAGAATTAGAAAGACTGATTCAAAAGTTAAGTACTTGTTTTTTTTTTCTTCTGGGCCATTATTTCTTGTTGAAATATATTAAAAATATGATTATGGATAGTTGCCTCACCATGTGACAATTTTTTATTTTTATTGTTGGAGTTAGATCAAATTCTAACCGTTGAAAATTTACATGCAAAAGCAATTGACTTAGTAAACTGTATTAGTTAGCCATGTTTAAGACGCGTCCATTGTTGTTTGTTGAATCGATTTTGTCATACTAACAAGGCTTTGTTTTTCTCGTTAAAGGATGATGGACTATTTCACAGCTCTGATATGATCCTTGCTTCCATCTGAAAGTTTAGATTATATTTGTGATCAAGCAACTGAAAATCTTTTGAATAATGGACCAACAAAATAAAGTGTTTCTTCTGCTGCTGCTGCTTTTCCATGTTCTGCTTGTAGCAGCACAGACATCCAGTCAAGACTGTAAGTTCTACTCAACTTTTGGGATATTCCACTCTCTGAAGTTTGATGTATATTTATCACATTACTTGCTTATTTTCTTTCACATCTCATGTAAAAAGCAAGGCCTATTTTGCAAACATTTTTTTCTTTTTCTGGGGGTGCTCCTATTGTAGGTTTGTGTTTTGGAGCCTATTTTGGGAGCTTCAATTTTATGCAACTACTATATTAGTTACAAGTAGCTTATATTTGTTTCTGTATCTCTTCCCAATTATTATTCTTTTCCCCCCCTCTTTGTATAGATAAATCATAAATGATACAAAACAAAGAAAATATATTTGCAGTTTAAACTACTTGTTCTGTCTTCATCTCAACATAATGACTATGAAAATCTGTGCTTATGTATGTAATTTAGGAAAATGTTTGTGGTTGGAAAATTCTACCATCAAGATCTTAAAAACAGATTTTTGTCTGCTTTTAAAAAGTTGACAGTTGACATGTTATATCAATGACAATTATGCAAAACCAGTGCAGGTAATTTGATAATCATGTTCATTAAGCAATGCTCACAAGTTAGAGGATGGAATTGTTACCTAGATTAATTTGTTTTGCCATACATAGCAATTCTTTCATGTCGACATGATACATATGGGCATAATCTCTTGTAATAGGTTTTTCTTTTGTTATTTGTTTATTTAATTTCTGAAAATCTGAAATAGCAGTTTAACTTGACTATGAACTATGAAGGTTGCATTCTATAGTTTTCATAGTAATTTGTAGTCTAGAGCTAAAATCAAAAGCAACCTCTCAGAAGAGGTAGATTATTGAATATTTAATACTGAGAAGTTATGTAGTCTTGTTTCAGAATTTAGTCTTCTCTTTTTTTTTTGGCCTTTTTTTTATGTGAATTGTACCGCTGCAGTTTCTGGCCTACAATCTCTCACACAATCCTGGAATAACAAACCACCAAGTTGGGTGGGTTCAGATCCTTGTGGCAGTGGTTGGGAAGGAATCCGTTGCACCAATTCTAGAATTACCCAATTGTTAGTTCTTGGTTTCTTTGGCCCCTTCAAATTGATATGAAATATTGTTTCTTACTTTCTATTTATTAAAAAAATTAAATCTGAAAAGACTGCTCTTATTTTCAGGAAACTACCAGCCATGAATCTGGTGGGCCAGCTGTCCTCAGCAATCCAGTCACTATCTGAACTAGACACACTGTAAAATTTCGACTTCTCATATTAGTTAAACAGACATATAGTTGATGTGGTTAAATACCATTAAGCTGAAATTCTTCTTCAAACCCTCAGATGCTAAAATGTTTCTGAACTGGCTGTTTTTGTTCGTACAGGGATCTCTCTTACAACAAGGGCTTGACAGGAACAATTCCACAAGCAATTGGGAATTTGAAAAATCTAAAATCCCTGTAAGGAAGGAAGTTTAAAGGAAGGAAGTTTACACTTTACATAGCAATAATAAATATATTGAATATAAACTGAACTTCTTTCACTGAGTTCCTGCTATCTAATATTTTTTGTACCACCTTTACCTTTTCTTTTCCCTTACAAAATGCATTATGCTTTTTGATATGTTGTTTTTCTTACTGTTTTTCAGTGCATTGGTTGGTTGTGGTTTCTTTGGTCCTATTCCAGACTCAATAGGATCTCTAAAGCAGCTGACCTTTTTGTAAGGATTCCATCTTAACAATTCTGCTACTACATTTCTGAGAAGGTCTACACACATAATACTTAATACTAGTCCCCAAGTCATTCCAAAGTAACAAAGGATGATGCTTCATATGTAACATCTTTTGTTGGGTGTACACCATTCATTCATACCATGTTCACTATATAAAATTATCCAACTTATTCTTGGAAGCTCAATGTTTCTTCTATGGGCTAATATATGATAAATTATGATTTATGAATGTCCAACTTGTCACCTTACTGGTTTTTCATGCAGAGCACTGAATTCTAATCGGTTCAGTGGAAGTATTCCACGCAGCATTGGCAATCTATCCAATATTAATTGGCTAGATCTTGCTGATAACCAGCTTGAAGGACCTATTCCTGTCTCTGATGACCAAGGACAACCAGGTCTTGACCTGCTCCTTAAGGCACAACACTTGTATGTCCACACTCTCATTCTCAGTTTTCAGTTGATATTATTGTACTAATAAGATTGACTGGATATTTTCCAGTTCATTGAATGATCTAAGACCATGTCTCCATTTTTTTGCAGTCATATGGGGAACAATAAGCTCTCTGGCCAAATACCAGCAAAACTTTTCAACTCCAGTATGATTCTAGAACACGTGTAAGCTTCATTATATCCTATAGTATTTATTTTCTAGTATTTCAAAAACTAAATAAGGGCATGGAAGTGAAGTCAAGGTTCCCATGTAGCATAGTCAAAAGACTTTATCTAAGTTTACTCAGAAGGTGACTCAATGCTCCTTAATGTTCTTTCTGACAGGCTTTTCGACGATAATCAACTAGAGGGTAGCATTCCACGCACCCTCAGTCTTGTGACCACAGTGGAGGTCGTGTAAGTATCTTGTCACCTGTGTCAAGTGACTAGTTATGTTGTCTCTGAATTTCTTTGGACTTTCTTTGTATTGAATATTTTCTCTTTACCACAGGCGCTTTGATAGGAATCGATTAACAGGAGGAGTGCCTTCAAACTTCAACAATCTTGGAAAACTTAGTGAGCTGTAAGAAAACTAAAGAAACATGCCCTATTAAGCTTCATATTTGTTTATCTGTAAAAACTGTAAGTGTTTTCCTGAACAATCAATTTTGCTGAGGGAAGGCTTTGACTATATTTTTGCAGGTACTTATCTCACAACCAGTTCAATAGCTCTCTGCCTGATCTTACTGGAATGAATAGTCTCACCTATGTGTAAGTAGTAAAATAGTGATACTCTATTATATAATTCATGCATGATACAATCATTTTAATTTGCATATTTTATTGGAAATTATTTACAGGGATATGAACAACAATAGTTTCACTTCTTCTGATTTTATTCCTTCATGGGTCACAAGTTTGAAAGACCTGACAACAGTGTATGTTGTTCCTTCATCCTCACACTACCTTTCTCTAATTCTCTCTTTCACTCTTTCTGTCATATCTAACCATGTGTGTTTGATATTTCAAAAATAAAAGAGGTTTTAATTCTCTACGTGTTAGATTACTGGTCTATATTGTGAACAAATGGAGGTTATGACTTGCAAGGTAATTGTACTGAAATGTGGATACAGGATACTGGGGGACAACCTGCTCACTGGCACATTTAATATCAGCAATGGCTACAGCAACAGTCTGCAACAAATTAATTTGCAGAATAATCGAATAACGGACTATAAGCCAGGAAACCAAAAAATAAACTTTGAAGTCATGTAAGCTTCATTATTTAAATTTTTAGTTGGTTCTTACACCTATTTGCATAGACTCAATTCAAAACCACTGGCTGTTGCTTTTTCTTCTCTGAGGCAGTTATCTAATGATTTTGCAGATTGGCTGGCAACCCATTTTGTCTTGAAAATGGAGTTTCTCAACAGAGTTACTGCCAACCTCCCCAACTCATTCCCTCATATTCAACACCACCAAATAATTGTTCACCTCAAACATGCACTAACAGTCAGATTTCTAGCCCAGACTGTAAATGTGCATATCCCTATACTGGAACTTTGTTCTCAAGAGCTCTTAGTATCTCAAACTTTGACACAAGTTACTATAAGGATCTTGAGAAGTCTTTGATGGATGGTTTTCAAGCCCAAAAGCTTCCAGTGGATTCAGTTTCTCTGAGTAATCCCATGAGGAATTCATCTACTGATAATTTTCAGTTAACTCTGAATGTCTTCCCATCATCTCAAACTGTAAGTTTCAATAGAACTGGAGTTTCAAGCATTGCTTTTGTGCTTAGCAACCAAATCTTCAAACCCCCAGAGTTTTTCTCCCCTTACTTCTTCATTGGTGCTGACTATGGATACTATGGAGGTGATTCAATGTCTCATTATGAACTATAAATGCTAAGTTCTTTGTCTGATCTGTCTTATAAATTCTCTTTCTCATCTCTCACATTGTTACTCTGATGTCACATAGGAGAACCTAAAGGATCAAAATCAGTAAATACAGGGGTTATAGTTGGTGCAGTACTTGCTGTTCTGGTCTTTCTTGTACTAGCAGTCCTTGCAGGGATGTATGCCATCCGCCAAAAAAGAAGAGCACAAAGAACTGCAGAGCAGAACCCTTTTGGTGAGATATGATTAATGCATGCTTGGCTTAATTAGTTAATTTTGTACCTTGCTAAGAAATTTTCTAGTGGTCTTTTACTGATACAGTGTCATTTTAAATGCAGTTAATTGGGAAACGAACAAGAATAGTGGCACTGCTCCTCAGTTGAAAGGAGCAAGATGGTTTTCTTTTGAAGAGCTAAGGAGATACACCAACAACTTCTCAGAAAACAATACTATTGGATCTGGGGGCTATGGAAAGGTTTGTATTAATGACATCTTATGACTATCCTGAAACATCCAAGTATTTTCCAAAATCATTCTCTTCTTCTTGTTTACTGCCGCGCAAGATCTAATTAGTCCTCATTCACAAGGTTTACCAAGGTGTTCTTCCCACTGGGGAATTGGTTGCCATCAAACGGGCTGCACAAGAATCTATGCAGGGTGCTGTGGAGTTTAAAACTGAGATTGAACTTCTATCAAGGGTCCATCATAAGAATCTTGTTGGTCTTGTGGGATTCTGTTATGAGAAGGGTGAACAAATGCTGGTGTATGAGTACATTCCAAATGGCACTTTAATGGATAGTCTTTCAGGTACTTCCAATTCCTTCACCACTCCATATGTACCATATTGTGTCATAGACTCTTGTATAGAAAAGGAATAGGTATGGAGTGATGATAAATTTCTTCAGTAAATTTGTACAAATTCATTTCTCTAGAGTCTAGACTACTACAAAGTAGACCTCCCATATGCCCACTTAATTGTAAATTACCATGATTGATCTCAGTATTATCATGATTTACCAATTACCATTCAGTTGTCAATCATAAGACCATACCCAGTATCTATTTACCAGTAAGGTAGAAAATCACTCACATTACAAAATGGACATATTAATTATTAAGATCCTGATTTTAGTGCAAAATTGGAGATGAATAACAATAGGCTTACTATCATTAGAAATATAACTAAATAGCATCCTTTGTGTTGCCAATGCCAAGACTTTAATCAGTGTTTAACCGAGACTCTGATAAGCATTTGCTGAAAAGTAAAAACTTGTTGACAATCCAAATATATTTGTCCATGACATAAAATAGCAATACACCAAAAAATCTTTCTGATACCATAGCCACCGATTATTATTGACTCTACCCTTCTGCTGGACTGCAGCTTCATTTAGACCTTTCAGGGTTCAGGCTTTACTTACCATTGATATACTTTTACAGCAAGCAATTCAACAATCTAATGAAGCAAAAGTCTTTCAGGTTGCATTGCACATTTCTTAGTTAATTTTCTTTATTTGACTTTGTATATGCAGGAAAGTCTGGGATCTCTATGGATTGGATACGGAGGCTAAAAGTAACATTGGGTGCGGCCAGGGGTTTGTCTTATCTTCATGAACTTGCAAACCCACCAATCATACACAGGGACATAAAATCAAGCAATATCCTACTTGATAATCACCTCAACGCAAAAGTTGCTGATTTTGGTCTCTCCAAACTTCTTGTTGATAGTGATAGGGGACATGTCACTACTCAAGTCAAAGGGACAATGGTTTGTATAGAATTCGTTAGACTCCTATTTTATGAAGCAAATACATCTTTGTTTAAAAGGCATATTAAGTTTAATAGTCATCTAACTTTCAATAGTTTAAATGGTTCTGCACCTTCAAAATTTCATACACGTGAAATCAGCTTTTGCTATTTAGCTATGCAATCAAAATAATTTCTCTAAGGAAAAAGAAGAACATAGAGTTTTGGGATACTAGCCAATGTCAGGAAAAGCTTATCTACAAAACAATTATTCCTTTTCCTTTCTTGTGTTCATTTTTTCTATCCTACTTTATGGAATACTTGGTACATTGCTTACAATCTAAACAAACAAGTTTCTGTTTGAAACAAAATATGAATCAATATTTTGATTGAAATTTAGCTTTAACCTTGATATTTGCAAGAGTTATAGCTGATGCAAATTTTTTTCTGCTTGTTCTCACAGGGGTACTTGGATCCTGAATATTACATGACCCAGCAGTTGACTGAAAAAAGTGATGTATATAGCTTTGGAGTGTTAATGCTGGAACTAGCAACAGCAAGAAGGCCAATAGAGCAAGGAAAGTACATTGTAAGAGAGGTAATGAGGGTATTGGATACATCAAAAGATTTATACAACCTTCATTCCATTGTAGATCCAACCTTAATCAAAGTGACAAGACCAAAAGGTTTAGAGAAGTTTGTAGAACTGGCATTGAGGTGTGTCAAAGAGTATGCAGCTGATAGGCCTACAATGGCTGAGGTTATAAAAGAGGTTGAGAACATAATCGAGCTTGCTGGTTTGAACCCCAATTCTGAATCAGCTACAACATCAGAAGGTTTTGATGTAGAGATTGGGGAAAAAGTCCAACATCCCTATGTTAATGAAGATTTTAACTATAGTGGAATATTTCCATCAGCAAAGGTAGAACCTCAATGATTTTTGGTCTATTTTCTCTTGTAATTCTATTCCCTCTACAGATGCAATCATTGAGGCCTGGTGTGTGTCAATTTTGGATGCAAATTTCCTTTGGACCTCATATAGGCGGGGTGCTATAGAAAATCATGATGAGTGCTCAACCTGAATTTTAACATTAACAATCGTTTTTCCAGAAGGGGGGAAAATTAAGGCAACTGCCTTGGTGATGAAATGTCATTCCCAGTTGCACTTATATGTATGTTCTAGTCATGAAAATATTGTGAATTTCTCAATTATTGTCATATTTGGATGTAAGTAAACTATTGAACTTTGAATTTTCAAAAGACAGCAGGTCTGTTTTTCTCTCCCCTTTTTGTTTTTTTTTCATAAAAAACTCTTGAAAGCGGGGAATGGATTTGTTATCATGTGACTGCGTTAGTGACAGAGAAATGCAAAGAAATTTTCTTAGCAGATGCAGCAAAAAATATAAATTGTTTCTTTTACCAATAATTTGTATGACATTTTTTTTTTTGTTTTTGGCCGAGTATTCCACGGGCAAAACTGTGAGATTAGTGAATAGTGAATGTTTGAAACCAAATTGGTGACTTTCAAAAGCACTTTTACAATGAAGCAATTATTTGTAACTTCTTCATTTCAAAAGCAATTCTAACCAATTTATATGAGTTTCCAAATACACTATAACTCACGCGTTGGAGTGGTGGTTACGGTTAGGTGACAGATCTGAACCCCTAACCTTGCAGGTAAGGTTCGTCTAGGGTCACAGTCCATTTTCACTATGACCAACCATTTTTGGATCAATAATTTGTATGACTTTATGAAATATAATGCCTAAAATAGCTAATAATAATCCACATAAAAGAACTGCATAGCCCAATATATCTCATACTTAGTTACGTGCATCATTAACCAATGAGATTATAGAATCGGTACTAATATTGCAGATTGATGCATTTCGGTTAAAAGACCTGAACTAGCAAAACCTTGGCTAAACATCATACTTGGTGTGATTATTGTACTTAAATTGTTTCAAATTTAAATTTAAACATCACACTCGGTAATAGTTCTTATGTTGGGATATGAATGAAATAATAAATTTTTTTTTTTTATTTGATACTGGAATTGACGAACTTTAATTTCTTGCTTTTGTGTCCAATCGAAATTGATAGCTTGAATCAATTCACATTTTAACGCTAGATTTGATTTGAGATCAGGATAAACTTACTGCCTCTGTTATCTATTATCTATTATTATAAGAAAAATTAAATAAATTACACATATTAAATTTCCTGCTGGGACAACCTTTCAATTTGCCAACAAGTGTCGTATAGGAAACGTGGCATTTTTTTGGGTGTTAGGGATTTATATTCTCAACCAATTTTTAAGGTTAGGGCTGTAGTTGCGAAGTCGAAACAAAATCATGAGTGAGAGTAACCCCAAGGCTCCAAATCCCGTTCCACCACCACCACCATCAAGTGGAAGTGGAAATGGAAGTGGGGTTGGGAATTCAAGCAAATATTCAGGAGGGTCAGGGGGCCATATAAACCCTCGAGAGACAGTGAATCCGGATGCGGCAACTCTGAGAGATCAATGGAGGTATGCCATTAAACAGTACAGCAGGTGGTACTCTCAAGCTTGGGGCGCTGCTATTCTCGCTGGTCTCACCTTCTTTGCACTCGGTTGGGTCATCAAAGGAGAGAACCCTTTGCCCTCTTTCCACTCCCCTCCCCCTCCCTCTGACTCTGACGCCGACAAAGACAAACCAACATCATGAATTCAAGGGTCAGTTCCTCCACTTCCTGATTATGTATCTATCAACATCATCAACTGCTTATTTGTTGATGATGCATATGATACTGCATCCTTATTTGTTCATTAAAACGTTAAATTGCAGGTGCCATTCTCTGGAATCAGCCACATAACAGCTGCTTTTGGTGGATAGTGCCCTGAAGCCTCACCACCTTGATTCCCATGCTCTATGGATGTTTATAATCGAGTCTCGTGACAAAATTTCTGTTTTGGTTTTCTTAAATGAGTTCTTGCCACCCTTTTGATATGGATCTGTATGGATGAGTAATTTGTTTACCTTAGTTTGTGCTATAAGTTACAACTATACAAGTAAAAGTTTGTACATATTCAAATGCTTCACTCCAACTTGCAATTTATGGTTGATTATGGAATGGTCCAGTTTAATTCAAGTTTGGTTCTGTTTGATGGGCAAGTTGTATGGTGGACGAGTAAGATGGGTAGTACCACCGTGCACAACCTATGATTATCGTTGGATTAAAAAAGTGTACAGATTTTGTTCTACTCCTCCACACCAGATCAAACCCCATTCCTCTATGCAATCAACCCCCAACTGTCTCCCCCTCACCTCAATGGCGCCGACGGATCCGGCGCGAAGACATTCGAGATAGCGCCGTTGGTGAAGGAGAAACGCTGGGCTGAGGAGTTCAAACTTCAAAACCAAATTGACATTCATCGGTCCCCAAATTCTCTAAATTAACCCGCATCATCATCAAAACTTCTTAAACTGAGTAACTAAGTTAACGCGTTTGGTTTATCACAGTTTCAAATTATAGCTCATTGTTTTTCTAATTTGCAATGCTGCTCTTTTATTTGTGGAGAATCCTGATACTTGCACCTGGAAATTGTGTAATGCTATAGTGCTTATTGTTGAATGCTGCACGCCATCATCTTCTTACATGGTGCTTCCTACTTCAACGCATTTCCTTTTTCTTTGTGTGTGTTTGGATCAGCTTTTAAACTCCCTCAACGCACGTTAGGTGTGGTCAAAAGTGGTCAAACGTGCTTTTATGTTGTTTGGGTTCCAGGAAGGTAAATCGATTCTAATGCCCAAAATGGATTCTACATGAAGCTTGAAGTTGGAGCTTTCACGTTCTATGGCAAATCGATTCTTGGAGGGGTGGTAGGAACACTTTATTCTATTCCTTTATTAACCTTGATTGTCCTCAACAACTCCTATTCTCACTTTCATATACTAAAGGCATCACCAACTTGCATCCCCTTTTATTTGCAGACTATGTTCCTTCTCATAGTTACTATGTTTCCACTTCCCAAATCGCCAAATTTAAAGCTAAGAAGAAAGTGCAAAGTTAGATAAATCGTTTGCGTGGGAGATTCTATAATGGTCAATATTGTTGATATTCTAGTATAAATAATACCTAGGAGATATGTGGGTTTGGTGAACTTTAATTAATTAATTAATTAATTATCATAAAAATTATTACCATCTCTCTTTAAATTGTTGGCTCCTCTCTTAAGTTCGTCATTCTCAACTCATTGTTTTCAACAAATATAGTTCCAGCAGCTAGCACTTTGAAGGTGGAAGGGAAGCCTTTAAGGTGTTTGATAAATTGTCTGTAAATACATTGTTAATATTGTTTTGAGGAAATAGTTTTATTGTTAGAAGAAATTGTTTTGGTAATATAGACTTTTGTTTGGTGATAGTGCGGCAATATTATTGAAAGCTTATTGTTTCTGTAATATATAATTTTTATTTAGATACTTCATAGTTAGTAATGATATGCTAATTTAGCACTTTTGTTGTCTATTTTATCAAATTTTAAGTTTCTAATTCAATTTTAAGTTAGGACCCATTTTGGTAATCACACACTCAAAAGCAATTTTGATCCAAACCATCCAAACAATAGGAATTGACCAAAATCACTTTTTCTATGGATGTATCCAAACATAAATCACGTCATGTTCAACTCACTTTTAACCAAAATCAATTTTACAAAATCAATTATTTTTTTGATGAATACCAGCTAGCGTTATTGTGCATGTCTTCACAACGCTTTTTTCATGAAATTTACCCAAATAATAGATTTCGGTCTTCTCATTTTTCTTTAAAAAAAAAAAAAACATGACAGCAGATATTTTTTAAAGCTGAGTAACTTACCATTGTCTGCGAAAGAGTCAACTTTTTTTTTTTGGTGAGGTGCAGAGAAGAAAGAAAAAAAACTAAACCCTAGGGACCCAAAAGTGTCTTATGAAAAATGCTAAATGTGCCTCGAATTTTTATTACTGGCAAAATTAAAATGAATTTAGATATAATCAATGGTAAAAACTGTTAAAATACAAATGTAGATGTGTGTGAATAACATTTTTTATGTCATGGCAACGTCTGCCAAAAAAAAAAAAAAAGGAACAAACTCCTCAAATAGCCCATTTTTATTGGGAAAGCCTAAGGATGGGAATCATCCACCTCTTTTTGCGACTCATTCTTTGGTGGAGCTTCTAAATGTGATTATTGCTTTTTTTTCTTTTTTCCCCTGTTAATAACATCACTTTAGCGAAAGCAATTTTTAATCTAATTATCAAATAAAGGAATTAACTTTCAGAAGAAAGCAAAACAATTTAGAAATATACAGGGGTGATCATGCACAAAACTAAACAGGAAAGGAACTAAACTACGTTACTGTTTTGCCAACAGCATGCGTAGACAAGAACAAACAAAATGAAGAAACCTAGTAAAAGCTTCCATAAATCTGAAATTAGATAGAAGGATACCTTCATAAAGCACAACAAAATAGGAAACAGGTGTGATGAAAGTGCATGTTTCCAAAACATTTGACTAATATAATATTGAACAGAATTTCTCTACAGACTGAAGCAGAAGTTTAGAGAGTGATGCTCTCCACACAATCATTTTCATGCTGTAAGGCTGTGATCTCTACATAGATATAAACAGGGCATAATTGTAAGGTAAAAATACAGAGATTTATATTGTAAGCTCAAGCAGAGCAACATCCACTTTTCTTCACAGCTGATACATCATCACGGGACCCCACATTAATCGTCTCTCCTTTTGGTAAAGCTGCTGGATCATCACCTATGTCAAGAGCCTTCTTGCTTACGACACGATAGATCTGGGTCAACACTTCGGTGAAGGCACTTTCAACGTTCATGGACTCGAGGGCAGATGTTTCCATGAAAAATGTGTTCTCTCTTTCAGCAAAAGCTGTAGCATCTTCGGTGGAAACTGCTCGCAGATGGCGTAAATCTGCTTTGTTCCCAACAAGCATCACCACAATGTTGGCATCTGTGTGATCTCTCAGCTCCTTCAACCATCTCTCCACATTTTCAAACGTAACATGGCGAGTAACATCATAGACTAGTAATGCACCAACAGCTCCACGATAATATGCACTCGTAATGGCTCGGTACCTTTATTAAAGGAAAAACAAATTAAGATATCTTAAATGTATAGTTAACAAAATGCATCACATTTACACATTACATAATTATTCATGTGGAAACCAGAATTAGGCAACTTTACTTCTAAAGATTCTTGTTGGAATTTTGAAACAACAAGGCTACAAAGTTTCATTACAGGATATCCACATCATTTTGGCGTTTAAATTATAAGCCTAATTAAGAAATTAAATAATGCATCCAATGATCAATTTTTTTTTTTTTATAAGCATCCAATGATCAACGTAATTCACCAGAAAAAGGAAAATTGACTTTTATTTCCATTTTTCCATTGTTGTTGTGCACTCTCCTTGTAAATTAATCCTTTCACAAGCAATCTATTTCACTTTATCCAATATTCTTATGTCTCTTAAGACCTGGTAGATAGTAGCAGTTGTCGTTGGAAAGATGGAAGTTAGCTGGAAAAGAAAATAGCAACCCTTCAAAGAAAATCATCATAATTTTCAACTTTGCTATACTAAAGCGGAATGAAAAGGAACTGTTGAAGGTGCCGTTTTGGAAATCCTGTAAAGATAAAACTTAGCTGGAAAAAGAAAATAGTAATTTTTCAAAAAAAATTATTATGATTTTCAACTTGGTTATACTAAACCAGAATGGAAAGGAACTATTGAAGGTGCGGTTCCGTTTTGGGAAGGAAAAAAACAACATTGCCAAAGGCGTTGGTTCTCTGAAAACAAAAATTAACACAAAGAAATCTATAACACAAAATCATATTAACACCAGCACACACATAAATTAAACAACGCAGTTAAACAAAGTATAGAAGATAAATTCAAGTGGCGCAAAATATCACAACTGCACTAGTGTTTCATTAGAAGGAAACCGATCTGAGGAGCTGACCAACATCCACTTCGGCTAACTACTTTGTTAACAACATTACCATAATGACTTTCTTTTCAAGCCACCGTATAACAACAAATTTCAGACATTAGTAATAAGTAATTATCATAATAACAATTCCACCTAGTGAGATATGACTTGGTTGTCGGTGGCGGAGTTGTTATTATAGAAAATATAACAATACTAGCCCCAGTTATGTCTTAAATTTTCTATCTCTCAGTAATCAGTATATGATCCATTCACAATTACCAGCAACTCCTAAATGTTCATCATGCTGCTACGGCCATAATAAGAATATTAAAATGTTGAGACAACAATCTTAAATACTAGGGGGGAATTCTTCACAATGTAGCAAAAGCAGAATTCAAACTATTACAACAAGAAATCTTCAACTGTAGGACTTTATAAGTCATTTTGATATACCAAACCAATTTCAAACAGAGGTCAAATAAGAGTAAATCATACCAACAAAATGATTTTAGAAAGTTAATTAGAAAATTTTATTATTACAAACTTGAGACATTGGTAATCTTGGCAAGAAAGACTAGCCAGGTGATAACCATATCTTTTATTGCTTAGTAAATGCTCCTTAAATAGTTACCAGCAACTCTAACATCTTTTTTCAACATGCTACGTCTTGAGTACAACTGCAATAATAATACTGATGTGCTTACATATCGTTGTTAAATGTGTGACGAAAGAACTATCTGCATATGCGAATGCCATAATTCAGATTATATCAACAAGAACACAATGCATATATGCTAGGATTCGTATCTCAGTTTGACATAAAAGTGATTAAAACAAAGAAATTTCAAAATTCTAATTACATTACAATATTCTCAAATGCTCCTGGAGCAAGAGAAACCTATTGATCTGTGTCATTGAATATGTGTCACATAAGTTAAAACATCAAAAATGTAGTTAAAATGGGAAACAATGATGGCCCAGGAAGCTGATGTAGAACATATTTAATGGCATAGAACAAGAAGTTTTTCTTGCTCTTAGAGCACCTGGGAATTTCTCACATTAGTTTTTCCCTTTTTCAAGCACAATGGAGGAAAACAGATAAGCTTCCCAACGCATCTGTTATCAAGTTATCAGCATAAAGTGTGCAGGAAAACAATAGCAGAATCAATTAAACAGTCATGAACATATTGGGCAGTAAAACCATCATGGACATCATACATCTCAATTAAACAAAAACACATATTGGGCATCAACAAACAGAATCAATGACTAACCCAACAAAACGCATTAACCCAATTCAGACATGAACGAAACGATAGAGAATGAGAAAACAAAAATGCACCTTTCTTGACCAGCAGTGTCCCAAATCTGAGCCTTGACAACCTTATCATCAACCTGAATGCTTCTGGTGGCAAATTCAACCCCAATGGTAGACTTGGATTCGAGGCTGAATTCATTCTTGGTGAATCTCGACAAAAGGTTGGATTTTCCGACGCCGGAGTCACCAATCAGCACCACCTTGAACAGATAATCGTAATCGTCATCAGCTCTGTACGCCCCCATTTGCAAGGCACACTCCCTTTTCTCTCTGGTGTTTGGCTAGAGAGAGAGAAAAAAATATGATTTTGATATGAGGGTTCTCTCAGATATTCAAATGGGTTGCTGTGAATCTATATTAATAATAAAAAAATCACACTTAGGTTTGAAATCCAGATATGGAAGAATGTGAGAAAAATAAAAAATGGAAGTTTGGGTAGCAATGAGAAGGTAATTGAAAACAGCAACGCTGGAAATGTGGGGTTTCTTGGCTGGCAAATTGTGGGAACAGAAATGATGATTAGTAACGGTAGCGGTGGTGCCCGAACCCGAAGTAGTAACAAACAAGATTGAAGACCCAAATTCGTACTTCAAAAATTTCAGGGACATATTTTTAGTCAATAAAATAAATTAAATATTTAATCCTTTAAATTTTTAATGTAGGATATATTAGTCTCTAAATTTAATTTTGACCTCTATTTATTTGCTTACATATCCTATTAATCATCCCACTTGACCCGTTATTGGTCAAGCGTGGCCTATAACGTATTTTAGTCGTGAAAAATTAATAAAAAGTGAAAACAACTTTCATAATTTTCAGGTATTTGACTTTTTAAATTATTCACGTTTTTCAGTTTTTATTCGTTTTTCACGTAGGAAATTCGTCATAAGCCACACAGGACCACTGGCCGGCCAAGTATAGTGGTTAATCGATCACGTAGGCAAGCAAATAGACATCAAAAGTAAATCTAGGTCTAGGGGCTAATGTGTCCCGCTTTAAAAATTTGAGAGATTAAATAGTTAATTTATTTTTGTAGGGATTAAAAGTAGGTCCCTGGAAATTTCCATGACCAATTCGGGTCTTCACTCACCAAACAATTAGAATAATGATATTAATTTAAGATTTTTTTTTTTCCCAAAAAGAGACTTCTACAAAGGGGACGATATCAAGATATTTAAAATATTTTTTTTTGTTAAATATGTTTTTAATCCATGGGTTTTTTTACAAAAGTTCTGTTTTAGTTACTTATTTGGAAATATATTTTTTTAGTCACCCGTTTTTTAAAATATGTCAGAAATGGTCCCTACGTCACACTTTTCTTTAAAAATCGGGGGACTAAATCCAAACTTTTGTAAAAGAAAAGTAAGGGACTAAAAATGTGTGGTTGTCAAAATTGAGGGACTAAAAATATTGGTGTAGGGACTACTTCCGACTCATTTTAAAAAGCGGGGACTAAAAATATACATTTTCTAATTTTTGTAGAAAATGAGGGACTAAAAACATATTTAACCCTATATTTTTTTTTTTATAGGAGAACGCTAAAAGGAATATAAAAAAAGCAAGTCTCCATCGGAAATTGATATATTTAATATTTAAAGAAGTAAAATACTTAGTTTTCCAATGTAAACTTACTTTTTATGGGTTCCCTAACCAGTATCCTACGGGCACTCGATAGTTAGCATGACCTTTATATATATATATATATATATATATATATATATATATATATATATATATATATATATATATATAGAGAGAGAGAGAGAGAGAGTGAGAGGATGATGCCCCGATTCATGGCGGGGAAAATCTTTGAGATCTAAGATCACTTACAAAGGAATTTATATTTACCTCCCCAAAAAGACTAATAGAGGTTCGAACATGCCACTTGTTAGACACAATACCATGTTTTAATCCACTAGATCATCCTCTTGGAATTATATTTTAAATATATCATATTTCAACACATCTTTATTATTTTATTATAATTAATTCATTTTAGTTTTGATATAGTTAAATTTTAATTGTATCACGTACTCCCCATTTATATTCAGTAAAAATTCTAATAAATTTTTTTAGTAACCATGTTATAGGTACGGAGTATCATCACTGTTAGCGGTGACTAATCTCCGCCGAGGAATCTGATGGGCACACAAGGTGGGTTTTCCTCTCCCAACCAGCTTTTATCTAATAAATTCATAATGTTAGATCATGAAACTTTATTAATTTAGAGAAATATTAATTAATCGATAAATTAATAACTTATTAATTCAAAGAGTTTTTTCTCTATTTAATAAATATAATTTAATTACACAAAAAAATCATTATATCTATCACTAATATACAGTTTATATGCATCATATTTCATGAATTAATTTTAAAAAAAAAACAGTGCACATATATTTACGAAGATAAATAAATGGTATTCATTGTTTTTAGTACTTAATTAATATTCATTCTACTCGGGGCCTGACCTAGATGCAATGCACGCCCTAACTAGACTTTAATAAAATTATAAGTAAATATTTTAGATGTTTGAATTTTGTCCCCGCTATTTTTATATTGAACTCAGTGTCTTTTTTTTCTTTTATTTTTCCAACAAACACAATTACCCAACCCTATCTTTTCTCTCTCAATCTCTCACCCTTACCAAGCCTTTTCTGTCTTTATATTTATATATATGATAATAATTATGGTTAAATATGTTTTTACCCTTATAAAATTGGTAAATTTTGATTTTAGTCCCTATACAAATTTGATTCATTTTTGGTCTTACATTTAATAAAAGTAGTGTGTTTTTAGTTCCCCACCATGGATCAAAAACACATAATTTTTGTATTGTTTAGGGACTAAAAATAAATAAAAATTTAAGGATAAAAATATATTTAACCCTAGTATTTTTTATTTTTTATTTTTATTTTTAAATAAATTTCCCCACTGAGTTAGGGTCCTATATCCACCATTCACTATACTGACTAATTAAATAATGTTTAATACACTTCATTTCCATCTATGATTCATCATACTAGCTAATACGTATTCAACGTATGATGAAGGAACTACTATATAAATTAAACAACATATAAAAATTCTTAGAATTAATCCCAACAATACCTCTCCTCTAGAATATATATGTCCAGAAATCAACCATGACAGGTCAAGTACATAAAGCATTATGTGAGTATAAAAGATATCACCTGACACTTACACTAAAAAAGATTTACAGTAATGGCTTGATGAAAAACTTCATTTGAAAATTTGTCATGATACAATATCAAATACTCTCTTGTTTAGGGGTGAACAAAACCCGATTGGACCCTAAAACTCACCCCAATCTATAGTGTTCGGGTTGGGTCAAACCCTAACCCACAGAAGGGAAGGGACGAACCCGCATCCTATTTAGTGACTCGGCACCGGGTTAGGGACGGGTCCGGGTTGACCTTCGGGTTACCCAATCCGTCCCAATATAATAAAAATCTTTTTTTATCTTTATCCCTCCTAACTTATGTTTAACGCACGGTCACCAAGAAAGAACTAAAGAAGTCTAAACCCTTCTTTTACTTTTATTCTCTCATCTCAGTGTATGAGAAACTTAAGAGGAAAGGAAGATTATTTTGTTTTTCACCATTCACTTACCCATTGTTTCACTACACGGTAACGCTTCAATATTCCAATGTTATTTATTTTTGGTTTCACTACAACAGCTTTTTAGTTTCATTGTTTCTCTTTCGTTTTTTTGTATGTTCCTATATCTAATAGATTGCTTTATTGTGAACTGTGAATATAATATAATAAGGTACACGTAGGGTTGGAAGATAGACCGTTGAAAACAAAATATACTTGGAGAATAAATTTCTTTATTGTGAAGTGTGATAATATTTTTCCCATTCACAAAAAATTTAGTTTATAAAGGATTTATTTAACTTCGGGTCAACCATATCCCGTCGCATTTTGGTCCAGTCTTTAACCAACCCGCATATGATCAGGTTCCTTCAGGTCTAAGGACGGGTTCAGGTTCAGAGAATTAACACAGTCAAAGTTTAGGGTCCTGTGTCGTGTATATTTGAGAAGAGGAGGCTGACCCATGGTTCAACCCCACCCTAACCCACTTAATGTGTGGGGCTTTGTGGTTCGGGTTCGAAAGCCCTATTGTTAAATGGGCTGGAAAAAAAAGTAGCCCCTTACGGCCTACGAGGTTTAGAGGGTTCCCATATGAGCTTCAGCCCTAATTTGACAGCTATAACAGAAAGTACGAATATCAATTCGTAACATTAATCATTTTCTTTCACTAAAAAATTAATGTGAGAGAAATTGTTAAATGTAAAAATAATTTATGAGGGAAAATAATTTTCTTGTCATTTAAATTCAAGGATCGACAAACTGATAAAATAATTTTTTTGTGGATAAAATTAATTTCAAGAAAAGCTAGAATTTTTAATTTTTCAATTGACTTGAATTGCTTTTAAATATAAGCCTCACAATTTTTTTCATATTAATTCAATAAAATTCAAAACATACGGATGCTAATTAATTAGGGTTTCAAATTCCTTTTGGTAGTATAGTCTGTTTGTTTAAAAAAAAGGTAAATGTTTTTTGAACACCAAAAATTGGACATCATATGGTGTTTTTTTGAGTTTTTTTATGTATTCTTTAAATATGTATATATAAGAAGATAAAAAATAAGTAAAAAATTAAAATAAATATATATTATATCCAAATTTTGTGTTCAAATAACATAACTGTTTAAAAAAACAGGTCCCAACCTCACTGCATGCCATTTTAAAACCGCATCTTGTTTACACGAATCAAAAAGGTTTGACCCGAAACGGAATGGTACTAACGTTTTCACATAAAGTGCCAATTTTAATTTTCTCTTCAACTGGTGATCAGGACTATGGCAAATCAATTATGTGTTCACAATCACATCACAATTCAGTCACGGTTCCTTTCTCCTATAAATTCAATTCAACATTTCAGCTACAGCACAGAGAAGAGAAGAGAAGAGAATAGGAGAGTAGTTGTTGACGAGAGGTCACAGCTTCTCAGGCACAGTTTGCAGATTGGTTTACGTGTAATTTGATAACAACAGTGTTCCCTCTCATGTTTTGATGCCTCGATTTGACTAAGCGATTTGGATATATCAAGGAGAGTTTTATTTTATATAAATAAATATGTCTTCCAATTGAAATTCCTCTCTTTTCTTTCAATCTTTATGCTATGTCACACCCGAACATCCATTTTCTTCTGCATTCACGTATGGTATATGTGAATGATGATCACAAAATATAATGATGACCATCTGGCTACTTCGCACTCTTATGATGTGAATGGTATTTCACTTTGTTTAGGAGAGGAAGCATGGTTGAGGAAATAAGAAGCATGTGTGTCTCAGAGATCTCAGTCACATGGATGTGATATTTGGTTTGGAACGTACTTCAATTTTGAGCATATTGGTGTGGTGCTGCTGCCAAACTCTGATTTTGTTATGTTCTGGTTGTATCCCTCACCAGAGTGTTAGGTGAAGGAACAGTCACTTTGATTTGTTAATCTTGTCCATTGGATTTCTTCTATTCCATTTTTGGGGGAACAATTTAAGTGTATTAGGATTAGGATAATTATATTATTAATAATTAATAAGTATATATAATATTAATTAAATACCATCTATAATTGGCCAGGTGTACCTATATCTCAAAAATACCATATTGTTTATGTAAAAATTATTATTTTCTACACTTTGATCACTTTATACATATTTTTTATAAAATCGAAAGAACTAGAGAATTTTTTTTTTTTTCCTTCTTCCTCTTTTAACATGAGTATATAAAATGATATGTAACTTTAACATCTTAATTTACACATGATTCTATACATTTCCCATCTACATTTGATTTCCTTTACACTTGTATTTTATGCGGAAAAAAAAAAGAGATAAAGAGGAAAATATGATTTGAGTACTAATGTTACACTAATTAACAAGAAAAATAGCTATAAACTTTGACAATACAATATACTATTGAAATGGAATAGGATAGTGAAACTACTGATTCATCTAAAAATCTGCAACCATAGCTCACATTAAACAAAAGTTTGACTAGACTCACTAGAAGAGTAGCCAGACCACTTCTATACTCCAGTTTATCGAGTGCCAGTGTGGCAGCCTGGCAGGCTTCTTTGTGTAATCGCAACTTTAAAATTTAACCTAGCTAATTGTGTTTTTTTTGTACTAATTACTGCCCTAAAGTAAAGATTTCGTCTAGTGATATTACAAGGATTGTCTGAACACCTAGGGCACTAATGGCAATTGGTAGGGCTCACGTCCAAGAGTGCTTCTTCTTTTTGTTCTAAGACTAGTAGGGGTAGCATTGACTATGTGAGTGAGTCAATCCTTGATTTCTTTGGTTCTTTATAGCTGATAATCAGTATAAGATATAATTAAATTCAAGGTGTATGATTATGTAATTCTTTCTACCACAAGCTAGAGACAGAGATTGGAGGATATGATGAAAAATCTGCGGATTCCTTTGAAGAAACCGATATTAACTGGATACCAAAAGCCCCTTGTTGCTTTCAATATCAAGATTTTCTAGAATTTTTTGTTTATGATAAAACTTGTTTATTTACTAATGTGCTTTTCTAATGATAACAAGATCTTTTAAAGTGTAACAAGGTTTAGTTATTTTTGTCATAAAAACAACTTATTAACTATTGAACTTTCTTAATTACAACAGTAATTGGAGAATATTTAAAGTTAAAACATAAAAAATGAGATGGTAAAAAATTGCACATAAATTTTTTTGGAAATATAAAGTTTAGATTGGGGAAAGACATGCCCCCTTGCAAAGTCAAAGAATACCACTAACCTCAACGATAATTTATAGTGGAATTTACATATTGCCCACCAACATGGGATATCTAGTTTACAAAATTAATAATTTCAATAAATTAAAAAGATAATTTTTACGAACACCCTTATATAAACATCTAGTCCTGTCAATATCATAAATTAATAATTATTAATTATTTAGAACTACAAAAATAATTTGGACAATTTAGTAAAATATGGCATCATCTCCTTTTTTCTAAGTTAACTAAAAGGGACTCAAATGATCGCTCGAGAGTATTTGATAAATTTTTTTTTAACAAGAGTAGGGGTGAGTGTGGGAATGGGTTGGGATGAGTTATATTTGTCCCTTACCCTACACATGCAATCGAAGTTGTCGTCCACCATCGAAGTCTTCGTTCGCCTATGGAGCCTTTGTCCGACATTGGAGTCACCGTCTGACACTGGATTTGTTGTCCGTAAACGGAGCCACTGTTCACCACCGAGTGTTAATTTGTTACTTTACAAAACCTTTGTTCATTTGAAAAGGTGTTTGTTACTTATTTTTCTCCACCTTAAAGTTTTCATGCTTTAATCCTCTACTTGATTTTTTGAACTAGTAGGTAATTTGTTTCTTGATATTTAGCACATCTCTTTACTAAAACTCACATTAAATCTTATAGTTGATTGCTGTAAAAGGGTTGGAATATCACTTGTTCTCCTAGCAATAGATTTGTTTGCCTATAAAAAAAAAACTCAGTATATTTTTTTATTACACAAAAAAAGCAAATACAAAAAAAAAAAAAACCATTTTGTAAGGAAAGGGCATAAATATATGAGAAATTTTTTTTGAATACCAAAATAATTTTATGGTGTATTTTTGGAATGCTTGTATACAATGTACAAGAAAATAAAAAGTAGATGAGAGATAGAAATATAAATATATGGTGTCCAATTTTAGATGTTCAAATAACATAGCTATAAATATATTCTGTTTTATCCAAAAATATATATATATATATATATATATGGAACCAAACCTAATCACAGTTTCAATTAGAAGTATATGTGCCATAAGTGGCAGGATAAAAAGCAGCATGAAATAATAACGCTTACTTGAAGCATAAACATGTGCAACCTAAAAGCTGGCAGATCATGAGCATAATGATCTCACCTTAACTGCACTACAAAATTCACAATCGCTGTGTCCATATTCACGTAAACATTTAATGCACACATAATTTTTCAACTTCGATTTCAGATTACTCATTAGTCTTTCTTTTTGTTGGAAATAATAATGAACGAGACCACAATCCAAAAGGCACAAACGATAACATAAAAAGTAAGAAAAATATAGCTTGCTTATGACGAAAGAAAATTACATATTTTGGTCCACAAAGTCATGATATCATTGCAGAACAACATAGACCCATCTTATATAAGTCATTCTCATGAGCAGTGTCTTGAAACCCCTATTCATAACCCTAACAGTACTGTAATACGCAAATAAAGACAAAGATAACAAGAAAAGAGGGTAATAACTGGGAAGTGACAGAGAAAACACCATATCTAAAAAAAACCATTTCAATCGATCCTTCACCTTTCTGCTTCCTAAATCTGCAAAATAATATATTATAAAAAAAAAAATATTAGGTCGGTAACTTTTCAACCGGGAAGCTTTGGTCACACAATAAACATCAAAAAAAAAAAAATTTGTTAATTGTTTTAACGTGCGCACCAAATAATAACATGCGCCATGCTGGAGTGAGTGAAGAGTGACACCCCACTGGTTTGTGAGAACAGGGTGACCAGTGGCGTGGATGAGCACCGCATCATCGCCAAACGCCTCGCGCACGTTGAAAGGTCCCACTGCCACTTCGAATGCCACATCGTTAATGAACACCGTTGACTTCTGCGTAACAGCTGCATCTCCAATGCCTGGGATACACCGAATCATCTCTCATGAACAAGTCAAAAACATACTAGAAAGTCAACAAAGAAGCCATGCACACGTGACCAAAATTCCATGGTATACCCTCCTCCAACCCATATCATTAATAACATAACACTGCTAATATAACCATATGCAAGACCAACAAATTCAGTAAAAATATTAAAAATAAATTAATTATCACCTTGAACTTGAGTAGTGATGAGAGGGGATGGAACAGTAATTGTGGTGGTATTGATGGGAGGGACAATGGTAGCAGTGTGAACAGTTGTAGTGGGAGTGACACAGAAACTAAGCTGTGAATATGGATGCATTATTTTCACGGACTTGTCTTGATCTTGATCTTGAACTTTTTTTGAGGAAGCTCCACGGTTCATGATCTCACTAAGCAAGAGACTAGTGGAAGGACCAACATGTGGTTGAGATTGAACAACATTGGAGAGTTCAGAGAAGCAAAACCCTTGTGATGCTACTCCTTGTCCATGCCCTGCATGATGTTGCACTGGGAAGAAGAAAGCCTCGGTTGCTGGTGGTGGTGGTGCTGGCAAAGTGGTTTCATTGGTGGTGTGAAAATAAGTCTGGTTCACAGAGGCGGTGGGAGAATTGGGAACCACATCACTGACGGTAGAGAAGCCAATGGAGAATACCTTCGTGGGTGTTATTTCTTTTGTGGAGGATTTCTCAGAGGAAGAAGATGAGGATGAAGGTGCAGCAGTGGTTTGAGTTTGAGAAACAGTGTTTTGTTGGGGTTCTGGTGGGTTTTGGAAATTCTTGGAGTTCTGGAGTTGTCTGAGCTTGTGCTTGCTCCTGGATTTGCGGTTCTGGAACCAGTAGAAGACATTGGCATCACCCACGTGTCCATACTCTTGTAACTGTGCCCTTATCTTCCTTATCTCATCTCTTGGAGGATTCACCATCCCAGAGTTGAATATGGCTTCCAGTATGCGAATTTGCTCTGGTTTTGGGTTCCACCTAGGCTTTGGCTCTGGACTTCTCTCCTCACACCCCGCTGCAGCTATATATATATCAAGTTAATTCAAAAAAGAAGACAAAAGAAAAGTTAAGTTGATACTTAGATAAAGGCCATAAAGAAACCAAGATCTCTACCTATATTTCATGCACAAAAGTCAATCAATATCTAATGTTATGGAATTTGCAAAGTGGAACCTAAGTGTAAGGGTGAGAAAGATACTAGTTTTATATGCTAGACTAGATGGCTATATATATATAGTTGGAAAGAGTTTACAAGTGAGTTATAACTTTTGAAATAAGATGACAGGTGAAAAATATTTATGTGATTATGAGTTTGACAAACCTGAAGTGTAAGGGATTCTGTGGCAACCAGTTGAGATGAGAGAAGAATTGATGTCATGCTGCCATTGGTGGTTATGAGGGTTGCAGGGTTTATTGGGCTTGGACTTGAACAAGCTTGGCCAGTGTTTGTTAGAAGAAGCCATGATGATGATGGGGCGCTATCTAGTGTGAAGGAGGGTGGTGAGAATTACTGAAATGAAAAGCCAGATATATATCAGAAACAGCCAACCAAACGAAACAACAATCTAAGAAGCTGTCTTTTTATGGCTCTTGCTCTTTGGTCTCAACTGAACTCACTGGGCCAACATAACAGAGATCACCCTTCTTATATAGCCTCTTCACCTACCGTCCCCCTATGTGACTGTGTCTCTTGCCATTCTATTGCAATAATAATAATTAATTAATGAAAAATCTGTTATCACTTATCATCTTGGCATCTCCTGAAGAAAAATAAAATATGTATAAATATATTATTGACGTTATATATGATATGATTATGGATATTATTAGTTTTTAATATAATAGAATGAATGAAAGATGAAAAGTTATTAAATTGAATATCTATATCTATCTATATTTATATAAATGGAGGCAACCCAGCACAGGAATCGCCTGTGAGAAAGCAAAGATAAACTAGAAAGGGAAGGGGGGAAATAAATAAAAAGGGAATGATGATAAGAGACAGTACCATGTCTCCCATCCCCTGCTAGCTTTTGCATTAATAGTAGGGAAGAAAATAATGCTTTTGGTACTGTGTGGAAAGTTGTCTAAAGTACAAGGGAAATCCCCCCAGATTAGAAGCAAAGGGAACATGGGAAGGAATACATGCTGGGGACTTAATTAGGAATCTTGTTGCTGCACAGATGGCAGCAAAGAAAAAGCTCTTAATGCTAGGGCTTTCATCAGTGAGAGAGAGAGGGGGTAATTGTGATCACTTTCTTTCTTTCTTTTATACCAGATTTCTATGGCGGAAGTGAAGGGGGGAGAGGGGATTCGATTTCTCACATGGGTTTGCTAGCAGTGTATTAATGGGAAGGGGAAGTGAAGGGGTAGATATAAGTGTGGGATTATTATTCTAATGGAAGAGGTTGTTGCAGGAATAAATAGGGGTTGGGGGAGTTCAACTTCAAAGTCAATAAAGGGCGTGTAGTCGTGTTTGATTGGAAAGGGTGGTGGGTTAGTAATTGCAAGTATTTTGGTTATTTTGAGCAAAGTAAGGAGGGGGAGAGGTTTGGATTGACTCGAGGGGGCATATTTATTATCCACTTGGGCAAAATAAAATGGGTAGATTGTTTATTTTATTTTTTATATTCATCTTATACGTTTTTTATTTTTCAATTTGATTCTATACGTTATCTTCCGTTTTCACATTAGTCTCTTCTATCAATATCAACCTTACAGGGTCATATTAAATACCACGTGTCGGACGAATATGATAGTCATATCAGATCAAAACTGACGACGTTAGGTCCAAATTGACGGAAATGACTATTACGAAAACGAAACGTAACATGTAGGACCAATTTGAACAATAAAAAACTTATAGGACCAATATGAAAAATAAAATAAACATATAGGATCAATTTACATATTTTGCCTTTAATTTTACTTTATACTACCTCTGGTCCTTAATAATAAGAAACAAATGGGTAATTTTTTTTTGTCCAAAATATATTAAACATTCATCAATTTTCACACATATTAAATGTTAATTTTTAATATTATCCTCATTTATAATAAGATTTATATTTACGAGATATATCAACTTTCTATACAAGTGAGTTTGTTCATTAATTAGAAGGGATATTTTTGAAAATTTATATGAATATTAATTATAATTAACTCATTTCAGTGCATTTTCTTGGTCTATGTGTTTTATGATTTTGTTTCTTATATTAAGAATCAGAGAGTGTATTTGATTACTTCAAATATCTATAGCACATTTTATTCATATTTATGTTTATTTTATACTAATATAATATTGAGCACACTAATATCAACATAACGGTCCATTCAAGTGTCCTTTATGGCTATACAAATTCTCATTTTCTTATTTATTATCGATCGTAGACCTTGTATTTTGGCTCAACTAAAATTAATTCCTCCGTATGCCGGCAAGTGGCAACTTCAAAACTCCAAAAGCATTATAATTCTAATTTAAGTGATCGAATAGATCGGTTCATAAACCGAAAAGATGAATGTAAATGTCATCTCCATCAAAAAATATATATATATAGGATACCTCTTGTATCCTTATATATTCATTATTTGCTTATCAAAAAAAAAATCTCCATCAAATGAAACGGTTTGCAAATATAGGTTTTGCGAGTTATTGCGTGTATTTGATACCTCATTAAATTAAATTTATGTTTACGCTTAGAAGTCTATCCCATTATACATACGACTCTCAATAGGCATAAACTATATCCGGGGTTCGATGCATGGCAATTTGAGTCAAAAGTTTACCAAATTAACGAAACACCGAATCGGCGTCTTCTGATACACGTCTCTGGTCTTAAATGTACTGCTGACATGTACTGATAGTTACCAACAATTATCGAAATTTTGATTTTCAATTTTCAAATGATCCTAGTTTTGCAATGGTGTGAACATATATATTAGGGAACAAAAACAACATTAAAGGGCGTCTGCAATTCTTTTTAAGCAATGTTTTTTAGTACATTCCTTCTATCGACAACTTTTCTAATACCTTCTTTCAAATTTTTGTTTTTTTCTTTCTTTAATTTTCTCTGACTCTTCTTCCCATTTCTCATTATACTACCTCTCCTAATTCATGATACAATGTTGCAATTCAGTTGTCATATTTCAGAATGACCACACACTGGTTTTTGTATGATGGATGCATAGGTAGGTTGAGACCCCTATACTATTTATTCAAAAATGTGCCATGGAATAGACGTCAAGAAAAGAATCTGGACCAGCATGGATGGATTCGTTCATTAACCTTTTCTTCATTTTTTTTTTAATTTATTTCTTTTTTGTCTTGCGAAGAAACATTAAATACTGTAACTTTTCGACTTAACAAAAAAAATCAAATGAAGACAAGAATATGTATTAAAATTTAAAACTGAGTAAATAAAAATATATTTATCATTATAAATATTTTTTTTTTACAAATATTATAAGTATACTTTTATATAGATAATTATTTTTAGAAAATTCCAAAATTTAATAAATATAAATTACTTAATTTGTAACTTTTAAAATAATTATTATGAGATTTAAATATTATTAATAATAAAATAAAATATTATTGAATAATAAAATTGATGAACTCTATTCCTTTATATTTTTTTTTTTCCTTTTCTCTGTAACGATCCCAGGAGTATGAAGTAATGTGATATTACTCTCAACTTTTTCTACTAGTAGAAATAGATTTAGTGTATGTTTGAACTTCCGATCCAGCCACCCTTAGGTTTCTAATATCTTTCACTTTTTTTTTTTTTATTACACTATAATTTTGATGAAATGTATTTATTATATGATGATAGTTTACATACATTTAAATTTAGGTTTGGTAAGTATTTTTTGCCTTTGATCGAGTATTTTCATATACAAAGCTGTGAGACTAAATCTTGGATTGGCATAATAGTTAGATAAAGTCCTCCCCAAAGTAATGACTCCAGGATTCGAATTTCTAACCTTACTACAAGAAAAAAGTTGTTTAGCGACCGAAATATGCGTCGGTCGCTAATTAGCGATCGAAAAACACCGGTCACAAATTATTAAAAATCCGTCGCTAAGTGTTGATACCAGATTATAAATTTGGTACCAAATTGGGATCGTGATAGTTCGGTTGCTAATTGTATCTTTTTTTATTTTTTTATTGCCATTTTAATTTGGTGCCAAGAATTACCTCTACGACCAATCATTTTTGGATTTGAGAGTATGTTTCATGCATACCATAAGTATCAAGTAAAAATTACAGGGAAAAGATACACAATTGTCATTGCTGCAGTGTACTATAAATAAAAATATAAGTATGATGACATATATAACTTTTTTAGAGGGAAAAAAAAAACTTTTACGCAATTTTTTTTAAAGAAATCAAGCTAATTATTCAAAATAAACTAGAGCTTGGAATCATGTGTCAATAGCTCTAGCTGCTTTAATCAATTTGAGATAGAGTACGTACTACATTTTGGCAAAACATACTGTGAGGAGACGAATTCTCCTGCGCATATGATCTCCTAAACCGTAGCACAATTGTTTAATAAAAATGTGTTATTTGATTAGGTAGTAGCAGTAGGCACCACTTGAAATTCCGGATTCTTCAATCGGTTTTTTTGCTCAACGCTCTTCGTCTCTAAATTTTCTGATTTACATTAGTTCATAATTTAGCACGGCCCACCCCACCAGCCATATATTATGTATATTTTGATCTATTTATAAGAGAAGGGAGAATAATCTTCTAATATAATGATCTCCCCACCATCACAACAACGACTGGAAAGAGGTGGCTCACGCTTTCATGGCTTGAAGCAGGAGAAGCGGGCTTTGGTTCATTGCTCACTTTAGCGGTGCTAAATAGGAGATAGACTAGACTGAGTTAGGTCCTAACATAAATACGAGGTAAGTCTATGTAAACCCTTTTTTTTATAAGCCAAACCTAAAATATTTGGACAGTAATCCCTCAATGGACCGTTTGACCATTTTTATCTTCCTTTTTTTTTTTAATAATTAAAAGATATTATTAAAAGGGTATAAGAATATACCGGAACTCGTATATAAATATTACAACATCAAAATCCTATACTAAATCAATGTACATAACCGCACCCTAATCATACTGATAAAAACCCAGCAAAATTTGACCAAAACTTAGCAATATTTCTATACTAAGATTTCCTCATAAAAACAGAGGCCCTCCATTTTGCTTGACCTATATATAATCCTACTTCTAGACCATCAAGCTTCAACTCAAGCTTTTGCAACTACCAATCTCAAAGTTAGTCTGGGTTGCTTCAGGTTCGAAACAATTTAGGATCGAAAATATGGAGTCAAATATCTTTTGAGCAAGTCAAATTCAAGTTTGACCATTTCAAACCCACATTTGATGGTGCTCACCGGTGGCCGTGAAACTAAACACATACTCAATCAATTTGAGTTATATTTGTTTGATGAAACTCATGCTATGCAATTAACCTATTAGATTAAATGTCATAACTATTAGTTTGAGTGTTTATCTTTTTACTTAAACCAATAGGGGAAGTATTATGGTTCGATCGATCAGACTATGATGATCCTATCTAAATCTTATGAAGGCGCAATTGCCCCCGAGCGACAATATTTTTCCTTGCTATTAGAAGGTTCACAGCGAAATTCATGATTGATGCACAATCTTATCTTCGTAATAACAATTGGTAATGAACAAACTCAGACCTAATACAAGAAAAAAAAATCATTATATGTGAATGCAAATGAAAAGTCAAATTATCAGAAAGCAAGAAAAACTATATATTTTCATAGTATCTATATAAATATTTTCATAGGTTCTGACATATGAAAAGGGGACCATGCATGGCCAACTGAGTCTACTGATCTCTCTCATTGCCTCTGTTTGGGGCAGACAGACAGGAAACTAGGCAGAAAATTGGGACTACAATCGCATCAAACAACTTTAGCAACTGAAGTAGACCTTCCTGAGAGGTGGCATTACTATACTTGTGTTTGATTAGTGTAGTGGCCACAACTTTTCCAGCCCCATTTGGCGTTTTGGCCATAACTCCGCTCCTCCTACTACTACACAACACGTAATTAATATACGCCTAGGCAAAGTGCAAAACGTGCGCACGTAATGTACCTTATGATGGAAAATCAACATATCCGTACCATTCCAAATACCCATTCCTTCCCTGCTATTTTCTCTATAAGTATTAATTATATCTCTCTTCTTCGATTTGCACTTCTAGCTTCTGTACCACACTGGGGCTTGATCCTCTGCTACACTGCCCACGTTTATATTTATTGCTTTCTTTTACTACCTGTTCCCTTTTCTCCTTTAATTTCCTTTCTAATCATCTCTTCCTTTTTCTGTTCCAACCGTTCTGTCTACGCCAAAAATGAGAGGAAAATCAGTAGGTAATCACTTTCTGGACCACTTCTGAAGCCTGTACGTAGCCCTCTAGCTCTAACTTGAAGTTTCTTCCCATCTTTTTCTCTGTCAAGTCACTGTGATGATGGGAGCTGTGTTAAGGCTTTCTGTAGGTTTCTTATTAACCATGATTATAGGGAAACAATATAACTGCTGGTCTTGGACAATTCAAACTTCATTTTTAAAAATATAAGTGAATTTGAGATTTTGAGGGTTTATAAAAATGCGTTCAAAAATTTGATTTTAAGTCAAGTAGAATTCACTTTAAGAAAAATAAGAATTTTTAGTTTTTTAATTGAATAGAATTTATCCTAAATTAGTACCTACAAATATTTTTTTTTATATATCTTTAGTATTTATAAAATTCTTTATATTTACCCTTTAAAAGTGATTTTACTTTATAATTCAAACGAATCTATTTTTCTAAACTTGCTTATTAAAATATCATTATCAAACACAAATTACTTTTTTTTAACCTCGACTTTTTGTCAATAAATGTTGATCTAGTTGGTAAGGATACAACTCATATTCCACAAGGACGTGAGTTAGAATCCTGCAACCAATGTGAGGACCTCATTGGTGGATAATCTATAAGTACTTATATAAGCACTCTTTAAACCAAGATCCGTCCTATGTCTGATGAGCCCCGAAACCCAACTTCCCTAAACTTTTATTATAACAAAAAATATCTAACACAGACGGGAGCCCAAGTCAATGGTTATTTATTCGGCTATGTTATTTGAACATTAAAATTTGGACATCGTATGTGATACCGTATATTTTTATCTCTACCTCTTACTTATTTTATATCTTCTTGTATACCCTCATTTCAAAAATACACCATAAAAACAAAGAAACATCGTATGGTGTTCCTTATTTTGGTATTCAAAAAACTTTTCTCTTATTTATTTCTGCTAGGGATTGGGGTTTACCTAGACGTGAAACTAGAGGCGTTACACTCAATGGGTTGTAACACTAAAAAGAAGAGGGGGAAAAAAGGTAATTCAAATATTGGATCTAGCTAAAAGACTAATTACCAATCACCTATTAATGAAAAGTTTAATTTTACTATTATTTTTCAATTTATAAAATTAATTAGTTTTTAAGCTTTATATTTGATATTAAAGAGTAATTAATATATAATTTTTTACAAAAAAAGAGGGTAAGATATAAGGTTCATATCATATCTCCAATATTTTACTAAAAGATAATTTAATAAAATGTAATTATTCTTTCTTTAATATATATATATATATATATATATATATATATATATGGGGGCATATCAAGTGAGAATACCATTTTTATGTGAGAGATGAGAGAATCATTTAACAGTCATTGGATCTAATTTAATGGCTGAGATTAGAACACCCAATTAAATAGATTACGTGATGTGTCATTTTTCCTTCCCCTCTCTCTGGTTCCCCTTCGCTTCACCTCACCTCTCAATTCATCTGCTTCAACGTAAACACCCACCTCGAAAAAGCCTCCAACCTCTTCAATTTAGGCATCGTTTACATATATTGGCCTGTCCTATGATCGGAACCGTGGCTTTATAATTGGAACTATGTTATTTTATTGAACCAAAAAAATCCCAAAAAGAGGTTTTTAAATTAAATTTATTTCAGTATTTTGTTTTGTTTCTGGATGCAAAATATATATAGTTATTGAGTTAATTAATGCTATAAAATAGGAGTCCCATTGAGCAACTCTTCTTTAGATTGCTAATTGGTTTCAATGATAGAATGATATATAATGTGCAACCTCTCTAAGAGCATCTTCAATGCATCACTTTTAAGCAACCCACTTTGGGTTCCTTATCTCATCATTAAGAGGGCTCCACTATGCCACATCATATTTAAGCAACTCACTCACTTTTTCCTCCAATGCTACATTCCTTAATCAACTTTTAAGCAACCCACATTTTTTATATTTTATTACACTAAATTTTGTTTTAACTTAAAATATTAATTTACTTAATTTAGTTATTACGTAAAAATAAGAAATATTTAAAAATGTAACAAATTTATTTCAATAATTTTATGACAACAAGGTAAAATTATTTTAAATAATTAAAATAAAATTTAAAGAAAATACAACATTATCTTAATTAAATCCATGCTTTTTTCTAAGCATGTCACAAAAAAATTTGTGATCTCGGCGTTGTCTCTCATTCATCTCAGATGTGTCTTTCACGAGGACCTCCAATGCCTTGAACTCCAACTCTTCCTCTTTTATATTGTTTTCCTTCTCCCTTACCTTGTTTTCCTCCTCCTTTATCTTGTTTTCCTCCTCCTTAAGATGTGCCAATTTTTCCATGACAGACACTTTTTTATTGAGTGTGTCTTGCACGACACTATAGTCGTTGCTAGAAGATGTTTCAGTTGTCTTTGCTTTGCTCTTTTTTTTTTTGCTGCCTTTTGTCCCATTGGGCGTTCTAATGGCAATGTTGGGTCATATTCGCAACTGATTGGCACCTCTGGCTTGGAAGACGATGAGTATGCCCCATAAGCAGAAATCTTTGTTCTTTTTGAAGAGCTTTCTGATGACTCCGATGTCCATTTTGGTTCATCTTTCAACAACCGCCATGCATGCTCAAATTTGAATTTCTCCCCTTCATCTTGAGAAAAAATTGTATACGCATCGGCCATGATGTCCTTCTCTGAGCTCCCACTTTTCTTTCGATTAACAGCTTGTTTATAGTACCCGACAAACTTTTGAACCACACTATTCAATCGATGCCATCGAGATTTTAGTGGACCTGCTTCCCTCTCTGGCAACTGCTCACGGTATTTGTTATAACTATCTCTGATTCTTAACCAAAAACTATCTGCCTTTTGGTCAACTCCCACAATAGCATCCTTTGAAACGTTGAGCCATGCTTGAATAAGATATGTGTCCTCTTCTGTTGTGAATCTGACACGAGTTTTTTTTGAGTAGGGGGTCCTCCTCCTCCATCGAGCGTAATATTTTCTGGATCGACTTGGGTGGAAAATTGTGGAACTTGAAACTCAGACACGGATCCAACCGGTTCGAGTCCACTAGTAGGGGATGGTTGGTTTTGCATAAAATTTATGAAAGCCTGAAAATTAAACTGATTGGGATCCATTTAGTGAAAAAAAAATTGTAGTGTGAAAACAACAAAATAATAGAATTGTGAGTTGAAAAATTGTGTGCAAAATAGTGTAATTTTGAACATTATTTATAGTTTCATAATTTTTTTACCGTTAAATTATTAATGTGAAAACGGTCATCACATTTAATTTTAAACGGTACAATATTTTTTGGAACTTCACGTTCACGAGTTCTCTTACTCTGTTTCAACTTGAACACTCTCCACATTTTCCAGAACCTTCTCCTTTAACGTACACATTTCTTTCCACTCATAAGCAACTCACCCGTGTCTTCTTTCTCGTTTCCCTCATCTTCCTTTCTCTCCCCCCACCCACACACAAAGCCCATGGCCTCTCTGCCCCCTTCTCTCAAGCTCTCAACTGATGTCCCTTTCTTGTTCTCAATACCCCCATACGAGCCAGTCAAGCGGTGCGATCTGGTGGAGGCGCACCCAGGAGAGCGGTGCGAGGCGGCGGAGGCGCACCAGGCCAGCGGTGCGAGCCGGCGGAGGCACACCAGTCGAGCGGTGCGAGCCGATGGAGGTTCAACAACCCAGATCTCCATCTCAGTCTCATCTCCCTCTCCGATCTCCGATCTCCCTTTCTCCGGCGGAGGCGCACCAGGCGAGGGGTGCGAGGCGGCGGAGGCACACCCAGGCAGCGGTTTTTGTTCATTGGATCTGATTTTGGTCATTTCTTGCATTTGGATTTCTGATTTTTGTGATAGATCTGTTGTTTTTGTTTTATTTTTGAACAATATGGGATCTGTAATTTATATACTTGTCTCCCTTTCTTCATCTTTGTTTCTGGTACTATTGCCCCCTCCTTTTCCTTGGTTGATGCGAGTTTTCTGGCTGAGATGCAAACAAAAATTAATTTTGAGTGTTAAGCAACCGTTCCTTATATAAGGAACGGTGCTTAATTTTAAGCAACTCTAGATTTAAGCAACTGCCACATAGGATTACTCCAATGCAGAAACTTGATAAGCAACGGTTCCTTATTCTTAAGGACTGGATAGTTGACAAGCGCTGGAGATGGTCTAACATTCATATTGGGGACACTATGTCTTCGGATTTGTCGGTGGAGAAACGAGAGAAAAGAGATGAGGAAGAAGGAACAGATTTGGGAGGGAGAGAAACTAGAGGACACACAGGAGGAAGAAAGATGGCTTCAGTGGAGATGGAAAGGAGACGATTCTCCCGTGTTTTTTTTTTAGCCACGTGACTTATTTAATTGGGTGTTCTAATCTCGGCCATTAAATTAGATCCAATGGCTATTAAATGATGCTCTCATCTCTCACATAAAAGTGACTTTCTCACTGGATATGCCCCTTACATATAATCGAATGATTTTTTAAATCTTAGTTCAAAATAATCTTAACAAACAATAAAAGTGGACCCAAATAAAAGTAGACAGAATGAATACATAAGAGAAAAATTGAATAAAACAAATAGTTTAATTTTATACACCATCAATATTTTTTTTTTTCTTTGGATGCTTAACGAGGCTAAAAGCCTAAAATAGAAAACCAGACTAAGTAGAGGTAAAAACACGGGGTAAAGAGACCACAACAAAATCACGAAATAATTCAATTAATCAGAGATCACCCTCTGTGTGACTATTAAGGTATATTGTGATAAAAATCAAATATTTTTAATGATATGATAATAGATAATAGATCGATAGTATTAAAAGATTTACACGAACCGCACTTGAGAATTGAATCCAAATAAATAATCATTAAACTTCTCTGTTTCTTTTTTCCCGAGTTGCAGCTAGGTAGACATTGATTGCAAGTGATTCAAATTTATCATACCCTTCTATGTGTGGTTATTAGCACTTTTAATTATTTATTTATATTTTTTTATTAACCAATCATAAAAAAATTATGATTAATTGATTTGAAATATAGATAAAAAATTTGGAATGTCAATAGCCCCATCCCCTGTTTTAATAGTCGTCCTCTATTTTTTTCATTGTATAAAATTATAGTGTCAATTATAAGTAACAATATGTTTCTTATTATTCACTATTCCCTGTTTCCATTCTTTTTGGGTAAATTTTAATTCTAAACTCTTGCACTCATTGCAAATAATTTTACTGACGTGCGATTGCTTTGTTATGTGTACTTGTACTTTGGAGTGACTCTATTACATTAATAAAAAGAAGAACGATGCACGCGATGGCAGTAGATAGTGGTAGCAATAAAAATGCACTAGGAATTAGCATAAGATCATGATGATATGAATTATAAAGAAAGGTACATGGATTACGAGCATGTTTGATTTTGTTTATTACACAAATTTGGCGATGGCATGTAAGAAAAATAAGATAAACGGGACAGAATCATGCAACTTCATAAATTACGATGGTCTGATTCTTATGTGAGCTTCCAAGATATATGAGAAACTTATCTTAATTAAATCTTCAATCAAAGGTGAAAGTCTTAACGTACTTATCCATTGATCACTTCAATGCTTTTATTGGTTTTGAGCAAATGCAGAGTACATTGATCTATCATATGTCTTTCATGATCTTAACATTGACGGGACATGCTGAGTTCTTGTCAGAAACTAGGACAAACATGCTTTGTTAAAGTATATAGTATCTCGGTAAAAATAAATCAGGGTACGTACTAGAACTGAATCTCACCTTCAGGTTAACACAAACACAAACCAATTAATTATAAAAAGCGGAACAGAATGCTTGATTTCTATTTGTAGTTTTGCTTTCTAAAGGCGTTGAGCTTGCACATGATATTAATAAATGTTTCGGATTAATCTAATGCAAAACATGAGATCGATGTTGGTATGTCAAATGTGTGTCGTGGCTAAAGTTGCGCCAACGACGTACAGTCACTAAATGCTAACATGCACGCAGTAAATACACAAGATGGGGATATTGAATGCTTTAATTTTGTTGCACATGCTCCCGCAACGCACATGAGGTCGTTGCACCCTTGGGGGGGCTAAGCATGCTTATAATATATCCTTGGCACTGAAAATTTTGGAGTTAGAGACAGAAAGTTATGCCACCTATTGGTGGTATCACACTTATTCATGACTAGAAAACCCTATACATATGAAAGAGTCTTAGTTGTATAGTAATTCCTGAATCCAACCCAGGAGTACTTCAATGATTTTTTTGCATATAAACTAGTAGATTTCCTCCATCGATCCATGCACGTTCACCCACCAAAATTTGAAGGTTACGTTTAATGTATGATATACTATAATTTTAGCTAGATTTAAAAATGAAGTTGTTCCACGTACCTATACATATGATCAAGCTCCTAATTTATGTTCATTAAAACTTTATGTCGGTAGTTTTGTTAAATTAATCAGCTGCCCAATTAAGTGAAATTCAATCCTTAATATTTATGAAGCACGATTTTTGTATAAAATCATGCCTATATATATATATATATATATATTATATATATATATATGGGGCGCCTCAAGTGAGAGGAATGCATTATTATAAGAGTGGGAGAGCAAATCCGGACCATTGAACCATACATGGATGATCGGGATTAGAAGTTAATAGGTGTTCGTGTGATTACTTAAAAAATTCATATGACTTTATGTTCTAATCTTGACCATTCATGTATGATCCAAAGGTCCAGATTTACTCATCTCATCTCTCATAATAATACACTTCTCTCACTTGAGTTACTCCATATATATATATATATATATGGCTACAAATATATATGATATTGTTTTTGCAAATTCTACCGTACCCACGTTAATTCAATGGGTTTTGAAACATTTATTTTTGTACCAATAGATGAATGATCTTCCATTTAATGAATTTAGATCAAATATTTTTTTATTTAAACATAAAAACTTTCACTTATTTCAACTGAGTCCTTAACTAATTAAATATTTTTTCTATTTAAAATTAAAAATTCTTATTAATTTAATTTTAATTTTAATAAATCAGGATAAGTTGTTTCTTTTTAAAAAAAAAAAAAAACAAATCCCACAATCCCCCTTCTTTTCCATCTCTTGTTGAAAAAAATCTTATGATAATTGACAAACCAATCTTCTATTTTAGCATGGTTGTATTCTATTGATTAGGGGTTTCTATGATCTTTATTTCATTTTATGCCCTACCCTGTGTGCGAATTGTGAGACACTGAAATGAAGGAGAAGATGAAAAAGAAGTTGGGATGGAAGTAGTGGTTACATGACTAAATTACAATAACAAAAACTTTGACTACTATTTAATAAAAAGGAAGAGATAATGAAACAAAGGTGAATTATTGGCCCATGAAAAACTGTTCCAAAACCCCTGTTTTTTTAATGGGTACTGTAGCAGTCCCCGTTTGTTTTAGGTTATTTCATAATTAATTTTACAACTGCTACACTCATAGTCTAACGGATATTTTATAGTGGTTGAATTTCTGTTGGAAAGATCTAAACGGGTATTTGGACAAAAAAACATTTCACACAAGCAAGAGTGAACTTTGTTGAACTTTGTTAACTAAGTGAACCTCTGGTTTTGGTTTTCATAGTTCAGTTGCAATTCTGATGCTGGTGGCTTCTTTGTTGCTTCTTTGTTGCAATTCTGCTGCTGGTGGCTTCTTTGTTGCCATCATAACAAGTTGTGAAGAAACAAATGATGATGGCTTCAGTTGCAATACTTATTTGTTGCTATGCTCTTGCGCCTACTGTCCCTGCTAATGTGGGTTTTGTTGGTCTTTGATTGTCTAACAATTGGCTTATTCTGGAATTTATTCTTTCTTTTAGTATCTGTCCCTTTTGGTTACAGGGACTTTATAGTTTTGGTGGGTTGAACTTTAGCTAGTTATCAGTCAACCTTGATTGTCTAACAAGTGCTCTTGCTTGAACTCATATATTTTGTTCTCCCGTTTTCTCTTTGTTCTCCCTTTTTTTTTTTTTTAACTATGACATAGGTACTAAGTATCCACCATCGTTAGTAGTGACTAATCTCCGTCGGGGAATCTATTGGGCACACAAGGTGGGTTCTCCCCTCCCAACCAGGTTTTCTCCATACACAAGAGCCAGGATTCGAACCCTAACTACTTGTTTAAGGTGCCCAAGTCCCTTACTGCTTGGACCAACCACATGTTGGTCTCTTTGTTCTCTTTTGTTATTTGTATATGGGTTGATTAATTATCACTTATATTTCATTAATATACCTTTTCTTATTAAAAAAAAAAACACAAGCAGGAGAAACTTTTTTGTGTCTCTCTCTTCCTCAAGCAAAGACTCTTATTGAGCATAGCTATATTCACTCATGATCCAAAAAAATTGGTTGTAGTGAAAAATAACAAAAATAGTTTATACATATTTTTATTAAATAAAAACATTATAAATTAATATACATAAGTGACGGATTAAGATAAGATTCGAATCCTTGGTTGAGCAAAAATCCCATTTATTTTTATCCTAAAGTTTCAAAAAAGTGATAAAAAAAATATTTAAAATACATAACCAAATGTGTTACTTTTTCAAATAGAAGTTCTCATACCTTCTTCCATTTCACGTCTCAGGTTTCACATGCTTGTCTATATGTTTTGTCATCAGCTTTATAATTTCACTCCTGGAATTACTCCTTTTTTCCTTATTAAATTGGTTTACACTTTATAGCTATACCAAGTTGCAAACTCTTCTTTTTTGTAGTGATACCATGAGCCCACTACAACCAGCAAATCTCGGATTACCCTTAGATCACCATCGGAATTAAGCTTCCCCCAACCAAGATATGGGAACTTCCAATGGATGAGAGCAAAAGATTTGGGCCTACCCAGAATTGCATTTAGTCTACCGGAAAGACTCTCAGCAATATGGGCCGCATAATGAGACGCAAACTGTCAGGGCGTGGGAGGTCTAGAAAACTCAGAGCCGAAGACTTCATTATTTCTCCAAACCCAAAGGAAATCGCACCCAACAAAGAAAATATTTGTCCACATATCAACGTTACAATCACCAAAGGACTGACTAAAATTGGGGAACTGCTACCTATACTTTTGGCATCCACCCCCATACTTTTAATTTTAATGTATGAAATGACAATCATAAACCTTCTTCCTTTGTGTCAATTTTTTTTTTCGTGCCTTCCTGTATTTAAATGCCGGATTCAAAAACTATGTTTTGACATTTAACTGTCAGGAAATTTTTAAAATTTGAAAAAATGTGTTTCCGGCAATTAGTTGTCAGAAGACAAAAAACTGTACCTCCGACAATTAGATGCTGGAACATATTTTTTAAAGAATTTTTGACCTACCGGCAATTAGTTGCCGGAAGACTTTATTATGTTGTCCGACAACTAGTTGCCGAAAGAACAAAAAACGTGAAAACCACAATCCGGCAAATAGTTCTCAGAGGCTACTTGTTTGTTCATCCGGCATCTAATGGTCGGAGACACAGTTTTTTGTCTTCCGGCAACTAATTGCCGGAAACATATTTTTTCAAATTTTAAGAATTTTTCAGTAATTAAATGTCGGAAACATAGTTTCTAAATCCGGCAATTAAATGCCGGAAGGCACGGAAAAAAAAAAAAAAAAGGTAACACAGAAAGAAGAAAAAGAAGAGAGTGGGCGAGGTCATGCGCAATGAAAGAACTTGAAGCTGGTCTGGCGTAAATATGCCTTGGTGCTGGATGCTTTTGAATTTTAAATTTTTCTCAATTCAAATGGGTTCTTCAAATTTAGGCTTTATTGGTTGTTTGATAGTAGGATTTGAAATGGGTCTTTATTGGATTTTGAGTTATTTATTTGTGTGTGAGAAATTTGTTTTCAGTTTGGGTTTGGAAGATATAAACTGATGACTTGTATGTTCATAAGTAATTTGTTTATAAGTAGTTGATAATGATTTGTATGCTTGCAGTTGGGTTACTTGGTCGCATGGTCTCGAGACTCTCGACGTGTTTTTTTTTTTTCCTTAAAGAGGATGGTCGTTGGGTGAAAGCAAATGTTGTAGGGTCGATGAAGATTTGGTGTTTAGTCAGTTTGGAAGGTATCGTTGGTTTTTTTAATACAGATTCTTTTTTTTTCTTTTTGTGTCCACAATACAAAATAACTATTTCATGAATCATGCATAGTCTTACTTTTCCTTCTTCTGATGACTTATTTTCTTTAATTCTGTTTTAGATGATGGCCAGTTGAGTGGTGGTGAAGAGAAGCATGTAGAGAATCAAGGATCTGGAAAATGATTAACCATACTCTCATCAGAAACCCTGTTTCATTGTCTCTAATCACTCTTTCACGGTGCAAGAGAATTCACTAATTAAACTACTTGGTGTAAAAAATTAGCAGAGAATTGGTTGTCCTTTTATCCAAGAATGTTGGGAAATATATTTATAGAATTTACATAGAGATTCTGCTGCAATTCATAGCCCATGCTTTTATCATATCCTATCATTCTGTCTAGTGTCTAGAAATATGAAAATCCAAATAGGTGCTACAACTTGTAAAACTACTAGAATTAAAACTGGGTTTGGAACCAGGTTCAATTGGATCCAAACCAAGTTAACTTGTCTTAGCTGAGACTCTTGACACTCTTCATGAAGAGATGACAACTGGACTACCAGTGGGAGTGAGTAAAACAAACGATATCCTGACTTGAGCCATATGCAGTACCCACAAAATAAGGTCAATCAGGTGTAGAGCATCTGAGAAATTTTATCGAATTTACACTATTTGATTAATTTTGCTCTTGAGCAACCAATTTTATGTAGTTTCATACATGGTTATAATTTTTTTGGTCATAATTATAAACTTTTCTCGTCATCACTATAATCAAAGTCAAATTTCACCAAGTTAAAGTAGCAAATGTTTCTTATCAAAAGTATCAAATTTCGTTATAATGTTTCTCCTCCAAGTATTGCCTAATCTCACCTTTTGATATGAACTAATATATATACTCAATTACTCATATAATTGTTCTCTGGCCCTATCGCTTCTTGCTATTAGTATAATGGCTTTACCACTAATGATCTTCTACTGCTTCACGTCTCTGGTCATGACATATACTTCTATATATACATATTCTGTTTGCTTTATAATTCCACTCCTATAATTACCCCTTTTCTCGTTATTAAATTAGTTTACAGCTATACAAACTCACCTTTTCTTTTGTGTTGCTGTTTGCTAGCTATTCTTTTGCTAGGTTGATGAATTATATTTTGTGTATCTCTCATAGTGATTCACTTATCCTGTTTTGTAGCTTTTATCTCTTGGTTTGGTTACTCCTGTTCCTTACCATTTTTTTTATTAGTTTGGCCTGTCCCCATGAGTAATTGCTATGATATAATTAATACTAGAACTTTTGATATTGCTGTTCTGGTTTAAGACTAAATCAATCTGCTACTTCTCATTTTGTTTTTACTGATAAATTCTCAAGATCTGAACACCATCTTATTGCGGTTTCAATGTATTTTACTGCTATTGTCCCTGTTGGTTGCAATTACTTTAACCACATAATGCTCCTAACTAGCTTAATTACGCTAAAACTGAAAATATGTGTACTGCCTCGTTCCTCCAATTCCTTGAATGCATCTTGCTGCACCTGTTAGAAGAGAAGGAATGAAATGAATTGTTACTTGCTTTCATTGATGTGAGAACAATGTTTATATACAGCTGATATGCTTGCTAACTTGGTTTGTTACAAGGTAGTAACAACTAGTTTAACTGACTAAACTACAATTGACAAAATTAACTGAGTCCTTTAACAGCACCCAACGAATATGGTTTGGCTTTGAAATTATGCTGCCTATTCGTCTTCTCATTGATTATTCTTTCATAGCTCGAACGATTTTAGTCATGTCTAAATAGTTGATGCAATGCACTGATTTATAAATTCAAAATAATAATAATAATAATAAAATTGGAAACCCCAAATCCACCCGTATACATTGTACAGCGGAGGAAGAAGTTTCTGAATTTTCTTCTCCTTCTATGTATTCAAGCCCCCCAAACTGGCTTCTCCACTTTTCATTCACTGTGGCACCGAATACTTCATCCATTAGCTTGTAGAGTAAATCTCTAATCTTAGATTATTTTTTTCTTTTTATATGATGAGTTTAATTCTGATACAGTGATTGTAATTTTTTTTTACATTAAACCAATCAAAAAAGGGAAAAAAAAAGTAATAATAAAATAAAAATAATTATACAGAACATCAATTACATGTTAAGAGTTTAATACTCAAATATTATGAGAGACGAGTGAGAGGTGAGTGTTAGTATGAAAGATGAGTAAATCTAGACCTTTGAATCATACATGAATGATCAAGATTAAAATATAAAGTCATGTGACATTTTTAAGTGATCACATGACCACCAACTAACTTCTAATCTTTACCATCTTTGTGGACAGTTTTTTCCTGCTCCTATTCGGCTGCTGCTAGATTTTTGCTTTGAATGCTTGAGGCTGTGGCAATTCAGCTGGCTTGATTCTGGATTTTGGCTACCTTTAGCTTCTTTGGGTTTATTTTAGGTCGTAAATTCATTTGGAATTTATCTTAGCCTATACCACTTTGTGTAATTATCTGTATTGGTTGTCCCTTATTGGGGATTGTAAATGGGTTTGAGCAATGGGGATCCCGATCCCCGAGCCAGTGGGGATAATATATTTTCAAAATGATTAATAATAATTATCATCATATATATAAATATAAAGATATGAATTTTTTTTTTTGAAAGAATAAAGACATGAATGTTAAAATCATAAAATATTAATATATCTAATCAAATAAATTATATATCTCATAATTGCTCTCTACGTGATTTCATGTTTTGAAATCATTGAATGATCAGCTCATTGCAATGTTTTAAAAACCGGACCGGTCATTAATCGGTGAAAATACCGATTCACGGTTCATTGGTTCAACCGTAGTCGAACCGGTTAAAATTAATCAAATATTTATATATTTATAATTTTATATATTATAATAATAAATCTAATAAAAAAATAACCATGACCATCAGAAGGTGGGTTTTATCTTTATATATATAGTTTTTTTACTTATTGATATATATAGATTTATATTATTTTTTTGGTAATAATTACTGTGATATATATATATATATATATATATATTGATATAATATATCTGTGGCCCATTTTATGTTGTCTTCGTATATATTTGTTTGTGACGTTGTCTTTATTATAAATGTGGCCCATTTTATACATCTAAGCCCATTTTAGTACTAAGAAACCCTAACCTAAGCCAGCTTTACTTTCATTCTTTACTACCCTCCTTTGTCTTCCTCGTCCATACTACCTGTTAGCGACGACAACAAGGAGAATGCGCGACTGCACTGGAGAGGAACGAACGTATTCCTGTCATCAACGCCACCATGTCTGGCTGAGAAACGGCGGTGGTTTGTTTTTCTACGACAAAACCGAGGAAGACAAGGTTTTTGAAACGAGGCAGACGACGTCTATGGCGGAGGATCGACGGATGGCTGGTCCGTCTTGCTGTCGTGTGAAGAAGAAGGTTCAAGGTGGAGCGGTGGTGGACCCTTTTGTCTTGCTGTCGTGTGAGTGGTCCTGCTGAGTGAGATAGGTCAAGGGCATGGGTGCAATTTTATCATATTATGGGGGGCAAAAAAATTGAATATAAGATAGTTATAATTTTTTTTTTAAGAAATGAGGGGCACACCCACATAACTATGTGTGTCCGCCCCAGGGTTTGAGTACCCCATATACTCCTTCAAATACAATTTTGATTTATCAAAAAAAAAAAAAAACTTGACCATCCATGCATAGTTAATGGTCTAGATTTGCTCCTTTCACTCTCATAATAACACACTCCTGCACATCCATGTATGGTTTAATGGTCCAGGTTTGACTCTTAAAAATAGTGTTATTAAAACTGGAATGGTCATCGACTCGGTCGGGGTACTGGGTTAGAACCAGTGAGTCACTAGTTGAACCATAAAAAACCGGTATATTACAAATATATGTATATATATTATGTTTTTTTTAACTATATGTAACTGATCGCTGTGTAGCCTAGCGGTAGATGCTCTTCCACCATGCAAGGAGGCCCAGGTTCGATTCTTACATGCTACTTTTGGCATTTCAATCTCGAATTTCACACGGATGTGCAGGGTCGTGGGTGACGTGGCTTGCGGTGAGTGAAGGAGTGGTCCAACCGGAACCGGGTCATCGTCGAACCAATCGGTTCTTACCGGTCCAGACCGGGTTAATGACGTCAGAACCGGTTTGAAGTCTTATCCAGTCTCGCAACGTGACCGGACCGGCCATAGGTCCTGTTTCAGGTCGAACCGATCCGGTCCGATCTGGTTTTTTAATAACACTGAGGGTCCATTTGAATTGCTATTTTATGAGGGACAACACAGCACAACATGCCTTGTTACATGTTTGATTTTAAAATTGGTTTATGGGACAGTACAAAAACAAGATCATGGACAAGACAAAAGCTTAAAACTTTGTTACTCACTTAACGAGAGACAATTTTTTTTGACCCATATACAATATAAATGAAATGACTAAATTATCCAGCACGTTCCCTCTCTCTCACCTATGCAGTATGCACATGTCTTCCACTCTCCACGAAACCCACCTCTGGAGCTATCTACCTCCTTCACCGTGCCAAACTCTCACGATTTTTTCCCCTTCAAATGTGGAATTTTCTGCCATCCTCCCTCTTCATACGTTTTTCACTACTGTTGCAAGCTTGCTTATCTATTGTGGAAGTAAAACCCTCTTTCTCCTCTCTGCACTATCTTCTTCAGTAAACATCCATGTTACAACTGCAATAATTGAAGAAAATTTGGCGCCTTCGGTTGTGCAATCGTCTCTACCCATCAGCTAAACGCAAAAGTGGACAAAGGGACTTTTTGAAGAAATTGCAAAGTGCCTAATTTGCAACCCATTTTTTTCCTTATTTGCGACCCATTCGTTGAACATTCACTTCTTGAAGCGCAAAAGCTTTTGTACATAATATTGCTTTTCTGTATTATTTTGTTAAAAAAATGGATTTAAGATAAAATTATTTATAATTTAATCATAATAAAAAGTAATTTAAAATATAAAAAAATTGTCTTGTATATTTTTATAACGCAAATCAAACATTATATAGTACAAAGGACATTTTGGTAAAATTTACGTTGTTCTGTCCAATACGTAAGCATACCAAACAACATACTGCACAAAAAGTTGTATTGTGACTCAACTTCTTGTCATGTACTGTTCTTCCTGTTCTGTCCTGTAGGACGAATCAAACAGGCTCTAATAAAAGCAAGAAGATACAAACAGATGTCAAAATTTGAAGAACTTTAAAATTCGATTCAACTTTGAATGCTTTTCATTTGAAAAGAAAAGAGACTCTGGAAAATTATTATTAATAATTATCCAACTAGAATTGGGTCATCGTCGAACCTGCCGGTTCTTACCCGCTCAAACCGGGTTAATGACGTCAGAATCAGTTTGAAGTCTTATCCGGTATGACAGCGTGATCGGACCGATCATAGATCCAGTTTCCAGTTGAACCGATCCGACCAGCCAGTCCGGTCCAATTTTTAATAACACTAATAAAAGCAGGAGGACACAAACAGACGTCAAACTTTCAAGAACTTTAACATTCTATTCAACTTTGAATGCTTTTCATTTGAAAAGAAAAGAAAAGACACTCTGGAAAATTATAATTAATTATCCAACATTGAATACCAAAATTGGTTTTGTCTTCCTCTCGATCCTGGTCTAGAAACATCCAACAAAGTGAGAAAAAAAATTAAAAAACAAAAATGACCTCAATGTAAAATGTCCATTTTTCTTTGGTCTAAATTTCAAACACACGTGAAGCTATCGTGGCACGGGCAATCCTCTAATCTATTTTCTTCAAACATGACATTTCTCCTTTACTCATATTTTATTATTTTATTTTATTTTTATAAGAAAAATTAACCTTCAATATTAATACTTATTTCTTCTTTTAGAATGAAAAATATTAAAGAAGTATAGAGAAAAAGACTTGTGAGGAAATGTAACATGTTATTTTTAAAAAAAAAATTAATAAGTCATTTTGAAATAAGACATCTTTGAAATAAAAAATATCTAGACGTCAAAGACATCCGATAGATGATAAAAATAATTTTTCAACCAGGAATATTTTTTATTTATAGATATAAATTCAAGAATCACACAAAAAACCTTAGAAAATTTAAATCTCCTACTTAGATAAATATATATTCAATTCATAAAGAAAAAAACGTTTGATAATTAAGAAACAAAAACAAATGAAAATAGGCGAAATGTCAAAAACTAAGACCGGTATAGGACAGTTAGGACTTCTAGTAACTGTGGGACATACAAACTTTACTCTCAACAACCGGTCTTACGGTGACGTCACAAACGTGCGAATTCCTCCAAATATTCCAAACACTTACGTCATGCCACCCGATAGCTCCAAGGTGACTTCCTCTACAGTCCCGTTATTTGCACATCCGGTAGGGACACCAGGTGCTGTAGTGTTGCTGTAGTGTATTTTTTTTTCAAAATAGAAATTTAGCTTTTTAGAAAACTAATATTTTTGATTAATTACGTATAAATATTTGGTTAATCAAATATAAATATCTGGTTAATTTAGTTTATTATATAGTTAATGGGTCATCCTGAAACTTACAATAATTTTCCACACAAATTAATCATATAATGAACTGAATTAACCAGATATTTGCACGTGATTAACCAAATATTTACATGATTGTGAAAAATGATCGTAAGCTTCAGGATGACCCATTAACCATATAATGAACTGAATTAACCAAATATTTGCACGTGATTAACCATATATCTGCATGGTTGTGAAAATTGATTGTAAGCTTCAGGATTACCCATTAACTATATAATGAACTGAATTAACCAAATATTTGCACGTGATTAACCATATATTTACATGTTTGTATAAAATGATTGTAAGCTTTGGGATGACCCATTAACCATATAATGAACTGGATTAACCAGATATTTGCACGTGATTAACCAAATATTTACATGGCTGTGGAAAAATGATTGTATGCTTCAGGATGACCCATTAACTATATAATGAACTGAATTAACCAGATATTTGCACTGGATTAACCAAATATTTGTACGTAATTAACAAAAATGTTAGTATTCAAAAAAGCTATTTTTTTATTTTTTTTTAAAAGGTACGCTACAGTAGCGCTATAGTATGGGTGTCGGGTGTGCAAGAAACATTTCTATTTCTAAGGAATGTCTTTTGAACACAAATTTGGGACACCATATGGTGTTTCTTTTGTTTTTTAATATATTTTTGAGATACATATATATAAAGAAGATAAAAAGTAATTGAGAGATAGAAAGAAACATATACGGTATCACATACGGTGTCTAAAATTTGTGTTCAAATAACACAACTCTAAATTCTTAGATTTGAGCTATTTTATTATCAAAAAAATTATTTTTAAAATAATATAACTTTTTTTGACTCCTAGCTTAAATATATATAAAAAAAAACAATTTTTTGGCACTTTAGCTTAAAATTGTTGTGATTTAATTTTTTTTCATACTCAAAACTTTCTTCCCTATTTACCCCTACAACACTAACTTCCAAACAAATATTATTAAATTATACAAATAACTTTATACCATTTTTGGTAATCTACTATATAAATTTTTTTTTTTGCACCACCCAAACAAAATTGATTATCTTAAAATCACTTTTCAAAAAAAAAAATACTCAAACAAAAACATATTATAATTATAATCAATTATCACAATAATAGATCACTAGCACAATATTTTTTTTAGCTTTTCCAAACACACTCTTAATGTATATGGTAAAGCAAATGCTAATTAACATATAATTAAGATGATTGAAAGATAGAAAGTATGTATTAAACACTAGTATATTTAATTTAATATATTAAAAATTATATTTTTCAATAAAAAAATTTTATTTTGGATTAAAGTAGTCTGTACTATCAATGTAAAAACTTTTACACTGACATTTATTAACATTTTGCATGTGTACTTTTATTTTAATAACTAAGAGAAAGAAATAACAGTAATATTGATTTATCAATATATTATTGGATGTCAGTGTAAAAGTACTTTAGACTGGCAGTGCATAAAAATTAAATTCTTTAATTTTTTGTGTGTACTAATTAACAAGACTTATATTAAATCAAAATAAAATAGCTTTAGGTATATATCCAATAGCTTTAATCTTAATTGATTTATTTATTCTGTTATCATTGAATAGGCCAGATTGGTTAAGCAGGAGGGTGTTACATCTGATTTGATTTAATAATTTAACTCAAACTAAACCAATTAAATTAGTTAAATTAATTTTTAAATTCATCGAATTGAAAGTGGTAAGCAAAGCTTCATGTTATTATTTTGTCAATGTGATTTATAATTTTACGCCAACTATATAAAAAAGAGTATGTAATTAAAATTATTGAAGTGCAATATTGTGAACACAAAGGAAAAGTAATGGCAACTATAAACCTAGACCACCAACCAACAAATAGCAAAGTCAGTCCATTCTTCTCTTTGTTCCAGTAACCTTCCTCTCGGCCACAAAATTTTCAATTGCTCTACACCAATAAAATAAATAAATAAATAAATAAACAAAAAATATACTATGACCCCACCCGTGCCCATTGATTTCAAAGATAAATGCAAGATCATAACCACTTAACACAATCTTCCAATTTCTTCAAAACTATCATACCACAAGAAGAAAAAGAAGAGGAAGAAGAAACGATGGTTTTACTCTCCCAATCCCAAACAGAGTTACCCTTGAACGAGAATGACTCACAGGACATGGTCATATACCAAGTTCTCAACGAGGCCAATTCTCTGAGCAACACGTTTCTGCCACAGAGGCACGTGCATCATCAAGCTCTCACTTCCCATCACGGCCTAGAACCCACAAGGAGCATCGCCAAGAAGCACTATAGAGGGGTGAGGCGTCGCCCCTGGGGGAAGTACGCGGCGGAGATCCGTGACTCTGCACGCCACGGAGCCAGGATATGGCTTGGAACCTTCCAAACAGCTGAAGAAGCTGCCATGGCTTATGATAGAGCTGCTTTCAAGATGAGGGGTTCCAAGGCTTTGCTTAACTTTCCAGCTGAAGTTGTTGCTGCTGCTTCTTCCATGAACTTCTCTTCTAATCATGATTCGAATAGTAGTAATAAGGATTACCATGGTTCCAGTTCTAGCAGCTCTTGCACAAATTCCATTGGTGGGGTACATAGGTCACAGTTAGAAAGCACAAGTAGCACGGCAAATAAGGTTCATTGGGGCACACTGGAACATGGGATTAAGACAGCCGAGGACGAATTCTAGGAATCTTTTGCAGCTTTTTTTCCTGAAACATGGTAGTTTATTTGTATAATTGTATCTACATGCCAAACAAGGGAAAAAGCGAAAAATAAATGTGATAGTAAGATCATGAACATGTTAAAAAGTTTGGTAACTTCTGTTCTTTACTTGTCAAATCTTTTACTTGGTTTGATTTCAAGTGTTGTATGTTTGTTCTACGAGGGTCGCTAGAGTCTGTATATATTAAGGGGCCAGTGTTCTAATAAAGACCATAGCATCTCCAAAGGTGATGCAGCAATTTAAAGTAAATCCCCGTTTTTTGAATGGCTTATAAGAATCTTGTTTCTTGATATTGGAGCTCGAGATGGAGGCTATAAAGAAAGGAAAATGCTTTAAAATTGGTCTTGGACACAAAATATTATTTAATTTGTCTCGAATAAGAATCTTAACGAGAATCATGAATCTGATGTAAATCTTTGCAGTTGAAAATCATTTTTTGTACGAGTGTTTCACAAAAAATTACCATAGAAATTTGAGAATCTCACATCACACTTGAGAACCCAAATCTCACATCCAACGACGATATGAAATTTATTTCATCAAAATTTAACGAATGAAAAACAGAGCAGTTTTTTTTTTTTCATTACAAAAAAACAGAGCAGTTTTACACTAAAGATAGGTGCAAATTTTTTATCTCATTATCCTAAAAATATATCCATGAAACATTGTAGTACCATTTTCTTTGTCTACTATATTGGTACCATTTAACATTGCTCACAAATTGTTATACTATGTTTCCCTAAAAAAACAATTCAAAGCTAGTTGTCATGGATGAACAGGTTTTCAAGTCTGCCAATTTTTTTTTTTTGGATCAATTTTCAAGTCTGCCTTTATTAATTAACTGTAGTTATTACTAAATATAAAGTTATCACTTGATTAGGTTGCACGAATGAAAAACATTCTTATCTAACCTTGCAGTCAATGTTTTTTTTTGTTTTTTGAACAAACCTTGCAGTCAATGTTTATTAATAGTGAAATCGTTTTCTGTATGTCCTTCTCAAGCACATGTGTTTTGAATTGTGTTATTTTCTCAATTGTGTCAAAATTGACCAAACATCTATCTGAAATTTAGATTTGTTGATGGGAAAAGAATAAAAATAGTAAAAAAAAAAAAATCAAAAAAATCATAGCAAGTTTCACTGTGACTATCATTTTATATTCTTAAATACATGCATGTGAAAAGCTATAAGGTTTGGTTCTTAGAAGTGATAGTTAATTAAAATAATAATAATAGACAATATATTCAAAGAGTAGTGTTAGTTGCTGGTAATTTGCAACTAATGTTGACAAATAATGGGGAGAGATAATTAATCTCAATTTCAGTCATGTACTTTACATATATTTTTTACTCTACATGTTAGTGTAAAATTTGTATACAACTATTTTTTTTTCTTATACAAGGTAATTTCATTCATACCGATTTTCAAAAAAATAGGAGAGAGAAATATGATTTTTGTTTTAAAAAAAATCATAATTAATGAGCTTGACATTATTAATTAATGTGGGATTGATTGTGGGTAATTAATGACTCTTATCCTATGTAATATTGCATAGGTTAGAAAAACCGTTACATATATACATAAAATAAAATTAATTAGTCCCCTAGTCCATGGCTGGACACAAACAAGTATCGACACGATTATCTTAAGGGGTTATTGCTACATATAGTTAAAGTAGATAAGTTAATTAGATGATGAGTTACATTTATTTAAATTTTTTTTTTTGGGTAAGCGAGTTACATTTATTTTAGTATGTAAGTTATATTGTATCCTAATTATATAACACAATTTCAGTTTTTTCTGAATTTTTTCTCTTTTTTCTCAGTTATATACTTATATTACAAACAGGCCCTAAGTTAAGCCACATTAATATCCTTTTGTAGTCAAAAAAAAAAAGTTATGCCACATTAATTGTTGATGTAACGGTGATATGTACCATGAACAACTATTTGCATATTGTCTTGGACATATTGATTGAGTCAAAGGTAAGGCAAACGAGATTGGCTTAATCCAGTTGCTGCCCCCTTACTTTCTGGGATGCCAATATATTTTACTTCATTTAAAGCTAGAGCAGCATGAAAGCATCTGCAATAGTCTTTCACATCATCAATCCAACCCTGGAACAGGCCCTGGATTGGTACATTGATATCTTAATTCGATGCCCATCACTACAACAATAAGTTTAGTTTAGGGACTACTATGGACTGCACATCTTTATTGGGCCAAGCCTACTAGCATGAACATGACCCATTATCTTTGCATCAGGCCTCAACTCCAATAAGTATTATTTGTGGGTTCATCAATTTTGATATTAGACATATTTTAATATTTTTGAAGAAGTAAAATAAAAATATAATGTTTCTTATATTTGATATAAAAGATAAAAAAAATTATTACAAAGGCACACCTTCTGTACTATATCAGAATCAATAATAACATTCACATTCAGTTTTATACTTTCGCTACTCTGATATTACCCATATAAATGAATATTTTTCAACATTGATGAATTTGCTGAATATTTCTTCTTTTTTTTTCGGTCATATTTGTATTGTTTAAAGATGAGCACAATTACTGAGATGATATTAACTAAGATACCTACAATGACACGAAACAAAAAGTCTTTTATAATTTTATTTTAGGGTGGGGATCAAGTTACCTCATGAGTAACTTTAAGAGAGTTACTCCAAATCTTAACCATTCATTTTGTCTTAATCCAATTGAAGTTAGGTAACTTCTTTAATGTATTAATAAATAACATTGGATTACAGTTTAAAGCTCTCTTTCCCTTGAGGGATTGGATTATTTAGATAATAGTTTTGAGATAATAAAACAAAAAATTAAATTATTAAATGATAGAACTGTATTGTGAAAAGCTCTTGTATACAAGAATGGTCTTACATATTTTGTTCTTCCGATTGCCTTTATAATCAAAAGAACACTTAAGGGGTGATGAATTCCAAATAGGATTAGGAACAGATAAAATAACCTTTAAACAAAATAGAATGTCATATCTATCAAGTTTCTATAAACCTCCAACAAAGGGGGATTTTAGCTAGACATGAAAAAGAAACAATAAACTAAAGAAAAAGAGACTAACGACGAAAAATCCATGAGGATTTCCTGCAGAGAATGAAGTGAGATCTTCCTTTTTCTAATTAGGATAGAGAGAGCTTGTCCAGAAGATGCTCCCTTTTGATGCCCAACATTGATAAGGTTGAAGTTCTAGTTTTTATTTTTAAGTGAACTCAGCGTCCAACAAGTAGCATTAATTTTTTTCTTTTTGTATTGGTCTCCAATTATCCTGAGCCCAGCTTTGCTCTTCCAGAAGTAATTTTCTTGCCGTTTTCTTCACTTTTTCTTGCTCCTCAACCTCCGATTCACCTTTATACATTCCTACAAAAATATAAGAATCAGAATGAGACAAAAATATGAATAAATGGTCAACACAAGGAACACAAGTATTCAAATCATATACAATATCATACTTTGGAGATGAATTAATGTCCTACAAGCTTAAAATAGTGTACTAAAAACTACCCAAATAAGCACCTATTTGATAGCTTATGACCAAGAAATCACTACCTGGATCTTGAAAAACAAAACCATCATCTATTTGATTTTCTAGCATGCCTTCCAAGGTTGCCACCCTTTTTGTCGCAGGTTGTTCATTCATCATCATATCAACAAATTCTTCACCGTCCCATGATCCTCTCTTCCTGGAGTTGTAAGAATTTTCTTCGTTCCCCATGTAGGTACATGCACAACAATCCTCTTGACAAGTTGTAGAAACACATGTACCAAATCCTACAGCTTCTGAAACTGTCTCAAGTGGGAAATTAAGGTATGCCTTTGAACCTCTAATTCTCAAAGCAGCTTTGTCATAAGCTAAAGCTGCTTCTTCAGCTGTATCAAATGTCCCAAGCCAAACTCTACCACCTTTCTTAGAAGAGTCTCTAATCTCTGCTGCATATTTACCCCATGGCCTTCTCCTTACTCCTCTGTAGTGTTTTGCAGCTACCTTCTCTTTTCTCACAGCTTTTTCAACCTTTTTATTGGATTTAGTACTAGTAGCACTGACAATTTCCAAATTGTGGTTGCTAGAACTAGAATCTTCAGTATTGTTTGCAGTAGGTAGAATACTATCTAAAACTTCTTCCCAGAAATCAGCTCCCATTGAAATCCATCTCCCTAAACTTGGAAGTCTTTGCAGGATTTCCATAGACCCATCTCTTCCATCAAGATTAGGAAGTTCTTCCCAGGAGTTAGAAGATTCTGCTGCATCACATGTACCTCTTCCATATGCTCTATCACTGCTGATAATTTTAGCCCATACATTCTCAAGAATCCCTTCAGAAGTTGCATGATGATCACTATGAATATCCATTTTGGCTATCACTTAAGAGAAGAAAAGGGATATTATGGGCCAGGATATATAAAGCAAGATATGCAGTGTGAAGGCTTTTTGACAACTCAGCCTTGATTTAATCTGATAAATGAATGGAAACACAGTTAGAAACTTACACATTAATTCAATGACTAGCTAAGTTTATGGAGAAATTCAGGATTTTCAACACTAAGACAAGTTTAAAATAAAATGGCCTGTATTATCTTATCGGTTCCCTATTGACTAGTGTACTTGTTCAATCATTTGGGACTTCATTCAATGTAGATTATGTATACTTTATGCATTGAATTGGATTACATTCCTCAAATTCAACAATTAAAGATTACGAAACAGAGTGGTAGAAGCATTTGAAAGCTGGCATGAGTTGACTTTGTTGCTTTGTGTTGGGGTTTGGACTTTGGAGCCATTATCAGTTTGGCACAAATAATTTAATGTAATGTTTTCAATGTCAAACCAAAGCCACGGATTGGATTATTTGGCTCAATGCACAATATAGGATAATACATTAATACTCCTTGTACGAAACCCATGAATTAATAAATATTTGGTCTTGGTGAACTTTTGTGTTATAGATTAGATATAATGCTGCTCCCCCACCCCCTTTTAGTCTAACAAGATTAGGGGCTAATACTTCCTATGCATTTCGTGACATTTTCTGCCTTCTTGTTCTTGAGGTTCTCACTTCTCATGGTCATTTGTAGATTTATTATTTGTCTAAGCTTAATAATTAATTAATTGTACTTCAAAGAGGAAAACCAAGGCTACAAATACTACGAACCTATTCCAAATCAAAACAAGGTGGCGTGAAGGAATCTACAAGGAGAATTTCTTGGCGTGAAGGAACCTACAATTTCTTTTTTTATTAAAGAAGAGATGGATTAATAGAAGGGTGATGTATAAAATAAGAGGCCACACGGTTGGGCCTTTTAAAAAATAGAAATCTACAAACGGTTCAACTCTGAAGCAAAGTGGTACAATACAGCATACAAGTGTATACAAATGCGAAACCAACCTTACGAGTGAGTGCATTTGAATCAGCCTTATTATTCAGGAATATTTTTCATTACATTGACTTGAGCTATTTCCTCCAGATTGCGTGGTTTGACATCAAAATCTCTATGGACTGTTTTGTGTGTTGGGCCTTTGGTCTGTACCCAATGGACAACGATGCGAGATGCGATCCTCAACAGATAGACACCAGCCAATTATGAGCGAAGAAGGGTTAAATACAGGGGGAGGGCAATGCTGGTTACACTTCAAAGATCAAATTGTTTAATTATACACTTTATTAATTAATTATAATTATAATTTAATTTTAAAAAATCTTTATTATTAAAAGGAAGGAAGTGATTGGGGCATATTTGTAAAATCACTTAAGAATGGCAAAGTTGTGACTTGCTACAATAGTCAGTAAGGTGGTGCTGGGGGCAAAATTGTAAATTCACTTCTAAAATATTGTAATTAATTGTAAAATTGTCTCTCTTCCATTCAATTTCATTCAATATATTTTCTATTTAATTTTTTTTTCTATCTGGAGAACACTGAACTTAACAGTCAAGTTTTGTTTCTTTATTATTAAAAGGAAGGAAGTGGTTGGGAGCATATTTATAAAATCATTTGAGAATGGCAAAGTTGTGATTTGCTACAATAGTCAGTAAGGTGGTGCTGGGGGCAACATTGTAAATTTGCCTCCAAAAAATTGTAATTAATTGTAAAATTGTCTCTCTTCCATTCAATACATTTTCTATCTTATTTTTTCTATCTGGAGAACACTGAACTTAACAGTCAAGTTTTGTTTTAAAATAAAATATATCTTTATTATTAAAAAGAAGGAAGTGATCGAGGGCATATCTGTAAAATCACTTGCGAATAAGGAAGGGAGTGATTGGGGGCATATCTGTAAATCCACTTCTAAAAAATGTAATTAATTGTAAAATTGTCTCTCTTCCATTCAAATTAACACAACCTTAATTGATAAAATAATAAATAGTTTTCGGTTTTGATAAAAAATTTAAAATATATATTAATAAAATTATAATGTATGTCTAAAAAAAAATTACAATGTAGAAAAAAAAATTATACAAATTTTAAAAATTAAATACTATAAAGTAAGATATTTTTCTTGGATTTCATAAACCTGTAAGACATTTTTCTTGGATTTCATAAACCTTTCTAAATTACCTCTAACTATTTGAATTAGTAAACTATTTCAATTACATTATTCAAACAATTATGTAGAATGGATTTTGCGTTAAATTACACAAATTTTTAAAAAGTAAATACTATAGAGTAAGACACTTTTATTGGATTTCATAAACCTTTCTAAATTATCTCTACCTATTTGAATTAGTAAACTATTTCAATTACATTATTCAAACAATTATGTAGAATGGATTTTGCGTTAAATTTTTAGCATCGAGTGAGGGAAAAATTAAACAAATTTTAAAAAATTAAATACTACAGAGTAAGATACTTTTCTTGGATTTCATAAACCTTTCTAAATTACCTCTACCTATTTGAATTAGTAAACTATTTCAATTACATTATTCAAACAATTATGTAGAATGGATTTTGCGTTAAATTTTCAGCATTAAGTGAGGGAACATTACAATCATATCAATTTTGAATGGATTTAATTATTGTATAATTTTTTTAAATATTTGCTTTTTAAATGTTAAATTTCAATTAAACTCTCTAAAATATATTTTTATGTCAACTTTTAAAAATATTAAATTTCCAACTAAATGATTTAGTTGTGTAAAAAAAAAATTGATTTAGTAAATTATTAAGATTTGATTTTAACTTGAATTTTCTTCATCAAGTGTCAACACTGTTAAATTACAAATGACTATTTAAATTATTAAGTTATTCCAATTAAATAATTTAATAATTTTTTTAGATTTGATCATAATTGAATTTACTTCATCAGGTGTTAATTATATCTTTTTTATTTTATTTTTTGGGGTAGAAATTATCCTAAGTTTATAATTTTATTTCATTCTTTTTGTCCAACTCAATATTTTTGGATCTGATTATTCAATTTATTGTTCACTAATTGGTTATGTCACTTGGAACAGTGGCTTCTTGACAAATTGAACTCTGCGATTTAGACACTTTATATTTTATTTTACAAAGTTGTAGGTCGTGTTGGGGTAACCATAAGTAAGGATTTAATAGATTTATGTTGTAAGTATATTTGTTCATTGCTTTTTTTTTTTTTATGGATATATATAAGTACGGATTTAAAATTTTTTGGTGTTGCGTCAAAATTTTTTTTTTTGCTGACTATAAATAGGGATTTAATAGATATACAAAGACAATATAAAAAAGTTTTACACAATTATCCAATCATATCTCATCACATAAAAGTAAAGAAACATGTGATAAGGATTAAACCAATTTTTCATTTTCCTATTTAAAGAGTCGTTTATACCTTTCAGATTTATATGACTTTTACCTTTTTATAAATGTGATCTGAGATGTAATACCTTTCATGTTGACAATTTATACAAATTTACATACCATTTATAATTTGATTATTTACAAATAAATCATCATATAATCGTGCTTTGATGTTGGGATACTTTTTAGTAACAAGCTAAATCTTTAAAAATATGAGAATTTAAAAAAGTTTGCAATTTTATTTTCTATTTGTAACTGTATGCTCTAAAGTTGGAATAAATTGCATTTAGAGACAAATTTTTACAAAAATTATTTATAAAATGAGATAAAACAATAAATAGAGATAAGTGACAAAATAAATAAATGTTTCGCTTTGAAATTATTTTAAATTATCATTCACCCACCAAAAAGAACAGGAAGTCTCGGTACGATTACGTTCAAAATCCATCCAATTATTTAATATATGTAACTCAATTTTTTAATTATAGTTCTCATTTATTTTCTTTTTTTATGAACATATTTCTCATTTCAAATATAACCCATATATAAAACGTAAAAAATATTATTCATACCTCCAAAAATTCCGTGCATCGTACGGGTATCAGTGCTAGTTGATTTATAAAAAAGTGTAAATAGATAATTTGGAATGTCAATAGTTTCACCCATGAATACAAATCTTCTGTATTAATTTCATGTCACATTCAACTAAAATGTGACAAGTAAGAAACAAGTTACACATGATTTTTCTTTTAAAATATTTTAAAAAACTGTAACAGATGGGACAAAGATAAGCCCATAAATGCCAAAGATTTTTTTTTTTTGACACAAAATGTCAAAGATTTAAAACTTCAAAATGTTAGAAATATTTTTTTTATAGAAAGGAATATTATTAATTAACTAAACGATCGGTAAAGAACCCATTACAATCATTGGCTATAAACATGCCCAAAATGGGATTAACAGAGCTAACTAAATGAATGTTCATAGGGGCATCAAACCCACTCTTGACCAGGAAGTCAGCACATTTGTTTACTTCCCTAAAACATGACAAATAGAAATCTGCCAATCATTGAAATGATATAGAGACAAAATCTCTTCTAAGAGAGATTTAAGGTGAGGAGGAGCCATAGAGCTAGAGGAAATCATCTGCACAACTGAGGAAGAATCAATTTCGAAATGCACTTTGTTGAGTTGCAAGCTTCTGGCTACTTTTAAACCATTGAGGACAGCATGAAGTTCTGCTTCCAGAGCACTGCAAGCTCCAAGGTTACGAACAAAAGCTTTGACAAACTGGCCAGTAGAATCTCTAATGATCCCACCACATGCCGAGATTCCAGAAAAAGATTTGTGAGCACCATCAATATTGAATTTAACGTAATCTGGAGAAGGGGGTTGCCATCTAACTTTTGTTAAGATTCTTCTATCATCAAGGAAAGCTGGAGGTTTATCAATTTCTTGGTCAATCTGCTTCACCTTGTTTATCACTTCCATCCAAAGGTTTTCTGCAGGGCTTGGAGAGTTGGAGAACACCAAGCATTTTCGGTTTCTCCAGAGCTCATTTGAAGCAACACTGAAAAAGGTAAACCAGGACCAGGGAATCACAGCTATTCCATTTGTGGATAGGTTCCATTCTAGCCAAGGGATCAATCCTAAGCTAAAGAACTTAGACCAATGCTCAGGTTTGATGACTTTGGTCCAAAGTTGGAAGCTTCTTGGCAATCTCTAAGAACATACATAATGGTTTCAGGTCCATCATTGCATCTAGGACAGGAATCCTCATAAGACATTCCTCTATGTTTCCTCTCACAGTTTGTTAAAAGCTTACCATGAGCAACTTTCCAAAGAAAAGCTCTTAATCTGTTAGGGCCTTTCCAAGTCCATATATTTTCAAAAACAGGTAGGGAGACACTGATATCAACTGGATTACTACCATGCAGTACCTCATAGGCAGATTTTAATGAGAAAATACCATCTGAACATAGCTTCCATAGGGGATAGTCAGCCATATTTGGGTTGTCAGAGGTAGTGAGGTTAGCAATTTTGTCAAGGATCACTAAGGGCACATGCTCCTCCAGCAGGTCCCATCTCCAATTACCCTCCTGCACAAAATGGGACACAGTGAGATCTTCGGGGATGACACCATTACATAACTCACTAATGCTAGGCATTCCTGGAATCCATTGCTCCTTCCAAAATCTAATGCTTGATCCATTTTGAAGAGACCAAGTTATATTCTCAGTCACTGTAAGCCAAATATCAGTGATTGCTCTCCAAATAGCAGAATATGAGCTTCTACTCAACACATTGGGCATAGAAAATGAGCCACAACTATATTTGGCTTTCATTACTTGGACCCAAAGTTTATCAGGGTTAGCTACAAGTTGCCAAGCAAGCTTCATAATATAGGCCCTATTCAGGGTTCTTAAGTTTCTGAAGCCTAGCCCTCCCTCATTCTTAGGCAAGCAAATTTGTTTCGAAGAGATGAGGTGACATCTTCTATGATCAGCATTACTGCCCCATATGAAATTCCTGCACAGTTTTTCTACTTCCTCAGAAATATTAAAATGCATAAAATTGGTCAATGAAATTTGATTTATGTATATTGTGTTTCCGGCCCGAGCTACAAAGCTGGTAAAGCTAGGGCTTTAGGCCCCCAATTCAATTTTTTTTTTTTGGTTATTTAGGCTTTCAAATTTAGGAGAGCTCCATTTTTTTTTTGTTATTTAAGCTTAAAAAGAAAAATAATTTAAACCCTAAACCATAAACTATAGGAAATCTTACATGTGGTTACATGTGCACACAACAAATTTTTTTACTTCAATCATAGTAATTACAATTTAAAAATAAAGAATTTATAACAAAGATAAAATTTAAATAAAAATAGAATATTTTTAATAAAATATTATTATTAATTTGAAAAAGATCTTATCTCAAATTTCGTTTTAGGCCGGTGGTTAACATGATTCGTAAAAGGAGTACTCATAACAAATTCATGTAAACTCTTTAGCATGAAGCCCTTGATCTTTTTTACTATGCTGATTGGAGGGGTTTGATTACTCATGTCTTTGTGAAGCTAACCATTGTACAGATTATTTGGCAAATGATGGGCCCAAGAAATCTTTTAGTTGGATAGTAATTTGATGATTCGATTTGAACCAACTTTACTTTAATCGAATTATTAGTTTGATTCATATTTATAAAATATATAAAATTTCATCCAATTCGATTTGATCAAATTTAATCGAATTGAATACTAAATTATCCCAAATTGATCCAATCACACTCTTGGAGAACTTCTTTGGCACCGTCTTATCACGGCTCCATTAACGTGTACAATCTGGAAACGTTTTTTGCAAAAAGCAAAAATGGAAGTGCAACCATCGAACGTTGAAAGCTGCATGTCCTCCAGATAGCTACGGCCAACGACTAGGACTAGGATTTTTACGGAATGATTGAAGCAGGTTTGACTAATTGACTTTATATAAATTATTTATTGATTTACATATTATTTATATTTTAAAATCACACAATAGTATTAATTAAAATATATCATAATACAATATTAAATTTATTATTTTAAATTGAAATATTATTAAATGGACTCAACCTTGTAGTTTCACACTTGTCAGTTTGGATGGATAATTGACAGCGCCCAGCAAAAATGTAATCATGTTCGTTTCACATTGAAAACCAAAATTAATTTTGCCCCCTGTCAAATATGATTTGAGTAAAATGAGGTTTTAGTTATTGTTAGGTAAAATTAATTTTGTCTTCAGAAGCAATTTTGACTAGAAGTTACAAAAAGTAGCTTGTGCGTTGAGTTGAAAAAATTACACTAAGTTTTACCTCAAACTTACTTTTAAAATAATGACATTAAATATAAATCACTTCACTTCAAACTCAATTCTAGTCAAATCAATTTTACAAATCAATATCATTTAAAATCACTTTTATCAAACGTTTATCCAAACACACATATAAGCACAACAAGTTCAATTTAATATCTGCCTTATTTATATTTGCTAATTGAAGGCAATAAGCTAAGATAAAAGCAAAGATAATTAATTTAAAGAAATGTTATTTAAGGTATTAAAAATAATTTTTTTATGTTGAACTTGTGTATTTAATATTTAGAAAATTTAAGATTCATTATTTTTAATAGAAAATTTTTATTTTTGACTTTTTAATAAATATTCTTAGGCTACTGATTAATGAGATTTTTAATTAATTATACTCGATGTGGATAGATAATAGATATTGTCGGACGTAAGCTGCTGTTTCATAAATAAAGCGGTTGAGTACTTGAGTGCGTGTGGTGCATCATTTAATTTCTTTTGATTGATATTAACGTAATTAAGCAAGACTCTCAAGTGAATGATACCAATTCATGGTATGTTATCCAATATCAATCTTATATAAATAAAAGATCATTATTATCTGAATATTGCCCAAACCAACTTTTATCAGAAAACCATAATTTATTCATGCTATGTTAGATTATATATGAGTTTTTTTTTTTTTTTTGAAGGCATTATATATGAGTTGTCTTCCACCTTACTATTATACAATACATATGATTAATTAAACCGAAGTTGTAGATGCGACAAATGATTGATTTAACTTCCCAACTAAAACACACCCTAAATTCTTTGGTGTTGTTATTGGTACATCCAATTATTTATCTACATTAATCACTTATAATTTATTATAAAAAGGTTAAACTTTTAATTAATTAGGTATAATTAGACAACTATTAGAGCATCTCCGGTGCAAGTTATTTATGGGTTGCTTACCCATAAGCAACCGGTGCTTAGCAGATTTTATCATTGGAGTTGGGCATGTGGTTGCTTAGGAAAGTTGCTTATATAAGCAACCCTTACTTGAGTTGATTATCTATTAAAAAAATATTATTTTTGAAAGATTCAAGCCATAATTAAATGAATGTAGATAAAATAAATTCAATAGAAAATAAAAAAGAATAAAAAATTGGGTTGCTTGTCATATGTAACATTGGAGTGAAAAATGAATAAGTTGATTAAATATGATGTAGCGTTGTGGGTCCACAATGTAGCCCACTTAAGCAATCAAAATGGGTTGCTTACCATTTAGCATTGGAGATACTCTTAGTACTAATAATTTTGAGAACTAATTTTTTATCCATGCCACTAATAAATCCCCCTTCCCTAACATATTAACCACTAACAATTTGCCTATAAAAAACAAATGTGTTTCTTTTTGTAAAGGGGAGAGATAGACATAAAACAATTTTACTAGTAAATTCAGTTAGATTTGTAAAACTTCTCTTATAATTTTTATATTTATCTCACAGTCACGTGAAAAGAAAAAATGAAAATTTTCAATAACATCACCTTGGGGTTTATATAAAAAAAATTAATGAATGGAAATATCAAATCTCATAGGGTTATTTTGGTCATGAAATGTTAGCCTTGTACTTGACCTATAACTCTATAAGAGTCATACTGCCATAACATGATTTCTCTGTTCAAACTTCACTCAGCTGTAATGGGGACCTCTGATACACGTTTGTTGCTTTCCTTTATACAGATTTTCATTCTTTCCATGTTATGTTTCAAGGCCAAAGTTGAAGGAGCTTTGAACACGAAGGTCACTGGCTTTTATGTGTTTGGAGATTCCACCGTAGACCCAGGAAACAACAACTATATAAAGACGGCTTTCAAGAGCAACTTTCCACCATATGGCAGAGATTTTCCCAACCATGTTCCTACAGGCAGATTTACCAATGGGATGCTTGCCACTGATTACATTGGTAATTTAATTAACTTAATTGCTTTCACATATATAGATGAAATTAATATTCATTGAAATTCAAGGATAAGGAAAATAAATATATACGTGGTTTGTGTGATTGCACTGCAGCTTCATATATAGGTCTGAAGAAAGAGCTTCTTCCACCATATTTGGACCCAAACCTAAACATTGAAGAGCTTATGACAGGAGTTAGTTTTGCCTCTGCTGGTTCTGGGTTTGACCCACTTACACCAAGCATCACTGTATGCCATGCCTCTCTCATTATTCATATTCTTTTTGTGTGTTAATAATATGTGTCATAAATCATAATGCATGCGTGTCATAAAAGCAGTCTTTCTCACTGCTTCCCTCTGATTAATTAATTTGGAGACTTGAAAGAAAATTAAACATGCAATATTCATAGAGAAAATTAGATTAATAAGAATATATGTATTATTATGTATACATACATATACCTACATTAATTTATAATGTGTTATATATTATTGGTTTATTTCAGAATGTGATTCCAATCTCAAAGCAGTTGGAATATTTTAAAGAATGCAAAAAGAGGCTGGAGATTGTGCTTGGTAAGGAAAGAACTGAAAATCATATAAAGATGGCTGTGTTTTTCATCAGTGCTGGTACGAATGACTTCGTTTCTTAATTATTTTACCCTACCAATACAAAGAAAGAGCTATACTCTCGTAGCCTACCAGCAGTTCTTGATCCAACACGTGAAAGAATTTATACAGGTTTGGTTCAATTATTACTTATCTGGATGGAGATGTAGTATCCCATTTTAGTTTGGTGTATCATATTCCATCATCACAAATAATATCTTATTACATAAGTTAAAGAAAATTGTAATTTTAAAAAGTTAGAATATGTGACGAGATATTATTGATGAGGATAGAATATGGTACATCAAAATGAGACAACATATCTTCATTCATGCTATCTTCATCAAATGAATGACTTATTTTTTTTTAAAAAAAATCAAAATGAACGACTTCTTATTAATTACAAGTGATATACATTCCATACATATGTGGCTATAATTACATGGTAAATTAAATGGCTGTTTATTTTACTTGTATGGTATGTATTCTAATTAACAATTCTCAACTTATTAGTAGAAAGATCTGCAGAAACGTTGTTTATTTTTTATTTTTTAATTTCTTGATAAATTAACAAACTTTCTTTGAAACAATATGATTTAAAAATTAATTTACACAAACTTTTCTTATACTCTTTTTATTGGATTCTTTTTAATGAGCGCACTTTACTCATCAAATATAAAAATCAGGGTTGGGAATCTAAATTGATTTTAATTGGTGTATACCGTTGGTGTAAAGTTTTTTATATTGTCAATGAATTGTAAATCATGATATGAGATGACTTGTAAGATAATTAGAATAAGGATCAAACAATATATCTATCTTTTCATAAATTTGAAGTACTCAAAAACAGTTCTCAACTTTCAAATTTTTTTTTTACCAACTAAATTGGGGTTTCAAAATTATTATAGACCCAAAGAAAAAAAGGGTAGTCAGTAACTTGCTTTCACCGATGAAACTTTTATGAATAAAAAGTTAAAAACACACATCAACATGTTTTTTGGAACCAAAACGATATTACACCAACATGTTAAGAAGGAAAAGAAAAAGAAGAGACCGGCGCACACCAAAGAATAGGGGCGGTATAAATTGGTGGTGTCGTTGAGGGTAGATTAGAAGGACGAGCATCTATTGTCATGTTTCGGTGTATTACACATTCTCTCCACCAATAAAATCTAATCATACATTTTAACTTTTTAAAATATAAGAATTTTAACTTATGTAGTAAGATATTATTGGTGGGGATAAAATATGGTAGACTAAAATAAGACAACAAATATTCGTTCAAATAAGAATACTAATAAAGACCCAACCCCGCACGGTCGACCCAACGTATTTATAGGCTTAATTATTATGAATGATGTAAATTTTTATTGTGTATGCTCATGCAACCACATGTAAAATTTCTTTTAAATTATTTTTCTTATTAAACTTAAATAACCAAAAAAAAATTAAAAACCTAAATTTGGAAGCTAAATAGCTAAAAAAAATTGAAGGCCCAAAACTCTGGCTTTGGTTGCTTTATGCTATGGCTGGTCCTGCAACCCCACAAAACCCGAAAAACTAGCTTCACCTTAATAAGAAACAAAAACGTAGTGAAACAACTTGGTTGCTATAGTAAGAAAATTACTGGAAAGAGTACGTAGAAGAAGTAGACAGCTAGCCTTGAATGCGGACAAAAGGATATCATACATGTATATGATGGACCTAAACATAACATATTGACAGAGTGCGAAACAAACAATCAGTATACTTGGAAATTAATCATAAGTGAAGTAGCAAAAGAATCCTAAACAGCTTGATACCCTTCAACAATAAGAAGAGTTCGGCTAGAATTTTATTAGTAGTTCAAATACAGAGCCCGGAGTTGTTAGAATGTAAATTAAAAAATAATCCTCTCACCCTAAATTTTGTTAATCAAAAAATAATCCAAACAGTTGTAAATTAACTAGTAGTCTCGCAACCCATTCGCCAAGATATCCATTTGCAATGGAACTAGTGAACTGTGGATATGATATCAACTATATATAGAATGTTAGAATGGGTCAATTGATAATTAATTAACTGGACCACAAGCGATTTATAACGTGGTCTGCATGTCATGTACTATGAAATAATAATAGTTTTTCTATTTGTATAAACTCTGTGGCTGAGGATGGGATCCCAAAGAGGAAACAGGCCCCTGCGCTGCCGCCTCTAATTAAAATGAGGTCCCTCCCCTGCACCACACTCTAAGCGTGATGCGTACCAATTGAATGAATTTCATGACTCTGGGTTAACTGCGTATCAAAGTATTTTATCATGAATCATGAATGAACAAAAGGGGAGATTGAAATTCCTGATACTAGAGTACGAAAGAGTTTTATATGTTCCAAATTGTCTTCCTACTTTTTGTGCCAAATTTATTTCGGCATGTGGTGGTTAATGTACGTTGAGCGCGCAACCATTGTCCACTTTTCCTAAACTGTTTCCAATTAATGTAATTGCTATAATTTTATTTTATATGAGTTACATTTTAAAGAAAAAAATAAAATGGAGGACCTATATATGTATGCTGTGTGTTTGGTTGTGAAAAGAAAATTAGAGGAAAGAAAGGAAAAAAACTAAAAATAGTAGAAAATGAGATTATTATTTAGGTGTTTGGTAGGAGAGAAAATGAAAGGAAAGAAAACTGAAAATTTTCTTTTCTATTGTTTGGTTGTGTAGAAAGTAGGAGGAAAGACAAAACATATATGTGAAATTACATAAATACCCTCATATTATAATTTTAAAGAAAAACCATGCTTTATAAATTTGGAAGAAAAAAAGCGGAATGTTTTAAATGATAATTGAAAATTTAAGTTTACAATATTTTCAATGCTTTACATTTTTTTTTTAATTCATTAGACAAACCCAAATTTTATAGTATTATTATTATAATTAATAGCTAATTTATTAGGAATTTCTTGACGAAGTTTATGACTAGAAAAATTGCTCAGGGTTTGTTGGCAGAAGGTGCTCGAAGAATTGCAATAGTTGGAGTACCTCCAATGGGATGCCTACCAGTCATGATCACCTTGAATTCGCCTAGTGCCTTCCCCCAGCGTGAATGTATCGCCAAGTATTCTTCCATTGCTATAGATTACAATTTACTTCTTCAAAACGAATTAAATGTAATGCAATTGCAGCTCGATGTCCATGATCCAGGCGCTAAGATCTATTACATTGACATATATGGACCCTTGGCCGATATGATCCAAGCACCCAAAAGATTTGGTTTGTCAAAAAAAAATCACTCCCCTAAGACAATTACATTTTCTTTCTGAGGAAACATTAATTAATTACAAAATAGCTGATCCACTAACATTTTTCTTTTGCTTATATGTGCTAGGATTTGATGAGGTTGATAGTGGCTGTTGTGGAAGTGGTTTCATTGAAGCAGCATTTTTGTGTAATAAGATTTCAAATGTGTGCTATGATCCATCCAAGTATGTATTCTGGGATTCAATTCATCCGACCGATAAGGCATACCACAACCTCTTCTTGGCGAGCCTGCCCACCATTGATTTCATCATCAACAACTAGAATAAGTTCCTCTATAGACATATTTGCTTCCTTTTTCTTCTCGTCGGTTATTGCCTACCAAAGTAATTATATTTTTTGTTCAAAACAAATAATATGTCTTAATTTATATTTGTGACAATATGTGATTGTAGTTTGTTCTCGTACGAAAAGTGTCATCCATGTTATGACTATTAAATCTGATAAACTTCAGACATACAGATTTTCAGATGACAGTATTTTTTTTTTTCAAACAATGGTTTAATAAAAACTTATCTCATAGGATACTTCTTAGCATTTGCCATATTAATTACTAATCGATTTTGTTTCTGTCTGTGCTGAGAACTGAACCATCAATCTTCACAGATTATATATATAATTTTGCATGGTTTTACAAGTTGACAAGGTCAATATTCATATTTCATACAAAGCAATGTTGATATACATATATATCGGCATCATATATTAATTTGGCTGCTGTGAATTGAGTTCTCTGGTAACAGATTCGATGGCAGCATCCGCTATAATCTTGTACATCTTCTCTGTTGGATGAATAGCATCCCAGAATACGTATTTGTCTGCATCTGAACAAGTATTCATCCCTCTGCATGTATCCCCATATTCTAATGTCCCTGTCCCACAACATCCCTTTGACCCTTCCACAAAACCTGCAAGTGAGAACAATATATTAAGATAAAAAAAACCTTGATCACGTACGTGTATGTATTTGATTTGGAACGAACAAACGCATTTTCTAGGCTGCAAAAGTATTTCAGAATATAATCTTTTAACTCTCTTCTTTCCTAGGTAGGAAATCAAAAGCAAGTCTAGTGATCTTGAAAGCAGCCAGAAAATGTGAAGGGCAAAAACTATTATTAAAAGAAAAAAACTCTTCTTTAACTAAGACGCATTGTTGAAGTTTTATATATCTCCTATGTCCTACATATATAAGGAACTTTTACTTTTCTTCCAAACAGTCAAGCATAAACAACATCTCTCACAAGTCACGAAACATATATATGACCGTCTTATAAAAAAACCTCTCACGAGTGATTCTCTCGAATATAATTGTCACAAAACAGCAAAGCAAGTTAACTTGACATACTAACCGTGTTTTTTAGGGTTCATCACTGCACTTAGGATCATACCATAAGCATCAACATACCAAGTCTTTAAGCCCAATTTAACCTTCAACTTGGCCAGTTGTTGTAACAATTTTGCATTGAATGAGTAGGCTGCATTGTTTAAACTTCTCACGCAGCTTTTCTGGTTCATAAAGGTCTTGGTAAGTGGAATGCATCCCAGAGGTAGGACCCCTACAACTACCAACCTACTGGCCCCTAGCCTATGCATCACCTGCAGCCAGCAAATATTAAAGTATACTATATGTTCAAAAGATTAAAAACAAAACAAAACAAAGCAAAAATTCAGAGGGGCAGATTGGGGAATTTTACGTCAGTGGTGTAATTTAGTTGTGAAATTACGTGAATGGGGTAGGTTTTAAAATAATTACACAACTAGGGTAAGTCGTAAGAGGCACATACGAAATCAATGTAAAAGTCGTCAACCCTACTGATGAACCACTTTTATATTAAAAAAGTGAGAGAGTCGTATACATAACTTACGACTTAAATTTTTTATTATATTTTTCATGAAGTCGTCGAATATCACTAACGACTTCAATTTTTATTTTTATTTTAATTTTTCCTAGTCGTATGTAAAGCATGCGACTTATTTACATTTAATTTTTTTTTTAAATGGGCAAGTCGTAGGCGATATATACGATTTGTCGTATTGATTTAAATTTTTTTTTTTAAAAAAATGGAAAGTCGTATGCCATATATACGACTTGGCCATTTTATTATATATATATATATATATACTGAAGTCGTGATGCATGGATACGACTTGTCCATTTTTAAAAAAAATAATAATAAATAAGTCGTATGCTTTAGATACGACTAGCAAAAATAAAATAAAAAAAGGATTGAAGTCGTATATATGACATACGACTTGCCCATAAAAAATAAAAAAAAATTTAACCGTAAATAAGTCGTATGCTTTACATTTACATACGACTAGTAAAAATTAAAAAAATAAAAGATAAAAGTCGTTAGTAGTATTTACGACTTCCAAAAATTAAAAAAATAAAAGATAGAAGTCGTTAGTATTATTTACGACTTTAGTAAAAATATAATAAAAAATTTAAGTCGTAAGTTGTGTATACGACTTCCTCACTTTTTTTTAATATAAAAGTGGTTCGTCAGTAGGGATGACAACTTTTGCATTGATTCTGTATCTGCCTCTTACGACTTACCCCAGTTGTGTAATTATTTTAAAATCTACCTTATTCAAGTAATTTCACCATCAAATTACACCACTGACGTAAAATTCCCGGCAGATTGCTATCATCACGATACGTATCACCAAGGAACTAGCATTGTTAACATGTTTGAGGCTGACTGATTAATCAAAATTTAAATGTGTTAAGCAAGTGATGTTCAACAAAAATATATTGTTGGCATTTGGAGAATTGTTATGCCTGGGTTAGAACCAGTTTGACCTGAAAACAGTTCAAAGGTCATTTGTGTATCCAAGTTTACTTCTTCCTTCAACCTCTTTAATATAGAGAATGATATTGAAATGTTAGACGATCATCTTTCATGATATTCCTTCATTTTCAAAATAATTTGAAATGTAGAGAAAGTTTTATCCCAAAAAAAAAAAAAAAAGCCCTTCTTTTCTTTTTCTTCATAATCCTTGGCACCCAAACATATCTTAATTCATCCAACAATTCACGTCATACTTATTAATCCCAGATAGCGGCGCATAGCAGCCGACCCTCAAAGCCGCTATAGCGATAGCAGGAGCAGGATGACTGCTATTGCAATGTATATACGTACAAGCTAAAAAATTACATATACACATGGAACGGAAGCGATCGAATGCATTAGCAGAAGAAATACAACAAAGCTATGAATATAAATGCAACAATATTCAGTTTAGGTTGTGAAAGAAAGAACCTCAATGTCCTTAGACATGCGGGATAGCAAGAAATTCTGAAACTGTTGCAAGCTGAATTGCTTAGGGCGAGTAGGTTCCAAGAAATAGTTTTGCAGGAAGTCATTTGCACCCATACTAATGACATACAGGGCATTTCTTATAATGAATTCCGCCCTTTCTTCACCCAACAATTTTCTCATGTGGATCTTATAATGCTTAAAATACTCAAGCTGTTTCGAAACGGGCAAAACATTCTGTTTCATCAAATAATAGTGAGAAAATCAGATCAAAGTATTCAAATATAAGTGTTGACAGGAATAACTCATGAAGTTTCTGAAAATCAGTTCTTTCTTTGCTATTTTTCAGGTAACAAAGAGTCAAAGATAAAAATATTCTATCATCTATTGTTTAGACACTTATTTAATATCTGATATGCTTATCAAACTGCAGTTAGTTTTTTTTTTTTTTTTGTAAATCAATTTTTTTAATGATGTGTAAATAAGATGCTATGTTGCTCATTAAAATCAGCCTTCTTGAGTCTTAAATTTGTTTCTTCTTGTTATCTCTGCAACCAGTGTTGTCGAATGGCGGCCATGGCGGAAAGCAATGGCGGGATTTGAAGGAACCACCATTCAGAGGCGGTGGCATGGTGGGTTTTTCCCGGCGGCTCATGGCGGCCGCATGGCGTCTGGCGGAATCGCCTGCCATGGCGGAAATGGCGGGGCTGTTGGGTTTTTTTGGGGAAAACCTGACCCATTTTGATGGGTTTCATGACCTGACCCGGCCCAAAATGGTCGGAAAACCCTAAAATTGCTACTCAGACACAGAGGGCTTCATTTCCTCTCCCAAATGCACGGCCGAACCCTTCTCTTCCTCCCTTTGCACATTTTCTTCTCCCACCACCAGCCACCCACTCTCCGGCGACACCCACCGTCAGCCGACCATCGTCCAACCACCACTGACCTCCGGTGACCACCCTTGGACCGGCGACCAGCTAGCATTCTCTTCTTTTCTCCATTTTTCAGCATTTTCAAAAATGGCAGGCGAACCAGCTTCTTCTGATGCTTCACGGGCCCTCTCTACTTTGTGTTTGTCATGTTGTTTTTATCATTTTGTTGTTATTTTGAATTATGAAGTCTTGAAATTGATGGTTTATATATGACATTTTCTATTTGAATTATGAGACTTATATGACATTTTCTATCAATTTAGTTTATGGTTCTTGACTGATGTTGATAGTGTTTTGGATTTTATATTTATTTCTGCAATTTTTGTTATGTATATGTATATATATATAATTTTTTTTTTTGTCCGCCATGACATCCGTCATATGGCCGCATCACCATCCGCTATAATATATGGCGGATTTTTGGCCGGCCGCCATAGGCTGCCATCCGCCATCGATAACAGTGTCTGCAACTTAGTTTTTTTACAGAACCCATAATAATGCTGGAGAGAATTGAGGTCATAGAATGTACCGAAATATTGGCAGTAAAATCATCATAACCTGTAGCTGCTGATGCAAAACTGACACCATATGGCAGATCTTCCAGCTTCAAATTTGGGTCAAGGAATGGCGGAACAATTTTTCTGTAACCCACTGCTTCAGCTGTATAATGTGTTTGAAAATACTGAGACTCGGAGTTTACATATAATAAATATATAATATGAAGCACTGATTTTATACATGATCAGCAACACCACATGAATCACATAGAGCTAAAAAATGAACATAAAAGATCAAGGGATCAGTTGAGCTTTTTACCAATGAAGTCTGTGGCAAGTCTCCCATTACTAAACCTTCCTGTTGGGCGACTATTAAAGAAGTCTTTCCCATAAGGTGGAAAGTTGCCTTTCATGGTGGTGTGAAGAACATTGTTGTTGCCAGGATCAACACTTGAATCTCCAAAAACTAAGATGCAAGACACATTATTCCGAACTGCCAACTTCCTCAGGATATGAATGTCCACAGCAAGTGAGTGCCATGGTAGTATGGCCATGAGTGCCAGTAGTATCACTTTCTCCATTGACATCCTAAGGCCTTGTAGGAAAGAACAGAAAGGAGTAACTGTGATTGAGGTTCTTCATGATGCACCATTCTTTAAATACACCACGTAAGAATTGCTGAGGTAGTTCGAGCATTTAAAATACGGTTCTCTAAATTAATTAACGCATTTAAAGTTTAAAACTACTATACTGCATTTCAACTGGAAATGAAAGAACCCAGACACAAAGCGCTTAACTGCAGTTCCCACAAGAAAAGTAACGGTGATTGAGACTCCTTTGAAAATTGGTTGAGTTGTTTGGGTCGGTAAAGGAAATAGATTTTTGATGAATTTTTATCAACTTCCATTAGAAAATTTTGTTTACAACATTTTTTGTCGGTTGGAAAATGATAGTATGAAATGTTAAGGGTATGTGTGGGGATGTGGGGGATGTGGTGGGATGATTAGTAATGGAGTGGAGTGGTTAAGATCCCTTGACCCATTGTTTGAGAGTTTTTTAAACAATAGAGTGAGATGGTTGGGGATGGAAAGCCAAACCACTCCAAACCATCCAAAACCCATATTTTTCATACCCTTCAATTTAGGGGTTTGAGAGAGAATACTTTCCTTTTTTTTACTTTTAAATATAAAATTATAATTTTAACCCTCGTAAACAAAATAAAACACAACTTTTTGGATTCCCCTCGCTCTTCATCTCACGTCTCCTTCTCTTCAACAACACTCTCCTTCCCTTCTCTTCAACGGCACGACACTTCAGTGCAAGGTGCGTCTCCTGTATTCAAAACATTGCAGCAGGGGTTGATTTTTCAGTCTTGACTATTCTCTTTGTACTATGTGTAGCTGTCCTTAAATTTTGTTTTTCTGACACTGAATTAATTCCCTGACATTTTATTAACTTTGAAACAAGTACCTCCTCCAATTTGATTCATCCCCAAACTCAAATAGTTTTAATATATTCTGTTGAAAAGAACAAGTCACTGTTAATTTATTGATTTTATTTTGGTTTTTAAAAGAATTATATTAGCTATACGGTCATGAAAATTGGTAACCATTGTTTAAGAAAATTGGTAAACATTGTTAATTTGTTATGGACAATGAAAATTAAAAAGGGTAGTATTGGAAATAAATTTTGTAATTCACCCCACTTTATTACTTACTATTGTGACTTCCAAACAATGGAGTGGAATGTGTCATTAAGGCTTTGTTTGGTTATGAGAAGAAAATGAGAAGGGAGAAAGAGGTGAGAAAGAGTATGTGAAGAGAGAAAATAGTGAGAAATAGAGTAGATTTTATGTGTTGTTTGGTGTAAGAGAAATATGAGAGAAATAGAGGAGAAAAATGTGTTTTCTCTCTCTCCCCTTTGTTTGGTTGGATAGAAAATAAGAAGGGAGAAAAGTAATTTTTTTAAAAAGACAAAAATATCCTTAACTAAAAAATCAATATAAAAATATTTAAATTTAATTGATTTAAGTTACTTTAACTAATCAAATAATTTAAATTAATTTAACTGATTTAAGTTATTTTAAATAAAATTTATTAATTTAATATATTTATTTTATTTATTTCAATTTAAATCAATTAAATAAATGATTAATTTAATTCAATTTATTTAAATTTATTAAATAATTGAATTGAATAAGAACCCAAAAAAGGGTACAAAAGTCATTTTACATGAAACACTACATCCCTCTTCCATTTTCTTCTCACTTGGGGGAAGAAATCTTCCATATTTCTCTCTTCCACCAAACAAGAGAAAAGTATATTTTCTCCTCCTTTTCTCTCTTCTTATTTTCTCTCTTGCCATTTTCTACTCTAACAAACAAATCCTAAAACTCCCAAACAATGGAGTGGTATAAATATATCACTCTACTCCATTCCACTCTAAACCACTCCATTACTAATAATTCCACTTCATCCTCTCCAAAACTCCCAAACATAGCCTAAAGGAGAATGATAACAAGTTTTTTTAACAAATCAAGAAAGAAAATCTTGTATGGCAAAATGATGTATTTAGTTTTTTTTTTTTTTTTTTTTGATAAGCAAAATGATGTATTTAGTATATTGAAAAGTTTTACACTTGGTTTCTCAATACAAGTTTTCCTTTCTTTGATTCTTTAACCAATATCATTAAGATACTCGTTAGCAAAAGTCAATGTCAAAAGCATCCTTAAACTTTTAATATTTTAAATTTTAAAAAAGAGAAGGAGAATGCTAACTAGGGAATAGGAAAACAAGTTTTTATGAAAAAGCAGTTTTAATGCATCCCCTGCATCACCATAAATAAGTAAATTCATCAAGAGAGGAGTAACGCTCACGAAGACCTTTCAAGTTTCACCCTTCATGTCAAGTTTTGAGAGTGTTATCTTGTAGCTAACAATTTCTTCGGCCTTTTAGGATATTGGCTTGTAGATCTTGGGAGAACCTAAATAGAAGCTTGAAATAGCTGTTGAGTATAGTATCTCTGGAAATACATGAATGACATAGTCAATAGTTCATAATCTGTTTCACTTGGTTTAACGACAGACTTTCTCTCACCAGAAAAGGATGCTCTAAAGGTAGTAGCTTTTCATAATACATTGATTCAACAACTTCTATTGCCTCCGATTATCTGGAAAACTTAAATGACAAAGTCAACAACAGTTAGCTAGCTAGATTGTTTAATAATCTATTGCTCTTCTCTTGGGTTAACGATGGATTATTGCCCACCAGAAAAGGAGGCTGCAGTGGTAACAGCTTCACAATGTATTGATTAAACAACTTTTACGCGAGACTGCAGCTTTCTGTAGTTCTGTTCCCACTCGTAAGATAAATGGTTGCACAAAGGATGCAACATTCATGGGTCTAACAACATGAATAATATTAAAGAGACAATAAAAATACTAAATGTGCAGAGTCGTTAATTTATATAAAATGCCATCTAAAGTATGACATTGCACAATTCAGAGATAAATCTAACAATACAAAAATAGTTGAACTTTTTATTAACTAAAAGAGAAACTCAACATTTGTAATCTATTTCTATGACTCGTGACAGATGATGGCATTATTGTCCCAGCTGATAATTAAATAGAAGAAACAAGCAGAAGACAGAGTATATCGGGTAACTTGGTACATGGACTATAATAAGGTATTCATGAAAAACAAATAAATCATCCATGGAGAGGAGGATCAACCCAAAATTTAAAATTTTATTTAAAATATAGGTTTATATCAAATTTTAAGGGGAAATAAAAATATGTACAGGGTTTCTGGTGGAACCAGTTAAAATAAAACTTGGCATATGGCCATTAATCCTTCACACAGGGTAGCAGTTCCCCGGATTAGTAGTCATCTGGTATTAGCAGAATGGACAACAACGTCCTCTTAGGCAGCATCCTTTGAGCTGAATAGTGTTCGAAAATGGTAAAGTGGTTAAACTGGCAGAGAAAGAACTTCAAATAGAATGAACAAAATCATGTCATACATTTGGTCTTGCTGACAAAAGGGTCAGAAGAATACAAACTCATATTCATCAAGGCAGATCAACCAGTGATCAAGATTCTGCTGCATCAACTGCATTCCTGGATGATTGAATTGTCAATGGGAATTTCATGATGGAAAAGGGAAAAATAAAAATATTATCATCTACTCACTTGGGTGATTGTGAATCAAGCTGCATGGTAACCGGTCCATCGTTGACCAAATTTACCTGCCCATCATCACAGGTGTGAGGATTGTTAACATAGGCAGTGTTAAGACATTGCCACACAATAAAGGCAGCCTTAACAGGAATCAGGTAACATATGTTTACCTTCATCATCGCTCCAAATACACCATCTGCATAAGAAATTGAAAGCAGCGTAAGAGGAGGGTTGAAGCATAATTTAGAAGTGAATGAATACTAAGCAACACAAATACAACAAAAACTCCTTAAAGGAAATCTGTATTGACAAGTTGCATAGAACAATTGGTGTATTTCAACCTATAGGCCTCAAGATTATGTTTATCTAATTGAAGTATTTAACTAACAATAAGCTAAAAGACGTTTCCATCCATGGTCAATGAAAAGGAATGTAGACAATGGAAATTACATACCAAACAAATTTTGAATTAACAATAACTTTATTTGATAGATAGCATTGAAAGATTGCCCTGCGATTGCAATTGTCTTTGTTGACCACAATATATAACTTGTTAATAGAAAGGATTAGATAGCAGTTTTAGTAGACAACGGGACTTGCAGCATTGTGGTGACTGGCCACAAGTGTCACATTCCTCTGAATACATACATAAGCTGAGAGGAATCTGTGCATCCGATGAATCATGGTGAAGATATCAAAGGTTTGTGTGGGGAAGATTGTAATACAGTGATTTTCTGCATAGGAAAAAGGAGCAAGAGTTGTGGCATACTATACAGGGCTATATGGGAACATCCACACTAGATCGTTCCTCAGGTTGGCTAGGTCTATTCTCTAGTTGGGTTATCACACATTAGATACACTCTAGCACATAATATTGTGTGTTGTAACCACATCAATTACTTATAAACTGTTGGTTTAGTGTATCATGGAAAATAAATAGGATTTAATTGTAACACGCTGCTACAGCTCAAAGAGTAAAAACAAATAATTGAAATGAAGCTTCTGTATCTATGTCATATCATATAGAATTGAAACATACACATATACGTACATACCCTTGATAGCATCTGAGTTATAGGCATTCCTAAACCTGTCAACTAAAGAAGCATAGAAGGGCTTGGCTTGCTGAGGGGGCATTGCAATGTGAAAATCGGGCTTGTTACCCTTCAGGAATCCATACAAGGTAAACTGACTCACTGTTACAATTAAACCCATGAATTGAAAACACAGAGCATTAAAAATCAACTTTATCTCGTTATTGCATAATTAAAGTTGAGAGAGTGAATTCACCTAGTAGGACTTGATAATTCTTCTGCATCACACTGTGGTCCCATGCTTTGCCTGTGTTTTCATTCGGGAACAATCTCATATTCAACACCTTACGACATCTGAAATAAATGGTACTTAACTTATCAATAAAAGGATTTAATAAAAAAAAAAAGAAGGAGAAGGGAAAAGAAAAGAGAAGGACATGTAATCGGCGTCGGCGTGGGAATCGGAGTTGTGGATTCCAACAAAGACGAGAAGGCCAGGGCCAATCTCCGACACGATGCGGCCTTCGACCTCGACGGATGCAGAGGAAACTCGCTGAACCACCGCACGCATTGCTTTCACTTTCACTGTCTTCGTTTTGTTGGTGCCAATCCCAAATGTTCTGCAATTCCTGCGAACTCCTACATTAACACGGGACACAAACACTGATTGCATTTTTTTTATTAGTGGCGACAGGGGTTGTTGGATTTTATGGCTCTAAAACAAAGTTGAAAAAAAAAGGGAGAGGTATTTTGGAATACCTCATTATTCTTCTCCTCTTCTCTTCCTCACTGCCAGACTCGAACCGAGAACATGATGGTTGAAAGGCAACTTACAAACCATCAGTGTCTCAGGAATCCGGCGATTGAATATCCGAAAAATATATATTTATAAGAGATAATAATTGCTTGTATGCTTAGCTCCTCACCTCAGGCAGTAGCCAAAAGTCCGACAGATGGGCCCCTCTTGCTAATATAGATAAGGTGCTGTTTTTTACACCATAAATTTTTTTAATACACCACAATATTTTTTAAAGAGAATTTAAATATCCTCAAAATATCCCGATTATCTTCAAACATTCATAACATATATTATGAAAAAATACACCACTACTCATCTTTTCTTCCTCTTATTGAATGGTTGGGAGTGAGGAGGAAGAAAAAGGAAAGAGGAAAAAGAGGGAACGAGAGTATTGTATTTTACAATATAGGTCATGGGTGTAGGAAGATAATTATTCTTTTACTTATTTTAAGGTGGTTTGCGCTCCTTGGGAGTAGGGTGAGAATAGGTCAGGCTGCTCGTCGGGGACCTATGTCCTAACCTATTTAAAGCCTAGCTTGCCCTATCATATTTACTAAGAATGTCAGGTCAATGCTTTTTAAAAGGCCTATGTAGCTAAAGAGGCTAGGCCTAAAACTTAAAAAAAAGCTTACTAGACCTATTAGGTCAACCTATTTAACACATACATACATAATATATGTGTGTATGTGTAATATAATATATTATAATACTATAATATATTATCTATATCATTTATAATATTTGAAAGTGAATGTCTATTGGCCAATTTAAATGCAGTGGCCTACATGTTTATTTATTTGTGAAGGCCTAGTGGCCTATTTATCATTACAGGTCCACTGACCTCTTTATCATTAGAGGTCAACGAGCCTATTCATAAGTGAATGCCTATGACCTATTTTTGGTGAAGACATATATTAAGGTCTTGTTGATAAGTAGTAGCCTTTTAAAATAGCTTTCAGGTCAGGCCAAGCTTTAAAATAGGTCAGGCCAGACCTTAAAAACTGGCCTATGTCCAGACTCAAGCCTTAAGATTGAAATGCAGGCCAGGCTCAAGCCTGTTAGGGCCTAGATCACCCTAGCCTATCCTCACCCCTACAGACCAGATATTGGCTGCCTAATTTTCAGTTCAACTGTTGAAGCCCTGCCGCTACTGGTGGCTATAAGGCTACATTGTTGAATGACCCATAGCTAACACATATCATTTAGAAATTCTGAGTAGAAACTATAAAAGTGGGTTGAATATATGATTAACAGTTAAACATAAGTCCTTTTCATTTAATTTGTGAGCAGATCTCATAAGTTTTTAGATAGGATGCCCAAGCACTAAAATCCTATCAGAACGGTAAGGCCTGGTTGTTGATAGGCAATGTTTGCATATTTTCGCATGCAATTTGGTTTGCCTTAATACTATTCAAAGCGAAAGAATGAAAAATAAGAAAAATAACCTATCAAACTATTAAAGAGAAGTTATTGAATGGTAGGGGTGAGGAGGGAGAAGAGGAGAACTAGAGAAGAGGAAGAAGAGGGAGCGATGTATTTTTTTTCTCTCTACAGAATATAGGTTATGGGAGTATGAAGATAGTTGGGGATATACAGGGATAGTCAATTTTTTTAAAAAAATGTGGCATATTAAAAAAAATTGTGGTGTAAAAACCAACACTCATATAGATACTAAGCGTGATGCCATGAATGAGGCCTGATATTTCACAAAACCAGTCCAAGCATCTATCTAGCCAGAAAAAAACTCAACTTAAACAACTGCAGTTTCAATCATTCATACAAGTTTAGTCCCAAAATAATAATAATAATAAACTAGTCATGCTGCTTTTCGTTAAGAAGACAAGTACAAATCATACTTCTTTGCTAGTTAAATGACTAATTTTGGCCATTCTGACTATTAGGTCCAGGAAGCTTTGGCTTGTATTCATAAAATACTATAAGTAACCCTCGTAATGGTGTCACCACTAGCATATTTGATATAACTGACTAGTTATCTTTATGCTTTTATGGTCGTTTTTGTAGTCATGTTTTATCCATTTCTTTATTCAAGAAATAAAAACAATACTTATAAGAGACTAGACACACTGATGAAAACTTCATTCTCTGCTAAAGCCTAAAAATGTGTTTGGGATAACTTTTTTAAGGAAAAAACTTTTTCTTATACAAATTTGTTTTGAAATTAATCTAACGTGTTCGACAAATAAAGATGGGGATTTGAACTTACTCTAGAGATGTTTTTGACTTTTTGTTATAAGGAAAATAATAATAATTTAATTTAAACTACACATTTGGCACATGCTAACTACATAACTTGAGATTGAAGTCAGAAATCCAAATTCTTATTTACTAGGCGATTTGTAATATAATCATTAATTCTCATATTTTGTCTTAGAATTGGAATAAGAAACACCACTCATCACTCTAATTATTCTTTTTACCCAAAAACTAAATATCTGATATAAAAAAAAAAAAAAAATCTCAAAGTTCTGGTTGAATTAGTATGATAACTTGCTTGGTGGAGGTGTCCTTGCTTCTGAAGCTTCCTTATGTCGATATTCATGTTATAAATCATATGGTAAAGGATATTTGGAATGGTGTGGAATGAATGTAACCCCTTTGGCAAAGGTTGCTCAAGAGTCCTTAAAATGTCTAACTTTCATACCTAATGCAAATGTGGAAGACTCTTGGATTTGGACTTCAAACCTGAATGGTGGTGACACTACAAAGGCATGCTATAAATGGTTTCTTAGTGCTAACCCAACTGACATTTTTGCTAGTATTGATTACTACAGTTTGACTTGGATCTGGAAATTATGTTGTCGTGAGAATATCACAATCTTGGTTTGGCTTATAAGATACAAGCCCTGCCTACTAATGAATTGAGGGCTTTAAGAGGATTGACATCTTCGCCTATTTGAGAGTGATGCAATTGTTCTACTTAATCTATATTTCATTGCCTTAAGAATTGTCCTTGGGTTTTTCGTCATTGGTTTGATATGGGAAGCCAGGATGAGATTGCCTTCCCTAATTCAGAACCTATAATCTGCATAAGATCTGAGAATAAGGTTGGAAAATTTTTTGCTACTCTATGATGAGCATGGAGGGACTGAAATGCTCATTGAATTTCGAGTCAACCAGGAAGAACTTGGAAGCGGAATTGTTTAGCAGATAACCTAGTAATTCTACAAACATTCAATTGGAGTTCAATTACCAAACCACGTCTCTAATCAGTGAGGTCAAATAGGACCCTCTCTTAGGGTTCAACTTCATCATCATTGCATATGGAAACTCCTTTGACAATCCTGGGAGAGCTGATTTTGCAGCAATTCTAAGGAACAATGAAGACAATTGGATAAAAGGAATTTTCAAGTACTTGTTTGAATAATCTCCATGTTGAGCTAATCAGGATCTTTGATGGGCTACAACTCACTTGGGATAAGGGGTTTGCTCTTTGGTGTGCCTTTCGAAATCCTTGGATGCTCTGGCCTTGGTCTTGAAGACTCCTACTCTTTTGACAAATACATGGGGATTATGTGAGAGATCGACAACCTTATTTGGCGAGAGTAGACGGTGGTCCTAAAACACACGTTGAGAGAAGGTAATCAATGTGTAGATTTTCTTGATAAAATGGAAGCTTCGAGGGATTTACCTATTCAAGTTTTTGGATCTCCTCCTTCGGACATAGATTCTTCTCCCGCACACTGATGTCGAGAGTGTGGTATTCTTGCGTTGATCTAAGGCTCTGTTTAGGGGTATTCTGGTTTTTTCTCACTTTGCTTTTCCTTTCTTTTCGTATGTATAAAAAAAACACGTGAAAAAGATTATTTTCAGAATAAAAGATTAATTAGATTATTTACAAAATTAAAATCATAAAATTATTTGTCAAATGTAATATATTTATTAACATAAGGCATGCTATAAATGGTTTCTTAGTGCTAACCCAACTGACATTTTTGCTAGTATTGATTACTACAGTTTGACTTGGATCTGGAAATTATGTTGTCGTGAGAATATCACAATCTTGGTTTGGCTTATAAGATACAAGCCCTGCCTACTAATGAATTGAGGGCTTTAAGAGGATTGACATCTTCGCCTATTTGAGAGTGATGCAATTGTTCTACTTAATCTATATTTCATTGCCTTAAGAATTGTCCTTGGGTTTTTCGTCATTGGTTTGATATGGGAAGCCAGGATGAGATTGCCTTCCCTAATTCAGAACCTATAATCTGCATAAGATCTGAGAATAAGGTTGGAAAATTTTTTGCTACTCTATGATGAGCATGGAGGGACTGAAATGCTCATTGAATTTCGAGTCAACCAGGAAGAACTTGGAAGCGGAATTGTTTAGCAGATAACCTAGTAATTCTACAAACATTCAATTGGAGTTCAATTACCAAACCACGTCTCCAATCAGTGAGGTCAAATAGGACCCTCTCTTAGGGTTCAACTTCATCATCATTGCATATGGAAACTCCTTTGACAATCCTGGGAGAGCTGATTTTGCAGCAATTCTAAGGAACAATGAAGACAATTGGATAAAAGGAATTTTCAAGTACTTGTTTGAATAATCTCCATGTTGAGCTAATCAGGATCTTTGATGGGCTACAACTCACTTGGGATAAGGGGTTTGCTCTTTGGTGTGCCTTTCGAAATCCTTGGATGCTCTGGCCTTGGTCTTGAAGACTCCTACTCTTTTGACAAATACATGGGGATTATGTGAGAGATCGACAACCTTATTTGGCGAGAGTAGACGGTGGTCCTAAAACACACGTTGAGAGAAGGTAATCAATGTGTAGATTTTCTTGATAAAATGGAAGCTTCGAGGGATTTACCTATTCAAGTTTTTGGATCTCCTCCTTCGGACATAGATTCTTCTCCCGCACACTGATGTCGAGAGTGTGGTATTCTTGCGTTGATCTAAGGCTCTGTTTAGGGGTATTCTGGTTTTTTCTCACTTTGCTTTTCCTTTCTTTTCGTATGTATAAAAAAACACGTGAAAAAGATTATTTTCAGAATAAAAGATTAATTAGATTATTTACAAAATTAAAATCATAAAATTATTTGTCAAATGTAATATATTTATTAACATAAGGCATGCTATAAATGGTTTCTTAGTGCTAACCCAACTGACATTTTTGCTAGTATTGATTACTACAGTTTGACTTGGATCTGGAAATTATGTTGTCGTGAGAATATCACAATCTTGGTTTGGCTTATAAGATACAAGCCCTGCCTACTAATGAATTGAGGGCTTTAAGAGGATTGACATCTTCGCCTATTTGAGAGTGATGCAATTGTTCTACTTAATCTATATTTCATTGCCTTAAGAATTGTCCTTGGGTTTTTCGTCATTGGTTTGATATGGGAAGCCAGGATGAGATTGCCTTCCCTAATTCAGAACCTATAATCTGCATAAGATCTGAGAATAAGGTTGGAAAATTTTTTGCTACTCTATGATGAGCATGGAGGACTGAAATGCTCATTGAATTTCGAGTCAACCAGGAAGAACTTGGAAGCGGAATTGTTTAGCAGATAACCTAGTAATTCTACAAACATTCAATTGGAGTTCAATTACCAAACCACGTCTCCAATCAGTGAGGTCAAATAGGACCCTCTCTTAGGGTTCAACTTCATCATCATTGCATATGGAAACTCCTTTGACAATCCTGGGAGAGCTGATTTTGCAGCAATTCTAAGGAACAATGAAGACAATTGGATAAAAGGAATTTTCAAGTACTTGTTTGAATAATCTCCATGTTGAGCTAATCAGGATCTTTGATGGGCTACAACTCACTTGGGATAAGGGGTTTGCTCTTTGGTGTGCCTTTCGAAATCCTTGGATGCTCTGGCCTTGGTCTTGAAGACTCCTACTCTTTTGACAAATACATGGGGATTATGTGAGAGATCGACAACCTTATTTGGCGAGAGTAGACGGTGGTCCTAAAACACACGTTGAGAGAAGGTAATCAATGTGTAGATTTTCTTGATAAAATGGAAGCTTCGAGGGATTTACCTATTCAAGTTTTTGGATCTCCTCCTTCGGACATAGATTCTTCTCCCGCACACTGATGTCGAGAGTGTGGTATTCTTGCGTTGATCTAAGGCTCTGTTTAGGGGTATTCTGGTTTTTTCTCACTTTGCTTTTCCTTTCTTTTCGTATGTATAAAAAAACACGTGAAAAAGATTATTTTCAGAATAAAAGATTAATTAGATTATTTACAAAATTAAAATCATAAAATTATTTGTCAAATGTAATATATTTATTAACATAAGGCATGCTATAAATGGTTTCTTAGTGCTAACCCAACTGACATTTTTGCTAGTATTGATTACTACAGTTTGACTTGGATCTGGAAATTATGTTGTCGTGAGAATATCACAATCTTGGTTTGGCTTATAAGATACAAGCCCTGCCTACTAATGAATTGAGGGCTTTAAGAGGATTGACATCTTCGCCTATTTGAGAGTGATGCAATTGTTCTACTTAATCTATATTTCATTGCCTTAAGAATTGTCCTTGGGTTTTTCGTCATTGGTTTGATATGGGAAGCCAGGATGAGATTGCCTTCCCTAATTCAGAACCTATAATCTGCATAAGATCTGAGAATAAGGTTGGAAAATTTTTTGCTACTCTATGATGAGCATGGAGGGACTGAAATGCTCATTGAATTTCGAGTCAACCAGGAAGAACTTGGAAGCGGAATTGTTTAGCAGATAACCTAGTAATTCTACAAACATTCAATTGGAGTTCAATTACCAAACCACGTCTCCAATCAGTGAGGTCAAATAGGACCCTCTCTTAGGGTTCAACTTCATCATCATTGCATATGGAAACTCCTTTGACAATCCTGGGAGAGCTGATTTTGCAGCAATTCTAAGGAACAATGAAGACAATTGGATAAAAGGAATTTTCAAGTACTTGTTTGAATAATCTCCATGTTGAGCTAATCAGGATCTTTGATGGGCTACAACTCACTTGGGATAAGGGGTTTGCTCTTTGGTGTGCCTTTCGAAATCCTTGGATGCTCTGGCCTTGGTCTTGAAGACTCCTACTCTTTTGACAAATACATGGGGATTATGTGAGAGATCGACAACCTTATTTGGCGAGAGTAGACGGTGGTCCTAAAACACACGTTGAGAGAAGGTAATCAATGTGTAGATTTTCTTGATAAAATGGAAGCTTCGAGGGATTTACCTATTCAAGTTTTTGGATCTCCTCCTTCGGACATAGATTCTTCTCCCGCACACTGATGTCGAGAGTGTGGTATTCTTGCGTTGATCTAAGGCTCTGTTTAGGGGTATTCTGGTTTTTTCTCACTTTGCTTTTCCTTTCTTTTCGTATGTATAAAAAACACGTGAAAAAGATTATTTTCAGAATAAAAGATTAATTAGATTATTTACAAAATTAAAATCATAAAATTATTTGTCAAATGTAATATATTTATTAACATAAGGCATGCTATAAATGGTTTCTTAGTGCTAACCCAACTGACATTTTTGCTAGTATTGATTACTACAGTTTGACTTGGATCTGGAAATTATGTTGTCGTGAGAATATCACAATCTTGGTTTGGCTTATAAGATACAAGCCCTGCCTACTAATGAATTGAGGGCTTTAAGAGGATTGACATCTTCGCCTATTTGAGAGTGATGCAATTGTTCTACTTAATCTATATTTCATTGCCTTAAGAATTGTCCTTGGGTTTTTCGTCATTGGTTTGATATGGGAAGCCAGGATGAGATTGCCTTCCCTAATTCAGAACCTATAATCTGCATAAGATCTGAGAATAAGGTTGGAAAATTTTTTGCTACTCTATGATGAGCATGGAGGGACTGAAATGCTCATTGAATTTCGAGTCAACCAGGAAGAACTTGGAAGCGGAATTGTTTAGCAGATAACCTAGTAATTCTACAAACATTCAATTGGAGTTCAATTACCAAACCACGTCTCCAATCAGTGAGGTCAAATAGGACCCTCTCTTAGGGTTCAACTTCATCATCATTGCATATGGAAACTCCTTTGACAATCCAGGGAGAGCTGATTTTGCAGCAATTCTAAGGAACAATGAAGACAATTGGATAAAAGGAATTTTCAAGTACTTGTTTGAATAATCTCCATGTTGAGCTAATCAGGATCTTTGATGGGCTACAACTCACTTGGGATAAGGGGTTTGCTCTTTGGTGTGCCTTTCGAAATCCTTGGATGCTCTGGCCTTGGTCTTGAAGACTCCTACTCTTTTGACAAATACATGGGGATTATGTGAGAGATCGACAACCTTATTTGGCGAGAGTAGACGGTGGTCCTAAAACACACGTTGAGAGAAGGTAATCAATGTGTAGATTTTCTTGATAAAATGGAAGCTTCGAGGGATTTACCTATTCAAGTTTTTGGATCTCCTCCTTCGGACATAGATTCTTCTCCCGCACACTGATGTCGAGAGTGTGGTATTCTTGCGTTGATCTAAGGCTCTGTTTAGGGGTATTCTGGTTTTTTCTCACTTTGCTTTTCCTTTCTTTTCGTATGTATAAAAAAACACGTGAAAAAGATTATTTTCAGAATAAAAGATTAATTAGATTATTTACAAAATTAAAATCATAAAATTATTTGTCAAATGTAATATATTTATTAACATAAGGCATGCTATAAATGGTTTCTTAGTGCTAACCCAACTGACATTTTTGCTAGTATTGATTACTACAGTTTGACTTGGATCTGGAAATTATGTTGTCGTGAGAATATCACAATCTTGGTTTGGCTTATAAGATACAAGCCCTGCCTACTAATGAATTGAGGGCTTTAAGAGGATTGACATCTTCGCCTATTTGAGAGTGATGCAATTGTTCTACTTAATCTATATTTCATTGCCTTAAGAATTGTCCTTGGGTTTTTCGTCATTGGTTTGATATGGGAAGCCAGGATGAGATTGCCTTCCCTAATTCAGAACCTATAATCTGCATAAGATCTGAGAATAAGGTTGGAAAATTTTTTGCTACTCTATGATGAGCATGGAGGGACTGAAATGCTCATTGAATTTCGAGTCAACCAGGAAGAACTTGGAAGCGGAATTGTTTAGCAGATAACCTAGTAATTCTACAAACATTCAATTGGAGTTCAATTACCAAACCACGTCTCCAATCAGTGAGGTCAAATAGGACCCTCTCTTAGGGTTCAACTTCATCATCATTGCATATGGAAACTCCTTTGACAATCCTGGGAGAGCTGATTTTGCAGCAATTCTAAGGAACAATGAAGACAATTGGATAAAAGGAATTTTCAAGTACTTGTTTGAATAATCTCCATGTTGAGCTAATCAGGATCTTTGATGGGCTACAACTCACTTGGGATAAGGGGTTTGCTCTTTGGTGTGCCTTTCGAAATCCTTGGATGCTCTGGCCTTGGTCTTGAAGACTCCTACTCTTTTGACAAATACATGGGGATTATGTGAGAGATCGACAACCTTATTTGGCGAGAGTAGACGGTGGTCCTAAAAACACACGTTGAGAGAAGGTAATCAATGTGTAGATTTTCTTGATAAAATGGAAGCTTCGAGGGATTTACCTATTCAAGTTTTTGGATCTCCTCCTTCGGACATAGATTCTTCTCCCGCACACTGATGTCGAGAGTGTGGTATTCTTGCGTTGATCTAAGGCTCTGTTTAGGGGTATTCTGGTTTTTTCTCACTTTGCTTTTCCTTTCTTTTCGTATGTATAAAAAAACACGTGAAAAAGATTATTTTCAGAATAAAAGATTAATTAGATTATTTACAAAATTAAAATCATAAAATTATTTGTCAAATGTAATATATTTATTAACATAAGGCATGCTATAAATGGTTTCTTAGTGCTAACCCAACTGACATTTTTGCTAGTATTGATTACTACAGTTTGACTTGGATCTGGAAATTATGTTGTCGTGAGAATATCACAATCTTGGTTTGGCTTATAAGATACAAGCCCTGCCTACTAATGAATTGAGGGCTTTAAGAGGATTGACATCTTCGCCTATTTGAGAGTGATGCAATTGTTCTACTTAATCTATATTTCATTGCCTTAAGAATTGTCCTTGGGTTTTTTCGTCATTGGTTTGATATGGGAAGCCAGGATGAGATTGCCTTCCCTAATTCAGAACCTATAATCTGCATAAGATCTGAGAATAAGGTTGGAAAATTTTTTGCTACTCTATGATGAGCATGGAGGGACTGAAATGCTCATTGAATTTCGAGTCAACCAGGAAGAACTTGGAAGCGGAATTGTTTAGCAGATAACCTAGTAATTCTACAAACATTCAATTGGAGTTCAATTACCAAACCACGTCTCCAATCAGTGAGGTCAAATAGGACCCTCTCTTAGGGTTCAACTTCATCATCATTGCATATGGAAACTCCTTTGACAATCCTGGGAGAGCTGATTTTGCAGCAATTCTAAGGAACAATGAAGACAATTGGATAAAAGGAATTTTCAAGTACTTGTTTGAATAATCTCCATGTTGAGCTAATCAGGATCTTTGATGGGCTACAACTCACTTGGGATAAGGGGTTTGCTCTTTGGTGTGCCTTTCGAAATCCTTGGATGCTCTGGCCTTGGTCTTGAAGACTCCTACTCTTTTGACAAATACATGGGGATTATGTGAGAGATCGACAACCTTATTTGGCGAGAGTAGACGGTGGTCCTAAAACACACGTTGAGAGAAGGTAATCAATGTGTAGATTTTCTTGATAAAATGGAAGCTTCGAGGGATTTACCTATTCAAGTTTTTGGATCTCCTCCTTCGGACATAGATTCTTCTCCCGCACACTGATGTCGAGAGTGTGGTATTCTTGCGTTGATCTAAGGCTCTGTTTAGGGGTATTCTGGTTTTTTCTCACTTTGCTTTTCCTTTCTTTTCGTATGTATAAAAAAACACGTGAAAAAGATTATTTTCAGAATAAAAGATTAATTAGATTATTTACAAAATTAAAATCATAAAATTATTTGTCAAATGTAATATATTTATTAACATAAGGCATGCTATAAATGGTTTCTTAGTGCTAACCCAACTGACATTTTTGCTAGTATTGATTACTACAGTTTGACTTGGATCTGGAAATTATGTTGTCGTGAGAATATCACAATCTTGGTTTGGCTTATAAGATACAAGCCCTGCCTACTAATGAATTGAGGGCTTTAAGAGGATTGACATCTTCGCCTATTTGAGAGTGATGCAATTGTTCTACTTAATCTATATTTCATTGCCTTAAGAATTGTCCTTGGGTTTTTCGTCATTGGTTTGATATGGGAAGCCAGGATGAGATTGCCTTCCCTAATTCAGAACCTATAATCTGCATAAGATCTGAGAATAAGGTTGGAAAATTTTTTGCTACTCTATGATGAGCATGGAGGGACTGAAATGCTCATTGAATTTCGAGTCAACCAGGAAGAACTTGGAAGCGGAATTGTTTAGCAGATAACCTAGTAATTCTACAAACATTCAATTGGAGTTCAATTACCAAACCACGTCTCCAATCAGTGAGGTCAAATAGGACCCTCTCTTAGGGTTCAACTTCATCATCATTGCATATGGAAACTCCTTTGGACAATCCTGGGAGAGCTGATTTTGCAGCAATTCTAAGGAACAATGAAGACAATTGGATAAAGGAATTTTCAAGTACTTGTTTGAATAATCTCCATGTTGAGCTAATCAGGATCTTTGATGGGCTACAACTCACTTGGGATAAGGGGTTTGCTCTTTGGTGTGCCTTTCGAAATCCTTGGATGCTCTGGCCTTGGTCTTGAAGACTCCTACTCTTTTGACAAATACATGGGGATTATGTGAGAGATCGACAACCTTATTTGGCGAGAGTAGACGGTGGTCCTAAAAACACACGTTGAGAGAAGGTAATCAATGTGTAGATTTTCTTGATAAAATGGAAGCTTCGAGGGATTTACCTATTCAAGTTTTTGGATCTCCTCCTTCGGACATAGATTCTTCTCCCGCACACTGATGTCGAGAGTGTGGTATTCTTGCGTTGATCTAAGGCTCTGTTTAGGGGTATTCTGGTTTTTTCTCACTTTGCTTTTCCTTTCTTTTCGTATGTATAAAAAAACACGTGAAAAAGATTATTTTCAGAATAAAAGATTAATTAGATTATTTACAAAATTAAAATCATAAAATTATTTGTCAAATGTAATATATTTATTAACATAAGGCATGCTATAAATGGTTTCTTAGTGCTAACCCAACTGACATTTTTGCTAGTATTGATTACTACAGTTTGACTTGGATCTGGAAATTATGTTGTCGTGAGAATATCACAATCTTGGTTTGGCTTATAAGATACAAGCCCTGCCTACTAATGAATTGAGGGCTTTAAGAGGATTGACATCTTCGCCTATTTGAGAGTGATGCAATTGTTCTACTTAATCTATATTTCATTGCCTTAAGAATTGTCCTTGGGTTTTTCGTCATTGGTTTGATATGGGAAGCCAGGATGAGATTGCCTTCCCTAATTCAGAACCTATAATCTGCATAAGATCTGAGAATAAGGTTGGAAAAATTTTTTGCTACTCTATGATGAGCATGGAGGGACTGAAATGCTCATTGAATTTCGAGTCAACCAGGAAGAACTTGGAAGCGGAATTGTTTAGCAGATAACCTAGTAATTCTACAAACATTCAATTGGAGTTCAATTACCAAACCACGTCTCCAATCAGTGAGGTCAAATAGGACCCTCTCTTAGGGTTCAACTTCATCATCATTGCATATGGAAACTCCTTTGACAATCCAGGGAGAGCTGATTTTGCAGCAATTCTAAGGAACAATGAAGACAATTGGATAAAAGGAATTTTCAAGTACTTGTTTGAATAATCTCCATGTTGAGCTAATCAGGATCTTTGATGGGCTACAACTCACTTGGGATAAGGGGTTTGCTCTTTGGTGTGCCTTTCGAAATCCTTGGATGCTCTGGCCTTGGTCTTGAAGACTCCTACTCTTTTGACAAATACATGGGGATTATGTGAGAGATCGACAACCTTATTTGGCGAGAGTAGACGGTGGTCCTAAAACACACGTTGAGAGAAGGTAATCAATGTGTAGATTTTCTTGATAAAATGGAAGCTTCGAGGGATTTACCTATTCAAGTTTTTGGATCTCCTCCTTCGGACATAGATTCTTCTCCCGCACACTGATGTCGAGAGTGTGGTATTCTTGCGTTGATCTAAGGCTCTGTTTAGGGGTATTCTGGTTTTTTCTCACTTTGCTTTTCCTTTCTTTTCGTATGTATAAAAAAACACGTGAAAAGATTATTTTCAGAATAAAAGATTAATTAGATTATTTACAAAATTAAAATCATAAAATTATTTGTCAAATGTAATATATTTATTAACATAAGGCATGCTATAAATGGTTTCTTAGTGCTAACCCAACTGACATTTTTGCTAGTATTGATTACTACAGTTTGACTTGGATCTGGAAATTATGTTGTCGTGAGAATATCACAATCTTGGTTTGGCTTATAAGATACAAGCCCTGCCTACTAATGAATTGAGGGCTTTAAGAGGATTGACATCTTCGCCTATTTGAGAGTGATGCAATTGTTCTACTTAATCTATATTTCATTGCCTTAAGAATTGTCCTTGGGTTTTTCGTCATTGGTTTGATATGGGAAGCCAGGATGAGATTGCCTTCCCTAATTCAGAACCTATAATCTGCATAAGATCTGAGAATAAGGTTGGAAAATTTTTTGCTACTCTATGATGAGCATGGAGGAACTGAAATGCTCATTGAATTTCGAGTCAACCAGGAAGAACTTGGAAGCGGAATTGTTTAGCAGATAACCTAGTAATTCTACAAACATTCAATTGGAGTTCAATTACCAAACCACGTCTCCAATCAGTGAGGTCAAATAGGACCCTCTCTTAGGGTTCAACTTCATCATCATTGCATATGGAAACTCCTTTGACAATCCTGGGAGAGCTGATTTTGCAGCAATTCTAAGGAACAATGAAGACAATTGGATAAAAGGAATTTTCAAGTACTTGTTTGAATAATCTCCATGTTGAGCTAATCAGGATCTTTGATGGGCTACAACTCACTTGGGATAAGGGGTTTGCTCTTTGGTGTGCCTTTCGAAATCCTTGGATGCTCTGGCCTTGGTCTTGAAGACTCCTACTCTTTTGACAAATACATGGGGATTATGTGAGAGATCGACAACCTTATTTGGCGAGAGTAGACGGTGGTCCTAAAACACACGTTGAGAGAAGGTAATCAATGTGTAGATTTTCTTGATAAAATGGAAGCTTCGAGGGATTTACCTATTCAAGTTTTTGGATCTCCTCCTTCGGACATAGATTCTTCTCCCGCACACTGATGTCGAGAGTGTGGTATTCTTGCGTTGATCTAAGGCTCTGTTTAGGGGTATTCTGGTTTTTTCTCACTTTGCTTTTCCTTTCTTTTCGTATGTATAAAAAAACACGTGAAAAAGATTATTTTCAGAATAAAAGATTAATTAGATTATTTACAAAATTAAAATCATAAAATTATTTGTCAAATGTAATATATTTATTAACATAAGGCATGCTATAAATGGTTTCTTAGTGCTAACCCAACTGACATTTTTGCTAGTATTGATTACTACAGTTTGACTTGGATCTGGAAATTATGTTGTCGTGAGAATATCACAATCTTGGTTTGGCTTATAAGATACAAGCCCTGCCTACTAATGAATTGAGGGCTTTAAGAGGATTGACATCTTCGCCTATTTGAGAGTGATGCAATTGTTCTACTTAATCTATATTTCATTGCCTTAAGAATTGTCCTTGGGTTTTTCGTCATTGGTTTGATATGGGAAGCCAGGATGAGATTGCCTTCCCTAATTCAGAACCTATAATCTGCATAAGATCTGAGAATAAGGTTGGAAAATTTTTTGCTACTCTATGATGAGCATGGAGGGACTGAAATGCTCATTGAATTTCGAGTCAACCAGGAAGAACTTGGAAGCGGAATTGTTTAGCAGATAACCTAGTAATTCTACAAACATTCAATTGGAGTTCAATTACCAAACCACGTCTCCAATCAGTGAGGTCAAATAGGACCCTCTCTTAGGGTTCAACTTCATCATCATTGCATATGGAAACTCCTTTGACAATCCTGGGAGAGCTGATTTTGCAGCAATTCTAAGGAACAATGAAGACAATTGGATAAAAGGAATTTTCAAGTACTTGTTTGAATAATCTCCATGTTGAGCTAATCAGGATCTTTGATGGGCTACAACTCACTTGGGATAAGGGGTTTGCTCTTTGGTGTGCCTTTCGAAATCCTTGGATGCTCTGGCCTTGGTCTTGAAGACTCCTACTCTTTTGACAAATACATGGGGATTATGTGAGAGATCGACAACCTTATTTGGCGAGAGTAGACGGTGGTCCTAAAACACACGTTGAGAGAAGGTAATCAATGTGTAGATTTTCTTGATAAAATGGAAGCTTCGAGGGATTTACCTATTCAAGTTTTTGGATCTCCTCCTTCGGACATAGATTCTTCTCCCGCACACTGATGTCGAGAGTGTGGTATTCTTGCGTTGATCTAAGGCTCTGTTTAGGGGTATTCTGGTTTTTTCTCACTTTGCTTTTCCTTTCTTTTCGTATGTATAAAAAAACACGTGAAAAAGATTATTTTCAGAATAAAAGATTAATTAGATTATTTACAAAATTAAAATCATAAAATTATTTGTCAAATGTAATATATTTATTAACATAAGGCATGCTATAAATGGTTTCTTAGTGCTAACCCAACTGACATTTTTGCTAGTATTGATTACTACAGTTTGACTTGGATCTGGAAATTATGTTGTCGTGAGAATATCACAATCTTGGTTTGGCTTATAAGATACAAGCCCTGCCTACTAATGAATTGAGGGCTTTAAGAGGATTGACATCTTCGCCTATTTGAGAGTGATGCAATTGTTCTACTTAATCTATATTTCATTGCCTTAAGAATTGTCCTTGGGTTTTTCGTCATTGGTTTGATATGGGAAGCCAGGATGAGATTGCCTTCCCTAATTCAGAACCTATAATCTGCATAAGATCTGAGAATAAGGTTGGAAAATTTTTTGCTACTCTATGATGAGCATGGAGGGACTGAAATGCTCATTGAATTTCGAGTCAACCAGGAAGAACTTGGAAGCGGAATTGTTTAGCAGATAACCTAGTAATTCTACAAACATTCAATTGGAGTTCAATTACCAAACCACGTCTCCAATCAGTGAGGTCAAATAGGACCCTCTCTTAGGGTTCAACTTCATCATCATTGCATATGGAAACTCCTTTGACAATCCAGGGAGAGTTGATTTTGCAGCAATTCTAAGGAACAATGAAGACAATTGGATAAAAGGAATTTTCAAGTACTTGTTTGAATAATCTCCATGTTGAGCTAATCAGGATCTTTGATGGGCTACAACTCACTTGGGATAAGGGGTTTGCTCTTTGGTGTGCCTTTCGAAATCCTTGGATGCTCTGGCCTTGGTCTTGAAGACTCCTACTCTTTTGACAAATACATGGGGATTATGTGAGAGATCGACAACCTTATTTGGCGAGAGTAGACGGTGGTCCTAAAACACACGTTGAGAGAAGGTAATCAATGTGTAGATTTTCTTGATAAAATGGAAGCTTCGAGGGATTTACCTATTCAAGTTTTTGGATCTCCTCCTTCGGACATAGATTCTTCTCCCGCACACTGATGTCGAGAGTGTGGTATTCTTGCGTTGATCTAAGGCTCTGTTTAGGGGTATTCTGGTTTTTTCTCACTTTGCTTTTCCTTTCTTTTCGTATGTATAAAAAAAACACGTGAAAAAGATTATTTTCAGAATAAAAGATTAATTAGATTATTTACAAAATTAAAATCATAAAATTATTTGTCAAATGTAATATATTTATTAACATAAGGCATGCTATAAATGGTTTCTTAGTGCTAACCCAACTGACATTTTTGCTAGTATTGATTACTACAGTTTGACTTGGATCTGGAAATTATGTTGTCGTGAGAATATCACAATCTTGGTTTGGCTTATAAGATACAAGCCCTGCCTACTAATGAATTGAGGGCTTTAAGAGGATTGACATCTTCGCCTATTTGAGAGTGATGCAATTGTTCTACTTAATCTATATTTCATTGCCTTAAGAATTGTCCTTGGGTTTTTCGTCATTGGTTTGATATGGGAAGCCAGGATGAGATTGCCTTCCCTAATTCAGAACCTATAATCTGCATAAGATCTGAGAATAAGGTTGGAAAATTTTTTGCTACTCTATGATGAGCATGGAGGAACTGAAATGCTCATTGAATTTCGAGTCAACCAGGAAGAACTTGGAAGCGGAATTGTTTAGCAGATAACCTAGTAATTCTACAAACATTCAATTGGAGTTCAATTACCAAACCACGTCTCCAATCAGTGAGGTCAAATAGGACCCTCTCTTAGGGTTCAACTTCATCATCATTGCATATGGAAACTCCTTTGACAATCCTGGGAGAGCTGATTTTGCAGCAATTCTAAGGAACAATGAAGACAATTGGATAAAAGGAATTTTCAAGTACTTGTTTGAATAATCTCCATGTTGAGCTAATCAGGATCTTTGATGGGCTACAACTCACTTGGGATAAGGGGTTTGCTCTTTGGTGTGCCTTTCGAAATCCTTGGATGCTCTGGCCTTGGTCTTGAAGACTCCTACTCTTTTGACAAATACATGGGGATTATGTGAGAGATCGACAACCTTATTTGGCGAGAGTAGACGGTGGTCCTAAAACACACGTTGAGAGAAGGTAATCAATGTGTAGATTTTCTTGATAAAATGGAAGCTTCGAGGGATTTACCTATTCAAGTTTTTGGATCTCCTCCTTCGGACATAGATTCTTCTCCCGCACACTGATGTCGAGAGTGTGGTATTCTTGCGTTGATCTAAGGCTCTGTTTAGGGGTATTCTGGTTTTTTCTCACTTTGCTTTTCCTTTCTTTTCGTATGTATAAAAAAACACGTGAAAAAGATTATTTTCAGAATAAAAGATTAATTAGATTATTTACAAAATTAAAATCATAAAATTATTTGTCAAATGTAATATATTTATTAACATAAGCAATACTAACATTACAAAAAATATCATTATTCTTCTTCTCCAACATTGCTTAATCTGTCAATTGTTGATAATTCTATTTTTTTTTATCTTATATTGTTCAATTTGTATACATAATTTGTTAAAATTATGCTTCAATTCATTGAATATCATTTACAATCTCAAGCACAATTACACTATTATTCTTCTTCTACGAAAAAACACTATTATTCTTCTAAAACAAGAATGAAGGAGATTATTTGACAGATTCAAAATTAAACAATTTAATTTGTTTTTAAACCGGTATTGTTAGTTTTAAAATTTCAAATATATGGATATATTTTTGCCCTCATTAGGGTCACAATCCAACATTTTTTCTAATTTTTGTTCCCATTAAAATTGTATAGCTTTTACATTGAACGTGAAATAAAGTCCCTTCCAAAATCAAAGAAAAATTGTATAGATTCTATTTCTCAATTTTCACATATGCATGCTACAATCTTTTCTTTTCTCTCCATGCTTTTTCCCTCTTACCACTCTTATCGAACTCATTTTATCCATGGCAGCTACAAAAGCTAGAAAAAACTTTTGCTTATCCTTTGCTAGATCTTGAACAAGAGGCTTGGTTCGTGGGTCCAAAAATAGGGCTTGGTCAGAAGCTAGCAAGCCCAATTTGTTCAGCAAGTTCCCATAGTAGGCATGGTCAAATAAGAATGGTGTGGTAGCATCAAATGGGGCCACAATGTCTGAATTTCCACCATAATTTGGGCAATACATTCTCAGTGCACGAACCAATCTTGGGTCCATATCCGGGTCGGGCTGTGCTGTGCCCCGGTAATTGTACAGCCGGGTCACGAAGTGCTTGCAATGGGCATAACCAAATGTGTGGGCACCCGAGAGGGCAACCATATCCTCTATGTTTAAGCCTTTGGAGTTGAAGAGTTTGATCATTTGATCAACGGTGGAGTTTGCACGGGGGATGTTAGGCCCCACATTTGATGCCATTGATATCTTTCCATCCCATCTTCCTTTCTTCACTTGGTAGTAGGGTCCCCCTCCCTGAGTTACATAACAAGCTTTTCATTTTTGAAAAAAAAAAATTGTTACATCTTAATAAATTCAGGGTAATATTCTTTTAATTATTTAACACATAAAGTATTCAATTGAAAAACTAAAATGATGTAATACTTTAGGATTACAAAAAGTATTAAATATTTTATTTTTGAAAAATTTAAAAAACATTTTGGGAAATATTAAGTTATTGAAAATAATTTAAGTTAAGAAGTTTCATTAAGGTATACAATCTTTATTATTAAAAGGAATGTGGTGGCTGGGGTATATCTGTAAAATAACTTGGATCAACGAGTTTTTTTTAGGGGTATCAATGAGTTTTTTAGGGGTAAATCTGTCAATGAATTTTTTTTTTTTAATCTTCAATAGCTATCAAAGCTATTAATCCACCATTCATTGACCCAATTAATTGACATACAATTGATCTGGAACACAAAAGGTAATAATGTACATGCACTCATAATATCTTCATATTATTAAAAGGAAGGTGGTGGCTGGAGCTATATCTGTAAAATCACTTGGATCAAGGAGTTTTTTTAGGGGTATCAATGAGTTTTTTAGGGGTAAATCTGTTAATGACTTTTTTTTTTTAATCTTCAATAGCTATCAAAGCTATTGATCCACCATTCATTGACCCAATTAATTGACACACAATTGATCTGGAAAACAAAAGGTAATAATGTGCATGCACTCATAATACCTTCATATATTCTATGATTGATCCCATATGAAAAATAAAATAAAACCCCCACGTTGGGAGCATAATTGAAGTTTATGCTATTATATTTTATCTATTTTTATCTATTTCAATTGTACTTTTATTATACAGGACAATCTTATTGAAAATTATCCAAAAGAATTTGACTCCATATCAGAAAAAGAAATGATATTCAAGGTTGAGATCAATGAAGGAAACATTGAACAAAAATGGCAAAGGACTTGATTGAGGAATTTAAGAAGCAACCATCCATTAAGGTTATTTTATGAGTTAGTTTTCCAATTAGTGTTTATATAATATAATTTCCTCTAACTAAGAACATCATTCAAAAAATATAGGATCGTAATGAAGATGACAATGCAAATTTAAGGACCACTAATTCTACAAAAGTGGATGATAATATGAAGGTAGTCATTTACGCAATATTAGTATTGAAACATGTGCTTACTAACATAGGTAACTCGTACTTAATCTATTGTGCTTACGACTCCATTTCCTTGGTTGGACAAAATTTATAAAACATACAAATGAGTCCATTAGTGAAAAAATGAAGATGGCCTGTAAACTTATATTTACATTGACCTTTATGTTTGATTTTTATGTCTCAAGAAAATTTATATAGATTCCATACAAACATTACAAAAACTTCTCATCATTGAAGGTATGTTACATAATTATGTTAATATAACAATAGACTCTTAGAGTGTATGCAGCAAAATTAAACAAACTCTATGGTTGATGTAGTCTAATTTATTCTCTGTATTATTATTATTTTTTTCTTCTACAGTGACTTGTGGTTCATTCGTGAAGTTTTAACGTTTGGATGACTGAATAGTCGTAAATATATTATTATTTTAATTGGCTATATCATACGATGAGAAAATGTTTCCTTTCTTTCCTCATTTTCTAATCTAAATCATGGTCGTTATAATTATTTCCAAATTAATTGGTATGGTTCAAGTTGCATAAAAATTTAAATAAAATTTACAATTCATCGAATTCGATACCACCTATAATATAAGGATCTCTACTATCTAGCCAAGTTACTCAACATAAAAACATATTTACAGGTCCAAAACACATAACATAAATTCAATAATTTTTCATTTCCTAATATAAATCATGGTCTTTATTATTTCCATAATTGGTATGGTGCAAGCTGTTTAAAAATTTTAAAAAAATTAGCGATCATCGAATTCGATCCCACCTATAATATAAGGATCTCTACTATCTAGCAAAGTTACTAAACATAAAAACATATTTAAATGTCCAAAACACATAAAATCAAATCAACAATTTTTCATTCAAATAACTAAAAAAATAATAATTTTAATTTGATGAACAATATAAAAAAAATAACTAGCCAACTGAGTTAGTGTAGAAACGTATAATAGCCCCGTGTAATGCACGGGTGCAAGATCTAGTTATTCTATGAGAAAGAATAATGCTATAGTATCTTCATATACATCTTCTTAGGCCTTAGTAAAGCGAGTCTCGTACCACACCCAATACCTAATTCATCTTTTTTTTCGTGACCATGGAAATTTTTACAGGTTTTGCTTATTTTGATTATCGATGAGATCATTTTTTTTTCCAAGTTCAGGCGATTTACGTGATATATCTACACAAAATTTACTTTCCTGATATTTAAAAGTTGTATTCTTATTTTAAAAATTCAAAATAACTAACAAACTTAACTAACTCTTATGAGCCATGGTAAGGTTGATGTAATATCCACAAATACTATTTTTGTCCATATTCCACTTGTCTTTCTCATGAAATATAAAAGGACAAATAAAAAAGAATAGACACAAATCGAGACACATTTTACTGGAGCAAATATTACTTAAAGATATGACCGATTTTACATTAATTCTGAAGAGGAAAAAAAAAATCTCATTTTAACGCCTAATAAAAGTATAAAATTTATTTTTGTAAAAAAAAAAAGTATAAAAATTAAGTCAGGTCCTTGGTCCTTTTCAGGGACCATTTTGACATATAAAAAAGAAAAAAAAAAAAAAAAACAACTTATACGATTTTTTTTTTTTTTTTTATACATTTTATAGAATAAAGTGAGCGTTTTTTCTTGTCATGAACTAATATGACATGTTTCTAAAACCAATTTGATTATAAATAATTAAATATATACATATTCTCACATTTACTATGTACCCAAAAAAAAAATCTCACATTATGAGTCATTTGTTATAGTTTAAAAAATAAGTGATTCTAACATTCAATAGTTTAGAGATTATTTTTTTAGTGATTTTTAAAAAAAGTAGAAGCTATAAGCTATTTCTTGCTTGTTTACAATTATAAAAATCACTTTTTTTTTAAAGATAGTGATAAAAAATGATTTTCCCCAAAAGCTAATGAAAATAGCTTCTCATTTTAACCTTAAAAATGATTTTTTTTTTTAAAATGATAAAAAAATTATTTTTATGAAAAGTTTAAACAAACACAACTAAACTCATTAAAAATGTTTTTTTTTTACTTAAAAAAGTGATTTTATCATCAAATAATCTATAACAAACCTCCTCTAAACCCATTTTGACTTGATGCTGAATCGTTGTATGAGACAAGCAACTCTGTGAACTGCTGCAAGATTATATTATGGAAGTGCATTTCCATATTTTGATGTATCTGCTATTTATTATAAACTAAGGCTAAGTTGTCCGTTTCTGGAGCTGTTAAGTGATTTTGAATAACCTAGAATCTAGACCAGCCTGTACGCCAAGCATATTGTATGTCTTTTTTCGCCGGTCAAATTCGTGAATGTAAAGATAAATTAATGAATTTTATTCTGCAGCATAACTGGCTTAACTACTAGCTCTTCTGTCCGTTTTAGAGTGCGTTTGATTTGCAAAAAATATCAGGACAATACAGGACAGACAGGACAGCACAGGACAAATCATTGAGTCACAGGACAATTCTTTGTCTTGTACATTGTTTGATGGATAATGGACAGCACAAACAAAATAATATTAAATTTATCGGAATACCCTTTATAATATATATATTATATTATTTAATATATAAATATAGACAATAGAGAGAGAGGGGGGAGAGTGAGAGAGGGGAGAGAGAGAAAGAGAGAGAGGAGGGGAGAGAGAGAGAGAGAGAGGAGGGAGAGGGAGGAGAGAGAAAGAGAGAGAGAGGGAGAGAGAAAGAGAGGAGAGAGAGAGGGGGGAGAGAAAGAGAGGAGAGAGAGTGAGAGAGGGGAGAGAGAGAGAAGAGAGAGTGAGAGAGGGGAGAGAGAGAGAGGAGAGAGAGAGGAGAGGAGAGAGAGGGGAGAGAGAGAGGGGGGGGAGAGGGGAGAGAGAGATGAGATATGTAAAGATAATTTTGTCTTTTGTTAGTCTGTCCATGAGACAAAAAGTTGTCCCATGGTTTGGTGGGGGACAAAATTCTGGGTTTTTGTCCTGTCCCTCACCCCATTTTTTGTCCTGTCCCTTGACCACTTTTCAAATCAAACAGAGGTCAAAAATTTTTGTGCTGTCCAATCCAGTCCCCTAAATTTTTGCAAATCAAACGCAGCCTTAGTTCCAACAAGAAAACTATTGGGCTACTGGCGTTATGTCTATCTCCATTCTATTTTTCCTTTTGACATTACAAGAAAACATTTTCCAAAATTTAAATTTTTAATTTTTTAAAATATTATGCCACCACCAATGGCTCACAATAAGGCTGCAACAAATTTGGCATACTTTTGTCTAACTACAAAGTGCCTAAACATGTAGAACCAGAAAATACGTTTTCCTATTAGAATCGTCCTCTTATATGGCTAATTTATGTGGACCAAGTATGCTAACTTCAGTAAAGATCAATCACTTAACATCTCAGGAAAAAAAAAGAAAATATTTTGAATTGATCTTGCATGTGAACTAGCTAGTAGCTATGATGTCAAAACTTCAGCAGTGAAAAAAACGCTTTAACAAACAAACTGCCCGCATTTTTCACTTAAAAATGGGATGAATAAAGAAAACAAACAAAGAGTTCTGAAATCTGAACAGAACATATGGCGTGATATGAATAGAATTATAGATAGAAAGTATGAATGAGTTACCAGGTGTACGAAATCTCTGGCTGCAATTGCAAGAATGTCAGCACAGGACACTACCCCAGGGCACTTGCTCTCCACCAATGCCTTAGCCTTCCTTACAGTCTCAAACCCCTCCACCCTCAATTCCTTGTTATCCTCTGCATCCTTCTCTGCCAACTCCTTGCCCCCACCCTTTGATTCTATTAAAATTGATGCATCACACCCCTGCATTTTCACCCATTTAAAAAATTACCATAAACCCCAAGAAAACGAGAGCCAAACCACAAAACTGACAATCAAACATGCAGGACTATATATTATGCAATTTGAGAAACATTTATTCTTCTGAGTCATATTTTTTTTTTTAAAGAAAAAAGAAAAGAAAATACATGCATGCAAAGTTAGAGCTTTTTTTATGTTTTTTGTGTGGAATGGGCTTACTCCTACAAAGCAATCATGGAATAGGAGGCGAATGGTGGCAGGCCCAGAAACAGGTGATTCTTTGAATTGTTGATATGTGACTGAGGCAATGAATTGTTCTATTTGGGGGCAGGTTTTGGCATAGTAATCAACTGAGAGCTGGTTGTGGGGGCGGGTAGTTTTATCAAGTTTGGCTAGACTTGGTGAAGCCTCAGTTAAAGTGAAGAAAACAAACAAAGAAGTGAGTAGAACCGAAGAAGAAGAAGGTACAGACATGATTTTGGATAATGAGGCAGTTTAGGATATCAAAGAAGGGGAGGGTGGCTTAGAATATCAGAAGTGAAAACGAGGTTGAATGTTTACAAATGAGAAAAAAAGGGAGTTTTAATATTATAGCTAGGGAATCAAAACCCGTGAATCTCAGAGAAGAGATATACGAAGCCAATTAAGGTGCTGACAAGCCAAAAAAGAATTCAGAAAAAAAATCCCAAAGGATAGGTAGAGATAGACCCTTGAATACATTGAAATTACACTTGCATTAATGCATTTCGCTCACCTGATACAACTTTCTGACATATATATTTGGTTCAATCATAATGGGTTTATGTTTGGTCAAATGGAAATGTAGGGCCTTATATATCTAGAAGCATATTGTCACTTTTGCCAATATTTGAACTTTATCTATATTGAAATAATCAGTGACAAATTGATAAAGAAATAGAAACTTCCAATATTATCAAAAGTGGACGGGTAGAATCATGAAAACAGCAAATGGAAAATGTTAGTTTTTTTTTTTTTTAAATGAAAAATATCCTCTAATCAATAGCTGGGCATTAATTCTTTCGAAGTATAGAAATCATCGGAGTGAGTTTTGTTTCTCTTAATAAAACCTTTTTCACGACTCGTGACATCATACTTATAAAACTCTAGCTATCTATCGTAATTAATGAGTTTAGTTGAAATAATAAAATGAAAGTAACACAATTTACAAAACTGGTTTCAAAATTATACTAGTGGAACGAAAATTTAGGACGTGAGACCCACTAAGACCTCTGTAGTACAGGCCCTGCATGAGTTCTTAAATGTAGGGCATGTGCATGAAAAGATCCCACTATATGATAATTAAATGAACTTCTGTAAACTCATTAATCTGGGCAACTGATTTCTCCATCCCCTTCTGTGCATGCAGAGGACCAAAATACTGAGTTGCTTTTCCTTTTTCAGGTCTGTCTTTAGTGGACGAAACCTTTTTGTTGTGACCACATTAAAAAAGTTGTCGGACCATCTTAGTAAATTCATTCCTCCCTTAGGCTTTTGCATTAGTTACTTTTCATAGTAACATTTATGGGCATCAGCTGAATATAAGTGAAAGTAACACGTAGCCCTCCACTAGGGCTCCACTTTCTTGAGTAAATTATTGAGTAACCATCTAATGAGACTATTGATACTTTGGTTTATTTTTCACCTTCTTCATCAATCAATAGTATTTCATATAATAAAAAGTTTAAAAATTGATTAATAGAAAATACAAGGTTAAATTATGTTTTTGATCTTTTATTTTTTCTCCTTCAAGTTGGTCTTCCGATTTGGTATTATAAGTTGTCAATGTTAATCCACATTAATACTTTTCGTCATATTTATTCTAACAGTGTATTTTTACTGTTACTCGTCGAAGACCCTCTTTAACGAAACATGTTTTTAAATTTATTCAAGAATAAATTTTCGGTCCCACAAAATTCAGACTTAAATTTTGTTAACCCAATCAATGTTTTACATGGGGCTAATTGGGTCAGCCGATTGGACTAGGCCCATTTTGCCACCCCTAATTACAATGATCACTTCTAAATTATTCTATTTGGATGAGTTTATTACAATAATTTAAAACACATATAAGTGGTTTTCCATTTATTTTCATAAATTATATATCAAAGTTTAAGAAAATTTGCCTGAATGAAGACTTAAAATAAATCATGTAGTAGATGTTTTTATAACCAATTAACTTTAATGAATAACCAAAATACTAATTATATATGTGTTTATAGAAATGTCAATCTAGATACTATTAGATTAGTTTAAATATACTGACCATAATATAAAGCTTATTCAACAAACTTTATTAGCAACGACGAAAACTCTTTGTTAATCACTTGTTTGATTACTAAACTAGCATTTGATATTTGTTTTTTTTTAGTAAAAGTATTTGATATATAATTAACCTGATAGAGAAGCTGTAAATTTATTTCTAATTTTTTGTTCCGATGAGAAGTTTTATACAAGTGAGATGGATTTGGCTTTGAGCCTACCTCCAATAACCTCATAAAACATATAGGTTAGCTAGGATATACAGAACAGCCAAGATGTCAAACTGTTAAATGTGAATTTTAATGCATCTAAGTCACTATCTTTTCTTTATCTATCTCCATAGTCTTTCTTATTGTCTTCTGGGCAACAAGGAGAGGCTATATCATTTTTATGACAGCTGATTTGGAGCGTTGTGGATTGCCATGATCATCATAAGTGCTTATACTCTCCAACCTTGGGGAATTCCTACGGCGTACATTGTGTGTTCCACCAAAAGTTGCAGCCCTTTCTAAACTTTTGAGGCTCCCATTGTAAAAGCTTGTACTGATTCTAAATGCCTTCTTCCAAACATTATTATTATCATCAGCGGTTCCATTGCCTTGAAGAGTATCTTCTTCTTGATGATGGTAATGGTTAAGGTAGTACTTTGAGAGTAAGGCCAGTACTAAACAGATGGTGGAAGTGGCAGCACATATAATGTAAATACCCCAAAAATTGTTGAGGGTCAGGCTCTCAGATTCAGGAGAGGTTGAGTTGTCTGAGCATTCCTTGGAAGGGGTCAACCATTGCTCTTCCAAAGTTTTTAGTGTCCCATCTTCTGCTAGTCTTAAAATGGCTTCAGAAAAGTCTTTTGCCATGGGAGATCCTTTTTGGAATACCTGCATATATCATATATAGTCATATTTTTTTGGAAGTTATTAATATTATTTTCTATGTAGAGCAATATGCTTTACTAATGAACTCGTCACTTGGATCTTCTCCTTTTGTTATATCATGTTTTCCCTCGTGTTATGAGAGAGAAACACATAAAATCAAATCTACTTTTCTTTATGAATTCCATTCGAATTTGATTTTATCTCTCTCTCGTAAAATGAGAGGAAACATGCGACAACAAAAGGAGAAAATCCAAATCCCATCTAAAATTCATTGTTAAAAAAACGAAGATTTGAAACTGTAAAATATAGAATTGAAGTTTGAGAAGGTGGGGTTGTAAGCACTCACAAAGCCTAGTCCTCCAAATTTATAGGCAGCTGTGATTGCAGTGTAATCATTGCAGTACTTATTCAAGAAAACCTTCTCATATGGGCTCTCAAGAAAGAGAGCAACAATTTTTTTGCTCTTGAATTTTTCAACAATGTCATGTTCACCATCAACATCTATTATATGCCGCGGTTGGAAATCATACACGTCCACCAAGTACTTCTTTATAAAGGTACTGCTATTATCACAACCAACTGGTAAGTTGTTCTGTTTTAGCCACTCAATGTCTCTTCCTGACTTCAATCTTTTGACTGTAAGCATTGAAGAAAGGCTGGCAGTGTAGCTTGAGGTCAGAACAAACACAAGAAATAACCATGCGCCAACTACTACTCGTGCTGAGTTGCTGCTAATTTTCTCCCCTGTGGTACATCAGAATCAGATATCATGCTACTTAGAATTAGTTTACAAATGCAATATTGAAGGATAAATTACTAATACATTGAGACTTTCAAGTATACAAAAAACAAACTACAAAAGTTTTCATTTTTTTTTTGTAGATTTATACTTACTATGAGCAAAAAATAGAGAAGTGAAAGCAAACCACAGGGTGGTGGTGATCTGATTTTTTAATGGGCCACCAAATTCTGGATTGAGATGATGCTCCAAGAACCAGATTATAAACATAGTGTAGATGAGGATGCCAATATTTGCCACCCACATTTCCCAGGTAAATGGTTTTAAAAAACAACCATGCTGACCCTTCAGTCTCTGTTGGAAGTATGAGTGATAAACCTGACTCAGTGTATGGTTGAGTGAACGACACATTGTTTGATCGTTCCGAAAGTATTGTTATATCTCCAACAATAGCATCATGGGACTGCAAATGATTTTGCCAAAAAAAAAAAAAAGTTAACTATCTGATTTGATATTTTGATGAACAATTTAGTCAAATTCTTATCCTTCTTTTATTTATCACACAAACTTCTTGTTAGAATCCGATTCAGATTATAGAAAAAGATAGGGAATTTTCCCTTGACTACAGAATATAGCAGATATTCGAGGCTCTCCCAACCTTCCAAATGCTCAAAAGGCCCAACTATTTATCAAACGATAAGATATCCCTCTCTTTCAATCTCTCCTATTTATAGGCAACATGCCTTATTTCCCTAACTCACCCACTAACTAATTAACTAACTAGGGGTTACTTATCACTTGACTAGTTCTTTCAGTCTCTATGATGGTTCTCTATTCGTGGCTAAGTGTCCTTGTCGTACTCAAATGAAGAATCATGAAACTCTTGAGAGAGGAAATAATTTAAGAAGTATACCAGAAAGTATTTGTGTTAAGAAAATGCTTTTGTGTGTGCCAATTCGGTGCAGAATACAGTTACTACTGAATTATTTACTCTCAACCAAATCACCAGATTTTTTTTGCACAAATTAAATGGTCAATTAAGCCGGTTAATTATTTAAGAAACCTTTTGCTTTGAGAAAAAAAAATGATGTTTGATCTGTGTGATGTCATGTTGTGGTGTGCATATATTGAAGATATCAGATAAAATAAAACAAAAGCTTACTAGAACCAAATGTTCAGAAGATAGGATTTTACCTTGTTTATGACATTCAGTAGAAGCGTATCATAGGATTCGTTGAAGGGCTGAAATACATAGGGCAGACCATAATACTTGTCACTCAAAATTTCTCGTACCTTGTAGAAAAGATCAATACAGAAACCAGTATACTGTTTTTGGGAATCTTCCTTCAGAAAATTATCAAAAGCAGGGTTTATAGGAATTGCAACTTTTAAAGGGTTTCTATCAGTAGGTATTTTCCATCCCTTAGGAGCAGTAGAAATTAGGCCTCCAGACCAAACCACTGGACCAGTTAAGTCTTCTTTAGCTGGATCACCTCTTTTCTCTCTCTTCCAGCAATTTAAGAGATGTAGCAAACTTCAACTTTGGGGTCCAAAAGTCCAATTCTGTTAATGTCTTATTAACCACGTTTATGACTCTCATTATTGGAGTGTAGGACAAATGATTTTCTTTGAATATTACATTCCCAATTAAGCCATTGAAATTGCTAGAAAGCATTTTCTCTAAGAACACCCTTGAGTCACTAGATTTAGTATTCATTTTCTCCAAGGCCTTTGTGATGATAGTAATGCTATCATAAGCTCGTAGTGCATATGATCCTGGTTTAGACACTACCTTTTCTGTATGTTCAGCTTGGAAATTTTCCTGCAACTGAGTATAAGCACTAGAACTTGTAGAATAGTAAGATTTGATTCCCAAAGTACCTTCCATAGAATATAAAATAGATTCATTTGCAGAGTCCAACATATTTGTAATCCCTTCATTGATTATCCAAGCTGACTCTTTCTCCAAGAATCCAACTTTCTTAGCTTCTCTGAACAAATGAGTCACCATAGGTAATGATGCTTGAAGAACAATAAAAACCCGAGATTTTACTGTCAACAGCTTCAACAATTCATCAAGAACAACCCCTTTTGGATCAGATAAAGAAGTGAATGGTGGAAGAACTAGTTTATACTCAATCTGGGAATTAACCTTTTGGAGTGCCTCAGATAAGAGGCTTAACATTCCAGAATCACCACTATAAGGGTTATCTTCATATACAGCTATAACGTTTTGCCAGTTGTAGGCATGGATGATATCTGCTATGCAGTTCATGTGTGCAGTGTTATCTTCAGCCATTTGAATCAAGAAAGGCCAACGAAGTTGCATTAATGGAGGGACTACTGGGGGAGAAGAAAATGAAATAACTGGTACTTGAGCTTTGGCTCCAAGGTCAGCAACTAGAGCTGCTTCTTGCCATGTATCCATGCCAATTAGTACTTTAACTTTCTTCTTTGTAATTAGTTCTTCAGCTAGAAACCAGAAGAAGTAAAAGGAATTTTCTATAAGTGCTTATAGGAAAGAAATTATAAAAGATGTTTTCAATCATCATCAAATAGTACTTACCTGCTGAAGCTGCTTGTAATGGGTTTCTACCAGAGTCATGGAAGAGAAGGACTATGTTGTGAGTCTTTGAATAGTTATTGAAACTTTGAGCTGCAATTTCCATGGCTCTTCTCTGTTGTTTTCCCTTCTCAGAATTGACATCAATGACCACACCAACACTTGTATTTTGGGAACTGTTGGCAGATTGAGCTCCTATAATAATAAAGCAATTGAATAGGAGAATCGAGATTATTAGAGGAAACCGAAGCACAAGGCTTGGAATTGCACTGGAAGTTTGGGTATGAAAATTCATGTTGGCTAAAGTATTATGGCTGACATAAAGATCAACATTCTGATATTATTCCTGTGATCGAAGTATATTTATATACATGTATCATCAAGGGATTGTCAATGGTCATAATCATAGAATGGAAATTGGAAAATATACGTTTGTGGCAATCATTCTGCTGTAAATATCAGCTTGGTATTTGTTGAAACGTTGCCATGACACAAACACGAAAAGATTTTTCTGCTGGGACCCTGTCACGGGCGGCGCATGAAGAATATGATAGTCAGAGATTTCATGATATAAATAAATAAAAAAAGTTAGAATTTTGAAACGTCAACATATATAGATGACTGAGTCAGTGAGTTGGTTGAAGAAGTAAGACAAGATCTGATCCCCTGTCCAAGAAAGTTGGAATGTCTCAACCATATAAACCGTTAGAATCTTGCATATAAAAATAATATATATAATTATATATCATTCGGTAATTTAGTAAGTTTTACTTTTTATTTTCCTGCATGAAGATTAGTTTATTTTTAGCTTATCTGGATTTATTTATTACTGTTAACACTAACCATTTTATCTTGTTTAGCTGCTTGGCTTAAACCAATTTTAAAACTCAATACACATTTTTACCAATTTTAAGTATATATATACTAAATAGGCTGTGGTAGTTTTTTTTTTTTTTTGTTGGTAAAATATGCATTTGATCACTTTTTTATTTTATTATTTTTTATCTTTGTTAATTTAGTCCTTTATCGTATAAGATCCTTTTCTCATTAATCGAAATGATGATGTACCAATTTCCAGCGACGACCATGTCATCACTATATCATTATTGTCACATCTTTACTTCCATGAATTTGTGATGAAACTTTATGAATATTAAGCTATTTATTATTACATATATAAAATTTGGTAGAAGAAATGGATAATAGGATTTGGGCCAACCCAAAAACTTGAGAAAGCCTAATTGGGCCGGAATTAGAAGAATGGCGTAAGATCCAAGCTCTGATAGTAGCTTGTCCAAACCGCGCGCAAGGCCCCAGCAACATTGCGTTCCAAACATTCAAGACTGTGAAGCTAATCTGTGATTCTGTAAAGGAAGGAAGAAATGTCTATGCAGTTTTGGAAACCAGGGACGGAGAAGCCTCCTCGCCTCGTGGAGGATGAAGAAGAAGGCGGTGTTCTCTTCTTATCCAATTCTCTCTCCTCTTCGTCATCTGGATACGGCCACGCGAGCATCGAGAAGCAGAGGCAGCGATTGCCTGTGTACAAGTACCGTAATGCAATTCTGTACCTGGTTGAGACTCACGGCACCACAATCATAGTTGGGGAGACAGGTAGCGGGAAGAGTACTCAAATCCCTCAGTACCTGAAAGAAGGAGGGTGGGGTGATGGTGGCCGTCTCATTGCTTGTACTCAACCTAGACGTCTAGCTGTGCAGGCCGTTGCTTCCAGGGTTGCTCAAGAGATGGGAGTCAAACTCGGTGAAGAAGTTGGTTACACCATTAGGTTTGAAGATGTCACAAAACCAGTCAGCATCTCTCTCTCTCTCTTTACACTTCTTATTGTTATCACATAAGTTAGGCTAAGAGGTTTTTGAAAGAGATAGAGTTAAGTAGGTAGTAATGTAGTGATTTAGAGTGGAATGGAGTGGAACTGGAAAGTAAAAATATATCATTCCATTATTTCGAAGTTTTAAGGAGAGAATAAAGGGAGATCCACCCCATTGTTTGGAAGTCACATTAATAACTAACTGAGTGAAGACAATTACAAAAGGTATGGAGTGATTTACATTCCACTCCATCCCAAATCCCTCAAATTGTAGGATATGAAGATTTGAGAGTTTCAGTGGTATGTAGTGGTTTGGGTTCCCATATTTTACCATTTCCCTCTCTTACTTAAAAAACTCTCAAACAATGAGTGTCTTCGACTCCACTTTATTACTAACGATTCCATCTATGCAAACATAGCCTTAGTCGATTATCAATGCTTTTCTAACACTTTTCCATTTTTGGGCAGTGCAGGATGTAACAGTGCTTAAATTTTTAACAGACGGGGTGCTACTGAGGGAGATGATGGACGATCCTCTTTTGACCAAATATAGGTACTACTACCTCTTATCACTCTCACTTAATTACTAACTTCAAATGTGATTTAGGAAAGTTCACCACTGAAAATACTTGTTGCAGTGTCATAATGGTAGATGAAGCTCATGAAAGGTCAATTTCAACTGACATTTTACTTGGACTATTGAAAAAGGTATTCAATCGTGTTATAGGCATAATTTGGTCTCTTCATTTTCACTACTTTAGATCTTTTACCTTGTATATTTTCTGTTTGCTATTTTTCTAGATTCAACGACGTCGACCAGAGTTGCGATTGGTTATCTCCTCTGCTACTATTGAAGCAAAGTCAATGTCTGACTTCTTCCGAATGAGGTTTTGTTCTGATCTTGCTATGTCTCAGTTGTTCTTCCTTATCTTTTCACTTTAAAACTCCACTGGAAGCTCTCTCTATATAATTGGTCTTCATTAGAAAATGACACAATAATATATTATCAGAGAAAACAACCTAAAGTACAAATGTTTGATTTTAAGATTCACCTGGTTCATATTTAGACAGCTACAAAGGTAAGCACTAAGCAGCAAAACACAATGTTTCTCTATCAAAGATTGTCAGTGGATGAACATTTTCAATTTTTTACCCATACATACACCTTCTACATATATTGGCATTTGAACATTCCTTATTGTTTTCTCATAGAAATAATCTTGTGATGCTGGGTTATGCTAATTTGACTTACATCTTTCAATGTTCTTTCTATCTACTGCACCAACAAAAGCAGATGGGAAATACCCTATTTATTCTAATTTGTTAAATTTTGGGTAGTTGCACTTTTGAAGCATCTCTGTTAATTTAATATTAACATTGTTTTTCACAATGGCTTACTTCTATCATCTGTTCAGCATAACAACTGTCCCGGATTCACTGTCTAGCTGACTATTTCTATATTTATACTTAATCTTACATGACTATAACCATACGATCATGTCCAATTGAATATACATATATTTTTTTTGATATAAGCAAATTGAATATACATATTATTATCTAATATGTACTGAATTGTATGAAGTTGAATTCCATGTTACTGTTTTCCTGTCTTGTGTGAGCAGATTTTGATTGTTACCCGAAAAGCATTCACTAATCCAATCCATGTATTCACTGTATACAGAAAAAAGCGCCGTGAACCTGAAAATGAGGACAGTGGACCACAAGTGGAACCTGCAATCTTATCAGTTGAGGTACATTTTTTGGAAATATGACTCATGCTTGCATGTCTCTTGTTTTCTGACTGTGTGTATGATTGTTTCTTTATAATCTTTACTTTTCTTGTTTTGGTACATTTGGTTTGAGTGGAACATATGCAACTCTAAGGTTAAAGGAACCTCCTTGCCCTTTAATTTACTTTGGTATTGGGTTGTGTTGTTTTTTGGCTGGTGCTCAGCCCATGATTATTTCAAGGGTGTTGCCATATCCAATTTTTAAGGTCATTGGTCCCTACTGTATTCCTAGATTCCTTGTTTCCTTAGTTTTCTTTTCTTTTCTTCAATACTGTATCCTCACCCTAGATATGCTACATTGCTACTGATTTTCTATTAAAAAACAACAGTTTTCAGAATCTGGACTAGAATATAATTTGAAGATATATATTAGGAGTCACTGTGCCTTTGTGATTTCATGGTCTGTACAAATAAAGTGTGCTTTATGATTTTCAGGGTAGAGGCTTCAATGTGCAAATTAATTATGTTGAGGAACCTGTCCAAGACTATGTTCAGGCTGCTGTTTCAACAGTACTATTGATTCATGAGCGGGTATTTTACCTTATGTTGAGATAAGATAACTTCAACTAATTCATTCTATATCTGAGGCATTTAATTCAGTATAGTTACATATCTTGTTCCGTAATGTGTGCATTAGGCTTGATCATAGACACCGAAATATGAACACTTGGTTTTCATCTTAATGAGAACCGGATTTTATGAGGCCCTTCACCTGCAAATCAAACACACACTAACTCTAAACGTTTTCATAGTTGATATAAGCCGAAAGTCAGATTTTTCTTAATAGTTAAAAACAGAAAACAAAATGGACTGAAATGGTGGTTTTGGTCTACGCTATCTACCTTTAGGAGGCCACAGGAGATGTTCTAGTCTTCCTTACTGGCCAAGATGATATTGATGCTGCTGTTCAGTTACTTAACGAAGAGGTTCAAACTAATCGGAAGCACTCTTCAGGTACACAATACACCATAAATAGTTCTTATTAGACTGTTAGCTTTTGATTTCTTTAACTTACAACTAAAAGTAAATGAGTAAAATATGCATAAATTAGTAGTGTTCTGTACAATTGCATGAAGTATTGTTAAAAGAGTGTGAAGGATGTATCATGTGATGAGTTTCTAACTAGAAGCAGCACTATCTTGCAAGGTTTATATAACTGGTGGGGTTAGAAACCAATGTGTTTCATCTGAAATTGTAAAGTGGAATGTAGTTTAGAATTCTTTTATCACAATGGTTTAGAAAGTTATAGAAACAGCTAGAATTTGTAAAATATTTAGGAAAGTAGCACTTATTTAGGTAATTTAATTCATATAGACATTACACAAGCAGTTGCATGAACTTTTTTGAACAAAAATATTATTTTAGTATCCTCTTGTATTTTTAGGCCATGTCCGCATATGGTTTTTAATTTAACAATACAAGCTTGTTTCTGGTATGAAAATCTACAGATTGGGGAACTCATCCAACTTTTTTGTTCTTTTGTCCACTTAGCTGGATTATAATATTGGATTATAAGTGGTGCTTCTGAGCTGGTTTTATTTTTGGTAACAGAATATGTCTTATTGAGTTTTATCATGAAGAGTTTCTATTTACTTCTGTTGATGCAAATCAATCCTGAAAAACCAGAAAACAGAACACACAGTATCTGCACGTTAAACAAAGAATCTGAAAGAACTTAATGACAGTAAAGAAGAGATGAACACTAGATGTTTGATGACGGAGTTCGGCCAAAATTGATGCCTACGTCTCCGGGACTAAGCAAGCTTAAGTCCAATCTTATTCAGAGTGTATAGTTACAGTAGAGAAACTTGATTCTCTTCCTTCGATCTCTCACTTTGTTCTCTGCCCTTGATCCCAATTTCACCCTAGAAAACCCAAGAATTGCTCACACCAGTCTATTCTGTTCTCTCTCAGTTTCTTGTAACTCTCAATCAAGCTATCACAAAGTGAAGTTCAAAGCTCTATTCTGATGCTTTATAATACAGCAAGATGGAATAGAGTTTGTTACATAACTGACATTAGTTATAACTAATAACTGATTCTAGAAACAGAAAGCTAACTTGAAGGGATATGCCATATACAACAACTTCTATTAGCAAACATTAAGTAATTGTAAACTGCATTTTCGTGTTTCTAAACTAAACAGATTGTGAAAAGTCAAAGTGAACATATTGTCAAAAGACTTTCATGTTTTGCACGTAATTTTGCTTAGCAATCGAATACTGCTAATGCATGGAATTTTCTTTTGTTTCAGGATTGATTGTTTTGCCTCTGTATTCTGGACTTCCACGTGTTGAACAGGTTAGAATTTAGAAATATATCTGTGGATTTAGTTCTGAATTTTTTTTTGTATATTTATTTAAATTTTCTGAATGTAGTGATATATGTTTTACTTTCTTTCAGGAGTTAGTGTTTTCTCCAACTCCTAGAGGAAAGAGGAAAGTAGTGATTTCTACTAATATAGCAGAAACATCACTTACATTGGAGGTAATATCTCTTCTACAAGAAGTCAGACTATAATTAGAGGCAATATGGTACTCCTTATCCATTCTTATTTTTCTCATTGAGCAGGGCATTGTTTATGTTATTGACTGTGGATTCTCAAAACAGCGTTTCTACAATCCGGTATTTCCATTTTGTTTTTTCTATTGAAGATATATATTGATTAGCCCTGGATTGATTTGTTATAAATATTTTTTTTTCTTTAGATGTTAATTAATACAAACACATGCCCGCTAGATTAGTACCCTCTATCTTGGCTTCCATTTAAGTATTTTTTTTCCTCTGTATTCTTTATCTAACACTGTTCCACTGCAGAGGGGTTGTCCTCACTTTCCACTTCTGTGTTTTTTTTAAATAAATTAGAGAAACTGCAGCAATTTTTAATTTTGCTTTTATTCAATTCATTATTGGTTCATGCAGGATTTAAAACCTTAGAAATTTCTGTATATTGGGACGGCAGTTTCCCATGCAATATTCCACTAAATATTGATTAATTCTAGCTGGTTCTTTTTCTTCCTGTCTCAGATGTCTTGATGTCATAGATTGTAATTTTCTGTCCTCCTTTGTGACAGATTTCTGATATTGAAAATCTGGTTGTGGCTCCAATATCTAGGGCATCTGCTAGACAAAGAGCTGGTAGGGCTGGACGAGTTCAACCTGGAAAGTGTTACAGGTTTTGACTTAAAGTAGTTTGTTTCTCTCAGCTGGTTCTTGAGGATGTTTCACTTTCAATATCATTTCTTCACCTTACAGACTATTTCTTAGGAGATAAGAGATCGATGTTTGTATCTATGAAAGAATCACAATTATTTAACTAAAAGTTTGCCTTTTGTTTGTTTTCACTTCCACTTGAGAGATTTGGATAGGATTTTTGGAAAAATGCATTTGTCAAAATGCTTGGATGATTAGCACTGAGCTGATTTGATATTTATACACACTAAGGAATAATTACAATTTATGTTTACAACTATTACAAGACCATTAATGATAGTGCTACTCCTTGTGTACATGAATGATACAACCTAGGTACATGAATATACAAGTACATGAATCTGAGATTAATTACTGCTAATTGCAATGAGATTATTTATTGATAATTCCGACACTTCCAAATAAAGGACATAGCCATAAGCACCTTGTTAATCTATAATATCTATGCGTTGACATTCTTGCCTAAATCTTTTGCAAAGGCCTGAATTTCTGATAGTACTTTCAACTGAAGGAAATGCTTTGGCTATGTTATATAACTTTAACCAAATTTTTTACAGGAAAACAATTACATGCTTCTAGAATACTTTACATTTTCTATTTAAATTTTTGGGTAAGAACTAATTACATGTTGAGAACAAGTGTGCTCCTTCACTTTGGAGCAGTTTCTTAGTTCGTTTAAAATGTTTTCAGGAGAAACAAAGATGGCAAAATAAGTTGGCAGTGTGCAGTTTTTGCTGTTTTTAGGTTAATATTTGTTGAGAGTCCCACATCGACTAAAGATATGGCCTAAGTAGTGCTTACAAGGCTTGGGCAATCCTCTTTTTATAAGCCGGTTTTGCAGGGTTGAGTTAGGCCTAAAAATCCCAAAACTTAAGATGGTATCAGAGCCTATCCTGGATCTGTTATTTGGCCAAGATCTCTTTATTCCACCCGCATTTGTCCACGCTCCAGATGTCCAGTCCTAGACGTAAGTGGGTGTGTTGAGATCTCTGTTATTCCACCCGCATCAGTCCACACTTCAGATGTCCAGTCTTGAACGCGAGGGGGTGTGTTGAGAGTCTCCCATCGACTAGAGATATGGCCTAAGTAGTGCTTATAAGGTTTGGGCAATCCTCACCTTACAAGCCGGTTTTGTGGGGTTGAGTTAGGCCTAAAAAACCCAAAACTTAAGAATATTGAAGCAAAATGCCTGCATATTGAAGTGCCCCTCTTTGCTCCTAGGTTTGCTTTGGGATAGGGTTGTATTTATGGCTTCTATCGGGTGTTCTGCTCTAGGCTGATTCATTGGGGTTTTAATAGGTACCAGAAATTTTACTCCAGAAAAATGGAGTCTAGCTCCTTACAATAGGGATAATCTCTCTTGATTGAACTGAAAAGCCAGAAGAATGAATAATTGCCTACTCTTCTCTCCTCCCTCCATGTATATATAACCCTCTTCTTATATTCTCATTCTAACTAACCTGCCATGTTGGCAGGTTTGTTACAAATTCCACCCTCATCCTCTCACCTTTCCCATGTGGTCCAGCATATTGGCAGGTTTGTTACACATTCCAACCCCATCCTCTCACCTTTCCTACGAGGTCCAGCATAGGGGGTCTATCAGGTCATAATTTCTTATATGCAAAGAGAATGGGCAGCCTTGATGCATTCATGATTCTTTCTATTTCCGTTTTTCCTGGTTTGGAGGATATCTTATCCACTCCATAGCTATTTCTTGCGGCTAATTACTTTAGCTGGTAGCTGGCTCACTGCTTCATATATATATATATATATATATATTTGATGTCATATGAGCAAGGATTCGTTTATACCAGTGTAAGTCAAAAGCGTTCTTACACCCATGAATAACTTTTTATTGGATAAATTCTTACAAAATCAACCTTTAGATTGAAAATTCCTATGATATTGTATATCATATATATAAAATTTCATATTCATCCGAAATTGCTTACTACATTGATATATACATCAAATTTAATGTAATATACGACAATAAGAGCTATTTGACTATATTTTTATTGTTCAAATTTTCCAAAATTTGAGACACATGATCTTGATGATAGATGATTATAATTCAATGGTTGGATTGATAAAAATTATATTGCATAAAGTTATTGGATAGTGTAAGTGCTAAGTTTTACACCAGTTTAAGTTGATCCTTCCTTATACTATATTAAGCATTTTGTTTACGAGGTTAGTATTGCTTCTTCAATTTCATAGTGTAATATTGTTCATCATACTTTTTCTTTTAATGTATTCATTTAATGTTCATATATCTTTCTTCTGTTATGTTATGTGTTGCTGTTACCATGTCACCATTTCAAATTGTAATTTGTAATGGTGATGTTAACCGCGTCGTCTTCTTTCTTACCATTCATTGTGCACATGACCCAGGCTATATACAGAAGAATATTTTCTAAATCACATGCCTAATGAGGGAATTCCAGAGATACAGAGATCAAATCTTGTCTCCTGTGTAATCCAGGTTAGTAATTTTCTTGGAATAAATTCACAGCAACCTCATTTTTTTACCCCAGTTTATTTCTTATTGTAGCACCACAATCGTTGGCCTTTTTTATTTCTCCAGGCATAGTACTTTGTCTGAGATTATATCCCTGTGATCAACGAGAATGATGATTCATGATCAGTTGCACCAATTATCTTCTTATTTATCATGAATTTGATTGGATTTAATAAATAGCAATTAAAAAGCATATCTTCTATCCATGTGATAATTTTTAAATTAAAAAATTATCAAGATTAATTGGGGAGAGAAAGATGGGGATTGGGGAGCCTACCATAGACCACACAATGGGTCTGACCCTTCCCTAGACCCTGTTCATAGCGGGAGCTTTATAGCACCAAGTTGCCCTTTTTAATTGGGGAGAGAGAAATATGAAGTTGTATTTAAAAGTACTTTTTTTGTAGTTCATTTCACTAACTCTTTTCTTGAAATGAAATTGATGCATTCCCTTTTCTTGTATTTCTTGTTGAATGCCTAAAACGTTTAGGTACTTCATGTTAAGAATCCTATAATTTCTCCTCATTTGTTGTTGATTTCGTCTTACTCTTGAACCACATAAATTCCATTTATGGCCAAAGCGGTTCATAGGGAAGAATTTTGGAAGGAGGGCATGAGCAGAATTCCTTGTTATAGTACCGCAAACTATCCTATTAGTATTCCCCTACATATACTATGGACTTATGCGTAGGATTGTTTTTATTAGTTATTACTTCTATATGGTGCTATGCTAATGGTTATTTTTAAGTGGATCTCCACTTCTAATATGTGAAGGGATTGAACAGCTTTATTGCATTTTTTAACCTCTGCCTCATAGCCATGCATCATTTCTCCCTCATAAATTTCTCCTTTTATCAAAAACAAAAGAAAATGCATGATAGTATTCTGTTCAATAACGTGGATTGTCCTATAGTCAACACTACCTTCTGTAATTGTGTGTGCATGTGATATATCTAGACTTAGTTAATGGTTGATCCTAAAGTAGTTACTTGATGCCTTTTATGATGATTTCCAGTTAAAGGCCTTGGGAATTGATAATATCTTGGGCTTTGATTGGCCAGCATCTCCATCTCCTGAAGCAATGATCCGAGCATTAGAAGTTCTCTACTCGCTTGGGGTCTTGGATGATGATGCTAAGCTTACTTCACCAACTGGATTTCAAGTTGCAGAAATTCCACTTGTATGTGTTGGATACCTCAAATCATGTTTCAATCATTTATTAAATACTTCATCTTTATTTGTTGAATAATAAAGATTTGTTTTATTCACCATGGGCACAGGGTTAGTTCTAAGTACATCATACATATAGCACAAAGGATTAGCAAAACAAGTGAAAGTAAGACTGGAAATTTAAGACTTGGAAGCAATTCTATGATTATTTAGGAACTCTGCCTTTAAAATATATAGAGAATCCGGTTGTAGAAGTTCATGGGGAAATTACACTCTTTTATTGAATATTAATGCATTTGTCATTTCCCTCCTTAAAATGTGCAGCTAATTTTTTCCTGCCATAGAGAAATGGACGGACAGTTTTGCATTATTTTCCGTTACATCCTTTTTTTTTTTTTTGATAAGCAAAATAATTATAGCATTTTCCGTTACATCTACATGGCTTTGATCTGCTGTGCGATGGGTTCTAGTATATATTACATGGCTTCCTTTGCTCTCAAGTGTTTTTCTTAACTGTTTCACACTTCTTCATTTTTTTCTGTTATTCATCGATGCAAGGTATCATGAACAAACTACATATTTAGAAAGGTCATATGAGCTTCTGCTCTTGCTTTCTTGTTAATATATTATTTAAATTAATGTTACAAATATTGTGATTGCTATGATGATACGGAGTTTTTGTTATGTCTGTCCATTTTGGCATTTTTAGATGCATTTATGACCTTTCCTCCAGAGTAATGCTATTCTAACACCAAAAGTTGATACCAACTTTTGACACCTTGGTTAATCGGTGTAAATATTTGGTTAATTCAGTTCATTATGTGGTTAATCACGTGCAAATATTTGGTTAATTCATGATGACCCATTAATCATATAAAGAACTGAATTAACCAGATATTTGTATGTGATTAACCAAATATTTACATGGTTATGGAAAATAAGCTTCAGATGACCCATTAACCATATAATAAACTGAATTAACCAAAAAATTGTACGTGATTAACCAAGGTGTCGCTGGAGGTGTCCAAATTAGGTGTTAGAATATCATTACTCTTCCACTATTAGCTTTCCTTACAATTTTGCCAATGTCTGCTTAATCGAATGTAATTTTGCCAGGACCCAATGATCTCAAAAATGATAATAGCTTCCAACCAATTTGGGTGTTCAGAGGAGATCATCACAATTGCTGCTGTTCTTTCCATCCAAGTAAAGTTTTTTGCTCTGTGTCGTGACTAATTGTTTTGGCAAAAAAAAAAAATTCTACCAATTTCTTTGTATGTTAAAATCAGTTTTCGTGCCGAGATTGGGAAATATTAAATGGAATGTATCTGGAAAAGTTGACAGAAATATAATTAAACATTAATGTCGTGATAGAGTAGTTATCTCAGTTTCAAAGTATCTATATATGCAGTCTATCTGGATCTCGGGGAGAGGGATACAAAAGGAATCAGATGAAGCTAAATTGAGATTTGCTGCTGCCGAGGTATTTTAGTTTAATTTTTGCTCTCCCCCCCCCCCCCCCCCCCCTCCCCCCCTCCCCCCTCACACACGCACAATCTCACTTTCTCTGTTTACACGCATAATTTCCTCTACTTTATTTCTGTGCTAAACTTCCAAAGATTCTTCTTTCAAGAACCTTTCCATTGTGTAGCACAACTGTTTTTCTGTAATAGTGTAATGCATTAACTAATTTTCTCATTTATTAATTTGATCTTCTTTTAATAATTGATACAGGGTGACCATGTAACGTTCCTTAATGTATACAAGGGGTTTCTTCAGTCCCGTAAATCTTCACAGTGGTGTCAAAAGAACTATGTGAACTACCATGCCATGGTTTGTATATGTTCAGCAACTTTGCACAATGTAAGCATTCCAGTTTGTCCTTTTCACTGATTCATGTTGTAATGTCGGCTTAAATTGCAGAGAAAGGTTCTTGAAGTTAGAGAACAACTCAAAAGAATTGCACATAAGATTGGCATAGTCTTAAAATCTTGCGAAAGTGATATGCAGGTTGGTGTTTCTGATACCCTTGCTGGTTTAGAAAAAGCTCTTCCAGAAAATCCATGCAATATTCTCTTGATTTGTTCCTTGTCTTATGTCTAAATAATTGAGTTAGATAAAGCTCTCCCCAAGTGTAATTATTCTTACTTATGGATCTTGTTCCATTCTTTGATTTTGCACCCTACTATATGTTTTCACTTTCAGTTGCTCGACTTCAATCTTATTAAGGTGATTTAATTATATTTATGAGTTATACTTTTCCCAGGCGGTTAGAAAAGCAGTTACTGCTGGCTTTTTTGCTAATGCATGCCATCTAGAGGTGAGTGACTTCTTGACACCCTAGGATGCACAATAATTTTTTTTTTCACTTTCCCTGTATATCAAATTTTTTTTTTTTGCCACAGTTTGTGGGGAAAAAATAATTTGACTTCTCGTATTTTATTTGTTTCTGTACCTTGTAAAGGCATACAGTCATAATGGGTTGTACAAGACGTTAAGAGGATCACAAGAAGTTTATATTCACCCATCGTCAGTGCTATTCAGGTTAGTCAGAAAACCGAGTTTGTGAAAGTTTTTATGTATTATGTGCTGTTTTACTACTATTTCTGCTTCAAAAAATTAAAGTGCTTGAAATGGGGGTTAAAAAAAAAAAGTCTAAACAGAAATTCTGTACCCTTCCCGCATCTGAACTTTGTGACTTTTGGATCTCATCATTTGCTGATCATGGTATCCTCGGATAGGCAATCAAACGCATTTACGATTACCCATTTACATATCTCCTTTTTTGAAGACTTGTATGGTGACATACTTAGATGTTTCATCGATATGCACCTAGTGTCTCAGTACCTAAAGCCAACTAAAAATTATGTTCCTTTGCAGAGTGAATCCGAAGTGGGTTATTTACAATTCTCTTGTATTAACTGATCGACAATACATGCGTAATGTCATAACTATAGATCCCTCATGGCTAATGGAGGCTGCTCCTCACTTCTACCAGTTACAGCAATCTAATCCTCTTCACTGATATCCATGGGCTTATTAATTGGAAGGCTGAGACGAAATAAATTGTTAACATATATCAAGTCTCAATTCAAGTGGAGCTGAATTAACCAGATATGTGGGGATATAAAATAGAAACCTCTTATTACTCCCATGTAAATCCGAAACTTTCTGTAAGTTATTGAAAGATTTTTGTTCTGTCATATTCCCCACTGCCAGTGCCAAGCTTCAGTGCTTTATAAATGTCAATTTTTGTTTAAGGATAAGGAACGTAATAGTTAAATTTTAAACATTATTACCAATTCTTGAATGTTTTCTTTTACTTTCTTGAAGCATTTGTTGCCTTTGAAGAGTGGATTTCTTATTAATTACAAATGTATGCCTAGGTTATTGGATAACACCAGCACCAAACTGACAATATTCCTATATAGGGTCCTTGCTATTTCAATTTTTTTTTATTGTAAGTATTAGTTACAATAAATTATTATTACTACTCTTGCCATGCTTCCTGCTTTCTTCCTTTGCAAGTAACTTTCTTTGTTGATATCTGGTGGATTTGGATTCTCAATTTTTTCTCTCATGTTATGGAAAGAAAAAAAAAGGACTCAAAAGCAAGTTTAAAGAGACTCTACCCAAGCAAAGTTGCTTGTGTTTTCTGTCTAACATGAGAGTAAAAAGGAGAGAAGAAAAAGAAATTATTTAAATTCATTTTTTTATATATTCCGGAGACTTTTATAACATCTTTAGTCGAGGAAAAGGAAAAGAGTTGTCTTTCCACATTTGTGTCCAACCTGGCATTTAACACGTTATGTGAACATTTTAGTTAACCTAGAGCTAGTTTAAACAACAGACTACAATTTCGAAAACTAAGGACTTCATTTTATAAAATCACGAACTAATACAATAGGTGTTTATAATTAAATTAAATAATAGTTACTCGACATACTTGTTACTCATTAGGTAACTTCATCCTACCCCAACTAATTATGTAACCTCCATCCACTATCCAGTTACAGCTTATGCGGTATTGGGCATAAACTAATTTAATATATACTGTCAACTTATAAAATCTATTAATATGTTTGAGTCTATGTAAATGGAACTGTTGTACTTAAATATGGTACTATGTATGGTTTGTCAATAATAATAAATATCTAGAAGGGGGAGTGGGGAAGGAGAAAGCACTATTAAAATTAAAAAGATAATACAGTTGAAAAAAATAATATGTATTATATTATTGTGTTTCATATAAATGGAAACGAAATCACAACAGGATCACATCTTAGAAATTATCTATTACACCAACAGAGAGAAGGGAAAAAAAATAGATACCGTTCTATCTACAATTTGTCTCTTCTTTGAATATACAAGATTGAAAAAGATACTAAACAGAAGCAATCAACAAATCACACCCACATGCAGGTCTGTTGACCCATTCTCTGCAGTGGTTGGAATTTCAGTGACGTTCATATGCACAAATTGGAAGCAATCCAATGAATAAATAGGGTGGTTTTTTTATCTTGACTTTTGGACAATAACCAACTGAAAATCAATTTGACTCTGCTCGAGTTATGCAATAAGTTGGCTTGATACTTAAATGTGCTTTATTTTAGCAACCACTCCTTAGGACTCAATGCATTACTTCATGCACCACAGTTTTTTCTGTGGCAGGGTAAGACAATCTCCTAGCTCTTGTAGTCCCTTTTGCTTTACCTAAAGGAGGTGTTCCTTTTGCATTGGAAGGAAGTTTGACTGGAACAGGTGTATTAGGTGTTGATGAGCTCTTATCCTTCCGAACCTTGCTTGGCTGCTTATTTTGAACTTTCTTCTGGTTAACGTATATGCTGGGGACACGGCTTTCCCATGGGCGTGCAGCAATCCAGCGTTCCTTCCAGCTCCATCCCCAATTAGCTTTGCTAAGTTCATAATTACCTAGCACTTCACTCTGGCTAGCGTTGGCCCTCCACTATGATTCATAAGATATGCATTTGAGTTTCAATTGGATCAGGTGAAACAAGATAATCAGACATTCCTAAGATCAACCTACCGGATGAGAAAAGGCATATGCCATGGCTCTCTCCCGCTTAACTGCTGCTTCTTCTCTCTGATGTATCCTACCGAGGATTTCCTCCATGGTTTCAGAACCACCACACCAATCAACCTGTAATTTATTACGTCTAGTGCTCAGAAAAAAGATTAACTGAATTTAGTTCAAACAAGCTTATGTGTCTACTGAAATAATTCTACCGTCCGCTTTTAACTATTAAATGGTAAACAATTTCAAGCACTAGTCTTAAGTCACTTTTTTTATCACTGATATTGCATAAGAAAATATTTTTTTTATCAAAGAAACAAACATAAAGAATATTAGGACAAGCTAAAGGTTTACCTCCAGATCATGGAGCTTTGCCTCAAGTTTTAGTTGAGACTCTAGTTTCTTCCGCCTGATCCTATCTTCTGCCACCATACAGATTCGGCGAGCTCTAACCTCAGCCTGTATCTTGCTCCATGAATGAAGGTAAGTTATAGCTGTACTGGCTTGCTTTTTAACTGAGTAACCTTGTGCTAGGATCTTCAGTTTTGTGAACCCTTTCAGGCGACGAAGAAATTTTCTAGCCTGGAAGGTTTAAAAGTCATATTGCAAAACAAAAGTCAGCAGAAGATGTTAACAAAGGTTTGTGCTACTATAATTAAGCAAGCCAAACCTACAACCCTCAGCTATTATCACAAATGGCATGCATATTCAGACAATAATCAAGATTCAACACATAACACCCCCTGAAAGAAGCTGCATAGTGTATTTCTCTACAAAGAATGAGTCACATAAGAGGTTGAATTTAAAAGAATAGTCCAGGATTTACCAATTCATGTTTATCTGGAAGGATGGATCACATAGCACCCAATAACAGTTAATAAACAGGGAAAATGTGTCAACATAGAGAGCTAACATCACTCTTCGCTCATAAAACAAGAGCAGAGTCCAAAAATCCACTTAACTTAAGAATATTAAGGAAAAATCTCCATATTTGAGCTCCTAATAATGTCAAAACGAATTTAATGAAATGGTGAAAAAAAGGTGGGTCAATTGCACTTTGTCAGCCTAATTTATTTGTCCAATGACACTTTTGCACTTGATTTTTTATAAAGGTAAGCACACTCCACATTGATTTGATGACATTTATCAATCTCCTGCTATCACCATCCAATATGGTAGATATATCTTGAACGGTGCAATGCAAATATATAAAAAAAGACTATAATTTCACTTCATAGTATTACATAAACTCGGTAATCATATGCAATCTGATAGCTGGCATACCAGCAGTAACAGCACAATGGCACACAGACATTCACAGTGGAATAATGAAATATAGAAACAGAAGTATGCTTGCCAAGGATTTGCTCAATCAATAAAGTCGGATTAGAGTTGGTCTGCAATTTTTTTTATAGAAGAGTTCAGTTAGCCTGTACTTTAAGAACTCTTCTCTGCGGAACTTTTAAATTGACATACCTTATAAGCCCGGAATGCAGTCTGGATTCTTGTTGCAGCAATAGTTTCAAATGATCCCCTAGCTGATACAAGATTTTCACTTTTAATACCATTTGCTAAACCACTAGACTCTTTTCCTGTATAATTGTTTGACTTCAATGCACTTAGTTTCTCCGGAGCTAAAGTACCCTGTCTCAAAGCATGACCAGATGCATTCAGGTTACAATGACCCTCATACAAAATAAATTTGAATACTTGGTAATAAATGGTATTGCTGCAGCCTAATGATAGGGTAAAAAAAAGTAATTAAGTGGTTGGTATAAAAAACAGCATTTACTGTCCCACATATGCATAATCATGCCAAACTCAGATAAAACTTTACCTTCTATCATTGCTGTGTAAATATTAATTACATCAGTTTATAGGCATATTGCTGTCAGAAATCTTGAATAACTTGATAGAAAACTTCTAAACTAACTCTACATTAGTACTGTGTTTAAACAAAAGGTTGTCTTGTCATTTAAATTCTGGTCAATGACTGCTTCTGGTCTAGAGCCAACTTACTACAGAAGTACAGTTTAATCCTTTATAGAAAACCAGAATACCATATGATTAAGTTAAATGACCATCAAAACATTCAAAAGACTAATTTGGTTTTTCAGGAACATAATGGCGATATGGAGGTTTACAATTAACAGTTTGACACTCATGCAACTTAATCTCCACAGGGTTTAGTCAAAGGAACTAAAATTGACATGAAATGAACCCGTACCTTTGCTTTCTTTGATCTGCAATCTTTTGATTTTCTTAATCTAATTATTTTCTTAAACCAATAGCCTGAACCCATTCTTGATGTGAAGTAACTTCTTTCAAATTAACATAGCCCTGGGAGTATTTTTCACAATATGTAAGAAACATTAGCATATCACTCCACAAATACAGATTCATTACGTTGTTCTTAACCATAAGAGATCCATACAAAACAAATAAATGGCAAAACAGTGTTGAAGTTCATGTCCCCTTCTGTTAGTTTTTTTCATTATTCAAATAATTTAATGAAAGCCTTAGACCTACTTCTTCAAACATTAGCCTCCATAGGAATACATCCTTTTAACAGTTTGATAACAAAATATTCTTGTGTAAGTTGTTTGTAATCAAGTCCAATGAATTATATACAGCTCTGCACCCATGAAGCATTATGTTACAAATACAATATAGGATGGATTTGATCAGCAAACGCATTAAGCTGGACCAAAGTTTGTAACACAGTAAAACAGAAAAAGGTAAATTGCACATACAGGAAGCTAACTAAAGCTATTAATATAGGCTATGCTGTTAGCGTTGTTACCAAAAAGCAGCTCATTTTTTTTATTCTTCCCAGTGAAAAACAAGTACTCCCAACAATAACAGCCAAACCAGTGAAAAATTACAAGAGAAATTAAAATTCACACTGCACTGCCTTCCACGTTAAACTCATACAGTGATCTACCAAACAGAACATCAAAAACATGGATCAACAACTCAACTGTTGAAAAGCAAAAGGATATGGTTTATTGCCTAGCAAGTAGGAAGTAGCAATCAGAACAAAGTATAGCAAAATCTATCTAGTGCCCACAGGACCAACCCAAAACCAACATGCAAATTGGGTACCCCAGAATCAAGCTAGAAGAAACAAAAATCCATCTGGGGGGATGAGAATGACATACCCCAGAGAAGAAGAAGAAGTAAAGTGCTCAAAGGAGGCCCCTTTTTTTCCTGAATAAGGGAAACAAGACAGATTTGGGATGGAAAAAAGGAGTGTGGAGAAAATAATAGTGTGGAAGTAAAGAAGAAGGAAAGGTGGGAAGAGAGAGAATTTGAAAGGGTCAGACAAAGAATAAAAGGTGGGTGTGGAATGTGGATTGCCGTGTCCCAATACTTTAATTACCTCATATATAATGTTATTGAAGGTGAGAGGAAGAAGGCGAAAAAACCCAAAAAATAATATAGGGTCGTACAATGAGTGTCATATGAGCATTGGTCAAGGAAATCATAAAAAAAAAATTTGTATTGAAAAACAAAGTGTAACACATTTTAATATATTGAATACATCATTTTTTCATGTAAACTTTTTTGGCTAAATTACACTTTTGGTCCCCAAATTTTTTTTCAATGTTCAATTTGGTTCCCAAGTTTTTAAAATGTTCATTTTGGTCCCTAAGTTCCTAAAACTAATTCAATCGAGTCATTCCGTCAAGTTGACTAACAAACATGGACGTTGACCCCAAAATAATGGTCCCCAAATTGTTTTTCAATGTTCAATTTGGCCCCCAAGAATTTGGTCCCCAAGTTGTTTTTCAATGTTCAATTTGGTCCCCAATTCCGGCGGACCAGACGGGGTCAACGTCCATGTCTGTTAGTCAACATGGCGGAAGGATTCGATAGAATAAGTTCTAGGAACTTAGGGACCAAAATGAATATTTTAAAAACTTGGGGACCAAATTGAATATTGAAAAACAATTTAGGATCCAAAAATATAATTTAGCCTAAACTTTTTTATTTTGATTCCTTAATCAATATCTTAAGAATACTTGTTAGCATCCTCCAATAATATGACTAAATAATATAAGACTTCATCTATGTGAAAGCCTCAAGTGTGCATACTGTGTAGGCCCCAGATGATTGTAATGTAGGACAGTTGGTTGGAATTTTGAAGAATACAGAGAGGGAATAGGAGGAAGGAGGCCACAGTGACACTGACATCTCAACAAATGGTGCCAATGTTTTGATGGGGACACCTTGTTTTCTTCGCAAGAATACTTACATACATAAATAATTAAACAGAAACTTTTTACCCAACAATCATGCAGGGATACCTTACGTTTTTGTTTAGTTGAAGTGATCACAAGAGCATTTCTAATGGAAGTTGCTTAGAGATTGCTTAATAATAAAATATTATTTTGATATGTTACATGTGATTTTGGGTTGCTTAAAATTGGAGAGAGTTGCTTATATAAGTAACTATTCCTTATAGGTTGCTTAAAATTTTTGTGTGTAAATATAGGAGAGAGAATATGGAATGTTAAAGAGAGAGGGTGAGTTAAGCAACTTGTTGTAGAAACTCCCATTGGAGTGAAAATTGTTTGAGTTGCTTAAAATTGAGGTGACCCACTTAAAGAGATAAAGTGAGTTGCTTATATATTGAGCATTGTAGATGCTCTAAGAAAGATAAAAAGTAAAAACAAAATATAAATAAATTGTTAGGTATAGAAATATAACATAGATGTTCAAGTAAATTGTATAGATACTTAAACTCAATTAAATATGATGCACCCAAAAAAATATTAACACATGTTATAATTACTAATTAGTTCTAAATAATTTTTGACACAATAATTAGTTCTAAATAATAATAATAATAACTTATACATAAATAAATACACAATAAATTTCATGCAGGTTTTTCAATGCCTTCTTGAGCTTATGGGTATTGATTAATGATTTAATTGTTATGCATTCTCATTATAAGGATTTTTTTATGTTGTCAATCAATCATGAATGATTGTGTCATTAAAAATATTTGACTTTTATTATAATTACGTTAACAGTGTATCAAAATTAAACGTTCATTATAGTTTTTGGTTATCAAATATATATAAACTTAATTGGTATTTATTGTTAGCGTAAAATCATATTCTCGATTAATTATAAATTTTTTGTAACAAATTATAAATTGTTATATCATTAAATATTTATAATTAATTGATAATATGAAAAATTATACTAATATGTATCAAAATTGTACTCTTGCAAAAGGTTTATTTTTCATTTTCTTTTAAATATTTAAAGAGATTAGGGAAAAAAAAACCCGAGAGAGAGAAAGAGGATCCTTTTTTGTTTTTGTGGGATCTGGTACGAGGAAGTTAAGGTTTGTTGTGGGATCTGGTACGGGCGGGTCTATTGGATCCTTAAATTATGTTACGACGTGGAAGGTTGTCGGCCGTTGGTGAGGAAAAACCACATGACAGATGGCATGGACGGAATGGATCATGATTGTTTCGTTTCAGGGACCGAATTAAAAACTTTTTTAGTTCAGAGATCCAATTAAAAAATTTATAAAAGTTCGAGGACCCAATTACAAATTGTTTTAGTATAGGGACCTAATTACAAATGAAATAATAGTTCAGGGACCTAATTACAAATTTTAAAAGTATAGGGACCTATTTGAAAGTTCCTAAAAAATATAGGGACCTACAGAGTAATTAAACCAAGCAGAAGTGGGAAAATTTAATAAAATTATTTTGACAGCAGTTCCTGGCGAGGCTTTGAATTTGCAAGTTGCCGCAACCTTCAAGCTCATAACATACTGAACTACAGTCTCTACAGCTACGGTCCAGTTCATCCAGGTTTAATTACTTTGTTTGCCTCTCTATGTACACATTTTCATTATTATGTTTCTTAAGTTTTGTTAAAGTTCTATTAAGTGGGTTATTTATTCGTGCATTTTGTGTTTCCCTAAATTTTATAGAAAATTAAACTAAGTCTCTATGTTTTTGAAAAAATTCAAATAAGTCCCATTATATATATTTTTGGGAATTTTAACGGAAATGTATAATATAGACCCAATTATAAATTTTTGTAAATTTAGGAATTAGGAATTTAATTGCAATTTTTTAAAGTTTAGATATATTTAAATTCTCTTTAAAAAAATAGAAACAACAGAATTAAATAAATCACTTATTAAATAGGTCTATTTTATAATTTGGCTTTAAAACGCTAAGTTTTTGTCATGCTTTAGCTTCCCAAACGTTGTTTTGTTAATTTGGTCGTTTTCACTGTGGACCCTAATTGAAGAAATGATGGCCAAACAATAAAACATATTGTTTTCTTAAATAGATTACTAAATAATATTTAAGTGAAAGCAAAAAACATGTGACTACGACATAATGCATTGTTAATTTTATGATTGCTATCACCTCGATCCATATTGATCTGCATTAGTATGTAATAGTCACAACACAACCAGATCACCTTTTCGTGATTGTGCAATTTAAAACTTTGAGTAAAAGTTCAAACTTCAAATATAAAATGTGAAAGTTGATCCAGTATTCCTCTAATTATTGGAATTTTGCATAATTATTTCAATTTTACCATGTACTTAAAATTAGAGAAAAGTAATGATCAGCTTCACTCACTTTCAGTTTATTAATTATTTTAATGAATATTTTGATCCTTGTAAATAGGATGGTACTTGCAAATTTTTTTATGTTTTAGTCGTTAAACGTTTTAAATTTTGAAAATGATTCCATCTATTAAGGGGCTTCTATTAATCGATGACGTGGTTGACAATGCACCAGCTACGTGTGTGTAAAAAAAAAAATTAAATCCACGTAGATAAATGATTAACACCTGAAATTAATTTATTAAAAAAATTTGGTACAAAAAAATATTATTTTTAATTAATATATATCTTAAAAAATCTTATTTAATAATTATCTAATTAATATTATAAAATAAAAGTTTTTGGAAGCTTTTTTTTTTTTTTTAGAAAAGTTTTTGGAAGCTAATGGTACTACTCTTCTTCTCCGTTGGTCTTCATTTTCTCCCACCAGCGGCCATTTTCCTTCCTTATCTTCTTCTTCGGAGCACATATGGTGGTGCGCTTTTAGATGGCGATGGCGGCATGAGGGTAGTTGAGCTCGCTAACCCTCATGAGCAGATCGGAGATGTACGTGGATTTATGCTTTTTACAGCTTTGTGAATTCAAGATTTGTTAGAAACTAAACTTGTCTTGTCTACAAAGATCTAGAATATGTTAGAAGTTAGGAGAATTTGAAAAGTCAAAAAAATAGTTGTTAAAAAAAGAACAACTCATGCTTAGTCGGTTTTGACTAATTCAATGCTTATCATGCCAACTCATGCTTAGGAGTTTTAGTTCAATTTGAACTTCTCTTCTATAGTTGTCGGTCAAAACAAGGAATTGACCATAGGGTTTATAAATAGAGTATTGGTCATTTGTTGTCTCACTTTGTGTGTGTGTATACTTTTGTATTGTTCTTGTGAGAGAGCTTGAGAAACTTGTAATAGGGAAGCTCCAGCAAGTTCCCTCTACAAAACTTGTATTTGGTCACTAACAAAGGCCAAGCTTTGTGAGTGAAATAAAAATTCTGTTTGTATTCAAAATCATTTCATGAAGTGTTCTTTTCATTCTCTCCATATTCTTCTATCAAGGCAAATTTAGTTGCCAACAAGATTTGACCCTATAACCCTAAAAACTTGCACCTTGGATATGAAACCAAAGGTAGAATCGTTCGTGCACCTCAGATGTCTATTGTTTTGAGTTCATTGAAAAAATTTGTCATCTTCCAAAGAAGTTCTACCACAAACCTGTCATACTTTAGTTAGCGGTGATTTGTCGGAGCTACCATAGCATTTCAACCACATATGTGCTTTTGAAGTTTTAGAAATTTCTTCTTATCTTCGCTTTCGTTTTCTCCCTTTCATTTTATTACTTGTTTATTGTAAAGAAAGCTTTAACTAAAACCTAGTATTAAATATCAACTGTATTTAAATAACAAGTTGAATTTTATAAAGGATTTAATGTATATCTACTGACAGTGTAAAAAATATTTATACAATCATCCAATTATATCTCATTACATAAAAATTTGTAGAGATGTTTTATTAACTAATATAACAAAGTGGCATAATAGTGGAATATGATTGAACGTTTGTATAAAAATTTTCTTCATTGTCAGTACATATTTATTAAACTCTTTTAAAAATAATAAATACTATTTATTCGGTGGTTCACTAACGGTAGATCCATTTCCAAAGAATTAAAACTTATAGAGATCAGATCATAAGAAGAAAAAAATATATAATGACTAATATTAAAATACATACTATTTGTCACCCAAAAAAAAAAAATACGTCCTATTTACAGCATCAAAAAATACGTCCTATTTACAGCAAAAAAATACGTCCTACTAGCGCTTCATTCAGGTTCCCTAATCCATCCGCAACATAAGCTTAGAAATTGAGCAGAAATCTCATTCACAGAAACATACACCAACCATGATTCTTGTTGGGAATGGGACCTTCGGTGTTCAGACGCTAAGTAATGACATTATTGTAACAGCTTTCTACTTTTCCTTCTTATTTGCATGGACCAACCAAAAGAATCCTTTCAAAGCTAGCGTCTTAAGAAGGCTACCTCTTTCTTATCTTTGGATGTTGAATTTGTTATGCTTCTTATTATGTTAGTGGCCCTAGAAATAGACATGCCATTCTCGGTTCCCCTACAGCCTTTATTTTCTAAGATGATGTTTCTCATTTTTGTCTAAACCAACACCGAAGAAGATGCTTCAGAGCTAGGTTTCATCATGAAAGTACGCTATCTACTTCGTGCTCGTGAGCAAATCATTTTTGGAGTATATATAAATCAATTTTGCTAGTCATTGGCCTTCATGAAATTATTAAATAATCATTGAAAAACGATGTTGAAGTGGTGTATTTAGTAGATTAAAGATTAATTAATTCAGTTTTCCAATAAAAAAATCTTTTTGATTTTCTTAACCATTGGCCTAAACCATAATAAATTCCTATCATTTTTTATGTTCAAGGGGAGATTCAAAAGAAAGGGGGAGAAGGGGAAGGGGAAGGGACACAACGCATTAATATGATATAAACTTATAAGCTCACAATTCATATCATGTAGTTTAACCCATTGAGCTTATTCAAGGGCAAATGTTCTATCATTTTAGTTTTCAATTTTAGTGTACTAAAATTAGAGAATCTCTCTTAATTATTGCAACTAATCTGCATTTTGTAAAAGAATGAATTTATCACAACCATTAGATTTGGTCAACGGTTAAGAATATTCGAGCATCTCTAACCCAATACCCCATATTCTTACGTTTGAGGATCATAAGTGAGTTTCATTCTTACACATTACTATTTTTTTATTTTTACAAAGTAAACACCTCATCTCTCCAACCCAACACATTCAAAGTTTTTACTAAATGGACCTCACAAATATCATGAATCCTTACATTTTATAAAGATGAATTTTTTTAATATAAATCTAGCCCACAAAATAAACAAGCAACGGATGTTTGTGCTTGCAAGAGCCTCACTCTAATTATTGCTTCTTAACAAAGATGGTGCTTATAACAAGTAAAAGTGGCGTAAGCACCTCATCAGAGTTTGCCTTACACGTTTTTTTTTTTTTTTTACTGGTGACACATTATTTTTAAAGTATTACACTAAAGGATGTAAATCCAAAATTAAGTGCTAATTTTTTAATTTGATAAATAATTACCCATATCTCAAGATCAATTATATATTATATATAGGAAAAAGTTGAACTCAGTGATTTAAAAGTTGATTGACGTGTTCACGCATAATAACAAGTCTAAATTGAAACAAATTTTCTTTGGGCTAAACCCCAATTTTGGTCCCTTATCTTTATTTTAGTTTTCATTTTGATCCCTTATCTCTTTTTTTTGGCATTTTGGTCCCTTATCTTTCAACCGCTAGCCTATTTTGGTCCCCTATCTTTCAACCGTTAGCCTATTTTGATCCCTGCCGTCAATCCGCCGCCATCCGTCGCCGGAAACCGCCGCGGCCAGTTGCCGGAACCGCCATTGTTACCGGAAACTGGGTTTTAGAGAAAGAAAATCCTGTTTCTCTCTCTCTCTCTTCCTCCTTCTTCCTTCTCCCTCCTTCTTTCTTCTTCCTCTCCTTCCTTCTTCCTCCTTCCACTCCATTCTTTCCATTTTGGTCCCTTTTTCCTCGCCGTTGTCACTGTTTTGATTGGAAAGAAGCCGCTGGCGGCGCGATTGACGGCGAGCTCGAGCGGTGGTGGCGGTTTAGGGAGGTGGTGGTGGAGGAAGAAGGAAGGAGGAGGAAAAAAGAAGAAGAGATTCTCTCTCTAAAACGCAGTGTCCGGAGGCGGTTTTTCGGTGACGGTGGCGGTTTCCGGCGAGTCACGGCGGATACCTAACGCCGTTAGTAGAAAACTGACGGAAAGGACCAAAATGAAAATTAATAAAAAGATAAGAGACCAAAACGTAAAAAAAAAAAAAAAAAAAGATAAGATAAGAGACCAAAATGAAAACTAAAATAAAGATAAAGTACCAAAATATGGATTTAACCTTTTCTTTTCAACAATGAAGACATGTAGGTGTGAACTAGATACTCTATACACAAGAATTTGAAATATCGTTTGTCGTGCTAAAGTCAATTATCTTGACGGAGACAAAAGCTTGAATCTGAAGGGTTCAATTTCCTTATTCTGATATTCTTTTCCAACCATCAAGCCGACCATAATTTCCATTTCAAACCCGAGCAATATATATCGAAGAAATAAGAATAAATTAACTTAAACCAAAACTACATCCTTTGAATATTGATCGCTGTGAAATCCAGCATGGGGTTTGAAGGCAAAGATGGTGAGTCGCTTGGTACAGGCCTTAAGGTCATGCTGGCTGCAGCTTTCTCTTTATTTGGTATGGTGTTGGTCATCATCATCATCCATTTTTATGCAAAATATCTCATAATTACACACCAACATAGAAGACGCCAAAACAACACTACTCTTTATCATTTCAACACTCAAATTGCACCGATTGATGTGAGTGCCGTGGAGTCACACAATTCTGGCATTGACCCTTTGGTCTTAGCCACGCTGCCTAAACTCTTGTACAAGCAAACAGACCAGTTCAAGTTCAATCAAGGAGAAGTTATAGAGTGCTCGGTTTGCTTAGGCTCTATTGTGGAAGATGCAACAATTAGGGTTCTGCCAAATTGTAAGCACATTTTTCATGTTGATTGTGTTGATAAGTGGTTTAGTTCAAACACCACATGCCCAATTTGCCGCACCGTGGCTGAACCCAGGGTGCAACCCACAGCACCACCGGTTGAGGTTAGTGGTGAGCCACATGATGATGATAATGAACTGGATAAGGTGGGATGTGCTTCAGGATTGAGAATAGCATCTTTTCAGAGGATGATTAGCAGCAGGGAAGATCATTGAGAAGGACTCAGCTCATATAATTAAGTCTGCCATAGAAGATATATATCATAGAAAGGTACTAAATTAATCATAGTAACTATATTTTCATATGCAATTATTTTCCTTCCATTGGATGTAACCTTTTAGTTTGAATCACCATTGGGATGTAAACAATTCCAACGAGCCATGTATACAAAAAATTAACCAATAGTGTTTTTTTTTTTTTTAAGGGTATCTTCCGCATGTAATTACTTCTTTTTTTATATATATATATATATATATTCCATTATTCTAAGAAACTTGATTATAATATACAATTTTTTATCCACAATTTTTTTCTTCTAAATATGGCTGTTGAAGTTATGGGCCGGTTTAGATAGAGAAAGACAAGAAAAAGAATGAATACTCAAAATATGATTATGATCTGGTAGTACCAAAAAGCTTAAGCACCAACCTTAACAATGACTAAGATAATTAATTTTTGAAAGATGAATTTGTTTTGAATTATTTAATATTGTTTAACATGTTTTTATAAAAATCATTTTTGAGGTTCAGTGGTTGAGTAATATTTAAGAAGAAACTACTGACTCATTTTTCCAGTGAAAAGAGAGAATGAATTATGAAACATATTCTAGTCCATCAATTTTAATTTCAAATAGTAATGTTAAAAATATTGTTGAGTAAACCTTACATCCTTCTAAAACTATAAGGATCGAGCAAGGAAAAATTAACATTGATACTTTGTTATGTGATTCTAGAAAGCATCCTCAAATTTGTGAATATCCTACCAATTAACCCAGATCTATTTGAATAATTTATATAATATTAAGTTGTTAATCATATAACAAATTTGTTTCATAAAGTTTGCTTCTATATATTAGTTAATCTTTTTTTATTGCTATTTCATTATACGTATATTTGATATTGGCACCGCTCATATGAATTTTTTTGGCTCCACCCCTGGGTATGACCACAATGGCCACAAAACTTTCCTTCAACAATTTTAACGCTCTTGATAAAGAGCTTTGTCGCTCTTGCAGTCCTAGCTGACTCGAGCAATTAGTCTCCACACAGTTGCTTATTGATGATACCTAATTGAAGATATATGACTCGTTATATATATAAACACTTTATATTTCTAAAATAATATCATATCTAAATAACACCTTATTTATATTTATATACGGCTTAACATTACATATAATATATGACAATATTTAGTCATATATACTCTTATCAGAATGTAGACTCAAGTAGTTTTTTGATTTCTCAGGGTATCCTCTGCGCGTAACTGTGGAGACTAATCCCTCGAGCTGGGTAGGAGACTCAAGTAGTTAATATCCAAGCGTGCAAATTTTATTTTTCTGTTCGTAAGTAATCTGTATTATTTTTAAATTTTAGGTATTACTGTTTAAAGAATAGATAATATTGTTTGAACATTGACCAATTAGTCCTACATATTAATTTTACTATTTCAATATTTTGGAATAATGTATAATTGACTATCAATTTATATTTGATGATGAGGCGAGTTTTATGGTGCATCCCGTGCACGGGTACACCCAAAATTTCACTTGCTATAATAAAATTTCACTCTAAGATGTTGGAGTTTACCATAAGATTCGCCTGATGGGCGAGTTTTATGGTGCACCCTGTGCATGGGTGCACCCAAAATTTCACTTGCTACAATAGGTAAAAAATGGACTATTTAGTAAGAATACTGGTAACAGGGATTTACTTGGAAAACAAAGTTACAATATCAAATAAAATCCTTAACTTATTTGTGTTTGCCCCCAATTCTAATTCATTGAGATACTGTCACAGTTGCAGAAATGGTTTTAACATTGAAAGCACGACCTGCAATAATTCCATTTATGTTGATAAACCAGAGATGTTTGTTTTTATATGAACCAAAGGTGCTTGCAGTTCATGTACTCAAACAATGAAACAAAACCCATGAGATATTCGGACATCAAATTCCAAACAACAAAAAAATTATAAGAATATGAACTTGCATCGGAATATGAATATGGCATAGGAAATCATATGATAAATAAAAAAAATAATAATAAAAAAAGGTTCTTTGTCGCCAAGAACACTACAACGCTCCATACACTCAGAAACTTGAAAAGACCCAATCTTTATTAAATGATATCTAGGTTCTAGTTCCTAGATTCGGTGGACTCAGGCACAAGAATATCGGTCGCCCACCAGCCACTGCTCCGCCCAGGTCCGCCACGTCAGCCGTAGCCTCGTCCAAAAATTGGAGCTCCGCCATGAACCGCGTCACCACTTGCATTCAGCCTCGAGACGTCCCCTCCACGAATGTCGTCGTCCTGACCGCACAACCAGATGCGACCTTCTCTGGTCTCCATCCGCAACATGATGAGGGTCGTGGCGAAGGTCACCAGAGAAGGGTACGCGGGGAGCTGCCGGATCTTAAGCGGTAGGGGCTAGATTGAGGGAGGGATCATTTTGCAAATATTCCTCAACAAGTAGCCAATCACTTTCTATCCACCGTTGATTTCATTTTATCCTAATATAAATGGTGTAAACATTGAGTGCACCGGTGCACTCTGAGATGTTGGAGTTTACCATAAAATTCACCTGATGATGAAGCAAGCAAGATTTGTTCTGCTTTGAAAAGTTTCAGGGAAAAAGATCAAGAAGAAGAGAATATTGTTACAGCTGTATTCCAGTAATGTTTTTAGCAATGTTTTAAAAACCGGTTGAACCGGACCGGTTCAACCGTGGACCGGACATGCTATCGGCTCTGGTTGGACCTTAGAACCGTTATAGCGGTTCAACCAAGGAAAAAGGCACAAAACCGGTTCAATCGCCTAAAAACCGGAACCGGTCGACCTGACGGTTCAACTCTGGCCAGAAAATTTTCAATTTTTTAAGTTAAAAAAATTACAAAATAATCAAGTTTTTCTTCAGAAGCAAAACATAAACTCCCAAACTGCAAAAAGCCAAAAACCCTTCGAAAACCCTTGCCTTCCCTGCTCATTTCTCAACGGCAAAAACCTTAACCAGACGGCGGCGCAGCAGCTCACGCCGGCGGGTTTCCGGTCGAAGGCGCAGCGCACGACGACGCTTCCCCCTTCCTCTCTGTTTGGCGACGACTGCGCGCTTCCCCCTTCCTCTCTGTTTGGCGAAGACTGACAAAGGTGAGATGGGTTTTTCCCCTCTAATGACTTTGTTTTTACATTTGTTATGTATTTGTTTTTACTGTTTTAGTTTTACATCTCAGTCTTCCTTCCTCCCTTACTTTCTTTCGTTTTTATAAAGAATGAGAAAGAATCTGAGTATTTGCTATGTATTTGCTTTTACATCTCATTGATCTCAGTATTTGCTTTATGTGTTTGGCTTACACTAATGGGTGGGAATCGTGGGATAAGAGATTTAGAATCTGAGGTATTAAACATTTGTTTTCCTATTTGTAGATAATATGTCTGAACCTGCAAGTCAAACAGCTTCTACTGCTGCTTCAAAGTTACAAGGTGTAAGAAAAAAGCTAGATCCTGCATGGGAGCATTGTGTTGAACAGGAGGTAGAGGTAAATGGAACAAAGAATGTTTACATTGTATGTTTGTATTGTGGGCATACACTGAAAGGTGGAGGGATACACAGAATGAAACAACATCTTGCTGGACAAAAAGGTGATGCAAAAAGATGTCTAAGTGTGCCACATGATGTTCGTTTCCGATTGTAAGAGAACTTAAAGACAATTCATGAAAGGAAACAACAACAAGATCAATGGGAAGATCCTAATATATATGGAGATGGACCTTCAGTCGAAGAGATAGATGCTCCACAAGAAAATCAATCACCAGCTCCAACACAAAAGGGAAAACGAAAGGCTAATGCAAGTGGGGGTTCTACTCCTAGTCACTTTGCTCCCAGAACCACTCCTAGTTCTCAACCATCAATTAAGAAGGCATTGGCAGGTAAAGATGTTGTGTATAATGCTGATATGGCTGTTGCTAGGTTCTTCTTTGATACTTGTGTCCCCTTAAATATCTCGAATTCAATTTACTATCAACCTATGGTAGATGCTATTGCAAAAATTGGTCCTGGTTATAAAGCGCCAAACTATCATTCTTTTAGAACCAAGCTTTTGCGAAATATGAAAAAAGAAGTTCAATTGTTAGTTGATGCTTGTAGAAAAACTTGGGGAGAAACTGGTTGTACAATTATGGCAGATGGTTGGCAAGATCAAAAGAATAGGCAGCTCATCAACTTTCTTGTCTATTCTACACAAGGGGTAACTTTTGTTAGATCAGTTGATGCTTCTGATGTTGTTAAGAATGCAGAAATACTTTACAATTTATTCCAGGAGTTAGTTGAATTTGTTGGACCGACTAATGTTGTTCATTTGGTAACTGATAATGCGGCCAATTATAAAGCTGCAGGAAGGAAGCTTAATGAAAGGTATCCCTCTATCTTTTGGTCTCCTTGTGCTGCACATTGTTTGAACTTGATATTAGCAGACATTGGGAAGATGGAACATGTTAGTAGCCTAGCAAAGAGGGCATCTTTGGTTACTAAGTTCATCTACAATCATGCATTTCTATTAGCTTGGTTAAGAAAAAGAGAAGGATGGACTGAAATCATACGTCCAGGACCAACACGTTTTGCTACAACGTTCATTGCATTGAAAAGCTTACTTCAACATAAGCATGATTTGACTGCATTGATGACTAGTAAAACATTTACAGACTCTAGATATTCTAAGGATCCAAAAGCAAGGGATGTTATGGATGTTGTTATCAACAATAAGCTTTGGGCCGATGTTGGCATTATTGTTCGGATTGTAGCACCACTTGTTCGCTTGCTTAGAATTGTTGATGCTGATGAGAGGCCTTCAATTGGCTATGTGTATGATGGCATGTATAGGGCCAAAAAAGCTATTAAGAATGTCTTGTTGAATAGAAAAACTTGATATAAGCCTTATTATGTCCCAAAGAATGATGAGGAAGAAGAGATCTTTTGATCCTATTGACTATGAGAGCATAGAGGACAATGAATTTTGGGTTATGGAAGAAGATGATTCTTCATTGCTTGATTATGATGAGTTGGAGAAAATGCTTTATGATGATCAAGCAATTCCAAATAATGTTGATAATCTAGAGAAAGGTTAGTAATTACTAATTAGTGTAAACCAACTTTGATTTTAACTTTTGTTACATCATATAAATTGTAAGTTATATTTCTCTTTATTGATTGTATGTTAATTTGATAATATGAAGGTGATGATGTAGAACAAGTTGATAGAGGTGATCCAAGTGGAGAAATTGATCTTCAATCATTTGCTATAGATAATGCTAGTGGTGTTGACGAAAGTTATTTTGATCGTGACGATACACATGCTTGGTTGAATCAAGATGCACCTGGATTTGAGAAGCTTTGATCATGAATTGTTAATTTACTATTTTGAAGATTCTATTTGTTGCACTTTACTTTAAAGTTTAACATTGTAACTTGGATTTGTGTTGTGTGCTTGTTTGGTTGGTGAACAATTTGGACTTTGTATGGTAACTTCGATTGAAATTTTACTTATTGATTGATCTCTTTAAGTAATTATATATATAAATATATGTACAGGTATATTGGTTAGACCTTGAACAGGTATACCGGTTCTCACCGGTTCAACCGGTTGATTAGGTTGAACCTTGAACCACTCACCTTTTCGGTTCTCCGGTTGAACCGGTTTTTAAAACATTGGTTTTTAGTCAGAGACTCAGAGTATATTCACACTATATTTGTTTGTTTTTTTTCCTTTCTTTTTTGTCACAAATCAATATTTATATTATTATCTAATTATATTTTAAAGCTTTTATAAATCTGTTTTGAGAATAGATAATATAAAGTGAAATAAATTAGCTAATTATAAGTTCAGTATGAATTAAGGAAAAATATATAAATTAATGGGGAATATAAGTAAGATTCTAATTAGATACTTGCATGCATATATATTTTAAAGCCATTAAAAAGCCATTAGTATCGGTTCCTGATGTTATTCTAATTTCATAATTATTCTATAATGAAATCATTGCAAGAAATCTGTGAACTACTATTCCATACGAAAATCGAGCCAAATTAATGCATACTCAACATATGTGATGAGGGGGAAAAAACTTTTGCACGTGAAATTTAATGTCAAAATTGAGGGATACTTAAAGAACAACTTTTGAGGATTAATGCTTTCAAGCAGAGATCCTAGAATACGAATTTTGAAAGATGAAATTTGACTTTTATACATATAATTAGTGAGATTAGATTCATATATTCTTTTACTAAAACATTCATTTTCAAATAATTCCTATTTCTATATTTAATTTTCCTCACGTGTAAAGAATTCATTTTTCAACTCAAGAGGCCTTGTGATATGCAATGAATCATAAATTTGATCCTCTGAGCTTTTATAAATTATCCAAATTCCTTATTAATTACTATATCGCCAACATTTGTAAAGATTTTAACCATAACATAAATTTCATAGTTTCTTTTTTAGCATAATTACTTCTAGTTCATACTGATCTTTTTCTTTTACTGCTCTAGTCATACTTATATATGTGGTTGTGGAATAAGTATATAGTGATTATTGATGCAATTTTCAATTGAAAAATTGTTCGCTAACGATACGAATACGATTTGATTTTACAAAATGAGGAAGATCCTTTTACCAAGTAAAAGATTCACGTTGAAGGTTTTCTTCAAAATTACATTATAATTTGATTAAATTCCATGATATATATATATATGGAATTATAAATTTATGAAAGGATATTATTGTATGTAGGGGTGTAAGCAAATCGAACCGAGCCGAGCACTTGAAACTTTAGCTTGACTTGTGAAAAAATAGTAAAGCTTGAGCTTGGCTCATTTATTTAAACGAGTCTAACTAAAACTTGAAATTGACTTGTTTAAAAATAATAAAAGCTTGGGTTTGGCTTGTTTAGCTCATTTATAATTAAATTATTTTTGCATTTATTAAAAATTTCTTTAATTGTTTTTTAATTTTATCAATTTAGTACTTAAAAAAGATTTTAAAATTATATGATAATTTATAAAAACAGAGATATGTACTTAATATATGGTATGTGAAATTCAAGATTTCTTGACTACTACAAGAAAGAAACTTCAAAAGTTTGACCAAAACATGCTATTGTCAAGTATAATTTAAGCTTAACCATTACAAAAGCATGAGTCCAAAAAAAAAAAATGACCACCATCTATTTATTGAGATATCTAGTCCAATGCTAGTAAAGCAACTTCACCGAACAAAAAACCACTGCAACAACTTAAAGATCACAACACCTATACAAGCTATTCACGAACCGTTTAATGTCGAGATTGTAAGGCTTGAGTTTGGTTCATTTAAATAATCGAGTTCAAGCTCAAGTTTGAGCTTGACTCCTTTAATTAAAGAAACGAGAGCTTGATCGAGCATTTAACGAGTCAAGCCCGAATAGTTTACGAATAGCTCAGCTCATTTACACCCCTAATTGTATGATTGAGTTCCTAATCAGTTGTGAACGAAGCCAATGTTTTAAGGTTGCAATGATTCCAGCCAAGGCCTACCAAAGTAACAACCGTTAAGGAGGCATTTATTCTTATATGACTTCTGGGGTGAGGGCCCAACAAAATCCCTCACCCATGAGGGCCCAAAATAGCCTAGTTGAGCAGGTAATAGTGGGTTAAAAATAAAATTTTAAAATTTGTTAAAAAAAAAACCCAAAGTTTTTACTTTTTTTTCCCCTTCCCCTTTCTATGCGCCACCCGCCAGCTCTTCTGCCTCGTTGCACATCAAGCCACCCGCTTCCTCCCTGATGTCTCCAATGAAAAACAGAGAGAAGGTAACTGAACAATAGGAACAAAGAGAGATGTAGGCGTTGTACATTAACAATGTAAGTCTGGGATTAAAAAAAACCTTCTACATGTTTCCTTTAAAAAAAAGAAGACTAAGAGGGAAGTCAGCAATGGAAAGCAAATCTTCTCTTCATTGCCAAAATCATGAGTATTTTGGTAATTAAAGCTGTCGCATGCGTTTTCTTGTACATAAACTTTTGTCTCGATAGCTATTGGTGTGTTATTGTGCCGTTATAAAAATTGTCATTTTGCTTTAATGAGGTTTCCGACGAATGGAGAGGGGAGGTAGCGTTCAGCTCATCCTGGTCAGTTATGTCTGACACCACCGCCATAGCTTCACCCCTCCGCCTCGGACGACAGCTACCACCTCCATAACTTCACCGCCGCAGACGACAACCATCTTATCGAGGCTGCGAATGGATGGACGATGGGTTTTGAACAAACCTGAACCCTTAATCAATTTTGCCCATGAAGTTTCTAAATTTTCAGAAAGGACACAAAGAATGATAAAATGTGGTTGATGGGGTCTTCTTTTAGCAATTGGGAATAGTAGGTTTAGGTGACAAATCTCAGCCATCAGTTTAATTTAATACTATATCCAATGGTAAATTTTGGTCCCTCGTGAGTGAGAGACTTTTTTGAACCCTCACTCTAGAAGCCACCTTATTCTTAAACAAATCTTAACTTGTATATGGGAAACTAGTTGCATTTCAATTTAGAAACCTAAAATTATTTGGCAATTAATGTTAACAGATACTTAATCTTCTCATTTATTGTAAATCTTAATTTTGAGAGTTATATTTATCATTGTCTATGAAAAATAACAATAGATGACTAAATCTTTGGCATCTATTGATCTCATAAATTTTCACTTAATTGCGCTAGATCAGTGCAAATTATCAATCTGAATCTGAGTCCCGTCCAAATTCTAATGTTCTTTTTGCCCCCTCTTTTCTTTTGCTCACTTTGACCCCTCCAGCATGTCACTGTTTTTTATTTATTTATGAATAATCCAACATGTCACTGTTAATCATACATCTTTATGCAGAAAATGCAAGTGGTGACAAATTTTGTAACTGCTGCACTGGATGCAGAAGCTATTTATTAATTAGATTTAACCACCCACAATTTAGAGCTTAATTAGCTATTAATGGCATTCTATATAAAAGAAACAGAAATGTTAATTTTTTGAACAACAAAATATGGACACCATATACAAGAAGATAAAGAATAAGTGAGAGATAAAGATAAATATAAATATATACGGTGTCACATGTCCAAACTTTGATGTTTAAATAACATAACTGTAAAAGAAATGTGACCATAATTGGATTTGGGCCTGTCTGAAGCTACGATCAATGAAAGAGGGTTACAATATAATGATGGAGGGATGATCTTCATAATGAGTAAAGATTACATCCGCAAGACCCATGTGGGTGCATCTTGTAGCCTTGTCAAAGATTTATAAACTTACATATATATCCGGTCCTTAAAATGTATTTTTAGAAAGATTTGCTTTCAAAAGAAGAAAAATATGATATATTTTTTTTTGGTACGGAGGAAAAGCATGATTAAGGTCAAAATGATTTGACAAATCTTTCAGTCTTTTTGCATTTTAAAGAACGTTTTGTGGCATAGATTGGTTGCCTTATGTAGCAGATAGATCTCTAATGGTGTTTTAAAATGCAAAATTTAATGGCTGCCAGGTTGGAGATTGCACATATTTCATAATAAAGTTTTTTCCCAAAATTGCAGACGTTACTTATAGGGTTTGTTTGTTTGCAGGCGCTTTCTATCCACTTGTTATAGCAATGAACCATGGATAAGAGAAAGGTGGAATCAGAGCCAATTTTTAGCCACCTTTAAGTTTAACTTCGATAAAAACTAGGGAGGAAAAACAGTTATATATGTATTTTGTTAATTCTCATTTTATATATGTGATTCCTATTTCATAACAAAATTAAAGGACTAAAAAAGGACATGCACATATATATTTTTGAGTAAATACTCAATTTGCTCCCTGAAATTGTGAAGTAGTATCAACTTGGTTCTTAGAATTATCGAAATTCCAAAAGTGTCCTTGAATGATAAGTTAGTATCAATTTGGTCTCTCATTTTACTCACTTAATATCAATTAAATCCCTGACACTGCTAACTTAAAATCAATTTAGTTCATACGATGTTTAACGGAAGGACTAAGTTGATTACCGTTTTACAATTTCAGGGACTAATTTGAAATTTCGATAGAGACCAGATTGATACTTCCTCGCAATTTCAGGGACCAAATCGGGTGTTTACTCACATATTTTTTAAATGGACTTTAAACTTGATGGAGTATTTTTCAATACCAAGCAAAAGAATTTGCATTTGGGATAAGAAAGAAACAAACAAATATTGAAGAGAAGAGCTGGGTCCACAAAAAGAGCTATAAATTGCATGCAATTAAACTGGCTAAGGAAGATAATGCCAGTTCCCGGTTAAAAATAGGAGATTTTAAGACGCGATTAACAAGAGTAGAAGTTTCACTGCAGAGAAGAGAAGGCACAAGTGAGTGAGAAAAACATGGGCGATAAAACCGAGAAGGCAAGAAAGATTCTGATGAATGCTTGGATTTCCGGGCTTTGAAAAACTCTCTGTGTCTGATTTGTTTTTCTCGGACATTCAAAAGGGTCTGAGAAAATCCGGGAACACCTTAAGTTTAGATATCACACATAAGATTTTCCTGTGCTTTAGACAAGGTTTACTCTCCTTAATTGCACCAAGGTTGTAGGCGCATTCTCCTCTATTCTCTGAGATTTCCTTTCCATATATCACGGTATTTGTTCTTGAATGAATATTTTTTGTTACTCCTTTTAGATTATATTCCCTGATCCTTCATTTTGGTTACCTCATTTATATCTATATTTTATTTAACTATATATATACATATCTATTTGGATGGGATTTGGATGATCATCCCAAATCTCTATGGCCTAATGAAACAGTTGGAGACAGTGCATAATCCATCACCAGTGATAAGACATGTGCAGCAATGCTGGAAATAATGCCTGTGGTTGTGATACTGGGGCCAATGGTTCTAGCATTTGGAGTTCTGGCTTGAAGAAGCAGATTAAACGTCCTAGAGTCCCAAAAAGAGGTCCTGGAGTGGCTGAACTTGAGAAGATCCTCAGAGAACAGGAGACCATAGACATATCAGACAGGAAAAATGTTGAAGGGTTGTCACCATCATCATGTTTCATTCCCCATCATCATTCCAATAGTCCTTATCATTCTTCCTCTTTGAAACCCCATCAACCACCACCACCACCAACTTCACCTATACCACCCCCTGGCCCTTCTCCATCAAGCAATATGCCTACTCATGTTCCATCAGCCCCAAAATTTGATCACTTAGGCCCAACTACACCACCAACCATGACATCTGTTTATGGCTATAACACACCATTAGGAAGAAATAGTGGACAGGGTTTGGTTTTGCCTGAGCAGCAACTATTTCCCATGAATCTCACTTCATGCAAGTCCAAGTCCAACCTTAATGAAGGTTTGGATGGAAGCCAATCTGACTCTGGCAATTCCTCATCCAGGAATTTGTCTAGTGAATCCAATCCAATTTGGTCTTACCCTGCAACGATTCAAAAGAGAACTAATCAGTATCCAACTCCCATGGTAAATGTCCATTGCTTTTGTGTGTTTTATATATATATATATATATATATATATATATATATATATATATCTGTATATGAATTTCTCACTGTGTATGTATAACCTATATTTGCAGATGAATCAATTTTTGGGGGCTGGTAACCCAACTTCTTCAGGATCATTGCCAATCGGACTGCATAATCATGTAGAGCCCCCTTCAAACCAAAGTTCTCACTACTACAATTACCCATCCAGGCACCCAGAGGAACATAAAGTAACTATTCTTGTTCCCTTCTACTGTCATTTCTTTTTCTTCAGTAAAATAGTTTCTTTTCTAGTAAAAAATACTAATATAAAATACTTCATCGTTTGCTTTAGTTTTTGTGAATGGTTAAGTAGGTTCTGTGTAATAGATTTTGAAAATAACTTCATATTGTGTTGTTCGGATGGTGGTCTCAGAACAGAAACAGCAATTTGATGTAAAATGCAATACAATTTTTGTTTGGTAATTGATGATATTAAGGCCTATAATTGTATAATTGATTGGTTTCTTTCCTTTAGATTTTTTTCAATATTATTAAACACGATTTTCAGAGTTCAAATATACATATAATAGACTATATTTGAACAGCCGAAAATCGTGAAATTGTGGTTAATGAAGTTCAGTTGATTGTTGATGAGTTGCGACACCTTGTTGTATGAAAATTGTTGTCGAATTTTGTTGTCTCCTTTTGATATTCAAATAACACAAGTAAGACATAGCCTGGCGTCATTATGCATAAAACTCGGTTTTCTATTGGCACTTTCATGTAACAATTATCCAAAGTGCAAAATTTCTAGATTCGCAGCTGATGAAATCATAAAAAGTGTAGTTCTATCATAATAACAAAGCTATGTATGTGTGATAGATGGTTAGCATGAAGCAGCCGCACCCTTCATCCTTGGACAACTCTCTGATTCCACCATCTAACTTTCAAGTTGCTCCAATTTTCTCTCACTTCAATAGACCACACCAATCATCTAAAAATGACACCCAAGGTGCAAGTGGTTTCCCTTCCACAAATGAGTGCTACAGGTAAGTCCTTAATTAATGGATCTTTGTCATCACCTACGAAGCATCGATGCTTGTGGCTATAGGGGATTCCGAGTGTTGGATATGTGTCCGACACTCGTATGACACATGCTTGACACTTCTTGTCAGGTGTCTATTTAAATTTTTTTTTTTTTTTGTTGACTTAACTTAGATCACACCTAACGGACACTTTTATGTGGTTAGACACCCAAAGGACACTTAAAATGAATTTTATAATGATGTCTATTATTATTCTTATGTGAAACTCATTATTATAGGGAAAATGTAATGTTTAATAAGTTATTTTGAGATGATGGATATATAAATATTGATTCTCAATTTAGATCTTTTATAATGATGCTTGTATTTAATTTGATTTGATTTGATGTACAAATAAATGAGTTTAATTGGTATACGTTATCGGTGTAAATTTTTTTATATCGTCAACCAATCAGAAATGAGGTGTCAATTTCTGATTGATTGACAGTGTAAAAAATCTTTACACTACCAGTGCATATCACTTTTATATATATATATATATATATATATATATATATTGTCGATGTCCACGTGTCTGTATCATGTTCGATATATGTGTCTGTGTTTATGCTTCATAGATCATAGCTAGCTTTTGCCTTCTCAGCTTCTGGTTGCTTGTTGTGTTGCCAAATTCTCTCCTTGTCTTTCTCAGGGATGCCAAATGGGGTAGCACTTTAGAGCTCAATGGCAGAAAGTTCATTTCTGACAGTGGGGTGCCTGGTCATGCAAATTTCTCATCATTTGCTACTCCAGAAGTTCCTCCACCTCCTATACATTTGTTCCGGAGTGAACTTTCCAAGGGCCATGTGCTCCCTTATCAAGTTACTGAAGTAAGTTTCAAGCAATTCTGGGAGCTCCAATATTTTTTACTATTTGTCTTACTATATAGATATACATATGCTTAACTAGCTGAATACCTTACTTTTTTCTGGCTTTTAAATTTTATAGGATAGAATGGAGGACTCTTACCAACGTTCACAATCTAGTGGATCAGATCATAAACCTTTCTTCAACTTCTTAGAGGTGGAGGATGAGAGGGTAAAAGAGACACGTCGCCCAAATCATGGGGGACGTGAAGCAAACGGTGGCATTGATCTTAGCTTGAAACTCTGAGTTTGCACTTGAATTTCTTAAAGACTAGCTCTGAATCCCTGATGAAGATGCATTAGTTTTTCAGATTGAAATAGACCAATGTTAGCAAGCAAAAAAGAAAAAGGGGATATTTTCCTAGTGTTGGTAGAAGCTGAAGTAGCTTGGAATAGATAGATTGGATTGTTGATGGGAAGGCATGCACGCCCTTGAATTCTTGAAACCAAGGAGATGCTACTTGGCATGAGATTTTCATTTAACTTATCTTAGTTTCAATGCTTAAAGCTTATATTATTTGAGTCCTTTTTAAAAGAAAAAGGGGATATTTTCCTAGTGTTGGTGAAAGCTGAAGTAACTTCGGAATAGATAGATTGGATGGGAAAGCATGCACTCGCCCTTGGATTCTTGAAACCAAGGAGATGCTACTTTTGCATGAGATTTTCATTTAACTTATCTTAGTTTCAATCGTGAAGGCTTATATTATTTGAGACCTTTAATTTGGTTTAAATGTAATTCTAGTTACTTTAATTTTATTTATATGTATTAATGAACTTTTTGGTCCGTACAAATAGGATGTGTTTTGATTTTAGTCCCTGTATCAAACACAAATGATCAGTTAGCAGTGCTTTGATGTTGTTCCTACACAGCTCATAATCTCTAATATTAGCAATAGAAAACATCCTTTCCCTGAATGTATGGTTGTTCATGTTTCCTGTAAATGTATTCTGCAGCCTATGATGGAAAGAAGAATGAGAAGAAAAATGAAAGAAAGAGACATATAGAGACAGAGTCAATCATATAAAGTAGGATGAATGAGAAGAAAGAGACATTTAGAAATAAGAATGAGAAGAAAAATGAAAGAAAGAGACAATTAGTATATTCATATCGATTCCCCTGCTTTGTAAATTGTGGAGAGATTAATTCCCAGAGACAGAGAGATAGAGGATTAAAATACAAAGTTTTTCTCAATTCCATCTTTGTTGAAGGTCCTAGGAATCAGACTTCCATCAAAGAGCTTTGCAACAACCTCTAGTGTCAACCACAGACACCCCTAAACTGCAGATCTTCGCCGCAAAAAGTCACTATACTGGCTGAGATCTCCGGATCGCCCGCCGAGCCCATCAAATTAACATAATAACCACATAATGGAAAGTTGTTAGATTGGATGAGTCGAGCACCAACTAACATAGGTTGGAAGTCCTAGGTACTGTTTGGTTTGCCAAATCCGCTGGCGTTTAGCAGATAATGTATAGCGGATGGAAAAGTAGCCCCGTTTGGTAGTCATTTTTAAAATTAGCGTATAACGTTTTTTCACTAGCGTATAGCGTTTTTCCCAGACGCTACTTGAAGTAGCGTTTGAGCTTATAGCGTATAGCGTTTCATTTTTTCCATTTTTATCCCTACCATCTTAATTAAATTCCTCACTTATCCTTGATTATAAAATAAAATACTAATCATTTAACATAGTATATAAATAAGAATTAATTTTGCTATTTAGATTTATATTTTAGATAAAAAAGTGGAAAATATATTTTTATCTATAAAAAATAAAACTTATATAAAAATCAAATCAATATATAATTTTATTTTTATTATTCCATTTTATTTATTGAAAATAATTAAAACTAAATTAATATTAAAAATTAATGATTAAATTTTTTAAACGATAAATAATTTTTTTTTGACGTGATAAACCATAAATAATTTAGAATAAAATAAATTATTATAAGTGATAATTATTTTAAAATAAATAATATAAATAATATATAAACATATAATTTAATAAAAAAAATGCAAACATATCCTTTTATGTCATTTTACATTTATCAGCTAGTCCAACTGCTAGTTTTACCAAACACTTCAAATCCAATCCGCTAGCTAATCCGTTATCCGCTATCAGCTAGCTTATCCGCTATCCGTTATCCGCTACCGCTATCCGCTAGCTTATCTGCTATCCGCTAGGCTCTGTTTGGATAGCGGATAGCGGATAAGCTAGCGGATAGCGGTAGCGGATAAACTAGCGGATAACGGATAGCGGATAAGCTAGCTGATAGCGGATAACGGATTAGCTAGCGGATTGGATTTGAAGTGTTTGGTAAAACTAGCGGTTGGACTAGCTAATAAATGTAAAATGACATAAAAGGATATGTTTGCATTTTTTTATTAAATTATATGTATATATATTATTTATATTATTTATTTTAAAATAATTATCACTTATAATAATTTATTTTATTCTAAATTATTTATGGTTTATCACTTCAAAAAAAAATTATTTATCGTTTAAAAAATTTAATCATTAATTTTTAATTTTAATATTAATTTATTTTTAATTATTTTTAATAAATAAAATGGAATAATAAAAATAAAATTATATATTGATTTGATTTTTATATAAGTTTTATTTTTTATAGATAAAAATATATTTTCCACTTTTTTATCTTAAATATAAATCTAAATAGCGAAATTAATTCTTATTTATATACTATGTTAAATGATTAGTATTTTATTTTATAATCAAAGATAAGTGAGGAATTTAATTAAGATGGTAGGGATAAAAATGGAAGGAAAAATGAAACGCTATACGCTATAAGCTCAAACGCTACTTCAAGTAGCGTCTGGGAAAAACGCTATACGCTAGTGAAAAAACGCTATACGCTAATTTTAAAAACGACTACCAAACATGGCTACTTTTCCAACCGCTATACACTATCCGCTAAACGCTAGCGGATTTGGCAAACCAAACAGTGCCTTAATAAACTAAAGTAAAGATATTAAATAAGATCCCTGAAATTAAGGATAAAACTAACTAAAAAGATAGTTGAATAATGTTGATTAACTAAACAGATAAAAGATAAGATATAAGAGATAAAAACCTTGATCATAATAACTAGATCAAGGGATAACTAATTGAAGTATAAAAAAAGAATGACCCCAAAGAGGGAGATACTTTCACTGATATTGGTAATTTCCCTCTTAAGCGTCTGCTAAGAACTTTAGGCTTGAGGGGATTAGAGAAACCCTTGACCTTTAGTTTATTGTGGACAAAATTAAGAGATTGAATCTACCCGCTCCGATCATATTCCAGTTACTCGGATTTTGGCAAGAACAGTCACAGACCCAAACTTTGCTGTAATGAACTTCCCGTCATGTTCACCACCGTCGGCCACTAACTTGCCACCGCTGATCTTTGCTCAACCGCGAACCATCAACGACCTAGCCAACCCTTCCAGTGATGGTTCTTTGGGCTAAATTTCATGGTTAATTGGTTCTTTGAATCTTGTTTCATGGTTCTAAAAAACAGATTTCACCATGAAAAACAGTTTTTGGGTAAGATAAAAATAAAAATAAAAATTTGCACGGTACAATTAAATTATTGATTACATTGCAAATTTGGACATTTTATTATGTGCCATAAAGAAGGAAACTGCTGAAACTAATGAGATCAGTTCTTATGCTTAAGAATCAAAGCTCGTAGAAGTTGTACAATCCAAACTTAAAAGGCACAATTCAAATATTGATGAACTTACATTTCTTGTCTGGTCCCTTCTGCTTTTTAAGCCAAATGTAAAACAAGTGATATCAAGCTAATGAGGCAGTACCAAGAAAACCTTTCAAACTAGCAGAGTAATAATATAATCTTAAGACCAGTGTTAAAATAAAAAACCTTTCAACATTATTAACTTAGCCTTTTAAATTCCTTCTGCTGCAGCTGTCCAATTTGTTGCCTTAAATGTTTTGTCATTTCTTATCTTTCATAGCTGCCATAGAGTGAAAATGGTGAAGCTCAAAATTTTGGCACCATAGTTTCATGCTCAAATATTGCAATAGCAATAACTCCTTGTTGCCTGATTAGTTTGATGAATTGCAGTGTCATGTGTGTATCATAAATGTGCCATATTTGGATTTTGGATAACAAACCTATAAAGCTGTCTTTATACATGAAACTGGGGAAAAACTCTGTCAGTTCATTGGTTGTTGGTTGTTATTGACAAAAAGTGAAGGAGATTGTGAACGATGTAGGACCAGAAAAGCGGTCATTCATATGGCACTTTCCAATTAACATTTGTTGCTAAAAACAGTTATTCCTTAAAATCATCAATTCAAAGAAGCACAACCAATCAACCTACTATCTTTCATTAGTTTCTTCAATTTCAATGCATCATTGGCACATGTTATGACATTATGGCAGTACTTAACTGCCACTCATGGCTTACATTGTGAGAAGAGTATCAACATAGTCCCCCCTCTCCAAGTTCATGGATTCTTCCAATGCCAATGGAGGATTACAGTCACAGAGGCTCCTGGCCTTAGCACAACAGCTCCGACTTTACAAGCCCCCACCTTTCAATGAAGACATGCTAGAGAAAATCATGGAAGACATCCTAGAATCAGCCACCCCAGTTGCTCAAAATCAAGAAAAGTTCAGACTCAAGAGAGCTGCTGTTTTGATCTGCATTTTTGAAGGGGATGCTGGAGATTTGCGGGTGATACTCACCTAGCGCTCTTCCAAGCTCTCAACTTACTCCGGTCAGTTCAGTTTGGAACAAGTCTAGTTTGTTTAAAGATTTGCAATGTAAGAGAATTTATGTCATCGTGATTTTATCCTTTTTAAGGTTTTGATAGACTAAATATGAGACCTTAGAAAAATTTGGTTTTTTTGAACTGAGGGTTGTGTCATGTGTGTGTTGAATGTTGATGTTGTTTTGCAGGTGAAGTGGCTTTGCCTGGTGGGAAAGCAGAGGAGGAGGATAAGGATGATGGGGACACTGCAAAAAGAGAGGCAATGGAGGAAACTGGATTGGACCCAAAACTTGTGGATGTTGTTACAGTTCTTGAACCATTCTTCTCCAAGGTAAGACTTGAGAGTTATATTTGATACTCCACTTAGTTGGGTTGAAGTAATTGATATAACCTTGATTGGCTTGGCTGGCCAGTAAAGCAAAATTTGAGTACTCCAATTATGTGGTTCATGATACATTTCTGTGCTGGCAGATGTAGATTTTGGATGGTCAGTGACACTCAGGGTTGTTTAATATATTTTGCAACTAGATGAATGCAGATAAATTTGAAAAGTGCTAGTAAATTTTCCACAAAGTGGGAGTTAATCCATCCATTTTTGTTCTTTTGTAGTACCTCATGAGAGTGGTTCCAGTCATTGGAATACTTCATGACAAAATAGCATTCAAACCTGTTCTGAATCCTGCTGAAGTAGAAGCTATATTTGATGCCCCTTTAGAAATGTTTCTCAAGGTTTTATTTCTGTATTGTTGTCTTCTACTTTCTTTATATTAATGTAGAGGTTGTCTGATTTCAATTACATTAATACATTAATCAGGATGAAAATCGAAGCCAGGAGGAGAGGCAGTGGATGAGAGAGAAGTATCTCATACATTTGTTTGATTATGAAATTGAGCATAAAAAATACCTCATATGGGGTTTAACTGCTGGGATCTTGATAAGGGTTGCATCAGTTGTGTACCAAAGACCACCAGCTTTTGTGGAGCAGAATCCTAAATTTAAGGTTCCTCAGGTTTTAACCAAGGACAATGTAATGCATTGAATTCGGTTAATCATTTTTATTTTAGTCCTTGATATTAGTTCATCCAACAATAATATTGATTGCAATTTATAGATTTCAAGAATCCAAGGTAGATGTTTATATGTAACGAGAAAGGAAAAGGGTAGCACTTGGAATTCAGTATTTCATTTTCCTGCTTACAGAATGTTATTATGAGGTTGAGGACATTGAATTACTTCAGAAGGTGTATCAAGAGTCCGTGTAAAAGATTGTGTATGAATTATGAAAACCAGAAATTATTTTTTGACACAAAATATACACACTTGACATGTGACACCATAGCTCGTGCGGAGTGTTGATGAACTATGTTACCGGGCCCGGTAACTAAAAGTACATATATACGGTGTCCGACATCTAATATGTGTTCAAATAACACCATCATATGAAAAGAAACGACTGTAGAAGCTTTGCGATGATGCCTTTAGGTTTAGAAAGAATATATTATTTTTGCCTTTTCAGTGTCTGATATAAACAAAAGTTTTAATTTTGATGCACTATCAAGGAAAAGTTTTGGTAAAAAATTAAAGTGCAATTTTAGTCTTTCAATTTTTTCACTTTGACGAAATTCGTCCTTCGATTTTTTTGGGGCGAATTTAGTCCTCCCATTTTCAAAATCTTACTACTTTCATCCCTTCGTCGAGTTGTCATAAAAAAACTTATGGAACATGCCTATGCGGCAAACATTTTGCAACGAGACTCCACATGGCATGTCTAGTTGGGCTATAAAATAATTAAATAATTAAATAATTAAATTGTATTTAAAATATAAACGGAAAAATGCACTTTTAGTCTACCAAATTTATAATTTTGTGGAAATCCATCCCTCTAAATTTTTATTTATTTTTTTTTACAAATTTAATCTCAGTGTGTGTTTAGATGTAATATTTTAAAATCTTAAGGAATTTGAAATACAACATAATTTGATTACATCAATTGGATTCCTTTCATTTTCGAATTTCTTTGTTTGAATAAAACAATTCAAATCACAATATGATTTATTCGAATTACAACTAAGATTTCAAATACATTTTGAAATCAAACTGGCAAAATACAAGACCAATCTCATAATCATATGTAATTAGATATCACCCAATTGCTTTTACAATTTCACGTCTCAATTTTATTGTAGTTCAAATGGACATCACCCAAAAAATCATTGAGGATCGGTGTCCATTTGAACTACTAAAATTGAGATGTAAAACTGTAAAAGCAATCGGGTGATGTCTAATTACATTTGACTATGAAAACGATTTTGTATTTTGTCAATTTGATTCTAAAATGTGTTTGAAATTTTAGTTGCAATCCCAAGAAATCATATCGTTATTTAAAAATCTTTATTTGAATAAAGTATTATGAAAATGAAAAAAAGTAAACAAATTATCATGTATTTCAAATTCTTTATAATTTTGAAATATTGCATCCAAACACATTGAGAATAAATTCATCAAAAATATTAAAGGAACGAATTTCGCCGAAATGAAAAATCTGAAGTATTAAAAGTGAATTTTACCGTTTTATTACTATAACATTTTTAATTTTATTTAAATATTCTTGATTTTAATATTTTATAAGCCAATCAAGCATGTCGCGTGGCAAAATGTTTGCAACATGGGCATGTTCTATAGTTTTTTCACGACAACTTGATAGAAGGATGAAAGTTGCAAGATTTTGAAAATGAGAGTACTAAATTCGTCCCCAAAAATATTTAGGACGAATTTCGTCGAAGTGAAAAATTTGAGGGATAAAAAGTGCATTTTCGCCTAAAATTTTTTACACCATCGATCGTCGATTAATCACTTTATCTTTTCTTTTTCTGATATAATCATATAAACAAAGGATCTGCTCCTCTTAGGGGTTGCAAAGGTTGTTTTGTACTTCTATTAGAAATTGGAAATTATGGAAGAAACAAAATATAAATAGACAAGTTTCATATTCAATAGGCAAATGTTAATGTGAATCCTTTGGACATTGTTTAAGAAATTTTTCAAAATATTTTTTTATAAAAAATCTATGTAATCAATTTATTATGCTTAGTTTTTTAATAAAAAATATTTTATCTGGATTCCTTACGATACCCCATCACTCGTTACTCGTTAGTATAAGGGTATTCGTGGATTGGATTGGATCGGTTTTTAACTAAAAAGTCATCTGATCCAATGATAAAAACAACATGCGGTTTGGATTGGATCAGTTTACTTCCTTAAAAAAAATCTGATCCAATCCAATCAAATGCGATTTGAATTGGATTGGATAATTCGGTTTTTGTCGTACTTTCTTTTTTTTCTTTTCTTATGTCAAATGTCCTTTTACTTATTTAATAGTAGACAAAAGATAATCTTCATTTCACTTTGGAAGTTTGAGAAAAAAAATAATTATTGATATGTTTTAACACGTTCTTTTATGTTAATTCTATATCTCTACTATCATTTATCCTATTTTTTCCCTCTTGAATCGGCTACAAATAAATTGTAGCTAATTATTTTTCAAACTTACTTAATTAATTTCCTATTTTTTTCATGTTTACTCAATCAAATATATATGTTATGCATCAAGACTTTTAGCAAAATATAACTTCAAGACATTAATATTTATTTTAAATAGTCTTATATATGTCATTTCAACAAAAATATTAAAGAGAATGAATGACATAAAAGTATGAAAAACAATGTTTAAGTACGAGTAATACTATAATTTCAAAAATAATAGTACATGTAAATAAAAGGTCGGTTTGGGTTAGATTTGATTTGATTTCACTAGAGGATCCAAAATCTGATCCAATCCAATAAAAAAAAAATGGTTTTTTCGGTTTTTAATTTTTTTGATTTTCGGTTTGTTCAAATTTTGCTCTTTGAATCGATTTGGGTAGATTGATGAATACCCCCAACCCTGGTTAGCAAGATGCCGACATTTATTAGACTGGATCCGCTCCTGCTCAAGTGCTGCTCCTGTGGAATCCGATGGTGAGGCTGCTGTTTGGAGGGAGGGAGCAAGTGTTGGGATGTGTGTAGGGATGATCCAACAGTGGGGAGGCAGCGGCAGGAGCGAATCCGGGTCCGACATTTATACACTAGAATGAAAAACAAAAGATTACAGGCATCCGGTGGATGCACTAAAAAAAATTGCCAATCAGTCCGCAACTGTATGAGCTTCCCGTCTACGGAATCTCCGAATTCGTGCGGCTCAGAGTGTTGATTTATCAGCCCAGCCCAACCCAACCCTTTGCAATTGTCCTGTTGGCTTCCAACAATAACCAAAGTAGAAGGGAATGGGCGAGATACCACTGCCGGTTTCACAGAGATTACAAGCTTTGCTTCATCACTTTCGATCTTCCAATTCCATACCCACCACCACCAACCCCAACAATTTGAGTTCCAAACCCACCAAGAGAGCTGCAGTTCTGATCTGTCTCTTCCAAGACCCCAATGGGAATCTCCGAGTTATTCTCACCCAGCGCGCTTCTTCTCTCTCTACCCACTCCGGTCACACCCTTTTCCATTTCGACCTCCCACATCCTCTAATTGTCCATGGATCAATCATTGTTTCCGGTCCTCAAACTTGTAAAGTTTGGGTCTTTATGACCATAACTCAAATGGGTTTCTGTGGTTGCAGGTGAGGTAGCTTTGCCTGGTGGCAAGAGAGAAGAAGGCGATGCAGATGACGTAGAAACGGCATTGAGGGAGGCTAAGGAGGAGATTGGCCTGGACCCTTCTCTTGTTTCTGTTGTTACTCTTCTCGAACCCTTCCATACTAAGGTTATCTATATGATCTATGACCTCCATTTTTTGTCTTCCTAGAGTTGGATAAGACTTGGCACAATTCTATAGACATATTAAGTGCTGTTTTTCAATGATTATAAGACATGTATAATAGCTCATCAATAAAAACATATTGTGTAACAGCTGTTATATATGTCCTATTATCATCGAAAAACAGTATAGATTGTACCCATGTAATTGTACTACTAAGTTTTGTCACGATAAATACCTAGGAAATAGTAAAATACCTGCATCTTTATAGTATCTAGCTATCTGGTTGATGTCTAGACATAATCAAAAGTCTAGCTACTTTCACAGTTCTGAGGCATCTTACTGTTGGGATTCAAGCCCTTCCGCTTGCAGTACAATTTTGCATTCTAAATTTAGAATAAAGCCTCGAACATGACCTTAGAAGAAAATATGGGACACTTTTTGCCATTGAAAAAAAAAAAAAACTAACCATTTAGTTTCCTGCAATTTACAAATGTAGGACACATATTAGCTTTCATGTCATCTTTCATCTGTCAGGCTTATTGTGATCCAATTTTGTCATTGGAAAATTTTATTGTGGCTCAATTTAGACCTTGATACTTATCGTATGATCACTCTTATCGTCTGATCACTCTTCTCTATGAAGAAAAGATGTCAGACGAAAGGTAGCAAGGGACTAAACTAAAAAGTGATAAAATTTTCAAGGATCAAATTAGACCACTACATGAAGACGTTAACTTAATGGGTGTCAAATTGATAGAAGTTGACGGTTTCAGGGACTAAATAGGCTTTTTTTCCCTAAGGACTAAGTGTCTTGATATATTTTGTTTCACGGATCTGTTTTGACCTTTACTACTAATTTATCTCAGGCTAAACATTTTTACTTTGGTTCTTCACAAATGTTGCAACCTCCGTTGTCCTTAAACTTTATATGTCAGATAAATCTATATATAACTACTTTCCCTTACAAAGCGGTTTTAAAGTGCAGTATGGCGTTACAGTGATACCTGTGGTTGGAATACTGTCTGACAAAGATGCATTTTCACCAGTTTTAAACTCAGCAGAAGTTGAAGCAATATTCGATGCTCCATTGGAGATGTTCCTCAAGGTTTACTCCAGTTCCACTTCTCACTTATAATTTTGTATTGCAAATTCTTAGTTACTGGAAAAATTCTGTATTCTTTGATATGATAAAAAATTCCAGAGAACTTAAATATTTTCGACATCATGGTTTGGATGCAGAATGATAATAGGAGAGCTGAGGAAAGAGATTGGATGGGAGAGAAGCATCTTGTACATTATTTTGACTATGAGGTTGATAATAAGACATATGTGATATGGGCTATAACTGCTGCAATCTTAATTAGGGCTGCTACCATTGTACTTCAGCGGCCGCCTGCATTTCTAGAGCAGAGACCTAAAATATGGGGTGGAATTACTGAAAGTGACATGATAATACTACAGAATGGTTCCAAATAGTGATTTATTTGTATCTTTATGTTTGCTTGATAGTTTTCCACCCCAAGCTGCTCTACATATTTTTGCAATAAAAAAAATTAGAGCAGTAAATTGAATTTCTGTTTTTGATAATAATATGAGAAAAAAGGAGGGGGCGGGGAACTGAGATAGAACAAGACTTGGGTACAATTCTATAGGTACATTAAGTGTTCTTTCCAGTGACAATAAGACATGTGTAACAACTCATCAATAAAAACATAACATGTGTCCTAATACCATTGGAAAACAATACCTAATGTATCTATGAAATTGTATCTAAGTTTTGTTCACTGAGAAACTACTTACATGCTATATGAAGAGATGAATGAAGTTCCCTACTATCAGAAATGTAGTATCGCTTAAATTTATTTTGCGGGTATATATTATAATGTACAATACCTATGTCATTGACTGTATAAATAGCATATGAATCTTTTAACACTAACTAGTTTGGATACAAATTTGTGGTACTCTATTCTCATCATATCTGCTGGTAGACTGTAAGTTAGTAACAAATCTCAAATGAATATTGTTATATATACGTTCCCGTATGCATCACTTTACTTCTGTGTAGCTACCATTATGTTTGTAGGTTTCCACTCGTTTGGATAACACAATAAAAACGGTTAGGACCCTGGATGATTTTAACAAAATCACATTATTTAAAAAGATTTATGCTACTTTAAGTTTCTCGTTCATTTCTTTTCAAGTCGTCCCAAGCTTATGATTTCCACAATTAAATTCTCCTTAATAAGGCACAAACTTATCAAAAGTACCACCAGCATGCTAAATAGTACAGATACAGAAGAAAATAGAGAGAGATCCTTTCACGTAAAAGGCTTGCATTTTCCTGTGTACATAGGATTTTTGAATCTTGCTCAAGTTCAGGCGAATGAAAATCCTCACAGAAAAGGTAAAATTATAAATAATCAAGTCATAATATACTCATCAAATACCACAGCAGGCAAACTGTGCTATTCCTATCAGTATCAGCCTCAGCTGAATACCTCATAAAATTTCTCAGTGACAAGTAAACCCGAGTCAATTGACTCCAAGGGATCCTTTCTAAGACGGTGTCTCAAGCAGTTAGGGATGACAGTAGCAATATCCTCTGCACTTACTCTGTCTCTCTCCTTCAAAGCAGCCAGAGCTTTTGCAGCTCTGTTTGTTACTATGTCTCCTCTTAATCCATCTACATTCAACTCTGCACAAACCTTGGAGATTTTCACCTTGAGATCTTGATCAATTTGAACAGAAGAAAGACTTCTCCTTGCTGAGAAAATTTGTTGCTGGAGCTTCTCCTGCTCAGCTATGCAAGAAGCTCGGAATTCCTTCGGGTTTTTATCGAATCGAGCTCTCTCCTCCACAATCTTCACTCTAAGCTCAGCATCCCTAACAGTCCCCACTTGAGCATGCATTCCAAACCTATCCAGCAGCTGCGGCCTGAGCTCCCCTTCTTCAGGGTTGCCCGAACCAATTAGGATAAACCGAGCAGGATGTGAAATGGAGATACCCTCTCTCTCCACTGTATTCCAACCTGATGCAGCAGAATCCAATAAGACATCCACCAAGTGATCATCCAAAAGATTAACTTCATCAACATATAGGATTCCCCTATTAGCTTTAGCCAGTAGCCCAGGCTCAAATGCTTTGACACCCTCAGTCAGGGCTTTCTCAATGTCAATGGTCCCACAGACTCTATCCTCTGTAGCTCCCAATGGCAAATCAACCATGTTAATTTTGCTCAATACAACCTGAATTTGCTCTCCTTTCAATACACGCTCTCTCACTTCAACACCCATGAATTCTGGATCTTCTGGATCTGAATTGTATGGGTCACCAGCAACAACCCTGATTTCAGGAAGCAAATCAACCAATGACCGAACCGTTGTGGATTTTCCTGTTCCTCTATCTCCCATGATCATTACACCACCAATCTTGGGATCAATCACATTAAGTAGAAGGCAAAGCTTCATCTCATCCTGTCCAACTATAGCAGAAAACGGATATACTGGTCTTTGGCTTTCTGTAGAAGCAATCTTTTGAGCCTGGACATGAAAAGTTTATAGAGTTGGCACTTGGCATGTTATTGAAAACACATACAGAAAATAGAAGAGGTAAAATGCAAAGGCCTGAATTCTATGTTTCTAAGAAATCTGCAACTACACATTAAGGGTAAGCTTGGTAGCAGTAAAAAGGGGAAGGTGGAAAATGCATGAAATAAATTGACTAGATATTTGGACACAATAAGTTCAAATATGGATTCATTTTCAATCCTTTATTTTTCTCAGCCTCTTATTTTCCTCCTATCCACCACAGTAAAGAGAAACAAGAAAAAACCACAATATAGTCCAAAAATGTGTTTGCCAGTCATGCTTTGCCAAAAAATCATTAGGGATGTTACAAATATATGGAGTGAAGCCAATGTAAGTCAAAATAGTGGCGAAGACACTGAAAGAAAATCTCATCTCGGAAATGGAATATCCCTTACTTGCCTGTTCTACGGAGTTAACTTCAGTGGCAACACTGGCAACTGAGAACTGAGACCTTCCCTTTATCCCATGAATTCCAATTCCTCCATAAAACTTCCTCCCACAGCTGTGCCCTGCAAAGCCACAACCACTCAACATTGCTAACAATCACAGTCCACAAGGACCACCTTCTCTTTCCAACTACAAACCCCCAAGGCAAAATAAAAATGATAACTTTAGCACAAAGAAACACCATATATGAAATGGGTCTGCACTCTGCAGCACACCCTCCCAAAACAAGAGAAAAAAAGGCAAAACAAATGAAAAGGCATAAAATTTTATAAGCGACGTACCTGAGGTTAGAGAGGTAGAATGAATGGAAGGCTTGGAAGAAGGGGGAGAGAGGTATCGAGAAGGCATATTCGCAATTGAAGAAGTGCCAAACGCGGACGCCATAATCGGAGTAGAGAGGTAGCAGGATCCAGTATGTGTAGTGAGTGCAATAATTTGTTGCTTTTTTTATTGTCCCTTATTCACAGTCATGGGAGCTGGGAAGCTCCCTATTGGCCAGCCAAACTCCGGATAAGAAGATAGATTTCATTCGTATCTCCAGCAATGGTTCCTTTCTCTCTCCTTTAATTTTGTTTTTGTGAATGTGAAATTGAAAAAGGAATTGAGTAAAGCCGTCAAACTTTTCTGGATTATTACATTTACCCTCCCAACTGCCCAAGTACTTCTTCGAACTAAGTTTGTATTTAGATAAGAGTTCCGTAAAAGTGATTTAGAATGTAATTGATTTTTTAAAATTGATTCGATTAAAATTGAGTTTGAAGTATAATGATTTATATTTGGATATTTTTATTTTGAAAATAGATTTGATATTGAAATTTTTCAACTCAATACAAAGGCTGCCTTTTTAGCTTTTAATGAAAATGATTTCTGAAAGCAAACAAAAAAAAAAATTTGGCACGTGAATCATGTGCGACTTTATCCCTAAAATTTAAGGTGTCTTTAGATTCCTAATGTTACTGCATGGTGCAAAATGACCCTTCTATCAAGCTTACTGTTAAAATTTGACAGATTCCCACATGCCTCATTAATTTTTTTCCAAAATTATGAGTTCACTCTTGTTGTATGTAAAGTGTGATAAAAATTATATGTAACGGAGTGAGTAGCTGACGTTTTTCTAAATCTCATGCATGTAATTGCACCTCCCTGGCCAACCAAAGTATATAGGGTGTATACGAATGTGCAAAACATTTATAGGATTCATCTGCAAGCTGTAAACAATTATAAAGATGATGATTCAATTTTTTTTTTTTTTGGTAAACTAGGATGATTCATTTTTAAGTTGACTTATGTTATGAACAGAAGCGTACAAGTTACATACCGAAAGAAAATATGTTGGTGACATCAATAAACGTACAAATCCCAAATAACATGCTCCTTAATCTAAACCAGACCCATGAACCAGAAGCTTTATCCATTTATTGTTATCAAAATCCAGCATTTACTATTTGTTTGCGTGAAATCAATGGCCCAAATCACCTATATGTGGCTCCGCCACTGCTCTGGAGTCTTGGCTACTGGCAAATACATCCATGTCTTCTCTGAAAGCAGGCAATGCAGCTTCTGTCAAAGTCACCAAAACCTGAAACCCTCTTTCTTCTCTGCGCTGGCTGTTGAATAAGGCAAAAAAAAGCAAGGCTCAACACTCCCAAGTAGGTTCCTTCCAAGTGGCAAAACAGTAACTGGACCTCCCCATCCAAAATCCACAGTTGAATGGCCCAAGTGTCTCCAATCTGTGAACCCACTCACCCCTTTTCCTGCTGTGATCCCATCAGCAAAATGCAGCTCTTGATAATTGATGAAGGAGCAAACATACTCATCTGTAACATTACTTTTACTCTTCTTGATTAGCTCTGCCGTTTTCCAAATGGGTTCCTCTATCAAATCTTTAGCACTCAGTTGCACATACATTGGGACACAACCATTGCCCCAATAACCAGCAGGCAGGGATGGCTTTACTATTCTCCGTATGTTAATTGAGTATGCAAACTTAACCTTCTCATGAGCCTGGACTCCCGAGGCCCTGACCCTGTTTTAGCAATTAGCAATAGCATTCTCAAATTTAAGACAAGTCATTAAGTCATAGATAACAATGCTCATATCATCATGAAAAGTTATAATAGTAAAATGAAGCCATATTCTCCACAGAAATAGGTAATGCTAAACACCACCAGTTTAACATGGAAAATTCAAGTGTAGGCAGATACATAAGCACTCAAAATTATATATTTTTTTTATTGGATAAAATGGTAGTTATGAAGATACTCCCAAAGCTACCGGACAAGATGCTAATGGCATGTTAGGACTGCCAGCAGAGGCCCAATCCAGAGAATTACTACATAGGCTCAGCCCGCAAACAGTCTCACACAATTGCAGCTACTCAACTAGCCCCTGAACTCTAGGGCATATACCTGGAGATCCAGAGAATTACTACATAGGCTCAGCCCGCAAACAGTCTCACACAATTGCAGCTACTCAACTAGCCCCTGAACTCTAGGGCATATACCTGGAGATGGTTGCCCACCAAAAGGGATTTTAGTGCCATCAACGGGATTCAAACCCGCACCCACAAGGAGAATGAGACTTCAATTCCAAATATTTAACCACTTGTGCCAACCCCATTAGTACTATTTATGTAAGCACTTCCTACCCAAGAACCACTCAATTAATCCTACCCAAGAACCACTCAATTAATATTAGCCACAATGGAATATATAATTGTCTAAGTAATAGACAAAATACGCTTCTACGGCTAGACAATTGCGACAATATGTAACATGATGTCAAATTTGACACATAACTATATCCTTGTGCCCTTAATGAGATTTTGACATTTTTAATAAAATTGCAATTTATGATTATGATTGATTGATGGTGTAAATTTTTTTTTTACTAACAGTACATATAAATTGAATTCATAATTTTATATCTTCATTTTTTATTTATTTCAAACATAAATATTAAAATTGATAGCAAATTTCATGTTCCAAATCCAAGTTGGTATTGTAGTAATTGACTTACTTGGACCTCCAAATGTAAGCACCAAGGGCCTCAAAAGTGGTGAAGTTCAACCCACATTGCTCAAACAAGGACCTCTTGAACCTGTCCAAGCACTCGTCTCTCACGTGAAAGCACTCTCTCACCACCGGACCAATCTCCTGTTCGTACGGCAAGAACCCTTTATCCAAATGCAGAAACTCCCTTATCAGCGGCGAATCCACTCGGCTCGGGTTCTCAGTACCCAGCAACCTCTCACGGTTCCAAACCGGCTCCACCGTTAACCGGGTCGCCCCGCGAGCCAATTCTGCCACCGCATTGAAGAAAAGGCTCCCGCCGAGTCCGTCGCACAGCGAGTGGTGCATGGCCGCCCCGAGAGCGAAGCCGCCGCACTTGAACATCGTGAGCTGAAGCATGCACGGGTGCTCCATCCCCTCGTCGGGTCCCGGGTCGGGCACCAACTGTTCGACGAAATGGAAATCCGGATCGTCGAGATAATTCACGGAATGGAGGGTGAAGTCCACGGTGGCACGAATGAGGGGGACGCCTTGACCGGAGGCGCACCAGATTTCGAGGCGGCGGTCATTGTTTTGGCGGCGGCGAAGGTTGCCGGCGAGTGGGTAGTAGTGCACAAGAGCTTGGGAGAGGGAGGAAGAGATGACTAGGAAGGGGTCGCGGGAGGTCGTGGGTGCGGCGGCGGTGGCTCCAACGTAAACGCGAAGGTAGCGGAAGGTAAGGTTGAGGTTGGGATCGGTGTCGAGGAGAGAGAGAGGGAGGACATGGTCGTCAAGGAAGGGAGGGCGAGAAGGGAATATGAGAGTTCGCTCTGAGATTTTGATCATTTGCATGCCTTGCTTGTGCTTGTGGCTTGTGGCTTGTGGGCACTCATCAATGTTTAAAGTTTCGCATCTCTCTTTCTCCCACCAAACCCACTGCAGACAGCAAGACGTGGGGCATGCTGCATCTCATCTTCTCACCAAACCCACTGCACTAATAATGCATGAAAAATTTTCACTCCTAAATTGTCGGTTGGAGCCAATATTAGTAAGTTTTCTATGGCCAATTGAGTAAAAAAAAATAATAATAAGTCAAACATTATTTATAAGATAATTGTCATTTGTTTTATTGTACAGTAAATAGAACATATGTTTAATTTTGATATTTTTGTAAGTGTAAAGTTATTTCTTAATCAATCTTAAATCATTTTATATGTGATAAGAAAGTTACGATAAGAATATATTTTTTATGATATAATAATTTATGATTGATTTTTTTTATTTTTGACAAAAGAAGATTATTGTATTTCATTAATAATCAAAGATTCAATACATGTAGTGATATCAAAGAAGAAATGAGGAGTAGCATAATCTATGGCCACTCTAGTAAGATTATGAACAAATATATTGGCTTGCCTCCTAGTAAACTCAACATAAGAGTTTTGACAGAAAGAGGAAATAAAATCCTTACAAGACAAAATAAAATCCCCAAACTCATAAATATCATCACAAGAGGACTTTCATACTATCAGCTACTATTTTTGAATCTAACTCAAAAATCATCTTCTCCTTTTGCAAGTCTTTCATCCAATTGATAGCAAAATAAAGACCAGCAGCTTCTTCCATATGAATGTCCATAATAGGCTTGAACCATTGGGTCTTAGCTCCCGGAAAATTCCCAAACTCATCCCTAAGATACATATCAATACCAACCTGGTTGCTACTAGGGAAGAATATATTTTTGATTGATAGTGTATAAAAATAGTTATATTAACATTACATACTAATACTAATTAATAAAAGAAAAAAAAGGTTATGTTCTCTAATGTTGTTTTGCCTTTGCTCTAGTATGACAGTGCCAATTGCAACCTAATGTCCCCCTGATTATGGTACTGGATTTTTGTTACCCGTTCAATCTACCCAATGATGAGGTTTGTCTTGGATTGGAACCACACATGGAATGCGGGCTTAATCTGGGTCTATCTGTCGAGTTATATGCCTTGGATGGGGCTTGGGTTGTCTATGAGCTGGGTTAGATCCGTGGGTCGGATCATACGCCTTAGCACAAGCCGTGTTACATTAGCCACTTGCCTGACCCAATAAGAGTGTTTAAAACTGTTATGCTAGCTATTCTCATTTATAGAATGAAAAATATTATTTTTAATATTTAAAATTTTTAACTTAACTTTTAAAATTAATTATAAATATTTTATTTTTAAATTTATTATTTTTAAATTCTATTTGAATTAATTATGTATCATTTATAGATTTGAATTCATCATTTAAAATAATTTTATTTTATTTTATATTTTTCCGAAATAAAAGAAATACTCTGCACAGGAAACATGATTTGACTTGGATATATACATTCGAGAAGCATTGTCATGAAGATATATGCACTCGAAAATCATGCTTGGATTGAGTTTGTTGATATAACTCTATTGTATTTAAGCACATATAAATTTAATGTTGTCATGAATGTGCAGAACACATCTAATTTCTATATTGTTGATATAGTCTTTGTTTTTTCCATAAAAGCTGTTAATATATATGTATTTAGTATAAACGAACTTATTAGTATATAATAGATTGTTTATAAGCATACTATTTCAAATATGCATAAAAACGACATAAACCCGTATGAATGCAGGGTACCTTACTAGTTATATTATGAAAAAGAAATCTCAAAACTTTACAAGCATATCCGTGCTTTGTCTTATATATGTTCTTGGTCTTCGTTTCCACATCAGATGAGGCCATTTCAGCCGAGGTGGAATCCATTAAATAAGTGTCTGATCATTTGATTCATTTCATTTGGACTATCAAACATGGTGGATTAACTATTATTTACTATACTACGTCAGAACCAATAGATCCAAACTTTAGTAGAACTATGTTTGACATGCCTCGTTCTCGTTTACTATCAGACAAAAACTGGAAGCCTTTATAGAATAGGAAGACCAATCATGTGCTCTTTTACAAATACCCACAATCTTTGGTTAAATTTGTAAAGATCGGTAGGTTTTAAATTCTCTCATTCAGAGTTAATTGAAAGCAGAGATAATGTAATGTACACATCAAGGATCTCACTATTTCTGGGAGCTGTGTGTACTGTGTAACTGGGCAGACGAGTAGCAAACAAACAGAATGATCCACAGAAATGCTGAACCAATGAGCTAAAAGTTAGTTTTCTATGTTGTGCCATCTAACAAAGGCGTCAACTCTTTATAAACTACAAACAAACAGAAGTTATGAAGTACTTGTGGTACCCAATATATATATATAGGTTTTAAAATGGATGATGTAATTGTAATTGCGGTCATGACTTTATTACAATATAGTTGTAATATATTGTGATCACAATGCCACTGTGAAAACTACCAAAACAGAAATATGGCAGCTCCAATTACGGTTGTGAACAATTTAAAATTCACTCCCCATGAATATTAATTGGTATTTTCTGCTTTGGTAACATGGGTGTGTCAACTTCAGCTTTTGCTGCTTTTTCCTTTGGTTGATCGGACCTGAAAAGGTTGAACTTAATTAATATAATTACAAATGTAATCAATATAAAGATTGGTTTAACCTTTAAGTGGTGTGTTTGGTTTAAAGGAGGGGAGCGGAAAGATTTTAACTAGCTATTGTGTTTGGTTGGGAGGAAGGGAGGGGAAACAATACTTTCATGTTTGGTTCAGGAGGGGAGGGGAGGGGAGGGATTTTAAAACAAATTTACTTTTAAGCCTTTATAATTATTTATTTTAAAATATATATGTGGGGATATTTTAGTTAATACATATGTTATGTTTTAAAATCCCTTCCCTTTCCTCCCCTCCAAATCTCCTTATTATTGGAGGGCAGACAAAACTCACTTAAGGAGGGATTTTGCTCCCCTCCCCTCCCCTACCATCCCCTCTAAAAATTGAACCAAACATAAAAGTGTTGAAAGAATCCCGCCCCTCCAAACCCCTCCAACCAAACACTATATTAAAGTAAGACTTGAATCGGTGGACATAGTTCACGGGCAGCGAATAGAGAAGCCTTTAAGAGGATTTCTGTGTCTAAAAGTTGGTTTATGATCTTATATGCTTTGGGCCGTTTCTCAATGCATACTCAGCAAGAACCTAAAAATTTGTTAAAATATTTAGAACCCCATGCGTTAGAGCCTATATAAATCAAGCAGTTTTGACTCTTAGACTCCATCAGTAAATGCACTCTTACATGCTACACAAAATCATCTCTATCTGGGATCATTGTACAAAAAAATGGCAAAAATGGGGTTCTACCTGGTCCTTATGTTGGTGTTTCTTTCATTTTCATATTTCGAACCTCGTCTACTCGGCACTCCAGGTTCGATGAGCAATGCAGCAGAAGATTCAGCAGCAATAGGTGCCCAACATTCTCTGCCTCCACAGTGGATTGAACAAGAAAACCCACATATGGCCAGTCGACTTAGCCCTGGTGGGCCAGACCCAAAGCATCACTGACCGATCCTAAGACTTATATAGATATAGATGGCAATATGGACCCACTAGTCACAGGTCACAAGACTATGCGTTTCTTGAACATCCACTTGCACTTGCCTGCATTATGTCTCTTTTTCATTTCGAAATAATCAACCAGATCTTGTAACTCGTCTTGATCATGTTTGAAATGCCTATGCTAAAAATCGTTTTCATGGCAGCTATTATTATATTGTTAAAAAGTGCACTTAAGGTTCGTATATTGGCTCAGTATTAATCTATTATGCAATTTATGCTTAAAGATGGTTTACTTTTGCCCGAGAGGTTGGTTTCGATCATATCATTTAGTACGTACGTGTTTGGTTACACGTCCAACTCCCTCATACGTGCATTTTCCATGGTCAAACTTGGATTTGACCAGCTATAAAGATGTTTGGGTTCAGGTATGTGTACGTGATTTTCCTTACAAAACCGCTTCTAACATGAAGTAACTCAAAGTAGCTTTCACTTTTGGGTTGAAAATTGATTCTGAGATTTATCAAGTCACTGGTAAAACTCCCTACTCTACCCTTCAAAAACTCCCTTCATTTGTTGCTCCTTTCCTGTGATGAATGGAATAATTGCTCTCACCTGTCGCTGACCATGAAGCTGCTAGCTACTAGTGTCATTTGCTATGGTTGATAGAATTAATTTGCCTTCATTTACTGCCCACTCTTTTCTCATATGTTATCGTTGTTGTTTGCCCATTCTCACAGTCTTCATTCTTCCCAACTTGTCTGAAATGGTAGCTCTTCTCTGTTTTAGTTGCATGAGTATAAAATTGCTTTAAAGAGTGGCTTCAAAGTGTTTGACTAAATGCCTTAATAGTAAACAAAGCCATATTATATACTATGCCATACTAGCTAACTAGTGATATTATTCTGATATTTTTTTATACAAGCTAATGCCATCGAAATCATGATATTGGGTTATTGAAGATTATTTAATCTTTCCATTTGTAGTATCATGCTTACTGTCATAGGCTACAAATTCAACCAAAAAGTATGATTAGTGGTGAATTTGGAAATAAGATGCTTTTGTATGGGATCCACTTATCTTATCTACTCATGCTCCTTTTTTTTTTTTTTTAATAAGCAAATCCACTCATGCTCTGTAGTATCAAGAATGTGGGCAATTCTCTGTGAATGAGAATTAACATTCTTATGTACAAAACCCATTTTGGTAATTATACGCCCAAAAGCAATTTTTGTCCCAACTATCCAAACAACATAAATTGATAAGAATCACTTTTATAATGAATGCATCCAAACATAAATCACTTCACTTTGAACCAAAATCAATTCTACAAAATCAATTCTATTCAAAATCACGTTTATCAAATGCTCATCCAAACACACGTGGTTGGTCCCACAAGAAGTGCTTTTACATGTGATTTTAGTTTAAAAAAAAAAAAAAGTAATCTTTGGTTACATGTTTGGGGAAATAATTTTGCATCCAAAATCAATTCTATCAGAAACAGCTTGGAGTAGCTTCCGCTTTTGGGTTGAAAAATTACACTAAGTTTTACATCAAATTTGTTTTCAGAATAAAAAATTCAAACATAAATAACTTTATTTCAAACTCAATTGTGTTAAAATTAATTCTACAAAATCAATTCTATCCAAAATCACCTTTGTCAAACGTTCATCAAAACACACACTTACACTCTGTTTGGTTGTGGGGGGAAAGTGAGGGTAAAGAAAGTGAAAGGAAAAGGAAAGAAAAATGGTAGAAAATGAGAGAATTGTTTAGTTGTTTGGTAGGAGAGGAAATGAGAGGAAAGAGAACCAAAACTTTTCTCTCCCTTTGTTTGGTTGAGTAGTAGGTGAGAGGAAAATATATATTTATGAAATGACCAAAATATCCTCATATAATAATTTAAAAAATAAAAATATAATTTGCTCACGTGACACACAGTGAACTCTTTGTAGCACCATTCATATACTACAAGAAATTTCTCCATTAGTGACGGCAAAGAGGCATGGGCAAAAGTCGTCCATAAATTAGATACCTCAAAACCAGCTCTTCCATACACATTTTATTGGACTTGGATTATCTCTGGCCTCTCCGGTCGTGCAGTCACAAAATAAAGAGAAGAGGGGAGGGAGAAAAAAGAGGGGAAGGGTAATGGTGGGAAAAAAATGAGGAAAGAATAGAGAGATGGAGAGGGGTTGAGAGAATGGTGATAGAGAGAATTCAAATTACATTTTATCATATAGGTTTTATCTTCACTGTTCTAGTTACACTTAGGGCCGGCCTAAGGTCCAAACCACCAATGCTAGGGCTTCAGGCCTCAATTTTTTTTTAGTTTTTTGGTACACATCTATTAACTAAAAAAAAGTGTTAATATTAGTAACTCAATTTTTTTCCCTCAAAAAGGCATCTCTGTCTCTGTTGTCTTCTTTCTCAATTGATTTATCTTTGTTGTTGCTTTGTCTCCTTCATAATCTCTCTTTGTAAGGCCTTTATGTGGCTCAGTGACTGTGCAACTGCCGACATCCCCACGAGCCACGACCCTACGATAGCCTCTCTGTGACCGTTTGACCATGCGGTCTCTCTGTGTCGTACTGTCATGTGCTGACATACTAACACCATATCTGCATGAGTTGAGTTCTCAGTGAAAAAACACGTGAGTTTTGCTTTATTAGCTTTAAAAAGGCATCGTCTCAGGGTTTGCTTTAGGCCTCCATAGGGATTGGGCCGGCCTTGATTCCACTCCTAATTAACCTAAGATCCGTGCATGAAAATGCAGAAACCATGTATTTGTAGAGTAGTACTTTTGTAGTTTTTAACCAATTTCTTACATAATTTTGGGTACGGGTGATAGTTAGGTAGAGTTATTCCAAAGATAATGAATATAGGATTTAACCATATATATTGTAAATAAAGTTTGTCCATCAGCAATTCATGTGTACTCAAATCGTTTACCCAATTCTTATATTCAAGCAAAATCATCCCAATTAATAATCTTTTAATTTGCTTATAAAAAAAAAATCAACCCCACATGCGTACGTACTTAAGTGTATTTTCAAGTTATTCAGACTGAGTATATTTAAAAATGTTAATGTTGCAAGTAGTACATATACGGTGCAAGTTGTATAATTTCATATTGCTGGATTGGATACGATTTTCATAAAAATAATTAGAATAATTTAAAAGTACAACTTGTGGCCTCATTTCTCTGGCAAATGTATCATGAAAGTGTAAAACACAGTCATGCATATTGTTTCAGACTAATCTATTATAAATAAATTTAATTCTTCAAGTTCATTTCTGCCATGTCCACAACAATCCCATTTATCCACAAACTGATGGAATCAGCTAAGCATAACATATGGATAACTACCAAATCACTTTACATCATCATTAGTTGATTGAGCTAATTACTAATAGGATCTGTCTAAGGTGCACCACCCACCAGAGTGGTGCAGTGGTGCACCACCCACATGGTAAAATGTGGGCCAATTATTTTGCCACATATGATTTTGACTTTTCAAAGGTAAGTGTAGTCAAATGTATATTTTAGCTGTATTTATAATATTACATTAAAATACAGTAGACTATACCGCATATGATATTTGAAAATATTATTTTTGGTAAAAAAAAAAAATCATTTTTTAAATCAATACTCAGCTGGTTCATTCATTCTTTTATTTTGTTTGAAAGTTGTAATTTTTTTGGTTGAACTATGGTGGTGGCGGTGGCTGCAATGGTGGCAGCGGCAGATGCATAGTTGACGATTTCGTTCTTCCCACCACGGCACCATTGTCAGTTGGCTGGTTTTATGGCGGCGATAGCATAGACCATAATTTGGTTTCGTTGCAGACCGTAGGTAGGCGGCGTTAAAGATGGAGTCTTTTTGGTTAGTTTCCGAAGATGAAGATGGCGGCAGAGAGACTCCGACCAGTCACCACCGCACCACCGTCCGGATCAGTAGCGTGCATCACCAGAATTGTCAGTCTCCACGCATCGTCGTCCACATCCGTCGCGAGCAACTCTAAGCTTGGGTTCAGATTCGTCATCCAGATCCGCCATCTATATCTATCGCTCTCCACGCACCACTGTCGTCGTGTCACCCGGGCCCCTGAGTCTCCACGCCGGTCGTCTACCGTTCGCTCCTGCTCCCTTTCCTTTCCCTATTTCTGCGTTCTGCAACTCTGGGTGGTCTAGTGTTTATGAAGAAAGAAAGAGGTGGGTTATGAAGAAGGAAAGAAGGAATGTGGGGTTCGTCGAGTATCAGGGAGTAGAGAGGGTTTTCATTTTCTAACATTAATGAACGTATTTTGGTTATAAAAACATTAATAAATGTATTTTGAAATTAACAAATACGATGGTGAAGGGTTGAATATACTATATTTGTTTGACCATGAGAAATATATTGGAAAGTGAACAGATACACATGGCAATATAACTGGTTCAGGGAATACCAAGCTGGGTGGTGCACCACTGCACCATTTAGGTGGGTGGTGCACCATAGGCGCACCCTAATAGATAAGATGGGTAATATTTGTACGTAATATTTTTCTCACATACAACATAAATTAATCTTATCACTACCATATCTATTTCAATTATTTTTTATTTTTTTTCTTCAAGGACAACTTATAGAAAATCTTAAGTGAGATCAGGGAGAAAGTAATAGAGTGTATTATAGAAATTTGAATCTACATACTTATAATTCATGTCTCACAATTTAACTAACCGAATTAACTCAAAGGAACTATTTCATCATTTCTTTTATCTTTCTCTCCCTTTGCTTTCTCACCATGAATAGCTTATCTCATTTAGTTTAATTATCTCTGTTATGTGAGGCAGAGTTTATATACAGCAAGCATTATTGTAATATTTCTTTAAAAAAAAAAAAACCATTATTGTAATAAAATTCATTTACAAGCAAGCAGATGAAAAGCGATGGTACACACGTAACTAAAGCAAGCTGGCAATCTATCCATATTAAGGTCAGCTCATGAGTCATGTGGCTTTCTATCAGTAGCAAGGGAGCTTTAGCAATTTGCTGATCGTAGAAAGTGGATAAGACACATCAACCTAAAAAGTTCCATTGGTTGAGCCCACTTTGCAAGGCAAGTTGCAGCCATTTAACTCGGTAGACGGGGAATAAAGAATTACCCTCCCTCGTAGGTTTGACAACAACATAGATATGATCAGCTCAATGAGATGCACTCAACCGCACTAATATTTATAGGGTACTGGTATCGAGTGTCCTAAATTAAGAAATCAATATATAGAAAAAAAATTATTAAAAATCATAAATATTAAACTTTTAATGTATTGAATGTATCAATTTTTAAGATAAACTTTTTATATATAATTTCTTAACTAGTATCTTAAGGGTATTCGTTAACATTATTCATATTTTTAATATGATGCTAATATTAGGATTTCTCTATGAAAACCCATAAAAAAATAAAATAAATAATAAGTGTTCAATAAAATATAAAGTATTTAATACATCGAAAAATTTAAAAATATATTTAATTACTACTTATTGTTTTCTATTCTTTAAAAAATAATGCAAATTTGTTAACAAAATCTTTATTATTGTTATTATTATTAAATATAAAACTCTATAAATACAAAGTACCTAGCTGTAACTTTCCCTACCAAAACATGCAGTTTTCAAAACATAGCTTTCATTGACACTGGGATAGTGGATCATGTAGAAGAAGCTCCATTTGTAGGATGATAAGCTTGAGGAGGATTATGGGGTGCATTTTGCTGGTGTTGCTTCTAAGTGCAGGAACTGAGACACGGTCCCTGAGTCCAACAATTGTAAGCCATATGCTTCGAAACTCTAAGAACCAGGCACCCGTTCAAACATTTGCTGGACAACATGAGAGGGAAAGATTGAGTCCGGAAGGACCTGACACTCATCATCACTACATAAAATCATAGTACAACGGCTACCTCCTTAATTTGCTTTTTTAGTTTTTCGTTTCTTGTTTCTGTTCTCTGTTGGTGTGATGGAATATAGATATCAGTTATGAAAAAAGGAGATGATGGATTGGAGATGTTACTTCAGGTACAGGACCTCTGCTTTCAGGATTTCCAGTGCATGGTGTCCATCCACTCACTCTTCTGCAGTGGCAAGCAAGCTTGGTAGACAGCCATCACCTTCGGGTTTTTTGTCTTTTTTCTTTTTCCAGCTATCAAAGGAGGTATATAACATTTTAATGTATGAAGTGATCATGTATGAAGTGATCAACAAGAAAAGGAGAAAGGAATAAAAGCCTTCAGTTTTGTATCAAGTTTTACATTATTTCTAATAGATAAAATGATCAGAACTAGGTGGTGGAACTCGTGAATTTAAAATGTTAGGCTTCCGTTTAGTTTATTTCTAATTTGTTGTTTGTATTTCCTAACTTTAAAGACAATTTCAACTAAATTAATTGCAAAAGTGTCATATTTCTTGTTTCTAAAGATTTGTGCAGGAAACAGCGAGAATATAAAAAGTTTTCAGCGTTTCTTGTACAAATCTTTGGAAACAAAAAATAAAATGAAAACAAGATGATATTTTTGTAATTATTTTAGTTATAATTATCTTTAAATTCAGGAAATGAAAACATGAAACTGAAAATAAACAAAACATCCCCTTAGATTTTGAATTACAATTAATGTGTATTGCACTATTATTTTTTCTCTTACAGTCCGGAATTGTTTCTGATTTCTTTAATAGTTTGGGTCGGACTCTCATAATTTGATGAGGTAGAAAAAAGAGTCAAGTAAATAAGAAACATGTTGATCGGGATTCTATTCCAGCTGTATGTGGACTTTACATATATTGAGGGAGAGATCATTGCATTGGTAACTCAAATGTGAGTTCTAAATATCAATCAAAGTTCTTTTCTTTTTTTCTTTTTTTTTTTAACCATGATATAGGTACGAGGTATCCACTATCGTTAGAAGTGACTAATCTCCTTCGGAGAACCCATTGGGCACACAAGGTGGGCTCTCCCCTCCCAATCAGGTTTCCTCTATACACAAGAGTCAAGGTTCGAACCCCTGACAACTTGCTTAAGGTGTCAAAATCCCTTACCACTTGGACCAACCACATGTTAGTATATCAATCAAAGTTCTGAACGTAACATTATCTACAAATGATATATATATATATATATATATATATATATATATATATATATTATTTTTTTTATAAATGGCTATTCAACCCATAACTTAATGGATTGAAATATTGTTTTTGATTAAGTCATCCCATTATTATTATTCCTTTTAAGTTTATGGTTCAACTTTCATGTCTACTCAGTATTTTGAACTGCTAGAAAGTACTTTTATGATGGTGTAACGATGGGATCTATTTTAATCTTTTCCAAACGAGGAATTGGAATTAAAAGGACGAAGGCTTTTGAGGGGAGCATAAAGCTTTCCTGCAATTTGTCTATTAAGGGAGAACAACAGTGCTCTAATTTTTTTTTTTTTTTTAACAAAAAAGCAGTGCTCTGGGTTGCGACTTTTGAGCTATCAAGAGTCCATTTTTTTAAATATACCACCAACAGACTTTAGTTTTAAATAATTGGTCAAAACATTCTCACATTGCGAAAGGTTTTTTTTTTTACTCAAACGGTTGGTTTTATTTAAATCTTTCGATAAATTTATATTAAAAGATTATATATATATATATATATATATATATATATATATATATATATATAATATGTGTGTATGTGATTTTAGTTCCTAAAGTCTTTTTAGATTTGTTTTTATCTGGAAGAAGAAATTTATTAATTCATAGCATCTGGAATATACAAAAATGAAACGAAAAAGCTGATGAATACTAGGGGTGAAAATATGTTAGGTCGGGCTACACACTGACATAATCAAGCATGGTCTGCATTCCAATTTTAAGTCCCGAGTCTGATCTATTAATTAGTCTGATATAAACTAAGTTTAAAGACCTGGTTTGGCCCACTATAAAGTCTGGTCTGGCCTGAAAGCCTATTTAAAACCATACTTTATTTTCAACAAGACCTTTAAATATGCATCCACTTATAAATAGGTCATACGTGATTACGTGTGAGTTATGGTAGAGTGAGCGCTATTATTGTAACGAGTTGAAGGAGATTAGGTGAAATTAAAAAGAGAAAAAGATAATTAAATTTGAAAAATGAAAAACTGGGACCCAATAAAATTATAGAAGATGTATTGCCATCATTTTAGTGGTTGTATCTAATCTAAATATGAAGTATTGGGTTTGTCTCCAAGACTTTGCTCTACACTCCATTGGCATGTGTACATTTTTTTATATATCATTAAGAGTGTGTTTGAGTATACAACTTATTTAAGCACTTATATAATAAGTTTTTTTCAAATAAGTTAAAATCAACTTATTTTCATAAGTTTCTCTAGCATGCTTATAAAAAGAAACTACAAAGAGATTATAGAAAGATATAAACTATTTTAATAAACCATTTGCTTAAATTTATTATTATAAGCTATTCTTATAAACCCTTTCAAACACAAGTTAGTTTTCCTATGGATATATTTGCAGCAAAACGGCAAAACCACTGTTTTTTATTTTTCAGGACCTCATTTGTTTTTTACCAGTCCGATTTTCAGGACCACGTTAGAAGTAGCATTATAAATTCGGTAGGTATCAAAGCCCATTTGTTGTGGGCTACAACTGTTTGAAACTGGAAACAATGCAGTAGCTGAACCAAGACCAGCAACGTAATGGAATCACGTTGAAGCCCAATAGCCATTGTTGAACCCTGTTTGTTTGTTACTTTGCTGGAGTGAGGTGTGAGGTTTTATATAAAGCAAAATTTAGAGAAAGTTAAAAATATAATATATGTGTGAACCGGTTAAGTGATGGGGCTTAGTGTAATATTTACAGTCACATTTATTTATCAATGCAGTATTAGTCATTTTAAGTTTTCAACGTTTGTAATAATTTTTTTCTGTATATATTAATAATATTTGTATATTTTAGTTGTTATTTGACCATCTAAATCTTCTTTTTTGGGTCAGAGTGGACCATCCAAATCTAACAAGTAACAGCTGCGCCTGTCATCTAATGTGAGTAGCCGAAATCTCAAAACTAATATGTTTGACAGTTTTGATTAAGGATGGAGTGGAATGACTAGTAATAAAGTGATTCAGAGTGGAGTATAATGAAATGATAAAAATATATCACTCTATTAATTGGGAGTTTTAATGTTTCCCCCTAAACCCCCAAATTGGAGGATATAAAAAATAAAACTTTGGATGGTTTGAAGTAGTTTGGCTTCCCATCCCCAACTAAGTTTAAAAAACTCCCAAATAACGGGTTAAGGGATTTGTACTATTTCGCTCCATTACTAACCATCTCACCCCATCCTCCCAAACACACCCTAAGCTCATAAAGCATCTCCAATGACAAAATTTTAAGGAACTCATTTTAAGTTTTTATATAAGTCCATGAGAATTTATGACACCCACTTAATTTTCACACTAATGGGAGTTTCTAATACTAACTTCTCTCTCTCTCTTCAACATCCCATGTTCTCTCTCCCACTTTTACACTAAAAAAAAAAAACATTTAAATGTTATGGAACTCTTTTTTAAGGTTCCTTAGACAAGGAACCCATTTTAAATTTAAGGAACCCAAAATCACATGTGATATATTATAACAATATTTTATTCTTGAAGAATCCCTAAGGAACTCTCACTAAAGATGCTCTAAGTTTATGATGAAGTCCACTTTTGCATATGCTCAATGCGGATACTTGTCTGCTTTTGTCACATCAGATATTCTAGATGATACATGGGACTCGTTTGGAACTTCATAAACTCAACAATGAAACTCTTTCAAAAAATCCTGCAAGTACATCACTATTGTCTGCATGCTCATATCTAAATGGCTCTATTTTCTGTACACTATGAAGGCCTAAAATGTATCTGTGGCATCGATATACAAGCACACCAAAGCTTAACCATCTATAAGACTACATGACAGATAAAATGTATAAAGCACCCCAACCTCTACAACCATCATCTCAAAAGTATAAACACAGAAAAGCATATGTCGATTAGCCAAGATATTGTTTTCCACACAGAAGAGACTTGCAGAGAAGCCTCTTCAACAAAAGGATGACCCAAATATTATGAGGCAACACATTCTGCTAACATATTTCGACAACGACAAAAGTTCAATAACCCATAAAAAGGATACCCCCTATTGTAATTGTAATATATATCAGTCTACTATTGCTAAAGAAATGCCTTGAGGGGGTCATTAGGGTCAATATCAGCTATCAGTGGGAGATCAACTAGCATAGATTCTAGACTCAAGCCTTCATCTCTCAGCTTTGCGATTACTTCCTCAAAAACAACTTGATTGCCACTTTGAGTGAGATGCAAACCATCACTGCATTTCAGTAACAAAATCACAGGTTCATGTCAAATCAAACATGGTTATATCACACTCTTCAAATTATCATTGCTGTTGTAGGCACAATAGCAAGAAATACAGTTGCAGATAGAGAAATCTTAGATTAAACATAGATGCTCAATAAAATGAAACTTGCTGCATTCTATTGTATGGTAAGTGGTAACTAAATTTTCAGTTTCCTTGTATTTTTAACAAAACCAGACTCATCAAAGAATGACATTCTTCTTTGTAAACTCTACAGAATTGGTCATTTTGGTACAAATGCAGCCATATATATATCAGCTACAAGTAGATATATAAATTTGAAAAACCAAGTCAGCAATGAAAACCTAGTAAGATTTTGAGTTATGCAGTAACGACAATTCAATCACATTCAGTTAAATTACAAGACAAGGCCATCATGTTCGTTAGCATTTTTAATAACTATTGTTGATATTAGTGTAAGATTTACAACCACATCAAAATGCTGTTAAGTGAAAATAAACGCAGCAGGTAAAATTTTACTATCAGAAACCTTAAATAATCTTTTCTCCACTCATGGAATTGTTGCATTTTAGTCCAGAGGTCAACCACAGGGATTCTGCATTCTCCAGCCACAGCAATGCATGCTTTAGCATACTCGCCAGCTGCTTCATTTGTCCTCTCAGCAAGACCTTGTGGATTGTCCACATATGGATATCTGCAATAGAATTTTAGAAGCCCCTTTTGAATTTAATCTCTACTGTCTTTACCACTCAATTTTATAAACAGACAATACCTAATAAAAGCAGTGACAAGATAGAAAACAAAGTCCCAATATAACCATACCTAAGACGTGCGTCTTCATCAATTGGAGGAGGAGTTATGAGGAGAACGTGAGTTGAGGGCCATCGCTTCTGAATTTCAAAGGAAAACTAACAATATTTATTTTCCCTATTTACATAAGAAGCCTAGAAAGAAAATAAACACATACTGATTTAAGAAAACAAAATCACAATCAACCAAAAAAAAAAAAAAAAAACTCCTCCAGTGCAATGTATATATGTAACAGGCACAACTCTCATGTTTCCAATATTAAACTTTCAATCTGATTCCAGAAAACTATATATGATATAAAAATAGTGAGGGCAGGCTTCTTTTATGGTGCTCAGATGGAATCCGGGTCTCTAGCATTTTATGATGTTTTATGACAAGTGCAATTAAATATTAACTAATGGCTAAAAAGAAAGTGCCTTGGAGTCAGACAAATATTGAAAACGAAGAGATCTTGGATATACTATATGTCTATATCTTTGGTCCCATAAGTCCAGAAGACAGTAGTGTTAATTAAGCATCAAAACACAACATCCAAGCTTGGTTTCATGAATCAAGAGGTAATTTACCCTTGAGCTTTCTCATAACCTGGATCCCCTAAACAAGAAAGAGCTTGCATGTTCAGAGACTATACAAAAAAAAAAAAAAAACTCTTCCTCAGCTTTAGACATTTACATTGACAATCAAGTTTTTAAGTCGGGACCTAAATTATTGGATAACCATATGGGTATTTTGGGATTCTCCATAACGTACTAGCTGCATATACTTGTCTCTATTTCATCCCTTTTTTACTTTGAATAGTTCATGTTCATTCATGAAACATAATTATATCTTCCCATTCAATTAAAGTACCTAATAGAAGAAGAGTCAGCGTCATTAATAAGCCAGTGGGCCTCGAAAGAGTCGATACTCAATAACCCTCCTCCAGGAATGTTCAGCAGATGTCTTAATCCTTAAGGAGAGACACAACTCTTCCACTCCTAAAGTTACTGTGGGTCTTCCCGCAATCCTATCATGCTAACATACTTACCTCATATGAAGATTTGCTGTCTCATTTTGATGTATCATATTCTGTCCCCATCAATAATATCTTGCAACATAAATTAAAATTTCATGTAATGTTAAAAAGGTAGGATATGTAGCACAATATTATTGGTGAGAATAGGGTATGGTACAACAAAATGAGACAACAAATCCTCGTCCACTTGCATAACAGCTCATTGGCAACCAAACCACATAATATAATGAGAGTAAATGCTTGGTGCACCAAAGAACAGAATGGTCCACACCACCTCACATAAATATAAGATCACAAAATCAAAATATAAATATGCATAAAATGGGATGGAATCAACTATATGTATATAGTAAAACCTATGCAGATGTGAGACAATAGTTACTTAAGTTTGTGAGGTAGCTTTATTCTAATATAATTGCATGGGGACACCAAAGACAGGAGGAAGAAGACACAAGGATTAGGTTGTGAAAACAACGCTAGGCTCCTACTAAAAGCCTTCCCACTTTCCCCCCGAATAGGAAACTTGTAAAAAGTGGACCTTTACCCAAACATCTCGTGCAATTCCACTCTCAGAAAAAGCAAGGAATCAGGCCCTTTTGGCAAAATGGTTTTTATACACCTCAGATATAATATTAGCCTGGGACACTGTTATTGATGTTAGTATGACCGAACAGTATAGTGCTTATTATCTATAAAGTTAAAACGAATTCATCATTAGATATAAATGTGAATAATGTGTTATCTGAATTTGGCTCCTCTAAATTGAGAAAATCTCTAAAATAAGAAAGTAAGGGTGTATGAGTATCTACCCTTGGATCAATTTTAGTGGGTTAATATCTCAATACATATATTAAATCAAGGTTCCTTACTTTCTCACTTTAAAAAAGTCAAATCCGTGTTATTTGAGTGTCTTATTCATCTTATTCTACAGAAATTTGCGTGTCATGGTCAAGTGGCTAATACCAACAGCGACAGCGAGGCTCTCTACAGCATCTGCATGTGTGCTTGACATCACCTCCCCATGGAGCCCACTTCTTCAACCCAATTCCTTAGTCCCCACAACCATCTTTGACATCATATCATAACACACTCAAACCCCACCAAGTGACAAGTAAATTAATTCTTTTGTAACATGCAATATGGACAATCGAAGCACGCTTATCAACCCCAAAAGGTCAAAACTAAAAACTAAAGAAAAAAGTAAAAACCCTTTTGTGCCACTAAAAAACATTGGTTCTTTTCCTGGGTTTCAACACCTTGCAAGTTGCAACTTTTGCCCAATCATTTGAAGAACGTTTGGTGCAGCAAATAGAGAGTAGAGATATATGGATTTACCTTGAAGAAGGAAACTATAGAGTGAAGGTTCTGCTTATATTCATGAAGAGGCACGTGTTGAAAAGCAGAGCATCTATCTGGAAGGCTAGCGTCGTTAGCACCAAAGAAAATAGTCAAAGCAATAGGCGCAGTTTCAGTTCCACTGGCACCGCCGTGTGATGCAGGGAAAACCCTGTCCAACACCTTCAAGGCCCACCTGGTGTTATACCCACTATACCCTCTGAGTACCACATCTGCCTGATCAACACCAACAACAACAACCCCATTTACGAAAAGCTTCATGCTTTACATGAAAATCATCAAACCCAACATGGACAAAACGACGACAAAAACAAGAAGTAACAAAAAAAAAGGTTAAATGAATACCGTGCGAGAGAAATGGTTGGCAAGAGAAGCACCCCATCCTCCTACAGTGAAGGACCCCTCAGTGATTGAATCACCGAAGAGATAGATCTTTGGCCTCGTCGTCATGTCAATCTGTGAGAGAGGTGTGTGATGGGTTTTGCTTCACCACTTGAGTTGATTTGGTGGGTGCAATGCAAGTGCAGTAATGAATGAAAATAATAATTCAGATTCGATGGTGGGTGCAAAAAAGCTGCGATTCTTTAAATGCAGCCGATTGATTTGCATTACAAAAGAACATGTTGATAGAGACACACAACAAGGCACCCAGCACCAGGGACCGCGAGCGAGAGGGACATAAATAAAGGAAGCACTTCATTCTCAATTTCTCATTCTCCAAAGACCAGTTGAGGAATTTTTATTTTTTTTTCTAAATTACTCTTTTTAGTCCCCAAATTATTTTAAAACTTTCAATTTGATCCTCAAGTTTTTAAAATATTCATTTTGATCCTTTAATTCCTAAAACTTATTCAAATAGGTCCTTCTGTTAGGTTGATTAACGGTGACGTCAGGTTGACTAAGGGACCAAAATGGACATTTTAAAAACTTGAGGGCCAAATTGAACATTTTAAAACAATTTAGGGACCAAATGAGTGATTTAGCCAAAAAATTATTATAAGTTTAAAGAATACTTTTCCCGAATTTGCCACGTGGCATTAGGTAGGACGTCGCTATCAGTCAACTTGACGGAAGGACTTAAATGAACATTTTAAAATAATTTAGGGACCAAAATGGACATTTTAAAAACTTGAGGACCAAATTGAATATTTTAAAACAATTTGAGGACCAAAAGAGTAATTTAGCCAAAAAATTTTTAACGACTTACTTACAAGTTCATAGGTATATTAAGGAGTTATTTTTTAATGGTAATAGCACATATATAACAGCTAATCAATGAAAATATAACATATATATAGCAATTGTTACAAATATCATATTGTCATTAAAAAATAACACCTAATATACTTATAGAATAGTATCTAAGTTTTGTCTTTTTAAAAATATATATTATTTAGACATAAAAATGGGACAATATTGATGATTAATAATGTTTAAATTGTGATTCACGTGTTAATATGTTTAATAATACAGTAGATGGGATAACTGGATAATAATATACAAAATCTTAGTTATTACAGCTCTATCGATGATTAATGTTACCCATTTTGATGCTCAAGTTTAATATGTCATTAAACAAGATTTTAAACATCATTAGTCGTTGTCGATTTTTTATTTAATTTTTTTAATGTTAAAATAACAGATCTTTTTTTTTCCTCCTCCCAAATACAACATTTATGCCAACATCCTAACAATTACCGGATATAAAGGAAATCTACTCGTTTAAACTTCCTGGAATGATTTTTGCACAACAAAATAGGAACATCATACGATGTCCCTTTTGCTTTTTGGTGTATTTTTAAGAAGCGTGTAAAGAAGCGTATATACAAATGAGATAAAAAGTAAGTGAGAAATAGAAATAAACATGTACAATATATATATACGATATCCAAAATTTGATGTTCAAATAACATAAACCTTAAATTTTTTTAGCCTTAACAAAGAGAATGTTGCTCTTTCCATGTTTTTAAAATAGACAATTGTACATAATAAAAAACCTTGCAAATTTTAACGTTCATTACTTTTGGCAGATTTGTATAAACTTTAATCTTTTGGTCATAGATGGATACAATAATGTTTATTCTTTTTGCAGCACATTTTTTATTGTCGGTTGTAAGCAAGTTAAACTTCAATATATATATCTTTAGATCTTTAGAAGTTGTACCCTCGTTACATAGTTTTTTTGGTTAAAGTAATGTTTTGGTCCCTATATGTGACACTGATTTTCAATTTGGTTCCTATACGTAAAAAGTTATCAATTTGGTCCCTATACGTGACACTGGTTTTCAGTTTGGTCCCTATACATAAAAAGTTATCAATTTAGTCCCTATACGTGACACTGATTTTCAATTTGGTCCCTATACGTGACATTGATTATCAATTTGGTCCCTATACGTGACACTGGTTTTCAATTTGATCCTCACCGCTAATTGGTCCCTATAAAAGAGTGACCAAATTACAAATTATTATCACATGTAGGGATCAAATTGAAAATAATTGTCACATGTAGGGACCGATTTCAATTTTTTTTTGTTGAATTGGTCCCTACATGTGACAATAATTTGTAATTTGATCCTCTTATATCGGGACCAATTAGCGGTGAGGACTAAATTGAAAACCAGTGTCACGTATAGGGACCAAATTGATAACGTTTTACGTATAGGGACCAAATTGAAAACCAGTGTCACGTATAGGGACCAAATTGATAACGTTTTACGTATAGGGACCAAATTGAAAACCAGTGTCACGTATAAGGACCAAAACATTACTTTAACCTTAAAATGCATTATAAGTATAAAATTTCTTATACTGAATCAATTATAAATTATTTTACGTTTAACTTTTGAAATAATTTCATAATATATATCAATTAAATCCAAAAAAAATATCAGTGAAATCTTAAACTTCTTTTGTAAATTTTAGGTTGATAAATACCTCAAAATAATGCTATTAAAGCTTTTAAACAATATAAAAAGTTATAAAAACCAATAGAGAATGAATGCAAAAGAATTCTAACCTCATTGAAAGTATTTTGTGGCCAAGGCTTAAGTCAATGCCACGTGAATTAGAACGTGTTTGAGTAAACAACTTAATTAAATATTTATTTGATAAATTTCTTTCACATAAGCTAAAAAACAACTTATTTTTATAAGTTTCTCAAACAAGCTTATTGTAATAAACTAAAATGAACTTATTGAAAATCATAAACTATTTGCATAAATTTATTTTCGTAAGACATTCTCGTAAGCTCAAATTAACTCTTTCAAACACACCTTTAGTCTTGCAGTCAACAGCTGTTAAGACAGCCCGGTATTAACATCCACCGAAAAACTAAAATAAAGCAAGCAGTTCACTGTAAAATCAAGCATAAACTACTGATAATAATAAAAGAAGTAAACCTTACATTTCGTGTCGTGCTAATATCAGCATTGCTGAATTACTGAATTGCTCCATTTAATCAAAATTGGACCATATAATTGCTACATTACGCAGTCAGAACAGAATTAGTTTTTTGATCCACAGGTGCATGACCTTCGACCTTGATAATCTATTTATCCATCAGCCATAAATCACTGTTGGCTTCAAAACAATTAGTTCATTTTTTGGCTAGAGGCTTCAAAATTGAATTAAAATTTCACTCAACTACAAAATCTTGGCAAACAAGACGAAATGTAATAGGACAGAATAAACCTTGAAAAATAATATAACTCAAAATTACAATGACTAATTAACTATTAGCTACACTAAACAACTACATAAGACAATTGGAATGTTAAATAAAACATTATATTAAAGACTTGTGGTCACCGTGGGGTAAATCAACTCCAGCTCCAGGTCATGTATCCCATGATCTAAAACAACTCGGGGCCCTGGATGGTAGAATCTGTTTAATACGGTTTAAATTTCCTGGCAGCTCTCAACTGCTGTAGCCGTTTTTTGTCCTCCTCAAATTTGCTCTGCAGCATTATGATTTCTGCAAGCAAAGCATAAATGGTTTATCTCAGTCTGACGAGAAGAACATAAAAGTTAAAATGAAATCCTTTACAAAGTTACAGTGACACAATAGGGGATAAAACAAAACATCACCTTCTGCATACACCAACATCTTTGTTCTAAAATTTGATGATAGAGTAATAACACAAAAATTTCAGTATACTTTATACAAAAAATGACTGAACATAATGTAAAAGCTGTTCATACCATTCCTCTGAGCTTCTCTTTTTTGAAAGCGGTAGAAATCTAGCCCTACATCATTATTCTTCTTTTTGGCCATCTTATTCTCCACAGCAACTTGGGCAACAGAGCCCACAGCCACTCCACTTTCGGAGTCAGTAGTTTTCTTCCTACCCTTATGGTGTACAACAACAGTCCAACCCCCTTCTGCAGCAAGGGCTTCTCTCTCTCTTCTTTCCTGCATTGACCATAACATCATTAGATTTTAAAACCAAAAAGTAAGGACTGAATAAATTTTGGATCTTTCAGATCTTAAACTTAACTATGGAGTATTTAATATTTAAAATCCCAAAAGGAGACTAATTTAATATAATCCGACAACATATAAACTGGCTTAGGCTTCTGCCAGATTCAACGGAAGGGGAATTCAAATCCGGTTTCTTATTCAGAAAGAATTGTATTCCAAAGTTCAATTTCTAAATAATTGCAACTGAATATTGTCACAAAATTGTGTTTGGACTATGCTAAAATACTTAATTGAAATTGCCATTGGTTAACAGTATGATTGCTGATTGGTCATGGTTCCACAATGATGACTGACAGAGTCACCAGTAAAGGCACTGGGAGTGCTCAAAGTGGTCTCTTGAGAAGATGCCAATAGGCTTGTAGCATTAACGGTATTATTTTGTCTGTGAATTACCCCTTGTTTTCTTTCCTGATGTGTCAAAATGTATACATGCCAAGACACATGAAGTATACAGAGTTATGCTCCCTAGGCCAGACAAATACAAGCCAAGAGAGAGAAAAGACCAAAATGTCATACGAGAAGACCTCTCAAGCTAGATAGTCCATATAATACCAACTGAAATGATCCTCCATGTCTTGAAACTCTTTCTGGAGCCAGACACCATCCTCCAAAACACAAAAGCTAGCTCAAATGAAGACATCACCCAGTGCACTCCTTATGGTGGCAACATTAAAAAAGAGACAACCATAACTTGGAATTGAAGTCCTCCTTTTGTTAACAAGAAGAGAAGTTTTCCTTGTTGAAGCCTTGAAACTGGCTTAGGAATCAATACCTCCAATTGAATATGATATTAATCAACAGCAATTTGAACATAAATGGTCAAATCTAAAGCTAGGATAAATCCCTGTTCCCTACATACAACTCTACTTCAGTGCAACTTACATTTAGTAATAAATTCACAGAAAGGAGCCAAATTTAAAAGCAATGACTAAATATGACTTCATGTGCATCAGCGGATCCCATCATTCTGCTATGATCTAATGATGTTTCTTAATGAAATTCTTCTTAGGGGTAACGGTAATAATATGTGTAATATAGAAGGGAAAATAAATACAAGAGGTTAGAACATTTACCTCTTCCAGTTTTTCCTCATGTGCAGTTATAAACTCGTCAATTTGATGTTGCAATACCTTCAACCCTGGTCTACTTTGATGGTATTCCATGATCCATTCTGTAGTTTAAGTAAACCCCAATCAGAAACCACACCCAACATGACAATTAATTGACAACAGCATACAATGTGTATAAAAAATAAAAGATGTAACCCAATCCAACTTGCTAGAGGACATGTAAATAGCCTGATAATAGTTAATTATGTTGCAACTTGCAACATTGCAAACTAAAAGCCCACATTACCAATGTATGTATCAAGCAAATAAATGTTTAAGGTACCCAAAGTTTGGATATTCTGAACAAATGAAAAAAAAACTCATCAGGTTAACAATTCATACTTTTCATTCCTTTAGAGCAGTCTTCATCTCCAGAAGAAATAATATAAACCTCATCCTGATCAGGCTCCCCACCCTCTTCCGGGGAATTTTGAACCTCCTCTACAACACTCTGTTCCTTCTTCCTCTTTTTCTTAGCTTTCTTTGACCTAGCTACAAAGATAAGGAGAAAAAATTCCATCAGCTCAGGAAATTAAAGGATAACTCCAGGAGTTTCATTTCACTATGCAACAAAGAAATCAACCATAAAACACTTTTATTACAAGGTTTAACAGCTACTCTAGTATCAGCATCTCCATGCTCCTTAAGGTCTTGGATATGATCTTCAGCTTCAGAAGGACAATTCCCCACTACTCCATCTGATAAAAAGGAGGAAAAAATTAAGATCAACATTATCTGCTGTATAACAGATTATTGTGCCACAATCACTAACTCACCACCTTTCTCTTCTAATTCAACTTCACCCTTTGGTTTTCGTCTTCTAACTAGACTCTTATCTTTGTTCTTCCTCTTTTTATTAGTAGAAGATTTCTCCTTTTTCTTCTCTTTCTCTCCTGCTTTCATTCTATTATCTCCTGAAACAGCATATGCAGGACACAGAATAAGTTAGCCAGTTATTTCAGTGATAACTCTACAAACCCCAAATTGAAAAAGAATAAAAAAAAATTAATGTTTACCTTCCACATTCAACGCAGTATCTGTCTCAACAACAGCGATTTTTTCCCTCTTCCTTTTTCTCCTCTTTTCCACCGTATGTTTCTCTATTTTCCCTTTTCCTTTCGTCATAACGCTGCAGCCCTAGGTGAGTCCTGGTTTGAGGAGTGAAAGCAGCAGAGAACAAGTTGGGTTGATTTTGTAATTCTCCGCAATTGAAACTAATTGGGCCGGGTCTAAAATTAAACTAATTGGGCCATTCCCAACCGGCCCAATACCCTCTCCCTCGGCTCTTTCATTCATTCTTCGTCAGGAACCGTAACGCAACGCAGGGAATAACCTAATTGAGATGCTGGGAAAAGCGAGAAAAGTTTCGGGGCGTGGAGAAACAGTTGCAGGGAACTATGCGTTCGGTCCATCGGAAGATGACGTCATCATCAAATACAGGCTTCTCACGCGTACAACAACCACAAGGGGCGAGCCTCCATTGAAGAAGCTTCAGAAGAAGTTCACCTCCTTCGTCTCCGAGGTCGACAAGGACGAAAACAGCTACAACGACTGTGACAAGCTCGCAAGAGCATTCTTGCAGGAATTGACCACTTTCGAGATCCCGCTTCTGAAGAGCAAAGCTATCGTTGACGCCAATGTGAGAGAGAAGGAGAATTTCAATGAGTTGAAAGATGAAATGAATCGCCAGATCTTGCAAGCACAGGGTGACATTGAAGATCTGAAGAAGCAACTCGAAGAGAGTAAGGTTGAGAGGCGGCATAAGGAGGAGTGTGAGGCTATCAGGAAATTGATTGCTCTGCAGCCACCGAGATCGGAGACGCATAAGGTTATAACGGAGTTGGAGAAAGAGATAACGGCGTTGGATGCAGAGAATACGGCTGCTTCTAGATTGTTGGAACTTCGGAAGAAACAGTTTGCACTTTTGTTGCATGTGGTATGTGCTATTCTGTTTATTATGCTATATTGCTTGTGTTCTTTTGCTACTGCCATGTCTGCATTAGGAATTTGATTGGAACTATTTTACTCTTAGCTTTGTGCTTAACTGTCATGTCTCCTTGTTCAACATTGTGCTAACGTAGATACCTCATTCTGTTAACTTACATGTAGACAATGCAACCACAGTTCTAAATAGCATTTTAATGACGAAAAAGGATCTTAGTCCTATAGCAAAAGTAGCACATAGCAGCATATCACGTGCTATTTTGAAAATACGGCACATTATATTGAATATATTTGTTACATTTGATTATAATTCAAGTGTTTGAATATGTCTGTGTCAGTGTTATTGCTTCATTCTGTATGCGGATGAAACGGTTAAGAAATATGAAAAACTAAACTCACACTGAAAATATAACTCAAACAAGTCAATAGTTGTACAATGTGCAGCTGAAATTGAACACAGGACACAACATCAAATGCTTTAATATTACATATGGTATGTTAAAAATTGCAGTCCATTTTCGAGATGGTAAGGGATATGCATAGTGGCACTACTTCTAGGTTGGGCCTGAATTTTTTTAGAAGTAGAACTCATGTTGCAAGTGAGTATCCCGAATCAAAGAAAAGAGGATGAAGAAACAGAGAAGAGATGAAGTAGCAGAGAATACTATTAAGCCGAGAAAAATAAACAAAGTATGTGAGCTGAGAAGTAGAAGTTGTGGCACACTTGTTGAAAAATGTAACCTGTGTGTCTGAGAACTTAGAAGAGAAAAGGAAAGGAGAAGAAGAAACACATGGTTTGAAACGCATCTGGAAGGGGTAATGTAACCTATAAAACAGTATTCAGGGTTGTTCAATTGTGGTTTACAACATTTGAATCGATCATTGGGATGAAAACAGTTTAACTATAGTAATACATTAGAAGGTCTGTAACAGGGAAGTTGTTGTAAGCTCATCGCTGCAAATGGCTATTCAACTTATGAGGTTATCATCTAACTCTGAATCATGGATGTGCCGTTTTGGCAAGGTGTAAACTTATCTTTTGTTTTTCAAAAAATGAGTACAGAAACTAACTTTTGCTCAAAAACAGTGCCTTCTTACATGACCTAACCTATTTTTCTCCTCTTTCATTTTTCGTAATTCTGGACTCAGCCCTCATGAAACACTCTGAAATCACCTTCCTCGCTCCTCCCTCGACTGCTTTTTGCAGTGGTTGCATGTAGTAGTGACAACTGGCAATGAAAGTGGTGATTCCTGGTGGTGGTGTGATATGCTGATGCATAGCTGCACAATTCATCGTTCAACAGCCCCATTTTATGATTTTGTTCTCTTTGCGGATCAATAATTCCTCCTTTAGAGTGTCTATTCTTTCTTGGAAACACCCACACATAACATAAAAAAAATTGAAAAATAGGCACTCCTTGTTTCTGCTTCCGTGCAACATAGTTGCCAAATAATAATCATATAGTGATAATGAAATGTCAATATGTCATCATTCTGCAACATGTTCTCTTGGGAGTATTAGTAAAGAGGAGGTGAGTGAGTGATGCCTTTTAATTCTCTGATTTCCCATTGTGAAAAAGTTCCAAACTCACTAGTCATTCCCAACTTCCATACTTTTCAGTTATTACTTGTTTACCTTTTGTCGTTTTTGTTTATTGACTTGTGTCATGTGTGACCAAGATTTATATCTCTTTATGCTTGCATTTGTGGGCAGTGCAAACTGAAACTGTTGAATTTAATTTGAGTGAATAGTGATTCAATGAGGTGATCATGGAATTCACAATAATTTGTCGTGTATCTCCTGTTTATCTATTCTTTACTGTGTCACGTGAATGTGTCCTTCCGGTGTGTTGTTATGTGTTCTAGTGGCTCTATAGGTATGGATAAACGTCATGATGACATTCCTTGTCTTTTGTCAATACAAAATCTGATGATGTTAAATATTTATGCTGCTTGCTGATCTTCCTGCAGGTGGATGAGTTGCAGAACACAATAGAGGAAGAGCAAAAGAGTCTAGTTGAGGAGATGAGAATAGCAACTGAGGAGCTTAAGAATGGGATGGAGGATGCAAGTGGGGGGTCGGAAGCAATGGCAGTTGACCAGTGACTGGATTGATTTTTAGTCTTGCTGTTGTAACATCTCGTGTACTTCAATCATGGTTTGTTTTCCAACAGTGATTATGAACCATATGTAAATTAAGTATCAGTATTATTTTGCTAGTGCTTAGACCTTAGTAATAACACCTATGCATTTTGATTTGAATGCTATGAAATTTCTTCTGAAGGTAAGTTCTATATTGTTTCTTTTTCCCCGTTACTTTCGGCAAAAGAAAATAATGCAGGAGTCCGGTATGTGTGGTGTTTCACAAACGAAACGATGCGTGATTGGGATGACATTTTAACATTGTAGGATTGTAATGCAATTTAGTCATCTTTACTACTAACAAATAGAATATTGTAGATTTTAATCTGTACTTTTTTATTCCTCAATTTTTTAAGCAGACTTGAAAATATGATTAAATAAGAAAAATATATTCTCTTGTTTTATTTATTTTTAGCCCTACTCATTTTTTAGTTGGAATCCCTCAACAGCTTCTTTTTTTTTCCCTACCTGTTAACGGTGACTAATATTCATCGACATCATGTCAATAGCTTTGTTTTTGCATATCATATTCAAGTATTTTTATATACAACTCTTCGGAAGTTAAAGTTGGCACTTGGCACTGATCCTATGGGCTATGGTTGCAAGATAAACCAGCTTCAAGCCTGCAAGGTGCTGCAATTGGCATGCTATTCTGCAATTCACGCAAACATGTTGATCGGCGGGTGCTACCAGATTTGGGTTCGATTACAAGATAACCTTAACTAACATATACATATATATATATATATATACATACTCTTTATTTTATATTTTTACTCAATTTAAAGAATTTTATCTAAAATGTAAACTGCTAAAATATATATAAAAAATATTCGTAAAAGTAATTTCATATAGAAAATTCTTTATACAAACAAAATTCACACTTACCTTTGTATTATTAAATTTTATCTTCAAATCTGTATAGTATGCTTTCTCTTTTCATTTTCCTTAAATATTTATTGATATAGCGTTGGCCTAATAGTAGTCTATTTTTTTTTTTTTTACTGGAATAGTAGTCTAATTCAATTCAGCGTCATTGTAGAAAGTTTATTTTTCTCAACTTACGTAGGGCGAGAGTTGGGAGCTATATCGATTCGGACCCTGTCTGCAAGCTCCCGAGATTTCAATGGGAATATGAACATCTGTGTATTCAGACCTTTCTTCTCGTTACGTCACATCCATACTTCCCTGTTATCATCACCTCATCAACAATATCTGCAAAACCATGACTCTGTAGTTCCTCCCTCTACCTTGTTATCCAATGCTTTACAGCATTACATCCATTCTGAGTCTCCTTCCCTTGGCCAAACAATCCATTCCCACATTCTGAAAACTGGGTTTGTTCCAAACACCAATATTTCCATCAAATTACTCATACTGTATCTCAAATGCAATCGTTTAACCTATGCACGCCAGGTGTTTGATGATTTGCGGGACAGAACTTTATCTGCTTATAATTATATGATTGGTGGCTATCTCAAACAAGGCCAAGTTGAAGAATCACTTGGCTTGGTGCATAGGCTTTTAGTGTCTGCTCAAAAGCTTGATGGGTTTACTTTTTCGATGATATTAAAGGTGTCTACTTTGCGGGGTAATGCTGCTCTGCTTAGTGATCTTGGAAGATTGGTACATGCCCAAATACTCAAATCTGATGTTGAGAAAGATGATGTTCTTTGTACAGCACTGGTTGATTCTTATGTTAAGAATGGGAGGATTGCTTATGCTAGGACTGTGTTTGATGTGATCTCGGAGAAGAACGTGATTTGTTCAACATCCCTCATCTCTGGTTACATGAATCAAGGCTCTGTCATAGATGCTGAATGTATATTTCACAAAACATTGGACAAAGATGTTGTGGTATTTAATGCAATGATTGAAGGCTACAGCAAAACATCTGAATATGCCATGAGATCTCTTGAAGTTTACATTGACATGCAAAGGTTGAACTTTAGGCCAAATGTTTCTACATTTGCTAGCATAATTGGTGCTTGTTCCACGCTTGCAGCATTTGAATTTGGTCAACAAGTACAAAGTCAGCTTATGAAGACTCCGTTTTTTACAGACATAAAATTAGGAAGTGCTCTTATAGACATGTATTCCAAATGTGGAAGAGTTATGGATGCTCGAAGAGTTTTTGACCACATGATTGAGAAGAATGTTTTTTCATGGACGTCTATGATTGATGGATATGGGAAGAATGGGTGTCCTGATGAAGCACTTGAGCTATTTCAAAAGATGCAGAAAGAATATTGCATAATACCCAATTTTGTGACATTCCTTAGTGCTCTCTCAGCTTGTGCACATGCTGGGCTTGTGGATAGGGGTTGGGAGATCTTTCACTGCATGGAGAATGAATACTTGGTAAAGCCAGGGATGGAGCATTATGCTTGCATGGTTGATCTGTTAGGACGAGCAGGGAGGCTGAATCAGGCTTGGGAGTTTGTTATGAGGATCCCCGAGAGGCCTAATTCTGATGTGTGGGCTGCTTTAATTAGTTCGTGCAGACTCCATGGCAATATAGAGATGGCAAAATTAGCTGCAAATGAGCTTTTTAAGCTAAATGTTGATGGACGACCAGGGGCATATGTTGCACTATCTAATACTTTGGCAGCTGCTGGGAAATGGGATAGTGTAAGTGAGCTTCGAGAAATAATGAAGGATAGAGGAATATCCAAGGACACTGGCTGCAGTTGGGTTGGAGCTGATGGTGTTTATTAGTTCTCATGACGGGTGCAAAGTTGCACGACAGAATTTTTTGTTAACTGAGATGATCCCTCATGATTGCTTTCATACATCCATATCTTGTGCTTCTGACAGTAATGTAAACTATTTAACAGAAAGTATCAAAATACTTCTGTTGAAGTGAGGCAACAGTTGTTCTTGGAGGAAGTTGCTGGAAGAATGGTTCCAGGAGGTTAATCCCAAATTCCCAAATGACAAAAAGAAGAAAAAATAATAATGAAGTTGCAGACTATTTTGAACAAGGTTGAAGTCAAGTCTTGCTGCTTAGAAGAGAAACTGTGGTTTTGCTCTAGGTATACATTGATTCTCACCTGCCACTGAATGATTAGATTGTGGGGAGGAGGCTTATCCAAAGTTAAGATTGGTTCATCAGATTCCTGTGGTACACAAGTGCAGAGTTGTTGTCTTCTGTCTTGAGCAGTGCCTAAAAAGAGGAATTGAAAGCAAAAGACAAATTGTTGTGCTATAGCTATAGAGAGATATACACACGGAAAGAAGATACTTTTTTCAGTATAATAAGTTTTAGAAAAATATTGGTATCATGAGCGGGTTATTTCAGTGTAGTAACATTTTTGGTTTTTGGTTTTCCTTCGGGGATTCTTATACTCCACAGGTCGTGGTGATTGTAAAAATCAATATGGATAAGAAACCAAAAATCCTTGATATGCTTCGGTTTTGTTCCGTAGTTGGTCAGTCAGAACCACGAAGAATGATAAATAGATTCAATGATTCAATCTTGGCAACGCAGACATATGGTGTCACATAATTGGATTTGCAATTGCAACATCTATTTAAATTACAAAAAAAATTAAAACAAGGAGTTTATCCATGGCTGCAAGAAAGTGGCGTGTGCAGAGAGGGGAAGGTTCGTCAATCATGCAAGAGGACGTGAACAACGTGGTGCTTTGGTATTGGCAATTGACCCGAATGTTTATTATAGGAATAGGATCAGGCCCTTGGTGGGTAACCGGCACCTAACTAACATTTCTTGTGCTATTCGTCAACGTAGTATTTTATACTTTATATTGTCTTTTGTGTTCTCAGAAGCAGTTAAAAACTTCAAGAAGGTTGTAGCAAAAGCCAAGAGAAGATAAATAATCAAGCACTAAAACAATAACGAGCCATTAAATCAAGCCATGTGCTGCTGCTGTTCTGAGGACTGTAAATGCAGGCCTCTTGGGTTTTTGTTAGGCTTGCCTTTTGCCTTCTTGTCTCTCCTCATCTCCCTTGTAGGTGTGGTTGTTTGGATTGTTGGGTATGTTCCTATCTTCTTCACTTCTCTTTCTCTGCATAGTTCTAAAAGAGGTTGATTTATTCTTTTATTCAAAAACTTATATGTATGTGATGTGATGGCAGGTTAATTTTGACATGCATATGCCCATGTTGCCTTTGCGTGACCATCATAGTTGAGGTTGCTCTAGGGTTGATCAAGGCTCCAATTGTGGTTATGGAGTGGTTTATCTCCAAGATTCCATGTTAGAGATTTTTGTTATGTCATTTTTAAGTCTTTAAAGTGATGGATGGTACTAGTTTTAGTAGTATTCTTTTGGTTGATTGCCTTCTCAGTTCATTCATGTATTTGTTTCATTATGGTCAAACAAATATGGTGGACATGGAATTACTCTCCTGGTCCAATTCTATGCTGAAATATAGAGCCTAAAACGTTTCTTTTTTGTTTCTCTTCTTTCTTTCTTTTCTTTCTTGGCTTATATAAGAATTGACGCATTTGGTTCCCTTTCCAGTCCAAATCTTTCATGGGTGTAAATTTACATAGGATCAATCATCAATTTTTACTTACTTCCATCTAAATTCTAAAGGGTAACAAATAAAAAAAAATCATCAAAATAATTACATCTTTTCCACTATGGCTCCCTCTCCTAAGCGATGCTGCCGTTCTTGTCTACACAGCATTCTTCCAATTTAGATTTTAATCGCTGTCAAAGTCTAGGATACAATTGATATTGATATATTATTGTAAAAGATGGATATCATATTTTTGCCGAATGTAACAATGAGATGGATTAGCGCTACAATAAAAAGGATTTGCCTCCTGTCGCTTCCTTTTGCCTCAAACTTTTGTCATGGGTTGTTCCCATTAACCTCTATTTCAATGCGAATCAAAGACATCCTTTAAGTGATTAGAGAATGTAAACTAATTCCCTAATGACACTGGTTAAGAAATAAAAAATGATAATGTTTTGTTGGAAATGATGTTTTCAAAATCATGAGAAGTGAAATATTTAGTTTATCATTAAAGACTTATTTTTTGATTCCTTAACCAATGTCGGCACTCAAGACCCTAAGTGATTAGTGCAGAAAAATATAGATATCAAGGATTTTTTAATATGTCCAATTAAAATTTATGAAACTTATTTTTTTATAATACGTGTCTTCTTTTCCCCTCCACTTGACCATATCCAAAACGACAAAAAGAAACAATGCAAAAATAATGGGAAACTAAAATGATTTGGACTTGACTAGTCTTAAAACACAGGTCGCGATGCCAACAATTATCTAACATATTTTTTTTTGAACAAAGCAAAAGTAGTATCATTAATTAGAGTACAAGAGGTACCCTATAGCCCATATACACACCTGGAAACAAATAGATTACAGCTAGATCAAACAAAGTTGCCCACCATACTATAACATTTTACAGGGCTAATACACCAATCTGAAAAGCAATAACAAGTCCCTTTTGATCTAGCCATAAACCACCTCCAAGAACTAAGTTTAATCTTATCCAACAAAAACAACATATCAAATCTCTGGTTGTTAAAAATTATCCCATTAATTTCTAATTTCCCAAATACCCCAGACCACTGAGTGCCATAGCAAAACCCAGCCACCCCTCTGGACATTTTTAACCATCCTCCCAAAATTCAGCAGTAACGATATAATAGACTCAGACCCTATACCTTTGACTCCTATCCATTGCAAAACAAGTCCCCATAAGTTTGAGATTACCGGACAGAGTAGGAACATATGGCAAGCTGTCTCATTAGCAGAGTTACAAAAAGCACATTGTACATCCACATTCGCTCCTAGAGCCCTCCTATGCAGCAAGTTATCCCTTGTAGGTAGCCTATTTAATAACAACTGCCAAGAGAAAATGACCACCTTCAAAGGAGCTTTACTTTTCCACACAAATTCAAAAGCCTTTATTTCCTCCGCAGACATATTCACCTCCTGATACAGCAAAGATGAGAGATATACATATGCAGATTTGACATTGTATATGGACGAAGGGTGCAATTTCCACACCCAATTATCTTCCTTATGTTGCGGCAGCACTTGGCTGAGAGTATTAGTAAGCTCCCTCACTTGAGCCACCTCCCAATCAAAAAATACTCTTCTCCAACTGAAACACCACGACCATAGACCATTCACCCACTTCCCCGAATTGAAGATTGAGCCATCTGGAGTACTTGAAACTGAGAATAGCCTAGGATACATCACTTTCAAAGTTTGTCCTCCAAACCAAATATCTTTCCAAAACAGAATAGTTTTACCATCCCCCAATTTTTTACAGACCCCACTCACCAAACAATTATCTAACATATAAAACGGAAAAATTGGGATAAGAATATGAAACAGAGTTAGAAAAAAAAATTGCCTATCACAAATTGTTTTATTTTCAAGTGTCGTTACCAGTACTGAATTTCATCTCTTCTCGTTCTATTGCCGCATCTTAATAGCATCTCATCAAAAAAGTTTAATTTCAATTATTTTTTAAGTAAACTAGTAAACTTTTTTTTTTATGAGCAGTAAACTACTAACTGACAGTTAAGATTCAAATTTATTTATGACTTTATATTTACTCATGCTTCACATCTTGCCCTATTATTAAGGTTAGCCCACAAGCTAGCTAATAATCCAAATCAAACCAACAAAATTGGTTTGGATTGATTTGGTTAATTGGATCAGTTAACTTTACACCTGAACAAAATCAATTATAATCAGTTTGATTTACATATTTAATTTTTTTAAACTCAAAACAACCTGGTCAACTATTTTTTAACTTTTGAATTTACACATTTTAGATTTTAATACTTAAAGCCATCTAATTCTGTATTTTCTTTATTCTATTTATTTTGACTTTTTTATACTCTTATTTAGTGTTATCAAATGACTTTGATCATGATTACTATCCAACTTCACTATCACATTTCAGGCAAAGAGATTAAGCTATGTAAAGTTATAACTATAGAATAAGATAAACATTAATTAAATGTAATATCAATGTTTGAAATTAATTTAGTTATCGTGTAAAGTCATTGAAGAATAAGGAACTTTTTTACATTGTAATGATATAAAATTCAGAACTTTATATAAAAAAAGACTATATGCAAGGATCAATTAAAACTTGAAAATGTATATAAAAAAAATTTATATTAACCCGTTGATCCAAACTAAACCAATCTGATTAAAATCGAATTGGTTTGATTCAGATTGAGTGAAAAAGTTTTAAAAATCGAAACAAAAACAAACAAATTAAAATTGATTAGTTCGTTTTTTTTTTTTTTAAACCCGAATCAAACCAACTCGTGAATACTCATATTAGCTAGTCAAGTAAAGCTATTTGGGGGAGTTTTTTTGGGGGATTAAAAGCTCTTACTTAGTAAGCTATAAAGGTAGTTTATAGAAATAAGCTAGGTGCTACATTATTTTTTTCCGCTTTTACTCCTGCTGAATTCCAAAAATGACAACCCTTTACCTTATATAATTAGTACTCTTATTTTTCAGTCTTAATGTCAAAAATAGCCATAAAAGACATCACCTTCTCTCTCAAAATAATAATAATAATAATAATAATAATAATAATAAATTCATATATTGTCAATTATTTTATATATATAGTTAACCAGCTAATATATATATATATATATATATATATATATATATATATATATATATATATATATATATATATATATATTCACATGCACATGCACATGCACATGCATAAAAATGCCCTCTTACGTATTTTACATGTATCAACTAGTTAACCAGCTAATATATATATATATATATTCACATGCACATGCACATGCATAAAAATGCCCTCTTACGTATTTTACATGTATCAACTAGTTAATCAGCTATTTTTATCAAACACTTAGAGTGTGTTTGGGAAAGCTGAAAAAAAAAAGATTATGTTGATAATCTGTATTCAAACAATCGATTATTGTGATAATCGATTATAATCAGAATCTTTTTTTTTTTTTGTATGTTTGCTGAAAAGCGAATTTAAGATAATCTATTTCGTTTGGGTAGTGCAAAAATAATCAATTTTACATAGTAAATTACGAAAAAGGATATAAAGAAATTTGTTTATAATATTTGTTTTTCTTTTATTATCATTTAGTAAATTCTTGTCACCAACAATGTTATTAAACTTAACAAGCAACTCACTTTAATTTTATTGAAATGAAACTAAAAAAAATGAAATAATAAAAATAAGGCAAAAAAAACAAAAAAAAATGAAATAGCAAAGTATTAGATCAGCAACCAAATGAATTGATCAAAATATATAATCGTTTTCTGGTCATTACACAGTCAACCCCACCGCCACACACAGCAGCGAGAACTCCTACCGACAGGGGTAATTACGGGAAAGTTTGAGAATAATCAAAAACAATTTAAGCAAATCGCTATGTTCCTTAGCTTATTGCAAAACAGTTTAAATGGGTTTAAAAAGTTTTTTCAGAAAATAACCTATGTAACCAAACATATTGGTTTTTTCACAAAACAGCTTTTTCATTCAAAAACAGTCGAAAATCCATAAAAATATCTTTTCCAAACACCCTCTTATATTTCAATTAGTTAACTTATGATTAGCTTTCAAGTAACTTTTCAGCTAGTTGTGGCGTAGCATTATCCCGTGGAAGTATGATGCTAGAGTCATCAAAATAAATCAAACATTGAAAATGCTAGCATTATTTTGGAGTTTAAATGCTATTTTTGTTGGTATTAATCCAATATATTGGTATTGATCAAATTCGAACCAAACCTAATTACTATTAAGAGCTTACTAAGTGGCATTAATTTTTTATTTTTAAAATCGATTCAAATCCAATCGTGAACACCCTTAATTCAAAGGCTTGTACGTCCATGTATTTGAAGGGATCTTACTAGCTTAAGGCTGTAACAAAACCTCATCCCTAATAAGGGTAAGGATTTAATTAAATTTCTGTATTGCCTCCTAAAACTTTAGCTACAAGGAAATTAAATCTATAGATAATGTTTCTCATACACGCAACCATTGACTATAAATAAAGGGTTAAGGTATATATTTAATCTCACATTCTAGTCTTTTACGAACTATTTGCAGGGCCGGCCCAACATATGTTGAGGCCTAAAACGAATGTTTATGATGAGACCTTTTTAAAACTAACAAAATATTTTTATAAAAATAATATTATATTTAAAATTTATTTTTATTGTAATTTTTTATATTTTGAAAGGGAAATTATTATGATTGATGTAAATATCTGTTGTGTGTACATGCAACCACACTTAAAGAGAGACAAAAAATATATTGTATATAACAAAACAAACATAAACAAAATATATTTTGAGTTTGAGCCTAAAATCCTTGTAAAATTAGAATTTTTTTTTTGGAGGCCTAAAGGTACCGCTTTAGCAGCTTGATAGTTAGGCCGGCCTGATTATTTGGTTCAAACGTGGAAACAGGATATAAAACTCGGGTCTCTTGTTTGGTTGAGTTAAGGGTGTGGTTGCTACTCCTGATCTTCGCATAATTACTCATGCGGTGCATGCAGTTTGTTCGAGATTTCCACCCTCGAGATGGGTCGAGTTAAATATGGATGGTGCTTCGAAAGGCAACCCAAATATGGTGGGTTGTGGGGGTCTCATTCGTGGGGACGATGGTCGCTTACATAGCTGGACTATAGGGCTTGTATATAGGCCTTGTTTTGCTTCGAAGTATGGTTTCACAGTTTCATAAAAATCTTAGTGGAAAGGGATAATCTCTACAACTTAAAAAGCAATAGTCTTCAATTATCAGTCAGGTATATTGAAAAAATTGAATTTCCTTGATGGATTTATAGATTTATTATTTGTTACAATTTTAAACATCTTTATTCTTTATTTTTTATAATGACTAAATGTTTTACGTGAAAAATGAGTAATCAGCGGCATGTGAATTCTGCCGATACCCACGTATGGATTTTGAAAGGTATCAGTCGATTTGAACTAAAGGCAAAATCCAACCTGTAGCAAAGGGCTCCCAAACTCATTAAAGAAAGCGTTTGGTAACAAGGTGAACTAGAAATAGCTAAGAACTAAAGAACTGGAAAGTAATCTGCTAGGAAAATAAGATTGCATAAAAGTAAAAAGTGCAAAATAGAGGCAGAACTGAAAGCAAAGGCAAGCAAAAGTAAGCAAAGCTTAAGAGTTTTTATTGGATTTTTTCCCATGTCCATTAAAATAAGTGCATATTTATAGATAAAACCTGCTTATCCCCATAGCCATTCTTATTGGCTAATTTCCCTATAAACAAGCAACTACCCCACGTCTAGCTTACCTATAACCATCAACAACTCTTCCCTCAACCGCTAATTCCAAAGCACTATGTTCCTATTTTTTCGGCACGTCCTTTGGTGTCCGTTGGTGGTGATTTCTTCTGGCACAGGCTTCAACCGCAAGCTCCAACCACTTCCACTCTTCAAGAATCCTCACTTAATCGTTCCAAAATGGTTACCCAGACCCGGGCATCATATATCCAAGCCCATTGTACCTTAAAGCCCAGCCCAAGTATCTTTCCAGTCGTGGCATTACTAAGCCTTCTCGACTGCGACGTCATTCGACCGACTCTCCCAGCTAATCATGCTATCAACCGTTTACTCGGCTATTAGCTAAATTAATTTATTTTTGGGGGATAACACTAAACAACTGTTTTACATCTTCATAGATTATAGGCTATTGTAAGCCATTTGCCTATGACATGTAAAGAGTTTATTTTAATGTATTGGTTAGCTGTATTTTTTATACATTATCATTTAATTGTATATTATGAATATTAATATAATAGATTATAGGCTATCGTAAGCCATTTGCCTATGGCATGTAAAGAGTTTATTTTAATGTATTGGTTAGCTGTATTTTTTAATCAATATCATTTAATTGTATATGAATATTAATATAATGAATTTGACTATATTAATAATTACATAATATGTTAAATTGATTAAATAAGGTTATACTAGTACATTATAAAACACAAATATAAATTTTTTTTTATACGTATAATATATTATATTAAATTACATGTACTAAAAGAAAAATAAATTCCATGTGAAAGATGAAAGATGATGGCACTTTCATCAATTGCATATAAAATAATAAAAAGGACAAACCAAAGGTGCTGGCAACTAGGAATGGTTGGTTTCTTAAACATGCAATCAGGAAAATGATGGTGGATTCTACTATGAAGTAGTAGTTTTAGTGGTATATTCATATACCACTAATTTTTTGCATCATAGACAATTTTAAACCGTTAGATATAATAATAAAATAATAAACGGTTCAGATTTATTGATCTAAAAAAAATTTGAAAACAAAAAAAATTGAAATATACCACTTTACCCTTCTCTCATCTCCCATTCCATCCAAAACCCTAAATCAATCCATGTTTATTTTCTGCCCCCGTCAACCTGCCGCCGCCGTCGCTGTCCAAGCCGCTGCTGTCCAACCTGCCGCCACCGTCTTCCGTGCTCGTCTTCCCTCTTTAACCACCCCACGCCGCTCATCTTCCTTCTTCCCGTCATCACCGCCACGCCTCATCACAGAACAGCCAAGCAGTGATGTACAGCAATGGACAGCGCTTCCCAGATGTACAGCAACGGACGGTGGCTAATGTGCGAACGGCACGGCAGTCCCGGTGCGATCGGCCCTATTGACCGTGACGGCGAGCTCCGCCGTCTCTCCCTCCGTGAACTCCGCCCTCTCTTTCTCTGCGAACGGCGCGGTAGTCCCGGTGCGATCGGCCCTGTTGACCGTGACCGCGAGCTCCGCCGTCTCTCCCTCCGTGAACTCCGCCCTCTCTTTCTCTGCGAGATCTCTCACCAGACGTTCCTCAGAGGCTCAGATCAGATCTGTCCTCTCCACTGCGTCGGAGAGCCGCCTCCGTCCTATCCTCCACCGCACCGGAGTGCCACATCCGTCCTCTCCACCACGCCGTCTCCGTCCTCTCCTCCACCGCGCCGGAGTGCCACATCTGGAGGATCTGGGTTTTTTAATTTTCATCTCTGTTGGGATGGAAGGGTAGGGATGAGGATTCAAGGGTAGAAATGGGTTTTCCAGTAATATTTAGTGGTACACCGGTATACCAGTAAAACTAGTACTTCATGGTAGAATCCACCGAAAATGATTCCACTTTTGTTTTCTCAAAAGTTGAAAACTCAAGTACCATTTTGCTTTGTTTCAGTTTTTTATTTTTAGAAATAATTAAAAAATTGACATTCTGTTCCTTGTTTCTAAATATTTATAGAGGAAACAGTGAAAACAGAAGAAAAAAATTGTTTCCAATATTTTCTATACAGATTTCTGAAAACATGAAATATAATAAAAATAAGATGATATTTTATAATTATTTCTAAAAACAGAAAATCAAAACAGTAAAAAACCAAACAACCCCAAATGATTGGTTCCATTCTTGGAAAAAATTTACGAACATTTAAATACGTATTGTTTGTACTGTTCACCAATTATAACATATCACGTAGATTAAATTTTTTATTTAAATTCAATTTTGAAATGTTCCTATTTTTTCTATTGGTTAATTAATCCATATGTTGAATTATAATTGGAGAACATTAAAAATTGCATACAAGAAACTATACCTAAGTTTTGTCTTCCATTATTTTCTTATTAAATTAAAATGTCATCCAAACCCATGACAAATATCAAAACCAACGGCAGTGGCAGAAATCCAATCCAAGGACTGAAGGACATGGAATGGAATAGAGTGTACCGTCCACAGAACCTTCAACTTTCCCAATTGACATTGCCATTGTCTGCAAACAATAATTGATGTAAAAAGTTAATATATCAACACTATTAAATTAATTTTACAAAAAGATCTTGACAAATTTCCCAACGGATTTACTTGGCAAAAGGCCAAATTTCCCTTTTTTTTTTTTATTTATGGAAAGGCCAAATTTCCCTAATACATTAATTTTATTCTATATATATATGAAATAAGAAATGTTAACAACGTATCCTTTATCACCTCCTCCCCAACACCATCCTCATTAAATCTAGACCCATTTTTTATTCCATAATAATAATAAATAAATAAATAAATTGCACACAAAATTCATTCAATAAAGTCTTGAATAAAAGAAGTTTAATTAAAAAAAAGGTTTAAATAAGTTTTTAGTCTCTGTAAAGTTCACCAATTTTGGTTTTAGTCCTTGTAAAAAAAATTTCTTAGGATTTCGCCCCAGTATTTTCGAAAGTTTTGTAAATAGTCCCTACTTTGGGTACTAAAAATATACTAGATGAAAAAATTTGTCAATTATAACCCTATGACCCTAATGTATGATTTTATTTCTACTTTCTAGCCAAATTTTGGAACAAGTCGAACAAGAACGAGAAATTACCTCGATACCCCTTGAGTACTAGATATCATACAAAATGAAGGAATTTAGCAATTTTAACCTTATTCCCTAGTGTATGATTTTGTTTATATTTTATGACCAAATTTTACAGCAAGTCGGATAGTAAAATAAAATTACATTGATACCCATGAGTACTAGATAATGAAAAAAGATGACGGTAGGGACTATTAACAAAAATTTTGAGATTACAAGAACGAAAATCGAAGAAAAAATTTTACAGGGACCAAAATCAAATTTGATGAACTTGGTAGTAATCAAAAACTTATTTAAACTTAAAAAAAATTGTGCTGATATACTTTTCAAATGACTTTTACAGTCTGTTTTCCCCTCCTCCAAGGTTCTGCCAATGGTTTCCAAAACCAACCATTGTTTGACAAGTCCTTAAAATCCCTCCTTCATAAACCCTCTCTCCACTCACACTCACAGATTGAGATAACCAAATTCACTGTCACAATCATATGGAAATGGAAACTGCCACTCAAGTCGTCTCAGCGGCTCATCCCTGCTCTGCCGCCGACGGCACTCTTGGCCGCCACCTTGCTCGGCGGATCGTCGAGATCGGCGTTAGGGACGTCTTCTCCGTCCCCGGCGACTTCAATCTGACCCTCCTCGACCACCTCATCGCCGAGCCGCAGCTCAACGTCATCGGCTGCTGCAACGAGCTCAACGCCGGCTACGCAGCCGATGGCTACGCTCGCTCCAAAGGCGTCGGCGCGTGCGTCGTCACCTTCACCGTGGGTGGCCTCAGCGTCCTCAACGCCATCGCCGGCGCTTGCAGCGAGAACCTCCCCGTGATTTGCATTGTCGGTGGACCTAATTCCAACGACTACGGCACCAACCGGATCCTCCATCACACGACCGGGTTGCCCGATTTCACCCAAGAGCTACGGTGCTTTCAGACCATCACGTGTTTTCAGGCAGTGGTGAATAACTTGGAGGATGCGCATGAGCTTATTGACACTGCAATTTCTACTGCTTTGAAAGAAAGCAAGCCTGTTTATATCAGCATAAGTTGTAATCTTCCTGGAATTCCTCATCCAACTTTTACTAGAGACCCTGTTCCATTTTTCCTTCCACCAAAGTATGTTTCCCTTGTCTTCTTTCTATTTATTTTTTATTTTTTATTTTTTATTTTTTTTTTACTAATATCTCAAAGTGTTCTACTTATGATTTTAGTAAGTGTGTCTTGGGTTTTTCAATTTTGTTAATCACCTTTTTTTTTTTTTAGTAAGTATGTCTTGAGTGTGTTTGGGTAATTGACTTAATTAAATGCTTATCTAATAAGTTATTTTCAAATAAGCTAAAACTAGCTTATTTTCATAAGCTTCTCCAACTAAAATGAGTTTATACTAAGATCATAAACTACTTTCATTAATTGTTTGCATAAATTTGTTTTCGTAAGCTATTCTCGTGAACTCAAGTAACCTCTAATGGCAAGTATGCCTTGGGCCTTGGCTTTTTCTATTTTGTCAATCACCCTTTTTTTATTTTATATATCTTATAGTGTTTTACTCATGATGTTTTATTTTGTTTGTTCTTGCATCCACATTTAGCATTAAGGTGAACTCTTTGATTTTTGCAGGGTAAGCAATCAACAAGGATTAGAAGCAGCAGTGGAAGCAACGGCTGCTTTTCTGAACAATGCTGTGAAGCCAGTGATCGTGGGTGGGCCAAAACTAAGGGTAGCAAAAGCACAACAGGCGTTTCTAGAGTTTGCAGAAGCTAGCGGATATCCAATAGCTGTTATGCCCTCAGGGAAGGGACTTGTACCTGAGAATCATCCCCACTTCATCGGGACTTACTGGGGTGCTGTCAGTACTAGCTTTTGCGGCGAGATAGTGGAGTCTGCTGATGCTTATGTTTTTGTTGGCCCCATCTTCAATGACTATAGCTCCGTTGGATACTCCTTGTTGATAAAGAAGGAGAAAGCCATCATAGTGCAGCCTAATCGGGTGACCATTGCCAATGGTCCTTCCCTTGGCTGGGTTTTCATGGCTGATTTTCTAACTGCATTGTCTAAGAAGCTGAAGAGAAACACCACAGCTGTGGAGAATTATCGACGTATCTTTGTTCCTTCAGGCATTCCTTTGAAGCGAGGGAAGGATGAACCTCTTAGAGTTAATGTTCTATTTAAGCACATCCAGGTAAGTTCTACTTATATGCTCTTTTAAAAATTTTGGTCTAGTGGTTCTTTGACATGGGATTGGAGTTCTACCTGTGGCCGCTTGTTCTATGACTAACGTTTCATTCTAAAAGTGTAAAACATTGGGAACATAGCAATTTCAGATTATTCACTTTGCATTTCTAAATATGTAACATTATTTCTGTTTCTCCATTACATTATCATATTTTAGTAAGTTTTTCCTTTTAGTTCAGCAATTAAGACTAAAGATATTGAACAGGGCTTGCTAAGTGGAGATACTGCTGTAATAGCTGAAACTGGAGACTCATGGTTCAACTGTCAGAAGCTCCGTCTGCCCGAGAATTGTGGGCAAGTCATTCAATTTCTGCATTGTGCAATATGCTAATTACAACTTCATGTTTGTTGGAATTAATGTTGTCAAATATGAATTCTATCTTTCAGTTATGAATTCCAGATGCAGTATGGATCTATTGGTTGGTCAGTTGGTGCTACTCTTGGATATGCACAGGCTGCAGCAGATAAGCGTGTAATTGCTTGCATTGGAGATGGGAGTTTTCAGGTTAGTAAGATTATAAGAACAGAAACTATCTATGTATACAGGATCCAGATTATTAACAATAATGTACGACTGTTTTTCTTTTTTGAAGTGTTGGCCAAGTGTATGAAAGTTTGTGAAAAATGGAAGTTATTGCCATGATAAACATGGCCGTACTCATACATATTAACAAATTTGATGGATGTTGCCATAGTTTTTTCTTTTTTCGAAAAAAAATTAGGCCTGAGGAAAGGTTATTAAAGTATTCTTATAGATATACGATAGTCCTGGCATCAATTTAGTTAGTTACAACAGTATGTAATTGGTTGAATAAATTACTAGAATTGAAATTTGAAAGTGAGTTCCTTTGAAAACGATTATTAAATATGTGACATGTAATAATGATAAGCATCAACTGCAGGAAAACCTGTTGATTAATTTAATTTTAGCTTGATGTATGAAGCACAGAGACTTATTGTTTCCCTTATTTAGGTGACAGCGCAGGATATTTCAACAATGATTCGCTGTGGACAAAGGAGCATCATCTTCCTCATTAACAATGGAGGTTATACAATTGAAGTTGAGATTCATGATGGTCCATACAATGTGATCAAGAACTGGGACTACACTCGCTTTGTGGAAGCCATTCATAATGGAGAAGGCAAATGCTGGGCTGCAAAGGTTAGCATAAATAGAACACTTTATATTGTTTTACTGCGTTAGTAATTATAGTGGAAGGTTATATGCATATGGGATGGTTCTTAAAGGAAAAGAGCACCTTTGTTTTGTACTTTCTAGACTTCTTGTCCTGACTCTATTTGGATTAGTCTAACCTAAAGATACAGTAAAATAAGGAAAGAAAGAGTCCATTTGAATACTGTTTCAGGTTACTGCTGATCTTGAGATTGCAGAATGCAATTTCTTGTATATTTCACAGTTTTTTTTAGACCAAATGAAATAAAAAGCGCTAGGAGAAGATAAAGAATAGTCACTTCATTAGTTGGAGTTGGCAATTTGTTCTGCTCGTTGAATGCATCAAAATTTTTTTGAAGTTATTTGCTTGTGGTACTAAAGGACGGTTATTGCTGTGAGTGTAGGTACGTACAGAGGATGATCTAACAGAAGCAATTGCAGCTGCTACTGGGCCACAGAAAGATTCACTATGTTTTATTGAAGTTTTTGTACACAAGGATGACACCAGCAAAGAGTTGCTAGAATGGGGATCCCGTGTTGCTGCTGCTAACAGCCGTCCTCCTAATCCTCAATAGAAAATCTATTCGTAATTGTTGTACAATTATAATTTATATAATTTGGTGTATTATTAGATTTCAACGGGAAGACATGTACAGGACAAATGTGACGAAAAATAAGATAGAATAACCCCTCGGGAGATGATTGCTTTTCCAGAGACTTTGATCCGGTCCCCTGTATTCTGATCTCCGTTGTAAACATAAACTATTTGTTGCTTTTTTTATAGAGATCCTTTTTATGAAATTTTTTGTTGAACTAAGGAACATATAGCCATTGTATGAAAAAATGTGTGCGTTATAACCCATGACTGAAAGTTGAGCAAGACTGCAAGACTATGATTTTTGGTAGAAGAAAATTCAGGGTAAAGGTTGACACTTCTATTCTAAGGTCAGGGTAGACCTCAATTTATGAACAATGAACTTTGATTGGAATTAATACTAATCAGCTTAATGTGATTCATTCTTACTAGTCGTGCTTGTTTGCAATTTAAGAACACTATGATGCATACTATGGAGTGATAAGGTGGCTTGGTGGTTTGGAGGGAGGGACATAGGGTTTTGAGTGATAAGGAGGTTGTGGGTTCAACTCTTCCCACTAACATAACAAATACCAACAAATTTAACATTTGCCTATAAAAAAAAAAATGATGCACACTATAAAATGGGTATACGTCTCTAGCACAATGAGAAGATGCATGTGTTTAATTGTATAATTTGTTAGGATAATGTTGAATTTTCGTATAAAGTAAATAAATAAATGTTTATTTATTTATAGATAATTCATTGAATTAAGATAAATGAACTAACAGTAGAAGTGGACTATGTGAATTTTACTGACAAGGTCATGAGTTCGAATCCTGGAATTGTCACTTTAAGGAGAGCTTTACCTAATTATCATCTTGTTTTGAGGGTTAGTCACACAATTATGCCCGTGAGGAAGACAGATTATAGACTAAAAACTGAATTAAGATAAACGATTTACTAAATAGTTTTAAAATAAATTCATTCTAAACCACTTTAAAAAAATAAGTCATAAAATATTACATACAAATATTTTTGTTGTATGGTGCACTTCTGTTTTCACCCACTTGGAGGTTTAAAGCTATATTTGGATTAGTTGTAAAAATATATTATTATAATAATCAATTATATAATACTCCATTATAGTATGTAATAGGGGTGTGCAAAACCTGGCTCGACCCTAAAACCCATCCCAACTCATAGTGTTCAGGTCGAGGTCAGACCCTAACCCGCAGAAGAGAAGGGACTAACCTACGTCCCATTTAGTGACCCGGTGTCGGGTTAGGGACGATTCTGGGTTAACCTTCGGGTTACCTGGCCCATCCCATATAATAAAAATCAAGTTTTACTTTTATCCCTCCCTAACTTACGTTTCACGCAAGGCCACTAAGAAAGAAGTCTGAAGTAAATTACTAAACTTATATTCTCACATCTCACGTCTCACACCGGCTTAATTGGTGGCTTTTAAGAAGCATTTTGTGGCTTTTGGTAACATTGAAAAAATCATGTTTGATGAAAGTATCTTGTTTTTAACAATATGACTTTGGTAACACGAGCATCAAGGAAGCATTCAGTAAAATGATCTATTTGTTGATATTTTGTAACATCCAATTTTGGATCTATTTGGTGACACGAGATCAATTGGTGATTTTTAGGTAGCATCTATTTTGGTTTATAAAAAATAACATTTTTTCCACTCACAAATTTATTTATAAAGAATCTATTTAACTTCGAGTCAATACAGTCTCGTCCCATTTAGACTCGGTATTAAACCAACACATATATGATTGGGTTCCTTTAGGTCTAGGGACGGGTTCATGTTAGGGATGGCAATGGGTAGGGTTTGGGTAGGATACTATAGTACCCGTCCCCATACCCACATTTGAAAAAATTACCCGTACCCGGATCCGTACCCTCATGGGTAATAACTTTAGTACCCTTACCCGTACCCTCTGGGTACCTCAGTACCCGTACCCTCACCCATTACCCGCACTTTAACAGTGAAAAAGTAAAAAAAAAAAAAAAAAAGTTATAACAATTAAAAAACGATTCAAAGGTCTTTTAAATCTACTAATAAATATTACAAATCAAAATATTTAAATAAATAAAAACACCCAAAAAGGAATCATGGATGCAACTAGATTTAGAAAGTTAAGAATCTTTAGATTAATTTTGTTTTTATAATTTGTATTATAGTTAAAATTATATATATTAGTAATATAAATAAATAAATAAATAATTATATATACAAATACATATGTGCGGGTATGGGGCGGGGTGGGTACCATAGTACCCGTACCCGCACCCGTACCCATTCATTTTTGCGGGTAATTACCCGTACCCGGACCCTTACCCATTATGCGGGTAATTACCCTACCCATTGTGGGTAATTTTTACGGGTACCCTATGGGTAGGGTACAAATTGCCATCCCTAGTTCATGTTCCATGAATTTCCCTATCAATATTTAGAGTCGGTAATAGACAAACATAACCTTTCCCAACCCATTCCACTCTTGCCTGTAGTGTATGGAATCTGTTTTGATATGAATATATAGTTCCTATCTTAATCAGGTAAGGTGGCCCAATGTTTAGTGTTCGATGGCTCCACTACTTGCAAGCATCAAGGTCTATAAATGTCGGGTTCGGGCTTCCCGAGCTGCACTCAAGCTCTCAACCTAACAAGGAAAAGTGCAACAAAGAAATAACAGAAATGTTATCTTGAAAACCAATATGGACAACTACGATGACAATCTTATATATGAGTGGTATTTCTGAAATTTTTGAGTAACTTTTGGATCTCACTTCATGTTGGTTTTTGAAGCAAAAGTAGAGTTGTCCCTAGAGTTGTTGTATTTAGGTTGTTAGGATAACATAACTAAAGAAGAGTAATGATATGTGAACACCTGGGTTTGACACACAGGTGGACACCTTGGTTAATCATGTGTAAATTTTTGGTTAATTCGGTTCATTATATGGTTAATGGGTTATATGAAGCTTATTTTCCATAATCATGTAAATATTTGGTTAATCACATGCAAATATCTAGTTAATTCAATTTTTATATGATTAATGAGTCATCATGAATTAACCAAATATTTACACATGATTAACCATATAATGAACTGAATTAACCAATATTTGTACCGATTAACCAAGATGTCAACTTTAGGTATGCAAATATTATTCCTTATTTTCAAATGAGTTTGGTATATATATCTTTCAATAAAAAAATCTCATAAAATCTATCTTAAAAAACAATCCAGGAAAATCAAAAAGTTTTTAAATGTCACATGACTTTTTGTTACTACTTTTCACTAATATCAATGGATTTGAATATTTTCTATAAAAATTGTCCTAATTAAATATAATAAGATCTTTTTAAATTACTTAAAAGGTTTAATTAAATGTTATAATTTTTTTTTATAACAATTTTTTTTTTTAAAATCTCAATCAAATACCCTCCTTTAAATTAGGGATGGTAATCTCAATCAAGTATTCTATACCCCCTGTTTGAAAAAATTTCCCATACCCACTTGAGTAGCAACTTTAGTACCCTTACACATACCCTTCGGGTACCTAAGTACCCGTACCCGCACCCATTACCCGCACTTAAACCGTAAAGAACAATAAATAAAAAAGAAATGTTATGACAATTAAAAATCGATTCAAAGGTTTTTTAAATCTACTCATAAAATATTACAAAACAAAATATTTAAATAAATAAAAAATCCAAAAAGGAATTTTAGATGAAACTAGGTTTAGAAAGTTAAGAATCTTTGTATTAACTTTGGTTTTAAAATTTGTATCATAGTTAAAATTATATGTGTGTGTGAGGGTGTGGGACGAGATGAGTATTATAGTACTCGTACTGTACCTTTACCCAATCAAATTTATAGGTAACTACACTATCCGAACCCCTATTTATTGTGTTGATAATTATTCTATTTACGGTGTGTAATTTTTACGGATACTCGATAAGTAGGTAGAAATTGCCACCCTACTTTAACACTATGTTTGGAACGCCAGAAACTGAGTAGAAAGAAAAAGAATGGATTGAAAACACGGTAACTAGAAGTTTCCTTGTTGGTTTGGGATGAAAGGGAAGAGAGGAAAGAAAAAACATGTAGGGCACCTGTTTTTTTTTCCTCTCCAAAATGGCAGAAAGCCTAGGACCAATGGTTTGCACACGGACCAAGGAAAATATATGGCAGGGACGTGAAAAGACTAAAAGGTAACATTAGTTTTTATTTTAAAAATTATTATAATGAGGATATTTTGGTCATTTCATAAATATGTTTTTCTTTCCTTTCACTTTCTACCTAACCAAATAAAGGGAGAGAAAAATATTTATTTTCTTTCCTCTTATTTCTCTCCTAAAACAATTAAATAATCACTCATTTTCTACTCCTTTTCTTTCTTTTCTCTTTCTTTCCTTTCACTTTCTTCCTCTTATTTTCTCTCATAAAACCAACAGAGTGTAAATTCATCTCAAGAAAAGTTAAAAGCCGAATGGAGCGAGGAAAAGTTTCGGAAGGAAGGATGGCATGTGATGTGACAGAACACCATAAAAAGTGGTCTCATGGTAGGGCACCCTACAGGGACAGGGTGCACTTGTCCCAAATCCAATGCATTTCGAAGGCATCGTCACGCGTGTCCATCACACATGTTTATCAGTTTATTATGTTTATGTTTATAGATAGGATTTTTCTAATCTATGCTAATGCACGTGTTAAGAAATCAAATATAAAAATATTTTATTAAAAGTTGTGTAATCAATTTTTTGAAAGTCTAAAAGCTACTTTTTCCAATAGAATATTTCTATTTTTTGATTTCTTAACATATGTAATGTTGCACATGTTAGAAAAATCGTTATTGATAATAGATAATCATATTTTTTTTTAAAATAAATAAATAGGTTTGTGTGTCACTGGCCTTGATAGGAATGGGTTTCTTTCATCAGTCGAAGACAATGAAATTTGCAATGGCTGGTCTTTCCCGAGAAAGATGGATTGCAATGGTAGTACTTGTTCTCATAGCTTCAGGACAATTATTCACGTGCACCGCATACCCTTATACATCCATCTTCAGCTTCGGTGACTCACTCGCCGACACCGGTAACTTGTATTTCAGCTCCCACCACCACCATTGCTTTTTCCCTCCCTACGGCCAAACCTTCTTCCACCACCCCTCTGGACGCTGCTCCGATGGACGCCTCATCATTGATTTCATCGGTACCATTTCATATATCTTTCTATCTTAGAAATTAAAGTATTGCTTCCTAGTTAATTAATATTAATATTACTGCTATATACGGTTTTGGGTTGTGAAGCCGAGTCTTTGGGAATTCCATTGGTGAAACCGTATCTGGGAATCAAGAGTGGTGAATTAGGAAGATGGAGTGTAGATGAAGGGGCAAATTTTGCTGTTATAGGAGCGACGGCGTTGGACATAAGCTTCTTTGAAGAGAAGGGTATTCATAATGTTCCCACCAACTACTCTTTGAATGTTCAATTAAATTGGTTCAAGGAATCGCTTCCACCTCTCTGCAATTCTTCAACAAGTAAGTTAATTAATTTGCAGTTATTCTCTCTAATCTCTGATCTAATTAATAATACAGGCTGAAGTGTTGTTAGCTGTAGTGATAGCTATAGTCAACCAAGGCGTGGGACAAAGACAAAAATAAAAAAATAAATATAATATATTAAAAGCAAAAGCCATGGAAAACTCGCATCAGTGTTGAACTTTTTTCGGTGGTGAAGGCCTGCCACTCGGATAGCTACTTTGTGAAAGGGAAGCGTTTTCTTCTTCTTCTCGAAAGGGAGTGTTTTATATCAAATAGTTTTCTGTTATTTGAAAATATATAGATTCTTAAGAAAAATAAAAAAATTCAAATAATACTTTATTTATTCTAACTTTTTTTTGACAATTTTATTTATTCTAACTTGAGAGTTGAGATCCCATGAATGAAAATAAACGGTAATATTCACATGAAAAAAAAAAGGACATTTTTGTGTTGAACGAGCATACCAAGTTTATTAACTTTCTTTCTCTCATTTTATGAGACTTTTAAATTTTTTCACATGATGAAGAATAAATTATTAAATAACCTCAAATATAAAGTGTAACTTAATATAAATAAATAACATTTTTTTTAAGAAATTATAGAAGTCAATTTATTATAATATGTATATATATGTAATTATTGATTTAGTTGAAATAATAAATCATAATGAAGATTGCATATTAATTAATAAATTTTTTTATATTTTCAAATTTTTTATATTAATTAATAAATTTTTATATTTTCAACTAATCTTGCAGGTTGCAATAAAGTTCTTGGGAGGTCATTATTTCTCGTGGGAGAGACTGGAGGCAACGATTTCAATTATCCTTTGTTTCTACGAAAAAGCATAGCAGAGATTAAAACATACGTTTCCTTATGTAATCGATGCAATCAGTTCAGCAATCAGTGTAAGATTTTTATTTTTCATTTATAAATTTTATTCCGTTCGGATATTAATTTATTTGATTTTCAGTTTCCAGTCATAACCAAAGCCTGTATTTTGTGTGTTTACAGGAGTTGATTGATCTAGGGGCTCGCACGCTCATGGTTCCTGGGAATTTACCACTGGGTTGCAGTGCAAACTATTTAACAAAATATGAAACAAAATACGAGATCGACTCTGGATTTAGGAATGTTGATCGTTTTATTTTTTTATAAAATGGTTTAAAAAGTTCAAATTCCAGTAAAAAGTGGCAAGATGGGAATCGAACAAGGGTCGCATGGATGCAGTGCCAAGATGGTGACCACCAAGCAAGCGAATTAATAGTGTTAACGTGGTGTTTTTACAGATACATAAGGGTTATGAAATTCTGGGATCCTGGTAGATATGAGTGTGTTCAATGGAGGTTGAATCATTGTGCTTTAAAATTTGGGATCCGGGAAAATTGTGTTTAGAAATGTATTAGCTTTTATATTTTGTGTTTTGTATTTTGTGCTTTTAGCTAATTTGAATTAAGGGGGTGTGTTGGAGATAATTCAAATTAGGTAATTAGTTAGTTTGTTATTGTTAGTTGGGTAGTTAGTGTAACAACTAAGAGTGGGTTACTTTGTGAGAGTAATGATCTATATGAGTCTATAAATAGACTTAGTGCTATAGTGTAAACAAGAAGAGAAGTGAATAGAAGTGAAGAGAAGTGTAGAAAAAGTGAAAGTGTGTGTGAAGTGAATAAAAACTTTTTCTTTTAGAAGTATTTCTTCTATTTCTTTCTTCTTCCTCTCAATATTCTTTGTATGTGAGTGCACCATAGTGATAGTGAGTGTTTGTGTTCCAACAAATATGACCAAGCAGGGTGCTTGAAGTGGTTAAATGAGTTCGCTGTATATTACAATCACAAGCTCCAAACTGAAATACATAGGCTTCGAGGACTCTATCCTCAAGCGAATATCATCTATGCTGATTATTACAATGCTGCATTGCCATTATATCATTATCCCACAAAATTTGGTGATTTATCCCTTCTCAAACTCTTAATAATTTAGTATAACTCCAATCCAATATTTCATATTATGCATTAACTATATAAATTAATTGTGATGGCTTTGCAGGTTTTACAGGACTCAAAATCTGTTGTGGAATGGGAGGTCCATACAATTACAACGCATCAGCAGGTTGTGGCGATCCAGGGGTGATTGCTTGTGATGACCCTTCTCATTATATTGGGTGGGATGGTATTCATTTGACTGAGGCCGCATATAGATTGATTGCCCAAGCTTTAATAATAAATGGACCATACTCTCTCCTCACTTCCATTTAGTACCTTGTGCAGTACTTGTGCTTCATGAATGTAGGGTCCGTTTGGTTTAGATTTTGATAGAATTGATTTTGGAAGAATTGATTTTGAAAAATGGAGTTTGAAAAAATTGATTTGTGTTTGGGAATGATATTTTAAAAGTGGGTTTAGAAGAATTGTTTTTGTTTGGATGATAAAGTAAAATCACTTTTGAAGTGTAAATATGTAGAATTTTGTGGGTCCTACATCTAGAATCAATTATTTTCAACGGAAAAAGCTAGAAATTTTTGCTTCCACAAAACTCCGTTTTGACCCATCAGGAATCAATTATTTCCAACGGAATTTCGTAAACAAACGCATGAATAGTAAATAAATGAATAGTAAACTGAGTTTGGGAGTGAAACAGAGTTTCAAACTCCAAACCAAACAAGCAAGTAATCTTTGGATATCTCAATAATAATGAGCCGTGTTATTCGAACAACCGGCTTCGGACAACTACTGGACAACTTTTTGTCCTGTAGCGCACTGTAACATTACTGTAGCGTTACAGTAGTGTTATTTTTATTTTTTTTACAAATGTTGACCTTTTAAAAAAAAAATTATTTCTAAAAAAACCCATTAACCAGATAATGAACTGAATTCACCAGATATTTGCACCTGATTAACCAGATATTTGCACATACTTAACCAAAAAACCCATTAACCAGATAATGAACCGAATTCACCAGATATTTATACCCGATTAACCAGATATTTGTACATACTTAACCAAAAACTTTATTTCTCAAAAAAACCCATTAACCAGATAATGAACCGAATTCACCAGATATTTATACCCGATTAACCAGATATTTGCACATACTTATCCAAAATTTTATTTATAAAAAAAACACATTAACCAGATAATGAACCAAATTCACCAGATATTTGTACCAGATTAACCAGATATTTGCACATACTTAACCAAAATTTTATTTCTCAACAAAACCCATTAACCAGATAATGAACGTGATTCACCAGATATTTGTACCTGATTAACCAGATATTTGTACATACTTAACCAAAAATTTTATTTCTCAAAAAAACTCATTAACCAGATAATGAACGTGATTCACCGGATATTTGTACCTGATTAACCAGATATTTGCACTTACTTAACAAAAAATTTTATTTCTCAAAAAAATCCATTAACCAGATAATGAATCGAATTCACCAGATATTTGCACATACTTAACCAAAATTTTATTTCTAAAAAAAAAACCCATTAACCAGATAATGAACTGAATTCACCAGATATTTGTACCTAATTAACCAGATATTTGTACATACTTAAAAAATGTTAGAACAAAAACAAATGCATTTTTTTTAAAATTTCGAAATTTATAAATAAATAAAAAAAAGATAAACAGTGTAGCACTATAGTGCCATGCAGCACAGTAATACTATACTGTATAACTATACGGGTTTGTCGATCCTGGTTGTCGAGGAAACATTTCTGATATTAACCACGACGTTTCTCTCCATTGTAATTAAAATAAAATAAAAAAGTCGAGTTAACTACGCTATGATGCGGGGCAACGTTTTTTCTGGTAGCGTATCAAAATAATTTAAAATTTATTTTTTAATTCTAATTTTTTTAGAATTTTATCTGAATAATTTAAAATATCCTTACTTTTTTTTTTTTCTTTTAGAAGTTGAAGGGACCATTCTCCTTGCACTTTTTGAATAGATGTCCTTATTACGTGTTTGGTTTTGATGAATATCTCTTATACTGATTGGAGATCATTTTTTTTAAAAATAAAGTATCGACCAAATGTCAAAGGAAGTGCAGCCTTAATTGACTATTGATGTTTAAACCTAAATATTAAATCAACAGTTGAAAAAGAAATTAATATTTTTAAATGCACCATACAGATTACTAGAGAAATTTCAATATCGATCGAAGCACAGCCTGTCAAGTTTTTTTTTAATAGTCAAATTTGTTTTTAAATGCACCATACAGATTACTAGAGAAATTTCAATATCGATCGAAGCACAGCCTATCAAGTTTTTTTTTAATAGTCAAATTTGTTATGTTAGTTTTTTCTTTTCTTTATCATGATCATTTGAATTCACTAATGATATTTGAATACCCATTTAAGATATTTTTTTTGAATATCCTAGATATAATGGCAATTGTATAAATATAAGTGTACTATTAACACACATTTTTAGGTGTCCATCTTGGACGTTTATTTTGGGTATTCATATAACACACCTCATTTGAATCATGAACCTCCAACTTATTCAACTCCTTATACCCTTAGCTTTAATCGGTTGAGTTATCCCATCCCCTACACAACTCAAGTAAACACCCTTATCTTATGATATATATTAAAAGTCTTTGTCATACGAAAAATACATATTACTTTTTGAAAATTGTGATAGTAGGGGCTAACTATTCATTAATTTTAGCATCCTTTAAAATTTTAGCTAACTCGAGCCTCTCGCGGAAACTTGGGTTCATATAATTCCCGAGCCTTGCGTTTAACTTGCTCGGCTGATTTTCGCCAATGTGTCTGGAGCCTCTTACCCCATGTTTTCTCAGTTTTTGTTTATTTTTTGTTTTTATCTTCGGCTTAGACCCTCTTCAACAAAAAATAATAATTAATGTTTTTGGCAAAAAAAAGTATTAATATTAAACAAACATAAATTTTTTGGCATTAACTTAAAAAAAAAGGAAAAATATTTTCCTAAAACATGCATTAATTGTTCTACAGTTATATATAATAATTTATCACAAATGTTAATGCTGTTTTTTAAAATTTGGATTCAATGCAGTAAAAAATCGCTGCATTTATTGAATACATATCTAAATGCATTCAAAGTCAAAGGTATATTTCAATGAATGCAAGAAATGCAGTGATTTTTTACTGCAGGAACCCAAATCCGTTTATTCGTGCTTAACTAATACTGTTTTTTAAGTTATTGATTAAAATTAAATTTTTATTAAAATGTAATATTTAATATATTAAAAAAACATTATGATATTAACAATTACTTGGGGTGTCTTGTCCTTGAGAGCTTATTAGAGTGAGTAGTTGAGAATTGATGACAGGTTTCACATGGCTTCAACCTCCTCTTGTTTGCTTTGGCTTCTTTTAGCAGTTGCAGCATCATCGTTCAGTTCCAGTTCCAGTTCCAGTGGTTGCTACAAAACAATATACACCTTTGGGGATTCCCTTACGGACACCGGCAACAATTACTACGACACGCCGCACCAACCAAAACCTCCTTCCTTAAACCCTCCGTACGGAGAGACCTATTTTCATCACCCAACTGGAAGATGGAGTGATGGCCGTCTTGTCATCGATTTCTTTGGTACCACCTCTATGCCTATGTCTATGCATTCCTTCCTTCCATAATCCCAAATATATAACATACCCATTTTGCCACTCTCTTCTTTGCAGCTCAGCATATGGGGATTCCACTGCTGAAACCGTACCTGGGGATCAAGAATGGGAAGATACAAGACTGGAACACTTGGGAAGGAGTCAACTTCGCGGTTGCAGGAGCCACTGCTTTGGACCCCAGCTTCTTTGCAGATAAGGGTATTTTTAATATTCCCACCAATTATTCTCTGAGAGTGCAGTTAGATTGGTTCAACCATCTCCTCCCTTCTATCTGCAATTCTTCTTCTTCAGGTAACTCCCATATTAATTATTCTTTTCCGCCTCACCCAAAACCTGTCTTTTTCTTGCTCTATTTTGTTTGCCTTCCGGTTTTTAGTAATAGAAATAAAGAATAATGGTAGATGGTACGAATCTAAATTCGCAAAATGGCCTGCAATGCAATATAGCACTTAGCAAATATTCAACGCTTATAAGTGTGTGATTGGTCCAGCCAAGGTGAAGGCTTAGAATTGATTAGGGTGCCCCACCTAAGTGGATCAAAGTGATGTCAGAAGTAGGACTGACCATATGACCTAGTTGAAAAGTTAACCACTCCAAGTAACAATCTGGATGTTTAGATTGTGCTACTTGAGTGGTGTACGGCTATACCACTTTGGGGGGTGGGGTGGTACACCTTATGCAACACCTCCGGCCAATAGGTTGAGATCTACTCCTTCACAAAATTCAATCATTGATAACATACTCTTCAACAAACTTTTTTGTTATTTGATGAATTTCACGTGGGATCATAATATTTATGTGGAGCTCACTATATTTAACGAGACCCCTATGAAATTCATCTAGTAATCAAGAATATATTAAAAAATAATATGTTGCTAGCATTCTATAAAAAGAATATGATCATAAAATGAAGGGTTTTTTTTCAAATAAATAAATAAATAAAGCCAATGATGGTTGGTCCAGTTGGTAAGGATAAGGCTCATAACCCACAAGGTCGTGAGTTCGAATCCCACTACCGATGTGAGGACCTCGTTAATTGGTGGGTAATCTGTAAGCGCTCTTTGAGACGTGAGGCCTACCCTGGCCCTGGTGAGCTCCTGGGACCCAACTCGCCTAACTTTTTTTGTATAAAAATAAATAAATAAATAAATAAATAAATAAAATAAACGAGGACCACCTTCCTAATTATTCTCTTAAAAATAATACAACGGCTGTGGCTTCAATAATTGTGCAAGTGACATTATTATTATTATTATTATTATTATTATTGTTGTTATTTTATGCAGTGCTCATTCTTGCTTGTAGAAAATTATAGCCACTAGAAAACATTACAAAATTTAAAAAAAATGAAAAAAAATGTTCAAAAGAATACATCTTTTCCTGGAGGGAAAAAAGAAGAAGAAGAAAACAAGATTGAAAGAAAAGAACGAGGAATATTTTCAAGAGTAAATTGAAGGTGGGACAATTGAAGTTGGCTTAACTTCTTTTGACAGTACTTTCTATATAAGTAGTGAAACTATGATCTTATTTTGCAGGCTGTAAAGAAGTTCTTGGGAGCTCTTTATTTTTTTTGGAGATTGGTGGTAACGATTTCAATTATCCTCTTTTTCTATCCAAGAGTTTAGAAGAAATTAAGACATACGTACCCCAAGTGGTTAATGGAATCTCTTCAGCAATCAGTGTAAGAATTTTAATAATTCAAATACACTCGAACACTTGTCTCTGCTTTTCCTGTGTGACTTTTGTTCTTTTACAACATTTAGATAAACAGTATCATTTGAATTATTTAGTTTCAATTACAAGGCTGATTAGAAGGGCTGCAATCACATGAAGGGCTTGCACATTTCCTTCATTAAATTACTGCATAATTTTATGGTTTTTCCTGATTTCGAAGAAGACTCTCCAACATGATCCAGGATATAGCTGTTCATAGTTTTAAATTGGGCATCATATGGAAAGTAACTAATCAAGCTAGCATTTAAGAATTATTTTTAACACAATTAAGTTATTGATCCCAAATAACATATGTCCGGGGTACTCAAGAAACTTGCACTAGTCCTATTTTCAGTCTCTGTGCCAACTGTATGCTATTCTTATTCCCTGTTATGACAAACTAAACCTTAATTAGTTTCATCCACAAGGTTGCTGTTTTTGTTGAAGTAACCTTTGTAAATGTCTTTTGTGCTGAATGATTTTTTTCTGTTGGTTCTTATCTTCCTATTATTAGTTATACCTGAACCTTGGTGAGTTTTATTACTTTCAGAAATTGATTGATCTGGGGGCTCAAGATCTCATGGTTCTTGGAAACTTACCTATTGGATGCAATTTAGTCTATTTGACAGGGTACCCAAGTACAAATATGGAGGAATATGATCAAGCTGGCTGTCTGAAGTGGTTAAACAAGTTTGCTGAGTACTATAATGAGCAGCTTTGTGTTGAACTAAATCGGCTTCAAGTGCTTCATCCCCATACAAATATCATCTGTGCAGATTTTTATCATGCTGCATTGCCATTATATGGATCCCCAAGACAATTTGGTACTCAACTCCTCTACTTTCTGCTCATATATATTACCATATAATTTCTTGCTAAGTGTGAATGAAGGATGTCAAAATTGGATTAATAGATAGCATAAGCTGATTGAAATCTCAAATGAATTGTGTGGTTGTATGTCTAATTTTGAATTTAAAGGAAAGTCCTTACTTAGAAACAAGTTTTCTTAATAATATATAGAGCAGCTTTAGTTGATGCAAGTACTGAGGAGTGAGGAGATGATATTTATGATATATTCATAAATAAATTGCAGATCAGTAATTGTGGTTTCTTGATGCTGTTGCAGGATTCACAGAAACAATTCTAGATGCTTGCTGTGGAGGCCCTAACAATGCGGTAGCGGCTTGTGGCCACCCAGGGGTGAATGTTTGTGATGATCCTTCAAAGTATATTTCCTGGGATGGTTTGCACTTGACGGAGACAGCATATAAATGGATTGCCCAAGGTTTATTGAATGGACCATACACTGACCCTAAAATTAGTTTTCCATGTGATTCAGAGATCTGATATAACAACCATACAAGGAATTAGACATCCTTGTCTTAGCATGTATATCTTATATGTATCTCATAATAAGTTAAGCGTAGTTAAAATACTTTTTTGGTCCTTTATCTTTTGATTAAAATTCATTTTGATCATTCATTTTGGTCTTTTATCTTTTAAATGTTACTCAAAATGGTCATTTTGTCAAATTTGTCACTAACGTCCGTTAATGTTAGCCGGAGATCCGCCAGAATCTAGGCTTTTTCACCGGAATCTGGGTATCCCCTTCACCGGAATCTAGGGATGAAAAAACATGATGATGCACTAAAACCTCTCTCTAATTTTCTTTGTTTTACCGGCCACCATAGCCCCCCATCATGAACCTCACCCATCTTCACCTTTAAACACGTCCCTACAGCCATAGAGAATCAACAATACAAAAACTCATTTTGACCATCATCTTCATCTTCATCTTCAATTTCAAACACCCTTTTCCCATCTTCAACCCACAATGGCGGCCATCACAAATGAAAAAGAAACCCTAATTACAATTAATTAAGAAATTGAAGGAGGCAAAAGAAGGGAACCTGAGGGAGTTGTGCTTAATTACAGCTCTCGCAGGAAGCACATATAATAAATTGAAGGAAATTGGGATGGAAATTATTGGGATGGCAAAGAAGGAAATTAAGATGGAAATCAAGAAATTGAAGGAGGCAAAGAAGGAACCATTCTAGCAGGAAGCACATATAATATATGTTCTTAGAAAAATAACATTAGGTTAATTATAGCTTGGAAATTGGGATGAAAAATAACATGGTGGAGTCCATATGCTTGGATTATCGTTCAAGGATTAGATCTTTTGCGGGTGGTGATTATTGGCACAGAGGGAGAGAAACGAAATGTCCAGCTTTGGGAATAATTTCCAGATTCTGACGAAAAAGTCCAGATTTTGGTGGATCTCCGGCTAATATTAACAGATGTTAGTGACAAATCTAACAGATGGACCATTTTGAGTAACATTTAAAAGTTAAATGAACAAAATTAATCTTTAAAAAGATAAAGGACCAAAATGAATTTTAATCAAAAGATAAAGGACCAAAAATATTTTAGCCTTAAGCATATTATGAGAAAACATGCATGACAGAGTCCAGAGTTCAGAGTCCATTCAAGAAGAAATAATTCAGACAAACTGAAAAATGTATTGATTGAAATTGGAGTGAGAAAAATTAATCACATGAAACCAACCATGTGACTTATTTACACAAGTACAAAGTAACAAAGTAGCCAACTCATAATTAATTACTAACTAAACTAACTATATCTCTAACACATATACTATCGGATAGAAATCATCTATCCCCTCTATCGAATTTGACTCCTCTAAAGTGATCAAATGTGTAAAGTGAGAAAGTAATTGTGTATCTACCTTGATTAATTAAAGAGTATTGAGATTGAGATTTCAACCCACTTTATCTAATTAAGGGTGGATATACACCCACTTTCTTACTTTACACATTTGATCACTCTAGAGTAGGCCACTACATGGCCATCGCTTTTACTTTCAAATATTATAAATAATAAAATATAAATAACATATTTATATGTATTAAATAGGCCGACCTGATAGGCCTAATAGACTTTTTTTAAAGTCTTAGGTCTAACCTCTTTAACTATATAGGGTTTTTAAAAAACCTTGGCATGACATTTTTACTAAATAGGCTAGGCCGAGTTAGGCCTTAAATAAGATATGCCATATGCCCCAAGAGTGGCCGAACCTATTTTCACCCCTTCTTGCATGCCGCAGTGACTAATGTGATGTGTGCATTTGGAAAATACTATTTTGAGTAACTTCTGCTCTCCAAATGTGTATCTAGAGATTTGCAACGTGTTTAGTATTTTTTTTTTGATTTAGGGCTCACTATAATTAGGGTCTTTGACACCCCAGTGGATTCACGAAGTATCCCATGACTTGGGTTTTTTGGACCCTCTATTGGACTAATCTTTGCAACGTGTTTAGTATGATTTCACAAAAATCAAAGTAAACGCAGTCGTTTTTTTTTTTTTTTTTTTTTGGTTAGCTCAAATTAAAACTATCAACTTTTATAAAATAAAAATAAATAAACAAATGTTGAATAATTAATTGTGCCGCTTGCACCATATTGAATTATTAAACTTTTAAATTAATTATTATAAAATTAAATATTTTTAATAATACATCAATTTATAATTACTAAATTGTGTATAATAATTAAAATTAATTAAAAACGTTGAATCTATTTTGTTTTTTGTTTTTTAAATTGAAATAATTTGATTGGATTGAGTGCTTTCATTCATCTCACTTTATCAAGTAAAAAAGAACATGTGAATTGTGAATCTATTTCTGCCTCTTTCAATCCCCTTGTCAGTCAGCACGTGGAAAGGCTCCCACCAAATCCAGTTATGTCTGGTTGTCTGAATGTTGATAGCAGTAGGAGCCCTCGAAAAACACATTTAATGATCTGCCGCTGAGTGTAATTTACCTCACATTTTTCATATTTGCCGCTGAGTTACCATAATCAAAATATAAAATGAGATGACACAACACAACGCAGTAAAAGAGACTCTGTCAAGCAACTAATAATTCTTCAGTTAATCTATGACAGTGAGATTGCAGTCGGCAACCATGGCTTCTTCTCAAATGCAACAACAGTGGTTGTTTGTAATACTGCTACTACTTGTGATTTTCGCAGTTCCAAGCGCTATTTCGGGTTGCTACACATCAATCTTCAGCTTCGGAGATTCACTCACTGACACTGGTAACCTGTATTTCATTTACCCACCAGTAACCCCCGATTGCACCCTCCCTCCTTACGGAGAAACCCACTTTCAACACCCCAATGGACGATGCTCTGATGGTCGTCTTATCCTCGATTTTATTGGTACTACTACACGAATCCAATTGTTTTTGCTGTGTTTCTCTGTTGTTGTTAGAGTGTAGTTACTGATGTTACTGTCTTTTTTTTTTTTTTTTTTTGGGTTTGGGAAGCTGAGTCTGTTGGGCTTCCATACGTGAAACCGTATCTGGGTTTCAAGAATGGGGCCGTGAAACGTGAGAATATTGTGGAGGGAGTGAATTTTGCGGTTGCTGGAGCCACGGCGTTGGGGAGCAGTTTCTTTGAAGAAAAGGGGTTTACTGTTGATGTAACTACAAACTATTCTCTCAGGGTTCAGTTAGATTGGTTCAAAGAATTGCTACCTTCTCTCTGCAATTCTTCTTCAAGTAAGTTCCCTTTTCTTCCATTTTTCAACATTTTAATATCTTGTCCAATAAATCCACCAAGAAAACAATATATACCCACACTTACATAATAAATATTACTGTACATTCTGTCCATGTTTGAATTAAATATGGACAATTCTATGGTAGCTCTCAAAAGTATGGTATTTATCAAATATAAATTTCATTAGTTGTTGGGTTTTTCAATAGAATTTCAAACATTTATTGTGCAATCAATGAAGATTTGACAACTTACCTTAAGGCTTAAGCAATGGTGAAATTTACCTTATCAGTTATCTCTTCAAATATTCAGGACATCATATTTTAATAGAATTTGATCAATTTTATTCTTCATAGTGAAATCTATCAGTAAAATAATACGGATATGATTCACCAAAATTAAGATTTTTATTTACTTTATTTTTCTTAGGTCATTGATTAGAAAGCTTTTCTACAATAAACGCTTTGAATTACTCTTATCTCCTATTGTCATCTATAACAATACAAAGTATATGGATGCAGAGAAAGTAGTAAAAATGATTTTAAAATTTGATAAGCAAGGATTCATTCTCCTGCTTTTTCTTTATTCTCCTGCTTTTTCTTTGACAATAGTCTGGTAATTCCTATTTGACAGTATATGGGTCTTTATTCTTGCAGGCTGCAAAAAAGTTCTTCACAGCTCCTTATTTATTGTGGGAGAGATTGGAGGAAATGATTATGGTTTTCCCTTGTCCGAAACAAAGGAATTTGAGGAGTTTAGGACTTACGTACCCCAAGTAATATCTGTTATTACTTCAACAATCAGGGTAAGAATTTAATTCAATGGTTGAGTACTTGAGTCATAGGCTACTAGCCTCCAATATCGTTTCAAGTTAATGAACTGAAGATTTTGAAATGATATTTTGGTTTGAATTTTTATGTTCTGAGTATTCTGTATTTAGCAAAACTTTCAGCAATGACCAATGCTAATGCATTTCCAAAATGGAGTCTCTTTCTTTCTCTCTCAGTTACTACTTGGAAAGATTTTAAATTTAAAAAGGCTTTATTTTACCCAAGACAAATTTTCATTATGTTGCATTCTTTCAATAGTGAGACTGGTTAGCTTCTTTTGAGAAACCATTTGTGATTTCTTTACTTTTACCAAGTCATTTGCTATTATTCATTGGTTGGTAACTTTTGCAGGAGTTGATTGATTTAGAGGCTTTAACGCTTATAGTTCCTGGAATGTTACCACTTGGATGCAATCCAGCTTATTTAACAGGGTTTGCAACTATGGATGAAGAGGAGTATGACCAAGCTGGCTGTTTGAAATGGTTGAACAAGTATTTTGAATATCACAATGAGCTGCTTCAAAACGAAATAAATCGGCTTCAAGGGCTATATCCTCATACCAACATCATCTATGCAGATTATTTCAATGCTGCATTACGTTTTTACCGTTCTCCAGAACAATTCGGTACTTCTATCCTCTGAAGTATTAACTTCTTATGCCATACTAAATTTAGTTGGTAGTAATAGTCGGAATTAACTCAAATCAATAGAATATATGGAACTAATTAATTTTAGGTTGAGTTTGTATTTAGCAAAGTTGTCCATTTGGTTAGGCAATAGGTATCTAGAGAACCTCTATGCCATGATCCTCCAGTATGCCTCATAACATGACCTCTTGTTCTGTAACTGTAAGAGTGATACTGGGATTTGCTTCAATGTTATTACAGGATTTGGTGAAAATGTTCTAAAAGTTTGTTGTGGAGGTGGAGGTCCATACAATTACAATGAAACGGCAATGTGTGGCTACTCAGGGGTGATTCCTTGTGATGATCCTTCACAATATATCAGCTGGGATGGTTATCATTTTACTGAAGCTGCATATAGATGGATGACCAAGGGTTTAATAGATGGACCATACACCATGCCTAAATTTAGTGTCTCTTGTATTAGTGAGACCTCTGGAGATTTCAATAACTACACAAAGAAATAAAAAGCATTGTAATTTTTACTTTTTCAATTTTAAAAGAAAATAACCCTTTTGTTTGGTGTGGTAAAGGTACAATAATTTACTAACAGGTGGTGTGTACTAAAATTGTGGAGCACTTGATCGAAGAGGAAGTGATGGCATCAAAAATTGTAGTTCACTCGCTCGGGCAATAGTACCTGTTTAATGAATGAATAATACATTCAACCACGCCTGGACCTTGGCTGGCAAGTTTAATGCCTTTGAAGTTTGTTCATTAATGTATCTACTTTGTTATCTACTTCTTCCCTATGCTCCACAACATTTAATTTGATTGTCCAACCACTTTTTATGAAATCAGAGATTTAAAACTCTGTAACCTGTGGAGACAATCAGAGATGTGAGTTGCCTAAAATGAATCTCTGTCAGCCTGATAGCAACAAACATACAAGTCAAAATCCCAATTCTGTCTTGAATCTTCTTGTTGTCATTCGGTTTCTTGTTGCTAGTTATGTTTTTCATATTGACACTACAGCTCAACTATCAAAATTAATCCACCGTTTGAGTGAAGTCTGGAGTAGTCTCTTCACCATGTCCCCGGAGTCTTGACTCAATTGGATCATAAATCAAACAATGAGGTACTCCCTTTGGACTCAGTTATAAGCAAAATTAACTAGCATCACATTTATTAAGGAAATTAGTTAATTTAGTTTAATTATCTTGATTTATGTAATAAACAAATGAGATACAATTATTAAACTACCCTTTAGTAGTCTCGGGAGTGTGCAATGCTCTTGAAAAAGTAAAAGGAGAATTGGTTGGATTAGTTGATTATCTTGACTTTTGGAACAATGACATTAATGTTAGTTTTTGCTTATATTTAAATCCACAAAATATAGGTTTTTTTTTCTTATAATTGAGTCAACAGGAAGCATATTTTAAAGTGCAAGTTGATAACGTAACCATGCTCATTTTGTATAAATGCTGTGCATTTTTCATTCCAAAAAATCTGGTAATGATTGTCTGTCGTAGTTTAGGTTTAAGTTTAACAATGATGTAGTAGGTCTTAAGTTCAATTCACCACGAATTACGAAATCAAGCCTCTTTAAAACACACAATCCTTAAAGTTTAAAAGCTGTTTATTCACCCAAAAAAAAAAACTTACGATGTTTTCAATTTCAATAAACCAATATTGAGTCATATTAATTACTCTCTCCGGTCATTATTATAAACAAAAATTAAATAAAACACACATATTAAGGAAGTTAATAAATGTCATTTAATTTTGTTAAAAAATTAGGCTTATTACCTAAATTACCCTTCATCTAAAATTTCAATTTTCATCGTTAAAATACATATGCATTAAATAGATCTCACTTTCAATAAGGATGAGAGGGAAGATGACCTTTTATATGTTAAGGAGTATTGAAAAATAATGTCAGTATTAAATTGGAAGATGACCCTTTATATTCAGCATTAAATTGTGAACAATGTCAAGGAGTATTGGAAAACATAATTTATATTAAGTGGGGGGTATTTTGGGAATAATAGCTTTAAATTGGATGGAAGTACGAAAAATTGCTAATATTTTAAACCAAAAAATTTAGGGTTTTTTGCTTATAATATTGACCGGAGGGTGTAAGCTTCTAGACTCAATTCGTTACATTCAAATTTGTAATTCAAAAAAATAAGAATTTTTCACATGGATTTAGTAACAAAATATTTTCTTAACACCAAAAACAAAATCATCTACTAACGTAAATTAAATTAAGGTATCATTAAAAATTACAATGTGTATCAGAGTCTGCTTATAGGCTAACTCAACATGTGAAAGCTCAAGTTCAATTAATTTAATAACCAAAATAAAAATTTTAGTTGATTGAGCTATTAATAAATTGAACTGGGAGCCGGCTCACGATCTGACTTGGATGATTGTGAATCGTCCTGGAGTTGAAAACTTGTGACTTGGATCATTAATTAATATATGAGCCCTGTTTGGCTTCTTTTAGGATTTTTCACATAAACCTGTTTGCATGTATAGACAAATGTGAGGTTGAACCATGACCAGACCACTAGAAATATGGTTGATATTGTATTATGTCACCGGCTTAATCCAATAGCCATAAAAGGAAAAAAAGACTAGGATGACAGTATATCGAATTAATTTTCCATTACCCCCCAGGTTAGGTCTCTTTACATGAAGATCATATTTTTTAACCTTGGGAAAAGCACTGATGCTCTACTATAAAAGGCAATAGCTGATATTATGATATTATTAAAAAAGTATAACCAGAATGGTTTCATATGCTTCATTTTCAGCTGTCATAGTTGTTTTGGTATTATATGGTCCACCATTTTATACGAATTTAATAATGGTCAATGATAATAAACTTCAGTTAACTACCTACATCTTACAACTCATCACTCTCCTTTCATGAATCAATTACTTGAACCAGTATCACACAGGAAACTTTTAGATGAAAAAGTGGTATCTAAAGGCGTGGCAATATTTAAAGCTCAACTGCATGGACTGAGTCTGGTGGCTTATATAACCATTCTCATTATTAAATCTACTTAACTACTTGTGTTAGTGCTCTGGTTCCCCCATCTTCACCTTTGCAGAAACACAATGAAGATCTATATCTTCTTAATGATCACTTCATTCATATTTGGTTTCCTTGAGAAAGCTGTTTCAAATCCTAGTCCTCGTCCATTTGAGGCAATTTTCAACTTTGGTGACTCTTTAAGTGACACTGGCAATTTCCTTGCCTCTGGTGCCCTTCCATTCCCTGTCATTGGAAAGCCACCTTATGGCGAAACCTTCTTCAGACATGCAACCGGCCGTTGCTCAGATGGACGACTTGTCATTGATTTCATAGGTATGAACCTTACACATGTTTAGGAATCAAAAAATAGAAATGTTATATTGCAAAGAGTGGCTTTTAAATTTTCAAAAGGAATTTAATACACACCTTCCAACACAACATTTCTATTTTTGATTTCTTAATATGTACAAGGTTGCACAACACAAGTTAGAAAAATTGAATGTATATATAGCTACTATCTCTTGTATCTAAAAAGAATGAAAGAAAAAAAAATTGTGGAGTTGTACATAAGCTCATTAATAGTTACTCATTTATGGTGAATTTTGGTTGTAGCTGAGGCATATGGGTTGCCATATTTGCCACCGTATCTAAACCTAACCAAAGGCCAAAACATTCATCATGGAGTAAATTTTGCTGTGGCTGGAGCCACAGCACTTGATGCCGAATTCTTAACCAAAAAAGGATTTGGAAAAATTATGTGGACAAATGATTCATTGAACATTCAGCTTGGCTGGTTCAAGAAGTTGAAACCCTCCCTTTGCACCACTAAACAAGGTGACATTGACCACAAAACGAAACTCTTGGATATGTCTTGTATGAAATTTTCCAATAATAAAGATTGTTTGTTCCCTTCTATTTCAATGTCACAGATTGTGATAGCTACTTCAAAAGGTCTCTCTTTCTGGTTGGGGAGATAGGTGGTAATGATTATAACTATGCTGCCTTTGCTGGTGGAAATGTTACTCAACTTTTTGCTGCCGTTCCTCTAGTTGTTGAAGCAATAGCAAAGGCGACCAGTGTATGATATATCAGATAGAGTGCATCAATATATGCCTCAACCTGTTTAGAAATGTGGTTCATTAAAAATATGGATGCAATATTCTAATACAAACCAAATTCATTCCCTGTTTTCCCCCTTATTTTGCTAGGCATTGATAGATGAAGGAGCAGTGGAATTGGTGGTGCCGGGGAATTTGCCAATTGGATGCTCTGCTGTGTACCTAACCTTATTTAGAAGCCAGAACATAGAGGACTATGATAACAATGGATGTTTGAAAGCATTAAATGGTTTCGCGAAGTACCATAACAAGCAGCTCAACCTTGCCTTAGAGACACTAAGGCACAAGAACCCTCAAGCAAGGATAATCTATGCTGACTATTATGGTGCAGCGCAACGTTTCTTCCATGCACCAGGACACTATGGTTAGTTTTTGTTTTGTTTGTTTTTCCCCTTTCCTTCTGTATGTAGCATAAATGCATAACTTGATCCTGATGTTGTATGCTAGAGATATATCAATTAAACCAATCACAATTATTGTTTTAAGCATCTTCAATTTGTGTGGTGTATTTCCTTCTTGAAATATGTTCAATATTTCCATCAATTACCTAAATTTATGAAGTTGATGATGCAGGGTTTATTGGAGGGACTTTAAGAGCATGCTGTGGTGGAGGGGGACCATTCAATTTCAATATTTCAGCAAGGTGTGGTCACACTGGTTCAAAAGCATGTGCAGATCCATCCACATATGCAAACTGGGATGGAATTCACTTAACAGAAACTGCTTATAGACACATTGCCAAGGGTCTGATTGACGGTCGTTTCTCAAATCCCCCCCTTCAGTCTTCTCCCTTTAAGATAGCCTAGACCCCAGATTTGATACAATTCTCTCACTGCACGGAGAAAACCTATGACAGTGACTTCAAAATAAGATTATGTATGGCAGTTTATTTATTGAATGTTCTAGTTATGGGTGTGAAAGTGAATTGTGACAATAGATGAGCATTGCCATTCCTCTTTCAGGATTCTGTTAGGTTAAGTCTGGATTCTGATACAGGATATCAAAGCTTTCTAAAATAAAAATGTTTCACAAACTAAAACATGCACTCATGATCAAATGTGTCACATTTGTATTTACTGCATTCTCAATGGTAATTCTTTATTTATTATTCTCATTTTTGGTCTGAAATTGGAATTGAAGCCTAAGAAATTGTGTCAGGGTGACACTACGAAACTGGGATTTAGTGGCTTTTTTTTTTTTTTTTTATATAGGCAAATGTTAGATTGTTAGTATTTGTTAGTATGTTAGTGGGGAGAGCTGAACTTATGACCTCCACCTTATCACTCCAAACCGTATCTCCCTCCCCCAAACCACCAAGCCACTTCTACAGTGAGCTTATCTCTATATTGAGAAAGTACCTTTAGAGATTTCTATGTATTTTATCAAATTAGGGTGAATACACCTATAAACTCTGAGACTAGTTAACTTAAAAGAGCCAATTACACAAAACTGTTGAGAGTCAAGAATAATTTTGAAGAGCAAGAAAAGGAGGAATTTGAAACCTTTCAATGGTGGTTAGTAGCTTATACAGTGCTGAATCCTGTATGGGACCATAGGCTGTAACTCCAGCAGCTTTGCATGCATTCACAACGTCTCTGCTCCCTCCTGGAATGCTAGTGACAATGACCACTTCAGCACCCAATTCTTTGCTGCGCTAATGCCCGCGAGTGTGGTTTTGTTCCCATAAACAGTATTTTTTTCTTTTTCTTGTTAACCAGTGCTTAACAACATTGTTTAAGGAATGAAACAAAGTAAGTATTTATTGGAAAACTAAGTATATCTCTTCTCAATAAAGCTGTCAAATGAGTCAATCCTAACCCATTTGGCCCTAGCCCATGTGGGTTAGGGCTAAAAGGGCCAAAAGAGCCATAATACAAGAAAGCCCATAGAACCTAAAAGCCCTTAGGGCCAAGTGGGTTAGGGTCAACCCATGGGTCAATAAACTATAAATTTATACCCAAGAACATCTTTATGTATCAATTAATTAATTAAAGATAAGAATGGAATGAACATTTATAATTAAAAACAAAAACATTTTTTATATTGCAATTACAATTTAACCTTTTTTATGTGCAGCTTATGTAAAGATAATATTATATTTAACATTGGTAGCTCAATTCGTTCGTGAAAGTGCTACTTCACTATTTTTATTTTTATTTGTATTGTAATTTTAATATTATTTCTGAAAGTTGTGCATGTTAAAGTAACACAGCGAGATTGACTACAAGCAACGCATAGTGGAGTCCATATTAAGTAATTAATAATAGTAATTTAAAAAGAAAAGTAATTAATTATTAGATTAAATTGAACCAAAAAGGAATAAAAAGAAAAGGCATTGGTTAGCTTAATAGCATAGGAGGTTGAACTTTGGATAAGGGAGGTGATGCAATGCATTATGCATATATCTTTGAGTACACAATCAGTGTTAACGCACATAGGCACACACATTTCTACAGTGTTAACGCAACGCAACAATAAGGCAAGAGCTCGATCTTCTTGAGTAGGTGAAAGCTTTGCTTTGCTTGACGGAAGCTTCTCCTCATCATCACCTCTGCTTATCATTAAAAATTGATCCCTTTGCGTTGTGTACCACTCAGTAGCAACTGGCTCCAGATGGAGTAATTTGAGAAAAGAGGGCTGACCCTGGTATAATCCCACCCTAAGTCCCTAACCCAGCTAATGTGTGGGGCTGAGTGGGTTAGGGCTAGAAAGCCCTATCATGCTGGATAAAAAAAGGGCCTCCATGCAGGGCCAAGTGGATTATCCCATGGGCTTAAGCCCCGATTAACAGCTCTACTTCTCAATGTGTTGATTGCACCGGTTTTCATAAAAATTTATTTTTTTAGATTTTTTAAACAATATCTTTAGGGTACTCGTTACTATTTGTTTTTCTGCCCATAAAGAGTATTTAGATTGAATGAATTGTATTAGAATGCAAATTTTGAAAGTTATATTCTTAATATTAAAATAAGAAAGATTTTATGAAATTATTTATATTATAATATAGATCATGTGATATTTTTTTAAAAAAATTTAAAAAAAATGTACTACATACATTTTAAGTTTTTTTTTTTTGGGTGCTATAAGTTTTCAAAATTAAAAAAAGAAATTTAATTTAAAACCTATTATTCTAAAGAAACTTTAAGGTGAGAAATAGTGGTATCTAAAGGCATGGCAATATTTAAGCTGAACTCTGTTGACCGAGTCTGATGGCTTATATAACTCTATCTCAATTTTTTTTTATAACTTTCTCTATCTCATAATTTAATCTACACGTATAAGTGTTTTGCTTCACCAATCTTCATCTTTACAGAAACATAATGAAGATCTGTAAAATCTTAATCATCACATCTTTCACATTAGCTTTCTTTGAGAAAGTGGTTTCAAATCCTAGTCCTCTTCCATTTGAGGCAATTTTCAACTTTGGTGACTCTTTAAGCGACACTGGCAATTTTCTCGCCTCTGGTGCAAAGACAATCCTAGCCGTAGAAAAGCTTCCTTATGGTGAAACCTTCTTCAGACATGCAACCGGGCGTTGCTCAGATGGGCGACTAATAATTGATTTCATAGGTATGTTTATGTAGTACCTCTTGCATCTACCACTTTGGTACGTTTGGAAGAGTTTATAAGAATAACTTGTGAAATAAACTTATACAAATAGTTTATAATCTTCATACAAAATCATTTTATCTTATTGTAATAAGTTTGTTAGTGAAACTTATAAAAATAAACTATTTTTAGCTTATTTGAAAAAAATTTACTATGCTGAATGAGTGTTTAATTAAGTTGTTTATACAAACTCCAGGTGTATATAAAACAGCTACCGCCTCTTGCATCTAAAAATGTGGAAAAGAAATAGTTTATACATAAGCTCATTGATACTCACTTTTGGTAAATTTTGGTTGTAGCCGAGGCATATGGGTTACCACATTTGCCACCCTATCTGAATATAACCGAAGGCCAAAATATTCATCAAGGAGTAAATTTTGCCGTGGCTGGAGCCACAGCACTTGATGCAGAATTCTTCATCCAAAAAGGATTAGGAAATGGTATGTGGACAAATAATTCATTGAACATTCAACTTGGCTGGTTCAAGAAGCTGAAACCCTCCCTTTGTCCCACTAAACAAGGTGACATTTGATTTGATCGCCAAATAAAAATCTTGTATTATATATATTGTATGAAATTTTCCAATACTGAAGCATTTTTGTCCCCCTTCTATGTCACAGATTGTGATAGCTACTTCAAAAAGTGTCTCTTTATGGTTGGGGAGATAGGTGGTAATGATCATAATTATGTTGCCTTTGCTGGTAGAAATATTACTCAACTTCTACTTAACGTTCCTCTAGTTGTTGAAGCAATATCAAAGGCCACCAGTGTATGTTATACCAAACAGAGTGCATTATATTAAATGTGGTTCATAGTAATATGCATGGATACAAATCATACAATATTCTATCACACTCAATTCATTATAGCTATTTGTGTTTTGCTAGGAATTGATAGCTGAAGGAGCAGTGGAGCTGGTGGTGCCAGGGAATTTGCCACTTGGGTGCTCTGCTGTGTACCTAACCATAATTAGAAGCCAGAACAAAGAGGACTATGATAGCAATGGATGTTTGAAAGCTCTTAATGAGTTCGCACATTACTATAACCAGCAGCTCAATATTGCCTTAGAGACACTAAGGCGCAACAACCCCCATGCAAGGATAATCTATGCTGACTATTATGGTGCAGCCTTACGTTTCTACCATGCACCTGGACACTATGGTTATTTTTTCCCCTCCTTCCTAGTTCTATATCCTTCAGTATTGAAGCATTAAGCATAGATGGATAATTAATAATTTGATCTTGATGTTGAATGCTAAAGATTTATCAATTAATTAAACTTACCTAAATTCATATACCTTATTGGTGCAGGGTTTACTGGCGGGACTTTAAATGCATGCTGTGGTGGGGATGGACCATTCAATTTCAATAGTTCAGCAGGGTGTGGTCACATTGGTTCAAAAACATGTGCAAATCCGTCCACATATGTAAACTGGGATGGAATTCACTTAACAGAAGCAGCTTATAGGCACATGGCCAAGGGTCTAATTGAGGGTCCTTTCTCAAATCCCCCCCTTAAACCCTCTCCCTGTGAGATAGCCTAGACCCTATATTTGATGCAATTTTCTTAGGGTCTGTTTGCGAGTCTTGTTTAGGAGGGGAAGTAAGGGAAAATGAAGGTTTATGAGAACCTCTCCCTTGTTTGTGAGTGCAAAAAATTGGAGGGGAAGTTTTTTAGGATTTTAGAAAACCCCCCAAACCCCTCCTCACGTCAATTTTTTGGTTTACCCCAATTTGAGGTTTTTTGGGGGGTTTACCCCAATTTTTAGAGGAAAATGAATAATTTTTTTTGCATTAGTATTAAATTTTTTTTTTTGAAAGGTGCATTAATATTATTTAACAAATATTACTTATGTTAATTTTTCTAAAATAAAGGTAAAATTGTAAAAGTATGTTATAAACCCTCTATTTACTTTCCCTCGTACAATATGTACTCACAAACAAGAGGAGGGATAATACTCTCCTTCCCCTTCCCTCCCTCCCCTTTGATCCCCTTACTTTCCTTTCCCTCCAAACTCCCAAACAGACCCTTAGGCTATGATTGTGAGTTGTTTTTTGGAGGGGAAGAGAAGGGAAGGAGAGGTTAATTTTCTCCCCCTCTTGTTTGTGAGTTCTATTAATTGGAGGGAAATGTTTTGGAATATTTTAATTAATCCTCATTCTCCTCTTCAACCCACTTTTTTCATTTCACTCCCAAACAAGGAAAGGGATATAGGTGGCGTTTAGAAGAGCTTATTTAAGCTCCTTTTGACTTATCTGATGACATAAGCTCCTATGCAGCATGTTTGGCAAAGCTTATAAAAGTAACTTATGTCATCTCATAAGGAGTTTTTGACTTATTTTCATAAGTCACAGGAACAAGCTTATGGAATTTTAATAAGTGCTTATGACCCCTTCGTGTTTTCCCCCTTCGAATCCTTTCTTGCCCCTTTCTTCATAAGCTCTTATGGCATAAGCTCTCATGCGATAAGGTCTTATGTGATAAGCTCTTAATTAAGTTGTTTACCCAAACGCGACCATACTCTCCTTCTCCTCCCCTCCCTCCCCTTCCTTTTCTTCCCCTCCAAACTTGCAAACAGGGCTACAGAACCGGGAGAGAAGTTATAACATTGACTTCAAGATAAGATTATGCAAGACAGTTTATTGAACGTTGTAGTAATGCCTAATGTGTATGAAAGTGAATTGTGACAATACACGATTATTGTCATTCCTTTTACCGGATTATGTTGGGTTGACTCTTAATTCTAATATAGGAGCTCAAAGCTTTCTAGAGTAAAGTTGTGTCACATACAAAAGCATACACTCATGACCAAATCTTTAATCACTTTGGCTAAATTGAAGAACAGAGAGATGCAAATTAAGCCACCGAGCCCGTAGGGCTTTAACATTTTCTTGCCATTGGGAATGTCTATGGAAGTCTAGGAGGAATGTTGAGGGATCAGAGGAATGTAAAGAAACGGGATGCAGATTGTTTGCGGTCACCCCTCTCTTTCTCCACTTGCATTTTTTCCCCCTATCTCTTTGAACAAATTAAAGTAAATCAACAGCCATGACAGCGAATCCAGCAAATTCAATGGCTCACATTGTAGTGACTGTAGGAAGCAGTGACCAGTCAATCCACGTCCAAAGAAACATTAATGGCCAGCATTTGCACAATCTAAATATCACGTGTGATTTTAATTGATGTGGAAACATCATATTGGAGAGACATGCATTTGAGACAAAATTGAGACAGCGCTATGCCTATAGTGCATCCATGCATGGATAAGAATTTGTTGTTTTATCTTTGTGTATTATATCTTGTCCTACTTGGTGTATTATATCTTGTCCTCAGACTAATTAATAATATCTTGTCATATCTTGTAACTTTTAAACATTATATAAAATTTTAGCTTATATGACAAGATATTATTGATGGTGACAGCTGGGTGTAGTATACCAAAATAAGATTGAAGATATATTCATACGTAAAAAACATATTTGTCATTGAATTCTTTTCCATTTACCTTCCATTTATAACCAATGCAAGGAAAAAATACTACAATATGTCAGTATTACACCCTCTTTAAACTACGAAAGTTACTACTAAATTCTAAATGGACTTAACCGTAGTCTTGTAATCTAAGATTTATTTGCTTGTCTATATCTAAAACACAAATCGATTACCAGAATAAAGAAGCATCATAAAATCTGTTCCAAAATTTAAAAAAAAAAAAAAAAAAAGAATTCAAATTATCCAAATGTACCTTAAAGGTACTTCATCAACAACATTTTATTACCAAACTAAACTGAATAGGAAGAGTGACATAATAATAAAAGACAAATTATAAGTTCAACAGATGAGATTTACTAGCTGCCAACATACTACGTACTATGGCCAACTAGTATTTCTCAGTGGATTAATTATCTAACTAGCTATTAGCTAGATTCACTCACGTATTAACTAAATTGACATTTCTTAAATTTCTGAAAGCCCCTTATAATTAAATAAATGAAAACCAAACCAATTACATTACATGAAAGAAAGAAAAGGAAGTTCCCATGATCCCATCTATACATTTTCTTCAGTGACACGCGTAGCAGCATAAAATGACAACCTCAAATGTGAAACAGACAACTACACAGGCATTCTCAAGGATCAAAAGTCATCATCCAGCTCATGATCCATCAGCTTCCACGAACCATCAGGTTGTTGAACCAAACCCTTATTTTTCTCAACCCTCCACGACACAGGTACAAGGTATTCATCTTTTAGAGCATCCAATGACTTATTCACTAATGCAATATCACGATTAACCTCTAGTTTGAATCCTCCACTGCTCCCTTGCGTTCCTGCTACTCCATGCAAGTAACCCTCCAAGTTATGCCAGCTAGATGGATTACCAGGACTCTTCAAGTACTTAGATTTTCGGGTATCAAGCTTCAACTCCTCACCCACATCCGAATACCCAACAAGGGGATAGTTTGGAACAATATCTAACTCATTTCGAACACGTAAGATTCTAACATCTTTGTATCCAGAAAATACCTTCTGAAAGTTAAAGTCACCAACTCTTGGGCTGGCAAATACAATGGCTGTGACTGGGAAGGCTTTTAGAAGAGGATCGCTTGGTTTGTTGTACCCATTTGCAACAATGTCCACTGCATTAAGGGTTGAAATTGCAGCTCCTAGACTGTGCCCAGTTATAGTTATGCTTATCTCCTCATTCTTATATTTCTCCACCAGCCTTTTCACCTCACTTAGGACCTGCACAATATAATTATCAACATCAAGAAATTAATGTTATACTGTCATTACTTTTCAACAAGAATAATTGATGTGTCAACGGTTTTGTCAATTGGTCATGCTTTGACTATTGTTTTGGGAGAATTACCGGAATGACCGCTAAACATATATACAAGATCAAAAGTCATTCTGAATGTCACTGCTGTTATGAAAATGATTTTTGACCCTTTATGTTTAATTTTATATTTTTTATAGCATTTCCTATTAATTTTGTACGTAGCCTGTGAGGAATTCTTTCCTCCCTCTTCTTGAATAATTTTCTTTCTCAACAAATCATCACAACCATTCAATTCATGAGCTCCAGCTAACTATTGATCAGGTTCCATCATAATTTTGATGACATAAGATTCACTTTGAGGAAAAGTTATATATAGTATGTTTGGAACTACATCAATTTGGGTCAGAATCACGTTAACACAGAAGCTACGATATGTAACTTTCACGGTGGAAAAGTGATTCTATTGGAATCTATTGTATTTCCAAATAATGAACACTAATCATGTGTGTTTATTTTAAAGTTTTCAAACACTGAAATGGACGTTCACTCTACCATAATAATTTGTTACTTTCATGTCTCCTTACTTAGGAATGTCTGTGAAGAAATAAATAAAGACACCACAATACAATAATTCTTACTTTCTCAATAGCGTTTATAAAAATTTACCTATTATTTGCATTATTAAAGATTAAAATAACGAAAACAAACAAGCATATGTATGATTAATCACTCAAGTTATTCTCTTCTCAAGTACAACACATAAGTTCCTCAAAGAAGTTCAACCATAAATTACCGTAAAAAGGAAAAAGAAAGAAACTTAAATGTGTGTCTTTATATATTTACCTGGTTTCTAACACTGGTCTTATTGTAGGGAGAACGTGGATCTTCAGAAGTGTAAATGGAGTACCAGCCCTGGTGTACTTTAGGATCAGTTTTATTACCAAACACTTTGGGAGCAGGGACCGTAATAAACTCAAAATCATTAAGCCACTCCAAGGTCTGAACCGTTCCTCTCCAAGCAATCACAATGTCCCTTCTCCCTAACACAGCTTTCCCTTCATCTGTGGCCACAGCAACATACCCTATCCAGTTTGACTCCTTGCTCCAAGCCTCCCTTGACAAGGACTTGATGATAAACGCGTCAGGGACATCAATTTCTGACGTTTGCATACAGAAACTTGGTCACAGAATACTTGAAGGGGTTGCCATTTTCCAAACCAACCTTGGAGAAGAAATCCCTCTTGGCATACCTGCTGCTTCCTGCATACCTGGATGCCTTCTCTGTGTTGAAAGCATCGTATGTAGATTGAGCCATTTCACCATAGTGTATGATGTAGCGGCGCAGATCAACGTCAAGAGGGTCTAGCAGACCCTTCCAATGATTTTCACCGCTGAGTTGTTGCCATTTCTTAGCTATGTTGCTGTCCATAATATTCTTCTTCTTCTTCGAACGGATCCACCTTATGATCATCACTGCTACTGCATTCTTTATATATGGAAATAGATCAAAGGTCTTGGTCTTCATATTCCTAAATATTAATGATGATTTGACCTTGTCTCCCCCCTTTATATTATAATCTCATTATTTGTATGACTAGATTGGACATTCACTTAACACCTATAATTTATACATAAATTAATACATAATATACGATAGTATCTAATTAATCTGACTTAATTAATGCATGTGAGACACCGGCCTTGATTGAAAAAACAATATTTTTTTGCTTTGTATTGTTTCAGAAGGATAAGCCACTAGCCTAGTTGAGTTCATTTGTTTTGTTCTAAGTTCTAACCACCCATAATATATAAAATACCAACATATACTTGTGTATAATAAGGTTGAAACTAAATACATATACAAGTTTAAATGGAATAAAATTCGTGTCTTTATGAACCAAAAATATATTTGTGCCTTTCCTTAACCTCTAGCTATTTTTTTTTAACTGAGAATTGAGAGCAGTATTCCTTTTACCTAATTACTAATCATGAGTGATAATGATCCACCAAAAAATCATGAGTGATAATGATAACTTCTCTCTATCTTTTCCTTTTTATTTTTCCAAAAAAAAATAGTCGGCATTTAATTTGAGAATAAAATTTAATTTGAGAATAAAAAGAAAGGGACAGAGCACAAAAACAAGAAAAAAAAAAATTAAAGGGACAAATTTGAATATATTAATTATTATCCATCCATTAAACGCTGACCTTTCAACCTCTCATGTGTGTATAATTAATTGAAAGATTCCTCTTAGAATGGCCAGCCATGTGTCAAATCACTCTTAAATCTTTTAAACAAATGTGACAAAAGATTATGATAGGATTGTTATATGAACTACCATAATTATGTGTTATAATGTCAAATATCATTTCTTTTCTCGCAAACCATGGCAAAATTTATAAGTTTCCAAGAAATATTTTTCTTTCAAGTAACCTCATACTGTCTTATCCAACGGCTGAATTATTGAATATCGAAGGCTTGCAAGGCTCATTCAATAGAATTGGCGGTGCCTTTACCTGGAAAAAAGAAAAAAGAAGCAGTGCTGTTCAGTTAGGCAGGAATGATAATAACACCACTAAAAATAGAAATATCGATCCTAAGTTCATCTTCGCAATTTTGTTGCCGTATGCAAAGGTTCCGCCCCTTTTGTTGCATGGTACAATCCTCGTAGTCCCACACACAGAACTTTTGTGTTCGCAATCAATAATGAGTTGAACATAAGAAAACATGAAGTAAATCTTTATTGTATATACGTAAATAATTAATTAAATATTCTCGCTTGTTTCTACTTACTTATTTGGTCATTATTATCTTCATTCTGCAGCCAAAATAAAGCTATATATGGAATGAAGACAACAATAAAAAAAGAAGAAAGAAAACAACAAAAGTTCAACCAAAGAAATTAAAATAAAGAAAACGACGAAATAAAACACCACAATCCATGCTTCTTTATCACAAACCAATCCAACGATAAGAATCATGCTCGTTACTTTAATGAGAAAACTTCTGGGAGAAGATTAATATTAAAACCAAGGAAACTCAATTGCTTTGAGAAATGAATGAAGGAAATTAAAAATTCAGTTACATACGTTTCTTCAGTGTAACTCTATGAGCAAAGTTAAAAATATATAGTAGATATGTTAAAAAGAAATTATATTTGAATATTAAATTTGGGACATCATACGGTGTTCCTTTGGTTTTTTGGGGTATTTTTTGGATGCGTTTATACAAAGAAGATGAAAAAGTAAGTAAGAGATGAAGATAAACACATACGATATCACATACGGTGTCTGAAATTGGATATTCAAATATCATAACTCAATGTTAAATACTTTGGAAATTAGAAATATAATTTGATCACATCTTCAGTTGAAGTGGAAATCCTTAAGGATATGACATGCGAAATTATATAGTCCAGCCTGTTCTTGCAAATTTTTATTAGCTAGATTCTTAGCCTTAAAGTTTGGATCACATGACTCACACAGATATAGTATAATTAATTGAGTTGCTTCAAAGTTGAAAAAGACATGTTTGCAACTCATTGGTTAGATGCTTTGCGGTGACTTGCAAAAACAAATCTACAAAAAAAGAGTAAAGCCAAAATTTCATACCTGTAGGACACGTTACGAACCACCTACATGTTGTACCTCTCAACACAACTTTGAATTTTGGTACTATATTCTTATTCTACATTTGATTTGTTAAAAAATAATGGACAATGAATATTGTATAAAAATTGTTTCAATTTGTTTAAAATAAGAGATCGTAATGTAAAAAAAAATTGTATTTTGTTTGACTTTTAAACTAGACTAATGTTTTGTTTGGGTAGGGAGAGAAGTAGGAAGGAGAGAAAGATGAGAGAAGAGAAAATGAGTAGAAAATTGATAGATTTTTAGGTTGTTTCGATTGAAAGAAATATGAGATAAGTAGATGAGGAAGAAAAGTTGAGTTTTCTCTCCCCTCGTTTGATTAAACAGAAAAGTGAAAAGAAAGAAAATATTTTTTTTGTAATGACAAATTTATCTCTGTAACCTATATAATATAATATAATATAATATAATATAATATAATATTTTTATAGACATGTATTATAAAATATAATAAAATATAATATTTATTATATAATATAATAATTTATTATAAAATATAATATAACATATATTTTTAAAAGCATTGTTGTTCACGGAATGAACCGCACACAACATCAGTTTTGATAAATAAATAAAACATTGCTGTAAAAGGAAAAAAAAAAAAACAACAACAAAACTAGCTAACTCCAGAGGAACAAGCTCCTCTTGGATTGGATTCGAATCCTCAACAAGAAGACAACCTAAGAGAGGAGAAACACTCTCAGCTAAAACCAAAGAAAAGGAATTGAAAGATATAAACCCCCGTGTGCTAACATATCAACACATTTATTAGCATTACGATGAATATGAGACACAACAGTACTCCAATCCGATTGTCGAAGGAGCTTCACGATCTCGATTAAAATCGGCTGAAGATGCGAAATGGAAGTGGATCCTCTTTATCGACCATTTGGGACACAATTGCAGAGTCCACTTCAAAAATAACATTTGAAAGAGCAAGATGTCTAGCCATTCTTATGCCATGCAATAAACCCCACATCTCAGCCCATAGAGCATTTGTGCAACTGAGATTACAAATGAATCCTTTAACAAATTAGCCAGAACTGTCCCTGATAATTTCTCCGCAGCATATTTACCTGAATGTGGATCCAAGGAACCATCAACATTTACTCTGAAATGACCTTGAGGAGGCAATTGCCATGATCCTGGTTTCTGAACACTTTGATTCCTGCTTGGAAAGGATAATTCATTCTCAATATTATGGACATGAATAGAAACTTGAAGCCAAAGATTGTTACCCAAATCCGAGTTTTGAGAGAAGACCAGGTTGTTCCTATCCTTCCATAAGGCCCAAACACCATGCTCCACTTCCATGGAACCTTGCCAATTGAATTATCAGATAAATTTCAATCTAGCCATGCATGAAAACCAAGACTAAAGAACTTACTCCATTGGTCTTCTTTGTTAATAGGATCCCAAAAAGTTTTAACCTTTTCACAATCCCTATGAAGATGCAATAGAGTCTCAGGGCAATCTTTACATCTTGGGTATAAGCCATCAGAATTCATGCCTCTTCTAACCCTTTCAGCATTAGTAAGAAGCTTTTCATGAGCAACTTTCCATAAGTTTACTCTCATTCTAGCTGGACCCTTCCAATCTCAAACTTTACAAAAGTTGCACGTTTGCACATTTGAATAAAACAAAAAAGGTACAATGGGAACAAAGGTAAAAGATGGGTGTCTCTGCCCAAAATATTCGATGAAGAGGGGAGAAAATAAAATGTGTGGGACCCATTAGATTTTTTTCTCTCTCTTCCACTTCTCTCCTCTTCTAAACCATCGAAAATTCCATTTTCTCACCCACTGATCTTTCATAGCTCCCACTTTCCAGCTTCTCTTGAAGCAAACAAAGTGTAATTAAGTACGGGACGAAAATTGACTCGAGGGACGACAAAAGATTCTTAATTTTTGTTATCTACTAAATCAAGTGAAAAAAATTTATTCACAACATAAAAAAAAAACTATCTGCTTCATTTCTTTGAAACACAAAGGATATTTCAGTAAATTAATTTGTATTATTCTGTTTAACAATTATGCATATCAAACAATGCATAGCACAAAACTTTTAGTTCTGTCTATTAGTTATCAAACGGTTAATAACACAAACTTTTTCCCTGTAATTCATCCACTTTTATGTTGTTTGTTTTGGTAGATTTTGAAGAGAAATAAGTAAAAAAAATATGTGAAAGATGTTATGAAATGAACAAAAATAATAGCAAGATATTATAAACCAAGAAGAATAGAGAAGGGAGTAAGAGAGAAGAGAGGAGAGAATGAGAGAGTCTTTGTATCATACTCTTGAAGGTACAAATTTTACAATGCTTATGAGTCCTATTTATAGGACCAAACTCTTGTAACATACAACTCTATTGAAGGACTAAAGTAATGGGCCATTAACATGATATTTAGCACATAGAAGTTATAGAAACTAAATGGACATCCATTTTTTACACATTTTTTATAACACTCCCCCTTGGATGTCCATTAAGGATATGGCTCGTTAAAACCTTACTAGGAAAAACCCAGTGGGAAAAAATCCTAGTGAAGGAAAAAGAGTGCAATACCCTTTATATAAGAACTGCCTCATTAAAAAACTTATCAAGGAAAACCATCTAGGACAAAACATTGATTAAGGGGAAAAGAGTACAGTTTTCTCCCCCTGTTAGAAGCATCACTTAAGAATATGAATTTCAACATTATGAATTTCTCCCCTTGAAGCATTTTGAAGCAATATTCTTTTCTCTGGCACCTTTGACACATCCTCCTTTCAATTGAGTTTTGCATGACAATAGTTTCTTCAATTGGAATCACAAGATTATTGATCGAGATGAATCATAACAAGAAACATTAACGACTTCATCAACTTCATCTGGATGAGAGAAATACCTCTTACATTTTCAAGATCAATTGGCAATAAGCTTCATGAAAAATTATTATATCAAGTCATGTAAAATTTAGCAATATACGTGCGTGCTTCTCTAACAATGAGGTATGGTCTTCAGGACCAATATATTCGTTATATTCTTCACATCCAGCTATCGAACTATAGTGGTGTACTCAACAGATATAGTTTATCGTGAGTCACTTTGTAACACCCTTCTACCCCGCATGTTATAAGACATTTAATTTAAAAACAATTAAAGGAAACACATGCATTTTAATGGAAATAAAATATAATAATGTCCATGGGTAGAAAAGTCCCACATTAACCAGTTACAAAGCAGAAAGTGAAATAAGTTTAAAAAAGTAAAAACATGACAATAAACAACCCAACCTCGATGTCACATACAGAGCTGGTATAACAGTTCCGGAATAAAATCCACGGAATTACAACTGAAAACTAACAACGAACAAAATATAAACTAGCCCCAACTATGAGTGGCGGCTCCTCAGAGTCACTCCACTCCGGGCTGCTCGTCATCCTTTGCAAGGTGCCAATCAGGCCAGACACAAACAAACAAAACAAATATAGGGAGTAAGAATCATGTAACATAATAGCAAGGGGATAGGTAGTAAAGTAAACAGCAAGCATAGTAACATCACATCAAACATCAACATCGTCATCATCATTATGCTATGCAGTGCAATGCAGTCCTACTCCGCTAAACCAACAATGCATGTGGATCCACTAAACTCGGGATGAACGACTTCGGAGTTAAATATCCACATTGAGAATCTACTCAACGCCGGAGAATCTACTCCTTGGATAGCCAACGCATCAAACCAACGAATGCCTCGTCCACGGGGGCGCTAGGAGAATCTACTCCAACCGTGGATGCCAGATCGTCATACTCCAGGACGATCTCCCCTATGTCAAACATCCCTAAACAACAACTCTGACGCTATGCGTATGCAACACAACAACAACGGCAACACCACCTCCATAACTCCAACAGAATTGACCGAAGATAACGGCGGGATCAACCGCACCAACTTGCCTCGCGGAATCTACCTGAGGACTTAAGCGGAATCAACCGCAGTACCTGGGGCAAACTCTCAGCCACCAAGGTACAACAACAACACCTTAGACCCAAACCGTGGGGTCAAGGCTTCCTTGGCCACTAGGCACCAAGGCACAGCTCACCAGCTTGCGGTACCCAATGGGCACCGACTTATCAAACTCAACACCTCACCATCTCATCATTTCAATTATCTTTAGTAGATATTAGCCAAGTTGTCTAATCGTTTATCATCATTGGGAAGTGGGGTTTGAAACCCCTTAAAGTTCTTTAATTCTATTATGTCTAAGAGGGTTGAGTACGGTCGTGCTCGTAACCCAGCACGGTCGTGCTTAAACATGTGAGGGGCATGCTCCCCTTTAAGTGAAGCACGGTCGTGCTTCTTATCAAGCACGGTCGTGCTCGGCAGCACAGTCGTGCTCTTTGTCCTGCACGGCCGTGCTAAATAGCGCGGCCATCTTCCCAGAATTCAACTGGGAGTACGGTCGTGCTCCCTGTTCAGTACGGTCGTACTCATCGCGCGACAGTGCTGTTCTGGGCAGGAACAGAGACCGAAACTTAACCAAATTTTCAGGGTTCTTAATCCATTAATCCTAAGATCAATTATCAGCACGTTTTAGGCATTTTAACTCATCAATAATATCAGCATCAACTCAACGTAATCAATACATCAATCGCATGATTTGATCATCACAACATTCATGAACATATTATCATATTCATATAGACATCAAAACAAACATCCATTCTTAATACATATCAGCAAGTCATCATGTTATCATAAAGGCATTTAAGCAATTACATCATACAAATCAGATATCAAACGGGGTCATGGGAACCCCTCTACTTTACTCTAACCTCGAGCCTATGATCACACTACCATTCTCCCCATACTTGGATTGAAAGTAGCTTTAATGGTGGTCTTAACGGCAAACGGTTCCTCCCCTAAGACGGCTCGACCTCAAACGATCCTTAAACAATTAAAAACACGAATAATTAGTTCCCTATTCACAATAATGAAAAGGAAACTTAGACAGGGAAGAAAAGTTACCTATGTAATAAACACAGATATGCTAGCGGTCTCCCAAGGTCTCCAACACTCACTAAACTGCTCAAGAAGGAGGGAAAAAAAGGAAGGAGACTCGTTCTAGTCGCACACAAGGTGGCTGCTGCTACCAAAATTTAGGGTTAAAATGTAAACCCTCTAGTACTGTTCACATATATAACGTTCGGACCTGAGCACGGTCGTGCACACCCTTGAGCACGGTCGTGCTCCACTTAGTGTCACCGAGACGCGGTCCACTCATTGAGCACGGGCGTGCTCAACTTAAAATCAGAAACACGCTCCTGACTTTAAGTACGGGCGTGCTGGCTAATGAGCACGGGCTTGCTCATGTACCAGAAAGGGACTTTTAGCCAATAATCTCACTAAGCCCTCGACCGATAAATCCAACAACTCAGCTTAATAAAATTAATTCCGAAAAACAGGATATTACACACTTAATAACTAATTCTTTATAATTTGTTACCCCAAAAAATCAATTTTCCCAATATTAGGGGAGGGAATAAGCAATTGGAAAAGAATATTAGTTGAAATGAATTATCATTTTTAATCTTGATCCTGTACGAAATAATATAAACTGGAAGTTCAAACTTTGAACTTCTTTATACAACACAAAGGATATTTCAGTAAATTAATTTGTATTATTCTGGTTAACAATTATGCATATCAAACAATGCATAGCACAAAACTTGTAGTTCTGTCTATTAGTTATCAAACGATTAATAACACAAATTTTTTTTCCAGTGATTCATCCACTTCTATGTTGTTTGTTTTGGTAGATTTTGAAGAGAAATAAGGAAAAAATGGTGAAAGAGAAGTTAAATTTCCTTATTTTTAATAATGGATAGAAAATAGAGAAAATGGAAAATATGTGGTAGGACCCACAAATAAAATCAATTTCTCCTAACCGTCTAGACGTTGGAAGGAGAGTTAAAATGACAAATATATCATTTTGTTTTAGATTGTGCAAATATATTATTAGAGACAATTATGTATTGGAAAATGGTGTATTTTATATTTTTAAAGTTACAATTTTTAATAAAAAGTTTCTATTTTTTGATTCCCTAACCAATATCTTTAGAGTATTGGGTGTTTTTTTTTTTTTTTTTTTTTTTAAAGGCTTGTTCTTTTGGACGCCTACTTTTGAAAGTTTATAACTTGGATTGGACCAAACTCTACCTTTTCGACGATAATAAATTTAAGGCCTGTTTAAGGGTAACACTTTCTTCAATTTGATGGGCTTGAAACAGACACATTAAGGCCATGAGATCCTATTTCACAGCAACCTTCGTGGGAGGAGGGGGCGTGGCTGAGGCAAATAAATAAATTTTGAGGTATATTTGTTTGAGATTTTAAAATATCATTTTGAAATAAAAAAGTTTTATTGTTTTTAAAAGACTATTTAGAAATGTAATGATTTTAAATATTTGTTTAAAGACTTCAATAATCAACATTTTGTAATTTGAATTTAAAAAAAAATTATATCATAAGAAATTATAAGATTTGAAAAAACACATGAATTTTTAGTAAATATTCAAAAGTTACCAAATTTAATGAAAAAGATAACAATTTGTTACTAACTACAATTTACTAGTTATTTTAAAATAATGCCTATCATAACAAACAAGAAAAGAAAATAATTTCACTTATTTATCAATTTTTAATCCCTAAATATAACTCATAATAAATCGAAGACAGTTATTTCTATAAGCAGTAGGTCTCATTCTCATATAATATTTTCAAAGATTCACATCACTAGAATAGCATTCCTCTAACTAACTATGTAGGCATCCGTTAAAAAAAAAAAATAGAATTTGAATCTTTTTCCGATGAGGCACTAACTTTAGGGGTAAGGTTAAGTTCAGGTGGGGATCTCCTTTTTTAGTATATTCATCAATTTATGGATCGAACTCAAGATCTAATCCGTAAGAAACTTAAGTCCCCCATCACAGTATTGTATTCCTAAAAATAATTTTCAAATCCAAAAATGTGTCTTACATTAACTCTTGCTTTCTTGGCCTTGCTATCTACAAATGTGTAACAATTGCTTGCAACCCCAATCTCCTGAAATATGAGACTCGAAGGACCACCAACCGTTTACTCATTAATAGCCTCCATGATACATTCCTTTCATGCTAGCTTTTCTAACACGCTATTGATCAGTCTCCACGTTAATTTGTTTATATCATTCTTCTCATACACATCACGATAACTTATAAATAAGAAGCACATTATTTTCTCATTCGTCTTTTTTCTTGTTTTGGTGCGTAATACAAACTAGAATGTGATAGGAAGAAGAATTTAGAGAGAGATTGAATTCCCTTGTAAGGAGAAAGCCTTGAGGGAGAGATAGAATTTTGATTCAATTTTCTTCTTAGCTTTTCATTCATCATGAAGGGTAAATATAAGAAGCTGAATAATAACAAACTTCCTAATGATAAGGATCATATGACAAATGTCATCATCTCTAATTTTCTTGCATATTTAGAATAACTAAATTATAAACTACTCATAATATTCTAACTAATTGTTATTCTAGAATATTCTCAACCATTATCCCTTGGGCTTGTATCACATTGCTTCTTGCTGTCCAACTTGGCTAATTGGGCTGATACTTCCATTATTTGTATATGTATCATTACCGACCCCTTCAGATTGATCTTGTCCTCAAGATCACAGTGTGGTATTAACCATTCTTCAAGAATCCATATCTTGTTTTCCCTTAAATGGACTTGACTTGTTGGCTTTGAAAAATCCCATGTTTTGAAATTGACCCAATAAGTGAGGAGATCCAAGTCAGTAACTAAGTCTCTGTCAGCCCAATATTCCTTTGGTAGCAATGAGACCCAATCCACAAGGCCCAAGTTAGCATCCAAGTTGGTCAGCAATTCCACCCAAGTAGCCCACTCTCCCTCTAGCAGGAATAAAGCCCAACAAGAGCCCAATTCAGCAACGAAGTCCTCCCAATAATTTCCTTTCAACTTGTAACTGATACCCATTGAAACCCTAGCCTCACTTTGGGTTCTGATTATTAATGAGGCCCAATTAATAAGGAGGCCCAAGTTAATAACAAGGTCAAACAAGGAACTTTCATTCAGCAAACCCATAGAAACCCTAAGTTTGTGTTGTGTCTCCATTCTCCAAGGTATCCATGGCCAACCAGAGGCTGCTCCACGTGGCGGCGCCGTCGCCGGAAAGGAAACTGCCGCCATCGACGGACTGGTCCGAACTGACGATGAAGGTGACGCGGCTGAAGCTGGTGCATCTGACGTAAACGTGAATGAGGTGGTTGAGATGGAAACGAGAGGGCTTGACGAATGGCGGAGCGAGGCGGATCCGCCAGGATCGAAGACGTAACCAGAGTGTGGAAACGGCGTGACGGAGGTGATGTGCAGAGCCGTCTTCTCCGGCGACGGCGACCGCGTGGCGGTGGTCGGGGTCGAGGTTGCAAACTGGAATCGAGCAGAGCGAAGCGGATCTGGCCATGGCGGTCGAGGACTGCGTGGAGGAAACCACTGCAACGGAACCAGAACTCGCCGTTGAGATGGGTGGCGGACATCCGTGGTAGTCCCGCCGAGGTCGAAACCGAAGCTGCGAGCGTCAGAGAGAGCGAACGCAGTGGTCACGCCTGGGTGTGGCTTGTCAGTTAACTCGGGCGGTGGGGAAGAAGGTAGAGTTATGGTGGCAGAACCACGATTTGCCCCTTCTTCCAGTGTACCTTTCTGGCCCTGCTTTAACTGTCCAGTCGTTAAAATGGGAGTGAAGGTCATCGCCGCCGTCGGTGTGGCCACGGATGCGACTAGGGTGAGGGAATCACGACAGGTTGGGTTCTGATGGAGTGGGAGGATCTGGGTCGTGAGTGTGGATTTGCTGAGTGGCTTGAATGAAATCATTGGGTTCAAGGATAATACAGTAGCGTTGGCGTGGTCTGAGTTCAGAGGTGCACTGGATTGACGATGAATCTGGGGTTTTTGAGATTGGATGGAATGTAGTAACACTTCATGGTGACGATTTTATGAATCTATGAACTCATTAACTGCCTTAGTGAGAGCTTTGATGGATTCTACGAGTTTTGTGTAGTCTGACTTTTCTGAATGGGAATGGTGAGGCATTTCTTTTTTTTTTTTGGTTAATGAATGAGGTTGAGTTGCAGGATGAAAGCACCAATGATAGGAAGAAGAATTTAGAGAGAGATTGAATTCCCTTGTAAGGGGAAAGCCTTGAGGGAGAGATAGAATTTTGATTCAATTTTCTTCTTAGCTTTTCATTCATCATGAAGGGTAAATATAAGAAGCTGAATAATAACAAACTTCCTAATGATAAGGATCATATGACAAATGTTCTCATCTCTAATTTTCTTGCATATTTAGAATAACTAAATTATAAACTACTCATAATATTCTAACTAATTGTTATTCTAGAATATTCTCAACCATTATCCCTTGGGCTTGTATCACATTGCTTCTTGCTGTCCAACTTGGCTAATTGGGCTGATACTTCCATTATTTGTATATGTATCAGAATGCATCCCCAATGTTAAGTATGTGTCAACAGATATCCCATGAGATTATGAAGAGCTGGCAGATCATGAAGATACAAACATGGGTTGATCTCAGCTAGTCTGTTATGGGTCACTTTTCAACTTTGTAGCCTCTAGCACACACCAATGTACAATATTACCGTGCATGCAGCGAAAATGATGTAGCATCACAGTGTAAATCCACAGCAATGGCCAATGGACTCACAAGACAGATTCACACAACTGCCTCACCTAATGTATATTTACTGGTTTGAAATGGAATCCTTGGTGGTCTCTGTCTCGAGTGCTTTTTTACAGGAACATGAAGAAATTGCTTAACTAGAAATTGTTGCTCCATTTGGCATTATCCGTACCAAAGACTAAAGTATGAAATAAGTATCCTAAATAGCAAAATTATTCCTAACTAGGCCAAGATTCCACCGGCCACATATGGCCTGTTTGGAATCATGTCTTACTTGGATGTGACGGAAGTAATTTCAAGTTGTTTTTTATTTTTTATTTTTTTTATTTACAATCTTGTCATTTTACCATGGTTTATTTTGGGAAGCAATTCTGAAATCCAGCTTTGAAACATGTACTTACTTGTGAAGGCGTTATAGTTGTTATTCTCTTTGTATTTTATGTTTTTTTTTTCACTCTCAAGGTGATATATTTCTGATATTTGGAGTTCATTGCATGTAATCATATACCAAGTACTGGACAACATCGTTCTGGTGGCATTTATCTTAAAAATATATATCAATGTTATCTCAATATGATTTATTTATTCATTCTCTTTTTGATGAAATATATATCAATGATTCCCTTCTCTTGAAAAACCAGTGTTCTTTAGTTTCAAAACTATTCAAAAAGTCTTGACCCAAATTCCTCTGCTTTATCAGAAGGTATTAGTTTTATCTTTTGACCCTAACTCAAATTAATTTCCCCCCAATTACCTAGTTAAACAGGTTAGCAAAGCACTTTTAACTTTCAAGACTTTAACTTTACCTGACCTTTTAAACCCTCCACATCTGAGAAAGAAAAGTCGTCACGCCAAAACAAAATTGAAATCAATTTTCTCCTATTGAAACTTGAAAGTATTGAAATCTAATTGGATATTTTATGCTACTAAAAATTCCATGAACTCAAACGTGACTCTTTGTTTTTTTTTGGCTATGTACTCAAATTAAACGTGACTTTATGTGTAACGTTACTTACAATTACACATACATCTACACATATTACTTTATTACTTTACGATTTTTATCATTTAGTTATACATAAATTTAAGGATTTAATTGATATTTACCACCTCTTTTTTACATTGTAATCAATTATAGGTTGTCATATCATTAAAATCACTTAACTCTTTTAATAATCATCTTAAATGTCGCATATAGGATGATTTATGATTGATTAACAGTGTAAAAAATATTTACACTATCAGTACATACAAATTAAATCCCAAAGTCAAATAAAATAATAATATTCTAAGTATAAAGTTTTAATTAGAATTTAAAAAGATTTGATATTAAAATCAGATAAACATATCCTTTTATATTATTTTATAATTATAAACTAGTTCAACAACTAATTTTACGGAACAAATCAAATTCTATCAACTAACTTTTTCGCTATCAAATTTCATCCCTAACCTTTTAGAAAAAAAAATGTTTCAAAATTTTGTTGTAATATGATATATAAATTTATTTATTTAATTGTCTTATTAGACCAAAATGAAAATAGAGAAGATCGGACACTTTAGTTGAGAGATTGCGAAAATCAAGTGTTAATCCTATACTTTAAGTGTCTGATCGTAAATTAGTCTTATAGTCGATCTAGAGGGTCGAAACTTGTGGATGCCCGAAATGCCAATGAGGAGCCAAAAATCCTAAGGTGATGTTTGGTTCATGGAATGCTTTATTACCAAGTAAACTATATTCCTAGGAATTCAATATTATAAAAACCGACTTGGACTAGCCGGTCCAACCAGTTAGACCTAAACCCGATCATATAGTCAGTCCAGTTAATGTATTGAAAAAGGAAGATGTGGAGAGGAAGTCATGCCGAAGAATGGAGAAGATATGGAGATGACGATGATGTAGAAAAAGAGAGATGTCGAAGATGTGAAGAACTGAAGATGGCGACGACCTAGGTTAGGATGTTGAAGAAGGGCGGCTGTTCATGGAAATATGAAAATATGCAAAAAGAAAAATTGGAAAAAGGTGGAAGCTGGGATTCGAACCATGTACATTCAGTAAGCATTTCAGCACACAAAAATAAACATGCCACGGGTCACTTTAATATATACTGGTTTAACCGATACAACCAATGATTCGCTAGTTCGATCATTGACCCATTAATTCAGTGCTTGTGGAGTCGTTCTAGTTTAATAACATTGCTGGAATCTCATTCCGAGAATATTTTTTTTTCACCTCCATACTTGAGAATAGAAATAGAGTTTTCCACCTTTATCCATTAATTTTATTAATCAATGTACAAAAATAAAAAATAGTATTTTGGTTTCTATATACGACACGAATTCTCAATTTGATCCCTATACATAAAAAATTATTAAAATGATCCATATACTATAAAAAGTACCTGTTTGGTTCCTGCCATACACCATATTAAGGACTGATTTAATTATTTTTTGCTTCGTATAGGGACCGAATAGGTAATGTACACGAACCAAACAGATACTTTTTATACGTATATGAATCATTTTAATAATTTTTTTATATATAAAAACCAAATAGAGAATTCGTATCAAGTATAGGGATCAAAATATTACTTTAACCAATAATTTTTTTTAAGGAACGAAAATAATTTTTTAAAACTTCTATTTATTCACATATTCACGTTCCCAAGTAAAACAGAGAAGACCGTTGATGGTGATTGGTGTTTCTTTAATATTTTCCCTCTTTAACACAAACCCCTTCATCTTCATCAACGCTGCCTGTTGCTCTCTCTGTCTCCCTCGGAGTCCCAGACAGACTCTCCGACAGCGACGTCTTTGTTACTATTAGGTTCCTCTCTCTTTCTCTTTCTCTCCCTCTCCCATCCATCACATTGCCAACCAAACCAGACAACCCTCATCTTTTTCCTAATCTCATTCCAATCCATCCAATGGTCACTGGGAAGAAGGTCAAGGTCGCTATGGGCTTCCACAAGTCCCCTCCTCACTCCTCCTTCTTCTTCCCACGCTCCTCTTCTCAGGTTCAGCCTTCCCCTCCTGACGTCACCCAACTCCTCCGCCTCGTCGATGACCTCCGCGACAGAGAGTCTCGCTTGAACACCGAGCTCCTCCAGCATAAGCTCCTCAAACAGACCGCCGCCATTGTCCCTCTTCTCGAGAACGACATCGTTGCCAGGGACACACTCATTCAAACCAACGCCAACAAAATCCAAGAGTTAGAGGCAGAGAACCAGAGGTTAAGGAACGAGCTGCTCCAAATGGAACAAGACAAAAGAGAGACCCAGAGGAAAATGAAGGCACTGGAGGATGAGATAATACAGCTGAAAAAAACGGCATCGTTTCAGAACGACGAGCTTTCTTCTTCTTCACAAAGGTTACAAGGGCTGGTAGAGGTGTCAGAGAGGTCCAATCTCATCAACAACTTGAAGAAAACGGTGTCGGATCGTGGAACCCGAAACCACAACCAGTTCCAAGCCTCTGTTATGGATTTCAAACGAGAGGTGCCGGTAACTGAAACACGCTGTGACTCGGAGAGCGTTGTCACATCACGCGCGCCTCCTCGCGTTCCCAAACCGCCTCCGAGACTGCCGTCGAGTGGTTCCTCCGGTTCTGCTGCTTCGCGACCAGAGAACAATGTCCAAACAGAGCAACCGTTGAAGCTAGCGCCGCCTCCGCTGCCGAAGGCTGCTCCTCCGCCTCCTCCGCTGCCACTGAAGGGGAGCAGGGCGGCTTCGGCGAAAGTGACGAGGGTGCCGGAGGTGGTGGAGTTTTATCACTCGTTAATGAGGAGGGAATCGCATTCCAGGCGAGACTCGAACTCCGTCGCCACGGAGGTTCCGGCGACGGCGAATGCACGTGACATGATCGGCGAAATCGAGAACCGGTCATCTTACCTGCTCGCGGTAAGTGTGTGTCTGGGGTTTCGCTGAAATTGCGATTTTGCCACTGCCCTTTTATGTCAGTGTCAACTGTCAAGTGCTGAGTGCTGACATGCTTTAATTTGAACTGCCCTTGGTACATAAGCATACCCTAATCACTATTCATATTCATATTCCAATTTGGATGGCCAGAACCGTTAATATGCTGCAAAGTAGTGTTGTTTTGTGGGATCGCATTTTTTTATGGTCAAACAGGAACTGAAAAAAGAAAAGAAAAAAAAGAATCTCCATATCAGTTACAGTCAAAGAAAGTTGTTAGATTTAGGTGATTAGAACCTAATCACATTCAACTAGTTCAGCATAATTTTAAGGTATTATAATCTAATCTTTGGCTTTAGTTACTCAAGAATCTTTCCTTGTTTTCAGATAAAACAAAAGGAGACTTTATTAGGTGCTTAATCAAAGAAGTGGAGGGTGCAGCATTTACAGATATTGAAGATGTTGTGCTCTTTGTTAAATGGCTTGACGATGAGCTCTCCTATCTAGTACATAATTTTACTTTATTTAACCATATGTTTACATCTCTTTCCATTTTTTGCATTTCAAAGATTTGAGCATAAAATGATTCATTTTCGCCTAAAATCAAAGAGGTGTTTGATACTTTGGTTACATGTTCGGAGAAGCAATGTTGCATCCAGAATTGATTCTATCAAAAGCAGTCTGGAATAGCTTTTGTTTTTGAATTGAAAAATTATACTAACATCAAACTTCTTTTAAAATAAGAACATCCAAATATAAAAACTTGTACTTCAAACTCAATTATATTGAAACAAATTTCATCTAAAATCACATTTGTCGAACGTTCATCTAAACACACACTTTGTCTTTGTTTCTGTTTCAGGTGGATGAACGAGCAGTGCTCAAACACTTTGATTGGCCAGAGCAGAAGGCTGATGCTCTGCGCGAGGCTGCCTTTGCCTATTGTGATCTGAAGAAGCTAGAATCTGAGGCTGCTTCATCCTTTCGAGATGATCCTCGGCAGCCATGTGCTCCTGCTCTCAAGAAGATGCAGGCTCTCTTGGAAAAGTATGTGAATTTGTGAACTCTCCCTCACTTGCCAATATAATATCAACAAAACTTATTCAATGTGAATTAAATGTTCATATGCACACGGCCTTAGAGAACACTCTAATGTTTGGGTTAAAAAATGGCTTATGGCAGATTAGAGCATGGGGTTTACAATATCTCAAGAATAAGGGAGTCGGCAACAAATAGATACAAAGTCTTCCAGATACCTGTACAGTGGATGCTTGATAATGGTTTTGTGAGTCAGGTAATTTCCAGTTACACGTGCTTAATTTTATTCTATCCAGCAAATATAGCTTCATCCAATAGGCTAGCTAGTACTTGACCAAATTGTCTTCAATGTCTCATTGAGTAATGGCCAAAAGTTGTTTCAATTGCTTTAGATCAAAACATAGTATATTTTATGGATTTCTAAAGAATTGTCTATATCTTAATTTATTGGCAATGTTGGTTTTATATAAGCCTAATAATAAATATAATTAAACTCTCTTTGTCTTAATAAAAAAAAAAAACTCTCTTTGTTTAATTTCATCATGTCGGAAAGATACAACCAAAACATTTAGAACATTAAAAAAACATTTGTATTTGTAAAGTTCTCCATCTCTCTATCTAGTATATTCAACAAGGTGCATGCTGGTAGCAAAGTGACAAAGCAATGGTTAGACTTTTACTTCTGTTTCTCTGTGCACACCTGCATGCGCGCACATGTGAACTCCCCATATCTCTAAAATCTATCCGCTTGTCTGCTTCCTCTTTTCAACTTGAAAAAAGAGAAGGAGATTCTCTTTTCTTGAGCGTTAAAATCTATATGTTTAAAATATTACTTGAAAGAACAAAAAGGCCATTTGCTTACATGCGAATAAACAAACACTTGTTCAGGTATGGATAGCATACTAGATTGTTATCACTAATGTTCCGGCTTCATAATGAAGAATGTTGGTTAGCTGATCTCATTTATTGTACCTGCAATGTTATATTGTGGCCAGATCAAGCTGGCATCCGTAAAATTAGCCATGAAGTACATGAGGAGAGTCTCAGCTGAGCTTGAGACAGTTGGTGGTGGTCCTGAAGAAGAAGAGCTCATTGTCCAAGGTGTTAGATTTGCATTTCGTGTACATCAGGTAAATCCTACAATATATGTTCAAACAATAATACAAAAGTACCTTAATACAGTTTACGTATGGGGTAATGAGCTTTTGATATTTGGCAGTTTGCTGGAGGTTTTGATGTGGAGACAATGAGGGCATTCCAAGAGCTGAGAGATAAAGCGAGGTTATGCCATGTTCAGTGCCACAGCCAGCAACAGAAATTCCTTTGCAGGTCTGCAACTTGCTAGTGCTGGAGCAAACTCAGCTTCAGAAAACTGGTAGCCCCATTTTTGCTGTAAAGATAGTGACATTTTGGTTGTGAATAGACTGGCAATCGTTAATGCCGGGATTCATGATTCATCCATTCATTAATTACTGGGAAACAAGACAGTAAATCCAATTTGTTTCCTCTCGCACATTGCTGTTGTGAATACCCTCCATATCCACTGCTCGCCTTTATACTGTTGCTGTGACTACTCTTCTCATTTTGAGTTAAACTCAAATTTTGTTGAAATAGAAATAGTAATGCCAAATATTAAAATTAATATCATTTAACATATTTACCATAACATTTCAAGTCTTGCTAACCAATGCCTTTAGCCAGTGCCCTTAGCCATTGGAAAATTAATAACAAACTTTTCAAAAATGTTGAATATATCACTTCCCATAAAAACTTTTTTTATTTGATTCCTGGCATTAGTTAGCATTCTTTTAACGTTTCACCAAACTCTACTACTGAGAATCATAGGGCTATATGCTATATGCTATATGCTATATGCTATGGGGAAAGACGAGCCAAAAGCCCAAAAGGGCAAAAGACCCCTTTCTTTCTTGGGAAAAAGGAAATAGTTTCACCAACATAATTAGCCTTGTGCCTGTCATGATATGGAATGTTTTACATGGTCTGTGCATCAATCAATGCTAAAGTTCAACACAATTCTGTGATTCAATAAAATTAAATTATACAATTGTAAAGTAGTTCTCTTGATATACAACATTTTTAATATCTCTGACAGACACTTATTTTGCTTTGGAATTCTTGTAAATTCTTCTTCAAGAATCCTATAATTTTACAATTGATTTCACCCCTTGTTAGTAACAACCATCCAAATAATGAAGAAATTCTAAAGTCACTAACTGAACATATACAACCAAGGGATGAAAAAAGGATCAATCTGGTGTGGACCTTCACATAGTAAGAGCTGCATATAGGAGCTGGTTCCAAGTATCAGGTAATCCTGGTAGGCACCAGTGGCTGCAGTCATTGCCTCCATGATCCCCGCTATAGGCAGAAGGGTGTGCATCTTTTCTTAGTTGTGAAAGGAGTGTAATGTCAAGTAGATAAACTGGATTCTTCATCTTCTTTAACACGGTGTTCACTATGGTAGTTGCTGGAGGTAGACCTCCTGGATATGTTGACCCAGACAATGGTCCAAGTTCTCCACTACAGCTTTTCTTTGGTTGATTCCACTCCCTGCCTCTGTTTGAGTTAAAAAAAAAAAAAATTCATTACATACTATTCATAATTTTTATCTAAATTATTATGGATATTTACTTGATTTTCATTTAAATCAATCTTATAAACAACAAAGAATTTCTAAAGTAAAGTTTAGTTATTGATAAGCACAGCAAATTGGGTAATGCTCTAGTTTAAATCATACTATTCTTACAAGGTAAAAGAGAACCTTGGCATTTACTCCATTTAAATTAACACTCAGAAAGATGAACTTAGGAGTTACTTACTGATAATGAGTAGGAGAAATGCCTTGAAAGAAGACTTTAGTTTTGGTAGGATCAACATTGAGATCAACCCATCTTGACCAAGTGGTCAATCCCTTATAATATGCCTCCAAACGGCCCATGTTCTTGAGCAAATTGGGACCATCTCTTAAATAATCCCATCTGAATACAACAAAAATCAACAACTGTCAGGTTGGAGTGAAAAACAAAAAGGACAGTGAATGAATGAGGCAATATCATATGCTGCTAGTTCAAACCACTTAACAAATGTCCTTATAAAATTTTGGAGGTTTATTAGATAAGCATCAACTCTTTAATACACGTATTCTTTATTGAATACCAGCATTACTTAGCAGGGAACCAAACCTCTGAGGCTCTGAAGTAATGAAGTATATTCCCCTTAAACTTGTTTTATTTTTTCTATTAGGATGACAGTTATGCAGATAGATGTAGTTGTGTCTCAAGGTGTTATGCAATATAAGTAGAATGATTCTAAATAAAAACATACCCCTGAGATTTTCCAGTGTGGGTCCACCAATGCCACGAGTTGAAAATCAACATGTCCATGCCTTTCCATGCATTTCCAGCTACAATGGAGTCTAATGTAAGTACTCGCCCAACGTCTTCTCGAACTATGTCCACCAAATATGGTGTGCGGTATAGCTGTATAGTTACTCCATAGTCCTGCACAAACTCACCAACAAGTATAATCACCACCACCAATCCACTTTGGACGGTTGAGATTAAATGTCATCACACACAAATATTAGACCAACCTAACAATAAATGCAAAACAACTAGGACTCACGAGACGAGAGGCACTCGTTATAAAAGGAGGAACATGTATTTTTATGCATAAAATATTCACGTGGAGAATAGCAACAATCCGCAAACATGCTCTGTTCGTTCCGTCAATGTCACTTTTTGAATCGAAATACTATTGCAATCATGCACTTTATCCGAAAATTTTTGGAATCATATTTTATGAACAAGATAAGATTCAGTGATTAGTTTATAGATAATATGTATGGAAAAAAAAACTTCTAAATTGAGTTTGTCATTAAAATGTGTAAATAAGGATGTATTCGTTTTTAGATTATTTAGTGGACTAAAATCTCTATGCATTTTATAAAATTTAGGATGAATATATCATAACTCACTTTAGAAATAAGTTAATTACATTTGAGTGAGATATAAAAAACAGATATTATCATGATAAAAACAGCTAAAGTTGGGAAATATATGTAGTGGTGTTTTGGAGATCATTGAACCTTGACGTAAACGTTTTCGAATCCACAGAATATTGGAATAGTTAACTCTATACATTGGGAAAGTGTGATTAATCAACTTGCGAAATTTGTCTCTTCCGTTAGAATTTCGTGAATAACTCTTAGACTGAAGTTTGCAGGCAGGAATGTATCGGCCGAATTTATCAGGGTTTCCACCTTTGTTAATATTGCTACTGAATTTGTATTTGCAACTACAAATTCTTGCATTATTTACTATTATTTGCCCTTGATTCAGATCTGAAATTTATCCCACTTTCAAAAGTATTATGCATTTTGTAGCTTAACAAATGTTGACAGGCTAGAGATGATATTTAAATAATATTTATACTAGGGTGTCATGTTGGTGGTTGATATTGAGTAAACTAACATAATGAAGCCAAGATAATTTGGGGTAGCCTCCAACTTGTAATCACAGGTTGGCATGGTTTGCCTCACAGCCTGTATACTGGCTTAGCTTACTTGTTTATTCAAGACCTAAGTCTAAATAAAAAGGGCAATCAGTGGTGCAACTGTGTTGAAACCTCAGTTTTTATGTCTTAATTTTGGGGATGAAACAATTTTCAATTATCTTAAGTTACATTTTCATGTAAAAATCAAAATCAGACAGTTCTCCAAAGATTAACTAGACTTTTGGCATTGTCACCATGAAAAGCAATGATATGTTTAGTCTCTATGAAATATAAAATTTAAAATTAATCATTACCAAAACAAATTTATGGACATTAGTCCTATCAGAAACCAATTTGATTGTTTTTTGAGCTTCTTAAAAATCAGGTTAGAATACTTTTTATTTTTTAAAACCTAAATTAGAGAATATATTTTCTTGGGACGAACTTTAATATTTAAAATTGTATGATACAAATATATTTTTTTGTTGTATTAGCACTTTACTGCTATTCTTTATTTTGAATCTTTGATTGCTACTGGCCCGGCAAGAGGAATCTTCTACGCAAGGAACTATTCATCAAAGGTGTATTATTTAGGTAAGAACGATAAAGATCTATTATGGAAGCTTTACTTTTCATTATTACACCGGCTTAACTTAATCTCAAAATCTAATTTAAATTTTACATAACAGTAATATAACAACAGGGGTCGGAGAAAACTGAGGAACTTAGTAGTGGAAGAACATTCAATAAGGTGTATGAATGACTAACCATTTATCCTTCTGTTTTACTTAATTTATAAAATAGATTAGATATAGTATAAAATTTATATGTTACGTTGGATCCCATTCTAATATATTTACCAAATACTACCAGAAAAACAAAGACAAATATGGGAGAGTTGTATTCACTGAACACTGGTGATTTTTATACCAAAAACCAGAAAGGAGACAAAGATATAGAAAGAAAAGCAAACCTGGAAGGTCACAGAAGACAGTGCTTCTTTCCTCAAAAAGCTGGTCTTGGTATCAGGCACCGACGCGTGAATCATGCAGGACAGTGATTCCCACATGTTCAAACTCAGTGAGTCACCCACAAACATTATCTTCTTACCCTTCCACCTTCTCAAGAAATCCACCCCATCAAACCTGCACCAGAAAATTTACACTGATATTAACAAATCCCATTTATCAAACACTTTCTGGAAAATATTTACATTAATCCTCTTATTTTTTGGCTTTGGCAGAGAATAATGGAGACCAAAAAACGAAAAACAAAAAAGTAGTCTGATTTGTAGTAGTCTGATTTGTAGGATGAAATTAAGTTTTTTTTTATAGGCAAATGCTGGAGTTGAATCCGTGACCTCTTTATCACTCCAAACCTTATATCCCTTCCCCAGATCAAGTTTGGGAGTGAAACAAGTTTCTTAGAGTTGTGCAGTGACATTAAAGTTAGGAATGTTGAAAGAAAAATGGTTTGGTTTCTTTCGCAGAGCTCAATTGAAGAACTATTGGCAAAATCCATATTTTTAAAACACTTTCAAAACCAACTCCATTAGTCCTGTCTATTTTACAAGCATGTTTCCATATTCCACAATTGTAAGCTTTTAGCCTTTTAGCATTCAAATTGTAATACTGCAAATATAGAATCTTGGAAAAGGAATCTTTTGGCATTACCTGGGTAAGGCACATGAATCAGGCTTCCAGGCATATTTGAGGTACTGCTTGTCAGGTCTTCCATACTTTTGGCAATCAAACTCAGCATCAATGAAGGGGCAGCTTGAAGAGTCATAGAGAGGATAAGAAGGGTCAAACACCCAACTTCCTATGAACAAATTGCACCCACTTACTACTACTCCCTTCCTCCCTCTTATGCCACTCACATTGTGGAACTTTGCTGCACTTGCTTGGTGTAGGGACAGAAGCAGAGCTTGGCAAAACAGAGAAAGCATAAACAGAGAATAGACCCTGAAACAACCCATCTAGGGATTTTTTTTGTAGAGTCTAAAAGCTGAGATAAGAATGGCTGTGAATAAAACTTGCCTGTGCTTATGGGTCCTATATATAGGGTGGAGAAAGAAAGTGAAGGAAAAGTAGTACTTGGTGGGTTCACATGGTGGGTGTTAGAGCACACTGATTTTTATTTTCTGACAAGAGCTTCGCGGATTTTGGAAGGATTCGTCAGTGATGTGTTTGTAACCCATGGGGTTGAAATTGAAGAGCTTGTTTTTATGTGGAAAATCAAATGTTACTTACTTCGGTATGTGGGAATTGAATTGTTCATTTTCGTTCCATTGGTCATACATGTCACGGGGCAGAGTGAATCTCTTTCTCCAAATTAAATATTCAATCTATCTGCATAATCTCACTAGCCATAAGATAAAGAATTTAGCTCTTTAACATGCCAGGACTGTTATTTTAACAACCGAAATATGGGACAACTTTGACAACTTATTACTGTAACGTCACTGTGGTGCTATTGTAGCATTTTTTTTATTTTTATTTTTTCAAATTTTGACTTTTTTTAAAAAAAATAAAATTTTTATTTTCTCAAAAAGACCTATTAATCAGATAATGAACTGAATTAATCAGATATTTGTACCTGATTTGAATTCACCTGATATTTGTACCTGATTAACCAGATATTTGCACATACTTAACCAAAAAATTTATTTCTAAAAAAAACCCATTAACCAGATAATGAACCGAATTCACCAGATATTTTTTTTAAAAAAAAGTCCTCATTTAAAAAAAAAAAAAAAAGTAGCGCTACTGTAACGTTACAGTAGCGCTACAGTGGACCAACATACGGTTGTCACCGTATGTTGTCCACATTGAGATGTCTAAAAAACATTTCTGTTAACATACACACAAACGGGGCCTTTTTTAGTCAAAATGATATTAGATAATTATCCGCAGGGGTTGGTCTAGTGGAGCATGACAGAGTCTCACATATGATAGGTTGCAGGTTCGAGCCCTCACTAGTTTCCTTGGAGTGAGGTAAATATAAATCCCTTTATAAGTGTTTACAGAGCCTGGAGGTTTTCCCTGTCTTGGACTGAGACATCATCCCCTCACCCTAATTTTTTTTAATTAAAAAAATGATATTAGATAATTAACGTATTAAGAAAAAGATAGTACCTAATCGAGCTTTATTAAATATATAAAAAGAAACTTTTTTAAGTCAGAAAAAAAAAAAAGTTGTTACACAGTTTACTGTATCAGATAATGACAATAACAGAATTGATAATTCACCTATTGCTCAAGATTTTAAATTTGACAAGTGCTGTTGCTCCTAAGCTTCACTGTCATGATTAACGAGTTGGTATCAACATGCATGGCTTGTATTTTAAGAAACGTTATCTTCTCCGGTCCACCGAATTTTTGTGGTATTTAAGGATGGCAATTTATACCCTATCCATTGGGTACCTGCAAAAATTATCTATAATGGGTAGGATAATTATCAACACAATGAGTAAGGATCCGGGTACGGATAATTATCCACAAAATTGAATGGGTGTGGGTGCGGGTACAGGTATTATGGTACTCAACTTTATACATATATATATATATATATATATATATATATAATTATAATTATAATTATTTATATTACTAATATATATATAATTTTAACTATAATACAAAATTTAAAACCAAAATTAATCTAAACATTCTTAACTTTTTAAACCTAGTTGCATCTATAATTCCTTTTTAGATGTTTTATTTATTTAAATATTTTGATTTGTAATGTTTTATGAGTATATTTAAAAAACTTTTGAATCTTTTTTTAATTGTTATAACGTTCCTTTTATTATTTATTGTTTTTTTCACAGTTAAATTGTGGGTAACGGGTACGAGTACTTAGATACCCAGAGGGTACGGGTAAGGTTACTAAAGTTGCTACCCACACGGGCATGGGCTTGGGTAGGGGTAATTTTTTCAAACGCAAGTGTGGGAACAGGTACTATAGTACCCTACCCAGACCCTACCTATTGCCATCCCTAGTGGTATTATAGTTTCTTTTCTTTTCCCCTGTTCTTTATGTTAAACTCCTTCTTTTTCCCTTGTGAATTTCATTAAACTTTTTAGTTAAACTTAAAATAGTAATAATTACTTAAGATATGAGATTGTCATTTTCTACAAATAAATTTTTTTAACTTAAACTCTTGACATTAATGAGATCTCTGAAATACTTAAATCAAACTTACTCGGGTTTTGGATTCTTTCCATCCTCTCTCCATCTCTCTCTCATATATTTTTTTTCTTTCTCTCCATTCATCATTTTCTCCTCTTTTTTCCTCTCTTCTCACCCTTATTTTTCTTGCTTTAGAGGCATGAGTGAATGAGAGAAACCATTTTGGATAAATCATCTGACTATTTTTTTTTTATGTTAATCGAGTAATGTTACAGTTATTCAAAGACAAAATATTCACAACTGATATTACCAAAAAAAATAAAACACAATTGATATTAATTGCATTGAATTTTTTTTGGTTTCCCATAGTATCCTCCGTGCACGCATAACTGTGGAGACTACTCCTATTTGCATTGAATAATGTTATTTATTTAATAATCTCGCCTAAATAATTTTATCATGGAAAAATCTCAGTTAATATTTTTCCTCTATTGAAAATAGGCACATCCATGTCAATAACATTAACATGCAAGTAAACCAAGTAGCACAATTTTGTAAAGTTAACATTAATTTCTTGAGACTTTTTTCTTAGGATATCTTTCCACTCAATACATGTTTTTGGATACAATCATATGCCTAATTGATCTGTTTTCCTATATCTTATAAAAATCTTGACAATATATCAAGATTATCAATCATCATCATAGAGAATTATGTAGCAGAAAACGTTAAACAAAACTTTGGGTTCCACTTTGTGATTGTGACCAACAACTCGAGGTTAACCTTTGTCCATCACCAGTCGCCACCACCGACCCGGGCGTGAGGCACCCTTCATCCGGCGGCTGTGTGTGTCGGTATACTCTCCTAAACAAAGCAACAAACTTTGCCACCCTCCAAAGCCCAAAAGGTAAGAGGAGTCTTTTCTGGTTCATTCCTCAACAAACCCACTACATGATTACGCAACCCACTTTGGTCAGAGCTTAGGTTCATCCACCACATATGTAATGGACCCACCCACAGGGGCCCATAGGCAAATTGTCTGCTCCAACTTCGTCTGCTTCTCACCATTATGTGTTGGGGCTGGTAAACGATGCACATCTTTTGCTTGCAATTTTTTTTTTTTATTTCTCTATTGTGTGATATAGGTACGTTTGTTACAGGTTAAAAGAAAAGTGATTTTGATATTCGATAATTTAGATATTATCTTTTAGAGATTTTAAAGAAAATCAGAAACTATTTTATGTTTATTCAAATCATAGAAATCATCTTAAAAATGATTTTTTTTTTAAAATCATTTTTGTGAAAAGCTTAAACATACACAATCAATCTTATTAAAAATGAATTTTTACTTTAAAAAATTGATTTTTTTTTCTTCAAATAATCTGTAACAATGGATATCAATGCACGTGCCGTTGACACTCCTACATCATCATAAGTCCGTTTATCCAAATAATTTAAGGAGAATGTTAATAAGTGTCCTTATAACATTGTTTAAGGAATCAAGAAAGGAAATTTTATATGAAAAAATTGTGTATTTAACATTTTAAAAAGTGTAATACTAAATTTTATAATATAAATTTTTCTTTTATTGATTCCTTAATCAATATCCTTAAATACTCGTTAGCAATACTCATAATTTAAAAACCACCGTGATCCAAAACACAAAGAAGCAAGAAACAACTGGAAACAACTACTTTTGTTTCGTCGTTTCCATATTGAGTTCAGTAGTGGGTAGTGGGCACTGATTTGTGATTAGTGAGGTGCGATGGCGTAAGCACTACATCATATCATTATCATAACCAATGAACGTAAAAAAAAAAAAAACAAACAGGAACTATTAAAGCAGGATGTTGTATATTGGAAGAATAAAGTACTGTTAACCAATTATTCATGATTCAAGTTTCAGATATGATGCAGTACTTCACAATAGTGGGCTCGTAGCTAGCTCTCGTTATGTAGCTTATAATCCGTAGAAGTCATTAAAAAGAAATTGAAGTAACATCATTAAGTTCATGATAACCTACAACTTCCAGTCAATTGAGAAAATATGAGAGATATATGAGATATATACGAGATATATTCATATTTTCGACACGTTAAGTGAAATAATCAAGTTGTTAATCATATAAAAAATTTGTTTCATGAAGTTTGCTTCTATATATTAGTTAATATTTGTTTATTACTATTTCATTATACGTATATTTGATCTTGACCTCCCTTATATGAATTTTTTGGCTTCGCCCCTAAAAAAGAGCATGTTTGGGAAAGCTGAATTTTTTCCATTTCAACTGTTTTTATCACCAAAAACTCGTTTTCAAAATAATCTAACATGTTTAGTATTTTGCTTAAATTTATATAAAAAAAGTTTTTTTTGAGAAAAAAGTTGTTTTATGCCACCTAGTTTGTTTTAGTTCAATTAAATTATACAAATAACTTAATACAATTTTTCGTAATTTACTATATAGAAGTGATTTTTTTTGCACCACCCAAACAAAATAGATCATCTTGAAATCGTTTTTTAGCAAACAGACCCAAACAAAAACAGATTTTGATTATAATCGATTATCACAATAATCGATTATACAAAAATTGATTATCAGCATCTTTTTTTTCAGCTTTCGCAATTATACTCTAACACTTTGTTTGGTTGTAGGGGGGAAATGAGAGGAAATAGAGTGAGAGGAAAGAAAGGAAAAGGAAAGAAAGAGAGTGAAAAATGAGATGATTGTTTAGTTGTTTAGTAGGACGGAAAATGAAATGAAAGAAAACTAAAATTTTTCTCTCCTCTTGTTTGATTGAGTAGAAAGTGAGAGGAGAGAAAAAATATATTTGCGAAATGACATGAATACCCTTAGATAAAAATGAGATCTAATAAGTAAAATAATAGTGTAAAATATACTCTCAGAGTCTCACTAATACAATCACCTTTAAATATTTATTTAGTTTATTATTTAATTTTCATTAACACTCTATTTGGAACGCCAGAAACTGAGTAGAAAGAAAAAGAATGGATTGAAAACATGATAACCAAGAAGTTTTCCTCTGTTTGGTTTAGGGTGAAAGGGGAGAAGGGAAAGAAAAAACATGTAGGGCCCACCTGTTTTTTTTCCTCCTCCAAAATGGACGAAAAGCTTGGGACCCAATGCTTTGCACGCGGACCAAGGTAGAAATAGGTTTTTTTTTTTCCAAAGTAACCCACTTTTAGAAACTATATACCAAGATAATATGCTTTTGAAACAATTTACCAAACTAACCTACTTTTGAATAAAATATATTTTTTTGTTGACTAGTAGCGGCAGTTTGACTGTTGTCATTGACTTGTTGACCTGCCACGTGGCAGGTCCTGATTGGTCCCGAAAATTTGCAAAAAAAAAAAAAAAGGAAAATCAGGTCAGCGCCACGTGGCGCACTCCACCAGAGTGTGCCAGTTTGATTGGCGCCATTGACCTGCCAGGTGGCAGTTTCCTATTGGTCCGTCAGTTTTTTTTTTTTAAAAAAAAAAAAAGGCTTAATTGCACTTTTGGTCCCTCTATTTTAGTGTTTGGGCAATTTTAATCCCTCGGTTTTTTTTTTCCCTCGACTTTAGTCCCTACATTTTAAAAATGTGCAATTTTGGTTCACTTGTATGTTAACAACCAATAGTTAATGGTGTATCTAACATGACTTATGATATTCTAACTTAATTTATGATTTCTAACAAGTAGTGCCATAAGTGAATGCTGATTTGGAATGCTAATTATTGGATGTTAACTTAACGAATGGACCAAAATTGCATATTTTTAAAATACAAGGACTAAAATAGAACGAAAAAAACTGGGGGACCAAAATCACCCAAGCACTAAAATAGGAGGATCAAAAGTACAATTAAGAAAAAAAAAAGGTTTTTGGGGTTAAAAAAAATTAGATTATTAATTAATTAATATAATTCTATTAATAAATTTTATCATTATATAATTATACTAATTAATAATATTATTAATATAATTAATAATTAATTAATAGCAATTAAATTTTATCATTATATAATTATACTAATTAATAATAATATACTAATTTTTAAATATAATTATACCAATTAAAAGGTTTTTGGGAAAAAGTCATACATAATTCTATTAATAAATTTTATTATTATATAATTATATTAATTAATTATTAATAATATAATTATATTAATATTATTATAAACAAAAATACTAATGTAACTAAGGGAAAAATATTATATTAATGTTATTAATGCATAATTATATTATTAAATGTTATCATTAATTATATAATTAACATAATTATATTATTAAATACTAATTTTATAATTATCAATATTATCATTATATAATTAATATTAATAACTACTATCTCCGGACTTAATTATAAACAAAAATAACTAATTTCACACTTATTAAGAAAGTTAGTTAATTTAGTTTAATTGTCTTGATTTTTGTAATAAAAAAACAAGAGTTATAATTACTAATAAAGGGAGAATTGATTTTAAAAATTCATCATTGATGTTTAAAAAAATAAATAAATACTAGTATAATTCTATGAATTAAGTAATATAATTCTATTGTGAAAAAATTTAAACTTGTTATGATTTGATTAATTTTCTTTCTGAAAACTCTTTTTTTTTTGTTTACTTCTATAAAATTAACTTCTAAACAAATATTATTAAATTATACAAATAACTTTATATTAATTAATTACTAATTATATTAATAATATTATTAATTGGTATAATTATATTTAAAAATTTCCCAGTGATGTTTAGAAATATTCAGTTTGGTCGCTCAATTGTTTTAATAACATAATTATGTATTAGTAATATTGATAATTATGTATTAATAATATTAATATGTATTTATAATATTGACAATTATTTATTAATATTAATATATATTAATAGAATTAATAGAATTATATTAGTATTTATTAAAATTAGTAACATAATTTTATTTTACTTAAATTTTTTTAACCCCCAAAACCTTTTAATTGGTATAATTATATTTAAAAATTAGCATATTATTATTAATTAGTATAATTATATAATGATAAAATTTAATTGGTATTAATTAATTATTAATTACATTAATAATATTATTAATTTGTATAATTATATAATGATAAAATTTATTAATAAAATTATATTAATTAATTAATAATCTAATTTTTTTTTAACCCCAAAAACGTTTTTTTTTAAATTTTTTTCATAAAAACTGACAGACTAATAGGAAACTGCCACGTGACAGGTCAATGGCGCCACTCCACCAAAGTGAGCCACGTGGCGCTAACGTGATTTTTTTTTTTTTTTTGTAAACTTTTTTTTTTGCATATTTTCGGGGCCAATCAAGTCCTGCCACGTGGCATTTCAAAAAGTCAATGGCATCACTAGTCAACAAAAAAAATGTTTTATTCAAAAGTAGGTTAATTTGGTAAATTGTGTCAAAAGTAGGTTATTTTGGTATATAGTTTCTAAAAGTGGGTTACTTTGGAAAAAAAAAACAGCATAAATATATGGCAGAGACGTGAAAAGACTAAAAGGCAACATTAGTTTTTATCTTAAAATTATTATAATGAAGGTATTTTGGTCATTTCATAAATATGTTTTTTCTTTCCTTTCATTTTCTTCCCAACCAAACAAAGGAAGAGAAAAATATTGGTTTTCTTTCCTCTCATTTTCTCTCCTCCCAAACAACTAAATAATTCACTCATTTTCTACTCATTTTCTTTCCTTTCTCTTTTTTTTTCACTTTCTTTTTTCTCAATTTCTCTCCTAAAACCAATCAGAGTGTAAATCTTTAAATCAGATTTTTTAATTTTTTAATTATCCAAATTAAGAAAATTTATCAACTTAAAAATATGAGAAATGCTAAGTAAACACAAAAATTTGACACAGATACGGCGACACCGTATAGTGCGGTATTGTGCAGCACTGTAGCTGCACTGTGCTGTACTGTAGCGGGTCTTTCTCTTTTTTTTAAAAAAAAATTAGTTTTTTTAAATGCTTTTTTTTTTAAAATAAATTTTTTGGTTAAGTATATGTAAATATCTGGTGAATCAGGTATAAATATCTGGTGAATTCAGTTCATTATCTGGTGAATGAGTTTTTTTGAGAAATAAATTATTTGGTTAAGTATGTGCAAATATCTGGTGAATCGGGTACAAATATCTGGTGAATTCAGTTCATTATTTGGTGAATGGGTTTTTTTGGAAAATAAATTATTTGGTTAAGTATGTGCAAATATCTGGTGAATCAGGTACAAATATCTGGTGAATTCAGTTTATTATCTGGTGAATGAGTTTTTTTTTAGAAATAAATTTTTTCATTAAGTATGTGCAAATATCTGGTGAATTAGGTACAAATATCTGGTGAATTCAGTTCATTATCTGGTGAATGAGTTTTTTTTTAGAAATAAATTTTTTCGTTAAGGATGTGCAAATATCTGGTGAATCAGGTACAAATATCTGGTAAATTCAGTTCATTATCCGGTGAATGAATTTATTTGAGAAATAAATTTTTTATTTTTTTTAAAAAAGTCAAAATTTTAAAATAAAAAAAATGGTGCTACAATAGCGCTACAGTGCGCTACTGTAGCATGATGTCGTGTATGATGTCGCCATGGATGTGTCAAGTCATCAGCACTCTAAAAATATATAACCTAGTGTGTTTTCTCTCTCTGTCATAAAAGTCCACGTTTTCCTGCTGTAGCCGTGTGCATTGTCCGATGAATTGTTGGGACGTCTAAAGTTTATGAGAGGTTGAGTGTAACTTTATTTAAGAAATATATTGTTTTGGCGGTTATTTATTTAAGGAGTAAATAACCAATTTAATCCCTGAATTTGCGACTTAGTATAAAGATAGTTCCTGAATTAAGAAAATTATCAACTTAGTCCCTGAAATTGCAAACCGTGATTCAAAATGGTCCCTCCGTCAACTGTTATCCCCTAACGCCGTGAAGGGTGCTTATGTGGCACGTTAAGTGCCTTGTTGGACCCCATCTCATCATCCACCTTGCCTCCACGTCAAAAACACAATTTCAGGCACTTAGTTGAAATTTCAGGGACTAAATTGAAACTGGCTAGGGTTTTAATTTGGGTTTCATCTTCTTCCTCCACCCTTCTCCAATGGCTCTTTCTGGTTCTCCCTTTTGATCTGCTCCCTCCTCCTCTATTCCGCTTCATTCTCTTCATCCCTCTATCCCCTTTTTTGTTGCAACCGAAGATAAAAATGAGGAAAGGGGGTAATGAGTCTTCCCCAGAGGCTGAAGAGGTCTTACCCAACTTTCACATGTTCAAGATATGGAATTGAGGGTCACAATAGCAAAGGATGGATGAACATAGAAGTTGCCCAACGACCTAAGTTCAGGAGATCAGCTCAGCAGCAAGAGGAACCAGTAACTGAGATACCTTTCCCCCAATCTGCACCAGCAAATGAAGCACCAAATGAGGAAGATGGAACAAGGGTAAGTTCTTTGTGGCTATTTAGAATTCCTGCCCTTACTAGTGCTGATTAAATGTACTTTGAATAAATTACAAACTTGTGGACTTTTTTTCTTCTTTGGAGTCACAGGAAGTTTAGCAAGCAGGGGATGATGTAGGACAAGTTCTAGTTCAGCCTACACAGGAAGTGCCAGTGCAAGTGCCCCAACAGCAAGTGAATGCACCACAGAGGGTATGAGCGCAGGGACTAATTTGATATTAAGTATGTAATTACAGGGACCAACTTAATACTAACTTTTCAATCTCAATTGTGCAGGCTAGGAGTTATGGAGTCAGAGGTCCAGTTATTCCATCCAGAGAGAAGGCTACACCAGTGAGGGTACCTACACCATCTCAAGCACCAGCACTTGTACCTATGTCACCACCATATACAAGGCCTGTTATGGTTCGCATACTAGCTCCACAGGGGCTTCAACATCCAGGGGAGGAGTATTTGAATCTGCCACAAAATCATCCACCCCAACCTTGAATCTGCCAGCATTTGAAGTTGTGATGCTACTTTGATTTAAATTGCACCCCTTTCCTCATATTCGTCTTCGGCTGCAGCAAAAAAAAGGGATAGAGGGATGAAGAGAATGAAGTGGAACAGAGGAAGAGGGAGCAGAGCAAAAGGGAGAACCAGAAAAAGCCATTGGAGAAGGGTGGGGGAAGAAGATGAAACCCAAATTAAAATCCTAGCCAGTTTCAATTTAGTCCCTGAAATTTCAACTAAGTCCCTGAAATTGTGTTTCTGACGTGGAGGCAAGATGGATGATGAGATGGGGGTCCAGCAAGGCACTTAACGTGCCACATAAGCACCCTTCACGGCGTTAGGGGATGACAGTTAACGGAGGGACCATTTTGAATCATGGTTTGCAATTTCAGGGACTAAGTTGGTAATTTTCTTAATTCAGGGACCAAATTGATACTAAGTCGCAATTTCAGGGAATAAATTGGCTATTTACTCTTATTTAAGAGTAAAGACCCAAAGTGATCCTTCAAATTTTTTGAGTAGCTCAGTTTGGTCTCTAAAAAAAAATGACAATTTGGTCCCCGATATTTTAAAACGGGAGACAATCTGGTCCTTACCGAGAGACAGAATTTCATAATAATGACAGAAACAATGGACAGTGAAAGTAATAAGAATTAAGAACCCATCCATTGTAACCAAAAAAAAAAAGAAGAAGAACCCATCCACTAATTGAAAGAACATTGGCGTTTCGTGTTCATCTCTATTTCGTTATTCAAAACCCTGAGGTAATACTCGCATTTTCTTCCATGTTTTAGATGTCCATGCTTCAACAATTGTAGAAGTGCAATGGAATTCACTATAACGACAAATCCTAGCTTTTTATTAATGTTGTCTTTCTACAAAGTGAACACGATCATGCCTTTTTACTTTCTCCACCTCCCTTATCTTGTATCTGGGTGTAGGGTACACCCAATTACGCATGTTAACCATTGTTCAATAGTGGAAAAAAATTTTACTAATTTGGATAATCAAAGATAAAGATGAAAGATGATCATTCGGTTAGTAAAAAGTTTCCTACTTATCACTAAACTCCCACGATTCTCTCCCTGCAGGATAACAAACAATACGATTCTTACGATAAAGATATTGATTTGTTATGAGTTATTAATTCCTATATTCCTACTTCTATAAATGGACCTAAAGTATGGAACCTTTATCATGATCCATTTACCATGAGCCCCACGCAGCTATCACCGTGAATGCCGCCGCAGATCCGTCCGCCGAAGCATTCCAAAGCCGCACTCTATCTGGCGAGCCTCCACGTGCAGTGCCAGTCACCACCCCATATCGAAGAAGATTCGCGACTTCTTCCTCCGGTCACCATCTCGTAGCCGCACCTCGCCATTCCGCAGAACCCGTGCCATCATCGCGCCGCCACCACTTCGAAACAGTTGCGAACCAGTCCAAGTATCTCAGCCGCAAGTGCCGCCATCCATCCGCGTAGTATAGCGGCTTCAGACCGGAACCGCCTCGTCACTCCTCCCTGAACCGCACCACCAGCCACTTCCACCGCGATTGCCGGGTCCTCTGCCGCGAGAGACTCATCAGAACCGCGCCAGATCCGGCCATCCTCGCACAGTTCGGCCACTCGTCTGCTTCAGAACCGTCGTGCACCGCCGTTGCCAACTTGAGTGCATATCAGAAGGTGGTTCTTGCTTTTCTGTTCTATCATTTAGTAGTTGTTTATTAGTTTTTAGGACTTGGTTTAATGGGTTTAGCTTTAATTAATGGGCTAAGGCAGTAAGGCTTGTAAGTCGCGCGCTCTCTCTTGTTTTTTTTAGTTAAATTTTAAGTGGCTAATTTAAGCCTGAAAACTTAATAGGAGAAAAAGAGAAATCTAAATGTGTTCAAGGGAATGGGTATAATTTTTTATCTATCAGAAAGATAAGAAAGATAAAACACAGCAACAAGAAAAGAAATTAACGGGGACGCCTTATTCTAACTTATTACTTGTCCGAAGAAGAAGAACCTTGCTTAGCAGCCATCCAATCAGCACATTCATTGCCTTCTCTGAGAGTGTGCTTGAAAACGAGGTTCCAATCCTTAGTAGCCATGCTGCGAATGCGATCAATCAAAGGAGAATAGGGATGGAACATAACAACACCTTTAGAAATCATCTCCAAGGCCAACACAGAGTCTGGTTCACAGATAACAAACCTGTAACCAGCTCCCCAAACCAAATCAAACAAAGATCTTCACTTCTTTATTTGAACAAAATAAAATTCTTTAAAAAAAAAAAAAAAAAAAAAAATCTTTTTTCATAAAAATTTAAAAAATTAACCAAAACCAAACATTTTCCATTAGAATTATGTAACTATTTCTCCGGAATACCTAATTTTTCTAATTTTGTGTTTATCTTTGTTGTATTCTTCTATTTGATAAAATAAATATTTTTAATAACTTGATGTACTCAATGTAGATGCTAACACTTTGCTTACTCGTAACCGATTTCCAAACTCAAAATCTTTTAATAAATAAGTTTTACATTTTTTATTCACACGATAGGAATTAAACATGGTTTTGTACTAGCCTTATCAGTTACTTTGTTTATTTATTTTTTGTTTTAAAAAAACAAAATTACAGGGATTTTAAGATATGATTAGCTTGGTGTGGCATAAATAATTCGTTTTTGGGGTTATCATGTTCCCATTTGCAATTTAGAAAACCATATTTGAACCTGTAAGGGTTATAAGGTTGGCTTGGTAGTTGGGATGTGAGTTAAGAAGTTGAGTGATAAGGCTCATTAATAAAATACTAACATTAACACTAACATTTACCTATAAAAAAATATTTGAACTAAATTTATTTGATAGTTGTTATTCAAAAAATTGACTTAATGATTCTCTAACCTTTTCATTTTGGAAAAGTTAGAAATAATTAATCAAAATGTCATTGAATACTTTTATATGTGTCGCATTATGTATAACTAGAGTCTACTGATGATTTTGTGATTACTTCTTATATAGCTAACACTGTGGGATAGGTAAATACTTCTAACTCCTCATTTTTCATTTTTCTATTTTGACTTTTCCCAATACTATTATTACTTTTGTTGGTTATTTATTTCAGAAATGCTTGTTTCACTTTAAGAATTTTGTGCTTACATGAATTGGGTTGCTATAAGTGTTTTTAATTTTCTATTTCTAGTATACTCATAAACCTGCTTTTGCATAGTTCTATGAAGCTGATTGAAATGTCAGAGGCAGATTCTAGCATATGCAAAATGACATGGGAAGTAAAGTGGTCTTATCTGCCTCATGACCTGTTGTCGGGAATCGCAGATAGGTTAGGACTCATTGATTTTCTGAGTTTCCGTGGGGTTTGCAAAGATTGGCGCACTGCTTCTTTGAAATCTTCTCATTCTGCTAAAACTTGTGATCTTTGGTTACTTATGTATGGGGAAGATTCTCGGTGTTCCCTCTTTAGCAATCAAGACAAAATCTACACTATGGACATACCTGAACTTGATGGAGCTACTTGCCTTGCATCCTATAAAGGATGGCTGCTTCTTTTTTGCCATGGTTCAATGTTCTTTTTTTGCCCTTTCTCCAAAGCAAAAATAGAGCTCCCAAGCTGTCCTTTCTCAGAATTATCTGACCATATCGCAACATTTTCGTCTGCTCCAACATCCCAGGACTGCATTGTTGCTGTGATTAGCCGCATCAGTGATGAGGAATTAGAGCTGCACTTGCTTTGTCGGGGAAGTAACCAATGGTCTAAGCACAAGTTTCATTGCCTTAAAAGAAAAATGGATACAATAAGAGCTGCTGCGTTTCAAGGAGGAGAAATTCACTTTTTGGACAACTTGCGTGGGATGGTTACCTTTGATGCTTCTAAAACCAAACAATGGAAATATTATCGTGTGGTTTCAGCAGATGTATCTGTCGACAACAATGTATTGGACTACTGTATATGCAAATGTTTTTTTCAATCGAATGATATGAAGAGAAAATTGGGACTAGAGGAAAATGTTTCCATTTCTACATGCGGGTCGTTACACATTACTTGTGTACAAAACCTTATGATTCTGAGCGAGAGCATTGAGGTAGAAGGATCTGAAAGCGGCCACCACCTTAAAGGGGTATGGATCCAACCAAGATACTTTCAAATAGCTCCACACCAAAGCTGGTAACTTGTTGGTATTTCACTTCTTTATGTAGTTTTCATTTTGCTGATTCCATTTTGGGTTTGTTATTTATTACAAACTTAGCAGTTTATTTATTGTTTGATCTACAGATCAAAACGATTTTATGATTAAGGATTTGGAGAAGATTTTTTCCCCCTATCGTATGTGGCTTTATTTTATCGTGGGTTTGTATGTATACTAGTATATACTAGTTCTAATCAGGATTATAAAATGAGGTCATCAATTGTAATTGAGGTTTGAGCATTGTGATTTTATTAATCTCTAATCGCAATTGTGACCTTTTTGGTTGCATCTTTTCAAAATTATTCATAATGACGTTAAACAATATTACGTAATCACTACTGGAATCAAAATTTAATAATATTCGCATTCCATTGAGAATGTTGGACCAATTCCAATTTTAAGAATGGTCAAAGCTGGAACTACATTGATATCCCCACAAATTTTAGGGTCAAATATGTTTTGTTATCAAGATTGTGAAGAAAAAAAATTGAAGGCAACACAAACGGACCCTTAAAGAACTCTATCTTCCAATGCATTCTTCTAAAAATTAACTTCTCTCTCGATTGAATTTATTCCATGTTAATTCTGTGTTTATATGGTATGTATTCAATTTTTAATTTTTAATTTTTTTTTTTGGAAACCAATTATTAATTTGTTAATGCAACTTGAAAAGTAAATACCAACAAAGGTACAATCTACCCCTTACTGTAAATACTGTTCAGATTACATTAAATTGATAAATTGTGAATCAAAATTCAATGAAAGAGTTTTTGAGGCGAAAATTATTTTAACTCGATGTCAGGGGTGTAACTACACTCATGCCCCCAGTTTCTAAAGAAGAGTTGAACACAATATATACAGTTTTATAAAATATAGATTTAACCCTCTTCAATTTTTATGAGTTTAATGATAAATTATGATTGTAAAGTTTTTTTTTTTTTTTTACACTAACCACTAACCATAAATAATCTTATATCTGACTTTTAAGGTAATTATGATAAAGTCAAACATTGAATGTGGTAAATTATGATTGGATGATAAAGTTACACCGTCAATATATATCAATTTAATCAAGTTTTTGTACACCAAAATGTGAATCATAGTTTTTGAGTTAATGGAAAATGCGAATCATAGTTCAACTGTTGTGTAAGGCTACAAATAATATGATTTGAGAACAAAACTCAAGTACACTTTCTTAAGTATTTATAGTATTCTTTATAATAAAAAAAATCTAACAGCTCATTCATAAAAATATAACATGTATAATATTTATTTACTATACATGCCTCATTTTCTTTAAAAAAAACAGCACCACAAGCATATAAAGAACAACACCGTAATTTTTTTACATCAATATCTCATTCTATTTTCCAGAAACCAAAAGTGGATGAAAGTAGGAAGTTTGAAATTTGTAAGCCCAGACCAAGACCAAGCCCAAGTCTACACCCACCCAGGCTCAAGCATTTTTGGTTGGGCCGAAGGAAAGATGGAAAGGTTATGAGCCAAAATAACAAAAGCTAAGATGGAGATGCAGGGGATCGAACCCTGTACCTCTCGCATGCAAAGCGAGCGCTCTACCATTTGAGCTACATCCCCATGTTTGTGATAGGCTTTCAAAATAATATATGTAACAGTTACATCTTACATCACTTGGATTGATATGATAGCATTTTGTGATTTGTGATAAAAGCGATAAGAGGGGTATTGCGTTGATTGGGTTGTCGTGTTAGTTGAAGGGAGAAAGAAGATAATGGCTTTGAGCGTGACAATGGTTTCTCCTTGGATAAGCACTTCTGCAGCCCGCACCCCTTGCGCTTCTCTCACACTCCTCACTGCTTCCAGACCAACAATCACTTCTCTCTCTTTCAATTCCTCCATTCCTCGCTCTCCTCTCATCCGTTCCTCCTTCCTCTCCTCTTCTTTTTCAGGTAATTTTTTGAATTTAGTTTTTCTACTTTAATTTTACTCAGTGTTGAAATGCAAAGAGAACAATTGAATGGTATAATCAGGTCTGTCACTGGGATTGGAGTGGACAAGGAGTGTTGAGGGCAAAAGAGGAAAATCGCGTGGTCTTGTTGTGAGGGCAGGGAAAGCTGCCCTCTGTCAAACCAAGAGAAGCAGATCGCGGAAATCACTGGCACGCACGCATGGCTTCCGCAGAAGGATGAGGACTACCGGTGGAAGAGCTATCTTGAAACGTCGTCGTGCCAAGGGACGCAAAGTCCTTTGCACCAAGTCCCACCCAAATAGTGGCAAATAAGATAACTCTTCCCCCTTCTACATTTATGAGTTTGTACCCCATTTCTATCTTATTTCGCAGTTTTTTTCTTTTTTGACTTTGTTATCTATAATGCATTGTTGCTCCGAATATGTTTGTCGAAATTTGCTGCTGAGTAATGGGCATAGCGGATTAGGATTTTATTACTGCTTGAAAAAGAATAAGCAAATTAAGTCTTTATAGACAGAAAAAACCCTTTATAGTACAAAACAAACTAGAGCATGGATATGCACGGGCAAATATGACAGTTAATTATCCACCAAAAAAAAAAAAATATGACAGCTAATTAGTTCTACTTATATAACATTTCTCATGTTTTGTTAGCCAAATTGTCATGGTAATTTTTCATTTGATTGTGATTGTATCTGCTTTTTCATCTTTGTTGCAATGGATGTGGTATTGCTTGTTTTGAACAATGTCAAATGCATCCCATTCCAAGAGGCTCAAGATTCAACAATGACATTTCCACTTGTCTCCCCTCTTTTATTCCTTCAAGGCTTGAAGAGGATGCTTATTAAAGTAGTCTTTTAAGTCCGAAGATTTAGTCATTGGATCTGTTTTTTGTTTGTTTCCTACTTGATTGTAAAACATGGTTTGGAGGTACAGTGCAACCATGTTTCTTCTGGAAATGTTGGTTAAGCCTTAGCTTCCAACAAATGGTACAGTCAGTAGTCATGAATTCCTTGAACGGCATCCAGAAACGTTCAATTAAATAAAAATATCGACGGAGCCAAAGAGTAAAAAAGAAATATTATGATTATAAATATTGTTATACTTAAGTCTTGAAGAATTTTTTTAGCTATTAAGAAATTGGAAAATTTTACCCAAGCCATAAGAGAATTTTGATTTCAAACAAATACTAAAGTTAAGCCTGGAAACAAATCAGCATCAACATAGATGTAGATGCTGGCCCTAGATTATACGGGTAGTAGAAGCTATGACAAAGCAACCAGTATCCGTTGCCATTGCTGTTAGCTATAAACTTCCAGAAGCTGTATACATGGACCACGTCCACAGCCATGTCTATACTATAGGTCCACGCAGATTAGCAAATTCAGAACTTTGGAACCTACTTCTAAACGCAACGGCAACTGCAAGATCCTGTTTGTAACGCATTGAACCAGACTCTTCAAAGTCCAACTCTCCATCAAATTGGAGAAAATGTAAAGGAAAATTAGCAGAAAACTACTTAACAAGAAATGAAAGAAAGGAGAACCGTAAACAAACCGAACTATGCATGATATTAATGGACAGCAAAAACTAATGTACAATATATACATGCATACACACACATCACTAACTAGAGATTGTTTTGTTCTCGATATAGTGTTATCACCAATCTCAGTATTTTGATTGGAGAGAATCAACCGGAATTTGGTTGGGAAAAAATATCAAGTTCCGATATAAGATTTTGCATAATAGGTTAATTCACCTAGAGTTCCTAAAAAATAAAATTGTCATGATAATAAATTCACTAGCCCCTCATTATCATCTGGTATCAATCAAGCCATTGACCTGCGTCTTCATATATCTGTCTATTAAGTCAGCAAGAGTTCTTATCAAAGACTTCGGGTCATATATTATACCCACTTTAGGATCACGTAGGGAATCAACGACAATCTGCAAAAATAAAAATTGTAGGATGATTGCAAACAAAGTAAATTGCATCATAAAATGACCATAGATTGTGTACCAAAATAAGAAGACTATCATAAATATGACCCAACATTAAATCGTTAATAAGTAACATTAACATATGATTAAGATTTTCATATCAAAAGACACTACAACAATTTTCTCAGAGATGGCCACATAAACTCCAACTTAAAGTCTGACTTTAGAGCAAGCAAATTTTACAATGTCATCCAATAACTCAGGTCATCAGATCAGAATAACTCCCTCAAACAGTTTGATTTTGATATACTGTCAATGTAAAACTATTTTACACTAGTCATCCAGTCATGTGTTCCCATGTCATCGAAAGAGCTTGACTATAGTCCCAAGGGGTTGGTCTAGTGAAGCATAACAGGGCCTTGTATCTGACAGGTTGCAAGTTCAAGCCCTCACTAGTCTCCTTGGGATGAGGTAAATGTAAATCCCTTTGTAGGTGCTCTTAGATCCCGAAGGTTTTCCCTGCCTTGGACTGGGGCACCATCCCCTCACCATAAATTTTTTGTACCGTAAAAAATAAAGAGCTTGACTATGATAACAACTTTTAGAGAAGTCAATCTCGTTTAACAATGAGGTAATACATTATGGACTGGTATTTTTTTTTATATTTATTTATTTGTTGTTGATATTATTATTTGTACCAGGGGTTTGAACTCAATTGGAGGGAGAACATCACTTATCAACAAGTTTTACACTAACAACAGATGAAGATATCTTGGAATATATCTTGGAATATATCTTCATCATGCTAAACATCACAAGTTTATCGACTACTATTTTCCATAATGAACAAATTTGGCACACATACCACATCAAATATTCCTTGGGCAGCCAAACGGTCAACATCAACTGGAATTGCACCATCTCTGGGCACCAAAAGGGTATTGATATACTGACTCGGCTGCATAAAATCATAAACAGCACATAAGTTCCTTTCATCACATCATTCACTCTATACTGTGTTTTTTGGTGTTCATTTTAACACACTAAATATTTCGTCTTGTATCAGAGAAAGAAAAAAATTTAGAAAACACTAATTAAAGAGATAGAGTAGCTATAATATTTTTCTTGGGAATTTCTGGCATATCATGTCAGATGATATGACGATAGTGAAGGAGGCAGGAAAAATGGTAAAACAAATGCATAAATGTATAATAGAACCAAAGCTAACTGGCATTCCTAAGTCCCCACTATTTTATGTGGAGTTTCTTCCAAAATCATATAACAATAATAATAACAACATACAAAACAATAAGAGGTGAAAGCAAACTGTCTTGCATACGACAATTGATTCTGTTGACAGTAATGATTCTTTGGAAGTATTAGTGTTACAGAAATAGAAAAGCTTGATTCTCAAATAGCTTTGGCACCTAGGATTACCAGAAAATAAAATAAAAAATTAATAATAATAATAATATTAATTATAGTATGTGTAAGCTCTGCATTTATGCGATGTTTTCAGTTGAGTAAAGAGAAAAAATGATATTTGAGTAAATAGTTTTGTAAATTATTTTCGCATTTATTAACAGTGTACCACTTGGAACAGGATAAGAAGTGTGGATTCACACTATATTACTGGCTTTCTTCACAGAATCATATGCCAATCAAATGCTTTATTTTGAACCAGAATCAATATAAAGTCTTCTATTTGGTACCATGTTTCAATTATGAAAGAATTCTCACTCACAAGATTCTTTAAGCGATTGCAAGGATCTCCATATGTTCGATTTAGAGCATCCGTAATGGCAGTGACAAAACAAGAAGCTAAAAACCCATTAGTCTCCCGGTCATGCGTGCCATTTAACATAAGTACCTATCATATATATTTTCCAATCAAATCAGTACAAATTCAGCAAAGAAAGTAGAGGTAGCTTTCAATGTTTGATATTGCCAAATATAATCCAACAATACGAGATCAGAATAACGGATAGTGCAGTCCGAATCTGATGCAAGGAAGAGCTGAGAAAATACTTTGCAACTGATCAAGAGAGCAAAAATGAATTTCTATTCAATAACTTCAAGCCTCAGGTACCTAGAAGCATATGCTTAACAAGTTGCAAAGTAAAGGCATGTGACTCAGTAATGGCAACACGCTAATGCCATTACATGGATGGACTTCTAAGGTTCAAATCTCACCATGCAGCAGTCAAGCAGAGGCTGGACCAACTTGAACAGCCTATCTCTTCCAAATGAGGGTCCAAGACTCAATGTAAATTAAAAAAGCAATCTTATCTAGATTCCTCTAATATCAGAGAGTGGAAGGCTCACACTTACAAATTACTATCAATGAGCAAAGAAAATGTGCATAGTAACATGATAAGGAAATACCTTTAGGCAGGACCTTGAAGAAATAATCTCCCCAATTCCCAGTAATACCTAGAAGAATTTGAAAGTCAGTAAACTTGTTTCGATCCAATTGCAAGGTATGAGACTTAAGTCCCATATTGGGTTTATGTGGCCTTGGGCTCTCCAACCACATCGGCTAGCTTTTGTGGCATGTTTCTCCCAAAGTTCACACAAAAACATCAAATGGGGGAATTGAATTGTCTTAAAGAATGAAACCATATGTTGTTCCAACAAAAATACAGATTAACCTAGCGAATATTGCCTCAATAAAATGCTGGAAGGGTTGGATCAAGTTATTCAGACACAATATTATATACTATTTCACAATATTTCACAATATCCAGGAAGAGAAGGCCAAGCATATAAACCAGAATATTTTAAATACCAAGATTTTCAAATATATAATTGTCAATGTTTTCAATAGGAAAGGCCAACCATAGGTGGTAGCAAAAAACAAATTAGAGGTAGGGCTAGCAACTACTTGACTCTTTTTGATAGGATACTGGCCCTGGCCCTGCCCAAACACCAAGAGTGGGAGAGCAGCATGTATAGAAGAAGGGTGGGGGAAAGGTTAGTTAGAAGAGAGCAAGGACCAGGCCGAGTATCCTATCAATTTGGGTTGCACTAAATAGAGCATAGGGGAGAATTAATCTAAGAATCCATTAAATTCCCACAAAATCGTAGAAAAAGCTCCACAACATTACTGTAGACATGGCTACAGCATTTTTTATTTCCCATTTAGCTTAGTAAGAAGTTAAATTATGGCTATTCAATAACTTACAGAAGCACTTCAACTCACGGGGTAAAGGATACTGCTAGCAACCACCACCTGAGGGGTACATCCAGTTTTTACCCTCTAAAATATATCAACAGTGTCTATATTTTAATATAGCATTGTTCAGGACAAAACATCAATGCTAACACCATTTCACTCTTAATTTCTCACAAAACAAACATGGTGCACTGGTGTCCATATGAATATAAAGGTTGCTATAGCAAATGATAACGGTTATCTTGGTACTTGGCAGTTGGCAGTAGATAAGCAACACAAGAAACTAGAATATCAAAATCTTTTAATCAAATAGATTGTCAATTAAAAATGTCATGCATCAAAAGACAAAATAAAGGGGGGAGGAAGGCTCAAGATTTGCACCATGACAAACAAAATCAAAGATTATGTATTGTCACTTCATCAAGAAGAAATGATATATATACTAATTGTAAGAATCTCACCAATGAAGGGCAGATCGAAGTAAAAAGGGAACCCATGGCATACACAATGCAGTCCACACTATTTAACTGCTCTAATACAGCCGCATTAGGTGAAGGAAATACCTATTAAAAGAAGAGAAAAAGAAGTTTTCCAGTTATAATTATAAATTGTTTACAAATTATGAACTCAATATCCAAATTCATATTTAGATTTCCTACAATAAGCTAGAAATGAATTTGAATGCTTCCCATTATAATATTTTGGTAACATGTTGCATACTGCCTAACACAAACAGAGTCCAAGTTCAAACCCAAGTACGACAAAAATAGAGTGCCATGGTAGAAATACAAACACAATTATCAAGTAGCACAGAACAAACAAGGTGGGTTGGACTACTACAATCGTATGAACATATGAATGCAATGAACAATCGAGTACATATAGGTACTACCCAATATATAAAAACCAAAAGACAATGTTTATATACTCTCTGTTCTGACTCAGACCAACCTTAGTTATTTGATAAATGCTTAAGCTCCTCAAAGCTTATTACACATTGATCTATTCATGAACTATGAAGTAGATCTTCCCCAACTACATAATAATATAATTTTATAACAAAAGAATTTTATTAGAAAAGAGAAAAAAGAAGCTCAGGAGCAGTCGAGCAGAGTATGAGATATCCTCCTAAAGAAAACATCCAAAAAAATAATTGAATAGTTTCTATACTGCTCATTTGTTTTAACCATGTGATTAAAAATTTTACTTATCTACAGAAAGAAGGCAGAGTGTTGTGGGGATTGCCGAATTGCAGTGTTTGCAGTTGATCGAGACATATCACTCGAGTAGACTGAGGAATTGGAATAATTATGGATTTCCTAGTATACCACCAAGTAATAATCCAAAATCCCACAATTTTATGAAGCGACGGGAGAAAGAAATCCACCACATAGATAGAAGGGCGATGGTTGATGTTTCAAAAATATATCATGAAACCCCAACTGCTTCTAATAAAATAGTTCATTTGGCTTCCTTTGCAAGGTTCTGCTCATAATGTGATTTTCATGATGCTAATGGCAGAAATCCTGCAAAATGTGAAACAAGTAGGTCCAACAAGACACAGCATTTACCTCATGGAGCAAGTTTTTTCCTTCACTTGACATGTAGAACACCCGTTTTATTTTTGAAGGAAGTGCTGGAGCTGAAAAGCTTTCCTACCCATGAAATGATAAAACATCAATAGAGGGAAATATAAGATATAAATGCCAAGAACCAGCAGTATTATTAGTTTGGAAGCTAAAATTCCTTCACCAGAATTTGTATAAGAAAAGGAAAAATCAAAGGAACAAACTAACTAATTATAAAAATCAAGATCTTCTAAAATTCAAACCACAACTCCACAAGTACTCTTGCCCATTTCAAACTCAATCAACTCCAAACAGCTACTATTTCCTATGTCATACCAACATCTGTACAACTTCAGCATACAATCCACATCATTACGAACCAAAAAAAATACCCTTACTATGATTGTTAGATCCCCTTGAAGAACAAGCGCTCATTTTCTTTCCATAAGAGTCTAGAAAGTATACAAGCTAAAATCAGGAAAGTGCCTTTCAGATCAGTATAAATTTAAGCAAAATACTGTATGGATAGACACCATGTCACAACATATACACTAGTAATGTACCTTATTAATCGGCTCCATTGTTCCACTGGTTGGATGAGAAATTTCATTTTGTCCCCTTATAATAGTTCCATCCTAAAAGGATATCAGAGCATAATGTAAGATAATGCAACAACTATTAGAATAATTGGTCAATCATCTCTGTGAATTCCTATATCAAGTTTTTTTAACAAGAAAACAAATGGTTTTCCCCCAGAATTTGCATTTAACCTCTATGAGAACATGGTTAAATAGATTTGTAACATACCCATAATTCACACCCTAATGTAAGCCTGTCATTGGTCGAAATCACAGGGAGAATCAGGCTTTCAGGGGGAATATCTGAAACGCGTGAAAATAAAAATATTGCAGCATCCAAGGACTGAAAAAATATACGTGCTCCTGCAAAAAAGAAATTCCCAATGCTGCATAATCTATAAAAGTCAGTTAACTTGTTCTAATGTCACACACCAAAGTCAGTTAGTAAGAAATATTATTGTATGAATAATTTGGACATAACCTATCACCAAAGTAAAACAAAAGTTGCATGCACAATACATTACAATTTGCAAAACAAATATATAACAGCAGTAATCGCATGACCAGTGATTATTTTTCAGTCTTGGGAGGTACAAGGTTGAAAGCAGTTAAACCCATTGCCAACTCTTTTACTGTTTCTAAATTCTCAAAAGAACAAGAAAGTTATTTTCTTTCATATAGGAAGAAGTCAATTAATAGCATGCTTTCAGAAAAGAAATGTTCTCTTTGAAAGCCTGCAAACTTAGGTTGTCAAACGAAAAATGAAATAGTACACTATGGTGAGGGGGAAAAATAAGTAATGCTGCCACTTATAAAGTCTCAAGAATTTAATTTATTTCAATTCAGGAAACATGTCTATTTTGTTTGAGTTTTCTCCATTAATTTGCATTACAATAAACCTAAAATTCTTCTGAACCAATCACTAATTTCAGATCATTCTTGCTACTAGCTTGAAATATGGACATAGCATTCACAGCTCACTAGAAATTGCCACATTTCAACAGACTTTTAATCGTCTCCGTTAATGAAAGCAGAAAGAGCAAACACAACAGTTAAGGGACGTAGGCACTAGGCAATGCTTGAGCTGCTTCTGCAAAGCAATGGGGTACCCCTTTTGTCATTATAACATAATGAATATAATCAACAAAAGCAAACCTAGAGGGGGGGGGGGGGGGGGGGGACGGACTATGGCACAAGAAAAAATAAATCAGGGCAAGCATCTCGCTAAATTAGAAGTAAAGGACCTGCCATTGCTGAAACAAAATGATTCTTCAGACCGACGGAGAATCTGTATAAAGACCAGAAAGAAAGCCCAAATTTCACGCCAAATCATCAAAAATACATGAAGGATTGAAACAGCTTGATCAAAAATAGTTGTCATATTGACGATGACAATCACAATACTATATTTTAATAAGCGCAAATAAAACAAGATTCTCAACAATACACCAACACACACTGATCCTAGCCCCACAAAGAAAAGAAAAGAAAAGAAAATTGGCACGATATGCAGTAAAATACTAGAGTATACTCTAAGAAGCAACACCCCATCTCAGAAACAAATGATTAAAAATAAAGAAACCAGCATTCATATAAGAAATATTTTGCAAATGATATTTATGCCCAGGATAAGAAATTATAAGTCACCTGATTCTGAAAATAAACCAGAAAAGCTCGAATAGTCTCTCTGTAGGGTTTTGACACACCTTTCCATAATAAGTTATCACCTTCCACAATAGAGTACCTATACAACATATATCATGTCACCAGGGGCTAAGTTAACAAAAAAATGATGCGGATAAACAACTATTCAAAAACAAATAAAGGTCAATAAGAAAAGAAGCCAAAGTGCCAAAAATTCCATAATTGAAGCACAGAGAATAACTACGTAAGTATTAGGCTTTGGGCAGCAATAACAAAAAATAAAATATAGTACCATTCTGATTTAGCTTGCAATGGATCAAGTGGTAGACGATGACCAAGCAGATTTCGAACAGCAAGAGCCTCAGAGGTACTTTGATCAGACAATCTCAGACACCTCGAACGTATGTCTCCAACAGCAGGACCACCTGTCACGTACTCCAATCAATTTGGTCCGAACAATGTACGAAAAATCCCCAAATCTAGAAACACCATTGATTAATTAATTTAATTAATTATACCAAGGACGCGAACAATCTGAGCAGTGCTTCCACCATCGTCGGAAACAGGGAGAACGTGAGCGACACGGGTGGTGAAGTTCTTGAGCTCTTCGACGACGCCGTTAAAGGCAGTACCTCCGGAGAAGACGAGCAATGCAGGCTGGGAGTGAGTTGGGCTGGGATTAGAGTTAAGATTAGGGTTTGAGTAACAGCGACGATGAGCATGAGAGGGAAAGGATGCCATGGAAGAAGGAGAGAGGGGGATGGTGGTAGGAAAAGTGTTACAGAGGAACGTGGGACCCAACCAATTATCCGCCATATTCGCGCCTATTCTCTACTTCTCTTTTTGTTCCTCGGATCCGACTCCACCACGGCACCACCCATACCCATGTGGGGAAAACAAAAAAATTTAAAAATATCCGTTTAAATAATTTTTTTTTTATTAATTTGATAATTTATTGTTGGCTAAATTACTATTTCGGTCCCTTATCTTTATTTTAGGTTTTATTTTGGTCCTTCATTTTTTTTTGTTCTATTTTGGTCCCCAATTTTTCAATCGTTAGCCTATTTTAGTCTCTTCCGTCAGTCATCGAAAGCTGCAGCAATCAGTTGCCAGAATCGTCGTTGTCGCCATAATCTCGACTGAATCTGGGTTTTAGAGAGAGAAAATCTTACTTTCCTTTCTCTATCTTCTTCCTTCTTTCTCCTTCTTCCTTCTTCCTCCTTCCTCTCCCCATTCCATAAATCTCATTGATGTTGTCACTATTTCATTGGGAAGGAGGAAGAAGGAGGAAGAATGAAGAAAGAGGAAGAAGGAGGAAGAAAAAAGAAAAGAGAGAGAGAGAGAAACGAGATTTTCTCTCTAAACTGACGGAAAGGACCAAAATGAAACATAAAAAAAAAGATAAGGGACCAAAATAGAACAAAAAAAGACAAGGGAGCAAAATGAAAACTAAAATAAAAATAAGAGACCAAAACACTAATTTAGCCTTTATTATTACTTTATAATAATGAAAAAAATTCACATTATACTAAATAAACCCTATTTAAAAATATAAAATAATAAATTTTCTGTAAGTGATATTAATTTTTTTGGTTTTTAATGCCATAAATGATTGAGTTTTTAGTTGAATATTTTTAATTTTATTATTTGACGGGTATTCTTAAGCATTCCTTTGATTTTTATTTTTATTTTGACAAAGCATTCCTTTGATAAATTCTTGAAATAATGATATATAATCATATATAGGCACATATAAATATGTTATTTTATATTTATATTTAATAAACTCAATTTTTTTAACCAAATATATACTTTATTTTTGTAGATATTTAACTATATTTTTTGTGCTCAACAAGCCCAAAAATAGAAGACTAAAGGAAGAAAAGAATACACAAGCTATGGAAGCCTGATCAGATCACTCAATAGAATCCTAACAAGTTCGGCAAGAGGATACTATGATAAATGAGATCTCAATTTTGATTTAGACTCTAATTCAAGGACAGAGTCAGAATTCAACAAGGGGGCAACTAAAAAAATTAAAATTTATCTAACAAATATATACATATCAAATTTCATACAAAATATTCATAATTATATGTTTCAAGACATTAATTACACTGGTAAAATCATCAAAACACATAACTCTTTTTCTGCATGTCACGAAAATCATCTATATTAATTGAACCCACACTAAACTTTTCAACAATTTTCATTTCAAAGTATACTAGTTGAAAATCAGTTAAAAATTCATCTTCTATCTTGATGTGTTGTCTTGCTTGCTTATATTCATAGATGGAAAAAGATCACTCTGTAGTAGCTGAAAAAAGGAAGTGTGAGAATATGAGTTTTCACTCTATAACAAGAAGATAGACTTATGCTTTTCTAATTTTATCAACCAATGACAGATCAGGAATAGTTTTCAAACCTATTAGTAATTTTAGAATCAAAATATAGTAATTTTAGAAAATTTTAAAATATGTTACCAAGGCTAGGAGGGCCGGCCCAAGACATTAAGAGGCTTAAAGCAAAAAAGTCATTGATGTTCTCAATAAGAGGCGTTGTTAACCCAAGAGGCATTATAAAAAATAGGAACCTTGTTGGGGAGGCTTTGTTTGCCCAATAAACCTTATAAAAAATTCAAGGACCTTATCGGGAGACCTAAAGCTAGGACTTTAGTAGCTTCCCCATTGGACCGGCTATGAGGCTAGGGCCCCTCCTAATCAACATGTAAATTCATCTCTACTATAGTTCGCTAGCCAGTCTTTGCACTTGTACGCTTCAATGTAAGTACGGACAAACTGAAGATGCTAGTTCTCTTTTTTCCAGTTTTAGATGTTAGTCAGTAATCTATTACTATCATGAAGATCTTGCTGACTTTGCACACTGTAACATATCAATATAATAGATCAATGATAGTAGTAGAATTAGACTCTACCGTAATATTCTTCAAACCTCTGTTCCAAGCCACCTCTAAACAGGGTTGGTAACAGGATGGGGGCATGTTTTGCCTTCTCCAATCTAATCCTGACCTGCTCTCCTTCGGGATTGGAAAATCGATCCTCATCCCCACCGAGACCCTCAGTGGGTGTCGGGTTTCCCTGCGGGTCCCTACCCCCGTCAATGAGTAACCAAATTTAAAAATTATTTTGCTTTAATTGAAATTAATAACTCAAAAATTGTACTTCTAAAAAAATAAACAAATAAAACATTCACAAAATCAAAACAATCAACCAGAAATTGGAACTTAGTTTTTTTAGCTACAAATTAAAAAGAAACTAATGTTTTAGAAGTACTTTGTTAGCTTCAAATAACACTGACAACATCAAAACACCAAAATAAAAACATAATCAAATGTTTTGTATTTTTTTAAAAAAAAAAAAAAGTACACTTTTATTCAGAATTAAACCTTTCAATCAAAACAAATCTAATACCCTACATAGAGATATGAGAATATTATTGTAATTACGTAAACAACAGAGCAGGTTCGGGGTCGGGGCGAGTAACTATATCTTCATCCCCGCCCTCGTCCCCAGTTAAAGCGAGTTTTCCCCGTCAAAGTAGCTCAAATTAGTACTCGCTTGTTCGGATTTCATTGTCATGCCTGCCTCTAAACCTTTTAGAATTCCCCGTAACTCTCTTGTGTATGCTGTCCATTGCCCAATATTAGCTGCATAACCAATGTTCCATCCCCCATTATCAGCTGCAATCCAGCCTCCACACCCAGCCAAAGTACGATTACCTTTGCTGGCACCATTTCTAATCTAATACCAACTCATTTGTGGGAATTGCCACTTAATAAAGTAAACAACATGTTGTTTACGCAGCAACCCCTTCTTATTATCGAAGAATCTCAAACGAAAATCATGCACTTCCTTTCATCCTTTCCCACTTTTTATTTTCCGTGTTTGGGTTATTTTTTCTCATGTTAATTATTATATTTTCTACAATATCTCCGTACCAAGATAACAATGTGGCACCCAACTTGGCATTTAACAGTCCTCTAACCATTTAACTTGTCATGCCTGCTTTCGTTAATTTGCTCTTCGACGACGGTCTACAGAATGATCAACGCGATGGTGTTTTACATTTTCTAAGGATTAAATTGGTGATAAAAAAAATTTCTAAGGGCCTAATTGATGACACTGATCTTTGAAGCTCTGATTGAATATCTACTCTTAATTTTAAACTTATTTAAGATTACTTAAAGGATAAATTTAAAAATATACATACAGAATGTGCCTAAAAATCCTAAGGGGTTGGTCTAGTGGAGCACGATAGGGTCTCGTATCTGACGGATTGCAGGTTCGAGCCCCCACTAGTCTCCTTGGGTTAAGGTAAATGTAAATCCATTTGTAAGCACTGCTCATATAGCCCGAAGTTTTTCCCTACCATGAACCGATTAACATCCCCTCACCCTAAATTTTTATTAAAAAAAAAAAGAATGTGCCTAAAAATAAAATAAAAAGAAAAAAACAACAAACTATAAATTGCAAAAAATAAAATAAAAAATGGTGTTCTAGCAAATTTAAATGGCTCGAACGCTAGTATAAGTTGACCCAAAATCCATCCTTTGGAGACGGTGCACTTGAATAGTTGACCCAACATGATTTTTGAGAACCTAAAGGTAATTTTAATAGTAATTGAATCTATTTATTTTCATAAATTTTTCTAATAAAATCAATTTTGCAGTAGGTAGAATTGATTTTAACATTCATTTATAGTATTTCATCGGATAAAATCATACAGCACAAAAGTTTTCTCTATTTTGAACCGATTACCATCGCCTCACCCTAAATTTTTGTAAAAAAAAAAAGAACGTGGCTAAAAAAAATAAAAAAATAAAAAACTATAAATTGCAAAAAATAAAAAAAAAATTATGGTGTTCTAACAAATTTAAATGGCTCGAACACTAGTATAAGTTGACCCGAAATCCATTCTTTGGAGACGGGGAACTTGAATAGTTGACCCAACATGATTTTTGAGAACCTAAAGGTAATTTTAATAGTAATTGAATCTATTTATTTTCATAAATTTATCTAATAAAATCAATTTTTGGAGTAGGTAGAATTGATTTTAACATGCATTTCTAGTTATGTCATCGAATAAAATGTTATATACTTAAAAAATGATTTTACTTTGTTATCCAAATAAAATCAATTATTTTAAACTTATTTTAAAATATCATTACAAAATATAAATCATTTTTTTAAATTTAATTTTTTCAAAATCAATTATTTTAACTTTAATTTTTTTTAAAATCATTTTATTAAAATCTAAAATAAACAAAGCAATGTCTACTTTCAGCGTTTGTCAAAAGTAGAGTTGCATTAGGCCATCCGCATCGCTCTCAAAATTGGGGTGCTTATCTTTTAAGCATCGGTGCTAAATTCCGAAGCAGCGATGCGCGAGAATTTTTGTCCGGTGCTTAATAAGCACGGATCTTCCACAAGCACTCGGTGCTTGTGGTGATCCGTGGCATTTATATATATATATTTTTTTTAATTCAAAATAATTGAAACAGTAGGACATGAGAAGTAACCGTTCCCAACGGGCAAAAAAATGACCGTTTGGTCTTAATTTGCATATTTTAGTGTACCAATTACTATGTATAAATATGTGAGGAACTTCCATTTTTTTTACACAACCAAACCTATCTAAATTTTCTCAATCATATTTTCATAGTTTCTCAAATTTTAGCCTTCTTTTTTTTTCCTCAAACTTTCATCTCACACAATGGATCCTGACCAAGCCAATATCAATTCCTTCTTAAATTTCATGCAAAACTATCAACACCTCAATACTCCAAATTTTCAAAATCATCCACCTATACCAAACCCACAATATAATCCAAATATGGGTAATTTTCAATTTCCTACACTCCCATTTCCATTTCAATTTCCCAATATGGATCATGGGACTTCAATGGGGACTACTGGTGGCCAATCTTGTGAAAAAGACCAAGAAAAAACAGTCGAGTTCGCGACAGAATCTCAATCTCCAGCATTTTCCACGCAAGTCGGGTTGGATAATATTACTCTTGATGAAGAAGAAGATCAGCCAACTCAAAAAAAACAAAGAGCAAGGTTCAGCACAGAGGAAGATAAAGTTCTCATCCAATCATGGCTAAATGTTTCCAAGGATGCGGTTGTGGGGGTAAACCAAAAAGCAGATTCCTTCTGGTTAAGAATTAGAGATGGTTACAATGAGAATCGCGGTCATTTGAAAGCGAGGGAATTAACACAATTAAAATGTCGATGGCAGAAGTTGAATAGCATAGTTCAAAAATTTGCAGGGTGCTACAAACAAGCCTATCATAGAAAGAAAAGCGGTAGCTCCGAGATTGACATCATGGGAGATGCATATCTGATTTATGCTCAAGATGTACGTGAGCAGTTCAAGTTAGAGCATGCATGGCGGTTGTTGAAAGATGAACCCAAATGGTCAAACCCATCATTTGAAGGAGCTAGTAAGAGAACAAAGATTTCTGCATCTGGAGCATACTCATCATCTTCTAACCCGGAGACACCATCAAATGATGAATACACCCCAACTTCACCTAATATGGCTCGTCCGATGGGGACAAAAGCAGCAAAAGCTGCAAAAAAGAGGGGGAAATCAAAAGCAAATGAAACATCTTCTGCTTATGTTGATCTAACTGCAATGGATGACAGACAAAAGTCGAAAATTGTAGCTATAGAAGAATGGACACGTGCCAAGGTAGAACACAACAAGTTAAAGGAGAAAGAATTATGCATAAAGGAGAAAGAGCTTGAGATGCAGATGAAGATGAAGGAGAAAGAGCTCGAGATGCAGATGAAGATGAAGGAGAAAGAGTTTGACTATCAAATCCTCTTCAGGGATACATCCGGGATGACAGACATACAACTACAAGATCATGAGAGGTTGTGTCACATAATTAGAGGAAAATATATGTAGTGTAACGATGTTGGTTTAGTTTTTAATTAGTGTAATGATGTTGGTTTGATTTTTAATTAATGTAACGATGTTGGTTTAGTTTTTAATTAGTGTAATGATGTTGGTTTGATTTTTAATTAATGTAACGATGTTGGTTTAGTTTTTAATTAGTGTAATGATGTTGGTTTGATTTTTAATTAATGCAACGATGTTGGTTTAGTTTCTAATTATCAAATATTTATATGTTAAACTAGCCGTTATTCAAACTAGCCGTTGTAGTCAAACTAGCCGTTATTGAAACTAGCCGTTGTAGTCAAACTAGCCGTTGGTAGTATCTCTATATATATTCTTAAGATGTAAGAGGATTTTCACACCTCTCAATTGTGCAATTCATTCACATCTTATACAATTCTTTCAAAACATTTACTCTCATGGATCCCAATGATTCTGACCATGAAGAAATGCTTGAGTGGGAGCTGATGGATGAATTCATAAATGATGACTATGAAGAACAACGCATGAGGTATGTAGTGCAACAAGAAGCTACAACACATAGCCGTAGAAGAACACACATAGAACGAAGTCGTGAAGAAGGACATGCTCGATTGTTCAACGACTACTTCTCAGATGATCCAGTATACACAGATGAGCAATTCCGACGAAGATTTCGAATGCGAAAGGACGTCTTCCTTCGCATTGTTGAGGCCCTTCGCAATCATGATGAATATTTTGATATGAGAGTTGATGCAACTGGAAGAATGGGGATTTCATCATTGCAGAAATGCACTGCTGCTATTCGTATATTGGCATATGGATCTTCTGCCGACAGTGTGGATGATTATGTGCGAATCGGAGAAAGCACTGCACTGAAATGCTTAAAAAAGTTTGTAAGGGGTATTTATGAGATATTTGGGAACGAATACTTAAGAAGGCCTAACAATAATGACATTGAACGCCTACTACAAATAGGGGAGGCACGTGGTTTTCCAGGTATGTTAGGTAGCATTGATTGTATGCATTGGGAATGGAAAAATTGTCCGGTAGCATGGAAAGGTCAATTTACTCGTGGTGATCATGGGAAACCCACAATCATGCTCGAAGCAGTTGCATCACAAGACTTATGGATTTGGCATGCATTTTTTGGGGTTGCAGGTTCAAACAACGATATCAACGTTCTCAACCAATCTAATGTGTTTAACGATGTTTTGGAAGGACAAGCCCCCGCTGTGCGATATATGGTAAATAGAACCCAATATGACATGGGGTACTATCTAGCAGATGGTATTTATCCAGAATGGGCCACATTTGTCAAGAGCATCCCAATGCCACAAGGAGATAAAAGAAAGTTATTCGCCCAACATCAAGAAGGAGCAAGAAAGGATGTGGAGCGTGCATTTGGAGTGCTTCAATCTCGGTTTGCGATTGTACGTGGCCCCGCGCGTGCTTGGAAAATGGATACAATCAACGATATATTACATGCGTGCATCATTTTGCATAACATGATTGTGGAAGATGAACGACACACATATGATGGTCATTTTGATTATTCGTATGATCATCCCAACAATGATGTCTCAACAAATGAAGTGCGTAATGGTCCACATCCACATCTTGCATCATACTTACAGAGGCGAACACTTGTGCAAGATAGGCAAAATCATCACCAACTGCAAGCGGACCTTGTGGAACATATCTGGGAACGTTTTGGGCGTGATAATCAACAAAATTGAATTTTCAGTTAATTATGTAATTTCATCATTTTAATGTCTTCATTTCGTAAGTTCATCGTTTGTAGTTTCATAATTTTAAATTTCATCATATGTTTTAATTTTTATTACAAGGTTTTTAATTTTAATTTTCTATTTTTTATTTAATAAAAAAATAATTTTTATATTAGGAGTTACTGGTGGGGTCCATTAAAAATAATAATATAATTTTGTGATTGTAAGGATGTGGGGTCATTGGTGGGGTCCGTTTAAGAACTTTGTAAGAGATGCTGGGATGGAGAGATGAGGTGCTTAAGTTATTAAAAATAAAAATGAGTGATGTGTAATGGTGGGACCCATTTAAGAACCCCATAATGAGGTGCTGGGATGTGGATGCCCTTACATCCCTCACCCTAAATTTATGAAAACCAAAGAAAAAAAAAAAAGTGGAGTGCATTATAACTTTACTATGCCTCATCCAGAAAAACACTGTAGATCCAGGTGTCAACATGTGGTTTTTTTGCATTATTTTATTACTTATTTTTAAAAGTTTATATATTTTCTTATTTTAAATTTTTTTGACCAGGAAAGCACTTATCGTTGATTTCAATTGTCCTGCTCCTAGCCTCCTACCCTCATTCACTGTTCAGGGACATCACGTCAGGTGGGAATACTTGGAATTTGTGATAGAAATATGTCTGTTTCATTTTTATTTTTTTTATAAAACAATATTTAAAGTTAGGGAAAATGTGATGGAGCAATAATAAGATAGATAAAAAAAAAAGATATTGAGAAAAAACATTATCTAAAATAAAAATAAAATAAAATAAAATAATATAAAATTAAGTGAAAAATTTATACTTTTAAATAATATTAAAATAATATAATATAAAATTTGAGTTTATTTATTATGTATTGTCAGTGTAAATATTTTTTTACACTGTCAAGCAAACACAAATTATGATATAAGTATCTTTTAATGTAGTTAGGGTAAGAGACAAAGACTCCTAATGATGTAATAGTTTGTGAATGGTTGATAATACAATAAATCTTTACAGAGACATTACATATCAATTAAATCCATAATTTTTTTTAAAAACACTACTTATATTGATAGTAAAATATTGGCTAAATTACTCTTTTGGTCTATTATCTTTATTTTAGGCTTCATTTTGGTCCCTCATTTATTTTTGGTCTCGCCGGAAACTGGCGGCGGTTTCCGGCAAGTGACGGCGGAAACTTAACGACGTCAATATAAAACTCATGGAAGAGACCAAAATGAAACCTACATTAAAGATAAAGTACTAAAACGGAACAAAAAATAAATGAGGGACCAAAATGAAACCTAAAATAAAGATAAGGGGCCAAAAGAGTAATTTAAACAATATTGGCTAAATTATATCTATCAATATTTAGTGTTTTAAAAAAAATTATGGATTTAATTGATATGTAAAAAACACTTTGACATAATTATAAAATAAAAAATGGAAATGACAGAAAGATAAACTATTTAAAATAATAATAATATAGTATAATTTGTGAATGGTTGATAATACAATAAATCTTTACGGGGACACTACATATCAATTAAATCCATATTTTTTTAAAAACATTACTTATATTGATAGTGTAATATTGGCTAAATTACTCTTTTAGTCCCTTATCTTTATTTTATGTATCATTTTGGTCCCTCATTTATTATTTGTTCCGATTTGGTACTTTATCTTTATTTTAGGTTTCATTTTTGTCTCTCCTGTGAGTTTTATACTGACGGCGTTAGGTTTCCGCCGTCACTTATCGGAAACCACCGCCAGTTTCCTACAAGTCTCGGACGAGTGACGGTGGTTTCTAGCAAATGAAGGCAGAAACCTAGCGCCATTAGTATAAAACTAACGGAAGAGACCAAAATGAAACCTAAAATAAAGATAAGGGACCATTTTGGAACAAAAAATAAATGAGGGATCAAAATAAAACATAAAATAAAGATAAGGACTAAAACAGTAATTTAGCCTAAAATATTAGAAGATAAAATTAAATACAATCAATCATTATTTTAAATAATTATAAAATAATGAGAAATAAAACTTAGGAAAAAATATTGTCTATAATGGTAATAAAAAATCGAAGTTGTAATTTTACTTTTTAAAATATAATCGTCAGAAAATAGATATGAAAAAATAATGCTGCAGCGTTAAAACCCTTGAGGGAGATTTTTGCCGCCCTTGTGGTCTTACCCGGCTCGAGGGATTAGTCTCTGCAGTTGCGTGCGGAGGATACCTTGGGAAATCAAAAAATTGTTTAAATTATAATAAAAAAATAAAAAAACAAACCTTAGAAGAAAATTCAATGTTTGAAATAATAATAAAATAAAAAATTAACCAAATTGGAAAAATCACTTTTAAGATAATAAAAATTATTGAGAAAGGTCACTGAATAAAATGAACATAATAAAATGATAGATTGTGTGAAATGTTAAAAAAAACATTTTAACATAATTATAAAATAAAAAATGGAATGAGAGAAAGATAAATTATTTAAAATAATAATAATATAGTAAAAAAATAAAACTTAGCACAAAAAGTCATTATAAAGATAATAATAAAATAAAATAAAATATATAAATATGAGGGATCATAAAGTAATGAAATATAAATTGTTCTAAAAAAAGTCATGATTGATAACAAAATATTAAGAAAGTAAACTGAGTAAGATATTTAATATTTAAAATAATATTAAAATGATAAAAATAGACATAACCAATAAAAATATTATTTAAGCACTATTAAATAATTTAAGATAAACAATAATAGAAAATTTTACTTTTAAGAATAATAAAAAAAAATATTAAAGGATGGAATTTTATAAAATATGCTTGGAATAAAAAAAAATAGTAAAAGATGAAACTTAGTAGAGAAAGTCAATATTTAAAATAATTTATAGTATAACATTATAACAAGAGATGAAACTTAGTAAAAAAAATAATATTTAAAAAAACAATAAACCAAATAAAATAAAATAAAATAAAAATATCTAATTATGTTTTTTGGGGAATATGAATGTGCTAACTTTGTTTTTGAATATTTTGTTTATATTATTTTTTTGCTTTATTTAAAAAAAAAATAGATGTAGATTTTTTTAAGTCGAGTGGAATCCCAACAACATGGTCTACCAACCCAAGTGAGTCATGGAGATATACTACATAGAAGAAAGAATATCAATTTTACAATTCATCCAGGTAATATAAATTGTTATTTTTTTATCGTTGAATAATTTTTCCCATTTGCATTTCAGTTTTTTATTTAATTGGCTCATTGTTATTGATATTATAAAAATGAGTTTTCAAGTACATAATGAAGATAATCCTTTATTTATTCAAGCTGAACGTGAAAGTATTTATTTAGTAATATATATATATATATATATATATATATATATATATATATCTAACAAATGGACGAGTAAAATTCACATTTAGCAAATAAATAAATGTCTAAATAATATACATTTTAATACAACTTTTAGTAAGCTTTTTACCTTTTGTTGTTTTTTTTGTTAAAAAAAAAAAAAGCATTGCGATGGTCCTTGAGGGCAATGGTCCCTGGGGATGTCAAAGTAAGCTTTATACCTTCACTTAAGCTTTAGTATATTCCAATAAGCTTTGGTGCATTTTTCTATATAATAACAAAGTTTAGAACAAAGCCTGTCATTCCTCTTAATACTAATACTGGCACCACCCAATTATTATAACAATCACAAACAAAATATTCTAACTGATATAAGATTGAACCCCCATGCCACAGGAACATCTACAAATTGAGAAACAATAATTTATGTGTGTTGCTTTAATATATAATAGTTGAATCTCCTATCAGAATGTTGACTAATGTAAACTTTAGGAGTGTTGATCCCTTTGCTAGATGAGTCACCAACCATGAAGCCTAATCCACATCCATAGCACAATAATCTTCCTAATAAGAACCATCACTCATCATTGTCAATTAGTTTGATCAACAAAGGTTGGGCAATTAGGACTTTTTTTTTATGCACTCTTTACATTATAATGCGGTGCTAACTATTTAATTTTGTGGTACCACGGGATCCCTGTTGAGAAGAAAAAAAAGACTAACTAAAAGGATAGCTACTTCAAATCAAATTGCTACCATTGTTACTTACTTTGCATGCAATATGACCTCTTTCAGTTTGCTTGTCAATTTCTTTGGGGATTGTGGCTGTGAGGAATGTGCATAACTGGAAAAATAAATGGGCGTGAGAAAACTGTTAATGAAGCTCATGAGCACTTAAATGCGAGGATTTTTTTTTTCTGGGTTTTTATGTTTGTTTTAGTTTGAATTTTATGATGGTGATGACTAGCACATTGAATTTAGTTTCTTTAACATATTGTACATTGCATAATTTATCGTTTTCTGTTCAATTAGAGTGAAAGGAAATAAAATAGTGACACAATATGTTTCTCACGTTATCTGTTTTATTGATGCTATCTCCAAATCAAATTGCATTTTATATGATTGATACTTTTTATGGGATTTTTGGTATTCAATAGGCTTATATATAATCTTCTGTTAGATCAGGAAGTATTGAAATAAGTAACTAATATGATTGTGTTTCATTTATACCATGCGTAATCTCTGCTTTGCATGCAATATAGTTTGTGTGCGATGATTCAATCTCATTTTATCATTTTTTCTGGGTATTATTTGGGGAATGGATTAAATTTTTGTTGTGGATTTTATTATATTACAGTGTTTATTATGTGTGATCATATTTTCATCCTCCAACTTTATTGGTTATTGAGTTTGGTATTAGAATGAATCATTGATGTCGTGGCTTATTTTTGACATCATTTGTGGGCATTCTTTTCTTTCTCCCTACAACATCATGTTGGTAATTAACAAAATATCTACATATATTATGCAATGGTCAAGATAACTCGAGTTTTATTTCTAGGTGTTATTGGCTGCTTGATAAGAATGAATATCAATAATTAAATCCATCTGTTTGTATGTTTTAAAGTAGTATATGTTATTAAGATCAAAGATTTTAAACATTTATTCATTAATATTGTGATATGTGCACTTTTATTTTAATAATATAAAAAACAATAATGTGGGTTTGTCAAAATAATATTGCATGTCAATTTAGAAATTCTTTACTTTGACTATACATACAATTAAATTTATAAAATATATTTTAAATATATTCAAAAATATAAATAACAATTATAAATTATCATTAAAAAAAAAATTTCGACCCGTGCGTTTGCACGGGTAAACAATACTAGTTGCTCACTCACGCCTCACATGTATCTTGAAATGTTATTTCGTAGGTTATCGAACTGGAACATCTTTCACCGACCGTCACCCTCTGACATCCTGGATCCTAATGTTTGTTTGTTTTATTTTTGGTGGAGACCATCTCTATTTTATTATCTCCATTTCCCTTTTATTTACGAGAGATAGATATCAAGAAAAAATTTGTGTTTCAAACATTTTTATCATTCAAATAAAATTAAATCAATAAAAATCATTTGTACCTATCTCTCTCTTAGATGGAAGGAAAATGGAAAAAACAAAACAGGGAGGACCTCTGCCCAAATTGGAAAATCGCCGAGCGGAAAAAAAAAAAACAAAGAAAGAGAAACTTTTTGTTTTCAGTCTTTGTTTGGCTGTAAGACCCACTTCCCGCCAAAACCCGAATCTATCCGCATTGAAAAGGTTCAGATGTAAGATGTTGAAAATAAATATGAAGCAGATGGCATATGTTCAATATTTTATGCTCCATGTTATTAATTAATTGGAGTAATTAATTAATGTATTACTCTTATTTTTATACTATGATATTATGATTAATATATATATATATATATATTTTCCGGTACATATGATTAATATATATAAGTCAAAGATGGAAAAAAGAGAGAGGGTGAAATCTACATCACAAAGATTTATCTCTTTTATTTAAATTATTACTATTTTTCTTGAATAGGAGTAATAATTTTATATTATAATTAATATATAATATATTTCTCTTTATGAATTTTTTATATCCGTCAATGATAAAGTGGAAAAAGAATGAGATTTACATCATAATAAAATTTTAATTTAAATATATTATCATTGTAAAAAAATTTATATCGACAAGAATTACAAGCCTTTATCGTGATATATATGGAAAAAGTGGCTTATTTCGTTCAGCCTCGAGTGATTGGATTGCAGGTTTCTCTTCTTTTGATGGAGTTGGTGACATATTCCTTGCAGAGCTTTTGGCTCTCAAGCATCGGCTTCTTGCTTGGAGCATGAACTTCCACAAGCTAATATGTAAATCTGATTCTCTTGACGTGGTTAATGCTCTTTTGGATAGCTCTTCTCATACTTACCACGTTTGTGCCTCGGAAATTTTTGAGGTGGTCCAGCTTCTCCATCGTGAATGGAGTGTTTCTTTGAAGCATGTTTTTTGTGAAGTGAATAGCAGCGTTGATTTCCTTGCCAAGCTTGGTGTGCTGTCTAATATTTCTTGGCAGCTTTGGAGTGACCCTCCTCCGGGGCTTGGGTCTCTGTTGTTTAAGGATGTGCTCATGTGTGCATGCCTCCTTAGCTTTTCCTTTATTCTGTTGTTTTCTTTTCTTTTCTTTACTCCAAAAAAAAAAAAAAAGAGTTATGATATTTTGACACTAAAATTTGACATCATGGGGGACACCCTAGTTTTGAGTAGGTTGTGAATCAATGAAATAAAGAGAGACAAAGAGTAAAGTGATAAACAACTTACTCAAAACTAGGGTGTCGTCTCATGGTGTCAAAATATCATAACTCAAAAAAAACACAAATAATCTTATGTATTACTTTTAAGATAATATGATTATGATAAAAATTAAATATTTCTAATAACTGAAAATTTATCATTGATTGACAAGATAAAAAATTTTCACAAAGTATATATTAATTAAATTCAAGATAAAATTGTTTTATTTAAATTGCTTTTCTACCTGAATAAGTGTAATAATTTTATTTATTTTTTTATAAAAAAAGTAATAACTTTATATTTTTTTTAAGCATATAATTTTATCTTTAATTTATTTTTTTTAATACATCCATACATTAAAATAAAATCTAACATATTTGATGAAATTAAATTCTTTAAATAAATAATTTTGTTTTGCAGATTCTTAACATGAATTAACTTTTTAGAGCATTAAATAAAATAAAAAGAATAAAAAAGTATATAAGCAGTTGGACCCAAATGATAGCAGGTTCATCCCTGCGCTTATATATTCCTCTTCCTCCACTCTACACCTCTCACCTCACTGCACAGTCTCAATCACAGACTCACTCACTGCTTCACCTTCCAAATTCCAAATTCAAATTCCCAAATCGCAAAACCCTAATCCCCATGGAGCTCCATTGGTCGCAAAACACCAATTTTCGGCCACTACACCGCGCCATCACCTCCATCACCCCACAAGAATTACAAGCCATTATCGAACCCATTCCCCAAAACCAACTCTCCGAACTTCTTCTAACCGCAGCTCTCCGCCACTTCGACGTTCTCGTCTCTGTTCGCTCCATCACCGATCGTGAAGCCACCATGCGGAAGCTCTTTGTCCGCTGCCTCTCCTCAGAAACCACCAGCGGCACCCTCCGCCGCGTCTTCTCCCCGTTCGGTCATATCGAGAATGCCGTCGCCATCTTCGATAGAGCAACCGGCAACGCGAAAGGTTACGGTTTCGTAACGTTCAAGCACATCGAAGGTGCAATTATGGCTCTGAAACAACCGACGAAGAGGATCGACGGGAGAATGACGGTTACGTCGCTTGCATCGGCTGGACTATCGAACGATGACGATCAAGTTTGGAAGAGGAAAATTTATGTGCGGAATATTCCCTTTGTGATTTCGTCGAATACGTTGTTGGACCATTTTATGATGTATGGGGAGGTAGAAGAAGGTCCCATAGCTTATCATTACAAAGGAAATGGAAAAACCAAAGGGTTCGCTTTCTTCGTGTACAGGACGGAGGAGGCTGCCAAGGCTTCGCTTCGTAAGCCCATGAAGATGATCAATGGTTATAAAGTGTATTGTAAGCTCGCCGTCGTTGGTAAGAAGGGAAATACGCTATCGGCGTCAGCGTCGGCATCGGAGGTTTCTGTGAATGGCGTGATTGATCAGAAGCAGCCACAGCAGCTGCAGCAGCAATGTAGTGATATGATATCACCACCACAGTTTGGGGTATATAGTGGTGGTGGGTTTCAGGATCATCCCACATTGCATGCTTCTTCTCCTATGATGGCGTCACCGTTTGGTGATTGGGGTGATGGTGGTGAGTTCGTTGGTGGAATGGGTGGCTCTTTTGGTGATTATGGTGATCATGGTGAATATGGTGGATGGTTGTCACCTTCAAGTTCTGATGTTGGAATGCCAGCAACTGCAACAGGATTTCAGGATGGCTATGCGGATCAACAATCCCTGGAACTTCCCAAACTTCTACCCCGAGAGATGGTCAAAAGCGTGTCTCCTACTACTTATTTATGAGGTAATTTTCCAACTTCATATTCAATTCTAGCTATATTTTGTGTGCGTTTGCTTCTCTTGATTTGTTGGTTTGTTTAGTGTGGTTTAGTGGTCTGAATTTTTTTTTAGACCCAGTGGTTTGAAATTATTCATTGGTTATATAGCTACTTTTGGTTTCCTTGCTTCATTCCCTTTTTTTTTTACAAAAAAAAAAAGAAAGAAAGAAGAGAATTCAGGTTTCAATCATTAATGTTTTAAAAATCGATCGATCTGGTGAAACTCGGGATCATAGTTCAATTTGTGTGTAGGTTGAATCGGATGACTAATAAATTAATTTAAAAAAAAGTACAGAATTGGGGGGAAGTAAAAAAAAAAAATTCGAACGGTTTAACCCGGATCAATTCACGATTCAAATCAGTTTTGGTCGAACCGTCTGGTTCGGTCCAGTTTTAAAAACATTGGTGTCAATCACTTGTTGATTGTACATCCTACCTCTTTTCAATCTGGAAAATTGACTGAGCTATGAGTTTTTGGGTGGTTAACAAGTTTTTGTTTTTTGGGCTTGGTAATGCTGGATTAATTAAAAGGAGAGTACAGTAAGTAGAGGGGATTTTAACCGATTTTATATTTCCTTTTGTTTAGTATGATGGAACAGTAAGGACAGGTTGAGATGTAATGGAGAGATTCAAATGGAAAAGAAGCAATCTTAACTTACCTTTAATTATCCTCCATTTGATTATATGAAACCAGACATAACATAAATATAAATGGATTTGTTTCTTTAAGCCGAAATTTCCCTTCTGCATGTGTATTGCTTTCATTTTTCAACGAAGTGAAGCTTTGTTTTGGGTTTATATACATAATTAAGAAGGACCATTACTCTATCCCTCTATATCTAATTGTATTTTAAAAATGTATATGCATTTATACTTGCACTTGTGAATGGCTCTTCCAGTATCTTATCGATCTGCATTTCGTAAATTTCTTGATGATATGAACTAGCAGGTTTAGGGGGGTGTATTGGATTGAGATTTCAAAAGATTTTAATGGACTTTTTTATTATAAAAAAGTCTTGTGGTATTCAATCAAGACTTTTAAGTAATCTAAATAAGTTTGGTGGTATTCAATCAAGACTATCAGGATTTTTTAAAGAGAGAATCTAAATCTAGTGATATTCAATCATGACTTTTAACAAGTAATAAAAAGTCCTCTGATATTAAAAAACTTTCAGATTTCGATGGATTGTTTTTTAAGATAGATTTCGTGGGACTTTGTGCGACTTTTTAGTGATTTTTTAGTAACAAAAAGTCTCACCTCAACACATGAGATTTCTCAGGATTCTTTATTCTTATTTCTCTTCACCATATGCCTTCACCTCTCTCCCCTCTCTCCCTCTGTCCTCCCTCCCTCCATTTCTCTTCTTTCTCCCACTCTCTCTTCCCTCTCTCCTTTCCTCCCTCCATCTCTCTCCTCCCTCCCTCCATCCCTCTCCTTTCTCCCCCTCTCCCCCATCTCCACCCACGGTTGTCGTTCAACCCAACATAAGTTACCAAACAACTTTTGGAGTGTGTTTATTACAGATTATTTGACGAAAGAAAACACTTTTTTAATTTGAAAAAAAAAATCATTTGTAACGAGTTTGGTTGTATTTGTTTAAGCTTTTCATTAAAATCATTTTTTATAAATAAATCATTTTTAAGGTTAAAATCAGAAGCTACAAGATTTTGCAGGTAATGGTAATGACCCTCAAAATGGAAATGAATTGTTCAATCTTCGCCATGCATCCTTGAGGAATGTGATCGAGAAGATATTTGATATTTTTAAAACGCGGTTCACAATTTTTAAGTTAGCGCCATTTCTATTTATAACACAAGCAGAGCTTGTATTAGCATGTGTAGCACTATATAAGTTCCTTTGTAACAATGTCGTTCTGATGAACTTACAATTGAATCAATAGACAAATCTTTATCTTTAATATCACCAGCTAATGTAGACAATAATTTTGAACCTATTGTTCAAACCCAAGAGCGGGAATGAGAAGATGTTAATGCTTAGAGGGCTAGCATAGAAAAAATTGTATTGGGTTTTACTTTTTATTTATTTATTATATTATTCATTTCTTTGTTACTTTTTTCATTGGCTCTTATAACTTTGAATGTTTGCTAAAAATTCATGTTTTCCTTTCAAATCTTATAAATTCATATGGTCCATTCAAATCTTATAAAGTCTGATGATATAAATCCTTTAAAATCCACACATGAAAATCCTGATTATAACAATCTTTTAAAAAAAAGTCTTTTAAAATCTTATAGTCATTACATTTCTACATAATCTTTTAAAATCCGCAAGATTTTTTTAGGCCAAAACAATCTTTTACAATCCCAATCCAATACACCCCCCTTAATATCTTTTGTGGAAATTATATATTTGGTTATAGCATTTTTCTATTATAGTGAATGCGAAATCATTTATTTGATTTTGGTTATTATTTCACTAATGATTATAATTTCGAAAGTTCATTTTGACATTTAAATGTTAATTATTTGTTTGAATTTTGAAAAGGTACTTGGTTCAGGTTCGTGACAGCTTCTTGGGCGCTAATGCTTTAAATGGCTGTGCTGATTTCGTGCTTGCAGTTGCAGACAATGATATTTGGTTTTGGTTACATGGACTGCTGTATGTCCCCCGGCTTCTATATGTTATGTGTTTCGATATGGGATGAAGCTTACATAACTTCGTAGTATTTTGAATGTAGTACTTATATGGAATTTCTGTGTTATATCATAGTGTTTTATCTCCAAATTAGATAGGTTTCTAAGTTATAATGAGTAAAGTTGAGGTGGTGAACTTGTACATTTTATTAATGTTATCTATGTTTCTATGTGCATATGCATATGTGCACGGTTCATGTGATTTTTTTTTTTAAAAGCTTAAGAATTTTATTTAAACGAATAGAAGCGATACTTTAACCCATTTATAATCAACCTATATAAGATTTACACACCAATATGAAAACATATAAGATGATTTTCCTAACTTTGCTTTAAACCAATTCCACAATCTAAACCTTAATAATATCCATCAAATAAAGCAAAGCAAGAGATCCATATTTCAGAAGACAATCTATTGTACTAGCATTCTACTTACATTGGTCCTTCCTTTTGTGGTTTTATAGTTTTTCTGTATACGGGTTGGGGTACTCCTTGTACTACTTATCAATATACTTTGGCTTATCAAAAAAAAAAAAAAAAGACAATCTAGTTACGAAGTTTCTAAGTTAATGAGTAAAAGTTGAGGTGGTGAACTTGTACGATGTCTTTTATTGTTAACTATGTTCCTATATATGTGCATATATATGCACTGTTCATATGAGTACTGTTGAAGCTTTTTTTTTTTCCAAGTCTCTTCAGCTTCATTCCTTGCAACTTGCAAGTATTTATTTCCACGTCTTTCAGCTTCCACTCCTTGCAATGCAAGTGTTCATTTTTTATGGTGGGGCTCTTTACATGTCTTAGTATTCTTTGAAATATCTGTCCTACTTGTTTTGATGTTAAATTCAGCATCAAGTCTCTCAAGATGACATCCAGTTGAGTCAAGTTTTGAAAAACTTAAGTGTATCATCTTAGCAATTAGATCTGGGTATTGATTTTGTATTGAAATCGAAGCTTGTTTTCATCTCCTATGAAAATTGCCAAGTGCTTGAGTTTCATACGTTAGATTTAGCTAGTTTAATATGTAAGCCCCGCATCCAGTGGTTGTTCACAGCCATTGGAGATTTATGGCGCGCATGTATGATTTACTGAACATACAGCGTACTAGGTGCAAGTAAAATATCAACTTCTGATCTTCTTTTATGCCCACACCCTAAAGAATAAACTAATTAAAGCTAGAAAACTAAAAGAAATCAACACTATATTTTGTTGTTTATCTTTATTTCATTATTATGAACCTGCTAGGGAGTAATAAACGAGCTAATAAAGTAGAATACGAGCTTGAAAAGAAAATTGGAATGAAGGTGTGTTGGTTTCTTGCCTCCTATTGCATTGTGATCGATGTTCTTTGAATATGTGTCTTGACTTTCGTTTGTAAACTCCCTAACCTCTTCCACTGAGCATATGTTTGGATGCACGTCCAAACTGTCTGGCAGTGCTTTTATATTGAAGTTCTGTAGTTTGAAATTAATTTTACAATGTTTCAACGTGAAAATAAACACACTATGAGACCGTCATTCTAACGCATATGCCGAGCAGTTTCTCCACTTCGAAAGTTCAAACTTTTTTTTTTTTTTTTTTTAATTTCCGGTTTCATTATGAACATTTCCTCCTTTCCATTTATTATGCTAGCGTATAGGGAACTTAAAAAATGGCAATATCAATTGAATATGATGAGATACCATAGTTGGCTCCTTTATTTTTAGGGTAGAAAAAGAAATTCATTAAGAAAGAAGAGGATCAATATCATAATAATGGGAGGATATATTTTGCATTAGTTTTTCATATAAGAGAAATGCTGAAGGGTACGAACTTATGGTTATATGCTGAAGGGTACGAACTTATGGTTACATTTCTTCTCTTTTCAAGCTTTAGTGTCTCTCTCTAATTAGTGTTTGAATAAAACATTTTGATTGCTGAATCAGGATTTATTGATTTTTGTCGATGATGAATTCAAACCAAATAAATGGAGATCATCCATCCCAAAATGATATCTCATTCCCTATCTCATCCACTTAGATTGTGTCATGTCATTTAAAAATAATATACTTATAATAAATAATGTAATTAATTTTCTAATTGATACAATATAAATGGATGAAGATAGGGAATGAGACATTATTTTGGGATATGCGACCTCCATCCAAACCAAATAGCATCGTTGTATAAATAATGAACTACTCAATGTAAGCATTTATAGTAAAAATAAAACGTTAAATTAAATAAAATGTGGCAACCTAAAAAGCGATAAGGCATGATAAGAACTAAGAAGTTTATAACAAGCTCTAAAATTTAAAGTTCATAACTAAAATAAATGTGGCAGTCTAAAAGAAATTCGTAACAAAAAGACATAAGCAACCTAGATTAGGCAAACTCCAAGTCTGAGTTCATCAGAAGAATCGATATCGGAGTAGGAATGTATTCTTGTTAGGATAGAAAGGGAGTTAGAACAGTTAGTAATTACATGGGATTAGTTAGTTATAGTAGGGGGATATAAATAAGAGAATAGGAATAGCATTCGTTCAGTATTGTTATCTTGCAAGAACCAAGCAATTGGCTCATTGAGAGGGGGAAAGCAGAAAGCCTTTGAAAAGGGAAATCCTTAGAGGAGAATTCTTTCTCCTATTCAGTTCATCAATAAAATTATCATTTCCATTTCTCCGATTCTATCAATTTCTTAGTTTCTGATTCGGGTTCCTAACTATTTGGGTTCAGAACAAATATTTAAAGCCAGCAGTGTTTTATTATTTTCCATATCAGTTTCTGTTATGAACTGATGTAAGCAAGGTGTTTGACGAAAAACCTCTCCCACTCTGATATTTGACTGCAGAATAGGCACAGCAAGAATTGCAAGAAACAAAGTGAAGAATACAGCAAGAACAGGAACGCCAGAGTTTATTGTGGTTCGTTGCAAACTCTCCTACATCCACATTGAGGTCGATTCTTTCACCATGACCACAGCTGTGTAGCAGCACCAGTACAAGACTCCTAGGTAAGAAACAATACTCTCCCTCACTTGCACTCAACGTTCCGATCAATATGAAATATCCGAATCTACTTTACAAAATTACATTAGCTATGACTATGTTGTGGTTAAGGCTATGGTGCACCACCCACTTAATGGTGTAGTGGTACACCACCCACATGGCATCCTCTTCACCAATTATTTAGTCATGTTGTCCTCTTGACTTTTCAACTTAGTATACTGTATTCAAAGCTCATCTTTCTACGTAATGGTCGGTCCGTACTAATAAATGTCCTAATACATTGCTTTTTGTTTTTCTAAATTAGAAATACAGTCATTAACTCGAAACAAACAGAAACCAAGAATAAGAAGACATATTCACGCGGATTGCAGAAATATGGGGCTGAGGGGCTCGGATAATTATAATTTCTTTAAATAAAAATTTGGAAAAACAAAATTAACATTCAAATCTTCCCAAGAGAAAGCCAAGTTATTTAGGATGGAATTTTTTTGCAGACAACTACAATCTGATGAAAATTGTCTAGGACTGTTTCACGAAACTGAAGAAATTCAATCAAAGCAAGTGCTATTTCACTATCAAGTTATTTCACAAAAATGAAGTTTTCTTTTTTTTTTTCGTTGAAGCTTTACAATGGCGATTTTGGTTGTGACAGTGAATAGACCACCACCTTCAAAGTGGTCTTAAAGAAGCCAGAGACCAAAACAAATGAGTCTAAACCCAAAAGGATAATGAAAAAATTGGAGCCAAAACGCACTCCAACCCCAACGTCTCCCTTCCCAGTTTCCACCATTGCGAACAGACCCACCAAGGAGAAAGAGGATAGTATGATGCGAAGAAAGGGGAGTCCCATCGTGGTGGATGAGAAGGAAGAATTCAAAATTTAAAATTTGGGAAGAGAAAGACCTGAATAATTCTCCAAATAATTCAAAATTGGGATCAGAAGGAAGCTAATTAAGAGTTAATGGTATTATCAAATGTGTAACCCCAATAATTCAAAAAACTCTGGGGCAGAGGATTTAGAAAAGATGTTCTACCCATTCGACCTCCAACATATACATTTGTAAAGTGAATATGGCGAGAGAAAAGATTTAGGTCGTCTCTGACGATGAATTGGGGATGAATGTGGAGAGAGAAAATGTTAAATCTGGTTTTTTATAATTTCAATTAAAAATTATAATTATCTGGAACCATCTCAACCATTAAATTATTTAAGTGTGATTAATGGTGAGGATAGGCTTCTCATAAGAATACTTTTCATATACAAGTATTTTATGGCATAATACTACATCTATACATGTTGACTACATTAAAGTTTGAATACTCAAACTAACATAAAGAAACATACATGGCAGCTTCATTGGTGAAGATAGGGACATGTGGGTGGTGCACCACTGCTCCACTGTGGAGGGTGGTGCACCAAAGATGCTTCCTCTACTTGTACAGCTTTACAGTTACAACTAGTTACAGTTTAACAAGCTAACTCATTCTTGTAACTAACTGAATACAAAGTTAGATTCACATAACTAATAGGATACATGCCTAACTAACTAACTACCAATTGATAATGGCCACCTGGATAGTACAGTTTCTGTATAGCTGAACTGTACTTATGGATTCTTCTTTGTTTTGTAACTTTTGTTGGTCCATTACTTTTTGAATTTTCTTTGTGTTGTTGGTTAGTGACTTAGTGTGCTGGAGTTATTATCTTAGCTCTAGAAATACATCATCTTTTGTTATGCTGAAGTCTTCAGCTTTTGCATGCATATAAGACGTTAAGAGTGTTTTACTTATTGTGAAATATGCTATATGTATTAAATTATCGATTACTGCGCTTGTGGTATTTGGTGTTGGGAAATCGATACTCAATGGTTCTGCATTTTTTTTCTAATTTTGATGCTTATGTTCTACTCCCTCCGGTCCACAATGTAAGCAAAAATTTCCAAATTTTTTGGTCCAAAATATAAGTAAATTTCAACTACTTTCTTCTCATTTAATAAAGTTATTCTCAAAATACCTTTCATTTAATACAAATTTTATTTTCCAATGACTCCTTTTATTCTCAATAACACAAGCTTAATAAATAAGAGGAAGGGTAATTTAGGTAACAAACTTAATTTTTTATTCCCAATGACTCTTTTAAATGAGATCAACTAATTATCTTAATATGTGTGTCCTATTTAATTTTTGCTTATAATAGAGACCGGAGGGAGTAACATTGTGAATGCCTATATTTGCTGATATTGCTAATAATTTTTTTGAAGGTGGTTCTCTTGTTCGTTTTTCATTTGATGTAGTTCGGGCCAATGCCACATTGTATGTGGTCCTTTGAGGTTAGGACTTAGGAATGCCATTTTAGCCTCCAAATGCTTAGTGAAGCTGGAGACAAGCTATTTGTTGTATCATTCTGTAAAGAAAGACAATTACTTTGTAATGATTGTATCATTTTATTGTGAAATACATGGTGCACTTGTAATGATTTTGTACAATGTTACACATGCACACACAGTGCGTTATACAGATTTGATATGTACTGTCACTACTTTGAGTGCATATAGAAATGCTTTCCTTCAGAAAGTTAAAATGTGGAAGTTTCTAGAGACATTTGCATGGTCTAACATCTTCACACCGAGAGTCATGTATGTGTGCAAAAAAACCAGATGGAGTTAACTATAATAATTGATAAATTTTTTGTAAATATGAAATGTGTGTATAAATGCATATGCAATATTACTCTTTTATTATTCTTAGAATAATAGTGAGCAACGCACAAGGGTTCAACTAGTTGTACTATGAAAAGAAGGTATTTCAAGTAAATTACTGATGAAAGCAACTGTTTAAAAGTGGATTAAAAGAAGAATTCTAATCTGTAATTTCTAATTCACTTCATTTAATCTCATCTTTGACCAATTGCTTACATGTTAATAATTATTTTATCCTCTTTTGAAGCACTATATTTATGTCGCTTTTGAAAATAGGAGTATTAATTTGAATATCTATTATTCTTCGTAACTTTAGGAAGCAATTGTGATTTTTTCATAATTATTGGTCAGAATAGCTGTGATGTAGAAGCGAAGTTTACTATATTAGTTTGAATTCCTAATATTCAACGATTTTCTGCAATTGGAAGCCTTTCATTTATGTTTTGTCAACATATACAAATGTAGCAAGGAATGTGAAGGTGACTTTTTCACGTTATATCTCTTTTTTGTCCCCTAAAATGATGCCATCATTGACTGCTGCCAAAGACTAGCACATATACGGAAGCCTAAATTGCAAAAATTGAGCCAACTTCAAAGTTCAGGGGAAAAAAAAATGAAAAAGTAACACTTAGTAAGGCAGAAGACTTTTGGAACTTGTGCTGATAACCAATGACTTCAGTTTAGAAGAGTCCCCATCTGCATTTGCCCTCTGCGTTATTATTTCCATATTCCTATGCAAACTTTGTTTTACCAAAGTCTTCATCAATTTCTTACCTTCTTTTGCATCTCTTTGATTGACAGGTGAACCCATGCCATCATTGACTGCTGCCAAAGACTAGCACATATACGGAAGCCTAAATTGCAAAAATTGAGCCAACTTCAAAGTTCAGGGGGAAAAAAATGAAAAAGTAACACTTAGTAAGGCAGACTTTTGGAACTTGTGCTGATAACCAATGACTTCAGTTTAGAAGAGTCCCCATCCGCATTTGCCCTCTGCGTTATTATTTCCATATTCCTATGCAAACTTTGTTTTACCAAAGTCTTCATCAATTTCTTACCTTCTTTTGCATCTCTTTGATTTACAGGTGAACCCATGGCAAACCTTGGTGTTTGTGGACCTGAATGTGGCCCCATCTTTATTTGCCTTTCATCCTTAAACCATTGCAATAGTTTCATTGCTCTCTTCTGAGCTAAAGGGCTCCCCAACAGAACCACTTCAAGAAGTACAGGAACAATCCCAGCCTGTGCCATTTTCTCTCTTTGTGATGAGCTTTGGTGAGCCAGAATCATCAAAATATAAACTGATAACTCTTGGCATTTGGGTTTATCTTCCCATGGCAAGATCTTAATAAAACTTTCTGGCACCATTGGGCTGTTCTCTATTGCTTTCTTTCCCATCAAAGTCACCAACAAATTGCCAAGAGTGGCAAGTGCTTTCTCTGAAATTTCCTTCATTGTGGAAAGTTCCAAGAGGATAGGCACAACCCCACTAGAAACCAAAAGGCCCGCATTCTCTAACACGGTTGAGATGTTGTATAAGGCACCCAAAGATGATCCTTTGGTACCAAAACTTGAGTCTGCCTCAAGAATTTCTCTAAGTAATGGGATAAAGTCTAATGAAGGAAGAGGAAATTGGGTGTTTGCTAGTGATGACAATGATAAGAGCAACTCTGCAAATGCACTTATTGTTGATTCATCTAAATGGTCAATTTTCTTTGGCAGCTTGGACAATATTCCTGCCTCCACCATCAAAGCCTTGTTCCTGAAGAAAAAACAGACAAGTCAAGAAAAGAAGGAAACATGTTTCAACGCAGTCAAAATTAGGTTAGAAACAATTATTTGATGTATTCTCCAAGTCAGCATAAACTAGTCAATAACTCCATTCAACACCCCACTAACATCATTTACATTCATTTTTTCTTCCTTTGATGGGAATGATGCAATTTGTGTATAATAAACAATAAGAAGGCCAAACCAACTAAATTAAAAATATCATATATATAACTGCGTGAAGTCAAGGAGAATCTGAAATTAAATATCTGTGTTGGAAAATGAAGGTCAACAAAAGACATAACATTGTTCTAAAAAGATAATAAACTAAATAATGGAATCTGATCAACTACTTACTAGTTACTACCCTATACTATTTTATAACCTGTAATTTATATATTTTAAGACAAAAATGTCGCTTCAATATGAACTTTGTCTCCCTGTAGCTTATCCTACTAGCCAGCAACTCAGTTGACACTCCCCGCACATTTTGGTATTTAATTTTAATTATGTGTCTTCCAACTAATACTGGAGTAGCACATTATAGCATGGCAGTGGGATTTGGCAAAATTTGATCCGAAAATATTGGTAATCCCATTTTCAGATTTAACCTCAAGAATGCAAATTTAATTAGTTTGATAACTTCATATTTCTGCAGCCTGTAGGGGAGAAACGTGTCTGTAAATGCGAGAAGAGCACTTTCATATATCATTGCCTTTGTCTCCATTTGAAATGTTTCTTTCTTTCTTTCTTTCTTTCTTTCTTTTTATTTATAGAAGAAAACTTTCGAATATGGTTTTGGAGGTTACTGGTTACTGTGGAGTCATGAACTGATGAACCATAAGGCTAACTGCCACTTTGTATTCATCGATCTTGTCCTTGCTCCCCAAAAAGTCAAAATGGGCGGTCACAAGTTACTGATAATGGCTCCACTCTCACCAATTTCTTATATAAATATGATTACATATTTGTCAATATCAAACAATTTAAAAATGAAAAAACAGTAACAGTATGAGAAGAAATGCTTTTAGTATTGATTCTGTAATTCATGCACCTTGTGCATGATATGAAGTTGGTGGACCTTAAACCATGTACAAATTCAGCTCTAATTTCATACCATATCTTCTCTCACTATGTTAACCTAAAAACTAATTTCTCTGTTTAAAGTTTTAACCATTCATTTTATCTTTCCGTGACATTGGATGGACAACTATTCTGCATATGAATATATGGTAGCCGCACCAAACAACGTACACTCATTAATCTCATCACATGGAGAATCAATTCTACTAATAACATCTTAAAAGCTTATTAAATCAAACACAACGACTCAAATTTAAATTAAACACAAAGTTCACATTAAGTTAATAACATAGGTCTTATATTATTGAATTAAACACAAAGATCACATTAAGTTCACATTTATTGGGTCATTCTATGGTGCACCACCCAAAATTTATACCACCCATTGCACCACCCATGTAGCAAGTGCTGAATCAATCATTTTGACACCTGGACATTTGACTTTTCAACTAGTCAATGTTTGAAAATTTGACCTATCCATATGGCTATTTGATTGGTCCACAACTTACTACATGCGTGGTGCAATAGATAGTGTAAATTTTGGGACAGTTTAGCTGAAGCTTGTAAACTAAAAAGACACACGAAAAAAGAAAAATAGGAATAGCAAAACTTACGTGTAAGTTCCATCAGCTAAGTGGATCAACGCCGTCAACCCTGATCGCTGGCGGCTAGCCACCTCCGACGCCACCATAGACACCAAAACCGGCACCACCCCAAGTTCTGTTATCAACTTTCTAACCTTGACATCTTCTTTAGCTAACCTTCCAATCTCCTTTGCTGCTACCTCCTTCTCTTCGCTGCTCCCGAAGTGAAGCTTCTTCACAGTCCTTTGCAACACGATTTCAGATTCCTCGTCCTCCACATGCTTCTTCATAACTTGAACTGTTTCGAGGTTCTCAACCTTGTTTTTGTTTTCTTCAGCTCTGTTTTTTGCTTTATCAAATGGATCAGAGGGGTCGCAGCGCTTTCGGGTTGCTTTGGATTGAAGAAACCTTCTGATACGGGCAAAGAATTTAAGCTTTATGTTAGACAATACCCAAATAGAAGAAGATGATGATGAAGATGAAGTAAGCATGTTTGGTTCGTGAGGCGGGAAAGACAACAAAGGGAGATATTGAAAGAGTGTTTGGGGTTCGATTCTTTTATAATTCTGTTTCTGTTTCTGACTTTGGAAACAGAGAGAAAACAGAGGGAGAAGAGAGTTAAAACGAATAGATGAGAGTATTAGAAGAAGAGCTTTGTGAACTTAAAATACAGGGGAAGCACAAAACACATGCAGAGGAACAGTGTTGTCCCATTTAATGTAATTATACATATTTTATGATACAAGATCTCAAATTATTCATTTATTTAAACAATGAGACTTACGTCAAGGTTTTAATTAATTTATCTCACAATATCTTTTGACGTAAGTATTAGGATTTTGGGGGGCGGGACTCTGAATTGCTTATTCATTTTCCTAGTTACCTAATAATAGTTTTATAACATAAAAAACTAAAATCATCATAAATTACTAGAGAGTATGAATGAAAAATTTTGAGAATGTCAATAACATTTGTCAAATTTTCGTACCTGAACTTTATAAAAATAAAAGGCATATATTTAATTATTTATGCAATTGTGACTATGAGAGAAGTGTAGTTAACATTCCATGGTCTATATTTTCATTTGCTTTTTTTATGTGCTATTTGGTATTTGGCACAATATCACTAACGTTGAGTCCTTCTCCGCTAATGTTTCTCAGTCTCAACCTAATTAGTAGCCTATAAATTAATGGAGATGAAATATTGGGACCCAGTATCCGGCTTTACTAAATACCAAATTCAATTTTCGGTACCTTTGGTGAATATAAATGGGGGATCTTTGTTCACTATTTCCAAGAGACGGAATATGACTTGGATTTTTCTTCATTTAAAACTTAAAAAAGAGACAAGAAGTAACTAAATTGAAACCCACATCTATTACATGTGAGAATCAGGGAGACCCAGCTTTTATGCTCCCCCAGGGAACCATAAAATTTTGGGCAGTGCACACGCGTCAAAATATACCTATTCATGATTCTTCATTGGCTACAAAATCTGATCTGGATCGGTGACTGTGATATTCTCACATGCATTGGTGATTGATCATGTGAAGTTTCCCCTGCATGAAGGGGGAGGCAAGAGCACCAGTCATTCATTAATTTCTTTGATTCCTTTTTGATTATTATGCTCCAAAAGAAAGTTAAGCCCTATTTTTATTTTGTAAATGCATTTAAGATCAAGCAATTTGTAGATGTATCATGGAGATTTGAGCTAGGAGAACCCAAAAGGAAAATGTGGCTGGTGGAATTTCTCAAGAAATATAATCTAGATAGTTAGCTATGCATTAAAGAGCATCCTTATTAAGAAAGAAAGAAAGAAATCTTACTATCTTAGCTTTATTTGGGCATTAAGATATTTTTAATTTTCAAAGTATCCTCCCACAAATAAGTTAAAGACTAATTTTCTTAAATTGTCAGGTGTCTAAACGAGAATCTATCCAATACTCAATAGTGTTTTGTTTTTCCATAAATATGAATATAGAGATCAAATAATGGACCACATATTTAAGAGAAAGTTCATTCCACTTGGACTAAGGCCGTGTTTGGGTAAACTGCTTAATTAAGAGCTTATCGCATGAGAGTTTATCACACGAGAGCTTATGTTACAAGCACTTAATTCAATAAGCTATGCGCGTTTGGATACACACTTTGAAAAACACTTATACAAAATTAAAGCGTTTGGATGCATCACTACATAAGTGCGTATGAATATTTTTAAAATAAAATAAAAAATTTAACTTTTAAAAAAAATACTGGGTTTTTTAACGTTAATCCAAAATTGAAAGAAAGTATTGGGTTTTTTAACTTGTTAACACAGAGATCATATTAGGGCAAGCTATACATAATGGCTTGTAAGAAAGTTCATCAATTCATAACTAGTGCCGAGCTTTTACCTTTTACGATATTTTACTTCAAATTGAAAGCCAAAATCTGGGCTTGCTATCACCGAGTCACCAATTTTAAGTGAATGCAACGTGTATTTAAAATAATACAAATGTAATTCTTCTGATACGAAAAGTTCTTTTATACACATATTTTTAATGAAAGCATACATGAAGCACAAAACACCAGCATTAAAATTGCTGAAAGAATATAATGAACTTGAGGAGAGTTCAGCGCCAATTTTGGTAACATTACCCAAATAAGTTTTGTTAACAGAGCAAATAGAAAGGGGGAAAATGATGGTTCAGGCGTCAGAGGGAAAGGGAGAAGGGGAAGGGAGAAGGGGAAAGGGAGAGGCGACACATGACGGAGCTCGCAGGTGGAGGCGGTGCTAGGGTTCCTCACTCTACCTCTGCGCTGCTTAACGAAGAAGAAGAAGAATGAGACATGTTGGACTCTGATCGAAAGAATAGAAGAAATAAGAAAGAAAAAAGAAGAATGGGAGCAGGCAGGAGTCAAAGAGTGAAAAATGCGGAGGTTGTTGCGCATGAGAGCTTTTAGAAAATACTATAAGCTTCTCCCATTAATTTATGAAAATAAGCCCAAAACTCCATATGAGATGACATAAGATTTTTTTATAAGCTCTGCCAAACACACCGCATAAGAGCTTATGTCATAAAAAAAGTCAAAAGAAGCTTAAATAAGCTCTTCCAAACGCTACCTAACACACATTGTTAATATTAAGGTATTTTGTTCGAATACAATTCAATTTAATTAATAAAACAATAATTGTTGTTAAACAACCAGTAAGTTCCCTGCAAGGATTTTCTAGGAAAGTGCCTTTTATCTAAGTGCACCATTGCATGCAATTTGACCTAGAGAACATAGGTAGTAAGTTCAGAAAAACAAATTTTGGTATAATTTTGGGTGGGCTACCATTTAGGGGGGGAGGGTTGGCTGGTGTGGTGGATATATTTGAGACTTTGACGGATGGCTATGGCGTTTCCATGTTGGAGTCCACTACAATTTTTTATCCATCTGTGAATTACAAGCACTGAAGTTTCCCACGTGTGAAGGAGATACTTCTTTCGTCACTTGTAGTTGTAATTACATTTTCGTTTTGATTTTGGCTTTGTGTGCGTGCGTGACAAGGAACCGCGGGTGCAAATATGATGTGTGCCACTCTCAGGCCTTGGGTATTGGATGAAGATCCTCTGTCCCGTTTTCCTGTCATTTTCTATGTCTCCTACCAATGATAATTTAACACTTAATGAAATAAAATCATAGCTCATTAATATTTATATACATTCTCAGCTTTTGGTTGGTAGGAGACACCAAGATATCATTTTTTGGGACAACATATTTGTGTCCTTGCTTATTACCCACAACAATTGTTTCCTACTGCTTAGACCTTGTGTGCAAATGTGTTTCAGTTGTAGAGGTGCAATTGCGTCAATAACATTATTATTTAATTGTGTTTTCCTGCAAATTCTTCATAATTGGTCAAATGCAAACTATAACATATATTAAAAAAAATCAAACACAGGTGATTGTTGACTTTTGTATATTATGAATAGAGGGATCCATGAATTGGACCGTACATACATTTTGTGAAGTGATGTAGTATGGAGGCACATGGAGACGTGCATATGCAGTGACCGAGATGTTAAAACTTTATGGGATTACAAGAGATGAAATAAAAGAAAAATCTAACATCAAAATTCGTGGCCTAACAAAATGCCGGCTAGTTAGAATTGGTTATTATTGTTTGTCTTAATTATTTTGTCTATACTTTTATTTGATCAGATTATGATTTTTAACATGAAAGATTTGACAGGATTTATACTAGCATTTGAAACATCAAGATTATTAATTTAAATCGCTACCTCTTGAAGATATGCTGATAAAAACGATATCAGTGTTTTTTTTAAGGTAAAAGTGCATACATAAGAGTATATTTCAGGGATAAAGTTCTCCATTCGAATTCCTCAACAATAATTGTTACCTCAACTATCTCATGAAAGATTTGAGAGGATCTATGTTAGGATTTAACACCAATATTATCAATTTCATATATATATATATATATATATATATATATATATATATATATATATCTTGAAGACACATTGACAACAATAATTTAACTGATTCTTTAAGCGGAAGCTCATACATAAGTATATACATCAAGAACAAAGTTTTCCACTCACTCTAAAGATATTTGAAATTAAATATATATATATATATATATATATATATATATATATATATATATATATATATATCACATAAAAACATCAAACAATCAATACATAATATATGTGATCGACCACAAGACGTATATACCTTTTAGACGTCTAAAGGGACCATGCAGTAATATAACCAACATGTTATAAAATCACAATTTAAGTACAGGTAAAATTAATTAAAGACAAACAAAATTGACTATTATGTTACATATGAAATAATGCATATATATTAACCATAACTATGCCACAATTGATCAAATAAAGTAAATATTCATAGTAGGTAGAAATTATCACGTATATGACTGCTGCATAAAGGATCAGTGAGATTGTTTTTATCAATATGCCTCCAAAGGTACATGATTTAAATAAGTAATCTTGATGATTTAAATAAGTAATCTTGAATTTTTATATCCTAATATGAGTGTGTTGGAAAGAATGTGTCAGATGATGTGTTGTACTGTTGTTAGTATTTCTCATGGTTTATATCATTTATAGCGCCATATTTATGGTTTATATTAGTTATCATGGAAAAGACTGAACAGTGATTTGTCGTCACACGTAGGATAATTAAGAATGTGGGACTAAAAATGGGCATTCCGCTAATGTTTTTTTCGTTAGTTTAAAAAGTTGGAAGGTTATTAGCAGTGCAAGGGACGATTTCCACAACCAACACTAGCTGCAGTGCCACCAAAGGGATAAAGAAGTTGATAAGCTGATGACATGTATATATGGGTCTTGGTGCAATTTTATCCAATGATGGCTCTTGACACTAACAAAGATTAAAAGTGTAAAAAATACCCACTACAGGCAAGTCATGCGTGCATATCCTTTTCTGTTGAGACTTGCAGTTATTGTTGACCCTGTTTTGTGTTTGAAACAGTCAACAATAGAGAGAGAGAGAGAGTGATTGATTTTGAAAGAAAGTAATTATTTCCTAAAAGGTAAGCGTAATACATGTACTTCATAGTTTCTGAATCCAACACCAGAAGTTTCTTATGTTCAAAAATGCAGTTCACCACGTGTTTCAAGGCGACAAATAGAAGGTTGAAGTGCTCCACCTATTCTTTCTCTCTTTTTTGATTGATGTCAGGTGATTTGTGGCCAGAAAACAGACGAGTGGATGATGTTATGACATTCATTCCTATATGTGTATCATCTGACGATTTAAACAAAAACAAGACGTGGCAATTAGGTAAAAAGGAGGAATGCACCAGCCGGGAATCGAACCCGGGTCTGTACCGTGGCAGGGTACTATTCTACCACTAGACCACTGGTGCTTTTTGAACAAGAACTGATACAATATTAATAAAACAGATAGACACCATCCAACCAGCCACAAAACGTTCACGACCAAAATAAGTTCGGTCGTTTAGAGTTTAATAATTGCAGACGTGCTAAAAGCCTAAAAAGATGTAATATCTTCTAAGAATCACATTTTAAATTATAAAAGATAGGATAACAAAAGGAACCTAAGATGGAATCTTTAATTTAAAATATGAATTGCAGTATAGCAATAAAAGTAAGTAAGAAAACTGTTCAAACAAAATGGTCTTTAAATAAATCTCTACTGGGACAAATTTTAAGGATTAATTACAATAATTCTAAATCTATAATCTATAATCTATAATCTATAATATATACAAACCGGAATAATTGATCATTCTACATTGAGCAACTAATTACACGTAGCATTCAACCGTTGAGTCTCACATGAAATAGAACACGTGTCGCTCTCACGTTGAATAGAATTGCGGCTCATTAATTACCTCTATCAACACTGATGAATGAATCAATCAAACATTAAAACTCACCAAAAATTTCATGGAAGGCATTGAATATCATCAATCAATATAAATTTTAAAATGGCAATAATCAGAACAATTATTAATTTAAAATAATTCAATTGAATATCATTAATCAAAGCAAATCAATTGCAAAAATATATACACCTTTAAAAGGATGTTATTAACCAATTCATATCAAATCATTGGTGAGTTTCGTGCCTCAACTTCTAAAATCTTCTCTCATTGGTATGATTTTTGTGTCTCTTCTTTCCTTTTCTGTTCCTTTATATTATTTTTTTATTTTATCAATTCTTATACACTTTTTTTCTTCATTTTTTTCCCTTCGTTGCAGCTATTATCTTAGCCTTCGATTAAAGGTGAGTGTTTTTTTTTTCTATTTGACTATCAACTTTTTCTATATTTCAAATTTTGTATATTCCTGTTTCTATAAACTTTTTCTATAATTTTTTCCTTCGTTGCAGGTGATGAGTGTGATTTCACCTCATATTTCCTTGACATTTTGCATGCATTTTCATATAGGTTAGGCATATTTAATTTGATTTTTGTTAGTTTTTGCCTTGGAACGGGTAAGGTGGTTTTGTGGTGTGTTTGTGCAGGAATTAAAGAATTAAATGTTAAAATCAGTCATATTGGAGCTTGCATAATCAAAAGGAGCTTGAAGAATAAAAGAAAAATGAGCCAAACAGAAGCCATCACGGCCGTGACAGACTCAGAGTGAAGCCATCCCACAAATCAGAAGAGATCATGCCCAGGCCGTGATGTCCATCACGGCCGTGACGCGCAATATCTGGAATTTTAATTGAAGATTTGATTTGATTTTGTAATAGATTTGGATCCAAATTGCCCTACATTATAAATAGGACTCTAAGGCTCGAAAATAAGGAGCTCTTGGCTGCTACCTTAGGCTTAATTTTAGGATTTCTCTCCTTCTCAATTTCTTCTCTTCTCTTAGGATTTTCATGTTTTTGTTATTCAACGTTGCTATGAACATGGCAATGTGTGAGTAGTCGTTTTATTTCTAGCAATTGGGGCTATGCCCAAGACTCGTTTTATGTGATGAATTGACGATTTACTTCTTGTTAATTTCAATTTGCTTTCGATTTAGTTCCTATTGCATGAATTACTTGTAAATTTGGTGCGCACTTATTTGCATGTCTTAGATACTCTAAGGATGAACCTAGCGGTGAACTTAGGTATTGGATCTATAGGAATTGAACTTAGGACTTAAATCACGAGAGTTAAAAGCGGTCCTTCGAGGGTTCATTGAATTGTCACGAATCTTAATGGGTTCAATTTAAATACAATTACCACGAGAGTAGGGGTTGGTTTAATTGGGCACGGTTCTTGTATCTCGAGAGGGAACATTAACTTTATTAGGATAAATTCACCTTCAAAGCAATTTTGATAATTAACAAGAGGAGTAGTCAATTTAGTAGCATAGGCAGTCTTGTTGGTAACCCAATTCCTGGAAATATCTTTTAATTTGAAAAACACCAGATTAGATTTGATTGCGATTTTTAATTGATTTCGTTTTAGATATTTGATTTGTTAGTTAATCTTTATTTTAAAAATCAAATCTTTTCCAAATCCTTTTATATATAGTTTAGTTAAATTGATTTAATAATTAATTGTTATTTAAGATCACGGTCTCTGTGGGTTCGATCTTTTTATTACTTGACGACGAAGCCGTACACTTGCGGATTCACGCTATCAGCAGGTATCATCTTTTTTTTTTTTTTCCCTTTCTATATTTCTGTTTCTCATTACAAAAACATGTAACAATCTTAAAACATTTGCTCTAAAGTAACAAGCAGCTAGGCAAATATTTGTAAGATCTGCCATGCATATACACTACATATTCACTACAAATTTGGTGAGTGTCAAAATTTAGTTGACTTATAATTAATAGTGAATATAATTCCAAACCCAGTAATATAATTCTAAACCCAATAAAAAATATTTATGATTTAATTTGATTAATATATTTTGAAAAATATGACGACATGATCAATTAGTAATAAATAATTTTTTCCATTAGTATCTGTATATCCATCTTTGCAATGTACTAATAATTTGTTTTTTTTTTTACATGCTTACTTGCTTTAAAACTTTCTAATTATAACATGTGGTAATCTTTCATAATTTGTTTTTGTTACATTCATACCTGACATTAAAACTTCCTAATTATGTTTAAAATAGAGGATTAATATTTTACGTGAAAGCATGCTTACTTATGAATTACTTTGAAAAAGTGCAATGTATTATAGATTTCATTGCATTTTTTAATTCATTATTTTAATACTTTCATTATTATTAGAATTATTTTTTATTACTATAATCTTACACAATTAATTTATTGAAGATTTTCTTTTATCAAAGCAAATTAGAATTTCCTTTTACCTAATTAATATATAATTAATTACATGATACAAAATTAGATGTAATTGATTTAACAAACTATATTTAGAAGATTTGTCTTATCATTAAAAAAAAGTGAGATATGTCCTACATTATAATATAAAATAGTTTCAAAACTTAAAATTATTATTTTTATTTTAATTTAGTGATTGGTTAATTAATTTTAATAATATTTTATATTTTGTATGAAAAAACTTCATTTAATAATAATAACGAAGACAAATCAAAATTTTATAATTTAAAAATACAAAAAAAAATATTATTAACCAAATAAACATCCTTTCAAAAAAACCAAATAAACATAACATCCGATGCAAGATATGAGAATATGGGTTTCTCATAAGGGAAAAGAAAATAGGAAAATAACATGATAGATAAATATATCTGTTAAAAATTATTAACTTGTGTAGGAAAGGAAATCAAATAGATTTTCAAGAGAGAAGAAGAAAAATAATATGAAAGATGATTATATTATCTAAAAATGGTTAACTTACACTGAAAAAAAGGAGAAATAAATCAAATGGATGTTCAAGAGAGAAGAATAAAAATAATGTGATAAATAAATATATTTTTCTAAAAATGGTTAACTTACACGGGATGAGAAATAAATCAAATATATTTTTAAGAGAGAATAAAAAATAATATGATAGATAAATTAATTTTATAAAGATGGTTAGTCTGGGGGATGGATTCTCTCATGTGATAAGAGAGTGCAGTTAAATCTAGGCCATCAATTGTAAAGAAGAGAGAGAAATTTCAAAACATAAAAAAGGAGGAGATGAATGTTTTGAGGATGAGGGTTTCAACATGAGAGAATTCAAGTACAAATACAACATTAAAGAATCCATTCCCTTAACTTGCACAGGAATAGAGGAGAAATAAATCAAGAATATTTTCAAGAAAAAAAAAATATGATAGATAAATATATTTTCTAAAAATGGTTAGTTTAGACTGGGCAAAGAAAATAAATAAATCTAATAGATTTTCAAGTGAGAAGAAGAAAAATAATATGGTAGGTAAATATATTTTTTCTAAAAATAGTTAACTTGCACAGCAAAAAGGGGAGAAATGAATCAAATAGATTTTTAAAAGAGAATAAAAAACAATATGATAGAAAATATATTTTCAAAAATATTATCAACTTGCCCCGTGTAAAGAGAATAAATAAATGAAGTAGATCTTCCAGGGAAAAGAATAAGACTAATATGATAAATAAATGTGTTTTCTAGAAATGATTAATTTGCATGGGGAAAATAGAAGAAATAAATCAAATAGATTTTTAAGAGAGGAGAAAAATTAATATGATAGATAAATATATTTTAGAAAAATGACTGACTTGCACGGAAAAAGAGGACAATCCAATAAAAAAAAATTTTAAGATAGAAGAAAAATCATAATATAATAGATAATTTTTTTTTAAAAAAATCCATATCATTGCGAAGATCATTAAGGCATATTTAGTATTAGTGTTTAAATGAATTACATTGAGAAATGATTAATCAGCTTAAAATTCAGTTGTTGCTTTAAAAATATCTATTTACTATTAAATATTCAAGAAGTGCGATACTAAGGTAAAAAATTGGTTAGTGTTAATTTATAATTTTGCGTTAAAAAAATTCACAATAAAACATTAATGTCTATTTTTTTTTTGGGTAGGCATGTCTATTTTCAAATATTATGCTTTTTTTATATATTCTTTATACATGTCTTATTTTTTAAATTATATTTTTAATACTAAGATTGTGTAGTAGACGGACGGTATATGCTTACTATTTATATTTAAGAGTCATTATTTATACTATAATTATAATATCAATAATAATTATTAAATTAATATTTGTTACACTTTATTATTGATGGTTCGGATAAAATATTTTTTTAAACAATTTTTTGTATATAATTCTTCACAAAAAATTTTAAACCACAAAACATAAAAATTAGCATGTTTCCCGTGCATTACACGGGTCCATATACTAGTATTAGTACAAATCTTAATCACATAACTAAAAATTATGTAAAATTGCAAGGACGAAAAGATTACTTTAAGAAAATGAGAGACATAACTGATCCCTGATAACTATCAACCTTCAAAACGACTAGTTTCCAATACCTACACATATTTATGTTCCAATACCCCAATACTTTTTTTTTGGGTAAGCCCAATACCCCAATACTAATAGCTATATTCTAACAATAACTGGATAATTCCGCACCTGTTAAATGTCCAGCACGAAAGAAACCCAGGACTTCAGTGTACACTCAATAACAGATTTACAACGAGCCCACATGCATTTCTATGGTTGCCACAGATTAAAATCAACAAAGCATATTCAGTAAAATTATATTTTACCTGCAGTATAAAAAAACAACAACCCAGCTTTGCACACAATCAAGTGCAAATAATAACATAGCAAATGGTTAGTATCAACAAGAGCAACATTCATGGTTGCATGAGTAAGTAGCAGTTTCAGTAAGGCAAAGTCTTCGCCGCTTGCATGGATGTGATGTTCTAAGCGAGTAATCCAGGGAGCTAGAAGCCTTATCCAGTACAGAACTTGGCTTTTGTTTGTTGGAGTAGAAAATGGCAAGAGAAAAAAATAAGAAGAGAGAAAAGGAGGAGAAAATACATTTTTTTCTTATTTGGTGGAGGAGATAAATAGGGAAGAGAGAAGAAAATTGGTGGAACCCACCTTAAAATTTTCTCTCTCCCCAAGTGAGAAGAAAATGGAAGAGGGAGAAAGTGTTCCATATAAAATGACTTTTGTACCATTCTTTTTGGGTTCTCATTCAATTATTTAATAAATTTAACTAAATTGAATTAAATTAATCATTTAATTAATTTATTAATCATTTAATTAATTTAATTAAATTGAAATAAATAAAATAATTATATTAAACTAATAAATTTTATTTAAAATAACTTAAATTAGTTAAATTAATTTAAATCATTTGATTAGTTAAAATAATTAAATCAATTAAATTTAAATATTTTTATATTGATTTTTTAGTTAAGGATATTTTTGTCTTTTTAGAAAAAAAATTACTTTTCTCTTTTCTTATTTTCTATCCAACTAAACAAATGGGAGAGAGAGAAAACACCTCTTTCTCCTCTATTTCTCTCCTATTTCTCTTACACCAAACAATATATAAAATCTACTCTATTTCTCACCATTTTCTCTCTTCTCATACTCTTTCTCTCTTCTCATTTTCTTCTCACAACCAACCAAAGCCTTAGTGCCCGGTGAAAAGTAATTGCAAGATGTTGGCATGCTTCAATATTAACAATGCCCCCTTTGCAGCATGTATAGACAAAAACATTCTTAACCCTGTCTCCCAAAGTTGAAAGTTCTGCCCTCATCAATTGTAGTTGAAGGGCATCAAGAGTTTGTCTTAGGTCAGATAGTAGCTCAGGTCGGTAATCACAACAGACTGATGCCCTGTAAGACATTGATCCATCTTTTCCTTCATCATCATATGGTTCAACTTTCACTTCATCAACATCCATCGGGATCAGAAAGTCTTTGCTTGCTTTCACTGCATTCTTCTTCAATTCCTTCACTTGGCTAATAACTTTAGCAAGTAATGTGGCTTTATCCATCTAAGTAACAATTGACCCAAGAAGTCAAAGTCAGAAAAAATGTTTTCTCAGATTTTAAGGAGGATGCATGTCATACACGATAAATAGTTCTACATCATGCACCTCAAATTAAATAACTGTACATGACATGATTTAGTGATGCACCACGTAATTGACTTTAGCAACTCTCATAACCAGTTGAGCATTCAAGGACAACAATGATGCAATCAGAAATCCTTAATTTAATTACAACAATGTGCTTCAAATATTACCATATTGTGGTGATAAAAGTATGGAAAGACTGAGCTCCACCTTTCTTTTAAAGTAAGACAACAAAATTGACATACAGCATGAAAGAGGCTATATACAGTCAAAGCCATGAGCATTAAGAAATAACAACAAAAGTGAAAATAAGATAATGGGGTCAGTTTGGAGTTCAATTGAACATTGTGTAAAGCTAGATAGCTCTGCAAATTCAGATGCCATAATTGCATAAGCCAAGCAGCATTGGCTTATATCTTTCATTGCAGATTTGCAGTAAAAACCCAAAATCTTTATCCTCAGTTTGTATTGTCATATTTCTTCAAACTTAAACCAGGTTCTAGCTGAAAATGGTCACTCCACACTCAATTTCAACTTTCAATTAAATACATTCTTTCCTTTTCTTATCAGCAACAAAAAATGTGTTTTACAGATACAGTATCTCAGTAAATCCATTTTGGTTAGAATCTCAGTCAGAGGTCAGAACAATTATATGGAAAAATCATATCTTGATCAAACAAGCTAAGACTAAAATAAAGTGAAATAATAATTCAAAAGCAACATAATTTAATGCTCTTATAAATCATGATGAAAAAAAGGGGGGAAAAAGAACATAACTTTGCAGTGGAGGGAAGAAGACCACGGAGTGTTGCAAGATGACCATTCATTCTCTCTCTTCACCTCCTCGCTGCTTCGCTATGGTTCTTCAGCGCCTCTAAATATTTAGCCTCATAAATCTCTTCCTTCCCCATCTTTGCAGAGGACTTCACTAGCTCTCCCTTCTCAATATCCAAAACCAATGAATGCGATGATGATGATGCCATCCCTGCTCTTGAAACCCCATTTGAAGCAGCAAGGCTATCCGAAGTGGGAGGAGAAGGTGGAAACCGGGTGGGTGAGGAGTGGGGGAGAACCAAAAAGAGAGGTTTTGAGGAGGGAAGCTTATGGAAACTGCTATGTTGGTTGTTTTGTTGATGGTGTTGGACCAGAGGAGCGAATCCGTTGTCCTGCTACGCTGCTGCGGAGATCGGACGGTCGAAGCTTGTTTTGGGAGGGTGGGACCAACTGCAAAGTCATGTGGGGCCACAATCGGATGGTTGGAAGTGCGGTAGGATGGTCCAGCCGCAGGAGCAGATCCGAGTCCGTGTTGGACATAACTTCCATTAGGCAAGAGGACAACAAGGTTTAGGAAAGGTTGAAGAGGATGATCAGTGATAAAACATCCACATTTTGTTGTTGTTTTTGAAGTGCAACATTTCTATGTGGTGGGAAAAGGGCAGAATAGTATTTTGGGAAACTGAGAGTTTGAGGATACTTTGAAGTTTGAAGAGTATTGTGTTGTGTTGTCTCGGATTTCTATGGAAGCAAACAGAAAGGACAAGAACGTGAAATACTGAAAGATACACAATTACACCTCGTGCTTTGTCAAACATTTTATTAGTTTTTTTTTTTTAAAGAAACATTTTATAATTTTTAGACAATTATTTCTGCATACGTATTATAAGCATAATATTAACAGGTGATATTAAGATACTCGTTAAGGAATTAAAAAAAAAAAGCAAGTTTCCATTGGGAATTGATGTATTTAATATTTAAAAAAATAAAATACTTAGTTTTTCAATAAAATCTTGTTTTTTATAGGTCCTTAAAGAGTGCCCTAAGGACACTTGTTAGCATGACACTTATTATAAAATTAATAATAAAAATTGTTTTTCGGATAAACTTATTCCACTCGGGGGTCTAATCCCCTCTAACAATTAGGCCCGATCAAAATTTCCAATTGGTTTGTCGGCCCAACAAAAAGTACGGTGGCCTAACCGATGTTTCATTTCATTGTTGGAGTACCTCATTTTTTTTGTTGTTGATGAAATTGGAGTACCTACATGATTCTCAGGCTTTGCTACTATTGCATTTCCTCTTATGTAAATGAAATAACCATTCCTATTTCCTTTGAATTCTGCTTGAATCACCAGTTGCAAACACCGTAGAAACAGACGAGGAAAAATCTAGGTAAGAGGAACTGGGAAGGGAGGAAATTCTGGGTGTTTGAGACAGTTCGATTATATGTTCAGTGTTTGACTTGATGCGCATTTTCTTTTGATTTTTATCCTCATTATGCATATCTCTGTATTGAATCTTGATGGATGTCTGTTACGGTTCGGTGGATTGTTTATGTTGTTAGATTGGTTTTGCATGTTTGGTTGCTTGCACATAACCTGCTTGAGGAAAAGACCTTACGAATGGTTTTGTATGATTGACACATTTGATTAGTTTGACTGTTTTTCATATTTTCTTGTCTCTAAGGATACACCATGAGTTGAATTGTCTTCCCATGGTTGGTTACTTAATGCTCCATAACGACTAATGAGAGTAAATTTGGTTGAACTAAATGTCATCAAATTGTTGTATGTTAGTTTGGTGGAGTTTCTTTTAATATTGCTTGCAAATTGAGCTGAGAAATGCCAGTATTGTGGATGGTTCCAAAGATTATTTTGCAAAGATTCAGTGAAGTGTGTGTTAAAGTTTAGAGAAGACTGTGTATGTCTGTGTAAGAGGGGCGGTGTGCTAGGATAAGACCTCAAAGCACCCTCACCTTTCATTCACTCACATGAGCATCATATTCTATTGCAGAATTGTAATTCTGACCAAAGCAGACACACATGTTGCAGGATAAGTTGATTTTGTGTAAACATAGCAGATTTTTTATTGTCATTTTCAACAATTATCATGGACTGATTGCTAAGAAAGGTTGCCACTTTTCCAGCCTCTTTTATTCCATTTTTTATTTTTATGGAGCATGATGATTGTTAGTACAAATTACTGCTGACTAGAGTCAAAGGAAAAATCCACTTTTATTTCTATTCCGTCTGCTTTTATCTCTTTATTTTTGTTGAATCTCTTGCTTTTATCTTTATTTTTATTTTTATTTTTGTAGTTGGACAATCATCATTTATGGATATGCTAAAGTATTTCTTTTATTCTTATTCCCTTTTAAATTGATAAATTCACAGTGCATCAAGCATAAATATCATTTGATACAAATGGCTGAACCTAGTAGCTCTGAGTTGGAAACCACAACGAAACCTCAACGTATATACCGCTGTAAGAAATGCAGAAGAATTGTTGCTTCAGAGGAAAATATAGTTTCCCATGAGCGTGGAAAAGGAGAATCAAGCTTCAAGTGGAAAAAGAGAAGCAGTGACCCCTCGGATATGGAAAAGCAACCAGCTGACTGCACCTCAATATTTGTTGAACCCATGAAGTGGATGCAAGCAGGTAATTGTAAATTCCCTTTATATATCTTATAGTTGCCATAAGGTCACTCTTCAATCTTTGTACAAACTAACACATTTATGGATACTGATTGACTTGGAAGTACAAGAAGGTCATGTGGAGGAGAATCTTCTCTGCATGGGCTGTAATGCTCGTTTGGGTTACTTCAATTGGGCCGGTATGCAGTGCAGCTGCGGAGCCTGGGTTAACCCTGCATTTCAGATGCATAAAAGCAGATTAGATGAGTGCTATATGTAACCCAATCGCTTTCCAGTTTTCCCAAAAACCAGAGCTTGAAAAAATGTAGGTTATCTTTTTTATGAACAAAACATAGGCTGCTTAGCTTGGAAGGTTGCCCTGTACTGGATTACTTCTTCAAACTAGATTTAGGATACTAAATGCCAGACATTGAATGAATCATACTGTTAGCGGTTCTTCTCATACTAACCTGCATTGTAATTTTAATTTTCTTCTATTTTGTAATTTCCCCCCTTCTTCTTCCTTCTTATTTTCAGCATTAAATTTTTCATTTTTCTTCCATTGTTGCGTCTCATGTTTAGGTGGATTGGCTGCCATGCCACAAATGAAAACAAGCTATATGCCATTTGTGTCATGATAAGACTTTTTACAATGGGGACTGGTTGGACTTTAGCCTAGCATCGTTCACATTTGTAGAAATTTCTAGTTGCCGTATTCCTTCTCTATATAAATACATCAATCTTGAAGTAGTTTACATATATTGGCTTTGGAAGGAAGATATAAATGACTTGTTTATTCTTTTATTTAAAAGAATAAACATATACTAGTTGAGAACTTGAGATATATGACAACATCAGCCATATGTATCGTTCTCCATTAGTTACAGGCACGCAACTGCAACCATTAATGCCCCATATTTGGCGGTTGCAACTTACAAGTTACAACAGAACAAACATCCCAAGCAGAAAAGATATTTGAACACTTCTTCCCATGGACACTGTATGCACACTGTATTGGGGGAGTGTGTTTTTCGTTGTGGGTGTTGATTTTGGATGTACAAATATCATAACTTCATGCCAATTGCCAAGCATTCTCGTTCTGTACGGTTCCACTTACAGGATTTAGCTTGTCTGGTGTTTAAAGCAATTAAATATGTATTTATCTTCTCTCTGTTTTTTTTGGTTCATAGGAGGCATACTTAGGCCTTATAGAGAAGGGGGGAAATTGGAGGTACCGCGGGATCGAACCCACAACCTCACGACATCAAATGTCCCTGAGCTCTACCACTTGAGCTATACTAACGAGACTATCTTCTCTATTATTTATTAACTTGATATCTCAATCCATTTAAATAAATTAAGAACGCACTAAGGGCACTGGTAATATGCATTTAGACTTTCTATCAAAAATTGCTTCTTTTGAATTCTTTAACCAGTGTCCTTGGTTAGCAAGACCCTTTTATTTATTTAGTAAGTAGAATGATTATTAGAAGAATTGACAAGGAGGATTTAGAATTATTCATTTCTTTTTTACGTAGTAATTAGGAAGATTAATACGGAAGGATATTTAGAATTATTCCTTTAATATAATTTTAAAACAATATCATATTTTTTTTTGGTTTTCTAGGGTATTCCCGCGCCCGTTACCTCTAGGGTATTCCCTCGAAGTATTGCACGTTATTAAAGGGATGACCTCTCCCAATTAGATTGTCTCCATACGCAAGAGCCATGGATCGAACCTCTGACCATTTCTTAAGGGGTTCGAGCCCGTTACCACTCGGACCATCACAAGTTGATCTAAAAAAATACTATATAATAATTAATGATATTTCTTTTATGCTAATAACTAAGAGTTTAATTGTATGTACTATCAATGTAAAGTTTTTTTACATGATTAACCAATCACAATATGGTATGAGTGACTTTTAAGAAAGTTAGTACATGAGTCAAATTTTTTTATGATGTACCAACACGTGGTTGGTCCAAGTGGTAAGAAACTTGGGTACTTTAAGCAAGTTTAATGATTGGCTCACAACATAAAATGGGCAAGTTGCATGATCAGTATATCTGCCAATTGTTGGAGCTGACGCTACATGTTATGGACTTATGGTGGTTCATCAATGAAGCTATTCACCATTCACTTGCTATAAATAAAGCATTACAAATACTTGACTGACTCAATCAATCATTAGAATATATAGATGGTGATTTCCCGTACTTCCAAGCTGTTTCTGATCCTCTCCTTTATTTGTACTACATTCTTATTCTTATGTGGTCTCTCTTCAAGTTCTAGTATCCCAACCCAGTACTCCATATTGGGCCCTAACCTAGACAAACTTCCATCAGAGAAAGAAGCCATCCAACTATTCCAGCTATGGAAGAAAGAGCATGGAAGGGTGTACAGAGACCTAAGAGTGATGGGAAAGAGATTTGAGATTTTCATGTCCACTTTGAACTATATCACGGAGTCTAATGCAAAGAGATCAAGGTCTCCTAATTCTGGCCACCTTCTTGGTCTGAACAAGTTTGCTGACTGGAGCCAGAAAGAGTTTCAAGAAATCTACTTACATGACCTTCACATGCATATGCCCGTGGACAGTGACACGGAGCAAAATGACTTATTTTGTAGCGCACCTTCATCCTTAGATTGGAGGGCAAACGGAGTTGTGACTGCAGTTAAGGATCAAGGAAATTGTGGTAAGTAATTTGCTGCATTTGCGAGAATATTTCTGATAGAGTAATTCTAATTATTAATTAACTTACGTGACAACCAAATATTACAAAAGATCTTTAATTAATTGGAACTGCATGCTAGTATATATTAACAGGCAAATTACATTGCCTCCAATGTAATGCTAACAAATTTTTTTTTTTGACAATTGTAATGCTAACTTGTTGGTGTTGTGAAAATTATAATATTTCAAAAGAATTATTTTAAACTTATTTGAAAATTTATTATTCTGATCTATTGAAAATTTATTATTATTATTATTATTTGTAATTATTTGAAGTTGTCGATTTGGATAAGCCCAAAAAAGGTGCAAGTTGTTTTTTTAACAACTTTGGAAATTTGAAGGTGGGTAACACATTGGTTTTGGATTGATGGGATAATGCCCACAAAGTAACAGATTGGTTTTGGATAATGGGATAATGCATTAATGCCCACAAAGTTCAACGTGGTGATTCAACTTGTATAAAACTGTCTTCAACGATAATCTTGATTATTGCAACTTTAAAATTAGTTCCACTCATTCCGACTTTTACAGCAAATTTTTTGGTTTGCATGTACTGTGGTTTTAAAAAGGGTACTTCCTGCTACAAGTTTAACACTTGAAAAATTTGAAAAACTTCTTCTATTTTCCTCTCTTTCAATATCTCTTGTTAGTTCTTGATAGTCTTGGCTCTAGTCAAGAGGGGTCTGCTGTATCTTAGAGGATTTTCGACTACAACAAAATAATCCTTGAGGACAGTACGTACTATACACGTCACAGACTAAATTACGCTTCTGCTGTCTTGAGTTAATTTTTTACAACAGTTGGTACAGTAGTATATTGTTCTTAATTTCTAATAAACACGCAGGTTATTTCAATTTTTGGGTGAAGATGTAGTTCCAAATGTAAGATTAGCAGTCTTGGTAAATCAACTTGAGAGCCCTCTTATTTTGATACCTAACATTAGTCATCTTATGTATCTTAATATTTTATTTTATTTTTGATTAACTTATGTATCTTAATATTAATAATGATGATGATAACCGGGGTGATAAAAGTAATGTTGTGTGTGCTTGTGCCAATCCTAACGGTTTTTTTTTGTTTCTTATGATTTATTGTGAGTTGTGACAAATGCATTTTCATTGTGAAATTTAAATATCTTTAAAATTTATAATTGATTTTAAAAAATAGTTAATAAACTTTTCATTTATTGAAGTTAACTAGAAAATATATTGGTGACTGCTTTTAAATAAAGTTTTGATAATCATGAGGAGGGAAAATAACACAGATAGGACCATAGCAATGGTGGTAAGGGATAAATAAAACTCCCCTAAAATTAACCAAAGTATTTAGTGGCAAAAAATAAAAATATATCAATTAGCTAAACTAGATTGAAATCACAATAGCTAATCAAATGTGGATACACTTTTACTTTTTTATTTTTTTTATTTTACACATTTGCTCACTTCACCTAGGAAAGTCTAATTCAATGATAAGTGACCTACAATCTCGGAGAGAAGACCAAAGTTCAAACTTTCCTAGAGACTAGTTTCTTGATAATCCTTACAAGGAATCAAAACAAAAAGAACTATATGAGAAAAAATAAAAACAGATTAACTTATTTTAAATAAGCATAAGTGCACATACGAATTATTGAAAATCTTGTTATTTGAATATCCAAAATATTGCACCTCACTTATATCTGTATGCCATATGTCTTTTATATATTGTATATGCCATTATTTAATCACATTCATGTAAGGCGTATTTTGGGTGTAAAATTAAAAAGAACACTTTTTAATTTGTAAACAGGACATTCTTTTGATGTTTTCGAAAAATTTGTTGTTACTAGGAAGCTGTTGGACATTCTCAGCGGCAGGTGCCATAGAAGGAATAAATGCAATAGCCACAGGAGAGCTTATTAACCTTTCGGAGCAAGAGCTTTTGGATTGTGACGTTATAAGCCATGGTTGTGGCAGTGGATGGGTCAATAAAGCATTCGATTGGGTTTTGAGCAATGATGGGATTGCTTCGGCAGTTGACTATCCACATTATGAAGCAAAGGAGGGTACCTGCGAGGCTCACAAGGTATTGTTTCTATCACTTGCTTCCATCATTGAAATAAAAAATAATAATAATAATAATTTCTACTTCTTCTCTCATGATAGTATTTGATTTACATTAGCTGTCTCTAGGTTTGGCAACTTTGTATTTGGGTTCGGGTATACCTAATACTCATCTTTATATATATATATAAAAAAATTGCTTATCAAAAAAATAATTTCTACTTCTTGAGTTTATTTTCCCCTTTTTCTTGAAACAGAGTCCAAAAAGTGCAACCATTGATGGCTATAGACATGTAGCACGATCAGACAACGGACTCTTGTGTGCTACTGCTAATCAGCCTATTAGTGTGTGTCTGGATGCAACTGAATTTCAATATTACCATTCCGTAAGTCTTTTATATTATCAATAGATAATTTATATACTTCATTTGAATGTATATAAGACAAGAATATTACTTTTTTTTTTTCTCCATAATCAGGGAATCTACGATGGTTACCACTGCCAAATAAATTCTACATATTCTAATCACTGTGTGTTGATTGTCGGTTATGATTCGAAAGATGATGTTGATTTCTGGATCGTGAAGAATTCGTGGGGCAAAAACTGGGGATTGGATGGTTACATATGGATCAAAAGGAACACGGATTTACTGTATGGGGTGTGCGGAATCAATGCCTGGCCTTATAACCCGATAAAAAATAACCATCTGCATTGAACTATTGAAGTATTAGAGTATGTTTGGGAAAGCTGAAAAAAAAAGATTATGCTGATAATCTGTTTTCAAATAATCGATTATTGTGATAATCGATTATAATCAGAATCTGTTTTCGTTTGGGTATGTTTGCTGAAAAACGATTTTAAGATAATCTATTTCGTTTGGGTGGTGCAAAAATAATCGCTTTTATATAGTAAATTACGGAAAAGGGTATGATGTTATTTGTTTATAATGTTTGTTTCTCTTTTAATATTAGATTTTTTTATATCTTTTTTTTTATGAGAGATTTTTTATATCATGTCATCAAAATTTTATCTTTCTATAAAAATTGAATAAAATTTCTAACTTTTTTCATGATTATGGAAATCATGTGAAATACAATATATTAAGTAATATTAGCATAAATTTTATATTCTCATTTTTAAAAAAAAAAATATAAAATATTTTATGCATTTCATGTTAATAAAAATTCACAAGAATAGTGTAAAAAAATAATTTTAAGGGTGACTATTAGAAAAATTGAAAAAAACAAAAGTTGCCTTATTAGTCATTCCCCTGTACGTTACCCCCCACCCATGTAAAGCTGCGCAGCTACGGGAAGGGTATTACGGGAATGAACGTAGCTTGGTTATAAATTGGCCATTTGAACAGTAACCATGGGGGGGATAAACCAGCGTTTTTGTCAAAAACAGTCCTCCCCCATAGCTTATTGGAAACCAGCGTCTTTGTTAAAAAAAAGCTGTTTTAAAAATTTAAGTCTAATCCCAAACATGATAGATGATTTAAGAAATAGCTTTTAATCTGAAAACAGCTGAAATAAAGGGAAAAACCATTTTCCCAAACATGCTCTTAGTTTCATGTGATCATAACACTCTGAAATAATTATAAGCGCCTCGAAGTAGGTTGAGGCATAAAAATTAAAATAATGTTTGATATGTGCAAAGTTTGTAGTAGTGTGTATCTAGCCAAGTTCTTAGTAGCGCTGTTTTGAACACATAAGTTCACCACACAGTAGACAATGGTGTTAGTCATATGGAGAAATATGGAATTTCTCCTCAATGATGTAACATATATTAAGCGGTTGCAGTGTATCTCTGCATCGTAAAATAATCGTATTTTTCTTTTTATAAAAAAATGTATGGTATACAACTTGCTTTTCTTTAAATACCAATAACATATTACTAAATAAGATTTAATGAACATTTGGTCCGGAAAGTGAGTGACTTTTAATTTTAGTCCATTTTTTTTTTTGATTTTTTCGTTGGTATTGGTTCCAATAAACTTAAAACTTTTGTTGTTAGTCTCTGCCATCAATCATCCTCTATTAAGTGCTGATGTAGCTAATAAAGTGTCACATAAGTATATTATTATTTTATGTCACTTCATATTAGAACTTAAAACTTTTTGATCCTTGCAAACTTAATGTTTTTTAGCTTTTGGTCGGTATAAACTTAAGACTTTTGGATTAATCTCTGTCATACCATTTGTTTGTTTTGTATACTTAAATTCCGGTGCAAGGGTTAGAGTGGCGGTAATTTTTCATGGGGCTTCTGTTTTATGATATTATACTTAAGGAATTTGATGTTGTTTAATGAGTAGAAGTAATTATTATTGTTTAAGACTCAAATATGACTCCTGTAATTGTCATTGGTTATTATGACCTAAATATGTACTAGTAATTGTCATTGGAAAACAAATTCTTAGGATTTTTTTTTTTTTTTACAAAAGAAAAGTTAAGTCATTCCAGTAAAAATAAAGATCGCAATACATCTAGTGACTTCATAACAAATTTAGAAGATATAATATATGGAGCTACCCTTAAAGAGAGAGTCACTACACAGACTTCCCTCACAAATTCTCAGGAGTTGAGACTTGAGACCATACGAAATATGCTGAATATCATGGTTACTTAGATTGAAAAAAAAATAAAATGGACTTAATATGAATGTTGGACTCAAATTAGTATAAATTACCATACAAAATGATATAATCGGATTGAATCAGATTTTTTTAAGAAAGTCATCCATATCGAACTGGACTACATGTTTTTTTATTTTTGGATAGAATGACTTTTTGTCTTAAAATCGATCCAAACCGAACTACGAACACCCCTGCAAAATGTGACATTAAAATAGCAAGATGATTTAAAAAAATAAAAAATAATAATAATAATAACAAGAGACGCTCACGGGCTCACTTTTTTTTTTTTTTTTTTCCCGTAGAACCCCAAGCAATTGATTTTAAGTTTTGACTTTTAACTCAAACCTGAGGCGACACAGACACTGAACTCAAACCCTAATTTCTCTCTTCAATGTCGACGTCTCCTATCTGCAGCAACATCATCTGCAGGGGAACCTCCTTCTTCCGCGACGATGTCTCTGGAGAATTGGCGTGTTCTTCCTGTGGTGCCATTCAACAATTCGACCAATTCGACGCCCAAATCGGCGGCATCAGCGGCATTCAAGGCACATTCGTCAACGTCGGAACCACCGGCTCCGGTAACGTTTACACTTACAGAGAAAGAAAAATATATGCTGCAAAAAATTCCATCGAAGAATTAACTTATACGTTAGGGATAGCTTCCAAAAATGTTGAAATTAAAAACATGATATCAGATATCACTGAGGGTGAGTTTGGCCAAGGGGATTGGTTTCAGGTGTTGATTGGTGCGTGTGCTTATGTCGTTATGCGAAAAGACGATCGCCCTTTGCCTATGGCAGAAGTGGCTTCAGCTGTTGGATGTGATGTGTATGAGTTGGGAAAGATGATTACGCGTGTTGTTGATTTTTTGGACCTGAAAAAGCCAGATTTTCCTGAGATTGACATAGTGCATTTGTTCGAACGGACCCTTAAGAATTCTCCTATCTTTGCTGCTGTGGAAAGAAGTACACTGGACAGAATGCAAAAGCAGGGGATTTTTCTGTTACAGTGTGCCGTGAAGTGGTTTTTGAGTACTGGGCGCAGGCCGCTTCCATTGGTGGTTGCGGTTTTGGTTCTGGTGGCTGAATTGAATCAAGTTGAAGTTCAGATGGATGTTTTGGCAAAGGAGGTTCATGCCATGGTTTCCACTTGTAGAGCAAGGTACAAGGAACTGCTTGAGAATCTTGTAAAAGTTGCACAAGTGTTGCCTTGGGGAAAGGATGTTACTACCAAAAACATAGTTAAGAATGCGCCGTTTGTGATTCAATATATGGAGAAGAAGTCTATGTTGAAACCTTGTGAAAAGAGGAAGAATCTCGATCAGCCTGCTTTAGATTTAGAAGACGTGGTTAGCGAATGCTTAAGGCAAGATGATGAATACAGATATGGAACTGGTGGCATAACTTCACAAAAGGATTCTCAGTATTTTTCATTAGAAAGTAATGCTGATAGACCAGGCATACAGGATGTTGACAGTCTGCAGATTTCACCTGAATGTTTATCCATGATGTATGATAAATTTTTAAATGAGATTCGTTGTGCTAAGGCAGAAGGAAGGAGTGGAAAAGCTCAGGAAAGGAAAATGTTCAGACTTGATCTTCAGGAGTGCAGGGAGTGGTGGAATGGAAAATCAGAACTGAGCAAAAAGCTTCTACTCAAACAGTTACTTGAGAAGGATGTTGGATTGGATACCATGCCACCATCTTTTGTCGCCAGTCAATTGAAATGTAAAATGAGGCGAGAGAGGATCAACGCTGCTAAGGTGAGAATTAAAAGAATTATGCATCCATTAGATGCTGGTCTGGGTGATGATACTACAAATACCGGCATTTTAAATGGCACTTATCGTGAGAGAAGAAGGAAGAAGAGAAAAGGAATGGTAGTTGATGATGTTGATTGGGAAGACTTGATTATTGAAACCCTTATTCTTCATAACGTAAAGGAGGAGGAAATTGAGAAGGGGCATTACAATACCTTACTGGATCTACACGTGTTTAACTCCGGCATTGTTTGAGAGAAGCTTCAGGGATACAGGCATCGTATGAGAAGTTTCAGTATACTGGCATTTTAATTTTCACTTCTCACTGGCGACCTCATATGATAGAACAGATTTTTTCTAGCTGCAAGTTTTGTACTAGAATTTTTTTTTTTTTTTATATTTAATGATAGTGACATGTACTTTTTTTTTCTTTTTAAAAATTCAGGCAACTTAATGTATATTTGTTGTCAAGACATTATGAAAAATAGATTTATACAATTCTATATACATGTTATTTTGGTGCCTCTTTCAAGAGATTGCAGTTCAAATTATTGCTAAAGCTTATTTTCTTCCTCTTATTTGGCTATTTAAATTCTTTCCTTATAGAGCTTTGTTTGTACAGCAGCTACAGCTACAGGTTGGTATTAATAGTTCTGTGGATCTGTGATATTTATGGACAGTGTTTTTATATGGGACACTTAAGCCTAGGCACTGGTAATAGGTTCTAAGCACGGGAACAAACCTTAGTTGAATCAAAGAGTGAAGCTTTGACAAAAAATGTAAGCTACGAAATAATAATAAAAATTATTCAGTCTATTCTTCTATTTTTTTGAAAATCCAGTGAAGGAAAATCAACTTCTTCTAGTCCACTTGTTGGACTTTTTCACAATTCACATTGGTGCAGCTGCTACCTGCTACACAACTCCCATGGTTGGATATATTACTGAGTTTGTCTCCATTTCAACTTGTTATTCCATTAATTGAAGTTTAAATTGGCTGGTGAGTCGTGAGTGGTGACTTTTACTTTCCTTTTTAACCTATTTATTTGCACATTGTTTTGGTGCTTATGCATTGATTCACGAAATAGTAACTCTGAAGCAGTGTTATTCATTTAATACGACATTTGTTAGCAGACTGGCAGGCACGGCATTTGCAATGGATGTGATGTGACTAATAAGAGTACGTGTGCTTACCTTTCTTTTCATTCACATTCTCAGTCTTTTCTTGAGTTTGTACTTCTTCCCTTATGGTCACTTTGGGATGGAAGCAGGTGGAACAGCACTCCCTTGTATTTCTGCTTGCTTCATCTCGTTATGTGTCCATGTTTTCGTTAATCCCTCCTAATGTAGGGAATTTCTCTTTTGGTTTTGCTAAATGCTATGAATGTATCATTGTAATGTACTCTTCCTATCGTTTAAAGTTTAGATCCTTGACTATGTTTTTATGTACTTAGTTATTGCTAGTTTGAAGTTCACAATAGTAGAAGTTAAGCCTCATTGAGGTTTGTAGTATGCATTGGCCTTGGAACATGTGACTGGTTCCCATGCTGATATTGTAGATGAAACACAAACACAGCTGGAATAGAGTGAGGCTTATTGAAAATGATTTGCTTGTTGCTATTGTGCATTTTGGCTTGCCTTCTCCTTTAGGTGCAAGGACTTCGAATGTAAGGACTGTTATTGGTTTGGGTTTTTACTAGTTGTACTTCTCTTGTAGTTGACCTAAAATATTAATATAAATAAGAGTAATAGAGCAGAGTTTATGTTGGGATTGAGGAGTGAGTTAGTTAGGATAGTTGAGACAGTTAGTAGGCTGAATCAGTAGTTAGTTAGAGAGGTTGAGGTAGATAAATAGAGGAAAGAGATTAGGGGAGATTCATTCAGAATTGTAGCTTTGTAATGACCGAGCAAAGGCTCGATTGGAAAAGGGGAAACCCTTTGTGAAGGGGAAACCTTTGGAGTAGATCACTCTCCTTTCTCTAAAATTCATTCTTTTCTTTCGCTATTCCTCATTTCTGTTATTGGCTTTGTAACAGTTTAACATCATAACCTCACAATCCAAAGGTGTGGCAATTATGTGAAGTTTTACTAGCTGGACCACAAATTCATGAACTTTTATAGCAGGATTTCTCTTGGATTGATAATGACTATTTTGGATTGATGCGATTTTCAGGAAATAGAACTTCATAACCATCTAATATAGAATCATCCAGAAACCTTGACTAGGACATTAAGCTGAGCCATTCACTGTGCTGTTTTGGAATTTGATATAGCTTTCTCTTGGGGTCATATATGCGCTGGAGCTGCTATTGTCATGAATACAAGGCATGACCCAAAAGTGTGGCTATTATATGGTTTATTTTATTTTCAGGAACAATGATGGTTCATGAACTTCTATAGCAGGATTTCTCTTGGATTGATAACGACTCTTTTGAATTTTTTGGCTTTCAATGCAATAGAACAACTTGACCTGCTAATGTTGAATTAACCAGAAATCTTTAACTAGGATATTAAGCCGGGCCTTTCACTCCGCTGTTTTGCAATTTGATATAGCTTTCCTTTGGGTCATATATGTGCTGAGCTGCTGCTCTAGTCAAGTGCTTATCTTAGTCGCTAAATGAAGTGCCAGATTAGTAGCTCATACAGGCATTGCTTTTGACTCCAGTTATTATCTTGTCTAGTACTTATGTTATAGTATGTTTTACATCCCCCCAAAAAAGGTCTCTTCAATACATTGTGTTACTCTGGCTAATTTTACAAGAGTCTGTACAAAACGTTTCTTTTTGTAAGGAATGGAATATGGATTCCTTAAATTTTTTTTCCTGTTCTTATCCTTCTTTAGTTTTGGTTAGTTATTTTCATTTTTCTTCCCTGTCTGCTCACGTGATAGCTAATCCCTTGGTGATCGGCGATGTTCGTTCTCAATCATATCTGTGCATTGTTGATTACTTCAGTCATGTATATATCTGTTAGGTAACCTGGTTGAAAACAATTTTGTTTAACATAAAGATCATATAATTAAACTTGAATCTTCATTACCTCTCAAGTAACATGTTTTTATTGGATCACGGTCACAAATACGTAGATGAAGAAAATGAAAAAGGAAAGATGATAGGTTTATTGCTTAGTTTGAAAAATCTTCGATGTCTAGTAAGTAGTAACTGCATTAGCCTCTCAGGCAGTTGACTATGTATGACAGTTGCTTCTATTACTGGCCTGCAGCAAAAGCTTCAACCTGGAAGGTTTTCGTGATTCCAGCTAGACTCTTGAAGTGAATCTTTCCAGTGGGGGAATCATCAACAGTAATTTCATTGACAGGAGGCCAAAGCATAAGCTCCTTGGCCTTCACCCCCTTGAGGTTCTTGATTTTCTTCTTCAGCACATAACCATTGATTTCAGTATCATAACTCACCCGTTTGCTAATCAATTTAAAGTTGTGCTCAACCTTCTTCTTTTGCAGGATCCACATGTAACCAGTGCTTCTAACAAAACCAACTTCTATCACATCAGCAAGAGGAAGAAGTCCCAGTGGAAGCCCAAACTCTTCCAGGATAGAGATTGCCAGTTTGTTTCCCTCTTCATGGCCCTTAGCAACAATTGCCCCGTCTTTCTCTACCATTTTTAGCTACTTGAGGAAGTATTTTGTTTGAAATGGTTTCAGGAAATTCAATTGCTTATAATATACTGAGGGGCACCCCTGTATGTGACAAACTAGAATGGAGAAACCAAGACGAGTAGCGTTGTGTTAACCATCAAATATTTTCCTAGCTGTACTTTTCAGCCGGCTTTTATCCTTATTTGTACAATTGTATGCCTGATTTGGTTGCCCTTTGTCGTAATTGGAGCAGTGAAGAACAGGAATGTGAATGTTGATACTCAATTTTGTACTGGTATTTTTGGACATTGTGTTTTTGAGCCCAATATAAAAAATAAAAATAAAAATAAAATAAAATAAAAACAAAACGGTGAATTAATCATGAAAATATTTTATAATCGATATAATTGTATTAAAGAAAAAAGTGAAATAAAAGTCCGATTTTGTTAGCATCAATAAAATTTAAATTTATCATTTATGACAATATTTGGAATTAATGGTATGATTTGAATAGTTAATGTTTTTAGGTTAGGTACATGCTATTTTTAGCATTTCCTTATCTTAAAATCTTTTATATTCTTTTATTTAATCCAGATCAACTAAAAAAGGGAAATAAACTGAATATTCAAAAAGAGAATCAGTTATCAATCTTATTTGATGACTGATATCAGAAAATTAAAGTATAATTAAAGGGTTTGATCGTCAGGTCTCTAAGTAGAACAGAAAAGCTTTTCTAAAGGAGAGTTTGAGAGCGTTAATAAGTGGATGGATCGTTTTCTTTCGGCTCTGTGCTTCACGGGCGGCGCAATATTGGTTTTCTTCTTGAGGACAATTCTCAAAGGCTTCTCACTGTTGGCTATCTATTGCTGGAAGAATTTGAAAAAAGGTTAGTAGATTTCTTGCTACCAAGCCATGTTAATGTTAATGACATAAAGAAATGGACAAGGGTTTTTCTTTGCGTTTTGTTTGTGCCGTGAGTCTTGTTTAAGAGGGGAAGTAAGGGAAGGGAAGGGTCACTTGTTTGTGAGCGTAAAAAATTGGAAGGGAGTTTTTGAAGATTTTAGAAAACCCCCAAACCCCTCCTCATCTCAATTTTTTGGTTTACACCATTTTAAGGTTTTTTGAGGGGCTTATCCCAATTTTTAGAGGAAAATAAATAATTCTTTTTTGCACCTTTTTTTATAAAGGTGCATCAATATTATTTAAAAAATATTATTAATTATGTTAATTTTCTAAAATTTATTTCCCCTCATACAATATGTACTCACAAACAAGGTGAACAATAATACTCTCCTTCCCCTCCGTTCCCTTTCCTTATCCTTTAGTGTGTGTTTGGATTAGCTTTTGACAAACGTGATTCTGGGAGGAATTGATTTTGTAGAATTGATTTTGGTTAAGAGTGAGTTGACAGTGAAGTGATTTATGTTTGGATGACCTCATGGATAAGTGATTTTCATCAATTCTTGTTGTTTGGATAGTTTAGATCAAAATTGCTTTTGGGTCTGCAATTACCAAAATGGGTATTAGTGTATATATACATTCTTTAACTAGATTTCATTGCCATTTAATTATTAATTATAATATATATATATATATAAACAAGTAGGATAAATATATTGTAATTTCCATTTGCAATAATTCTACGAGCTACTGTAATTGTAATTTTATATTAGCATTATTAATATGGAAGTGAAATCTTAAACCTCTGAAAGGCAAAAAAACTAAACTAGCTCCTTATTATTGACATTAAAATTGAAGGTTTGGTCAATCTCATGGAGTACCTAGGACAGGGCATATTGAAGACGAATGCTTAATATTTGGATGTGACTTATGAGTAGCCATACTTCTATATATATAAAGTAGGATAGAAAATAAAAACATTATACATAAAACAAAGAACAAAGAACAGAACCAGAACTCAAACAGAACAAAAAACAGAACCAAAACTTAACACTCAACGTACGTTGCAGCAAACTACTATATTTAAATATCAAATCTTTGAAGAACTAGCAAGTCTTAGAATTTTGTGAAAAGATATATGATATATCACTGCTTCTGTGTTGCAGCAAAACACAAGAATGATTTTGGATGTATCATGATTACACTAAAACAAGGTTTTCTTGATGGTGCTGAGCCTTAAGCTTTACTTTTTTTGGAGAGGTCCTTTTACATGAAAAATATTCATATGTTTATTTTACTGTACACAGATTTTTATGTTAGTGGGCATGGGAGATATATTGACATTAGATCCATTAATCATTCATCTATCCATAAATACTGACTCACTTGCAAACATTCATTGTGACCACAAATCAGTTCAGGGACCACAACATCCAAAAGAACTTTGTTTACTCTTAAAGAGACATTTTATCATACACTATGTAGACAATCTTTAAAGCTATTAGAAACACAAAATATAAACTATACTACTAGGAACAAGTTAAGGAATCAATAACTGTGATAAAGAATAAAGGTATAAGTTACTTTGGGACCTTTGAGGAAGAAGCAGATGCTCAAACAAGATGCTCCAAAATAATGTGTGTGAGATGGGCAATTAGCAGCAGCTTCACACCTTCACATATATAACCAAACGCAACAGCTGAATGCAGCAATTGCACATTAATGAAGGTAGGTGAACACAAAGCATATCAGGTGAATAAGCTGGAAAAGGTGATGAACGTTAAATTCTCAGAGCATTGAACAAGGCAGGAAGAAACGTTCCCTTTTGAAAGTAGTTGTTACCATCCATATATGAAAATGGAATAGGAGTTATTAAGGAAAGTTATTGAGGGTAATAAAGAGAGTTATTGAAGAGAGTTTACGTGACATGCATAATCAATTTTGAAGCACCGTGGAAGCTAGAAAATCCTACTTCAGGTTGAACGTGACTTTTGGGGGCAGAAGCAATTTACACCTTGGGAGCTAAACATCATTTTTTTTCAGTCAAACTGCGTTTGACCCTTGGAGAAGCACGTTTGAAGGGCCTTGACCAGCAAACCAAACACACACTTAATCTCCTCCATCTCTTTTTTCCTCGAAACTCACAAACAAGCCTTACAACAAAAAATAAAAAGGGGTGTCAGTTACGTGGCTAGCCACCTCCCTTTTATTATTATTTTTTGTTTTATTTTTATTTATTCATTTATTTATTTATTCATCTGTTTTCCTATTAAGATTCTGACGATGGAATATGCATAGCTGGCTGGAGTACCGGTCAGTTAATTTCAAAAATTAATTTCTAAAAATATCGTCTTGGAATCAATTTCCTTTTGTCTTCAATTTCCTTTGTAGGAGTCCAATTGCACCATCTTATTTTCATAAATGATATTGGGACATCAAAAGTTGACACCATGGTTAATTCAATATATTGGTTGGTTAATTTACTTTTGACACTATTGGTTGATTAACCAACCAATACACTGAATTAACCATGGTGTCAACTTCTAATGTCAACTTCTGATGTCCCAATATCATTTCTGTTTTATTTTTATGGATAAAACGATAGGAGGTGGCTCCAAAACACAGCAGATCTGTGCTGCTACCATAATCTATTTTACAGCCAGCAATGAATGCATTTCTCCAATTCCCAAGAATAAAAACGTGGGTGAAAGCCAATGCAAAAATGAAGAGCCACTGATATTTTGAATTGATAAAAAAAAAATGTTCTATATGGGGCTGCTAATACATTTCCACTTAATTTTTAAGAGTATGCTGCACACCAATTTTAGATCAAAAACCTGTTTTGTGGAAACAACTATACCTTAGGGATATTTTAGCCTTTTAAATATATTAAAACATAAAATATTCAGATTTTATCTTTAGGGGTGTATTGGATTGAAATTTTAAAAGATTATTTTAATCTAAAGAAGTCTTGTGGATTTTAAAAAACTGTGTAGAAATATAACAACTTATAAGATTTTAAAAGACTTTTTTTTTAAAGATTCTTATAATCAAAATTCTCATATGTGGATGAAAAGCAAGATTCTTATAATGAAGATTCTCAAGATTCTTATAATCAAGATTCTTATAAGATTTTAAAAGATTTTTTTTTTTAAAATTTTATGATAAGCAGTTAGTTGAGTTAGATGAAAATTGAAAAGATGGTTGATAATTGATATTCTTATGATATTTTAATATTGAGTCTTGCTAACGAGTGTCTTAAGAGCATTTGTTAAGGAATCAGCAAAAAGAATGTCCTAAATTTTCGAAATGCTAAATACACATTTTTTCTTGTAAATTTTTCTTAAATAATATCCTAAGGACAATTGTTAACATTCTCTTTTAATATATATTATTATAAATATAAATATTAGGTACTGAATTTTGGCGCCACATGATTGGTAGGCAGGGGTGGGTGACGCGCCCATCCCATTCCCATCCAACTCTCTCTCACACACACATTCATTCATTCGTCCACATTTCGACCCATTGGCTTCTCTCAGCCCCTGATTTTCCCGTAGCTACTTGGCAGCTACCCTATCTATCACACTCAGTCAAATGTTCTGTCATATCATATCGTATGCATCTCATATATCAAATTCTTCTTCCCACAAATGGGGGATCCAATATAATATGATATATCATTAAACTGCATTGCACCTTACTGAAACATTTTGGGAACGTTCTCTCTGCATTGCCATTGCCATTGGTATTATAATATTATTATATTGAAACACACACACAGAGAAAGAGAAACGAAAGTATTTCTATGTACATATAGATATATATATATATATATATATGGAAACGGCCCCCTTGATTCATTCCCCTCTTGTTCTTCTTCCTCCACCTCTTTCAGTTTCCCTTTTGGTATTTTATTTATTTACTCTCTCCCTTTTTTAGGTTACCCCTTAGTTCTAAATTCTAATCTGAATTATCAATGTTTGAATTTGTGCAGTTACAAACAGAGCACAGAGACAACAGAGCCTTGGATCTCAAGCTATGAGTACTACCACCACTATGGGAAATTCTACTGCCACAACAACCACTGGGGATCTAAACAATCATCCTGATCATCTCCTTGTTCTTGTTCATGGCATCTGGGCTAGGTATATTTATTTATATCAAGAGAATCAAAAGCTGTTTGAATTATTCTGTGTTCAAATTTGAGTCAAAATTAGTATGAGCTCAAGGTGGAAAGAAAAATAGTAAATGTGCCTAATGCTTTTATGATTATGTACAATATTAAGAGTTGATTTTAAAATAAATTTTTGTTTTCTTGTTATTTTTAGTTGTGCTTAAAAAAGAATTCACGATCGGTATTTTGAGTTCCTGATTTGTTACCATGTGAAAAATGAGGGGGTTTGTTCCATCTTTGAATCTTTCACATGTCTATTTGAAGTAGAAACTTCGTCAGCTAAGGGCCCCTATGTCTAATCTCAACTCACAAGTTATGCATAATCTCAGATGTTGGAAAATTTCCTTAGTCATTCATGTACATTTACAGTTTTATATCTTTTTGTTTATTTACTACAAATATGGGGCTGGACATGTCAAGCATTTGTTCACATCTCTCTGTTGGTTTTTTCCCTCTAATTTAATCTCATACAAAGTTGATTGATATTTTAACTGACACAGCCCAAGTGACTGGACTTATGCAGAAGCAGAGTTAAAGAAGCACCTTGGAAAGAACTTTTTAGTTTATGGTAACTACGTCTTTTTTTCTTGTGGTTTCATCCCACATATTTTGTCTTAACCACAGTTTTTCTAAATTTCTTTTGATGAAATTGTTATTTGAGATGTGCTTGATTAGGAGAAGTCATCTTGAATTACACGAGTGACTAAAACCTGTAGTTGAAGATGATAGAGAGGGCGTTCTGTGTGCGTATTATGTGCAAACAATATTCAAACCATAACAAGGGAACGTTTGAAAAATATTTGAATGATTGCTTGATTTATTGGGATAAACTGATTGATATACCTTAGCCATGTCAAAGTTGATATACTTTGGTGTGGCTGGACACTGCTAGGTTTGAGTTGGCTTACAAAATCATGCTATTACTCTAGTTCCAAATGGTTTTAATGGTAGTGCATGATAAAATCTACTTGTATTAGTTGCACAGTAGTTAGCCTAAGCTGTATACGATGACAATTGTTGTAGTATATGGTGTTCAATTTTTTTTTTTTGAATTAGTTGTGTACCTCAATGTGAAATTATTGGTTAAGCAGGAGTCCTTAAAAACTAATTTGATGTCTGCAGCAAGTTCATCAAATGTCACTACCACATTTATTGGGATTGATGAAGCTGGAAAGCGATTAGCTGATGAAGTGAGTTTGAAATACATGCAATTTCATGTCTGTAAAGTTTGAACTTTGAACCTCCAGATTCAGTTTGTAGTTTGTCTTGAATTTTTCATGTTGTATCATCATGACAGATCAGGCAACTTGTAAGAAAGACAGAGAGTTTGAAAAGAATATCCTTTCTAGCACATTCTCTTGGAGGCCTCTTTGCTAGATATGCAATTTCTGTTCTTTATGCACCTGATACCTATAATAGCAGCCAACCTGTTGATCCAGCAAACTGCATGAAGGGAAGTTCACAGAGAACAAACTTTTCAGAAGGTGGGATGATTGCTGGGTTGGAGCCAATGAATTTTATTACTTTGGCAACTCCACATCTTGGTGTAAGGGGGAAAAGGCAGGTTTGTTTGTGACAATGTAGCACTGTTGTTTTTTCCTTACACAATGTTTTTTTTGAAGCTTTACACTGATGATTCACAACTTACGTAATGATTTTGACATAATGGTAAAAACTTCATTAAAATGTTCAACAATTAAAACTTGTTAAGATCTATCTGAGGATTTTTTTACTTATTATAGCGATTTCTCATTGGTGAGAATGTTATAAATATCACTCTAACATGTGTTTCCGAGTCTATCTATTCTACTTCTTTATCTTATTATGTTCCTATTCATTACTTTCCCTCCTTTCTGGTGACTTAATCACCTTGCTTTAAAAAATAAATTACTTTCCCTTCTTTCTGATCATTACTTTAGTTTCTCTATCATTAGTTTTAATCATACTCAAACATGGATTCTCATAAAAAAATAATCTAAACATTGGTTTCCATATGATTGCCACAATGCCAACACTATCTCGTCTGAATCTGCATGACCTGGCCCACTCTTTTTCTGCAGAAAATCATTTTTTTTTCTTAGTTCATTCATTGGTTTATGCATGTATGTGTTTATATTTTGTTTTACTATACGGCCTTTAAAGAAATTTAAAAATTGAAAGTAGGAAGAGTGGAAGAAGAATAGATAGGATAGGAAACAATTCTGATAACTCCTATTATATATTAACTAATACTATGGTGTTAAGAGAAGCTTAAAATATGATTTATTACTGTACTGGTCTAATCTAATTTTGCAAACATGAAAAATAATTGTAAAATAATGCTAATAAAATTCATGTTAAATAAAAAATATTATGATTGAATTGAATATGTAAACTCTAAGAATAATTCTAAACCATCTTTTTACTTCAACCCGTCATTTCTCGCACTTGTTATCTCAATGTTTAAGGAAGATGGTTTTCAGAGTTTCGACTATTTAATACGCTTATTTTTCAGCTTCCATTTCTATTGGGTATCCCATTCCTAGAAAAGCTTGCTGCACCCATAGCTCCTTTATTTATTGGTCGGACTGGTGGTCAGCTGTTCCTTACTGATGGTGAACCCAACAAACCACCTCTTCTTTTGAGAATGGCTTCGGATTGTGAAGATGAAAAATTCATGTAAGTAATGGATCTTTCTGCACTGACTGTTGATTCCTCTTAGTAAAATAATCTAGTGCTTATAAGATTTACTGTTTTGTAGATCTGCACTTGGAGCATTTAGATGTCGGGTTGTTTATGCTAATGTATCATATGATCGTATCCATTCAGTATATCTTCCTTTAGTACAATGTTCTTGGTATATCATCCACAAACTACTTGGCTCTCTTCCTTAATTTTTGTAATTCCTTTAACTTTATATAGATATTGTTGGGTGGCGCACATCCTCAATAAGGAGGGAAATCGAACTTGGTAAGGTAAAGAAGATAATTTTTCCTTTTGAATTATCTTTCAATTTGGTTATTGATCTCCATATTTAAATTTCAACATCTGTAACTTATAAAATTTAGATTACATTAAGGTTTACATCGACTAGGATTCTTAAAGTTAATACTTAGTAGCTGAATTCCGGAATGTGGGTTTAAGTCATGCGCTTGTTAAGTAGTCTTAAGAGCATATATCTTCAAAATCAGCCTCTTATTTATCACTAACATGCTAAGTTGCACATTCACCAATTCACCAATAAGACAACTTTTAAAGTCACGTCACTAAGCAAATTTTCAATTCTTCCAGAACACTTAATGCTGTTTCTCTTGAACTTTACCGATGTAGCAGTTGATTGGAGTCTTGGCATTTTAAACATTCAGGATGGTTTTTTTTTTTTTTTTTTAATACTCCTCACTGCTGACTCAATACTTTTGTAGCCTAATTTTATCTTTGATCACCCACCATAATTATGAATTAGATGTAGCAGTGCCTTTCGCTCAGAGCCACAGCTTGTAGGCTTAAAATGAATAACCTATTGGTTGTAAATTGTATTGCATCCGTGCATCCCTCCAATGCTGGTGTTTTCGAAAATTTATAGTTGTCCTTTCGAAAAAAAAATATTAAAGATGTTGTGGATAGGGTTGATGCTGGCATCCTGGTTGTTTAGTGTCTTTAGCGTGTGATTAAGCATTGCAAACAAGAAGATAAATCATAAATTTTAGGAAAAGAGGGAAAATGTCAGCATCCTAGATGTTTAGTCTGAGATATTATTAACTGTAAGAAAAGGGAAACATTTGAATTGTAGAAGAATGTGTAGATTGTTGTTTGTAGAGTACTAACGTGTTCTATTGTATTGAGCATTGACAGCCTCCAAGCCAATCTTTGGACGGATACAAGCATGTTGTTGATGTGAAATACTGCCCCCCGGTTCCTTCTGATCGGCCTCATTTTCCTCCGGAGGCTGGGAAAGCAAAGGAGGCAGCACAAGGAGCACACAATACCCAGAAAACTGTGGAATATTATGAAATTATGGAAGGTGATTATCATTACCAAAAGTGACTGAAGATGTCTTACATTATGAGTCACTGTTGCATATCACTAAAACCAATTGATGTGTTTTTAATAGAGGAGATGATACGGGGATTACAGCAATTGGGGTGGAAAAAAGTTGATGTCAGCTTCCAGTCAGCTTCCTGGCCTTTCTTTGCTCATTGCTACATTCAAGTACTGCATCCATTAAATCTTCTATGCAGGGATGATAATATCATTGATATAGAGTTTTTAACTTGACTATCCTCTGATTTCAGGTGAAAAGTGAATTGCTTTACAATGCTGGTGCAGGAGTAATTGCTCATGTTGCTGACAGCATAAGACAGCAAGAAACATCATCAATTTTGGCTGCTACCTTTTAACTAATGTCAGTAGTTTGTATAATTTCACTCTTCCCGAGACATAACTATGATAGCTGCTAATACAAGATGGAAAAATCATTCGTCTATTTTAATGTCCATTAATATCTTTACATCATTTTCATGAAATTGAATTTGAAATTTATGTTGATTTTAGCCAATAGTAGGAGTAGGAGCAGGATTTACCTTTATCATGCAACCTTACTAGAAGGATACATGTTCATACCGATGAAAACTCGAATGGTTCGTGAGTATTAATTTGCCTGTATGTACAAGAAGCGCTGTTGGCATTTGGAAAAGAGGGAGAACATATTTGAGCTTCTGCATATTTGGTGAAAACCTACAAGAAATGGCCTCCGTTTTCACCGTTGGAGCCTTGGAGGTGATGTAAATTTGTTTATACCGAGCAGGATGATGGTAATATGGTATCTTAGTCAACGACGGACTAATCAGAAGCTAATAGTCCCTTGAGTCGTCTTAGACACCAACATCACCTCTTGAATCCCACCAACAAAACCCATCATCAAGAAGGCAAGAACCATCCTTTGTTTTTTTTTTTTTTTTTTTAATTTATAAAAAGAAGGCAAGAACCATCCTGCGCATGCTTCTTTTTACCCTTCAAACATGCAAATTGGGCTTATATATCTCCATCAAAGTTGTAGAAGTTGCTCTTAACTTTACAATGCATTTGAAATCATCTTATTTGGAAATTTATAACTCTGGTTATGTTTAAATCACCGCAGCAACTTCAGTAAATATCTTTAACAAGATTAATAAGCATATATTATTTGTATATTTCTTCAACTTGGTTAATCAATAAAGTCAAACATAAAGAAATGTAATATTATATAGGTTAAACTAATATTTTGTTCCAAACACATTTTTAAATTAGTTACTATACATAAAAAAAAAATACTAAATTATTCCTTATATGTACAATTATTTTTAATTTGGTCCTCGTCGTTTATTAGTATTATAACGTCGTCATATGACAGAGACCAAATCGAAAATGATTGTATATGTAGGGACCAAATTAAAAATGATTGTGACGTGTAGAGACCGAATCCAAATTTTTTTGTTGAATTTTGTCCCTACATGTATCAATTATTTTCAAATTTGGTCCCTATACTTTAACTTTAACAAATGACATTATAACACTAATAAATGACTAAGACCAAATTAAAAATAATTGTACACATAGGGACTAAATTAAAAATCAGTATCACATATAAGGACCAAAATTGGTTTAACCTTGGCAAACCTAGAGGAAAGTGAATGTTGTTTACCTTAATTAAAATATATTCTATCACTCAAAAAAAAAAAAAGTATTTCCCTAGCATTTTTGTGATAATTTTTTTTATAGGCAATTTTTTTTTTTTTTGGTTGAAAGGAAAAAGATAGGATACAAATCTATGCTGTCCCAAAAAATGGTGTCTCTGTGCCACCTTCTAATCAAAAGTTAAGAATATGCATAAGTATTAATGAGTTATGATTTTATTTTATTAATTGACAAATTGTAATTGGTGGGGGACGGGAAATGTGACAGGAATATGGGACAGAGGGTCTCCATCCGAAAAGATAATGCTCTATGAGCAATAGAATGGGCATCCCCGTTAACATGTCTCCTAGTAAAAGTAACACTATTATTTGAAAGACTAAGAAGTAATTAACGGCCAAGAGTAATGATAGAGCCAAACTCAGCCACTTCAACATAAGCACCATTGACACTATCAACTACAATTTTGTAGTCAAGCTCAAAGACCACATTACTAGGGAGCATGTGCTTAAACTAAATGTTGATGGCAGCAGTCATGGTAATCCTAGCAGGTCAGGTTTTGGAGGCTTAATCAGAAACAACCTTGTAGAATGAATTTTGGGGTTCTCAGGTTCTTGTGGCACTTCTAACAACCTTAATGCTGAGCTTTGAGCAATAGCGAATGGACTTAAACTTGTAGAAATCTCATCTGTGAATCGGATTCCAAAACTGCTTTGGATTTGATTAATGGAGAGATTACTTGTTTTCATCCTTATGCTCCTCTGATTCAGCATATCCAGAGTTTCAAATCTCTGTTATGGATCTTGTGCTTTCAACATGTGCTTAGAGAAGAGATTGCTTGTACAGATTGGCTTGCTAAACAAGGAGTTAATTCTAACCAAAGCTTGATCTTGTGGGATACTTGCCCCAATCAGCTCTTCAACCTTGTTGGCTGATGCTTTGGGGATAGTTAGACTTGGAACTTGATTTTCTTTTATTTGGTTTATTTGTTTTTCCCATTGATAAAAAAAAAAAATTACAGTATAATTAAAGATGTTATAATATAACTTTAAATGATAAAATTGATCCGGATGATTTCATTATTTTCCTTCAATTTACACACCAGTTTATAAATATTTATGCAAATTTGAGCTGATGTGTACGCGTTATGCAAGCATCCGAGTGATGAGAAAAATTACGACTCATACAGATCTGAGGCAATGGTCAGTGTTGTTCATTGAAATGAGGTGCACCTTCATCCTTTTATTATTTTGTTGGTTATCATGACTAGTAATTATTTCATCTTTGGTCAAAAAATTAATAACAATTATTTCACTTTTTCTGGTTCTGATGGCCTAACATTGCAATCTCAAACTAGCTTTGAGGTATTCACAAAAAAGGCACTTGAGGCGTAGGACGTGGACATACAAAAATGTTGATCGATTGAGAGAGAATGAGAGTAAAAAGCGGGTCAAAACAACAATTTCAACCGTCAACAAAACAAGGGAGAAAAGAGAACCTCACGGAATAAACAGAAACCGCAAAAACAACTCGAACCATTTTCTGGTATAAAACGAAATCCTGTCTTCCTTGTACACAGTCGATCCTCCTCTGAATCAAATCTCTGTCCAAACCAACCAACAATATATAAATATATCACAAGCAAGCAGGATCACAATGGCAAAGTCTACCATCATCCTTGCCTCCGCCCTTTGTTTCTTATCTTTCTTCGGTTCAGCATATTGCCAAGACCGCTTCTTTGTGGAAGGCTTAGTTTACTGTGACACGTGCCGCATTCAATTCATCACCAAGTTGACCGAGTTCCTAGAAGGTACATCATCCATACATACACGATCTGCACATATATCACTCATTGCTGCACGTCACTCTTACACTATCATCATATAATATACGCTAATCATTCCATTCCAGGAGAATTTGTTGTCTCATCTTGCTATATCACATTCTGTCTCTATTAATAATATATTTTCATATATTTTATCTTTTTAATATTAAATGAAATTTTAACTTATTGAACGAGATATTATTAATGAAGACTGCAAAATGCGTATACCAAAATGAAACCACAAATTCTTTACCATATATGTCCAACAACGCATAATTAGGGTATATTTAGAGATATATTTAGTTGGGGTAGGAGATGATGGATGATACTTTTTTTAAATGATCAATTTGTTTTAAAGTGAATAAACATATGTATATTCTTTCTCAATCTCATAAAATGTACAAAAAAAAATTCTATTAAATAATTCAAACATAAATATATCATTAGTTAGTTAAAAAGTGCTGAGATTAATACACTTTATTAACTAATGATGAATACACTACTACGTATTCACTTTACATTTAAACTCACTGTAAAGCAGACTAATTCATTCATACTACAAATAACCTGTAAATAATAGGCAACATGTGTAATACGTGATGAACATATGAATGCTAAATGATATGGTAATCGATTAATATTCTACACATACAATTATCTTTGTAGAGTACTACAACTGAGAATTCCACTAAACAAAATATTGAGGATATAAAGATTTTATGATCAAGAATCTGCAACCATGTAATGAATCAGGTGCAACCATACGCGTGCAATGCAAAGAAATAGACGGGGGGAACGTGACATTCAGCAAAGAGGCAGTGACAGATGCTTCCGGGTCGTACAGAGTGGAGGTGGACGGAGACCACGAAGAAGAGGTCTGCGAGGTTAAGCTGGTCCGAAGCCCAAGGCCCGATTGCTCAGAGGTTGACAAAGAGGATTACCTTGAACAAGCTGCTAGGATCAGCATCACTAACAACAATGGAATTGTATCCAATGTTCGCAACGCCAACCCTCTTGGTTTCCTTAAGAAGGAGCGTCTTCCTGCTTGTGCTCAAGTGCTCAAGCAACTTGGAGTTCAAGATGACGGCACCCCTGGAGAAATGTAGGATTCCCTTTTAACAATAATCAAGGAGAGAGCTCAATATAAATATTAGGATCAGGATGTGAGAATTTTATAAGATCATATATATGCATGCTAGCAGTACATTACGGGGAGTTTTTCTAGAATATATTAAGTTCTAATACTCCTCTTTCATTTTTTTTAATTGGTACGTGGAGTTTGTATGACTGATCTCTAGCTGATTCATCTTCTGCATCATGTAATCGAGTTAATTATTTCAGCTACGTACAAAGAAGAAAAAAAGAATTAAGGGATTCTGATATTCCAATTAATCTATTATGACTACTGCTAGTGTTCTTCGTTGGTATGGTAAGTATGCACTGATTGTTGTGCCTTACTTAACTGTACAACAACATTTATACCTCCTAGAAGGACAGACATTCTTAAATGGTTATTATCGTTTCTCACTTTAATTATAATATTAATATTAGTATTTACGTGACGCGTTGAATGGAGCTAAATAAGAGAAATTTCATGCTTCAAAAATAGTACCTAATAACTTCTAAAATATAGGTTGTTGAATAACATGGCATTGGCATGTGTTCTCAACTTTAACGCCTTTCAAAGCGTATAAAGTAGAAAGAAAGAAGGGAAAAAAAGAAAAGAAAGGAATAGGGATGGAAAAACTGCACTTTGGTTTGCTCCCACTTCCCACAATTTAGGCTCGGTGAACTTCGTTTCTTTTAGAGTGAAAACTCTGTATATATACATATACAAATGTGCGGGTGCGGGGCAGGTGACCGTACCATAATACCCATACCCATACCCATACTCATATCCATTTAAATTTGTGAATAATTACTTGTACCTGAACCCTTAACCATTGTGTAGATAATTAATTAAGAATAAAAAAATAGGCCTATCTAACCGCAACCTAAATTAATTAATCTCTAAGATGTCATAGGTATGCCTATTACTTTATGCAAAAAATATTATTTATATATAAAGCATAAAATTGGAATCTTTGTTTTATTTTACTGAATATCAAAATGTTTCTTTAATATAGATTAGGTACTGTAAAATAATTGGCCGGCCTCTAAAACCACGCTTTACTCAAGAGAATACTTGGGTCGACACCTTATTTGTTTATACAAAAAGAGAGGAAAAAGGAATAAGTTAGACACTTATCCTAACTACAATTTGCTCATCGAATGTTCAAGTTTTAGTGTTTACTTTTGCAATCTTTTTTCTTTGTCCATTGACAATTTCATCTACATTTGTATATATCCATGATCCATATTGGTGTAGCTTGTGTGGAACGCAACCATACGTACAATGTCACAGCTAATTAATTAGTAATCCCTTGAATTAATTATCTGTAATCCACTCATCCCTTAAACGCTGCATATGAACTTGACCATCAGGGCAAGACTAATGAACCGTCACGTCTCCACAAAGTTGAACATATCCATTGATTTGCTGCGGCACTTTTTCTTGGTGTTGACATCTTCATACATCGGATAAGTTTTGGTCCGTTGTTGTTACTTGTTCAACCCCTTCTCCTGTTCATATTTATAATTCCAAAATTTCCTGCTTTCGTAGATGACAATGAGGGGTTTATTGACCTTGTTGCTGAGCTGCAGAAACAAACAAACCTTTTGTACTACGTCATAGATATAAATATTAAATATAATTCCCAAGATTGACCATTCAAAACTCAATTCCATAAAAAAGAAAAGCCCCAATAATTGGTTTTTTTTTTTTTTTTGAAGGACAATAATTGGTAGTTGAGCAAGCAATAATTCATATGATCATCTACAGACAATAACAATATGCAACCTAGTTCCGGTTTTCCCTGAAAAATTCTATTCACATTCCGTTAGTAGAAAAGTGTCATTTTAGTAATGCTATATTAGATACTGTAAAGTGTAAACAATAACTTCAGCAAAAAAATTTACTCTATTTCAGTTAATTAATCTGGGGAGCTTTGTTTTTTCCTTTACATTTTTAGTGTGGTTTAGATGAAACTCATTAAAGGATTACCAATTTTACCCTGTTTATGTTTTATCGAGAATATTAGATACTTGAGATAAAAGAATATTTCAATTAAAAAAAAAAGGACAAAAAGGTTAAAAAAAACTAAACAAAAAGGTCATAGGGTAAAACCGTAAAAGTTTCTTTTCCATCTATATATATATATATTTTTTTTTTCTCATATATACAGAAAAACAAGAGAGAGAGAGAGCATTACAAGGTTAACTACCTGAGGTCGTCCTCAACCGCTTCGCCGGAAAAAGCTGCCGGAAATCACTATGAGGCATGGCAAGGTGCCACTCATCCAACCCAAACTTCTGCATACCATCGGAAGTTTCATAGAGGCAACCGTCCGGGAATCCACCTGAACCATGGCACGGCGGCTTAGCCTTCCGCCTGCCGGCACCGATGGGCACGTTGCGGAGGGCCCCACCTGCCGTCCAGTACCTCTGGCAGCCCTTACAGAAATGCCTTGGCTGATTAACGTTGTAGTTATTGAAATAACAGAACTTTGTTTCCATGCTCTTGCATCTTGGGCACGGTATGATCTTCTCTGGCTTCTTCTCCACCATCTGATTTTCATCACTTCCTTTTTTCCCTTCATTTATTTCCTCACCATGCAAAGTAATCGTTGCGCCAAAGAGCTTGATCCCTTGACTCTCTTGGCCTCTTTGCACTTTGGCCATTTCACAAAGAGAAAGAGAGATAGACAGAGAGAGAGATTATTCTTAATTATGGAGAAGGTCTTGGAAGGGGTTGAGGAGGAAATATGATGGAAGTGCTTTTATATATAGATAGGGATAACCGGATAAAGCAAAAAGTGCTTATTAGTTAGCACAATCATAAATCATGGCATAAAATCCATGTGGTACACGCCAAAAACTATAGGTGGAGTATAAAGTGCGTTGCCAAAACTAAAGAAAAAAGTGAAAGGAGGAAGGTAAAAAGCGCTTGAGGGGGTACTGTACAGGAGAAAAACCTATGGATGAGTTGGTTGTACTCACCACAGTAGTCTACGTCATCATCATGCAGCAGTGCTAAAATGTCTACAATGTGGGCCCAGTCCAGTTAGATAGCTTGCAAATGTTAAAAGGTCGTAGAAAAGGATTGCATGATGCACATTTTCTACTAAAATAATTTTTTAAATTTAAATTTAATAGTTTTTAGAATTTTTATTTGATTATTTTTATTATAATTTTTTAATTTCCATTTTTATTAATATTTATATTTCCTTTTATTCTTTTTTTTTCCCAAGATAAGACTCATATAGTAAGCTTTATATAGAAGAAGGAAGAGAGAAGATTTCAAAAAAAGGAAAAGAACATACCGCTGTGGGATGTACTAACAATTTATATCTCGCAATTTAAACAAATGAATTGACCGACGGAAATCCTTTTATTCTTTTTTATTGCATTTGATTAGTGTTATTTTGTTTGTGATGTTTTGCCTTTCAAAGCAAAACATTATATCATCTTGCAAAACTCTCATTTTAATCATCTACTATTAAATATAGAAATATTAAATAAAAATTATTTTAAACATTTTTTTCAAAATATTTCAATATCTTAAAAATAGAAAAAAAAATTTGTTATGAAATTAATGTAAAAGCCAAATAAATTAAAAGCAATGAAGATAGAGAAACAAGAGAATAGAGAGAACAAAAGAATAGAGAAGAGAGTCGTCGTATTCTATTCTTCAAGGTATCTACTTTACAATGTTACATGAGTCCTATTTATAGGACATAAGACTTGTAACCTACAAGCCTATTAAGGGCCTAACATAATGTGTCATTAACATATGAACTTAAGCCTACTAATGGGAGTTACAAGAGCATCCTAGGGAATATGAAATGACTTCGAACAACCACTAAATATTCGTAACACTCCTCCTTATATGTCTATTAAGGATATGTCTCGTTAAAACCTTACTTGGAAAAAACTTAGTGGGAAAAAATCCCAATGAAGGAAAAAGAGTATAATATCCTTTTATATGGGAACTGCCTCATTAAAATCCTTATCAAGGAAAACCATGTAAGACAAAACCTTGATTAAAAGGAAAAAAAAAGTACAGTTTTCTCTATCCGTTTGAAGCATCACTTCAATGTATATGAATTCTAACATTCTGATTTCTCCCCTAAAGCATTTTGAACCAATATATTGTGCTTTGTCACCTTTGATATATTCTTCTTCCAAATAAGCTTTGCAAGCAATATTTTCCATTTGGATCATAAAAATAACTTTCATCTGCATGATCAATTAGTTGAACATATATTCATATAAAACTATTATATCAAGTCATGTAGTATTTAACAATATGTGTGCGTGCTTCTCTTTTCAAGACCAATATATTAGTTATCTTCCTCAAAGTAGTAGTGTACTCAACAGTAGTGCACTCGATAGATATAAACTATCATGAGTCACTTAAGAATTAGTTCTTTATAACTTAGTAAACAAAAAGTTACATTGCTAAATGTTCGATCTACAGGTCGAGACAAAACTTTGTTATCCAAAAGTATTTCATCTTAAGATATTTCTTAATATATTCTATAATTCTGAAACAACTTCAATGCATTCCGTAATATTCAAATCATCAAAATCATAGTAATCATATTAAACACATTTATAAATTTCCTCACATAGATATCTAAGAAAACAAAATTCTTGTTAAAAAAGTGAATAAATTTATCTACCCTTGCATGAAAAACATCATGCATATGATATGCTGTTTGAATCTGTCAATTGGAATTGGTTCTCCTAGCTCATTATTTGTATTCAATTGCTTGCCTCAACTATTGATATGGGACTTACGTAGATTTTCATTACCAAAAAATAAAAACAAAGCAAACAAAGCCCATCTTTTACGGTTTGAATGTTGGCAAGGAAAAAGAAAATGAGTTTTTACAGCGATTTTTCACATGCCTTGATTTGGTTTGTTGCAATCAGATACTGATATATATTGTGCATCACTTATATATGTGAGTTGGGATGCCTCCAAATAAGTGGTCTAGGCTTGACTTTTTGTGGCTTTTGAAAAGGCAGGAAAGTACGTAGGTGGGTCACAAATCAGCTTAAGCATCATGCTATATTTTCAGTGGATATTGATGGTTAAAGTTGCATGCTCCTAATGGCATTTGGCAATACACTTATTTTCGCACCAAAGCCAACTTTCCAGGTTCCGATGGATTTGTTGCTAAACTTTGTTGCTCCCTTTTCCGTTAAATAAAATTTTAGGCTGTGGGTCTGGTTTTCCCTTTACGCAACACTTTAATATTTTGTTATGCTATATCTTTACTAAAGGAATCTTTATATATAGATTGAAAAGTGATCCCGTTTCCAACTCATTGCTCTGTTTTATAATGTAGACAAAGAAGCATCAATTTGCTTTATTTTATTGTATAAAGACGCACTTTTTCTTTTAGGCGCTTTCAAAGTCTGTCGGTATTGTTTTTTCTTTTTTTCTTAAGTAAAAGTCTCCATTCAATTTTAAAACCAAAAGATAATTTATAGCTTAGGTACATACGTTTTCTACTAAAGTAAGGGGGAATGTTCATTATCATTGTTATAATCTGCTCCAAAAGTCAAATTTATCTTTCAATCATGTTTTTCCATTTTCCGTTTTTTCTTCCTTATATTTTTTTAAGTATAATAAGGGGAGATTTTATACAAAGAAACGGGGCATATTTTTACACTATATTGACTATTTTTACGTACTCTTCAAGCTCTGAGACTCTTTTGATACGATCTTTTATATTTTAATTGGTCTAATCACAATCCCTGCAATATTATGTTCACTCAATTTACTAGGGGTGGGCATTGGTCGGTTTCAGGCTCAAAAAGCCCAATCCGCCGTAAACCGACTATTCAATTTTATGGCTCATTTACGACCAATTGTTGATCGGTTTGGTCGGGTGGCGGCTTGGTCGGGTTGATATGGATATGGGCCAGTATTGGGCCAGATTCAATTTTTGGGCCAAACTTAATTTTTGAGTGCTTTTTTTCCAATTTTGGGTTAATTTAAACATCTAAATACACAATTGGGCCTTAATTCATGCATTGGGTCACTGATAAATTTAGTTGTGATAAGCCCAAAGGCCAAGTTGATTTGCAAAACTTATGTCAGATTTGTATCCTGTTATGTTAACAAGCATTCTCCGTAAAATAAAAAATAAAAAATTAAACATTATCCACTAGCAGCCTTCTTAGCTGCATCTATATGGTTCTTTCTCTTCACCCTTCCAAAACGTCCACTACCAAGAGGACTTGTAAGAGAAAATCAATATGCTTCTGTGAATCAACCTTCACCATGAAAGATGGAAGAATGTTCAATGTTCACTACATGCCTACTAATTAAACACAAAGATAGAGAAGCCTAGAAGTCGATAGTTTAGAAATACACAAGTAAACAAGGTTTAATTTATAACATAATAAAATCATAATCTGCTGATTCTTGAAACAGGGTAGCCTGCTGATTCTTCAAACAAGATAGCCATGAACTCATCTCTATCAACATTTTTTACAAGAAATTCCTGCAATATAAAAGAAAGGGTTGAAATCTTATGCAGTACTTGCACAACCACATAAAACATCAACAAACACATGAAAGAATCCATATACCTTTTGCTTCAAGGAAACTCTGGCCATTGAATTTTACCCATTTACAGCAATATTAAGTCTCGTCCCCCATTCAAAAGATATTCATAATAAAATAAAAAATTGTGAGCAATATTAGAACAAAAAAGATACAATGTTATAAAAAAACATATTTGCATGTATTACACTTGTACCTTCACAAGATTCCTTAAACAAACCCTTTAGAGCTTCTGGACCTGCAACATCAAGAGTGCAACTTGCTCTATCAGCATTCTCTATTTAAAAATGAATATCACTTAACAATCAAACATCTGAAGTATATAACCAGCTTCTAGAAAAAATCTGCATCGTTTGTCTTATGACATCTTTAATGGAGCATATGCTTGTTGGCATAACCAAATGTAAGACATATGACCTAAAATAATAGGATTAAATAATTTTCAAACTACCAAAAATTAAAAACCAACAACCAGAATTTATGTTAAATAACATATTCAAAATGCTTAAAAGCTTTTTCAAAAGGCCTATAGCCAATGTGGAACCTAAAGCTCAGAAAATGTGAAGAAAAATGGAGTAACTAGGTTGCAAGGCTTACACTTTGATAACTGCTTCAAGCCAAGTTATAAAGTCACGAAATGATGAACGAATCTGAGAAAATGTGTTGTTAACCTGAAAAAATCTCTACTCATTAGAGAGAATAACCAAATAAAGGAAAGGAAGTATGAGAATCACTAAGATCGGAGCGCATGCATCAGGGAAGACTGCAGATCCGAAAAAAAAAAAAAGAACCCAGACCAAAAATGGAAGTAAAATTAATATATGGTTATGGAAGGAGGGAAAAGAAGTAAAGATAGAAAGAAAAGGAACGAAAAGAGGATACTTGGAACGGTGGCACCTCGAACCTGTGCAGTTCGCTCCACCGTTGGCCGCTGCGTAGTGCATAGTGTGTAGTGTGTAGTGCTGCTGTGAATGCGCAAGACGGTTGTGCAAGGAGCCAAGGACTAAGGAACCACTTTAGGGTTTGTGGGTCTTCTATCTCTTCTAGATTTCTAGTGTCTGAGTGAAAGTGAGTGAAGGGTTGGGTGACTTGGCCTTGGGTCACCGTGTGTAAGGCCAAACAATTGCGCCTTGGCAGGAATGATAGCCCATGCTAGATAAAACATAAAAACTGTTTTTTTTTTTTAATGAGCGGGTCGGGTACCTATTGATGACATAAATCAGACCAGAAACCGACCGCTTATATCCATATTAAGCCTATTCTTTCAACAGCCCAACCCGCCAAACCGATTCAAACCAACCGTTACATAAAAAATCACAACGGGTTGGTCGGTTTCGGGGGGGTTGTAAATTTCTGATCACCCCTACAATTTACCACTTATTTGACCCATTATTCTTTTAGCAGTATTAAAAGTATATGAGTTCCTTTTCACATACCAAATACTAATATGATATATTTTGCGACTTTGATTTTACTATTGTCTCGGAAGAGTTTACTTTGACTAATTATCAAAGGATAAGGGGCTTGACTGATTGAAAATGTTCATATGTGAATGGTGTACTCTAGCTTGAAAGCAATAATGGAAAGCATTGAAGGCTGTTTGATTTTCTTGATTGCTGGTTTGGTGGTGGTCTGTTGAATGTTATCCTTTGCTGGTTTTCTTCCTCTGTTACTCCATTCTTGATTGTTTAGTCTGATTTTCTTTAGGAATTAGGCTGGTGTGTTTGCGGTTTGGTCTTGGATTCTAGGGGTTTCTGTTATGCTATTCTGGTTTTCTTTGGTGGTGTGATGCCAGGTTAGATCTTCAACCCTGAAGTTTTGTTAGCTACTCATGAGTCATGAATGAATTTTTACCTTATCGTATCACGTTACCTCATTAATCAATTATGCAATTCAACTAGAAATTTCATATGAACAGATTCTAGTACAGGTGTTCAAGATCTAAAAACTTGTGTTTATGCCTAAGCAACAACAGTTCAAGCATCCAAAACAATTCAAAATCATGAATGGTTATTGATTAATTACTTGGGTCTTCAAATCATCCCAGCAATTCAAATTACAGATCATATGCTATATTTCTCACGTAAAATTGTAAGACCTAGCTATCGGTTCTCACCATCCAGTTTCATCAAATAGAGCAAAAACTCATTCCATGTGTCAACAGGACCTGGCAAGCACCAATGAACACAGTCATTGATCCTCTTGTTTTTATCAAACACATGCGTGTATCTATCGGGATGTCCATCAGGCCTTATTGTCATTGCTTCAGTTATATCTATCAAACCAAAGTGCAAACCCTTCTTTCTCCCTTCCTTCTCTGCTGCTGTAAATTCCTCCACTTGTATCCCATATAGTGTCTTTAGAATATCCCTATTTTTATATGCATTCCTTTCTTCTTTTGTAAAGGGCTTTGTTCTGTTACAAGTCCCACCTTCATTCCACCCTCCATTTTCAAAGTGGTCTGGAGAGTGAGTCACCAAAAATGTCAACCCTTTGTACCCTTTAAGAGTTCCAAGAGTTCTTAAAGCTGTTCGGAATGCAACCTTGTATCCATATAAGTTAAGCTCTGTCATGTTCTTTTGACATCTCTGACATCCAACAACTTGGCCATTTTCGAAGAAAGTCAATGGTCGGAAGAACCATTGTCCACTTGAGATAATCACGTAGTTAAATTTTTCAATTTGACTAGCCCAACCTTTATCTGCCTCATCTAGATAAAGGTTCTCGGAGGTGTAGAAAGAATTATCCTTGAGATAAGTATTGTTGGATTTTACTAGAAACGGGGACCATAACATTGCAAGAGTGAAATTGTAATCAGAATAAAACCACCATTTGAAATATATGTCGTTCTTTGATGCATATCTGGCTGTAACGTCCTCAGGATGAGCAACCTGAAAGAGTAATGAAGAAAATTTCTAGAAATTAGATCATCCATTTTGGTATAAAAATCATTGGGCCTCAAAATATCTAGATGAACATAGGCAGCATGATTAAATGAACTTTTACTAACAGAAGCTGCAGTTTCATGAATGCACCACGTTATAAGCCTTACACACTTGGACGTGTGCTTTTAGCTAGTGAAGTAAAGTAGTAGAAGTTCACCCCACCAGGTTAGAAACGAGAGGTATTGAAGTGGAAGAAAGGGCATGCCGTTTCACCGGCGGAGCTTTTTCTACTCAAGATACAGTTCAGGACTTTTCTACTATTGTTCTAAGGGATTAATAAAATTACAGTGGAATGCAGAGAAAACAAGTGGTTGGAAATTAAGCTCAACGCTTAAAATCAGAACATCCGTCATATGTGCATAGAGTCATATTTGTTGATGATTTAAAAGATAAAAATATGGCTTAATTGTGATTTTGGTCCCTCAACTTTTTCAATTGTACTATTTTGGTCTCTCAAAAAATTTAATTGTATTTTTGGTCCCTCAAATTTTTCCATTATATGATTTTGGTCCCTCTAAATTTTAATTACACATTTTGTCCCTAAACTTTTAAAATTGTGTGCTTTTGGTCCCTCAAAAATTCAATTGCACGTTGACTGGTCATGGACGGAAGGACTGATTTTGCACAATTCGAAAAATTAGAGGACTAAATGTGCAATTAAATTTTTTAGGGATCAAAATCGTACAATTGAAAAAGTTGGGGACCAAAAATACAATTAAGCCTAAAAATACTGATATTGATAAAAATAAAAATATGAGATGAAATTGAAAATAATAATAATAATAATAAGGAACTAACAAGTCTTTCTTTCTTTTTTTTCTTTTTTCGGTACAACTGAAAAGAAACCAAAAACTAGGAACGAAGAACAGGAAATTCTACTCGGTCAAAGGAAAGTCTCTGCACCAACTCTTCAGGGGCCTCTTCCAGGATATTATACCAAAAGTTAAACTACTTGTTATTTAATAATAATGTGTTATAATTTATTTATTGATTTGATATCTTATATAATTATTAATATAATTAAATTCATTAAATGAGTTATTAATTAGATGATAATATTATAAAAAGTTAAAATTAAACTCGAAATGTTTACCAAAAAAAAAAAAAATCGAAATCTGTTTAACCTTTGGGCTCTCTCCCCTACAAAGTACAAGTAATGCCGCGGTGTAAGTAAACCTGTCTATGGGCCGTAACTGTGGGCTTGCGTGAAGTAGGAGCAGTTGTTAGTCCACCACAGAAAACCGTGTCATTGAGTGACGGGATGAGTTGGCTTACAGATGTCACTGAGTTGGAAAATGAGTGTGTTGAGCGTAAAATGAATGGATAAAACTATTCTAAAATGAGTAAAAAAGTAAAATAAAGAAGTAAAGATATATCTATGAGTTTAATTGGTATACATCATCAGTGTAAAGATTTTTTACACTGTCAACCAATAATAAATTGCAATGTCATTGAAATTTTTTTATTCTTATCCAAATCACTTTAAAAGTTATTAATATCATGTTTTATGATTAGTTGACAGTATAAAAAACTTTACACTCATGATATATACCAATTAAACTCTATATCCATTACTCGCTTTGGTCCTTAATACAAGTAACAAATAGGTACTTTTTTATAGTCCAAAATATAAGAAACATGCATCAATTTTTACACATATTAAATGATAATTTTCAATATTACCCTCATTTATAATATGATTTATATTTATATTTACGAGATATAACAACTTTCCATACAAGTGAGTTTGTTCATTAATTAGAATGGATATTTTTGGAAATTTATATGAATATTAATTACAATTAGCTCATTTCAATGCATTTTATTGATATGTATGTTTTATGGTTTTGTTTCTTATATTAAGGACCAGAGAGAGTATTAATTAGTTAAATTATATTAAGATTATAATTAACAATTAATAGTTATTATACCTTTGATTTATGATTTCACATTTTTACTCATATTAAAAAAAAGCTTAATCCAAAATGAACAGGGGATATCATCTTTAAACTAAGAATTAAGAATTTTTCAAATAATTTAAACGTGTATATATCCATACTTATTTTTACAAAACTCACTTTTAAAAAGTTTTGTCCAAATGCTTTCCTGTGTGAGGTAAGTGTGTGAGACTGCTAATATATATGTGTTCAGATAGTTGAAGTCTCCCAATGCAAGATCACATGATACCACACTTACATTTAAATTATACTTTTTTTTTTTAATTCTATATCTTAAATATAATAATACCTAATCGCACTTGGATAAAACATATTATTTCACAAGAATATCTAATAATATATATCAGATATATAACATGAGTTTAATAAATATACACGGGCAGTGTAAAAAGTTTTACACTAACATCCAATCATATCATTATGATCATTTTGTTATATTAGTTCATAAAACATCTTTACAAATATCTATGTAGTAAGATATAATTGGATGATTCTATAAAACTTTTTTACATTATCAGTGTATATACATTAAATCCATATAACATATATTAATATTTAATCATGCTCATATCAAATATGATATTCTATAGGATCAATATCGTATTTAGGTTGGAAAAAAATATTTTTTTAATATATACACGAAAGTTTTGGGTGGATTATAGGATTAAGCATGATGGAAACTCAGACTGGATCTGCTCCTGCTCAAGTGCCGCTCCTGTGCTGCTCCTGCGGAATTCGATGGTGAGGCTACTGTTTGGAGGGAGGGAGCAGGTGTTGGGATGTGTGTAGGGATGATCCAACAATGGGGAGGCAGCGGCAGGAGCGTCCTGCCGCTGGAGCGAATCCGGGTCCATGGAAACTGGGAGAAGTGGTTCAATGTGAATCACCATCCACCAGTTTTTAGGTTATCAACAGTTTATTTTTTTATTTTTATTTTTTAAATATTTTGTAAATGTCTTTTTTGCCCATATCTCTTCCTCCTCCTCCCACCTCTCACCACTACCCCTTATCTCCTCTTCAACCACCAACAACCAGACCAAGATATCCTCCTACTCCTCCTTCCGGCGCCGGCGTCGACGCCGCCATGAACCCTTCGTCGCCAGAGCAGCTGAGTGGCACAATGTTCCACTTACACCACCAACAATCAGATCAGCATATCCCCCTCCGCCGCCACCTCCAGATCTGGCCACCGCTTGCAGCACCTGGGTCGGAGTAGAAGGGAGGCTAAGAAACCCGGGTCGGAACATTGATCCCCTCGAAGACCCGATTCAATATCGCATTTCCATTGTGCGACACTACACCATTGTTTGGTTGCTTCGCTTTTTGAACTCCCATTGTTAGCAGATTTGGGTATTTTTACAAATGTCAAGGGCAAGGTTTCAAAGATGCAGTGTGCCTCACTGCTCGCACTTCATTTTGTTCCCAAATTCCCATTTGCCTTTTCTTCCAGATGATTCAGATCATGATTTTTTTTATTTATTGGCGACAAAAAAAATCCAATCTTGGTTGCAATTAACTAAGTTTTATGAGGTCAAAATTCAAATTTGGATTTGCACTATTGAAATTCAAATTCAAATGAACCCTAAAAATGGCATTTTGTTGACTGGGAAGGTGGCTATTGTGGGTGGATGGATGAAGGGTAAAATTATAATTTTGATTTTTGGGTAACCTGTTAAATAATTATTCCATCTTAATCTAAACCGCTAAAATATTTTAATGATAAATACAAGGGCTAAAAATGGTGCTTCATGATCAACCACTTCTCATCATTCTTTATCCTAAAATCCACCAAAGTTTCGATATTACTTGGTACAAAGGACTGCACTGTAGCCCACTTTAAGTCTGGAAGTAAGTAAACCACAGCCACAGCCCACATGAAATGTTCACTTCTTTTAATAAATTTCTTAATTACTTAAATAAAAAGTTGTTTTAAAAGTATATCTCAAAACTCTATATGTTTCTTTACAACTGCGTAGTTAAATCTGTGGAAATATTTAATTAAAAAATAATAATGAACATGAACACAATTGCGCTAGGGGTGGAATCAAGGTCGTAAAGAACCAAAAAAACAAAAAGGTGTTAAATAATGATACCTAAAAGGCAAAAAGATGTTAAATAATGATGAAGAACTTACTCTGTTTAAGAGGCATAGCAAGGAATCCATCTGATTTCTCCCAATTGAGTCCCCAACAAAGGCCATAGACTTTCCCCGAACAAGCTTGAAGAACAAAGTAGCATCAAATAGCGGAAGCTCACACTCATCAGGTTTCCATCTCCATTTGAGGAACTCTCTGTCTGGTCTCCCTTGCATCAAGCAATTCTGCCTCTCGTTCATGAAATGGCAGCTTTCATTACTGTAATAAAGATCGCCTTTAGGATAAGAGGTCCAATTTCCTGAGAATATGTTGCATCTCCTTGTTGCTGTGCTTTCCGAACTGCTCCCATATATCTTCTTATAAGATGATTGATTTAAGTTTCTGACCAAAGGAAAGAGGACCACGACAACAAGCAGAGTGAGTGGTAATAGGAACACACCTTTGGGGATGTTTCTTGTTCCGTAGTTGCATTTCAAAACCTCAGGAACCTCAAACTTCATGGCTGTGCCTGCCCTATATATATTGACTCTAAGGATCTTCTTGAAGCTGTTTATAATGACAATTATTGAGCAGATCTCTGGTCCTAGCTGCTTAAACTATGCTGAAATGGAAGGTCCATCTGACATAAATAATAATTAATGAAAATATATATTAGTAAGATTTAAATGTGTTAGTTGGATTCACGTTGGTAATTACAGTGCAACCCGCTGTGAGCTACAGCTTCTGCCAAATAATAATTGATTAGAAGGGAAAGAATATAATAAGAAAAATGTTAAAAAGAACACGCTTTTTATCATACCCATCTTCAACACACCTTGATCGATTTCATGTGAGACCCACCAAATTACACGTTCTCACATAAAATCAACCCAATAATAAATAATGTATAAAAGGAATGTGATGAAAAATGTAATATTAGCATTGCTCATAATAATATATTTAGAGGAAGTCAAGAGTCGATCTAGATATTTTTTTGCATTTTGTCCCCGAAGGATAGTGCACTCTTGGTATGGGTTGGGACATGAAGAAGTTTTAAGCATGAGGTGCCGGGCTCGATCCCTGTCGCTAACAAATCTCCCTCCTCCTAACATATTAACCACCAACAATTTGTCTATAAAAAAAATTATTAATTAAGACATAGAAAGAGAATTTTTTATTAAAAAAAGTGGTCCTATTAAAAGGTGCTCTATGTAACTTTTTTAATTAGTGTCCAAATTCTAATTAGTAAGACCTTTATATCTTTTTCTTTATTAGTTGATTGGATTGATTATTAGGTACTTCTTATAGTATTTATTTAACTGTATTATTTATGAGTTATGCTATTTGGTACGACAGCTCACAATACGAATTTGACGAATTGGATAACTTAAAAAAAAAAAAAAAAAACCTTTTTCCCTCATCCAACACGCGGTCACACAAAGGCTACAAACCTTATCGGCAACCATGGCAGAGCATAGAAAATTGGCCAGCTTTCTTAGACGTAGATGTCTATTTAATCAAAATCACAAATGGTTGCAGAATATACAATGAATAAAAAGGAGTGCAAATTAAAAAAAAAAAAAGGGTCAATCACTCAAAAGAAAAAGATCAAAGAAAAAAAATTGTATACTGGAGAAAAAAGAGCACAGTTATAACTCTATGGAAACAAGGCCTTCCTTGTTCAGGTCTCCATCTTTTCGTAATGTGTAAATAAAAACAAATTGCAGAAAGGAGAATAATTTTTCGACAAAAGGAAAAGAAATGGTTTTTTTAAAAAAAAATCATATATAAAGTAGTGTGTTGAAAGCTTTTTCTTTCTAGCTTACCGAAGTGGGTAATGGAGGGTATTATTCTGCAGCAGACACATAAGAGCGTTTGCAGAAAATATATATATATTTTTTTACCCCAATAGATCTAGAAGAGTTCTTTTATTTTTTGGTTGTTTCTACCATCCTTCAATTTTTCACCCATAAACAGCCGTAGAAGTGCAGGGACTGATAGTGTGTATAGTAGTTGGGAATCAATACAATCTCAATGGAAGAGAAAAGAGGGAAGAAAGGTGAATGAAGAAAAGGAGACGGAGAGAGCAAAAAACATGAACAGAGAGAAGTGAAGGTTGCCACATCATTCGTCGGGTTTTGACGAATTTCAGTTCGTACTAAACAGCATTATTCATTATTTATACGACAAAATTGACATTCCGATAATATTTATGTTTATATTTTTATACATGAAAAATGTTAAGGATACGCTCTTCATTACACTCCTCCTCAACACTCTCTCTATTATTGGGGGATTTTATGTGAGACCCACCAAAATACATGGTTCCACATGAAGTTCACTAAATAATAGATGGTGCGTTAAGATGAGTGTGTTTAAGAGTGTGATGCTAACATTGCTCTTTATACATTTATCTTAAATTATGAAATATTTTAATATTTATTTATATTCACATCAACCTAACCCAAAGTGACTAGTCATAGTGGAAGTGGACCCTGTCACAGGTGAACTTTACATGTAAGATTAAGGATTCGAATTCGAATCATGAAGTCGTCATTTTTGGAAGATTTCACCGAGTAACACTTGGGTGGGCAAACTTTACATGCAAAATATGGATTAACATGATGTCTATTAAACACAACCAAAAAAAAATTTTATTTTAATCTTTATTCATTAAAATAATAATTTAAAAAGATAATAAAGTTCTTATTATTTTACAATCATCTTAAAATTAAAATAGGTTATATTCCATAGACATGTATGCGTGCAAGAATCACTCTTCAGCCAAAAAGAAAACTTAACAATATTTGAGGTTATTCTCAATTGTATATAGTATAGAGAGATATAGATTTGACTTAATGATTTTCTCCGATATTATCACACAATTTAATTTAATGTTGTATCACCAATATTAATGGCTATTTATTGTTTGCATTTGATCAAAATATTCTTCACTGTTTGTTATTTCTTTCGATTTTATAATTCGTTATTTAAACTCTTTCCTTATAGGAAATTTACTTTTTAAAGTTATGCAATATTCTATTTAATATATAGGCAAAAAATCACGTAAGAATATATCCTTGTTAGTTTACAAAATTGGGATGGTATGGAGCCACAAAACTCTTAAAATTTGTGTGAAGAAACCATCTTATGATAGATGATATATCCTTAATTTTATGACAAGTATAATATAATGAAATCTCATTAATAACTTATGCCAGATAAATTCTTTATTTGAACGGAATTCAGTGCAGGTATTCAAAATCTAAAAACCTATGTTTAAGCTCAAACAACAATTGTTAAAATCATCCTAAACAATTTAAAATACAAATCATATGGTGTACGACTTACCAGTTTTCACCCTTTAGTTTCATCATATAGAACAAAAACTCATTCCATGTGTCACCAGGACCTGGCAAGCACCAGTGAACGCAATCGTTGATCTTCTTATATTTATCAATAATATGCCTATATCCACTGGGATGCCCATCAGGCCTTATTACCATTGCTTCAGTTATATCAATCAAACCAAAGTGCAAACCCTTCTTTCTCGCTTCTTTCTTTGCTACTGTAAATTCCTCTACTTGTATCTGATATACTGCCTTTAAAATATCCTTATATTTATATACGTGTCTTTCTTCTTTAGTAAAGGGCTTTGTTCTGTCACAAGCCCCGCCATCATACCACTCCCCATTCTCAAAGTGATTTGGAGAATGAGTCACCAAAAATGTCGATCCCTTAAACCCTTCAAGATTTCTAATTGTTCTGAAAGTTGTTCGAAATGCATTCCTGTATCCATAAAAGTTAAGTTCTGTTATGTTATTCGCAGTTCCTTTTTGAGATCCAACAACTTGACCATTTTTGTAGAATATCAACGGTCGGAAGAACCATTGTCCGGCTGAGATGATCACATAGTCAAAATTCTCAAGTTCACTAGCCCAAGCTTTATCTGCCTCATCTACATAAAGGTTTGTGCCGCTTTTGAAAGGAAAGTTATTGGGATCAGCATCGAAAGCTTTGACTAGAAAAGGGGACCACAATACTGCAGCAGTAAAATTGTATTCTGCACTGAACCACCATCTGAAATGTCCGCCGCGGTCCATTGATTTATGTTCGGAGGTAACATTCTTAGGATGAGCAACCTGAAATAGTAATGTTAATATCACACATATGCAATGTTTTTTTTAAATAAAATCATTTCATCACTCGCCTTAAATTCTCTATAGTCCAATATTACACGGGGGCCTCTTTATATATGTCATTTTTTTAACAAAATAATTTATTTTAGATTATTTATCATTTAAAAATTGTGTAAGTCACATATATGGGACGATTTTTGATAGATTGACGGGGTTAAAAGCTTTACACTAGCATTTTATCAAAATTAAATTCTTGAAAATATTTAAAAGAAATTAATTTTATTTTTCAACTATATCTTATTGTTTATCATCTCGAAAAAATTCAGTAACTATACATATTAGTGATGATTAGAGAGTGAAAAATAGGATTGTATGCTATTGGTCGGGGTAATGGGAAGCATCCTAAGCCATATGAGTTAGGTAGCAGTTCCAAGCATATTTTAGTCCACCCACTTTTATAAATGATTGCCCTAAGGAAGGGAATAATGATACCTTATTTTCCCTTACTAACAAAGGTGAATAGGGATATTAACCCCTCTATACATTAGAGGCTCATTGTGGGAGTCTCTAACTTTATTCTCAATATAACTATTCTCATATTATATCTCATTTTCGCACTTACTTGAATGTTGGAGGACCTTGGTAGGTACTCACTCCCACTCTCTTATGCAGTAACGAGAAGGAGAGTCGCCTACATACAATCAAATCCGAGCAGATTTTAGGAAGCTCGGTCATTCACACTATATAATCCAGTATTCTACTTTTTATAAGGTAACATTCATATAACATTACTATATTTTCCAAGATCATGGGTGTAACATCCCTGGCTACTTTATGGATTGACGACTGTCCCTACAAACCAACACGGGTCTTTTCAGCGTGCTTTGTCCTCACTCACATGCTTCCTGGGAAGTTTTCCCAGGAGGTCACCCATCCCAGAATTGCTCTAAGTCAAGCACGCTCAACTGTGGAGTTCTTAAGTGACGGGCTCCCGAAAAGAAGACGTGCATATTGTTTTTATAGGTAGTAACAATCAATTCATATAAGTCATCCTCAACTGTATAGTCCCATACCTACAAAGTCTCAGGATCCCTTTCATTCCAGTGTGTAATCGGTTCATTTATCTGCCCTTTCGCCTAGAAGCCTGCCAGGAGCCGCTCCTTGTTCGTGCCTTCTTGCACCGGTGACCACTCCCCGCCCTCATCAGCCCCGGGTGTCACATGCCCACAAGCTTCGGCTTGGTTCGTCCCCGAACCACACCGTACTGGGAGAAGTGCCGATCTGATACCATTTGTAACATCCCCGGTGCTTTATGGATTGATGACTATCCCCACAAACCAACACGGCTCTTTTCAGTGTACTTTGTCCTCACTCACACGCTTCCTGTGAAAACTTCTCAAGAGGTCACCCATCCCAGAATTGCTCCAAGTCAAGCACTCTTAACTGTGGAGCTCTTAAGTGACGAGCTTCCGAAAAGAAGATGCATCTTGTTTTTATAGGTAGTACCAATCAATTCATATAAGCCATCCTCAACTGCATAGTCCCATACCTACACAGTCTTAGGATCCCTCTCATTCCGGTGTGTAATCGATTCATTCATCTGCCTCTCCGCCTAGAAGCCTGCCAGGAGCCGCTCCTTGTTCGTGACTTCTTGCACCAGCGACCACTCCCCTCCCTCATTAGCCCCGGGTATCACAATGGGTCTGTTTGGATTGACTTATAGACAACTAGCTTACTTAGGCTTATCTACTCTCATAAACACTTGTCAAAATGTTTGAGAGAACATATGGAAACAACTTATAACATGTTCATAAACTGTTTTTAGCTTATTTTGATAAGCTCTTCAAAATAGCTTATGAAAATGACTTGAGCTTATATGAAAACAATTTAACTATATTTTTTCTTTGATTATAGAAATAGCTTCTTAAATAAGTCGTTTACTCAAACAAGCCCAAAAAGCCGACCTACATGACCGGGCTTAAAGGATGTGATGGACTTGGCCCATTAAGATGACTTACGCCTCTTGGGTTGATGATGAGGTCCACAACAAGTTATAATTGGTAAAGAGTCAGTGATGGACAGACTCAATTATTATCAAGAAGGAGATCCCCTCTATATAATGGCTTAGACAACTGTATACCAAATTGCCATTCCTCTATTTTTTTTCCTCCTTTCCTTTGAACAATCCTCTATACTATAAATAGTGTTGTTCAATTGTTGCTGGTTGCGCAGTTGAAATCTCCAGCCAACTATAAACCTGACTCCAGATTAATTCTACTAAAGCACATGATAGAAACAAGTGCTTAACATTTTCAGCATCGCTGCAGCAAAAAACACACATTTGCTGTTCATAAGAGAGGTTTATTCCTCTTGTGAACAGATTTGCCTTGGTTGGGATTTTTCCTTGAAGCATTTGCCATGAAAATGCCAATTCCTTTGACGGTATTTTGCACCTCCACGGCAAGTTGAAGATACCCAACTCTTTGATAACCTGAATCTGCGACTGCATAGCATGAAATTCCAGCACCTTGTATGCTGATTTTGTAGAGAAAACCCTGTCGCATCTGCTTCCCAAATCCATTCATCATTTCTGTCCTCTACTAAACTTGCTTGTTGTAAAAGCAGGTTCAACTCTTCCAATAAAACCTTCTCCCATTCAAACAACTCCCTCCTCCATTTTAGATCCCAAAGACCACACTCCGCCACACTCTTGTATTTTTTGTTGTGAAATGAGAAAAAGCCTAGGAAAAGCCGCTCTAAGCGAAGAAAGACCCAACCAAGAGTCTTCCCAAAATTTGGTATTATCCCCTTTCCTTATTTTCCTAACCAAACTCTCCCTAAACCAATCCAATGAGTTGTCTGAGACTCCATTTAGACAGAAATTTTTCCACCTCGAGGACAAGATATATCTATCCCTAGGCAGCTCTTCCATTGTATTACTCACATCTATGGAACCATACCTTGACTTCATCACCCTCACCCACATACTATCCTCCCCATTAAGGATCCTCCAACGCCTTTCCTAAGAGAGCTTTATTGAACCACTCTAAGTTTTTAACACCAAAACCCCCATCCTTTTTGCCAAGAAAACCCTCTGACACTTAACCCAATCAATTTTCTTTCTCTCTAGACCCCCCCCCCCCCAACACACACACACATACACAAAAGAAATTTCGTTGAATGCTTACAAGAATTTTTATTACCTTTTTAGGAGCTTTAAGGAAAGACATGAAAAAGATAGGCAAGTTCCCCAACATCAAATTGATGAGTGTGACTTTACCCCCGAGATATAAGTGCCTCCTCTTCCAAGCGGATAATTTTCTGTTAAACAAATCTATGACCGGCTGCCAAGTGTGCACTTTTTTCGGATTTGCACCTTTTGGAACACCTAAGTACTTGAATGGAATGCCTCCTTGTTTACAATTTACAAAAACCGTCGCATCCTGTTGGAAGTTTTGCTCCACGTTCATCCCCATCACCCGACTTTTGTGGAAGTTTACCTTTTAGCCGGAAACCAATTTTAGGCACCTTAAAATGGCTTTCATTACCCACAAATTTTCCAAAGTAGCCTCTCCAACCATGAGAGTGTCATCCACATATTGTAAAATTGAAACTTCCTCCCCTCTGTTCCCCACCTTGAACCCCTTAAAATTTCCTATCTCACCGACCTTTTTTAACGTGCCCATAAGCCCTTCTGCAACCAAAAGGAATAAGAACGACGCTAGTGGATCTCCTTGTTTTAAGCCTTTTTGGATTTTCACTTCCTCCTTGGCTTCCATTGATTAACAACGATAGATCACCTCTAAAGATACATTCTTTTATCCATCCCTTCCATTTTTCATTCATTCCACCTGTTCCCATCATATAATCCAGGAAACTCCAATTGACCGAGTCATAGGCTTTCTCAAAATCTACCTTGTAAATTAGGCATTTCCTTTTTTATTTCTTCGCAAGACCCACCACCTCATTAATAATCACCGCTCCTTCTAGGATGTTTCTAGTTGGCAAGAAAGCAAATTGGTTGGGAGCTATAATCGAATTCATACACACCCTCAACCTAGAAGCTAATAATTTTGCCAAAACTTGGTAAATACTTCCTAACAGTGAAACAGGCCTGTATATGAAAACAACTTATAACTTATATGAAAACAAATTAAGTATATTTTTTCTTTAATTATAGAAATAACTTATACATAAATGCTTATATAATAAGCGCTTATCTTATAAACGCTTAAATAAGTCGTTTACCCAAATAAGCCCAAAAAGCCGACCTACATGACCGGGCTTAAAGGATGTGATGGACTTGGTCCATTAGGATGACTTACGCCTCTTGGGTATATTGTTTCGTAACGGTTATCCTTGATTTTGGCACAGATTTACACTATAATAACATAAGGTACAAAATATGTAAAAGATAACTTCATTCTACGCCGGTCTGGGATCGATTGATCTATTAGATTGGTATCAGACGACGGAGTGAGGAACACATTCCTGTCTACATTCTCACATACGGTTTTTGGGCAGAACAATTACTATACTTTTTATAAGATAATCGTGTTCCATAATTCATTTATGAAAATAAAAAACAAAAACTAATTGTTATGCAAAGGATGGATTCAAGGTATAGATTTTAAATTCTAGTGTCCTATAAACCAGAAAGCAAAATGGCATTATCGAATAATTACTTACACTATTTATGAGGCACATCAGCGACACTATCTGATTATTCCCCATTGAGTCCCCAACAAAGGCCAATGACTTTCCCCGAACAAGCCTCATGAACCGAGTTGCATCAAACAGCGGGAGGTCACATTCATCCGGTTTCCACCTTAATTTCATGAATTCTCTGTCAGGTCTCCCAGATGCGAGGCAGTTTACCTGGTTTTCAATGAAAGGGCAGGTTTCATTATCGTAGTAAGTGTCTTTAGGATAAGGTGCCCAATGTCCAGAAAATATGTTGCATCTCTTTGTTTCTGAGGTTTCCAAACTGCCGGCATATATAGTAGAAGATGGTTGACTCGAGTTTCTGATCAGTGAGAGGAGTAACACGCTGAGAAGCAGAGTGAATGATAATAGGAACACACCTTTGGGAATGCTTGGTGCGTACTTGCGTTTGGACATCTTCAGGGCCTTAAAACACACACGTGCTGATTGATGGAATATAGGGGAGATCTATGTTTTGGCTGTCTTAAATGGAGCTCCAGCTTGCACAAATAACAATTAATTAAAAAGATTGTATATTAATAAAAAAAATTGTATATATGCATGAACTATTTTATTACGCATTAAAAAATCAATAAATTCATATCATATATAGTTATTTACTGCAATTACTAATTAAATAACACATTCATTCTTTGACGCTCTTTTTTTTTTTGACCAAATTCTTTGGCTCTTGACTACCTTCTTCTATTATATATTATAATTAAATTCTATATATTGCTATATAAAAGAAGGTGGGATGAATATTGTTCTGTTTCTTCGGGGTTGGGTGTTTTACGTTGCTTTTGGTTGAATATTTATTTTTCCTTTCCCTTTGCTGTAAATTTATCTACTAGGATGATTTTTGTAAACAAGTTAAAATATCTCATATACTCTTTTTTTTTTTTTTTTTTTTTGGTTTTCCAGGATATTCTCCGCGTGCAACCGCGGAGATTTAAAAAAAAAGGAAAAGAATGACAGGAGGATGATTTGATTTCCTCCAATATTTTAACCCCCCCTTTTTTTTTATAAATTTATTTATATAACTTTTCTTATTTTATAAATTTATTTGACTTATTAATTATTCTCCACTATTATCACATAATTTAATTTAATGTTGGATCACCAATATTTAATGGCTATTTATTGTTTGCATTTGATCAAAATGTCCTTCACTGTTTATTATTTCTTTCGATTTTATAATTCGTTATTTAAATTCTTTCCTTATAGGAAATTTACTTTTTAACGTTATGCAATATTGAATATTCTATTTAATTAATATATAAGGCAAAAAATCACGTAATAATATATCCTTGTTAGTTTACAAAATTGGGATGGTATGGAGCCACCAAACTTCTAAAATTTGTGTTTGCGCAGGGAGGAGTCAATATTGCCTACGCTGGTTGGTGACTATTGTTGGACTACCCCTCCACATGGTTTCCTTAAATGTAATGTTGATACTTCTCTTAACAAAAATGATGGTTGTACAGGATGGGGTTTGTGTTTGAGAAATGAGTTTGGCAATTTTGTGGTAGCTAAGACTCTTTGGAGCAATCCCTCCTTGGAAGCTCATGAAGGTGATGCACTTGACATTTTGTTTGCAATCCAGTGGAGCAATAGTCTTGGTTTTAATAATGTCATTGTTGAGTCTGGTTGTCTTAGAGCTGTTGATAGCATTAATAAGCCTAGAGTAGATGGTTCCGAGTTTGGTTGTATTACAAAAGAATACTCTAGGTTGTTATCTTTCTTTCCAAACTTTTGTGTGGGGTTTATTAGGAAGCAAGCCAATATAGTTGCTCATTGCTTAGCAAAGGTGGTCCTACTAAGCCTAGCCTAAAAAACTTTCAGCATATTCTACATTATATTTCTTTGCTTATTGCTAGTGAAATAAATTGATTTGGTTTGCCTCAAAAAAAAAAAAAAATACTAATAACCAATGGGGCATTGGTCTAGTGGAAGTGGAAGCAACTAGCCCTTATAAGGAGGAGAACCTGAAGAACCGGGTTCGAATCCTTATAGAGGTACCCCATTGAGAAGTTGAGAATCAATGGGTAAAAACCCTGCTCAATCAGCCGAACCAGAGATTAGTATCAATACGAGCTCGAAGGGCCTAATCCATGGGGATACCCTGGTGGACGCATTCGGCTCAAATGACTAATTAGGATGGGTTCCGAACCAAAATAATAATAATTTATTTTAGATAAATTCTTTATTTGAACGGATTTTAGTACATGTATTCAAAATCTAAAAACTCGTGTTTAAGTTCAAACAACAATTGAAATCATCCTAAACGAGTCAAAATACAAATCATATGGTGTACGACTTACCAGTTTTCACCATTTAGTTTCATCATATAGAGCAAAAACTCATTCCATGTGTCAGCAGGACCTGGCAAGCACCAGTGAACGCAATCGTTGACCTTCTTATTTTTATCAATCATATGCCCATATCCACTGGGATGCCCATCAGGCCTTATTACCATTGCTTCAGTTATATCAATCAAACCAAAGTGCAAACCTTTCTTTCTCGCTTCTTTCTTTGCTACTGTAAATTCCTCTACTTGTATCTGATATAATGTCTTTAAAATATCCTCATATTTATATGCGTGCATGTCTTCTTTAGTAAAGGGCTTTGTTCTGTCACAAGCCCCGCCATCATACCACTCCCCATTCTCAAAGTGCTTTGGAGAATGAGTCACCAAAAATGTCGACCCCTTAAACCCTTCAAGATTTCTAATTGTTCTGAAAGTTGTTCGAAATACATTCCTGTATCCATAAAAGTTAAGATCTGTTATGTTATTCTCACTTCCTTTTTGAGATCCAACAAGTTGACCATTTTCATAGAATATCAATGGTCGGAAGAACCACTGTCCCGTTGAGATAATTACGTAGTCAAAATTCTCAAGTTCGCTAGCCCAAGCTTTATCCGCCTCATCAAGATAAAGGTTCATGCCGCTTTTGAAAGAAAAACCATTGGGATCAGCATCAATAGCTTTGACTAGAAAGGGGGACCACAATATTGTAACTGTAAAATTGTATTCTGCACTAAACCACCATCTGAAATATATGTCGTCCATTTTCCTATGTTTGGTGGTAACATCCACAGGATGAGCAATCTGAAAGAGCAATGTAAATAACTAAATATCACATGTAGAGTGTGTTTGGAAAAGCTGGAAAAAAAAGATTATGCTGATAATCAATTTTTGTATAATCGATTATTGTGATAATCGATTATAATCAGAATATGTTTTTTTTTTTTGTCTATTTGCTGAAAAACGATTTTAAGATAATCTATTTCGTTTGGATGAAGCAAAAAAAATCACTTTTATATAATAAATTATGAAAAAAAGAGTATGAAGTTATTTGTATAATTTAATAATATTCGTTTAGAAGTTAGCTTTGTAGGGTTAAACAGAGAAGAGAGTTTTGAGAATGAAAAATAATAAAATTACAACAATTTTAAGCCAGAAAAAACTAAATGGCATAAAATAGCTTTTTTCCTCTAAAAAAAGATTTTTTTTATACATTTAAGTAAAATGTCAAACATGATAGATTATCTATGAAACAACTTTTAAGCTAAACAACAGCTGAAATGAGGGAAAATAATCTTTCCCAAACACACTCGTAATGTTTTTTGTTTTTAAAAAAAATCAATTTGACTCTTCTTAAAATCTCTAAATTTCAATATTACACAAGCCTCTTTATATATGTCTTCATTTAAAAATATATATTCAAATTAGCTATTATCTAAAAATATTAAAAGATATTAATTTTATTCATCAACTTCGTCTTATTATTTATTATCCCAACAGAATTCGTTAATGGTTAGCTATATGATTAATGATTGAGACGAAAAATAGGTTTACTTTGCATGTTGACCACTAATCTAGAAACACTCGGAATTTAAAATATAAAAAGCATTAATAAAATTTATAACTTAAAATTTTAATATATTAGATACACTACATTTTAATAATAAAAAATTGTTTTTAAATTTCTTAAGAACACTAATTAACAAAAAAATAAATATCAATGGAATAAGAGAAAAGATAAATTAGTTTCAGAAAACCATTAATCTATATCTGTTTATATTCCAAGCTATTTAACTTTAATTGTTATGAAAAATCTTAAAATACATACATATACATATATATAAATAAAGAAATGAAAGAAACACTTTTATGAAAAAGTTCCTTACAATAATTTTTTGGGCACATAGCAACAAAAAAAAAAAAAATTAAACAACAACAACACATCCAAGAGAAATGATGTTACTCATGCTTATAATTTTTTTAGGATCTTGCTAACCAATGCTCTGACTCAAAAGCATTTGTTAAGGATTAGTAGATTATTACATAACAAGTAAGTTTTTCTTAAAACGCGGAGTATTTATCTTTACAAGATATTAAATATATCAATTTTCAATGAAAATTTTCTTCTTTTACTTCCATAATCAATACTTGAAGGGCACTGATTAGCATTATTATTTTTTTTTTAATGTCTCCTCAAGTTATAGATTTTAAATTCAACTGTCCTATAAACCAGAAAGCAAAATGGCATTAATTATCGAATAATTACTTACACTATTTATGAGGCACATCAAGGACTCCAGCTGATTTCTCCCCATTGAGTCTCCAACAAATGCCAATGACTTTCCCCGGACAAGCCTCATGAACTCAGTTGCATCGAACAGCGGGAGCTCACATTCATCTGGTTTCCACCTTAATTTCATGAACTCTCTGTCTGGTCTCCCAGATGCGAGGCAATTTACCTGGTATAGAATGAAAGGGCAGGTTTCATTATCGTAGTAAGTTTCTTTAGGATAATAAGGAGCCCAATGTCCAGAAAATATGTTGCATCTCCTAGTTTGCAAACTGCCAGCATATATCTTTGAAGATGGTTGACTTAAGTTTCTGATAAAAGGGAGGAGTAACACTATGAGAAGCAGAGTGAATGGTAATAGGAACACACCTTTGGGAATGTTTATTGGTGACTTGCGATTGGACATCTTCGTGGTCTTAAGGACACCCTTGTACTGATCTACTCTGAAGCTGTTTATAGTGGAGATCTATGTTTTGAGTGTCTTAAACAATGGTGCAATGGAAGCTCCAACTTGCACAATTAACAATTAAATTGAAAGAGACAATATATTAATTATTAATAAAATTTTGTTGACGTTATACCTGGATTACAGAGCACTGTGAGCTAAGAGCCTAAAACTTCTGTCAAATAACAATTGGTTAGGAGAGAAAGAATATAATTTTATATATAATTGACTCATGTTCTTCCCCGTAAGAAAATTATATTTGGCACATGCTAGCTAGAGGGAGGAAACAATTTATCTCACAGAAAAAGAGAGAAGGAAATCAAGAGTCTTGATTCCGTTGAATTAGTTACTAGAGTTTTCGTACTCAGAACAATTATATCTAATGAAAATACTTGTGTATACTTGACGTTAATATAGTCACTGACAACTAAGGGCTTGTTTGTTATGTTTGGTGTTTTCTATTTTCAATTTTATTTTTAGAAATAATTATAATAAAAAAATTATAAAAGTATCACATTGTTTTCATTAAGTTTCATACTTTCAAAGATTTGTACAACAAACATTGAAAACAACTTTTTGTTTGATTCAATGTTTCCTGTAAAAATCTTTAGAAATTAACAAAGTACAACATTTTTGTAATTATTTTTGTTGTAATTATTTTTGAAATTAGAAAATGAAAACAGAAAACATGAAATATACCAAACAGACCCTAAGGTGTGAGAAGAGCATTTTTTTTTCTTTTTATTTAGTGAAAGTTGTGAGATTGAGAGTGATATTTAGATAAGTTCTCTCTAAAATGGCAATTTCAGAATTCGAATATCTAACATTGCATATTTATTTGAAGATATAACTTACGTTCAATGGGATCAACCATCCCTGCATAAAGAAGCGTTTGGAAAGACCACCCTTGGCTATGGCTTCCTAGTTCCCAGTTCCCAATTCTATGCTGTTGCGATAAATTGGTCAGAAGTTCATTTTGGAGACGAGGGACTGAGACACCGCATACGAAAATAACAATCATATATATGAAAATAAAAGTGTAATATGAACTTTTTAATTTATGGTAAAATAATGAAACTCTGAATTAGTCGTTCCAGGTTTGGAAAGAGCCACAGAAAGTAATCTTTACGTATGGATCTTTCCAAATCTGGAATGTCTAAATTCTAATTCAAAGTTTCATTATTTTACCATATAATAGAGTTTAATTTTCATGTATGTTAATATATATTTTTTTATGCTGTCAAGGCGTCATACATTATTACTTGTGCGACTTTTAACGGATTATTTTGAAAGATAAATTTTTTTTTTGCACTTAGTTGATTAATATTGACAGTGTAAATTTTTTTATATTATCAACCAATCAGAAATTGATATACCATTAAAAATACTTGATTCTTATCCTAACCACCTTAAAAGTCGTCAATTCCATGATTTCTGATTGGTTGTCAGTGTAAAAATCTTTACAATGACGGTGCATACAACTTAAACTCTTTTTTATTGACCTGGAAAGACAATTTTTTAATAAAATGAAAATCAATGATTGGTTAGTAATAATATTTAAATGTAATAATTAAATACATATTGGGGGATTGGGTAACTCAACTGGTTTGAGCTAAGGGTATAAGGTGTTAAGGAGCAGGAGGTCCATGGTTCAAACCCTGGCAATGGAGAAAATCAACATAACAATTAACTTATTAATATTGGCCTATAAAAAAAACATATTGAAAAGAAAAATAATGAGGTAAAAAAAAAATTAAACCCCTTGGAGTCTGAGAACCAATGCTTATTTTTTTTTTAAGGTAAGGTGACCCGTCACCATAATTTATTGATAAAAATAAGAAAAAAATAAGAAAAAAAAATAAAATCATGGGGACATAAACCAAAACCCATCTAAAGGAAATCATTTGAACTTAACATTAGGTTTTCTATTTCTCTTCAGATTATACTTCTGAGATTTAGACATCACCGTAAAATCATAATCAACTTTAACAGCATTATCAATACTCAACTGTTCTGTTGAGAGAGAGTCATTCTCTAGGTCTTCCTCATCCCTATTTCCAAAAAACTTTGCAAGTATTTTCATATCATGAGCAACATTATGATGTATAAGGGTTAAATTAGTCTTAGGAGTCTCAAGACTCTTACCACTAACTGTTAAATCACATGTAGCCTTAGAATACTCAGGCACTCGAGTCGGAGTACCCTTGACTGTAGAGTCAGAAATAGTTACAACAGAAGTTAATATATGTGGGATGAAATTTGAGACATGATCAGGAGACTCATCATAAATGGTCTCAACCCATTCATTGTCAATCAAATTTTCACCTGATGATAAATCAATGTTTCCATTATCTTCAACTGGTTTTTGCTCTGGAACCTTAGGGAAATATATGTTTGCATAGTCTTCACCAATGGCGGATCAATATGCAACTCATCCTCCTTGGCAATTTGTTTACAAGTCGTAACCAAATGCCCAATTGATTTACAATGAGAACAAAAAGAAAGAAGTTTCTCAAATTCGATACTGATAGAAAATGCAAAACATTCACGTTCAACCATATTCTCCTTGAGCAGTTTCTCTGTTAGATCAACATCCACTAAAACTCGAGCATAGTGACCATACGCCTTTGTACGTGTTGCTTCATCCAAAGTTATTGGAGTATATAATCCGCCTACAATTTCAAACAACAATTTCATACGTCAATATTCTTGTGGTAAGTCATGAATTCTAATCTAGCATTGAGCCAAGACACTGAAAAAGACTCAATAGCCCCGGTTAGAGGTTCCAAGCCCCAACAGCCAAGACACTATGCTGATCCTTTTGAGAAGCAAAACTGAATTCATAAGATCCCTTCATAAGATCCCTAACAGAATCATTTTTCATTGACCCAAAGACTTTCATAATTTTGAAAGTTTGTCACGTAAATCAAAGATCTTTACAGGGATATCACCCTTCAACAACAACAAGCGGCCATAAAGGTTGTTTTTGCAACCTTCCAACCCCCTCTGATATCCATCCTCAGATATTTTGATAGAGAAAGAGCTCCCTTCACGCATCGGTCGAGGAAGCTGATTAACTGAGATGTCAAACGAACCATTCAAAGCCTGAACAAAAGATCTTCGCTGTGGAAAAGGCGAAGAATAAGGAGTTTCCAGATTGAGGAACGTCCAAGGACAAGTCATGAGACCACCGTCAGGTGCACCAAATGAAATCAAAATAAAATAAGCCAACGCATAACAGAGGCACAACAAGAGAAGGGATGTTGTCGGCAAGATGGGTGCTAGACGGCGGTCCGGTGGAGAGACGCAAGAGGGAAAGAGATCCGGCCGGGTGGTGGGGGCGATGGGTCTTGGCAGGGGTTGAAAGGCGGCTGGTGGAAGAGATCTGGAAGGGGGCGATGGGTCTAGCTGGGGTTGGAGGCGGCTGGTGGAGATGGTGGCGAAGAGGCTGGCTAGGTTGGCAGGCGCTCGACAGTGAGAGGCGCAGGGACGACGTGCCGGAGTGGAGATGGCGGTGCTCATGCCATCAAAGATGATGGTGTGGCGCTAGGGTTCTCTCCCCTGTTACGTGCGCCAGGTTTCGTTCCCTCGGTCCTAAAGATTTCGTTCAAACTCTTGACCCTAAAGCATTGGGAAAAAAGGGAAAGTAACAAGTCTACACATCCATGGAGATCTTAATACCAAAATCTATGGCTTCATGATTTTCTGTGACATACCAACGGATCACATATTCATCTCCCAGAAAATGTCACAACGATTCACAGTGTTATAAAACTTCTAGCATAGGATTCGAACCAATGCTTATGCTACTCATCAACCTTTATATAGTTATGTTTTAAAAGCTGAATTTTAATTTGTTTAGATGTATTCTCGTAAAATCCAATTAAATAAGTATATGACTGTCAGCAATAATTTTTTTTTACAAAAAAATGACTTTTATAGAAAATAATGCTATGGAGGCAGCCATTGGAGGGACAAGACAACGATCTTCGTACAATGGCAATTTTCAGCAGATGGGTGGTACAAATTGAATTCGGATGGAGCATCAAAGGGAAACTCACGAGATATCAATTTTGGTAATGTGTGATGATAAAGGACGCTGGGTTCAAGGCTTTGGGGCACATATTGGACATTGTACAGCTTTCCAAGCTTAGCTTTGGGGAGCACTGAGAGGAATTCAACTTGCTTGGGAGCTGGCCATTTAAAAGCTGAGAGTGGAAACGAATTCTTTAGCACTCTACTCTTCCATCTTGTCTGAAAAATGTCATATATCGACAAATAGATTAATTGATTGGATAAGAAATTGGAAGGACAAGGATTAGGATTTAAAGTTAGTGCATACTTTCAGAGAATGTAACAAGTGTGCATATTAATTGGCTAATTGGTGTCTAAGGGTACGTTTGATTTGCAAAAATCGGGGAACTGGATAGCACAAAAATTTTTTGTCTCCTGTTTGATTTGAAAAGTGGTCAGAGTAAAAAAAAAAACAAAATTATCCTTACCTCTCTCTCTCTCGTATCTCTCTCCTCTCTCTTTTCTCTTCTCCCCTCTCTCTCTTCTCTCTCTCCTCTCTCTTCTTCTTTCTCTCTCTCTCCCCTCTCTCTCCTCTCTATCTCTTCTCTCTCTCTCTCTAATATATAGTATTATTATGGTAGTAATAATATAGTATCATATATAATATATATTATAAAATATATTATATATTGACTAATTCTTATATATATATATATATATATTATATATATATTATATAAAGGGTATCATAGTAAAATTAATATTATTTTACTTATGTTGTCCATTATCTATCGAACGATGTACATGATTAAAAGTTGTCCTGTCACTCGAGGGGTTGTGTTGTACTGTCCTGTTGTCCTGTGCATTAATGCGGATCAAACGCACCCTAACACAATCTCTTGGGTATTATAAGCTAGTGGATCTTTTTCGTGTGTGTTTGGTTTCACATTTGAAACCTTCAGAATTAATTCTATCATCTGTCAAACGTACGTGATTTTAGTGAAAATGAGATGTTTGGTTACTGACAGGTAAAATTGATTTTGCCTCCAGAAGTGATTCTGACTAGAAGCTACAAAAAGTAGCTTTTGAGTTGAATTGAAAAATTTACATTAAGTTTTACATCTAACCTTACTAAAAACATCAAAACATAAATCATTTCACTTCAAACTCAATTCTAACCAAATCAATTTTATAAAATCAATTACATTCTAAATCACTTTTATCAGATGTTCATCCAAATACATACTTATTGAGTTGTCTAACTTAGTGTTTGATGATTTTTTCGGGGCTGTCATACCTCGCGATGTAATTCGCTTTTAATTTTTTCTCTCTGTCCGGCTTCGGTGCATCGTGTTACAAAAAAATATATAGATTCTATATCTAGTTTTCATTTTTACATACCGACACTTAACACACTATACTAGTTTTGTTATATGTTTCTACCAGGAGCATATATACATATAATAAATGACGTGCAACAATCTTTACCCAAATGCTTTAGGATGATACAGACATGCTTCTAATCTATGCAGATCTTTTTTATGAAAGAAAATTTGTGAGATTTCAGTCACGATTGAGTTTTCTGTTTTCTCCTTTCAATTTACAAACGAAATATAGGGAGAATAAGACATGATAATTTCACACAGTGTTTTTTTTTTTTTTTTTTTTTTTTTTTTAAATCTTTGCCCAATTTATGTGCCCATTTATATTTTCATCATTTTTTTTTATATCTTTAACCGGATATCTTCACAGGGAATGTTGTAATATTAACCCTCGTCCCTTTGGCCTGATGGTAATGATTAAGTAAAATCCTTTTAAGAATGATGACTATGGAATTTAAACCTTCAACTTTACAGGTAAAGTTATGTAGAGGCACAATTCACTTCCATCACAACCAATTTTTTATTTTATTTTTGGTATGTTTCCATCATTGATCAAAGAAAGTAAAATTCCAGAACTTTGGTCCTCGAAATATTACGTTTTACAGCTGTAACAATACATAATCAGAATTCAATGAAGTAGAACTTGAACCAAGATGAGGATAATAAAAGAACTTGAACCAAGATGGAACGTTGTTATTGGAAAGTTGCAACTTTGGGAGGAATAAACGAGTCTTGCATATAGGGCCTACCACTAAACCAGAAATTTCAGCAATTAATAAGAGAGTGGGGGCCATTTCACGTGGTTTTGCTGTTCTTTCTCTCGTGTTAAGGGAATTAAAAGCATTTTGATAGACATAATGGGTTTTTCAACCAATCATAAATACTTAAAAACAATTGCTTTTTTTTTTTTATGACATCCACAAACAATTGCTAGTTAAAATATTGTTTTGATTAATATGTGGAGTAAAAGAGAAATTTTAAATGTGAATAACAATATTATGACAAAAATTCTTAATGATTGAATTAGTGATAATGCTCTCGTTAAGGAACCAAGAAAATAAAGTTTTCATGGGAAATTGATGTATTTAATATTTAAAAAAGTAAAATATTTAGTTTTCCAATGAAAACTTTATTTCAACCGATCAAATTAAGATATATTAGTGAATTAAAAAAAAGGGTCATGCTAACGAGTGCCCTTAGGGTAAGGGTACTCTTTAAGGAATCAAGATAAACAAAATTTTTTATTGAAAAACTAACTATTTCACATTTTCAAACATTAAATATATCAATTCCCTATAAAAAAAATCGTTTATTGGTTCCTTAAAGAGTGTCCTAAGGACGGATACAAATCTGCTGTTCCAAAAAATGGTGTCTCGGTATCCACAGCCAATCAAAAATTGAGAATGTGCATGAATATTAATTAGTTAAGATTTTATTTTATTAAGTGGCAGATTCTAATTGGTGAGAGGCAGAAAATGTGACATGAAAGTGGGACAGAAGATCTTCATCCCATACATTCGTCAGCATTCTCCTAAAAAAAATTTATGAATTGATTGACTTTGTATTGCATCCGAAGATAGCAACACATTTATGAATTCAAGCTACTCTCGCTTTGACAATCCATCAAGATAATTATTAACAATATTAAATATATTTTTATTTAAAAATGTAACCTTTTCAACCATATAGCATTAGGACAAAATTTATGTTTAGTTTCATAGATACTTGTGATTATCACCAAAACAATAGATACTTATGATGTTTTTTAATATGAAAAGAAAAATATATATAACAGTTCATCAATACAAATTAACATGTATAATTATTATACGTGTCAAGTACCACCACAAGCAACCATCCAAATAATAGTACCTAAGTTTTCTTTTTCTTTTTGGTTGAATATAATAGTACCTAAGTTTTATCATTATCATTTCCCCTTTCAATGAACTGTGTGAAATGATGCCCTGCCATAAAGTCATAGGAATCGCCCCCACAAAAGATATCGTAGATATATATTGACAAAAGTGGTGATACCATAGTAAAGCTGGGTATATGGATATGAGCCCACGGACAGTCCGTTTAACCCGTGATTCGTACGGGTTATAACCATACAAAATATAGGTTTGTTTAAATGCGGGCTTAGTTAGCCCGATCCGTTTAACCCGCGGTTTATAAAGGTTTGGTCCGCAGGCTAGCTGGCCAACTCGCGAGCCAAAAGTGTTAATGCATGCAAAATGTAGATTTATGATGCATTTTATAAGGAAAAATTTAATTATTATATGCAAGTGGCTATTTATTTGAGATGTCGTCTGTGTAATTGATCTTTATTTGCAAGCTTAAATATTTAATTCAATTCTATAAGCATATATTTAAGCTACTGAGCTAATTTGAACTTCTTAGGTTAGTTAATAGTGAGTAAATTTTGCAAGTATTACTCCTTCTTGATAAATTTTCTCTATATTTTTGGATTTTTAGGAACCATGCTTCTAGTAAATTTTTTTAAAATTAATTAATTTTTTAAAAAATAAATTTTCAATTTTAAACGAGTCAGTGGGCCAACCCGTTACCAGCGGGTTAGGTGGGCCGGACGTGGACTAGAGAAAATGTAGGTCTGTTAGCTTCGTGGGCCAACTCGGTCCGGTCCGTTTAATTGCGAGTGAATGCGGACTGAGCTTAAAGGGACCGGGTTGGCCCGTATACCCAGCTCTATGCCATACACTCTTTGTCATACTCCCTCAATCACATTTTTTATTATCGAACTGATTTTATGTGAGACTCATCAAATAAAGAGTAAGCTCATGTGATTTAGTGGATCTCACGTGATATTTCCACCTAATAATAGAGCATGTTACAATGTGATATATTATATAAATTTTATACTTTTTAATTCAATGAATAATTAATAGATTTAATTGTTATGCATTGTTAGTGTAAAAAAATTATAATGTCAATCAATTATAAATTGTTATATCAATTTTTTTATCCAAATCAAACAGACCCGTGAACATCACAAGGTGCAGCCATATTGTCCTTTATTTTCCCTTGACAAACGTAAATTCAAAATAACCTAAAGTGTACCAACATGTGGTTGATCCAAGTGGTAAGGGACTTGTGCACCTTAAACAAGTAGTCAGGGATTCGAATCTTGACTCTTGTGTATGGAGAAAACCTGGTTGGAAGGGGATAACTCACCTTATTTGCCCAACAGGTTCTTCGATGGAGATTAGTCACTACTAACGGTGGTGGTTACTTCGTACCTATACCATGGTTACCCAAAAAAAAAACCTAAAGTGCAAATCAATTTTTTTTATTTTGGTAATTGATCATATAATTTTTATTTTCAAAAAGGAGATAGAGCTGTAGATAGAAAACTAGTACATTTAGTATGTGTTTTATTCTACGATGATGTATCAGAATTGATTTTGATGACAAATGCAATTATAATACTCCTCGACGTGAAACATAACACACAATGGTATGTTTTCCACTCTCTAGCGCTAGTCCTTAGCAAGCAACCTTTCTCTCAAGCCCAGGACTCTTTAACGGATAATTTTCTTTCTTTCCTGAAGCCCTTAAACTCCTTGTCTTCGTTTCTAATGTGACTAGAACTTAAGTGTAGCATCAACAATACTTTTCTACGTAGGGTAGCTCAAGTGATTTGAACTAAGGGTAAAAAGAGTTGGAGAAGTTCAATATTCAAAGAGGAATTTTTTTAAACACAAAATTTAGGACAACATACGATATCCTCTTTGTTTTTTGATGTATTTTCGAGATGCGTGTATATAAAGATGACAAAAATAAGTGAGAAATAAAAAAAAAAAACACATATGATATCATATACGATGACTAAAGTTTGTGTTCAAATATCACAACTCATATTCAAAGGTCCACCTGGCAAAGAAGTTATTATTTATTTTTGGGTACAAAGGCAATGAATTTATGGTATGAAGCTTTTGGCAGAGAATTCACAGTACTAAGGTCCTAAAAAGAGAACTTGTAAATAGGACTTAAAAGAACGTGCAAAGATGTACCATTAGTGACTAGACATTCCTTATATTTTTGGTTGGCTGCAGAAATGATTTGATTTATTTGCTTTTGCTTTACCTTACCAAAGAGGCACAAAGGGTTGGGGACTGAGGAGAAATATGATTCAAACTTGGGAAGGACAAGATTGGGTCCGACAAACGGCATTTCCTAAATTGGGAATCGCCATCTTACTCTGCTTTACATTCTACGCCTTTGAAGTCTCAAAAAGTGGATTCTTTCCCTTAAATTAGATGTCATATTGTGGGTATCTCAGTTAGGGATGGATGGATTATCTAGCTTATAACAGATTACAATATTTAGGATTTGGGTAAGATATTAGTGTATTCATCTAATCATCTTCATACACATTCTAGAAGAATTTTTTGTATCCCTCTCATATTTGCATGAGTAATTATTTTAACAATAATGATATTTTCACAACCGATTCCAACAACAATACGAGATACCGTATTGTTTTGTCTCTCACATCTTAGCAGGCCCGATAAAATAAACCGTTACACCGCATGTTTATACGATGTTGGACAATAAATTGTTGTTCAAATATCAGCACTTTTATTTTAATGTTCATTCCATACCATTTGGGTATCTATACCCAGACATGTATCGATCCATTACCAGTAACGAAGCTACATGTTGATTGAGAGGGCCCCAGACCCCTAACTCTTTTATTTCATAAAAATATAAAATTATCATCTTTTAATTGTAAAATTATTAATAGGTCTGAAAATTATTTTTATCTCTGTCATTGGCTTGTAAAAATTAGAAAAGCAAAAATTCATCCTCTTGCGTATAGAGTGATAACGTTTATTCTCACACTACGTGTGCCTGCAGAGCAATCTTTTTCAGCTATGAATATGGTCAGTGCTATACTTCACAACAAGATGAAAATGAATTTTTTACTATGTATACATTTCTGCTAATATACATTGAAAAGAAAATTGTTGAAAAAGTGTAGTGCATATTCAATTATAGGGTGATTTTCATGATATGCATGAAAAAAGTTTTGTATTTTGATAGATTACTAATGTAATTAACATTTTGGAACATATAATTATGAAATTTTTGTATGAATATTGATGTGCAATATTTGTTAGATGAACTTTAATTTTTATAGTTGGTTTCCTTATCATTCAAGTTTGGCTCCGTCCCTGTCCATTACCACGTTTTAGTTAATTAAAATATATTATTCCTTTAAAAATTTTTTTATAAATTAGTAAAAACATTAATCTTATTGTAATATTAAAGTTATCTATGAAAAAAATAATACCATAAACCGGTTTAAGATGTAAAAGACAGAGTCAAAATTTCAAGAACCATAGCGTGTTAGGGACATCTCATAGAGTCATGGGAGTCATCACTCAAAAACGTCTCTCTAATTTATGTTAAGATGAGAATTCTGGAAATGAATTTGAAAATTGAAATGAGTTGCTGTACATGACCAAGCTATATAGCTAGTTACAAAGTGTAAAGTCACAAAAACTAACCAACCAACTATTCTAGCAGGAGTAACTTACTTCAGCTAGTAACTAACTGAATAAATTAACTTTTGATAAATAATACAACCATCTACCTCCCCCTTCAAGGTGGGAGGTAGATGTCTGCAGTGCAATTCCCAGCTTGGATAACAATGATCTGAACATTAGAACAACCACTGGTTTTGATGAGACATAAGCAAGTTGATGAGCTTATTCACATGAAATAGGGGAACAAGACTAGCACCAACATTGTCTCTACAAAATGACAATCGATCTCAATGTATATAGATCCCTTGTGGAAAGAAGGATTGGAGACAACCTTGTCCACTTTTACTTCATAGTTTTCCAAGAAATTTAAGGAATTACCTAAGAAAATACAATATCCTGTGGTTGACTTCCTTGTGTTGACACAATATTGCACTAGTCTGTATTAGCATATGCTTTCAAGTGAAGAAGTAACTGAGATGAGAACAAAAGTCCATGACCTGGTGCAGATTTCAAATATCTCAGTAGATGTTGAACAGCTTGGAGATGTGATCAGGTTCTTGGAGCAAACATGTATTGGCTTAATTAGTTTGTTGACAACAAATAAAGCAAATGTTTGGTCTTGAAATTGTCAATAAAAGTCTATCAATTAGCCTCTTATATTTAGAATCATCTGGCAGTGGATCTCCATCAATCAATATTAATGTTGAGTTTGAGATCAAGATCCATTTTTAGACAAGTTTGCAAGCTTAGACTCAAGAAATCCTGTGTCATCCAAAAGAAAAAGAGTATATTTTTGTTGAATGCAATATATTAAATGCAAACAACTTAGGTTCTATATGATCTTGCATCATTAAATAATATTTCAATTTGTAATAGAGAGGAAATAGAAGAAACAAAGAAAAGCTGCATCATTTAGTTAAACAGACACAGTTAAAACTTCAAATCATATCCTTTTTTTAATGCTTTTAAGCAAAGTTGAACCTTCAGAGCTAAGGGAATTGTAATAAGTATCACTACTTTTGTATCAAAAGGTTACTGCTTGAATTGCGTCAGGTATGAGAATATCATTTGTCATTTCATGCAAAGATATGTACCCTCAAAGCTGACATATAGAGCTGAAAATTTGCAAACAGGATTGAGAGGTATCTCTGCTGCTTCACACCTTTTATACTCATTCAAGCAAACTTTGAAAAAAGCCTTACAGAAGAAACTAAAGCCAACAACGAGTTTTCTCCTCAAAATAATACTCATCAATAATTTTAAGAAAATGTTAACTAGTGTTCTAGAAATACTGTTTAAAAAATTGTAAAAGATAGGTTTTTTTTTTATTAATATATATATATATATATATATATGATATTTTTAGTTTTTCAATAAAAACTTAATTACTTGGTCATCTCTAAGAGCATCTCCAATGAGGGTTGCTTATGAAATTCTTAAATCTATGTGGCAACTAAGGAATCATGTTTATTTTTCCCTCCCATTGGAGTTGATCTATGTGGCAAGTGGGTTGCTTAAAATAAGACATGGTTGCTTATATAAGGAACCCAAAGGATGGGTTGCTTATAAATAAAAAATTAATTTTTGCTCAAATTTCAAGGATGGATTGCTATTTTAAATTAAAACAAAATTAAATGCAAATAAAAAAATATAAAAAATGCGGGTTGCTTAGAGTTGCCTAAATAAGTATCATTGGAATAAAAGTATAGTGGATTGCTTAAATATGATGTGGTATAATAGGGCTCACTTAATAACAAATAAGCAATCCAAAATGGGTTGCTTAAATATCACCCATTAGAAATGCTCTAAGAACATGACCCGTGTTATATATATCTAAGCAATAGCAATTACTACAGTATGTCTAAGATAATATCACATATAATTCCATGGTAATTCATTTTACAAATATAAATCTACAAGACCTAGAATAATTAGATCTTTTCTTGTGTCAATATAACTTTTACCGATCCAAAACTCTTAAATTCATAATATTTCTACTAGGGATGTAAATTTTATCCATATCCGTGGATACCCGTGGATAATATCCGCAACGGATAGAAAATGGATATTTTAATGGGTACCCACGGATAAATTAAATGGATATCTCATCTATCCATTTATTAGTAGGGCGGGGACGGGTAACATAGTATCCATACCCGCGGATATCCGCACCCGCTAATATACTATTACTAAGCTACCCACTTCGCGCACGCATGCGTGAACACACACATGTATACCCTTGTTTTATTTCTAACTTTCGCAGCCGCACATCACCCATCCTGCCCTCCCTCTCTGTTTTTACTCTCAATTTTGCTTGCCCCTTTCTCTCTAATTCAGAAAGTCTCTTTCACTCTTGCACCACATTCCAGCAAAAAGTCCCTCTTATTCTCAATTTTGTGAGATGTTATAATATTCATGGATATCCGCAAATATTACTAAATTTATTTAGAACCCGCAAGATGGATACCCGCACGGATATGGGGCGGGGACGGGTAAGAGTTTCTTCCAACGGGGTGGGGAGTGGGGGGCTACTACCCATACCCACCCCGCCCCATTTCCATCCCTAATTTCTACAGGTTAGAAAATGTGCTCATATACGAAAATAATTCTAAATCAAGTCAGGCTTGGACTATAAGCACCAAGACAATGACGTCTACTAGGTAACCTAATTCTATTTGGCTTCCTTGAATTAGACAAAATCCAGAAAAGATACAGAGTATTCATACCACTACCTAGTCATCATAATGCCTATTGCGAAAATGATGGTCGATTATCATATTATAAATGATGCCATATATATCTTATATAATAAGTTAATAACACACTAATTTTCTTCTGAACCCAGGAAAAATAACAGAAAACAAAAACATATATAATATTATACGTTATAGTGCAATAGAAAATAGGTAAAAAGTGGAAGTTCAAATATTAGAGAGAGGAGGAAGAGGAGAAAAGGGGGAACAAAGGCACCTTCATATAGGGCCCATAACATGTCCTCTCAAAAGAACACAAGATGTGATTTTCATCTTTCTCCACTGCACTAACACATTCTTTCACCTCCTATTATTTCTTCTTCCCAATAACTCCTTCCACAACCATTTCCTACCCCATCACTAGTCTCACGCTAATTACCATGTCCATGGAGATGCAAAACGATTCCCTCAAGGCTCATCCATCATCATCATCACAAGCCGCCGCAGCCGATGAAAATCACCACCAGCAGCAGCAGCAACAACCGGCGCCGGCAGCCCCGCTGAGTCGGTATGAATCACAAAAACGGCGAGACTGGAACACCTTTGGTCAGTACTTGAAGAATCAGACACCCCCAGTTTCACTATCACAGTGCAACTTCAACCATGTGTTGGAGTTCCTTCGATACCTTGACCAATTTGGAAAAACCAAGGTCCACTTGCATGGTTGCATCTTTTTTGGGCAACCCGATCCGCCAGCACCCTGCACCTGCCCTCTGAAGCAGGCTTGGGGGAGCCTCGATGCACTGATCGGAAGGCTGAGAGCGGCGTACGAAGAGCACGGTGGCTTGCCGGGGACTAACCCTTTCGGGAGCGGAGCTGTTCGGGTGTTCCTTCGTGAAGTGAAGGAGTTTCAAGGAAAGGCAAGAGGGATTCCATATGCTAAGAAAAAGAAGAGGAGGACTCAAATTAAAGGGACTCATGACACTACAACAACGTCTTTCAAGCAATTGGCTTCTTGAGATGGATGGTAAATTCTCGTATAATATAAAGACTATGTAGTATTAGCTGTATACCTTTCAGTTCCTATGAATTAGTTGCTTATGCTATGCTTGAATTTAAATGCAACTGATAACTTATATGTAGCACCTATACAGTAATCGGTTGGTAGATTGAAAAGGTCATCAATATATGTGATATGAAATCGATCAGATAATTGGGAAAATTGAACCCCTTTTGTAACTTAAGAGGGTAAAAAATGTAAGGTACACGGAGTTACAGATTGTGGTATACAAAACCCTAGAAGCAGAATACAAACCCTAGATTTCCATGGTCGATTAAGAAATTGTTTGCCTAAAGAATAATTTACTAGCTAAAGATTGTAAAAATAATAATAATCAGACTAGAAAGGGTACACTCTCTTCGTTTCCTCTAATTTCTTCATCTCTTTGTCTCTCCTATCATTTTATTTTGGTTTGGTACTCACCCTAATTAGTCATTGGGACAAGGTGAGCCCTCGAAGTATACCCACGGCTTAGATCCTTTAGACTTGCTATGAGACTAATCTCCGAGTCGGCCGTGCGGTTAGTAAAGCTTGGGTAAAGGTTGTTTGATACCCAAAGATCGAACTCGAGCAGAGCTCGAACGATTCATCCTTAAGTAGCAATGCATTAACCACTTGCAATTAACCACTTGGTTCTCTCTCCTATCATTCAAAACACTGTTATTACAGTTTCGTAATTCAATAAGTTTATGGTGTCTCTACTTTATTCTGATTTTGGGTTTTTTTAGAATGAGAAATACTCCCTCCGGTCCTTATTATAAGAGGCAAATGACTACTTTTTTTTTGTCCAAAATATAAGAGACATGCATGTATTTTGACAAATATTAAATGCTCATTTCCAATTTTACCCTTATTTATAATAGGGTTTATATTTACGAGACAATGCAACTTTCAATACAAGTAGGTTTGGTCATTAATTATTGAAGGGTTAAATTTGTAAATTTATATGAATATTAATTACAAATAGCTTATTTCAATGTATTTTCTTGGTCTGCGTGTTTTAGGGTTTTGCCTCTTATATATAGGACCAGAGGGAGTATTACTTAATATTTATTTTGATTTTATTTTTGAAATCCTGAAGTATTTGTACATTTATCAACTAATCATATGTCATCATATATATGGCATTTAAAATATTTATTGTAAAAATCAAACATTTTTAATGATATATCAATATGTAATTAGTTGACAGTGTAAAAGAAAATTACATCCCTAATGCAATTTTTTTTTTATAAGCAAAAGCATATTAAATGCGAGCACAAGGGGTGCATCACTAAATGATTAAATCCTATAAATAAATGATAAAAACAAAAAAAGAAAGTTAATGTACTATAAATAAAAGTGTGTGAATAACATCAATCTTGCTGGATTTCTTGTGCTCGCCAGTCCCCATGGCCTTGTCAGCTTGATATATATCATAGCTGCAAGTGATTACATACACAAATTTACGTAGAACATTACACAGTACTCGAATTCTGTCATTTATTTTCAATTAATACATGATTTGATAAAATAACACACAATTTGTAACATTAAAAAAAATATAGCCTTCATAAAATAAAATAAAAAGATATTGCCGACCATAAAGTCGGGTGAAGGTTACCACTGCACCACTTTGGTGATGGTATACCTTAACCATAAAGTTATTATCATTTCTTCTATTCTTCTCTCTCTGGATCCACACAAACAATTGGTTTAGTTGTTCAATTTGGCCATACTTATAAAATGCTTACTTAATCCAGCCCTTAGTTAGGCCGTGTAAGTAGAGATCACACGAAAGAGGCCATGGACATATGTCCTCTTTCTCTGTCTCTTTATCATTAGATTGTGTATATCAATACTTAAATGACTCTTTTTGGTAAAAGCTTAAGGACTCTGCAAGACTCATCATCTAAAATAGGAAAGGGAGCAGAGAGAATGTTAAAACTTTGTCTTATTGATTAAAGGTGGCTTCTAAGGTAAGGGAGCAAATATGTCCCTCACCTATGAATCACCTTTTTTGACCGTCAGATATATTAATAAATTAATTGGATGGTTGTGATTGAAACTTGATAATTGTTAAACAGGTCACCTAAGAAAAACAAAATGACATTTTTATCCTTATCCCTTCCATCTCACCTCAAGAAGCCAACTTGCATCATCGTTGGTTCCTAAATCTTCCACCCAATAAAGCATTTGATGGAAGCCACCATGACTAATTTTTTTCTCCACAGCTACGAACCCTAAATCACAGCATGTTAATTTTTAAAATTTAGAATCGCACAACATGGACACTAAATCACAACACTAAAAAACACAAGCACGTTAATTTTTTAAGACAAACCCTGAAAATGGAGTGCAAAAAGAAAAAAAGAAAAAAAAAAAAAGGAAAGAAAATGAAACAAGGAGCACGAAGGAAATGAATCGGGGTGTGTGTGAGTGGAATGCGATGAGGTGCATGAGAGAGTTGATGGAAAACGGAGTCGAAGTTTACTTCGTTCAAGGAGTTGAGTAGGAACCGAATCTAGTTCGAAGTTGTGATGTAAAAGTTAGTCATGGTGGCAGAGTAGGTCAAGGGGTGGGGATGGTGGTGGTTGTGGGGTGGCAGTGGATATGGGGTAAAGATGGATTTTGGGAATTAAAAGGAATAAAAAAGAGAGAAAAATACTGATTGTTTATCTGTTAATAGGTGGTACATGGGTGGAGGATTTGTTTGTTCCCTCACCATAGAAGCCACTTGATTAAAAAGGGAAGGTTTATATAATGTAGATAGATACTTACAGAGTTTTCTGGTGGGTGGATATTTCAGTTTGACATTGAGCTTCAAGCTGTAGTATTCACAGTGGCGAAGCTCGAAGAAGAATTTAAGGGGTCATAATAAATGTTCGATGTATAAATTTTTGTTTCCTTTTTCATTAGTCTTCTTATTAAAAAATTGACAGATCCTTATTTTTTTATCATTATATATTTTAAGATAAAACTTTAAGTTTGATTTCTATGCACGATCAGTTTAAAAGAAAAATTATATTGACATCCAATAATATCTTGACAAATCAATATTATTGATATTTCTCTTTCTTATTAAATATTGTCAAAATAAACATTATTGATACTTGTAATGTGGCTCGGTGATTCTCTTCTAAATGCTTGAAACTACAATCACATAAACAAACTCACTACTTATTTATTTTTTTTAAAAATAAATTATATAATTAATGCTGTACGTAGAGATAGTTTTTCATTGAAAGCTTTTTAAATTTGTAAAGTCAATTTTTTTTGTTCTAGAAAATGGCTCAAGTTTTTTTTTCTCCCTTTTTTATGTTTCTAATTCTAACATGTTTTCCTTTACAATATGTTTTGGGACAGTAATGATAAAACTACTGATAATTTGGTCAGATATCATGTTTAATTAACCAAATTAATCTGAAATCTTCAGCTGTTACGTAATTAACATAGGAGTGGTTTTCTCTTCTTAGTGTGTTGTAACTTGTAAGTGGAAATTACATTGATAAATTTTTTTTGTGTTGTTTTAGTTTGAGTTTTTTTATTGGTGTCCTCTTGGTTGAATGATGTTCTTTTGCTAATTAAGGCTGGCCTACCTTTATATTTTAGTATAAGGGTTGGAATACCCCTTAAAATCCCGATAATATATTATTTTGTTTATAAAATAAAGAAAAAGAAAAAAAAAGAATTAAAACTGCCACTTTTTTATGTGATAAAGAAAAGAAATACCTTGTTGTATCCCAAAAAGAATTAGCTTGATTTGTTACAGATTCATTCTCTCTTGACTTATATATATGTAGGCATTTTCTTTTCAATTTATGAATTATGATAATAATGTTTTTTTAACTACCATGTTATTTGGGATGAGTTTTGTTTGTAACTTGGAACCTGCAATTGGCATTATAAAGAGGCCAAGCATGATTGATTTTGATATTATATAACCGTTATAACTAACCATACTGAGTTGCTATGGTCTATGCAAGTTTTAGATGTACCCGATTTGCTTAGCTGAATATATGAAAACGAATGATGACAGGTTACGAAGCTAGCTATTCTCGTGTTTGGAATGCATATTTGCAGACAAGCTGATGGAAAATGATACATATTTAATATTATCATTATGTGACTTCTTACTCTGATTATGGGGGTATAAGATAATTATAGTATCGAAAGGATTTGACTGTAACAAGTCATTTTTGTTAAATATTATTTGCATTCGGGGCCGCACGTTACGAGTTACTTGGAGTAGGAAGATTTGCTGCAGAGAACGAGCATGCCCCTGAAAGTATCATCTCTACTGCTTCAGTCAAAAATTATCACAGAAAAATATTGATATCCCACTTTCAGAACAGCACAGTAATCCATTGGAGCCAGTTTAGTCTAAGTCTTAAATATATTAAATATATCTCGCCCCTTGTGACTTGTAAGTTCTAATCACATATTAGACCTGGATGGAGATCCTCTATCTCACTTTCCTGTCACATTCTCTGTCCCCCACCAATGATAATTTACCATTTAATAAAATAAAATCATAACTTATTAATACTTATGGATATTCCTAGCATTTGGTTGATATGGGACATCGAGACACCATTTTTTGGGATAACAAATTTGTATTCATTAGACCTCATCTCCAAAAATCGAAACAGTAAGATGGCTAGCTTTACAGTCTACTATCTCTCTTGATATACGATTGATAAGAATACAAGGGATATTATAACTCATACACATGCACAAAAATAAAACAATAGGTCGTGTGTAAATACCATGTTACCTCTAATGTCCACTAACTACAGAGTCCAGAATGCACTTTACAAAAGCCTTGTCCGTCTCCCAAGCAAAAGCATAAAAAGAAGCATAAAAACCTAATTTTCATTAACCATTCCCCTTGCAGTAACAGCATCACACCAGCAATGAATTAACACCTGCATACCACACTACAAGAAAATCAGCTTTTAGCGTAGGCCAAAAGCCCACGCTACAAGGCAAAAGCCGACGCTAATTGCCCATTTAGCGTCGGTCATGCGTCGGCATCGTGGCTGACGCTAACACGCTCGACACAACATTTAGCGTCGACTTTTTTGTGGCCGACGCTATTTTAGCGTCGGCCAAGCCGACGTTACATGGCAGCTAACACCAATTGCAAAGTGGCCGACGCAAAGTTAGCGTCGGCCAAAGCCCACGCTATAAAGCGTCGGCTCGGCCTACGCTAGTGTTAGCGTCGGACTTAGCCCACGCTAGTTAGCGTCGGCTTTGCGTCGGCCTGGCCTACGCTAACTGTCTTTTTTTAAAAAAAAAATTTCTTTTGTTGTTTTGCTCTCATCTGCCAGTTTATCTTTCAGAGCAATGACTACTTCAATAAATCAACATTAGCATGAAATAGAACAAGTAAAATAAAAAATCAATCACACAATGCAAACTTTTTTTTTTTATAAGCAAAATGTATCGAGGAGTACAAGGGGTACCCACCCATATACAAGGGTACTGTGGATGAAACACCAAAGTCTTAAAATGGTATACAAGTGTGACAACACTCCCTAACCAAATAAAATCGAGTGACAGTAAAATATAGACCCCCGAAAACGCTGTACAAGTTTAAAACCCACAACTAGAAAACATAGACCACACCTCTACAGAAACTGGCGTGAAACAAGCCAAAAAACAACAAACTAGGCATGACCCAGAGAGATTTAGGATAGTCGCAGCTACTAAGGACATACACGACCAAATTGCCCTCAGTATGATCCCACAACAGCAAAACACGCAAAACACAGCATATTGGCCAAATCATCTCTCTATAGAAACATGAGAACCTGCACCATATATTAGATCAGTATCAGGACATACAGACAAAAATTACCAAAGATTTTCTAGTATGTCCTATTCTCATCCTCACATAAATAGTAAGAAAAGGTAGTTTCAAACAATAAGAAAGAACTAAATTTATCAAAGATTTTCTAGTAGGTCCTATTCTCAAAAAGCAACCCAGTCCAAACAATAAAGCAATATGTCCCAAGACCAAACCAACACCCTGCAGCAAATATAACAGCAGCTTCTCAACCTCCAACTACCTTACCCAAGACAACAACATTAAGCATAAGGATATATCAATAAAACATAGGATAACGGTCCAAAACAAAATAAAAAAGACGATAGCAAATATAAGAAGACAAATTGATAAGCAAGCTTGAGACTGTTGGGGGAGATATGTGTACGGGGTCCTAATATGATGCAAGGTAGTGTCATGTAGCATCATTTATGTGAATGTAGGAATGTACAAATGCATGATGGAAAAATAAACTTAAATAAGAAATGATGGAAGCATTCCCAAAATACTGAGAATCTAAGCCAATTGCATTGTATGTGAAAACACAATTAACTCTAAGACTAATAAACTGAATATTTAATTAAGCATAAATTCAGAAATCATGCTTACTCATATGTGTTGGTATTGGCCAAACCAAATGGCTGCAAGAAAATGAAGAACACAAAAATAAATAGTAGTTAGCTTCATTAAAAAAAAAACTAAGAAACAAGTAAAGGCATTAGACACCAAGAAAAGTACACATTCAGTAGAAGAAAGAAAAAAAAGTAAGAAAGAGTCATAAAAAGAGAGAAATGGGCCAATAACATCAACTATACAAACCTAGCATTTGACACCTGTGACTAATTTGTTACACTGCGCAGAAAATGGGCTAACTGTTTCTATAAAATTTCACCATCCAATCCAAATAGAGAAGTGGTGTAAACCACACCCTCCATAGTATCTTGCAGGGTAATCTGTTCCCATGCACTGACACGGTGATCAACATAGTTATTGTTCACAAATATATAATAAACCAAATCCACTATAGGATTTGAAACTTGAAACCAAAGTTATAGTTTTACTGAGAGTATTTTTGTAGCAATCATATGATAAAGCCAAGAAAAAAGCCAATTCATTAGATCAGAGAAAATCACCATCAAATACTGTCAAATGATCAAGTAAACAACAAGGTAGAGAGACAGAGCTTCAAGCAAGTTGATAATCAATTGCTAATCCTTGAAACATGTCATTATTTGGTAGCTGAAATCATCAAGATCAAAAGTCTCAGGTAGAGTGATGGAATGGTAAGGTGCAATGGACTCTATATAGTAATTCTAGCCTAATTTTCGGGGTTTTGTCATACAGTCCATGATACATAAAGAACTTTTCACACACATTATAAATATTCTTGTTTGTTGGTGTGAGTAATACAAAACATAACTGCAACTCATATTACCAATAAGCATCATGATCAGGTGTGGTTAAATTAACTTCAATAAGATAATATAAAAGAAGTAACAAACTCAACAAACTGAGACTAATACAAGTCTTAGCAGAATTCTAAACTACAATAAAGTCATACCTTAACAAGGGGAAAACTATAACTAGTTCAATTCTTCTGGAAAGTCCACATGCCTTAACATGCTTTCGGAGATTATCAACCTGTCATAGAGCAACAAGCAATCCACCATGACATTTAAAATTTAACAAGATAAACAGGGGAAATACTGCTTTGACTAACTACCTGTGAACTGTCAAGATGATGCTGAATTAATGATGATGCTGAATCAGTCATTAAAGATGATGCTGAATTAAAGGAATCCTGCAAATTGCATTAAGAGGAATACTATATTGAGATAGAAAGATAAGAGTAACACTACTATCCCAGATAAACAACCATGGGCAAATTAAAGAAGCATTGTTATTAGTATGTCTATTGCAGATGAATACTAAAAGTGATACTAATGTGAACCAAATTAGCATTTTATCACCCAAAAAAAAAAAAAACCAAATGGGCAGGAAATAGCAGTTTTGTTTAAAACTAACTATCAAGAGGTAATTCAAGATATAAACTATGAAAGTCCTTTCTGCATATAAGTCCAAAACAAAATTAAAGGTTTTTCACTTACACAATCTTACTAACCTTAAATCCAACTTTGTTATCCAGATAAGAATGTGATTCAACCTTCATTTCTTTCAAAGGAACCCAATAATGAGGTCTAGAAAGAGTTCGTTAGTATGAATTATCACATAGATAATTGGATAGAAATTTTAAAAAACCCACATTGACATACAGTACAAGCTAACATTTGAAAGAGCACAAGGTCTTACCTGTTTGGTCCTGAGATACATGGTTCAACATCGCAAAGGTTTAAGTCAAGATACTCATCCCTTCTCTTCTGTTGGTTTCACACCACGATACTCCACAGCGTAATTTGCCGTTTTGCTGAAGGGATTATGGGCGATTATCTTAATCCACAATACTCCCTGCTCTAATAGTGGAATTGAATAACAATAACATTGGACGGGCTTGCATTGCTCCTCCTCCGTATTGCTCCTTCTTTAATCTCTTGTTCTTTCTCCTTATGAAAACTTATTTTTCTATACAAAAGACAAGATACTAGAAGCTGATTTTATTTTTCTTATAGAAACTAGAAGCTGATTTTATGTAGCTTATAGAATTAGTTCATGAAGAAAACAAACCTTTAAAAATGGTCTATATAACAAAGACAGAGAGCATCCTCTAAAAACCAAAACCACAAAGCTAATAATCTTTACTAAAGACCACTGACCAGAAACAATCAAACCCATCACTATAGCTATAAGGACATCAGGAAGACATCAATAGGACAACCCGATAGCTTTAGTAAATATAAGATTGAACACCCTTAAGAGTAGAGCAAGCTAAATCAACAAAATCAGGAGCCAAAGACTGTTTTGTGGCAAAGAAAACCACTTCACCTCAAGAGATTAGAACCTGGTAGTAGACATGAGACAACACAAGCAGCACTGGAAGTGTTTAAACTCAGACAACCCTGTAAACCAGACCAGAAGCATTGCACGGATACAAGCAAAAAATATCTGCATTGTTTTATGCAAGCCAATGGATTCAGACAACAATCTGATTTATGCTTAACCAATGTTTCTTTTCAAAAGAAATTGTTTCACTCCTAAAAAAATGCATAAATCAAAAACCATGAATCAAAATGCATAGAACTAAAATATTAAAAGAATCCTAATTGAAATCAGTCTATCAAGTATCATCATTTATCATTTATCAGTGTATCAGAAATTAGTGGAATCAAAATGAACAAATTAATCCCAAATCGATTCTAGATGATTGCCCCAAATCCATAAATCAAATGAATAAAAAAATCTAAAACAATTGCCCCAAATCCAAAATTCAAATGCATTCCAGGGAGAAGAAAATTGTTACCTGGAGTATAGTAACAATGGAGGAATGAGAAAGAAATGGAAGCAGAGAGGAAGACTGCAGGGAGACTCACGAACTGGAGACTAGCGAACTGGAGAAGTAACTTGAGACTTGAGAACTTGAGAATGACAAACTGGAGACTCGTGACCTGGAGAAACAGTGCGGTGGTTTAGCATTGAGCGGCGGTCGGCACGGCGGAGTAGGCGTGGGAGGTCAGCGTCACAAATGGAGGTCAGGCTTGGCTATGTGCAGTGGGACTGGAAGTCAGTGATTGGGCACGCCACTAGGCAACACGGCAGCGGCACGAGAGCGTGGCGGAGAGAGCATTTTCGGCCAGAGCCGAGAAGTAGAGGGAGATTGTGAGATGGAGCGTTTGTTGCCCTAGGACTAGGAGGAATAGAGGGCTTAGAGAAAGGGAGAGCTTCTGACTAAAATGGAATGGATTTAGTGTCCTTTCCATATTAGCGTCGGCAATGCCGTAGTTATTATCAAATTTTACTTTAGTGTCGGCTGGTAGTGTCGGTTCGGTTCACACAAACTTTGCAAAAAATTTAAAAGAAAAAATTCACGACCTAGCGACGATTTAGCGTCCATTTAGCCGACGCTAAGTTGCAAAATTTAGCGTGGGCCTCGTGGCCGACGCTATTTTCTGCAGCTATTATGCTGTTTTCTTGTAGTGCATTCCCCTTTTTACAATGATATAAAGGCAGCAAATTAAACCAATTTGCTATGACTTAAGCTCATGAGGAGAGTCCAAACAACATCACATCAGCAATGAATAAACACCTTACATACCTGCATCCATTTCCCTTTTTACAATGGTATAAAGGTAGCAAACCAATCTGTTATGACATAAGCCTATGAGGAGAGTCCAACTTAAAAAATTAGTTCATTAGGTGGGAGAACCTCATGAAAGTATCACGATGAGCTTCGATACTTACTCAATATGGGACTCATAACACAATCATTCCCGGCCATTTCCATTACCAGCAGCAGCGTTCCACCAAAAGGGGTAGCAGCTATTACAAGAGTATGACTTTTAGTCTGTTACTATTTTTCAGCAACAGTATTCAAATTGCTAATCAAGCCTCACAACATCCTCCATGTTCTAGAATCAGTTTCCAAAATCCATAATTAGATTGGAAAAGTTCCTTCCTACCTTGTTTCACATGAGACCACACGTAAATTGAGTTGATACAAGAAAATCTACCTCCCTGGTCAGGAAATACACATGTCATTGGATCGCACATGAATGATCTGGATTAGATAAAGCAATCATAAGACTTTTTAAGTGATCATATAATCAGTTACTAACTTATAATCCTGACCATCCATATATGGTTTAATGGCCTACATTTGCTCCTTTCACTTCTATTATGTTTATTTTCCTTACTTTAATCTTCATTTTGATAAGTTAAATTAGCGTGATTCAACTCCCTCGTATAAATTTTTTTTAGCCGCTACATAGTATTTGGTGGAGGGAAATGGAGGTGAGGAAAGAGATTTTTTATAAAGTTTTTTTGTTTGGTTCAATTTTTTGAAGGAAAGAGGAGCAAAATGGAGGGGCAAAATATATCTTCACTCAATTTTGGCTCCCCTCCAATACTGGAGGATTTGGAAGGGGAAGAAATGAGGTTTAAAACACTTTAATGGATTAACTAAAATATTCTTACTTATGTATTTTGAAATCCAAAATTATAGAGATATAAAAGTAAATTAGTTTTCAAATTCCTACCTCTTTGAACCAAACATGAAGAATAGCGTTATGTCCTCTCCCCTATATAAAAATTCCTCGGTTCTCTTCCTCTTCACCAATTAGAATATTTAATTAAAATCTCCCCCTCCATCAAAATCCCTCATATCTCCACTACAAAAAAAAAGGGTGATTACCGACGGCCAAAAACTGTCGGAAAAGCCCAAAAGCCGTCGGAAAACAGCGTTTCCGACGAACCCCATTTCGTCGGTACTAGCGCGTAGGAAAGGGTTTCCGACGGATCTAGGCAGTCCGTCTGAAATTTCCAACGGAAACGCATCACACGGGCCTTTCCTTACCGACGGATATGTCTGTCGGAAACTCTGATGTATACTTACCGACAAAAATGTCCGTCGTTAACGAGGATTTATTTTTTTATATTAAATTTTTTATTTTTTATATTAATTTTTTATTTTTATTTTAACTCCAGCAACCCTCTTCTTCCTCCAATCACTGTCGTCTGTGCGTTGCCACCTTTCACTGTCCTTTCATCGCCTCCTTCCGTGCCTTGCATCGTCATCGCCATCAAGCATCAAGCTTGCAACTTAAAAAAAAAAATTCATCTCTCAAAAACGACAGATCTGCGACAGAAAATGAAAGGTCACGGTACTGGGAACTGACGGCGTTGAGCGGCGGTGGAGGAGTTGAAGCTCGTCGCAAGCTCCTCCACCCAACAGAACGACGAGCGAGTTGGCGGAGGCAGAACCGCGAGGGCCGCGAACGTACAAAGAAAAACAGAGATAGAGAGAGGGAGGGAAGAGAGACAGGGTCGGAAAGAACAAAGGCGGTGGTGATCGCGCGGGAGACAGCTACAAGAGAGATAGAGAGAGAAGAGAGATAGAAAGAGAAGAGAAATGGGAAAGTGAGGGGAGAGAGGGTTTGAAGTTCTGATTTAATGAACTTTTCTGAGGGACGTTCGCATTTCCGATGGACATTTCGTCGGTAAATCAAATTTTTGAATTTTCGATAGACGTTGCCGTTGGTAATTCAAAAAAATGATTACCGACGAACTATTCTGTCGGTATTTGTATATAGATTTCCGAAGGAAAGTCCATTGGTAAATGTAGTCCCATTTACCGACGGCTAAGTCCGTCGTCACCTTTTGGCACTAAACTTTTTCAAGATCCAGTCATTTTTCCGACGGATTAGTCCGTCGATAACATTACCGACGGACTTTCCGTTGGAAATTTTGACAACTCTCGGTATTCTACATTACCAACGGCAATATTCGTCGGTAACCTCTTAATTTCTGATGGAGCCCGTGTCCATTGGTAAATTTCCATCGGTAATTCAGCATTTTCTTGTAATGCCCATCCACTCCTTTGAACCAATCATGGCCTTAAAATAAGAGACGATTTTATTCCCAGCTCAAATGAAGGGACCCATTTTAGTGTCTTTTAAAACCCTAGGAACACAAATAGGAAAATAATTTAAAAGGCAAAAACCAAATACTAAAAAGCTGTTTGTTTTGTTTTCAGTTTCCTGTTTTTATTTTCTATTTTAAAAAAATAATTACAAAATTGTCACATTGTTTTCATTTTGTTTCCTGCTTCTGAAGATTTATACAGGAAATACAATGAAAACATAAAAAGAATGTTTTCAGTGTTTCATGTAGAAAATTTTGAAAATAGAAAACATGATGAAAAAAGGTGCTAGATTTGTAATTATTTTTTAAAACAAGAATCCGGAAACAAAGCAAACAGGCCCTAAGGGTCTGGTTGCTTAGTTTTCCGTTTCCCATTTTATTTCTTGTTTTTGTAATTAATTACGGAAATGTCACATTGCTTTTCATTCTATTTCTTATTTCTAAAGATGTCTTCGAAATAAGTGAAAACCACAAAAAATTATTTTTAATATTTTCTATTCAAAATTTTAAAAGCAAGAAATATAATATAAAAAAAAGATAACATTTTTGTAATAATTTCCTGAAATCAAGAAATTGAAAACAAAACAAGCTGGTCTATTAAATTAAAAGAACTTTAAGCATTTTATATTTCGTAAACGAGCACATAAATTATTATTTTTGACAGAACCTACTTTTTTTTTTAATTAATGATGTTACAAACAAATGTCTTTGACATGTGTATTTTATTATATTATCAACATTAATTTTCAATAGAGTTTTATTTAAATATACTATCCAACATTTTTACGTTGCCAAGGTTTTTTTTTTTTAAAAAAAAAAAAGACTTTTCAGATTTTTTTTTTTTTTATCAAAGCCAAATTAAGGCAATTCATTTAAAATAATGTCAGCAATATAACTTGGAGCAATGTAAAAACTACAGGAGCTAACATATAACACAGATGCCCTAGCAAGAGAGTGAACAACTTTGTTAGCTTGCCTCCTAATAAACTTGGTTGAATAATTTGAAGAAATTGAAATAAGCCTTTTGCAACGACTCACTATGATGCCAAACTCTGTAAGATTTTTCTTTTTGGAATTAAGCTCATCCACCACACCTTTGCTATCAACCTCAAATTGGACATTGTTGAGACCCAACTCCATAGTCCACTGCATAGCTAACAACAACCCCATGGCTTCTCCTACCTTCACTTCCACATTGGTATCAATCCATGAAGTCTTTGCTTGGACAAAATTTTCTTCATGATCACGAATGCACATACCAAAGCCAGATAAATTTATGTTCTCAAAAAACGCTGCATCAACGTTGCATTTCAAGAAACCAAAAGGAGGAGGGGACCATCTTACCAACTCATGCACTGGAGGCTGAATTTGAGTAGCATTTCGACACTTTCGTGCCACTGTCCAGCTAGCCAACATATCTTTTGCACAGTTCAAGACTTGTAGAGCATTCATATTATCATTGTTCCAAATTTTCTGGTTTCTAGCTTTTCAAATGCTCCACAAAATCATCGCAAAAAGAGCTCTCCTACTCGGTTCAAGAACATCACAAACTAAGGAGAAAAGCTCAAAAAAAGAATTCACTTGGTTGAGCAAAAGGTCCATGACATGCCAAAATCTAGCTTGCACCCAAATGTCCCTACTGCGATCGCATTGTAGTAGGATATGGCATTGAGTTTCAAGGCTAGATTCACACACCCCACATATGCTAGTGCAATGGACACTACGGGTCTGCAAATTCATTCTTGTTGGAATGGCATCTCTACACGTTCTCCACACAAAGGACTTCACTTTAGCAGGAACTTGCAACTTCCAGATTCCTAGCCAATTTCCCTCCAGCTTCAAGTCAGACGCGACATGCAGGGAGTCCATACACATGCGATAACAAGCCTTCACTGTGTATAGACCATCCCTGGTGAATTTCCAAAGCCACAAATCATCATCAACTGCGTCAAATAAAGGTGTGCCCAGGACCATGTCAGCGACACTAGTGGGGAAAAGACCACGCATAATATCTTCATCCCATACTTTCTCTCCTTGCTTAAGAACATCCCTGACCATCAAATTTTGCGCTAAAAAAGGTTGGTCACCATAAGAAGTAAGGACTTGACCATCAGTTAGCCATGGTTCATTAAAAACATGAATATTATGACCAGTACCGATTCTCCACCTAAAGCCTTCTTTTAACAAAACCCCGGAATTCCAGATGCTACGCCAAATAAAACTTGGATTATGACCAAGTACAGAGTCCAAAAACTGTCCTTCTGGGTTAGAAACAAATTTCCAACCTTGCTTCCCTAGCATTGCCAAATTAAAGGCTCCCCGGTTTCTAAATCCCAGGCCACCAAATTCCTTTCTAACTGTCAACTTGTCCCATCTCAACCAATTTATACCATGAGTCTCTGTCTTCTTTGTACCCCACCAGAACGAGTTCATCATCTTTCAATTTCCTCAGCCAGGGATGAAGGAAGGAGAAAAACACTCATACAGTACACTGGAATTGCTTGAAGCACAAACTTAACCAAAACCTCCCTCCCTACTTTAGAGAGCTGTCTACCACTCCAGGAATTTATTTTCCTCCACACCCTATCCTTCAAATAATTAAAAGTAGCCTTCTTTTTCCTGCCAATCATAGAGGGTAGACCCAAATGCTTACCCGTACCACGGCAAGTATGAACACCCAAGAGATCCGACAAAGAAGCCTGAGTATCTGCAGTCACATTTTGCTATAAAAAATCTCAGACTTATTAAAATTTATGGCTTGCCCAGAAGCTGCTTCATATGTAGCAAGAATGGATTTCATCATATTACATTCCCTCTCATTTGCTCTGTAAAAACAAGAAACTATCATCTGCAAAAAGAAGATGACTGATACGAGGGGCACCCCTACAAATTTTAATCCCATGAATATCACCTCTTCCTTCAGCTTTCTTTATTAAGCAAGAGTGTCCTTGGGCACAAATAATAAAGAGATAAGGAGATAGGGGATCACCTTGTCTAAGCCCTCTACCAGGGACAATAGGACCCTCAGATAGTTGTGAACTTCTTGTTAAATTTTTTAAATTTCATGTCAAGACGTCATTAAGTGAGTAGTAAACATATATGCTCCTTGTCAAAAAAGAAAAAAAAAAGAAAAGGTAAACATATATGCTAAAATTAAACCCTTCAATGAAATATTGAATTAAAAAAATTAAAATACGCAAGTAATTGGAGAGAGTATTGGAAAGAAAATATTAGGTATTAACGATCATAAAAAAATAATAATATAACCTATCTATGGCATGTTTGTATGATTTTTTTTTTTTTTGAGCAAAAACATTTTAATATTGACAGCTGTGGGATTAGTTAATTATTATGATTTTATGAAAATTTTGATTTTTAACCTATTTTATATTAATTAACAATCATCATTATAAAATTAGTGAATAATTACAAAAGTTTTATGTAACCAACCAAGTTAGGTAGTATATCATTGATCCTTATAAACAACGAGCTTTTCAAACCAACCCACGAGGATTTGAAGATAAGTAATCCGAAGGCAATATATATATTTTTAAATATATTATTATAACTTGGTGATTGAATTAGCTTGGCATAGTAACATTGAACCACGTTAAAGTACTGGGTTTGCTTGCGTTTTTTAAAAGTACATAATTTTAATCATTTTCTAGCACCCGCTTCTCTAATATCTATTCTAGCATTAGGGAGAAACAAAACTGACAAAATAAAAAGAAGGAAAAAAAAAAAAAAAACCTTGAGGACGTGAGACATAGAAGTGTTATACATTAGAGCAAATTCTATATCGGAGCCCAAATTAGGCATAGTACAGTTACTGGATTAATTTATAAGGGCTAATAACATCAAATTAAAGGCTAGCTAAAAGAATCCAAAATTACTCCAGGATAAATTTCTATTGGAGATTCCCTCATGACAGTATCAGCTCAAGATATGTACTTTGCCATGATTATAGCCAAAGCAAGATAGCCTTTAATGCAGCAACATCATCGAACCATCGCCTCCTTGGCTAGCTATACAGATCTGCAGCAACGAACAAGTTTGTCAAAAGTCAAAACATTTCCAACTGCTTAAACTGAAATAACAATCCATAACAATTCTCTTAGTCTTGCATTACTTCACTAGTTATATAGATCACATCGTGAACCATCAAGGTTCCTATCTAAAAATGTATTTAGATATTTAGCAAGTCATGAACCAACACAACAACTTCAATTGAGAGTAGAATGAGGCCATTGTCTTGGTCAGAACCATGTATCACACTGTCATATCTTGTGTGTATGCGCAAGCGCATGTGTGAAGACATACGGTTAGACAGAAAAAATGATAACCGATTGCCCAAAAATTATCTATAACTCCATTTATTAAATAGTATCGGTACAATCCAAGAGATTATAGCAAAATCAACGCCAGAGTATTAACATTTTTCTGAAACCTAGAACACCTAAACAGTTAATAGCACTGGTCTGGAACTGAATCAAGCAAGTAAATTTGAAAAAAACAACAAAAGGGGAATAAGACTAGCATCACATTTAGGCCATAAAGCTGATATAAGGTTATAACTTGTAACCCTACCAACATATATGTGAAACAGTAAGAAAATGAAGTAGCAAATGTAGGTATATTTATTATCATCTTCCCCGCTGTATGTGTTTTCTGAATATCATCATTGAAAACTTCAGCAGACGAATTAGTCAACTGTTTGCCAGTTCTCCCATTGGTATTCTTTCTCCCCTAGAAGAAAATTAAAGTTTCTCAAAAAAGCCCATGCATTTTGGACCCGTAACTCACCCTTGACAAAGAATGTACCAGACCTTTTCTTAGTTTGATATACAAATATGAAGATATAACCAAACTGAATTCAACTTCCAAGACCATATTTCAAATAGAAGGAAAAGAAAAGCAAAGTTGAGAGAAGCAAAAGCAGTTGAATTGAAATATCCCACAAGATTCAGCATTTAGAAACAATACATGACATCATGATACTACCAAAACTCAAGAAAACAACAGCGGGAAGATGAAAATCATACATATTTGTGGCATCAGTATATAAATTCCAAATATCAACATAGTTGTCAATTCCGGATGGTGAAGCAGGCCCCAAAACCGCTATAGCGGGATGGGTGAGCAGGATAGCCACTCTTCTAGAGAGCGGGAGAAGAAGGAAAATAGGGGGAGAAGGTGGGTTTTCTCTAGAATTGTGCGTTGAAGAAGAAGGTGGGTCTCTGCAAGGTTTGTGTGAGGAAAAAGAGGAACAAACTAGAAGAATGCGTGAGGAAGAAGGTCTAGGTGGAAGAGGCAGCAAAAGTAGGGATAAAATGGAGATTTACTAAGTTTAATTGAGAAATAAGACATTTGAAAAGATAAAGAGAGGGCAAAATAGAGATATGATGAGGTTAAGAGGGCAAAATAGAGATTTGAAGAGTTAAGGAGAGGGTAAATCATAAGTAAAAAAGTAAAAGAAACAGAAATGTAAGGGGAAAAAAAAACTCTAATTCTACTTCAGCTGCTGCATTGAAGGTTTTCTACAGCTGCATGAAGATAGAAGTGGCTATGGCCGCGATTGCACCTGCGACTAGTTGCGATTGCGGCCACCATTGTCGCTGCTCCACAACACTGTTCTCATCGCACCCACTGTCTGCTCTTCGCCGTGATGGTCTGATAGCGCCACTATTGACTACTCTGATATCGACATTGATCCCTTTTTTATGAAAGAAGAAAAATTGATCACGATAATATTTTGTTCTAGCTGGTAAACTGGATTGGTCAAAAGGATCAACACGATCACGAAAGTGACCAGGAGATAATCCAACTGAAGGTGGCAAAAGCTACCAGTAAACAACAGCTACCACCAAATTTCCATCCACATACTTCATGTTATCTGGCATAGATCCATCCAAAGGGTTCAAGTCATCACTGAAATAACACAATGCAAACTCATCTCACACAGAGAGTTGTGCCATGCAGCAACACGAAAGAAAATCAAATAACTGTACGGTTCCTTCCTTGGATACCTCAGTCCTACCCTTGCACCTCCATACTAATGCTCAAAATACATTATTTAACATACTGTCAAGAGATGCCCAGGCAGCAAATTGGTGGGCAATCTGTACGAGTCCCCTGTTCATTTTCTAGCAGAGCATACACTTCTGCCTCAGTTGGTAAAGGAGATACATGTGAAAGGGAAATCCATGACATCTTTTGGGGGCTCAATTATCAGTAAATATTTAGAATCCATACAAGAGTTCTAAATGCCTAAGAACCATTCTAAGATCCAACAGAATCAAGAAACCACAAATTAAAACTCTCTATGGCTTTAAATCTATAATGTTGACTTTTAAAGTTGTTTTCTAAAAATAAACTCCTAAATCCTTTCATTATACTAAACAAGTTTGTAGATAACAAGGCCTAAGGCATTTCTTGACATTAAAGTGATGACACAAGTAACATTTCTCAATATGGCCAAGACTATTTCTTTGCTTTTATTTTATGTTATTCATAATATGTTATTCATTGAGTTAAATACATGTTTGTCATCATTTTGAAAATAAAAAAAAAAAATTAAAAAAATTAATCATCACAATGTTTTCCCCTCTTACCTTACAGTGTTGCTGTATTACACCATAACAACTACTCAAAACTGCACTTTGTAAAAATTGAAAAATACAGCAAACATTTACTACACATGGTTCTGCTTCTGCACTGCATTTCTAGACGTAAAAACACAGCACCAATTTACCATGTATGGCTCTACTTCAATCAAATAGAAAAGGAAAGGTGAAATGTAACAACAGACACTGAATGCAGTACTAAAAAACAAAACTCAGAACCTGAGAAACCTCCAACACACTACTACCACAGTGGCGACAAAAAAAAGTACCCCCAGACTTGTAAGTTATTGAGAACATAGATATAACTTATAAGCTTTGAACACCATTTTAAGCAACTAAACAAAAATCCAACCTTGAGTTAATAATACATCAAACTTTCAACTGCATTCCAAATTATGAAGTCATATATAAAAGAATAAGAATGTCACTTCATAACGTAAGATAGTTCAGTTAAAATTAAGGCAGTGCATACATAAAAACAGTAACACCTAAGACAACAAATCAAAGAAATGGCACCTCAGAAACAAGTTGCTGGTTGTGAAAAACACTACATGAAATAATCAGTCACTCGTTAGACTTTCACTTGTAGACTAGACTATTAATTAATAGATTAATAGATGTAAAATAAGCCAAAGCTCTTAACTTTATAGTCTCCAAATGTTTTAAAAGGCCACCACAGTACTAAAATGCAGAATCCCGTAAAAGCTAAGTTTAAAGGACTAGCATATTTTTAGTGGAAAACAAGTTCATGGACAATTGGATCATAAACTAAGAAGAACCCTCCATAACAAAGTACTAAAGCGCACCACTTGCTAATTTATTTAATTGTAGAACCATAAGAAACAACTGATTCATAGCATTAATTACTTTCCTAAAGTCCAAAATCAACACAGAAACCCAATTCTCTCTCCATCCAAAAACAACGCATTGAGGAATCCTCTAGCGACCCACTATCCTTGGGTTCAATTCAAAAGCCATCTAATGCACAACATCATGCATTCATTGAAAAACTAAAAGATAACAAGTACGGTATGTAATCAAATCAAGCCCAGAAAATAAAAATCTCAAGCATAAATAGAAAAAATAGAATTTTTTTTAATCTCACCGTTAGAACCAGATCTCTTCCCGCGCTTAATCTTTTCCAACTGAACTTGTGTGTCCATAAACATCTGCATCCTCTGAACTTCAAGATCTTTAGCAAACTGCATCCTCTGTTTCTCCAAATCCACCATCTGCCTCAGCTTTTGCCCCTCCACTCTCTCATACACTTCCCCAAACCTCTCTATCGCCTTTGCCAACCTCCTCATCCCTTCCCTCTCCTTATCCCTCTCCCCTTCCTCCACCTCGCTGCCCCTCCCTTCATCTTCATCCTCTTCCTCCTCCTCCTCCTCTTCATCATCATCCTCTTCTTCCTCCTCATCCTCATCAGCCTCCGCGGCGGCCGCAGCGGCCGCCATCGCAGAATAATTCCTCCTAAAGTAACCATCGTCCATCACAGTAGCCGCGGACCGCTTCTGCGGCAGCGCGACGATGGTATGCGGCGGCAGCGTGGTGACAGGGGAAGGGGTTTTCCGATATGGCAAGAGAGGGAGAGCGACTGGGGGAGAGGGCGAGGGGGAAGAGGAGGATTTCTTGGCACTGAAATTAGGGCCAATCAGAGCGTCTAATCGTTCGAAGAAAGGCCAAGAGGACGAAACGGCACCGTTGGATGAGGAAACCCTAGCCTTCTCGATCTTATACTTCTTCTTGATGGTGTCGATGCGGTTCTTACACTGGACATCGGTGCGGTGGGTCTTCTTGGAATGGGCGTGGAGGGCGTTGACGGCGTCGGCCACATCCTGCCAATCCTTCTGGCGGAGGTTGCCGCGGTTGAGCTCGAGGTAGCGACGGCCCCAGGCGTCGACGAGGGTGGAGGAGGCTTCCTCGGTCCAGCAATCCTCGCGGACGGGGAGGGGGCGGGGGTGGGTGGCCGGCGGCGTCAGGGAATCGGGGAAGTCCGGCATCGGAAAAAGGGGATTGGGGAATTAGGGTTTGAATAGAGAGAGAAAGGGAAAGAGAAAATAGAAAGAGAGATAAGGTAGCGGCGGACGCAATAGAAAGGCGAAAGGAATGGGGAGGGTGGGATAATACGGTACGGTCGCCGGGGAGGGGCGCGTGTTGTTGGGGGAACCCCCAGAGCGTGACTGGCTTGCGTCATCGGTTCGGCTCGGCTTAACTTAACCATCATTCAACTATCTCCAATCTCTTATATCTCATTCAAATACAAAATATAAAAGTTAAATTAAATTCATTAATATGTCCAAAAACTGAATTATTAGTTTTCTGTCAAAAAAAATTAAGAATTATTATTTTATTATGGTTTATTTTCTTTTGATGCTTTTAGTTTTCTTTTTTTCGTTTTCTAAAGTTAATACATAAAGGATAAAATAAGGTATTGTTAACGAATATCCTAAAGGCATTGGTTAAGAAATTCATAAAAGGAAAATTTATATTGAATAGTGTTACACTTTTTGAAATGCTAAATATATCATTTTTCATGTTTTTTTTTTTATTACTTAAACAATGTCCCAAATATACTTGTTAACATTCTCCTTAAAATAATGAGCATTATCGGTATAAAATGTTTTATATTGGCAACTACATATTTTGAAACCAGGATCAAGGCAGGCCTCACCGCTCAAAGAGCGCTGACAGAGGTACTTACATATTACCTACCAACGAGGTTCTTACATCGATAGCGGGATTCGAACTCACGACCTTATGGATTATGAGTTGTATCCTCACTAACTGAACCCAACCTTTATTGACAAAATAATAACATTCTTAATTTATCAATATATTATTATATATTACTGTATAAATTTTTTTATACTCATGATATATAGAAATTAAACTCATAACAAATATGAGAGTACATATTTGAGAATTTTTTAAAAAAGGAAAAAGAAAATTCACGGGGTTTTGAATTTTTGGAAAGAAAGGAAGATGGGGCTCGTTTTGGAGGGGACGTAGGGGGAAGCGCGTTGCCTACTTGTCTTGCGGTGTGTGTGACGGCTCAGCTAGAAAGTGAAAGTTCCGTTTAGGATTATTCCTTTTATTCTGTTATTTATTTTGAATTTTGATAATGTTGTGCCGGAGCAATATAGGACAAAATGAAAAAATAAAACTAAACGTCGGAGGAGCGTTTTCGGGTTACGAGATACGAAGATTACTGGATTAGATAAAATTGAGAAATGTTTCCCTGACACACATTTTTACACTTACACCGTATAGTGCCGCACAGTGGCACTGTAACTGTACTGTAGCGTTTTTTTTTTTTTTTTAGTTTTGGCTTTTTTTTAAATGTTATTTTTTGATAAATAAATTTTTTGGTTAAATATGTGTAAATATCTGGTGAATCATGTACAAATATCTGGTGAATTCAATTCATTATCTGGTGAATGGGTTTTGTTGAGAAATAAAATTTTTCGTTAAGTGGTGAATCATGTACAAATATCTGGTGAATTCAGTTCATTAGCTGGTGAATGGATTTTTTTGAGAAATAAATTTTTTGGTTAAGTATGTGCAAATATCTGGTGAATTCAGTTCATTATCTGGTGAATGGGTTTTTTTTGAGAAATAAAATTTTTCTTTAAGTGGTGAATCATGTACAAATATCTGGTGAATTCAGTTCATTATCGGGTGAATGGATTTTTTTGAGAAATAAATTTTTTGGTTAAATACGTACAAATATCTGGTGAATCATGTACAAATATCTGGTGAATTCAATTCATTATCAGGTGAATGGTTTTTTTTGAGAAATAAAATTTTTCGTTAAGTGGTGAATCATGTAAAAATATCTGGTGACTTCAGTTCATTATCTGGTGAATGAGTTTTTTTATAAATAAAATTTTATCTTTTATAAAAAAACTAAAAAAAAAAAAAAAAAAAAAAAAAAAAAAAAAAAAACCGCCGCTACAGTGCCGCACAGTACAGCTACAGTGAAGCACTGTAGCGGGTCCTCGTGCGCGTCCCCTGCACACATACGGTGTAAACCGTATGTGTGTCAAATTTCTGTGTCATCCTATCAGTTCTCGATAAAATTAGGCCGGTGAAAGTGAAAGGCTTTGTTTTAGCGTTTAAAATTATTATTTGTTATATTGATTTTATTAAATTATTATCATGTTTATTTTTGAAAATGTATACATTAATTATATAATTTTTTTATGTCAATTGTGAAAGGGAGAAAAAGAACACAAGAAAGGGATCGAATTTTTGTTTTAAAAACTTTTTTATTTCAATGGATATCTGATACGAAATACCTTAAACAAAATAGACAAATATAAATATTTTTCCTTTAAAAAGATATCAAAATATTTTAATAAGTATTCTAAATGTTTGTTGTTGTTACTCTGAAAATAGATTTGCTTAAGTTTGCAATGAGCTTTTGATAATATTGAGCTAGTTAAAGCATAAGTCTCAACTATAGTTTGTTAAATGATAGTTATATGACGAAATAAAAAATAAGTATTAATATAAAGAGTGGGGTAAGAAAAAATGAAGACGAGAGATTATTCATGGTTCGATCCAACTTTGACCTGCATCTAGTCTCAAGACAACAATGGAATTTTCATCAAAAAGTATTATCCGAAAGCTATTTGGTCAGTTTGTTTTAGAATGGCCCCAATGCCAACTGGCGTTCAAACTTGCGTTGATGCAAAGCTTCAAATTGGAGCTTCTGATAAAAGTGCATTGTGTTGAAGTCCATAACTCAAACTGCACAAGTCAATACAGCAGAGCCAATGCACACAGCTGTATAACTGATGGCAGTTATGTTAGTTTTTTTCGGTTAAACAGTTACCTTGTAAGTTAAGTTAGTTAGGCAAAGCTTAGCTAAACTTCATAGCAAGTAGATATTGTATATAATCTAGTTTTAGCTCTTTGTACATTACTAATCAGAAAATTGTGAATGAGAATTCCACTCTCTTACACAGCAAATTCATCTATGGCTTCCCTCTATACTTTCTACATTGTTGGCATTGGAAAAGAACCAAACTTGGACTCTCACCACTCTTCCTGCTGGGAAGCACCCAATTGGTTGCAAATGGGTATTCAAAATCAAACACAAAGCCGATGGATCAGTGAAAAAGCATAAAGCCAGACTTGTTGCAAAAGGTTACAACAAGACTGAAGGCATTGACTACTTAGAGATCTTCAGTCTAGTAGCTAAGATGACCATAATTCGTATGCTCTTGTCATTAGCTTCCATCAACAGGTGGCACTTGCATCAATTGGATGTCAACACGGCTTTTCTCCATGGAGACTTTAATGAACAAGTCTATATGAGCCCCCCACCTGGCCTGAAAACTCAAGGTTCCAATCTGGTTTGCAAGTTGCAAAAGTCCCTATACGGACTAAAGCAAGCCAGCGCCAGTGGAATGCCAAGTTGACCACATTATTACTTGATTCTGGTTACAAACAGCCCAAGGCAGATTATTCCCTATTCACTAAGTCAAGTAACTCTAGATTCACAGCAATCCTAGTATATGTTGATGACTTGGTTTTGACTGGGACTGATATTGATGAAATTGATCACATCAAGTCTTTCCTAGATACTCGATTTAGCATTAAAGACCTTGGACCATTGAAATACTTCTTAGGCTTGGAGATAGCAAGATCACAGGCTGGAATCAACATATGCCAGAGGAAATATGCTCTGGACCTTCTCCAAGACACAGGCCTATTAGGTACAAAACCAAGCTCACCCCCTATGGATTGCAAGGCCAAACTATGTGAATATATGCCTTGACAGGGAATTTTGTTTTGATGATGGACAAAAGGAAAAGGTCCAGGAGGACTAAAGTCCAAAAAGTGGATGATTATAAAGCAAGCCAATAAAGGGGCAAAATGGAAATTTCAGTATTTGTATTGTTTGTTTTTGAAAAGTGTGTAAATGGTAAGTAGAGTTCTCAATTTAATATTGGTCTCACACAGACACTTTTAACAGATTTTACATGTGCTTAAAAGAATTAAATCTGACAATTAATCATACTTAATGAGTAATCAAATCATTAATTGTCAAGTTTTTCAAATTCAATTTTATTCGTGCCATAATCGATTATGGTAATCCTATAATCGATTATGAGTCGAGGTTAAATGGCTTTAATTGGCGTTAATGAGTAATTATGACATTAAAGCCGTTGGATTTAAATTTTGAATCAGTATAATCGATTATGGTTTTGTATAATCGATTATGTCCTTATTGTCTTTAAAGAGCTTCAAACAGAAACCTAGTAATCGATTATGTAATCGATTATGGATTTTTATATGAAAGTCAGTGGACTCGTAATTGATTAGTATTAGTATAATCGATTATGTCTTTTCTGTCAAACACGCGCTTCCTGAAAAATGCTTTAAATAATCGATTATGCCTTTGCAATAATCGATTATGACGCGACAGAAATGAATTTTAAGAGGCTTGACCTAATTTCTTTTGAATCATCACCCTTCTCATATAAAAGCAAGTTTAGGCAGCCTTCAAACAGTTTCAACACACTACTATCATACTCTGTGCTAAAACTTTGATCAATTTTCTTTATACTACTTTGCTCTTGAACTTCACTTGACCATATTATTTTGAGAATTCTATATACCATATAGGTGTTATTGTAATTGCTCTTCAATTTGTTTTTATCAGCACTATTAAGAGTGCATATTGTTGGTAAGAGTCGTGTGACTCAAACCTTTCTTTTCTACACCAAGTTTTTAAAAGAGGTGATATCTCTTGGGTGTTCTTGGATGTGATTTCCAAGTGTTTACAATGAAGGTGATATTTATTGTGGTTGACAAGAGAGGTGATATCTTTTGGGTCATTGTCTTGAGGCTCTTTCATTGGGGGTGGTAATATCCCTGGTCTGTGACGAGTACTCTCTTTTGTAAAGGTTCTAGTTGATCCTGTTAAAAACTAGAGTTGATTGAAAACCCTTGGTGGTATTGCCTTGGGGACTGGACGTAGGCCACTGGGTAGTTTGTAGCCGAACCAGGATATCTCGCTTGTGTTCATCTTCTAAAACCCTTATCTCTTTTATTTCTGCTTTATCTTTTGCAAAATACTTTTACTCACACGCGCCTTTTACAAATTGGTTTTTCAGAATATATTAAAAAAAATTATTTTATCAAAGTTTTTGAAAAACACAATTCACCTCCCCCCCCTGTGTTTGGAGTCACTTGTCAACAAACTGCACAAGTCTTCAGGTTCTGCTTATCATGATCAGTCATCTTACAGGCGCCTCATTGGTAGGCTTCTATACTTGACTCACACAAGACCCGATATCTCATTTGCAGCGAGCAAGTTGAGTCAGTTTCTAGAATCACCTATGACTGAGCACCATCAAGCAGCCCTTAGAGTTCTGAGATACATTAAGGGATCACCAGGGCAAGGTTTATTCTTTCCAGCAAACTCTGAGATACAACTCAAAGGCTTCACATATTCAGATTGGGGAGCATGCTCCGATACTAGAAGATCAATTTCTGGATTCTGTTTCTTCCTAGGGAACTCACTCATATCATGGAAAAGTAAGAAACAAACCACAGTGTCTCAGTCATCCTCTGAAGCTGAGTATAGAGCACTTGCACATGCTAGTTGTGAAGCACAGTGGCTTCTATACTTATTGCAAGACATCCACATCACCTTCTCTACACCAGCTCTTATATATTGTGATAATCTTTCTGTCCTTCACATTGTTGCTAATCCGGTTTTCCATGAACGGACTAAGCATATCGAAATCGATTGTCACTTGGTTCGGGATAAAATTCAAAAAAGCACATTGCATCTTCTGCCCATTTCCACACATTCTCAGATAGCAGACATCCTAACCAAGCCATTAGACCCTGGTCCTTTCCAACAATTGCACTCCAAGCTGGGAATGATGGATATACACATTCCAGCTTGCGAGGGGGTGTTGAAGTCCACAACTCAAATTGCACAAGTCAATACAGCAGAGCCAATGCACACAGCTGTATAACTGATGGCAGTCATGTTAGTTAATTTCAGTTAAACAGTTAGCTTGTAACTTAAGTTAGTTAGGCAATGCTTAGCTTAACTTCATAGCAAGTAGATCTTGTATATAATTTAGTTTTAGCTCTTTGTAATTACTAATCAGAAAATTGTGAATAAGAATTCCACTCTCTTACACAGCAAACTCATCTATGGCTTCCCTCTATACCTTCTACACATTGGGACGAAGAAAATGTTCATTTGCGGTAGAAACTATCTAAACCAAACAGGTTAATGTGTTGGACTAAAGCCTCTTAAGGCTATGACGTACACAAGAGTATTATTTGAAGTATGGCCCTCGAGGCTAGTAAAACTGAGTATTCATTAGGTGCAATCTCTTTAGGCTAACATAGTAAAATTAAAAGGGTATGAGACTGACGTCTCTCAAATGATGACATGACTATTTTTAGTACAACAATCTATAAGCACAAATGAAAATACGATAATACAAAGAGATCACAGAAGAAAATAAAAGTCGTGGTGATCAATTCTTCACACATAGAAGAGTATTCGATTTTTTTTTTTTTTTTTTGCAGTGTGATCTTCTAAAATTGAAATATTCACTTATTCTAGTATTTATAGACATTTTCAATTCAAAGGAGATTGAGGTGATTGGATCACTAGTGGATAGAGGTGAGAATAGGTTAAGTCGGACACAAGACCCTGATATAAACATGTCTGACCCGTGTTTCAATCTCAAGGCCTAAATCTAGCTTATTAGTCTGATATAGGCCAAATTTTTAATGTTAACCTGGTCGATCTGCTTTAAAGCTTGACCTGGTCAGGAAGCCTATTTAAAGGTCTACTTTTAAACAAAGCCTTTAAATATGCCTCCACCTATAAATAGGTTATAGGTCATCACTTAAATAGACTTGTAAGCCTCTAATGATAAAGAGGTTGGCGTGTCTACACTGATAAATAGATCACTTGACCTTCACAAATGAATAGGCAAATAGACATCTACATATAATAGGTCTTTACTTTCAAATATTATAAATGATAAATAATACATTATAGTATTATAATATATTAAATTATATGCGTGTGTTAAATAGGTCGACCTAATAAATTTATTAGGCTTTTTTAAAGCCTTTGCCTAGCCTCATTAGTTGCATGAACTTTTTAAAAAGCTTTGATCTTAGCTTTTTGTTAAATAGGTTAAGTCAGACTAGGTCTTAAGTAGGCAGGGACAGACCTAGGTGTGCTAATATGGGGGCAGTTGCCCCCACTAAGTAAAATTTATTTTCTGCTAAATTTTATCTAATTTTATTTTTACCCCCATTAAAAAATAATTGTTGTCTCCACTAGAAAATAAATATTGCCTCATTGTCTTCTGTCTTTACTCTACAAAATACTTTTCATTTTTTTTAGTACAACTTAAAATATAATTATAATTTCTAGAAAGCATATTATATATCCAATGGTGTATTTACTTAAGTTTTAGTTTTGATTTTGTCCATGACAATTGCAACTGTTGAAAGGAGTTTCCCTACAATGAATTTTGCAAAGAATCAAATGTGCAACCATATGTGAGATGGATTGTTTAATGATTGTTTGGTTATATATATAGAGAGATATATTTTTGATAGTATTGAAGTGTCTTCAATGTTTTGGGTATGCGATGATATAATTTTTATAATCTTCAATTTTTGGATTAACAATAATGATGTCATTATTGATTTTATTGCTTATGTATTGATATTTTTTTTAATAAAAAATTTATAGTATAATCTTGCCCCCATTAGTCAAAATTCCTAGGTCCATCCTTGTAAATAGGTTAGGCCATGGGCCTCGACGAAGCGATCTGTCCTATTGTCACCCTTCTAGTGGACTTCTCATGCACACGTAAACCTGCTGACTCCCTACTACATGTAGGAATCCAAGTTATCGAGATAAGTCATGTCTAAACATTAAAACCTAGCATCGAGAAAACCACTCTACAATAAAGAGTTAGAGTTATCTACATTAACAAGTATCTCTTATTCTAGCCCATATCAACTTATATTCACAACTTGAAGATATATTTAGTTTTTTTCGTAAGGAATATATATTAGTATTATATTACTCTAGAGATATATACAAATAAAATTGTGGCATTGTAATGCTTGATCTGTAAGGCATTTTGCAAAACAAGTGGGCTATGGTCCGCATAACGCTTATCAAGTCTCCAACAACTCGAAGGCCAATATAATGGAGTGCGTATTATATATGATAAGCACCTCAAAAAATATATAGCACACATTCTCAACATGGGGAGTGGGGACATGTTAAAAAGTTCATAAAATGTTAAAATAATACGTACTATAGGTATAATATCATACAGAAATAAATCAAAGTGAAGGAGAAGAGACCGTTTAAATTCCATCTTAATTATGCAAAAGTGTGGCGGTGCCAATCGCGTATATGGTGATGTTGCTGCATATTTTCGCATGCCCCATTCCTGGTAGAATACACCACAAAAAGAAAGATGTTTACCCTTTTTCTCTATTAGTATTTTATAACAACCCACACAGACGCTTAGTCGTCCTCAATGACATATGGTAGACTGTTAGAATATGTTTTTTTGTTATTCCATATCATTCATTCTATCCTGCTATTGTAGAAGAGAGAGTGAAAAGGAGATACATAGGTATTAGGATTTGTTTCCCTCGTTGGGAAATTTCATATTAGGATTTTTTTATGCTTAGAGAAGAATAAGAAATTTGATTTTCATGTGAGTCTTTGCATTATGGAAATGGCTCAAGCAGTTTGTTTTTACATTGAGTAAATAGGAGTATACCTATTTTTGATTTGAAAAGGTGTATTGAGATTCCAACTTATGATCTAAGGGTTATGGAACTACATAAATCAGACACCAGACTTGGTCCCATAATCGCTTTCCTTAATGTCCCTTGGGTAAATAACAGCTCGAAGCTTGGATGACTTCTATTACTATATAAATTTGACCTTGACCAAGGCTCATCCGACGATCCAATACCTAGTGGACCGAAACCACTTCAGACCGACAAGCAAGCTAGAGGAGATCGGAGGTCGAAAATCTCACATCATTAAGAGGCCACACAATATTCAAGCAAGCACAACAAGAATAGACATTTCCAAAATATCATAACGAGAGCCATCACTATAAGATTCCCGATGGAGTAATCGCTATAAAACAAGGATAACCGCAAGGTTATATAAGAGACAACACACTTAAGAATGGAGCTCGGATCATCATCAACCTTCCAAAACTCTTATACCCACCCCGAGAAGCTACTCAAAGAATAGTTGTAGGTCGAACATGTTATTTATTTACTTTAAAACAAACTCACCTTAAAGGAGTCACATCCTTACATTATTAAGTTCTTGTTTTGCTAGAGTTTTAAATACATAACTTCTGCAACAACATAAGTAATTATTTTAACAATTTATAAATTTAGCTCTGTTGTGGTCGACTTCTTAAAGGGTTTAAGTTTTTTAAGATAAAAAATGATTTTCGATTAAAAAAAATCATTTTAATATACTTATTTATTTGTCTGGTGGAGTACTAAAAATCAGAAATTACAAAAATAAAATAAAATCACTTTTATTACAAGCTATATTTTCTAGCTTATATGAAAAGGATACAAAAAACTAATTCACATAAAAAAAAGTTTTTTTTCTCCCCTAAATGTACTTTTTATAATTCTAATTAAACATAAAATAGCTTCTAAAATTTTATATAACAAAAAACATTTTTTAAGCTTAAACATAAGGATCTTTACTGAATATCAAGTCTATAATTGACAAATAATCTCTAAAAACTTGATATGCCTAGCTTTTTCAGCTTATTTGTCATTTCCTATTATAAGCAAACAAAGCATGTGCGAGTACAACAAATAAAATTAAATGCATAGCATATTCTTATAGAAGTGTAATTTTTTAAAATCATTTTAACGATGAGAGAGTTCAATAGTTGAGGAACTTCGTTGAGTTTGCTTCAATTAAATACTCTACTTATCCTATATACACAATGGGCAATTCTAGATATATGAATGCAGAGTGACAATGTGGGGTAGCTTTTTAAATCAATGAGTCACTGCATCATTGTGATTTCTTTGTTCCCATGTAACATGGTAACATAATGTAACATAAAGTTTTAACAATAACTGTCGAGTCAATAGAACATGAAGATGGTTTAATTATGTTTAATGGAAGGAGATAGTGACGCAGAGAGGAAGAGAGCACAGAGAAAGATTCAGAGAAGCAGATTAATGAGTTCACCTGATCCACTGATAACACTGACATCCCATAAGATGATCACATTTCAGTGATTTATTCATTGATACATGAAGTATTTTTTGATGGCCCAAGATGGTAGGAGTGTGGGACTTGCAAGTAAGAACCGCATATATGCACTTAGATCAGAATTCAGAAATAAGAATCTGAAATCAGAATCAGAACCAGAATATGAGCTTCGCTCTAGGCTCAATGATCTGCCGTCCAACCAATCCCAGGGGTCAAACTCTGCCGTATAATCAATCAGCTTTACAGGATGCCATGGCCACTAACTTGGCTAACTCATAATCAGAACAAAATGCTTAAAGACATATAATATCCCCACTCATTTGTGCAATATGCATCATTAGAAATTATAAGTGGGTGGAAAGCACTTGTTGTGGGGACTCTCAATTCCTTCTACCTCAAAGTGATCACTTTGGTCTTTTTATTGATCCAACCCTTTGCTTTTCTTTTACTATTTTTTCACCCTTCATTTGTGGGGAAGTACACCGTGGCTTTACACTACATAGACATCCATGAATCTGTCCTCATTTGGGGGACCCAATTTTTTTTTTCTTACACAAAAAAATTAAAAGCTATCTACTTGAATTTAATTCTACTACGATAGGTACCATTTTTTTTTGTTTGGTGGATGACAAGAACTACATGTATTATATGAAGGGAATGTGATGGAAGCATTATGTCATGCTCTGGTGTTACAGAATGATGACTGAACCGACGATCATATCTATCTATCTTCACTGTGAATGAGAACAAACGTAAATAGATTAAATTACTCTGATACTAGCAAAATAGCATAACATGGATCATGTCCCAATCATCTTATGTTATGATCCAATACAGAATTACCAATGTCCCAGTACTTGACACAATTGATGTGGGTTCCTTTCTTCCCGTACCTCAATCAATCATAGATCTCTTTTCCATGTGAACACTTCTAACTTCCAAGCTTCATCAACAATTAAAAAGCAAAACAAATTGAAATCCTTACAAAGTTCTTGCTTTATCTCTTCCTGAAAATTACAAAATTATGACACCCCTTGGATCAATTACGTGACCCACTGAACAGTGAACACACCCTCAAAATGGTAACAAAGCTAAAAATTTTGCAATCAATAAAATTGACATTTTATAGCCTAATTTGATTTGAAGATGATCTCTAGTTCTCTACCTTCAGCTTCAAGCTTAAGTCCTCATCAACCCCACGAGAAACAACATCAAAACCATAACATTTTATCATCGCGTTATTTATATTATACTTCTGGATGAAAATCCTCTGTCCCAATTTGATTAGTGTGGCACATCGAGATAGCATTTTTTGGGACAACAAATTTTTGTTCTATACTCATCTATCTTTAACCCTATGTAATATGTGGATTATAGAAGGAGACCCTTGAAGATTATAACAAAAGATTGTGAATAAAGAACAAGCGTTACAGATCACTGTGGTGACTCAGAAATGCTCTCCAAGTGAGGCCTCCACACAGCTACACGTCCTCTTCGTCTGTCTCTCTGTGTAGAAATCTTCTCTGAGAGTATATCAGTCAAGTACCGATCAGAGGAAGAAACAAGCACGTTGGCCATGGAAATGGTGCTGCCACCATTGTTATTGTTGTTGTTGTTGCTATTGAGGCTGTTACTTCTGCTGCTGCAGTTGCTTTTTCTGTCGCTGCAGTGTTCCTTCTTTTTCTTCCTCTGGCGGTGGTGGTTCTTCTCCGACGGCGGCGAAGGGAGCGGCATGAGGAAGTAAATCTTGCCACGTTGAAGCTCTGCGTCGGGCGGGACCACCACGATCCTTGGGACGACGCCGCCGCCGTCTTGGGCTGAAGGGGAGGATGGTTTCTTGAGCACGTGCTTTGGGTGTGCCTTCATGATGTCACTGGCTTTTATGCTGCCACTGATCTCTTCTACGCGACCATTGGAATGCACTATGCGGATTACATCAAGTGCTCCACATGGTAGAATGCAAGAGATGCAACACCTTATGCTGTTTCTCATATTCACTTCTTCTCCCTCCTTTTCAATTCTCATAAGAGAGAAAGAGAAAGAGAAAGAAGAAGAAGAAGTGTTAGAAGCTAGAAAGAGTTAATATACTGGAGAGAGAAAGAGGGAGGAAGAGTGGAAGAGAAAGATTTTGAGGTTGTTCTTTTTTTTCTCTCTCTCTGTTTGAGCTAATGGAGTTGGAATCAGTCACATAAAGGAAACTTGTACCAAAATGATGTTTTCTTTTTTAAAAAAGGTTATTATTATTTAAGAGCTTTATTTTCCCCTAATTGTTTTATATTTTATCTTTTTTGTCCACTTTTGAATGGATGGGAGGAATATTTTTCCATGCTATTGCTAGCTTTCGGATGAAATTCATGGCATGAATAATTGCTCAACACTCTGTAGTTTGGCTTTTGATCCATTATTAAGGGACCCCCTCACTCTCACCCCCTGACCTCACAATCACAAATACACTCTCTCTTTCCTATGGTGAGTTCAATACTAGTAGTAATAGGAATGAAAGGTTGGGATACTTATGAGACATAGTGGTAGTGAATGATGTGGACTGCTTAGGCAAGCAAAAAAATTGGACCTTTTGAATACTCCTGAAACATTACTTTAAGGGGTTTTATAAGTTATAACAGTTTATTGTTTATTTAGTAATATTTTATTTTTTTAATTCAATAGCATATATTTTTTTGATCAAAATTCAATACCATATATAACTATAGGTGTCCGGTGCTGTATTTTTATTGAAGTGCCACAATACTATGAGTATACAATATCATCTCTTTGAAAGGGGTCATGAAGACGTGCGTGTATCAATCAAAATTTGACACTTGTCGGCAATAATGAATATTTACACTATGTTTAGGTGAGGCGGCTGGTGATGTAGGGTCGTTCAAAGAGAGAGAGATATAGGATATACTCTCTCCTGTCCTTATTATAAGAGGCAAATGACTACTTTTTTTGGTCCAAAATATAAGAGACATGCATGTATTTTGACAAATATTAAATGCTCATTTCCAATTTTACCCTTATTTATAATAGGGTTTATATTTACGAGACAGTACAATTTTCAATACAAGTAGGTTTGTTCATTAATTATTGAAGGGTTAAATTTGTAAATTTATATGAATATTAATTACAAATAATTTATTTCAATACATTTTCTTGGTCTGTGTGTTTTAGGGTTTTGTCTCTTATATATAGGATCAGAGGGAGTATATCTCTTTGGAGTGGAACGGGGATGGGAAATTGGGTAAATAGGAGGGGAGATCTTCTTTTGATAGATGTTTGCGATCTTTCAATTTCCCCAAGCAATATCATGTGGGTTGTGGTTTTCATTGGAAAGTGAAGTGTGATGGACTCTCACTTTATATCTAATAATGGTTTAGGTTAGTGAAGTGATTTGATAAGAGAAATCTTGTATACACATTATTTTTGTATTTTTGTAATTTTTTTAGTACCGAATATCCGATCATTTTGGGGTATTTGATTTGTACAAGAAGGAGATGGATGATCAACCCTTTCCGCTTGATCAAAAAAAAAATGATGGATGATCAACCAAGTATTGGTTGAGTTTGGTTGAGTGGTAATTAAGCATCTCGACTCTATAAGAAGGAGAATGCATCACAAGTAGCTGACCATCTCATAATAGATCTAGAGGATCGAACCTCGTCCGAGATGTCACTGGGGAGTCAAAGACCTTGATTACGGTAATTTATAGAAAAAAGGGAGAGAGAAGGAGATGGAAAATATCGATGACCATATTCAATATATATAAGATGGTCAAGGTGATTTGGGTGGGAGAGTTAAAGAGTGAAATAATAAGTAAGTAAAGGGTTCAAATCTCACATACTAACAAAATAACTAACATTATATACATACATACATACATATATATTAATCGTTCTTTAGTGAGAGGTCACTGATGAGGTATGAGGTTGGTTACATAGTAATAATTTTTAATATAAAATTTAATTTTTAAAAAATAAAATAAATAAATATTTTTAAATTTTCTTTTCAAATAAATACATGTAAGAATGATACAAAAAATTGATGTGAAAAAATCATTTCACCGTTGACTAAGGCTGATTTGTTTGTCTCCTAGCCAAATCACCAAAACGGCAAAATGGACTCAAGGTCACATGCTCCTCCAAATCCTTTTCAGGTTCTTTCTTTTCATACATGGAATTTATCATCTTGCGGTCATATTTCCTACACAATTATTGAATTCATTTCACATACCTATTATTCTTTTATCAATTACCAGCCCGATCACCCCAGGATTTGCCAGTCCAAAATATTTATTTTGGTCAAGATGGTATTCAATCCCCTAACCTAATACCTGAAGCTGGCCTTTTATATACCAACTGAGCAACCACGTTTTTTATGTTTTATATAATTTTTTTTTTTTGGATGAATCAAAATTAGATTAATAAGATTAGAAGGGGTACTACTCCACCCAATTACAAAAAGAAAGTACTTAATAAAACATATTATACATTATTAAGAAATATTATGTTATATATATATTAATAAAAATTAATCTACGTTTTAGAAAACATTACGTTAATTTTTATTTAATATTTAATATTTTGAAAATATATAAAAGTGATCTATCAATAATGATTGAGTTAACATTTTTCTAATAAAAACTTTAGTTAAAAAATATTCCAAGTTTTATGTAATCATATCAATAGTAATTAAATTAACTTAATATTTGAACATAAATTATAAATTACAAATATTATACATAATTATAAATAATATTAATATTAATATATTGTTAAGTTATATACAACATAACAAGCTGGCTCAAATTACTATATAAGAGGCTTGCTTCAAATATTAGGTTAGAGATTCAAATCTTTGGACAAAAAAAAATATTTTGGATTTGGAAACTCTGAGGTGATGGAGGTAGGCCATGTGGTGCCTCCCACATAGCACCACGTGGACTGATGTCTTGTCAACAAGTCAAAAATAAATAAATTTAAAATACCGACTTGACTAAAAGAATCTCATTTTGGTAAATAGTTATAAAAGAGCTTTAAATTAAATTGATAAATAATTTATAAAAGAGTCTTTAATCTAGTTTCATAAAAAGAACTTTAAAACATATGATATAAAATAATATATACAACTTCCTAATATTTAATCTTCCGTAAATTATAAAAGAAAAAATTCCAACTTCAACCAACAAATTATATATAAAAAAGACTCAACTAACGACCTAAGTAAGACACTTTGCCCAAACACACACACCACATTTCATCAAATACTTACTTATTGCTATTATTAAAATTGACATTCGAAATGGGCTTTACAATATCTTCAGGAAATTTGAAAGACATATTTAATAGACACATGTCCATTTGGAAATTTTCTTCGCTATCCTTGGCTTCATAAGCAACGAGAATGAGTTTTAATTTTTAAGCGTGTGGAGCGAGATTGAGATTAGCAAAGGCTCGTCCTAACTCATTACCATACCAAGCCTATTCTAAAAGTAACATTGTTATTTGTTACCCTTAATATGAAGTACGATAGTTCGAGGATTATAAGGTTTAAAACAATTTCGAACAAGTAAAATAAAATCATGAACTCAAAGAAAGTGTTTGTGCTAATCGTTAATTGAGAATTGGGTGATCGATATGATTTGTATAAGAGAGAAATATTAGTAATATATTATTTTTAAGACAATATATTGTATTGGATTACATGTGTCACACACTCTCTACTTTTTTAGAATTATATTTCAAAAATAATATAAGATGTAATTCAGTAAAAACAGTATATAAACAAAAAATAGATAAAAGAGTTTTTTTGCTCTCTTTTATATATCATATCATATCATGTTGACCAATGGTCCTTGTAATAGTCATCCAAGAGATTTTGCCAAAAAGAAGTTAAAACTGTTTGGATGGTTTAATAGGTGGTTAAACTTTAGTTGTCCAATCCATAATGTGGCCCTCTCATTTAATAGGTACAGATGTTGATGTTAGCTAGTGGGAAGTGGAAACATGTGAAGTGAGGAGGCGAGGGTCGATTGGTAGGGGGGGCCTTGATTTTCTATGTGCCCCATATCATAGAATATTGAATGCTAAGTTAACTTAATTAATATCATGGTCATTGACGTTTTTTCAGATGTTCTTTGACCATCATTCCATCAAAGTAAAAGATCGTGGATCTGGATCAGTTTGCAATTTGTTTCTCAATATGCATAATTTATTAATTATATATTAGAATAATGTATTTATTTTATAAAAGAAAATAATGAGTTTTAAATCATGTATCTAATTAAAAATTATATAGTTAATTTTTTTTTTTACCTTAAATAAAAGTCTTGTATGCATTATTATCAAACTTAGATGCTAGTTTAATTTTGTCGACAACAATAATTTTTGCATAATCAAGAATACCACTTCCTTGCTTTTTGCATAATTTTTTCCTTTCACTTTCTTTTGGAAATCAAACATAAGTGTAAGTATTAGGCTTTAGCTTCTATCAAGGGGCTAGACACCAGTAGTGGTGGATGAAAATTGAAAAGGAAAGGGAAAAAAAATTGGAACCCCTGGTTGGCCAGTCCACAATTATTGATTGGGAAATCATAGTCTCTTGTCAACCATTCTAAAGATGGCACATATCATTTAATTTTCCAAAAGGACATTTTACTTGTAGATTTTAGTGCTTTGGAGAGCAAAGAAAACTCAAGCATTATTAAGAAAGGCTCCAAATCCAGCCAACTGAATCCAATCAAAGTCTTTCAGAAATCAAGGGATTGTGCTTAATTGGGCGCTCCTGCCCCACAAGCAGCTGCAGAGCAATAAATTAAAGAAAATGAAACTAGTGAAGCTTTAGTATAGAAAATTTGTGTGTGGATAAAGAACAAACTCCCAAAGAGAAAATAATAAGGAAAATAGGACAAGAATGCAACAACCGAAACACGGTGACAAAAATACATTATTAACTTTTAGCGCATTCAAATTCGCTGCTTGATTCAGGTGAAGTCTTCAATATATAACCTGTAAGTAAGAAATGTCAAGTTGTCAAACAGTTCTTCTCTTAATATTGTAGTAGCTCACACAGTTTTGCACGATACACGTATTGTAGTAGCTCACACAGTTTTGCACGATACACGTTTGCCATTCAGAAATGTTTTTTGTACAACCCAAGTTGACAACTATACCGGACAACCCGTATAGTTGTACAGTGTAGCGCTACTGTGCTGCACTGTGCGGCACTGTAGCGCTACACTGTTCACTTTTTTTTTAAAAAAAAATTTCGAAATTAAAAAAAAAAAAACATTTTTTTTTCTAACATTTTTTAAGTATGTGCAAATATCTGGTTAATCAGGTATAAATATCTGGTGAATTCGGTTCATTATATGGTTAATGGGTTTTTTTTGAGAAATAAATTTTTTGGTTAAGTAAGTGCAAATATCTGGTTAATCAGGTATAAATATCCGGTGAATCACGTTCATTATCTGGTTAATGGGTTTTTTTGAGAAAAAAATTTTTTGGTTAAGTATGTGCAAATATCTGGTTAATCAGGTACAAATATCTGGTGAATCACGTTCATTATCTGGTTAATGGGTTTTTTTTAGAAATAAAATTTTTGGTTAAGTATGTACAAATATCTGGTTAATCAGGTACAAATATCTGGTGAATCACGTTCATTATCTGGTTAATGGGTTTTTTTTAGAAATAAAATTTTTGGTCAAGTATGTACAAATATCTGGTTAATCTGGTACAAATATCTGGTGAATTCAGTTCATTATCTGGTTAATGGGTTTTTTTTGATAAATAAAATTTTGGTTAAGTATGTGCAAATATCTGGTTAATCGGATACAAATATCTGGTGAATTCGGTTCATTATCTGGTTAATGGGTTTTGTTGATAAATAAAATTTTTGGTTAAGTATGTGCAAATATCTGGTTAATCGGGTACAAATATCTGGTGAATTCGGTTCATTATCTGGTTAATGGGTTTTGTTGAGAAAAATTTTTGATTAAGTATGTGCAAATATCTGGTTAATGGATCTTTTTGAAAAAATAAATTTTTTCTTTTTTTTAAAAAAAAGTCAAAATTTGAAAAGAAAAAAAAAACGCTACAGTAGCGCTACTGTAGCAAGTTGTCCAAGTTGTCCCGTATTTGGGTTGTCCAAATAACAGCTCTGTTTACCATTAGACTTAAACGGGCCTGCATTTCTTGGGCACTTCTCATGCTTTATTCTTATGCATGTAAATCTAATTGCTAAAGTGGACCTAATCAGCACATTATTATATAAACAGCGAACCCAAAATAGTATTAAGCCCAGGAATTTTTGGATCGGACAGAGCTATTCCGAAGTTTTATTGGGTTTAAAATTTTAAAACTCAACCTATATTTTATGACCGGTTATCCGTGTCTATCAAGTGGTTTCTTCTTCTTCTTCTTCTTCTTCTTCTTCTTCTTCTTCTTCTTCTTCTTTGTCGAAGCTCGCATTAATTATGTCTTAGGCTATCCATTGGATCCACGGAGTATTTTCACAAACTTACATTTTTTGAATCCGCTTTGAGACTAATATCCGCTTAGGAGCATAGTGTTAAGTCTCTAAAATGTCTGTGTGCATTTCCCTAAGTTTTGATGAAAACTAAACATTGGGTAATGATTTAATTAACCTATTTTGTGGTTGCTAACCCGTCTACTTAGTGTACAGATCAGAAGATTACAAAACTCACCTGTCTGTCTACCTAAGTCTCACCTGTCCGTATAAGCCAAGAAGTCAACCTGTCTGCTGACTAGGATTGTTGACTATGTGCAAACTGATTTTACAACCTGTCTCTACTCTTCAACTTGTCTAAGGTTCTTCGTTAAAGAACTCGAAGTACAGGAAGCTTTTGCAAGCTGTCCCCTCATGAAGAATACTCTGAGAACTCTCTCACGCTTATCAAGAAACTCAGAAGTGCTCTCTCTCAAGCAAACCAGGAAATCAGAGATAAACTTCCAGTTAAAGAATATTTCCAACATGCTTTATTCCCTAGTACTTTCAGTCATTACACAGAAAGGGAAATGTACTCTGCAAAAGTACAAAAGCACTCTGCACAACTCTGAGTTGGCGTCTACAAGATGCATAAAGCTATTATCCCTCATGTTAGAGTACAACCAACGTCTTCATTGCATTAATGGCTGCCCAGAACGACTATATTGCATTTAATGAAGCTCTGCTTGAAGCCATAGTTGCAAGGAATGTCTCTAACGGATATTAAATGTTTGAAGGCTATAAATACATAAGTCATTGAAGATGAACATCATCAGAGTTTTACAAAGCATTAAAGAGCCATTACTCTGTTCATTTATTCATTCTGTATTCTTCAATCATTTGAAGTTATTACGCAGACTTTCCTAAAGCTTTATATTTAAAACCACTCTCTGAGTGTTAGTGAAAGGTCTGTAAGTGTATTTATTACAAACCAAACTCTCAAACAAATCTGAGTGAGCCTGAAGAGGCTAGGTGTGCAAAGAATACTTGTGTTGGAGCCTGAAGAGGCTAGGTGTGCAAACAATACTTGGAGTCTGTAACCTGATCAGTTATAGTGGATAAATCTTGGTGCTGCCAAGGACTGGACGTAGCTCTTTGTGTTAAAGAGTGAACCAGGATAAATCTCTGTGTTAATCTCTCTTCCCTTAATCTCTTTAGTTACTTTGATTATATATATCATCTGCTTTCTAACAAAGGGGTTAAAACTGTTTCTGTCAAGTCTGTTTTCTTATCTCTACGTGTGTTGTTTTTCTGAGAAAACTACAACAGACAGGTCACCTGTCTGTGTATCTTTTTACACCCGTCTGTGCTTAGCTTCTGCATGCAAAAAGTTTTTAACTTTATTTTAAATTCTAATAAACACAATTCAACCCCCCTTCTCGTGTTTATAGTTGTCTATTTCAGTTGGTATCAGAGCTCAGCCTCTGGGTTGAGCATTTAACAGTGTTGAGGTAAAAGATCCTGAAGAATAGACATGACTGCTGGAGCTAGTGGAAGTAACCAGACTGAAGGAGCCTCCTTAACCAGACCTCCATTCTTCAATGGAGAAAACTACAACTATTGGAAAGATAGATTTCAATGGTTCATTCTATCTACAAACTCTGATCTCTGGGATGTCATCACAGATGGTCCTTTCATCCCTAAAAATGATGACAACACTGACAAGCCAAAAGCTCAGTGGACCCCTGCAGAAAAGGCAAAATGGGAGCTGAATCACAAAGCCAGATACAACATTATTTGTGCGCTCAGTCCTGATGAGTTTGAGAAGGTCTGTGCCTGTGACTCTGCCAAAGAAATATGGGACACCTTAGCTGTCACACATGAAGGAACCGCCAAGGTCAAAGAATCAAAAATTGCCATACTTGTCAGAAAGTATGAACTATTTCTCATGGAAGAAGGAGAATCTGTTGCTCAAATGATTGGGAGATTTCAAACTATCATCAATGGTCTAAAGTCTCTTGGCAAAGTCTACTCCAATGCTGAGAAGGTTGGAAAGATACTTAGGAGCCTACCTAAGCAGTGGAGACCTCTGGTAACTGCTATCTCTCAAGCCAAAGATCTTACCACCTTGACTATGGATGAACTCCTTGGAACACTTACTGTTCATGAGCAAGAACTTGGAGATGAAGTCTCAACAAAGAAGGGCAAGTCAATTGCTCTGAAGGCTGATCAAAAGTCTTCCAAAGCCTCTAAAGCTTTAAAGGCAGACGAGTCATCCAATGATGCTGACCTGTCTGAATCTGAGGATTCTGAAAGTGATGAAGAACTATCTCTCCTAACCAGAAAGATAAAGCTTCTCCTACAGAAAAAGAAGTTCAGAAAGGATAAGTCATTCAGAAGATTCAACAAGGACAAGAATTTCAAGGATTCCACTTCAACGGACAAAAACTCAATTGTCTGCTATGAGTGCAAGAAACCAGGACACATCAAAGCAGAATGTCCTCAACTCAAGAAAGCCCCATTTAAGAAGTTCTTCAAAAAGAAGAAGAAAGGAATGATGGCCACTTGGGAAGATCTAGAGTCAACATCTACTGATGAGGAGACAGAGGAAGAAGCAAATCTCTGTCTAATGGCTAACACTGACTCTGATTCAGATAATGAGGTAAATTCTGATTATGAGGAATTACTTGATGCCTATGAAGAATTGTTGGAGGAATCCAACTGTCTGTCTAAGGCTTTCAAATCTCTCAAGAGAGATCATGTTAAGCTCCTCGGTGAGCATAAACAGAAATCTCTAGAGTGTGAGAAATTTGCCAAGGAGAACAGTGAGCTGAAGACTGAAAAGTCTAATGAAGCTAAGATCTCTAGTGATACATCACAGTCTGAAGAAGTTGAAAAACTTCAACAGAAAGTGGAAGAGCTCACTTCTGATCTTGCCAAATTTGTTAATGGTAGAGATAATCTGACAAAGCTGCTTGGCTGTCAGAGGCACTCCCTTAACAAAGAAGGTATAGGATATGTCCATCAGATACATCATAAAGTATCAACTAAGCACTCTAAAGTGTCTGCTACATCTACTTCTATTAAATCCATACCTGTCTGTCATTTCTGTGGAAAGACTGGACATGTTATGTCTAAGTGTCTCCATAAGAAAAGAAGGAAGTCTTCACAGACTCCTAGAACTAACAGAAAAGGACCCAGAAAACTATGGGTACCTAAAGATCAAATAATCTCTGTTGCAGATGTCCTCAACAGCACAAAGAAAACACCACTGCTGGTACCTGGACAGTGGCTGCTCGCGACACATGACAGGAGAAAGGTCTATGTTCCTAGACCTCCAACTTAAGAAAGGAGGACATGTGGCATTTGGTGGAAATCAGAAAGGGAAGGTTATAGGAATTGGTACTATTGGTGGTAAACCTCCTCTTCCATCTATATCAAATGTTCTTATGGTTAAAGGATTAAAACACAATCTGCTTAGCATAAGTCAATTATGTGACAGTGGATTTGATGTCTCCTTTACCAAAGATTTCTGTATAGTTAAAGATCTTAGTGGCAAAACCCTCTTTTCAGCTAAAAGGCAACAAAATCTGTATAAGATTGAACTGACTGATCTCTCAGATCAAAGTGTAACATGTCTGATGTCTAAAGAGGATGAAAGATGGTTGTGGCATAAGAAACTAGGACATGCTAGTATGAAATTAATTTCAAAACTAAAAAGGGATAACCTTGTGAGAGGATTGCCTGATATTAGTTTTAAGAAAGATATTCTGTGTGATGCATGTCAGAGAGGTAAACAGATAAAATCAAGTTTCAAATCTAAAAACCAAATATCAACCTCTAGACCTCTTCAGTTGTTACACATGGATCTGTTTGGACCAGTTAGTGTTGCTAGCTTGGCTGGAAGGAATATGGATTTGTCATAGTTGATGACTATTCTAGATATACATGGGTACTCTTCTTAACCCACAAGGATGAGTCTTTTAAGGCTTTCTCAGTATTCTGTAAAAGAGTACAAAATGAGCAGGGTTTTTGCATTTCTACTCTAAGAAGTGACCATGGGGGAGAATTTGAAAATGAGCAGTTTAGTCAGTTCTGTGAGGAGAATGGGATCTCTCACAATTTCTCTGCACCTAGAACTCCTCAACAAAATGGAGTGGTTGAGAGAAAGAACAGATCTCTACAAGAGATGGCTAGATCTATTCTCAATGAGAATAATCTTCCTAAGTACTTCTGGGCAGAAGCAGTAAACACAGCTTGTTATGTACAAAACAGAATACTCATTAGGCCTTTTCTAAAGAAGACTCCCTATGAACTGTGGAAAGGAAAAAGCCCCAACATTTCTTACTTTCATGCATTTGGTTGTGAATGCTACATATTAAATACCAAGGATCAACTTGGAAAATTTGACTCTAAGACAGACAAAGGTATCTTTTTGGGATACTCTGAAATGTCTAAAGCTTTTAGAATTTACAATTCTAGAACATCTGTTATTGAAGAATCTGTTCATGTCAAATTTAATGATAACTTAAAGACTGATAAGGAATTGTCAGATCTAGAAGATGATCTTGCAGGTCTTGATATAAACAAGTCAGAAGATCAACAACCTGACTTAACCAAACCAGAACCTGAAGCAGAACCAGACAGACCAGTGGAACAGACAAGTCAACAGACACAGACAAGTCAAGGTCCTCTTGAAAGAGACTGGAAATTCAAAGCTCATCATCCTAAGGATCTCATCATTGGTCATCCCTCAGAAGGAGTAAGAACCAGATCTACCTTAAGAGAATCAAGCAATGTGGCCTTTTTGTCAGAAATAGAGCCAAAGCACATTGAAGAAGCTCTTGATGATGAAAGCTGGATTCTTGCTATGCAAGAAGAGCTCAACCAGTTCACCAGAAATGATGTCTGGACACTTGTCTCCAAGCCCAAAAACAAGTCTGTCATTGGAACAAGATGGGTCTTCAGAAACAAGTTAGATGAAGATGGCAAAGTTGTCAGAAACAAGGCAAGGTTGGTAGCTCAAGGGTATAACCAACAAGAAGGTATTGACTATACTGAAACATTTGCACCTGTAGCTAGAATAGAAGCTATTCGCATACTAATGTCATATGCTGCACAACACCAAATCACTCTTTTTCAAATGGATGTGAAAAGTGCTTTTCTCAATGGAATAATTGAAGAAGAAGTTTATGTTAAACAACCCCCTGGTTTTGAAGATACTGATAAACCAGATCATGTTTTTAAACTTAAAAGGGCATTATATGGTTTAAAGCAAGCACCTAGGGCATGGTATGATAGACTAAGCTCTTTTCTCATGCATAACGGCTTTACAAACGGTCAAGTAGATACAACTCTGTTTAAGAAAAGTTATAAAGAAAATTGCATTGTAGTCCAAATATATGTTGATGATATTATTTTTGGAGCAACTAATGAAAAGCTGTGCAAGGATTTTTCAAAGCTGATGCAAGCAGAATTTGAGATGAGCATGATGGGAGAATTGAAGTTCTTCCTTGGTCTACAAATCAAACAGACAAGTGATGGAATCTACATCCATCAACAAAAGTATATCAAGGAAATGCTCAAGAAATACAAAATGGAAAATGCTAAACTTATGAAAACTCTCATGGAAACCAATGCAAAACTCAGTAAAGATGATGAAGGTAAAAAGGTAGACCAAACTGTCTACAGAGGTATGATTGGATCTTTGCTGTACTTAACTTCAAGCAGACCTGATATTCAGTTTAGTGTCTGTATGTGTGCTAGATTTCAATCTGACCCAAGAGAATCTCATCTTAAAGCTGTTAAGAGAATATTTAGATATTTGCTTGGTACTACTAATCTTGGTTTGCTGTATTTAAGAACTAATGAATACAGATTAGTGGGATTCTGTGATGCTGACTTTGCTGGAGACAGAATAGAAAGAAAAAGCACCAGTGGAGGATGCCACTTCATTGGAGCAAACTTGGTCTCTTGGTCAAGCAAAAGACAGACAACTATAGCTCTATCTACAGCTGAAGCAGAATATATCTCAGCTGCTAGTTGTTGCTCTCAGCTTTTATGGGTAAAATATCAACTTGAGGATTACTCTATTTTTTAGCATAATATATCTGTATGGTGTGATAATTCTAGTGCTATCTGCTTAACTAAAAATCCAATTCAGCATTCTAAGGCTAAGCATATAGAAATCAAACATCACTTCATTAGAGATTATGTTCAGAAAGGTATTTTTGATATTAAGTTTGTTAAAACTGAAAATCAATGGGCTGATATCTTCACTAAGCCCTTAGCAGAAGAAAGATTTTTATTTATTAGAGATAATTTAAACATGCATTGTATTGCTGAATGACATGTCTGAGTTTTTAAAACTTTCTGTGATCACCTGTCTAACTCTGCTGAGTCACTATGCTGAAACCCAACAGTTTTATTGAAATGGTTATTATTTATTCATTTATTTAAATACCATTTGTTAATCTGAAGCTAATCATGAATACGACAGTTTTTACCTCGAAACCATGTTTTCTTTATGTCTAAGTGGGCGCTACAGTTCCCCACATAAATCGTGCCACTCTTAATTAAAAATGTCTTTTTTCTCTCTCCTGCTTTTACTTCTTTAAAAGGCAAATCTTCAGAAAGTTTCAAACTTTATCCTTCTCAAAAATCCCTAAGTCTTTTCGTCTTCATCTTCCTCTTGTTCAAACCCTTCTCCCTTCCAAAACTTTCACTTTCTCTCTTTTCTGAAAAATGACATCTTCAAAACGCCTGTCTCCAAAAGAGATTGCTGAGAAATACGAGATGAGACTAACTGATGTAGAGAAGATTCTACCTGGGAAGACTGTTGATCTTCAACAGATGAAGAGATGGGGAATGGATGTCACTGAGGAGTTGGAATACTCTAAGTGGACAGCCTTCTTTGATATCAAGGAGCTGGTCTATCCCAAGCTTGTCAGAGATTTCTGGAGGAATGCTGTGGTCATCACCAATGTGGTTGATGGAACCAAGAGCTTCAAGGCTCAAATGTCAGCTGATGTAACTCTTCTGTTCCCTATAAGCTCTCTGGAACTGGCAACCAGATGTCCAAGGATTGGAACTGCCTTCAGACCTGACTGGGAAGATCAGGTGGGAACTGAAAATATCAATATTGCTGTTTATGGTGTTCCCAACCCTGAGAACAAGAAGCCTGTCTGCATGGTGCCCAAGTGCAGGTTCTTGCACAAGCTGGTTCTGGAGTGTGTGATGCCCAGAAGAGGGTCAAGAGACAATGTGACCAAGTTGGACAGATTTGCTCTGTACCACTTGATTCACAAAATCAAGATAGACATCAATGATCTCATCTACATGTATCTTGAGTCTCTGATCAGAAGGACAAACATGCCTACCTACCCTTATGGAATGTTGCTGACAAGGGTTTTTAGGAACAAGATATTTGTTCCAACTGATGTCCACTTTGTGGACATGGCTCTGCCCATAGACAAGAAGGTCTTGTCTATGATGGGGATTGAAGGAATCCCTCTGGAGCATGAGGAAGAAGAGAAGAAGAAGAAGAAGAAGAAGAAGCCTGCTGTTGAGCAGAAACTGAAGGAAATAGCTGAGGAGCCTGCTGATTCCACTGGTGAATCAGAGTATCCTATCTTTGAAAGGATTTGGAAAGCTGCTGGAAAGGTTGCCAGACAGGATCAAAGGCCTGAGGAACCCACAGCTTCTGAAGGATCTGCTGAGACAGTAGAGCCTCTCAGATTCAAGCTGAAGAAGCCCTCTCCCAAGAGGAAGACCAGTGAGGCTGGAAAATCAGGTGTGGTTTCTACACAACCCACCAAGGGAAGAAGACTGGTGAAGACCTTTGCCAAGGACAGACAAGTGAAGTCTGTGCCTAGTAAAGAGGAAGCACCTGCTCAGGGGGAGCAGACTTCTCCACCTGCAGAAGAGCCTAGGGAGATCAAATCTCTTGATCTGGGTTTCATTCCCAGAAAAAGAAGGTCAGGCTACCCTATGCCTGTTGTGGCTGTTGCTGAAAGGGAAGCTGTCCCTGCAGAAGAGCCTGCTGCTGCTGCTACTGCTTCTGCACCCTCCACTGACCTGTCTGCTGGAACACAGACAGTTGGTCATCATGAAGAAGCTTCTCTGTCTCCTTCAAGGAAGAAAGCAAGGCTTTTTGAAGAACCACTCTTCATCTTCCCTTCTGCACCATCCTCTCCCCTTCATCTAGGTATTCCAGATTCTGCTGTCTCTTCCCCCTCTGCTCTCTGTGTCAACCCCTTATCTGTTGCCTCCCCTTTTCACTCACCTGTCTCCTCTCACCCCTCTCAACCATTTTTTGATGTCTTGTCTGATGTATGTCAATACACAGTTGTTCACAGGGACTCAACTCCCCGAGAACAATCTGGCATATCATCTAGACTGTTTGTGAGTGATTTGCAATCTCTGATGACTGCAAGTATATCTCACTTATCTGTCATCTCCTCTCCACCACCTCACATTCTGAACCCATGTAGGGAGATCTTCTTTTATCCCCCTATTGTGTTGTTCATTAGAACATTGGAATGATCTAACTATCCTGCCTCTGTTGTAATGTTACCCTCTAGGTCTAGATATTTCTTTCTTTTAATCACAGGGTCTAATTCATTCTTTTCCCACATAGACTCTCTCCTACCCCTACCTCCATCTGTCTTAGCCAATCAACCTCTTCCCCCTCCTATTCCAATAAGAGTCACTCGACTGTCTCTCTGTGAAAGACTCTCTTATGTCTTTCCCTCTCCTGATTTTGACATAGTCAGAATCACCCCTCTGTTTAAAATAGTTTTTCTTCCTTTATTTTATTTCAGAACCATTCATCAACTTTTCTTTCCCCGTGTCTCCTCACCCTTCTCTGTACCTAAGGCACCCCCAGTTTTAGCCTTACCCTGGTATCCATCCCTGTCTGATGCTTCAACCAGCCTGTCTACAGAAGTCTCCTCCTCTCAAATGGTGGATTCAGTGAGCTTCAATCTCCTTAAGACTGAGCTAGAAGAAGTCCGAAGACAATTGGATGCAGAGAGGCATGCTAGGCTGCTGTTAGAACAGAAGTTGATTCCCTGTATCTTATGTTTAATCAGCCTAAATAAGTAGTTGTAGGAACTGCCTTGTAATTCCATTGCTTATGATGAATACAAATCAAATTTTACTTTATTATTCTTTTTCGTTTTTCTTTTTCTCTCCACTGTTATCTATTTAACTCTTTTTGTTGCTGACAAAAGGGGGAGAAAAATGTTAAGATGTTTAATGTAAACAATATATGCTAAGTGTTCATTCTCTGATATACTCTGATACTATGAACTTAAACCTGCTGCATATTACTCTGATGCTCTTTATTGAACACTAATGCATCTGTCTGCAAATATAGAAAATATCAACTTGTCTACTGTCTGTACTTCTGTACCCTGATATTTTCAAAAGGTTCATTAAATCATCTGAATGTTTGTCATCATCAAAAAGGGGGAGATTGTTAAGTCTCTAAAATGTCTGTGTGCATTTCCCTAAGTTTTGATGAAAACTAAACATTGGGTAATGATTTAATTAACCTATTTTGTGGTTGCTAACCCGTCTACTTAGTGTACAGATCATAAGATTACAAAACTCACCTGTCTGTCTACCTAAGTCTCACCTGTCCGTATAAGCCAAGAAGTCAACCTGTCTGCTGACTAGGATTGTTGACTATGTGCAAACTGATTTTATAACCTGTCTCTACTCTTCAACTTGTCTAAGGTTCTTCGTTAAAGAACTCGAAGTACAGGAAGCTTTTGCAAGCTGTCCCCTCATGAAGAATACTCTGAGAACTCTCTCACGCTTATCAAGAAACTCAGAAGTGCTCTCTCTCAAGCAAACCAGGAAGTCAGAGATAAACTTCCAGTTAAAGAATATTTCCAACATGCTTTATTCCTTAGTACTTTCAGTCATTACACAGAAAAGGAAATGTACTCTGCAAAAGTACAAAAGCACTCTGCACAACTCTGAGTTGGCGTCTACAAGATGCATAAAGCTATTATCCCTCATGTTAGAGTACAACCAACGTCTTCATTGCATTAATGGCTGCCCAGAACGACTATATTGCATTTAATGAAGCTCTGCTTGAAGCCATAGTTGCAAGGAATGTCTCTAACGGATATTAAATGTTTGAAGGCTATAAATACAGAAGTCATTGAAGATGAACATCATCAGAGTTTTACAAAGCATTAAAGAGCCATTACTCTGTTCATTTATTCATTCTGTATTCTTCAATCATTTGAAGTTATTACGCAGACTTTCCTAAAGCTTTATATTTAAAACCACTCTGAGTGTTAGTGAAAGGTCTGTAAGTGTATTTATTACAAACCAAACTCTCAAACAAATCTGAGTGAGCCTGAAGAGGCTAGGTGTGCAAAGAATACTTGTGTTGGAGCCTGAAGAGGCTAGGTGTGCAAACAATACTTGGAGTCTGTAACCTGATCAGTTATAGTGGATAAATCTTGGTGCTGCCAAGGACTGGACGTAGCTCTTTGTGTTAAAGAGTGAACCAGGATAAATCTCTGTGTTAATCTCTCTTCCCTTAATCTCTTTAGTTACTTTGATTATATATATCATCTGCTTTCTAACAAAGGGGTTAAAACTGTTTCTGTCAAGTCTGTTTTCTTATCTCTACGTGTGTTGTTTTTCTGAGAAAACTACAACAGACAGGTGACCTGTCTGTGTATCTTTTTACACCCGTCTGTGCTTAGCTTCTGCATGCAAAAAGTTTTTAACTTTATTTTAAATTCTAATAAACACAATTCAACCCCCCTTCTCGTGTTTATAGTTGTCTATTTCACATAGTCACTTCTTCGCCGCTTCCCAAGGATATATATATTCCATAGGATTCGAACCGAAGTCCTCCCCCACAAATAGGGTTGGCAACAGGGTGGGGCGGGGCGGGTTTTGCCTTCCCCAACCCCGCCCTGCTCTCTTTCGGGATTGAAAAATAGATCCTCATCCAGTTTCCTCGTGGGTCCCTGTTCCCGTTAATGAGTAACCAAATTTAAAAATTATTTTGTTTTAATTAAAATTAGCAACTCAAAAATTGTACTTCCAAATAATAAATAACTGAAACATTCACACAATTAAAACAATCAACCAGAAATTGGAACTTGATTTTTTTCAACTACAAATTAAAAAGAAACTAATGCTTTGGAAGCACTTCATTATACTTCAAAAAATATTGATAGCGACAAAATACCTTAATAACAGCACAATCAAATATTCAATAAATTTTCAAAAAAAAAAAAGCATCCTTTTATAAAGAATGAAACATTTCAATCAAAACAAATCTAATACACTACATAGATATAGAGGATATTGATATAATTACGTAAGTAGCAGGTCCGGTTCGGGGTTGGGGCAGGTATCTTAATCCCCATCTCCTCCCCCGTTCCTAGTCAAAGCGGGTTTTCCCCGTCAAAGTCGGGACAGGTTTGGGTGGGTACCAATAGGTTCGGGTCTCATTATCATGCCTACCCACAAATGCAGCCTGCAGAACCAATTTAGACATACCCATTGGATGAGCGGATTCCATTTTAACACTGTAATTCATACCCAAACAAATCCCCTAGTTACTAACAAAGTAGTAATTTTTTCATTAATTCAATAAAATATAATTTCATTAAATGTAGTTATATAATTTTAAAATAAAAAATATTTAATGGCTTTCCTAATTCTTGTATATTATTTTAATCGAAATATATTTTGGAAAAAATTATAATCGATCGTTATTTCTTAAATCAAAGCCCTACACCATTGAATGATGCATATATAATCTATCATTATATTTAAAAGGAATTGTCTACTCTAATTAGTAATTACCCATCTTATTTTTATTATGTAAATTATATTTTTAATATTTGACTTGTGAATTCGATAAATTCGAATCGAAATAATACTAATTATTATTAAATCAATATATTATTTATTATTATTTTATTTTTCAGACAAATCACTTAGTAACTTTAATATAATTTTTTGTATTTTTAGTTTTTTTACTAAGTTTAAAATTACAATTAATTTAATTTAAAATAAAATAATATAGTAAATTGATCCAAATTCACAAAATTCTCTCAAATCCTATTCAACCCACCTAAAGGCTAAAACAAGGTAGACATATAACCCTGGAGATATTGGTCTAGTAGAGTATAATATGGTTTGGTTACATGTTAGAACTTTCTTCACTAGTCTTCTCGAGGGAAGATAATGTAAATCGCTTTAGAAATGTTTACAGAACTTAGAAGTTTTTCTTTGAACCGGGCAACATCCTCACCCTAAATTTCAAAGGAAAAAAAAACAAGGTAGGCATATTTTGTTTTTAAGGGAAAAAAATGAAAACGATTTATGAGAGGTGGTGAACCTAGCCACTACCAGCCAGTATCCAAATCCTGTTTTTCCCCAAAAATCCAAAATCCTGCTTAATTGACTGAACTGAACTCCGTTCCAATTCATCTTCTTCCAATGACACCAAATCACCACAATTCGAACTAGCAATCGCATTCTTCACTCTTCCCCTATCCAAATCCCTCTCTCGTTTTCCCTTCAAATCAAAACAATGCCCGTTTTCAAAACCCCCTTCAACGGTTACTCTGTCAACTTCAGCCCTTTCTACGAGAACCGCCTCGCCGTCGCCACCTCCCAAAACTTCGGCATCCTCGGCAACGGCCGCCTCCACGTCCTCGACCTATCCCCGGATCCCTCCCTCCCCCCAATCTCCGAGCTCGTCTCCTACGACACCGCCGACGGCATCTACGACCTCGCCTGGTCCGAATCTCACGACTCCATCATCGTCGCCGCCGTCGCCGACGGCTCCGTCAAGCTCTACGACCTCGCCCTCCCCCCAACCTCAAACCCCATCCGCTCCTTCCACGAGCACACCCGCGAGGTCCACTCCGCCCACTACAACCCCGTCCGCCGCGACTCCTTCCTCTCCGCCTCATGGGACGACACCGTCAAGCTCTGGACCCTCGACCGCCCCACCAGCGTCCGCACCTTCAAGGAGCACGCCTACTGCGTCTACTCCGCCGTCTGGAACCCTCGCCACGCCGACGTCTTCGCCTCCGCTTCCGGCGACTGCACCGTTCGAATCTGGGACGTTCGCGAACCCTCTTCCACCATGATCATCCCCGCGCACGAGTTCGAGATTCTCACGTGCGACTGGAACAAGTACGATGACTGTATCATCGCCACCGCTTCGGTGGATAAGTCGATTAAGGTCTGGGATGTGAGGAATTATAGGGTTCCTATCGCTGTGCTTAATGGGCATGGATATGCTGTGAGGAAGGTGAAGTTTTCGCCTCATGTGAGGAATTGGATGGTGTCTTGTTCTTATGATATGACGGTTTGTGTTTGGGATTTCATGGTGGAGGATGCGCTGGTGAGTAGGTATGATCATCACACTGAGTTTGCGGTTGGTGTTGATATGAGTGTGCTGGTGGAAGGGCTCATGGCTAGTACTGGATGGGATGAGCTTGTTTATGTGTGGCAGCATGGGACAGATCCAAGGGCACCTTGAAAAAAAGGGAAGATTTCTTTCTGTTGTTCTATGTTTTCTTGTTATGATTCATGTCTTGGTGGAATTTCCAATAGCCTAGGTCATAAGATTGAATACTGGTTTTGGGATTCAGGTGGTTTTCTTGTTGTATATCTGTATACTTATGAATTATGATGAGGAACATATATACATCCCTTTCCTTACCCTTCCATTGGTAATGAGGAATGATGAATAATACACCATTAAATGGAATTAAAGATGGTTTGCTTTGTTGCTGGAGTTGGTTAATGCTGATGCCACTCCCAAGTGACATATTGATTCTTGAAATTTAGTGTCCTGTCTAAAGAAATTATGCAACTCAGTTGCTTTTATGGCTAAGTTGCATGGATACTGGCACTACTACTAGTACAATTACGGTTACACTGTACAACAAAATTTCTAAAACCGTGGGGTATAGATATCATATAGTATAGAACTATAAAAACATAAGCAATAAAGTAACCAAATCATAAGATAGATACAATTACCATGATGTTCCAACTCCAATGTTTCAACAAAGTAAGCAAATTTAAAAAAGACACAAAATCTGAAGGAAGTGAAGTAGCAGTTTGTTTCATTTAGTTGCAAACTAAATAGTTTAGCAACAAAACTTGGTGTTTTGTATGGATTGACTTGCACTTTAGTGATGTCAGGCACCTATCATACCCACGAGTACCCAATAAGTACAGGTACCCTATACGTTTCTGTACAACCATTTAGAAGTGTCCATGCATATTTTATGTGTTTGCCTTGTATATTTGCACACTAACTGAGTCAGAACTTTATTACCGTTTTCCTTTTTGAGGGACTGCCTTGCAGTTCAGAGTTATTGAAGCTTTCAACTGCTATACCTCTGTTAACGTTGTTCTGATGATTCGGTTTTAGATATGTTTTACTTTCTTTTGCAACTTCCATTTTTGTGCTTTGATTGTTCTGAACTTCAAATGGAAAGAGAAATTGTTGGAACTTCCATAATGAGCCAGAAGCAGGATGATGAAGTTAGATTTTGTTCATAATATTGGAGCTAAGTTAGCCACATGAGTTTTGCCAATTCTGGATGCCCAAGCATTGTGTGTGTAAGTCTAAAGTGTGTGAGCTCTCACTTTCTTTGTTGTTTATACTTTATACCATGGTCTATAATGTGCCCTTGTCTTGGGCAGTGTAGTCGAAGGTACCATAATGAGCGTCTGGCCGTCTGCTTAAGGTGCTGAGGCGAGATGCTAGAAGGGATCAGCGTTAGGCATGGCAGTTGGTCCCAAACCCAATGGGTACCCACAAAAATTACTTGCAACGGATAGGGGATTTACCCGCTAAATGGGGATGGGTAATTTCCCACAAAAATCTATGGGGAAGAGTGCGGGTATTAGTACTATACTGCTGCCCACCCTTGCCCCTTACCCGCATAGTAAATAATATATATTATTGTTTTAACTTAAGAATTCTGATACCCTAATACAACACTCTAACTATCTCTCATCCCTCCCCCCTTCCAGGCTGCCTCTCCTCTCCATTCCACAATTTCCACATTTCCTTTCGCATCGGTTCAGCCTCTCATCTTCATTCTATCTCTATGGTTTCCAACTCTTCCCCCGCAACAGGCAACATCCCTACTATCTCTCCACGGCTCCGCCTCAAATCAGAGCCCTTCCTCCGCTATCCAACTCTTCCATTGCAACATCGCTACTCTCTCTCGATACTTCACCATCTTCACTCTCTGAATTTGTTCTCTTTCTGCTCCACCTTTTGGAATTCTCGTTACTGCTCCACCCATCTCTGATTTTGCTCTCTTATCTGAATGGTGAATTTTTCAATTTCAATTGCTGGTTGTTTTGATGCTAAAGGAGAATAACATAAACTAATTGGAAACTGTTCGGTGGTTTTGTTTTGGAATTTGGATTCACCTGCAAATTTATGATTACATACGCTTTGCTTGATTTGATTCTCATGTCTAGCTATGTCTCTCATTATTATTATATTTTAATTTGAATTGTTCTATTTGTTATTTTTTATCAATGGGATTTGAAAGCTCTTTGTTTTATTTATTTTTCATAGTTAATTTATATGGAAAATCATTGCAAAATAATCAAGTGTTTCCCTGATTTCTTTTTCTAATGTTAATGTCTTTCTCTAGTAAGTTGTATGCTTTTTGGCACCTCTTGCCTCAAGGTGTTAAAACCCCTATCTATGAAAGCATGTGCAGCCGTGTTCCAGAGGGATTGAGCCAACAAAACGTTTTTTTATATGAAATTGGATACCTTGTGAATAGTGTCTGACACGATTTGTATAGGTGTCACAGAAGTGTTGGTATCAGAAACGTGTTCGACACTTCGACACCTCAAGAAGGAGGAATGTTCGTGCTTCATGGCCCCCTACCCTAGCGCCTTAAGGTTGCTTTTGGTCTTTAACTACCTTGGTCTTGGGTTTATAATTCACCATTGCCTTGGATTTCTACCTTTGTATATGATATCTAAAGTGAAATATAGTGTTTAAATAGATCGAATATAGTGAAATATAGAATGAATATAGTGTTTAAATAGATCTTTTCTCATAACTTTTCCTTATATATTTGTTCCTAACCTCTTCGCTTCCATTCCCACCCACTTCCCTATTTACTCCCTCCAGTCCTCCACAAACAGCCACATAATTGGTGCAGCTCATTAAATACTAAATACCCTATGACTTTTCTTCTTCCATTAACTGCCACATAAATGCTGCAGCTTCTCTTCCACTCAGCTCCCTCCCCATTTATATCCAACTTTTGCTGGTGATACCACAATAATTTATTGCTAGCTATTTTTTACTGTTAACAATATTTTCATTGTTTTTACATTTTTTTTTACTGTTATGGGTCTATCAGTTATCAGCAGTTAATCAAATCAAAAGAGTTAACCTTGGAAATCGTCAGTAATTTACCATTTTGGAGTGTGTTATCCACACGAAACAATTGAATTGCTTATTATGAAGTGGGATTATAACCTTCAGCTTCTAATCCTGCTTCTTTTCTTCTTTTCCTTAATAAAATGGGATTTTCTTGTCCCTTAAGAACTTCTTGGTACATAACAGATTGGGCTAATACCTCTAGCTGAACTTAGTCTTCCCTTAGTATTGAGCTGTGCCAGGTTGTGAAGTTGAGGTGGGTTTATTTCGATTAGGAGATCTTGGTGAGTAGGTTTGAAATCTTGATTTTAACCCAAATGGGTTTGAATGACAAAAACATATATGCTTATTAACTTCAACAAGTAATGTATGTTTAATCAATAATCAATCTTTGTTATTCAAGCACAAATACTTTATTATTTATCAACTCAATGATAAAAATCCATGTATGTTTTGTTGAAAATAATAAAAGTAAAAGAAATCACACAGAAGTGTGACAATCAATTTTTTTATGCATATGTTCAGCCCAACACCTATGACTCCTTTCCTCGTATGGAGAACTTGTCAAACTGTTAAATTAGTGTGGCTGATCATTTCAGTTTTGTATGATTGATGATGTAGGCAATCGAATGGATCTGATCTTGACATGGAAGTATTTATAATCATTGGTGAATATTCTTTATTTGCTCTATCCCTGATTCAGCAGACTTGATAAGTAATAAACTTGAAACTAGTTGTTTTTCTTGTATTAAGACTTCTTTAGTCATTTGACATATCTTTACACTATTTGCCTTATTTGTAACATATAAGTTCATGGATATTAAGATGCTTTGGATTTTTTTAGGGTCATGTATGATGTCATGTACTTGCTGTTTTGAGTAACATTCATGATTTATCTACTGGTGAAAGAAATCAGAGATGGAGTTCCAGCTATTTGATGGAAGGCCGTCCTGAGTTGCTATTTAAACATGTATATTATGGGCCTTATGGCACATTTAAGGGTCTTTCCTGGAATGACTCTGGATCCCGCTGCTCTTGGTATTTTAAGAAAATGAAAATACAGCTGTTATCAATATGCCTCGCCTTTTTGTGCCGCAAATTCTCATCCTACATAGATAAAAATAAAAGTGTCTTCTGACTCTTAGCAGAGGACATTCTGTGATTTGAGCTATCTTTACACTTGGTCATTGACATGACCTTCAAATTTATTTTTTCCCTCGCCCTTTTCTAATTGGTGTAAAATCATAGTTTTATTTCATTCTCAAGTAGTTATTTCAACCTTGAATTTTTCTAAAATTACGGTGACTTTTATTTTAACTTACATACGGAGCAGTCAAATATTGATATAGAAGAAATGAGAATTAAATATGGTTATGAGCTAATATTTTTAATCTTATGCAGTACTGTAGAATTTGTTTTAGATTTTAAAATAAAACTAAAAATTGAAAGCATTATCTGTAGAAGCAATCTTGATGACATCCCATTCATAAACAAACCGACAGGGAGAACAAGGATAACTATCACTAGACTAGAATATCTTATGTCTCACGTCGAAATGCTACAAAAGCACTAAAGTAAAAGCAGCCAAACCGACTGTACCGCGAAACAAGCCCGGCCTCAATCCCAAAACCTTAAAACTTCTTGATGAGTAAAGGCTCGTGTCTCTTCCCCAGCTCCTGCTAAAAGACATCAAGCTTTGTCATCCATCATGTTTAGTCCCATTGTACACCCACATATAAATGCATACCTACAAGGTATTTAGAGATGCCCAAAACAATCAATAGCTACTCCAGTTGCAATGAGACATTGAATGTCAGATGAACACAAAGCAAAAATTAGTATCTCCAAGAACCCAAGCCATGCTGAACAGCCACCATAGCCCTAACCTCTCGTTAAACCAATGTGGCTCTAGCCTTGTCCAAACCATAAACGCACCGTTACCTCTAGTTTGGTCACTTATTAGACGCTTTGAGTATCCACAGGGATACAAACAGTTCGTGAAGAAGTGCACCATGCTGGCTGGGGATGGTGGTATTGGAAGTGTGCGTGAGGTCAAGGTTATGTCTGGCTTGCCTGCTGGAGTTAGTGTGGAGAGGTTAGACAAGCTGGATGATGACAGGCATGTCCTGAAGTTCAGCATCATCGGGGCGATCATCGGCTTGTGAATTATTGTTCAACCATTACTTTGTATGAGGAAGAAGAGAGATACGGAGGGAAGACAGTGGCGATAGAGTCGTATGTGGTGGATGTTCCGGCTGGGAGTACTGGCGAGGATACCTGCTCTTTCGCCAATACCATCATAGCTTGCAATCTTAGATCGTTGGCCAAGAACGCGGAAGAAATGGTTTGTAAATTAAGTTAAGGCTTGCTTAATTTCTCATGATTACCTTGTTTGATATGTTACAATATCCATATATTAGTACTCTCTTTGTTTGTAGTTTTAATTAAAAATTCATTAATTCCATGTAGACAGAGATGACCTGATGAATCGTAAATGTATATATCAACTTATTCTAACCAAATTAAGTTTATCCACTATTTTTTTATTAAATAGAATCTGATTCAGTTTTTCTAATATAAACATTTATAAATCCACCACTATTCCATATTTGTACCAGAACTAAGGGCTTGTTTGGGAGTATAGAAGGGGAAGGCTTTGAAGGAAAGAGGGTGTGTGCTTCCTTATTCTGTTTCCCCTCATTTTCTTCCAAACCCTTCCCCTCCCATCCCTGGGGCTTTTAATCTAAAGGCTGGGTACTGTGGATCCATTAAGTGAGGATGAAAACCCTCTACGTGGGTTGAGGATCACTCGACCCTTATAAGAACAAAGCGAATTTATTGGTTATATCATAAAAACTTAACTTTTTCCGACTTTACTAATGTACAACTCAGCCTGCCATTAATTGTAAGTAATAGTTAATTTTTAAAAAAAATATGCAATTTTGATATAGGGATAATTTTGTCATTTGGATATGATTTATATCATATATTGTCATTATTCATTATATCTCGCACACAAGACATGACAATATAATACTATCTAGTGAGTTATCTATCATGCATTAATCATTGGATAGGAAAAGAGTGTATTATGCTTATATCATATCCTATCCATATCCATACATCTAGCTCTCTTATCCTATTTGTTCTTATCCTATCATGAACACCAAACGAGCCCTAACTTCTTGATAAATAAAGATTCATGTAGGGGTGTTTACGGTTCGGTTTGATTACTGGCACATGTTTCTAGATCTGAATGCTTCCATGTTGTTTCATGATTGAACAAAATAAGTTTTCTAGATTTGAATCCTTCTGTGCAACATATACAATTGAACAAAATAAGATGAAAATGGAAGAGAGAAGCTCAAGATCTGGAGCTTCAAATCAGTTTCAAAATTTGAAAACGAAAATCAATCAAATGATTCAAACCTTCGCAAATCGCAAGAAAATAGAAAGTGATTCAATCAGTTGCCATAGTGATAAGCTTCCTCTGCCATCGCAAAATGAGGTCACAGAATGAGAAATTGGTGAAGAGAAGGAGAATCGAGAATAATCATAGGTTTTGTTCTGCACATCTTGAATAGTTGAGACGAGAGGTTGAATAATCGGTGAAGAGCAAGGTTGTGCTCGACGAAGACGGAGAAAGAGACGGCAACTGATAGTGAAGAGGGTGAAACGGAAACAAGTCTAGAAAAATGTCTACAAAACTTAAAAAAATAAAAATAAAAGAGAAATAGCTACTCACAAAATGTAATAGTGTAGGTAAAAGTATCTTGTAGTGACAAAAATACCATGTGCCAGTAAAATTGTCCGGCAGTATATGTCAATTTTTTTTTAGTGATCGGTTCGGTTCGATTTACATTTACAATTTTTTGTCAGAAAATTCAAACCGAACTAATTTATTCAAGAACAAGTTGGTTCGGTTTGGATTGTATTAAATTCAGAAGAAAAAAAATATTTCTTAAAATATATATAAAAATATTTTAAATATTAAATCATATATATATAAATAAATATAGTAATTATTAAATTATTAGAAAATCATGATATATAAATATTAAAATATAGTAATTGATTCAGTTCGGTTCTAGAATCATTGAATCCAAACAATTACTATCAGACTTGATTTGGTTCGGCTCGGTTCAGATTCGAATACCAAAAGAATACAAACCAATTTAACCAGTTTTATTCGAATTTTCATGTTCATCAATCGATTCAAACCAATGACCACCCTAGATTCATGTATCTAAATCTTCCCCAGCTCCTGCTAAAGGCATCAAGCTTTGTCACCATGTTTAGTCAGATTGTACAGGATATCTACTTGATGATTTACCTTAAAAAAAATAAACTACTTGATGAATGAAGGCCCATGACTCTTCCCCAGCTCCTGCTAAAGGCCTCAAGCTTTGTCACCATGCTTAGTCACATTGTACACGAATATAAACTACTTGATGAATAAAGGCCCATGACTCTTCCCCAGCTCCTGCTAAGGCCTCAAGCTTTGTCACGTTGTACACGAATAACTATTTGATGACTAGGCTCATGACTCTTCCCCAGCTCCTGCTAAAGGCCTCAAGCTTAGTCACTATGTTTAGTCATACTGTACACGAATAACTACTTGATGAATAAAGACCCATCACTCTTCCCCAGCTCCTCCTAAATATCTCAAGCTTTGTCATCATGTTCAGTCACATATAAATAGCTACTCCAGTTGCAGTGAGGAGTGTGAATGCAAGATGCGCACACAACAATATTCAGTATCTCCAACAACGCAAGCCATGTTGAATAGCCACCACCATAGTCCTACTCCTAACCTCTCGCTAAACCAATGTGGCTCTAACCTTGTCCAGACCATAAACGCACCGTTACCTCTGGTTTGGTCACTTGTTAGACGCTTTGAGTATCCACAGGGCTACAAGAAGTTCGTGAAGGAGTGCACCGTGCTGGCTGGGGATGGTGGTATTGGAAGTGTACGTGAGGTCATGGTTGGGTCTGGCTTGCCTGCTGGAGTTAGTGTGGAGAGGTTAGACAAGCTGGATGATGACGGGCATGTCCTGAAGTTTAGCATCATCGGCGGCGATCATCGGCTCGTGAATTATTGTTCAACCATTACTTTGCATGAGGAGGAAGAAGAGAGATATGGAGGGAAGACGGTAGCAGTAGAGTCATATGTGGTGGATATTCCGGCCGGAAGTAGTGGCGAGGATACCTGCTATTTTGCTAATAATATCATAGGTTGCAATCTTAAGTCGTTGGCCAAGATCGCAGAAGAAATGGTTTGTAAATTAAGTTAAGGCTTGCTTAATTTCTCAAGATTACCTTGTTTGATGTGTGTTACTCTCTTTGTTTGTTATTCTAGTTAAGGATTAATTATTAATTCCTATGCAGACTGAGATTACTTGATGCATGCGTAAATGTATATATGATCAGTTTATTCTACCGAAATTTAGTCTATCCACTATTCTTTTGATAAAATAGAATCTAATTCAATTTTTTTCTTTCTAATATAAACATTTCTAAATCCATCTCTATTCCATACTGTATCGACCCCAAGTTTGCACATAAGAAAGCTTTTCTACATCTCTTATTTTTATGCTTTGAATAACAGTATCATGCAAACTACAACATAAATGAACTTTGATATATATGAACCTGATGTTGGTTTCTCGTGTCCTGCGAGAAGCTAATCGTTGTGCATATTACATGGTCAGAGTCGGTGCCTACTGCTAATCATTGTCTAGGTTTCTTTTTTTTTTTTTTGGTACAGGCTTTCTTTTATTATCCACTGTACACACAAGAAAAATTACAACAAAAATGTGCATTAATATGTAAAGAAATATTTTTAATTGCTGAGCAATGAATAATTTCTTTTGAAAACTTCGTTTGTTTAAATCCCATCAGAATGCAACATAATGAGATAGCATAGTGTTAAATGGATATAATAGATATAAAGCCGTTAAAAATCTCATATGGTCTTTACTAGAGAGATCTGTGGGTAGCCTTAATGTGTTCGAAAGACCCTTCTTAAAAAATTGTACAAAACATACTCTTCTTGTTAAATGAAAAAGACTTTAAAGTATCTACTTGATTTAGGCTGTCGGACTTGTCCAAGTCGAGCTTAAAACTAACACGCATTCGCATAATATTTAGATTCGGACCCAAAACTTATAAGTCCAAATCTAAGTCCACTTATCTGGGCCAAGTTATCCATTGGGTTACCCATGTTTTTCATACAAAACCGATGATGTCTTCTTTGGTATTTTAAGATTAATTAACGAGTTTTTCTATTATGTGCATAGGTTAAGAAATCCAAAAACAATAAATATTTATTTAAAAAACTAAGTATTTTATTTTTGAAAATATAAAATTTACAAATTCCCCTATAAATTTACTGTTTTGGTTTTCTTAACATGTGCAAGATTGCACGGGATAGAAAAACTATTAATTAATATATTCGGGGTCATTTCACTATCCTTCATTCTGACTTTTATGTCTTCGAGTGATTGCCCTAATAGCGGTAAGTTTCAACAACTATACATGTTCAGATTAATATTCACTACAAAAAAAAGGCTGATTACCGACGGCCAAAAGGCGTCCGAAAAGGTAAAAAGCCGTCGGTAATCAGTGTATCCGACGGAATTTCCGACGGACATGTATCCATCGGTAATAAGTCAAGTTGTATTTGTTTACTTGAAATGTTTTAAGCCCTATGATCGATTGATTCAAACCTATTACTGTTATATTAATTAATTACTTAGATATTATTTAATAAATCTTCCTAAATCTTTTATTTACTTACTTATATAAGTAATTATTTATGTATTTATTAATCTAGTATTATTGTTATGTAAATATTTAATTATTTGCTTATTTACATATTTAAATTTATTTTCCTTAGATAAGATTAATTTTATTTCGATAATTAACTATTTTGGTACCCAAAAAAATTTAATCTCTTCTTTTAATCACATTCGATGACGTCCAATCTTCCAGATGCCCCATGGCCAGCTATCGTCACAGTCCCAGCTCCCCCGTAGCTGATTATGTTTGGTGAAGTAAAGTTTGGATGCAGTTATATATTTTACCAAAGTTCTCCTTGTGGTTATTTCCACGCTAACATCGTACATGGTTATTTCCACACTAACAATGTAGTTATTTCCAATATAAAAGTTCTCATCGCTTAAAATTTTATCTTCAATTCAGAACAACAACGACAACAAACACATAAATGAAGGGCAACTGATGAGCAAAATTGGCAAGTGTACCAAATCGCTGCAAGTAATAAAAACGGTGAGAACCATATATCGTCCACAAGGATTAGTTACCAATTACCAATTTACAAGTTTGACAACTATCTAGACTAAAATTTGGTATGAAGAGGGCTGAAAATAAATTAAAGTAAAAGAGCAATGAAATATTTTTGGAATTTTTGTTGAGATAAAAAAAGAAATAAAAACGCTAGGGATTTGATTTCATCCAATTATGAATCCGGATTCCTCATAGACAAGGAATCCTATGAATTACTGAAACTCTAATTATCCTAATTCCAATTGGCATGTTGAAGGACAAATTCCCTTAATTAATTGAAGCCTAATTCCTTAGTGAATCAGTTCTACCAAACCTCAACAATTACCCTAATTCCTTAGGTCTAATTAACAAGGCATGATGATAAAAGCTCTATGGAATTTGTGAAATGTCCACGTTAATCCAGTTATTTATTTCTAGATTAACCCAATTAACAGTAATGCTTACAAGAGGCAAAGTCCACATATCACTATTCCTAACATATACATGAACCCTCAAAACATAAGAATGATGGCCAAACATTGAAATGTCAGTAAGAACAATAAACATCACATCATCGATACCAAATATTCATAAGATAATCAGAGAGTCAATTAAAACTTCATCATAAAAGGATTACATCAAAACCCCAGCAAAAAGGAAATTAGCTAAACATGCTAAATCCTAAAATAAATAAAATAGAGAGAAAAGGGAGCAGAGAAAACTCCATAACAGTGATAACAAGAGAACACCATACTACTGGATTCCTCCTACAATGTTGCGCTTCTCTGCGTCTCCTGTCAGTCTGCTCCTCTCCTGTGCGTCCCCCCTCCTTTCTTGTATTCATGCTGTGCCCTTTTATTCACGTTGCCCCCTTTCCTTATTTCTCCTTAGGGGTGTAACGGGTCGGTTTGGTTCGGTTTTAGGTGGAAAAAAAATCTGAACCAATCAAAAATGGTTTGGTTCGGTTTTAAGATTTTTTTCTACCAAACCCGAACCAAACCAAACCATTCAAGAACGGATTGGTTCTGTTTGGTTCGGTTCGGACCCGAATATTATTAAATTTCAAAATATATATAAATATTAAATATAGAAAATATTAAAATATATATAAAAATTAAATATAATGAATATTAAACTATTAAAATATAGATAAATATCAATATATAATAAATATAATAAATGTTACATATCAAAATATATATATAAATATTAAAATATATTAATTTGTTCTGTTCGGTTTGGTTCAGTTCCAGAATCCTTGGAACCGAGAACCGAACCAATCACCATCGGGTTTGGTTCGGTTCGGTTCGGACCCGAACACCAAAAAAAAACCGAACCAATTTAATTGGTTTGGTTTGGATCTTCGGGTTCATCGGGTCATTGGTTCGGGTCTTACACCCCTATTTCTCCTATGCGTTACTTTTCCTTGTGCCACCCAGTTGCCCACTCTGTTAATGAGCGCTGGTCCTCTCCAGTAACTGGAGAGGCCAGTATGAGAGAGAAGGAGAGAAAAAAAAGTGGGAAGTGATATATATATTTTATTTAGGGTTTAAAAAATTTAAAGTGTATTTTTTTTGCCTCTCATGATCCAGTACTGGCCTCTCCAGTACTGGAGAGGACTTTTTTCCTCTGTTAATTCCCTTTTTACGTTCCTTTTTTATTTTTGCTGCCGCCCTTTTTATTCACCTTCCAGCGTTTTTTTCTTCTTTTGTTACGTTACAATTCAAATTAGCCATTAGGATGAAAGACTCCTTGTACGTGGGCCCTGGCAATTTTCCACCATCCATCAGTAGCTTCACGTAAAGCCTCACTTTTGTGGCCTTTTCTTTAATGCCAATCCTAATTGATTGATTTTCAATATACCCAGAAGCAGCAATACAAATAGCTTTACGTGGGCTTCATCAAATTTCTTTGGCCCAGTGTTCAATCTTGTAAGGCTCAAATTTCATAATTCTTGACAGCACAATATCTCTTTATTTTTTTTCCTAAAAATGTAAACAAATAAAAATACTCTTAGATTAACTCTAAAAATATGAAATTAAAATAAAATAGGTAAAACATTATTAAAAAACTAGATTACCTAAACTAAGGGACAAAACTCAATCAATTAGCATAATTGGGAGCAAAAATCCACTCAATAAGCACACAAAAATCACATAATCTAGAAGATTATCATACCCCTAAGACATTGCTTGTCCCCAAGCAAAAGTAACCCAAACTAGCACACAAAACAATAACGACAACAGGCCAAGCTCTTATATGATTTGGAAAAACTGAAAGAGAGCACAATTAGACAAAACCACTATAAGACAAAATTGCACAATGACTAATTCCTAAAACAGAAGCATCAACCAATAGCAAGCTCAATTCCAAAAATGCCAAGAAGCAAAAAGCATAACAACTTTGCAATCCCTGTATTCTTAAAACTTAAAAATCATGGCAATTTGGCAAGAAAAAAACCATAGAACCTTAGTCCTCACGGGATGCACACTCATCAAATAATCACTCAAGTATGTGGTGGTGAAGTATTTCTCTCAAAGCACACATTAGAGTCATGGAACCATAGATTTGCTTTTCATCTAATTCCAAAAATCACAAACCACAAGCATGCACAAATCAAAGGGACTTTATTTTGGGTTGTAACTTGGCTAAAGTAAAAAACAAGTGAGCAGAGAAATAATCAAAAGATGACCAAGAGAATAGGAGAGCAATTTCAACAACTCAATATTTTCAATGCAAAGCACAAAATTCTCAATTGCTATAATTGAAATTTCTTTTTTCTTTTTTCATTTCTCCCCTCCCTTCTTTGGAGTTTCTTCCCTCAACCTTATTCACACAAATTTTTCTCTCTTTTTTTTTTTTTTTTTTGTGTAATCAACTTTTTTCAATAATTTTTTTTTGGTATCTATTGTTTTTTTTCCCATGTGTTTTCACACTTTTTTTTTCCCCCAAACCTTCTCACATTATTTCATCACCCTCTCCCCCAAACCAAAATCTTTGCTTGTCCACAAGCAATTCACCAATGCTCTCTTATCCTCAAGTTGGAATAAACATGTTTATTATAATTCAAGAAGTAAGGGTGAGAATAAAATTAATCAAAATAAGCTCAAGGGGGTAAGCAAAGGAATTTTTCATGCAAGGTTGGTTTTTTGGCTCAAGTGGCTAATGAAAAAAAAAATGCCCAAATCATTTTTATGCAACACATACAATTTATGATCCTTAGATAAAAGAATCAAGCAAATCTCAGCACATCAACTCAATGGTGCACACTCAGAAAAAAATTAACAATCAAGTCCAATATCTCACCAAGGTCATAACCAAGATTCCAAAATTTTATTCCAAACCTCATTGCCATGAAATTTAATGAAAAAGAAAAAATTATATGCAAAGAAGTTATGAAGAATGCTATGAACAAATTTGAAAAATGAAGATTATACTACAAGAAGAACTTCCAAAGATAGGAAAATAGCCCGACAAAATGCACAAAATAATGAGAAAGCTCAATGTGACATCTCAAAACAACATCCTAAACCTTTAAGTGCTTGACCTATTTTTATTCTAATACAAACAAACTAAAACAAGTGAAGCACACAACCAACAACAAGAAAATGAAAATAAACTAAAGAGAAGGGTTAAGAAAAACTCATTGAGATGATTCCACCCTTGCCTGTAGCATAAGGGCCAAGAGATGCTCAATGTTGAAAGGCTTCCTCCCGGATCCCATGGCTTGAAGAATGGCAATTGTAGAAGCAATATGACTCTACCCTCAATAACTTCTGACATGTGTGTGGAGCCTTCATCGACCTCCTTAAGTACAATAATGAGTTCACTTCCTCTCGGGTCAATTGGTACTTTCACAAAAGAATATGACAAACAAGTGAAAGGAGCCAACTTTGCAACATCCACACATGCATGTAAGCCAATGTATTTATCCAAGGCAACAACTTCAGGTTTCTTGACAAGCATGGTGGAGTGAGTGTTTTCCAAATGACTTGTCCTCTCACTTGTTCTTTCCTAAGGATTTGTTGAAGATAGTTCCACTTCTTGTGACTCATCTACCACCACCACTTCATTATCATTGAAGTCCATCTCTGCAACCACATTTTCTTGAAATTGGGTTTCATGTGGTTCCTCAGCTAGCTTTTTCGAATGTTCCGCAGATTCCACATCTAACTTCTGAATCATGACACTTAGTTTCTCTACTAGCTCTTTAGAATGTCCTCAAGCTCGTATTTCAAACCCCTGAATCATGGCACTTATTTCCGCCTTGTTACGCTCTATGCTCTGGATCACAAGTTGAGCATCTATCTCCCAAAGAAATTCTAGCACCACATGATTCAGCTTAAAGTGTGGTGGCGGTGGTAAAGATGACAAATGTGATCTCCATTCCTCCTTGGAGTATGTCTTCATATGCTTAGCAACGATGCAATCAAGCACGACCCAATCAATTTGATAATCCTGATTTGAATAGTAATCATGGTCCATGTGTTGCATTCACCTAACACAAACAATCCTTAAAAGAAAAGATCAAATATATACAATATAAAAATAAAAATAAAAATAAAAAAAAATGTCTAAAGTAGTTGTTTCCTTTGTTACTAATGATATTGGTAATGCCAATCCCCGGCAACGGCTCCAAAAACTTGATGAGCAAAATTGGCAAGTGTACCAAATCGCTGCAAGTAATAAAAATGGTGAGAACCGGATATCGTCCACAGGGATTAGTTACCAAGTATCAATTTACAAGTTTGACAACTATCTAGACTAAAATTTGGTATGAATAGGGCTGAAAATAAATTAAAGTAAAAGAGCAATGAAATATTTTTGGAATTTTTGTTGAGATAAAAAAAAGAAAGAAATAAAAACGCTAGGGATTTGATTTCATCCAATTATGAATCCGGATTCCTCATAGACAAGGAATCCTATGAATTACTGAAACTCTAATTATCCTAATTCCAATTGGCATGTTGAAGGACAAATTCCCTTAATTAATTGAAGCCTAATTCCTTAGTGAATCAGTTCTACCAAACCTCAACAATTACCCTAATTCCTTAGGTCTAATTAACAAGGCATGATGATAAAAGCTCTATGGAATTTATGAAATGTCCACATTAATCCAGTTATCTATTCCTAGATTAACCCAATTAACAGTAATTCTTACAAGAGGCAAAGTCCACATATCACTACTCCTAACATATACATGAACCCTCAAAACATAAGAATGATGGCCAAACATTGAAATGTCAGTAAGAACAGTAAACATCACATCATCGATACCAAATATTCATAAGATAATCAGAGAGTCAATTAAAACTTCATCATAAAAGGATTACATCAAAACCCCAGCAAAAAGAAAATTAGCTAAACATTCTAAATCCTAAAATAAATAAAATAGAGATAAAAGGGAGCAGAGAAAACTCCGTAACAGTGATAACAAGAGAACACCACACTACTGGATTCCTCCTGCAATGTTGCGCTTCTCTGCGTCTCCTATCAGTCTGCTCCTCTCCTGTGCGTCCCACCTCCTCTCTTGTATTCACGCTGTGCCCTTTTATTCACGTTGCCCCCTTTCCTTATTTCTCCTGTGCGTTACTTCTCCTTGTGCCACCCACTCTGTTAATTCCCTTTTTACGTTCCTTTTTTATTTTTGTTGCCGCCCTCTTTATTCACCTTCTAGCGTTTTTTCTTCTTTTGTTACGTTACAATTCAAATTAGCCATTAGGATGAAAGACTCCTTGTACGTGGGCCCTGGCAATTTTGCCACCATCCATCAGTAGCTTCACGAAAGCCTCACTTTTGTGGCCTTTTCTTTAATGCCAATACTAATTGATTGATTTTCAATATACCCATAAGCAACAACACAAATAGCTTTACGTGGGCTTCATCAAACTTCTTTGGCCCAGTGTTCAATCTTGTAAGGCTCAAATTTCATAATTCTTGACAGCACAATATCTCTTTATTTTTTTTCCCTAAAAATGTAAACAAATAAAAATACTCTTAGATTAACTCTAAAAATATGAAATTAAAATAAAATAGGTAAAACATTATTAAAAAACTAAATTACCTAAACTAAGGGACAAAACTCAATCAATTAGCATAATTGGGAGCAAAAATCCACTCAATAAGCACACAAAAATCACATAATCTAGAAGATTATCAGCAACCAAGCAGAATACAAAATAAAATTTCTAACACATTTCAATATTTAATTTAAACATGAACAACTTATCAAGGGTAAAGGTCGATATCAAGCATGCATACGTAAAAATTAAATCAGAAAGAGAATAGCAAATGTCAAACTTAACAACAATAAGAGAAGGTTAGATTCATACCTCGGTGCTGGTGGTGAGAAGGAAGCTAGTGGCTGCCGGAGTAAGCCGGTGGCAGTGTCCCCCTGAAACAAATAAAGTAAGAAAAAATAAATTAAATTTTAGACTACAATCAGAAATTTATACAACAAATTTTTTTTTTAACAATATGAACATATTAAATTTATACCAGTGCAAGGAGGTGGTGGTGGTGGTTCTGGTTCAAGGAGGGTGGTGGTGGTGGTTCTGGTGCAAGGAAGGAAAGAGTGGTGGTGCCGGTGGTGGGATGCGGTGGTGGCTGTGGCAGCTCGCTGAGGAGAAGATAGAGGTGGTGGTGGTGTGACAGTGGTGGTGGAGCGCTGTGGTGACAAGGAAGTGAGAAAAAATGAGAAGGAGGGAGGGGGGAGGAGAAGCAGAGAGAGACGGGAAAGGAGAAGGGAGGCGCGGGGTGGCGCACGGAGCAGTGGTGTCGTGGGAGGTGACGCCAGAGTTCGCAGGGAGGAGAGAGGGTAGAGAGCAGGGAGGGAAACAGGGAAAGAAAAGTGAGGGGAAGGGTTTAGCGCTGGTGGTTTAATCTGATTTTACCGACGAATTTGAAATTTACTGACGGTTTTATCCGTCGGTAATTCAAAAAATGAAATACCGACGGAATTTTCCGTCGGTAATATGGTTATTGCTTTCCGACGGAATTTCGGTCGGTGATTACCGACAGCTTATTCCTTCGGTACCCTTTGGCACCAAAAAAATTACCTTTCCCGCGTTATATACCAACGGAACAGCCCACAGTAACATTACCGACGGACTTTCCGTCGGTAATTGGTTAGACTTTTGGTATTCGTGCTTACTGACGGCTTTGTCCATCGAAAACTGTCTCACTACCGACGGAACTAATATCCGTCGGTAATATGCCGTCGGTAAGCCACCCTTTTCTTGTAGTGATTAAATTAACATACCACGTATCAGCATGTGAGCTAATTGTTTTGCCACATGGGTTTAGTTGACATTTCAACCTTGTTTTCAAATTTCCACTTGTCAAACCTTGTTAGTATTTTAGAAACGTATTTTTGTATTTATTTTTTACGAAATAAAAGCATTAATTGATGTCCCCATCATCCAGCCTCACCTCCTCCTCAACCTTCTCTGTTTCAGGATTCGATCCCATCTATTCAATATTCAATCACAACCTTGTTTCATTCATCCATGCCTATAACAATAATTAATTAATAAACCAAAGGAAGCATTGAATGAAACTTGATCTCATCACATGTTATGAGAGGCGAGGCGGCGACGACGGAGCCAGGAACGGATAGGCCACGACGTCGTGATAGGCTCCGGCAAGTGTACCGGATCGAAATCATTTCTTCCCCTAAAACATTAAACTTACCAAAGTGCATTGAAGTATGAGGGAGTATTTTGCAAAACTCTCATAAATTTAAGGTGGGCCACTTGATGGTGAGGAAGAAAAGGAGAGAGAAAGAGAGTAAGAATTTGTGAATTTGTAACTTTTTTTGTTATCTATACATGAGTAATAAAAACGATAAAATATAAGAAAATGTATCTCTAGGTGAGATTGATTGTTTTTAAAATGAATAAATAATGATATTTTTTTGGTTACATAAAATTTAGGGTGAGGGGATGACGCCCCAGTCTAAGACAGGAAAAATCTTCAGACTCTATATATGAGCACTTACAAAGGGGACTAGTGAGGGTCGAACCTGCAACCTGTCAGATACAAGACCTTATCATACTCCACTAGACCAACCCCTTGGGGTTAAAATAATGATACATGTACTCTTAAATTATTTAATGAGTTAAAATTATATTTATAACACATCTTAAATTAAATAAACTATAAATTAATAAATACAATGTAAATTATATTCATGAACATGGAGAATAAAAAAGAATTAAACCGCTAATCCGGATCTGAATTGGGGTTAATGACGACAGGATTATACATAATTTCCACAATCTCTGCATTGTGCATTTTGAATTGTTGTTTGGCATGTGGGAGTTTGTTGTGCACATGGATGAGGTTGAACTTAATTATTTTGTTTAGCCTTTTTTTCTTAATAATCAACAACAATCCTTGTGGTCAAATGTTTTTTTCTCAGTGTTGTTTTAATGAGAAAGAGGGGAGTAATTGAATTAGAGACCAAAGTGGGACGTGAGGCATGTACCCAACAGTCAACAATGGCGGACAACAAGAATCGAAAGACCCTATCCTTGTGGGACACAAGAGCCCCTTTCAAAATCTAATTCATGTCCGACACCAATCCAAGGGCCATCGTGCTTTCCGCAATCTAGGGGCTAAATTGAGGAAGTTAAATAAGAATGTGTATAGTAGATTCTGTAGAATTATCTATACTAGTGGATAAAATCATATAATTGTTATTTTTTGATGGCCTGGGACTCACTCTTTAAGCTCAATAAAGGAGTTTAGGAAAGGAGGTAGAGAATAGGTGTGTAAAGTAGGTGAGATAGAAAGTATTTATGTAAATTGACGCTTACTATTTTTTATGTATTTAACTTTTACTAAGCTAATGACTCTTTATTTATTTATTTATTTTTAAAGGCAAATGCTAACCAATAATTTAAGAGTATTAGTTAAGGAAAACAAAAATATAAATCATGTATTGTTTTGGAAAGTGGTATATTTAATTTTTTCAAAGTTTAAAAGTTACAATTCTCAATACAAAAATTCTATTTTTTGATTTGTTAACGAATATTTTTAGGATACTTGTTAGCAAAACCCTAAAATAAGTGATAAGGAAGGTTTTTTTTTATTTTTGCCATAGGTCTTTATAGCTTGTTCTACTCAATTACAATTTTTTAGTAATATTTTTTATTACTTATATTTTTAATTTTGACGAAAATAAAATTACAGATTGAGAGATACATGATACTTATTAAACTTTTAGTACTTAGTAGTGTATAATAACGATAAATATATTTTTTCCTAGTGCATTTATTTTTTTTATAATGCATTTCATTTAATATATCCTTTTACATGATTTATGTTCAATAATGAGACAATAATTTTTTCCCTCTCACATCGGTATTCTTTTTCCCTTTTGAGGTGATGCTTTGATCTGTCTTTTGAGTGTTTTTTTCTAATATGAGGCTACCATCTGAATGGTTTGGCAATAGTCTCTGTTTTTTTTTTTTTTTTCTCTTCCTCTCTCGATTTTCTTATTTTTAAGTTCCTTTTTTAAAAAAAGTTCTTTTTAGATAAGTTTATCCATAACTTTTAGTGTGTTTGGTTTGAAATGCCGGAAGTGCTTCTATCATGGTCAAACGTGATTTAACCGAATATCATTGATGTTTGGCTCTCATGGTCAGAAGTGATTATAGCCTCAGAATCACGTTTATCTTGAAGCTGAAATTTGTAGCTTTCACGTTGGATCCTAAAATTGATTATGCAATTTGTGACCTGACAAGTCAAGTTGAGTCAATAAATCACCTTTTACATGAAGACATCTAAACATAAATCACTTCACTTTTAACTCACTTTTAACCAAAATCAATTCTACAAATCATTTCCTTCCAAAATCACGTTTGTCAAAAGCTTATCCAAACACACACTTAGATTATTGCCTTTTTGGATACATTTAAAGAGTTTAACTTTAATTTTCTCAAATCTACCTATTATGGTGGATCCAGGACTTTAGTTTTGATTATTTTAAATGAGTTACATATTTTGATCTTACAGAGCAGTAACAGCTTTTAATACATTGAAGTAAGAGATATAATACATCTCTTCAATGGCAGTATGTTATATGTTGATCTCCCTAGTCAAATATACATTGTAAATTTGTAATCATCAATAGTTTACACAATCATGAGTTCATTTCGGGTGAAATTGTGTTTAGTTTTCAATGTTTTACAAAATTGAATTAGAGATCATAAAATTTTGGACTATCTTTTGATTGGTTTAATTGACTAAATTTATAATTAAACCGTTTTTTTTAATCAAATATAGTTTGAACCAAAAATATAGTTGATTCATAATTCAATCGGTTCAAACAACTTGGGGTATGGTAACTCAAGTGGTTAGAGCTAAGGGTTTAAGGTGTTGAAGGTGTTGGATGTCCAAGATTCAATCCTTAACAAAGGAGAAAAAAATAACAACTAACATTTGCCTATAAAAAAAATCGGTTCAATCAACCGGTTCTGTCTAAGTTTTAAGATTTTCTACTTTTTTTTTAATCTTATTATATTATTATTGATACTAAAATTATAAGTCTGGCTAAAATTTCATTTTAATTTTTTTTTATTAATAATAAAAAATAACAAGAATTTTTTTGATGCACAGATAACAAAAGAATTATATTTGGTATTTTCAATCCTAACTTAAAAAAAAAAACCTTTTAGCTTTAACGTCGTATCATACCATTTTGAGATATTGTCGAACCCATATTTTTTTCTAAAATAATAAAGAAGAATGTTAACGAGTGTCGTTATAATATTAATTAAGGAATCGGATATATAAAGTTTATCTTGAAAATTGTTACCTTCAATACATTAAAAGTTCAAAAATTGTGGTTAACAAGACCCAATAATAAATATTAGAATATCATGTATGCATTAATTTATACTTACACAACATTATGTTAAATTTTTTATACATTTATTTAATTTTTTTTTACAGAAAAAGAGACTCATTTATTTAGTTTTTTTGTTGACAGACTCGTTTATTTAGTTAACTACACATTATTTTACTTCTTCATTTTTGCTCGACGGGATATTCTTCATTTATTTTCATATACACAATTTACAGCTATTTCTATATTATTTATTATCTTTATCATTTATGTACTGTATTTTGGGTTTTTCTTTCTTTCCTGCCGCTTTTTGTGAAGGGGAGATGCAATCGGATAAATATTCTTGCTTGTCTGAGAGAGAAATAATTGAGAATGATATCATGATTAAATGTCTCGTGGACCTTTGAGAGAGAGGGATGTCTCAACTCTCATGTCTGTTTTAAAGAAGGTAGTTAAGACCCTTTGCTTACCGCTAACTGTTCTCTCCAACGGTACGTCCGTGACCTATTCCATATCATGATATTAACTTTCTATTCAATGCTTCTTAGTTCTCACAAGAATTTGATCATCAAAGTACTAAATAATATTAGGTTAAACTAATGTTTTGGTCCCTATACGTGACACTGATTTTCAATTTGGTCCCTATACGTAAAAAGTTATCAATTTGGTCCCTATACGTGACATATGATTTTCAATTTGGTCCCTATACGTAAAAAGTTATCAATTTAGTCCCTATACGTGATACTGATTTTCAATTTGGTCCTCACCACTAATTGGCCCTATATAAAAGGCCCAAATTACAAATTATTGTCAGATATAGGAACCAATTCAACAAAAAAAAATTGAAATCCGTCCCTACATGTGACAATTATTTTCAATTTGATCTCTACCGCTAATTGGTCTCTATATAAGAGGCCCAAATTATAAATTATTGTCAGATTTAGGGACCAAATCAACAAAAAAAAATTGAAATCGGTCCCTACATGTGACAATTATTTTCAATTTGATCTCTACATGTGATAATAATTATAATTTGGTCCCTCTTATATATGGACCAATTAGCGGTGATGACCAAATTGAAAACCAGTATCACGTATAGGGACCAAATTGATAATTAGTGTCACGTATAGAGACCAAATTGAAAATCAGTATCACGTATATGGACTAAATTGATAACTTTTTACGTATAGGGACCAAATTGAAAATCATATGTCACGTATAGGGACCAAATTGATAATTTTTTACGTATAGGGACCAAATTGAAAATCAGTATCATGTATAGGGACCAAAACATTAGTTTAACCATAATATTATTGGTAATTTTTTAAGGAACTTAATTATTTAGTTCTAATTACTTATATTGTGGAATATAGATTGTATTTACATCCCGGTTATTTACATAATAAACTAGTCGATAATGAAATGCAACACAACATTGAACTAAATACATAGATAATATACGGCAACTACATCCCTAAGACGCCCTAGTGCTTGCCATAAGCATTGGTTGCTTATTTTTGTTTCTAGACTAGAGGAGGTAGAGTCTTTTTTTGAGGAGTGTTATATGAACACCCAAAATGGACACCAAAGAATGTATGTGTTAATAGTGGACATATATTTACACAATTGTCATTGTGTCCATTTACATGATTGCCATTGTGTCTAGAATATCCAGAAAATGTGTCTCAAATGAGTGTTCAAATATCATTAGTGGTCCTTTTTAGATGGAGATGGAGATGGGGTTCTGCCCTCCACTTGGAAGAAGTGAGCGATACTTTTGAAACATGCTTAATTTTACGTTTAGTCCTCCTATTATTGATCGTACAACTTTGATCCCTATTTTTTTTTTAGCATATTCGGTCCCCATAGTTTTTTAATATTGCAAATTCAGTGCTTCTGTCTAATGTACATCAAATTTTCAATGATCAACAGAGAGGAACAACTGTTTTAACCGTATAGATCCTCTGGTTGAGCTTTTGTGGTAAAGGACCCTGTAGTGAAACCAAAAAAAGGTTCCAGAAAGGACTGATGAAACCGATAAATGATAGTGAAGAACTATTAAGTCATGTTGTAGCAGAGAGGTAGGGAAGGGAGAAGCTGAACTAGAGGTTTTGTGTGCTTACAGCATTGATTCCTCTCTTTTTATCATTGAAAAAATTGACAAACATTGAACAGAATAACCAAACTTACAACATTGGAAAAACAAGGGAGCCAAATGTGCTAGAAAACCATAGAGACCGAAATCACACATGCCCGATAATAGTATATCAAAAGTGCAATTAAACCTTTAAACATAAGATGGATACTCAATATAATTAAATCAAATCTTAAGAGAGGTTCTCAATATATTTCCTCTAATTTAATGTGGTTTCAAGCTTTTGAGATGCCTCCACAAAAGAAAAAGTGTATATTAATGTATCTTTGGTCAAACTTAAATTATAAAAATAGAGTTTAACTTCTATACACCGTAAGTATGACGTCCAATAATCTCTTTTATTTATTAAATTAAAAGCATATATGTCAAAATGTTAATGGATATCAGTGTAAAACTTTTTATACTAGCAGTGTATATTACTTTAATCCATAAAATTAATTACTTATATTTAAAATTCTCTCAAATTTTTGTAATTACAAATTAATTTTAACACAGAATAAGGTAATCAAGGCACACTCATTATTATGAAAAAAGACATTTTGGAGTTGAATATCTGTTCCATTCTCTCTCCTTTATATCCCACGAGTCACTCACAGCCACACTACTGTAAACTCAGGATGAATACAAAGCAAAATATGAAGAAATACTAAAAAGCTTTTGTCTCTATCTCCCTCTGCTTTTTCTAGCTTTTCTTTCGTCTTACTCATTCCTCCCACACTCTACGGCATCATCTTTAGCAACCAACCATTTACCATTTGCTTTCATTATTTTCTCCTTTGGTGCATATTTCTGGGTTCTCTTTTTCCAATTTAGCTGCTGCATGACCATGTTGACAAAAGCTTACTCTAGCTAGCTACTCAGTACTGAAATCACTTTCCCTTTTCGTTTGGTCTGCAAAGGAGGTTGTTTTCGTGTTGTTATTTAAGAGGTTTGATCTTTTGTCCATTATCATTTATTTGTTTTATTTTTCCTTACTATTGTTATTATTACTCACGTGGGTCCCTAAATTTAGCTTGTGATGAGGGTGAAGGTGCTCACTGCTCTTGCATCATTTAATTTTTATTTATTTATGGATACTAGTGTTTGAAATTGTTAAATGTTTTGATTATTATATTCTGTGTATTGAAGAGGGAAAAGTATGTTTTTTAATGATTCGTTGGCTTAAATATTGGTTTTCAAATTTACTAAGATCGAAAATGTTACAATAGAGCTTATGGCAGTTTTCTTTATCTCTGCTTAAAACCTGGGAAAATTGAAGTTCATTTCATTGATCAGCACCATGTCACGGGTATAAATTGTTCTTAGTAGTTGTGTCTGTTGTTTTTCTATGATCTCATTTCAAATTCTGTTGAATTGAAGCAGAGAATCAAATGTTTTTATTGTTATTTAAATTATTATTCTTTTTAGAGGCAAATGTTAGTGTTAATGTTAGTATTTTGTTATTTAAATTGTTAGTGATAATTCTTCCATCCTGCTTCTTTATTCAGATTTTCATAATTGGATAGGAGGTTTTGTTACCTAATTTTTTAGGCCTCAGTGCTGAAAATTAGTATATGATATATTGTGTTGAACCGTGAATTTGTGATTAAGAGGGGCTGCATCGAAACATTTGTTAAAGTTTGGACGAGAATGGCTGAAAGGAAATTGAATATTAATGCCCCTCTGATGTCTGTGAGACGCTCTACTGCTACATCACCATCCTTAACTGAATCAAAGAAGAAGATATTAGAGAAGCGCCACACTCTTCCATGCTACAAATCAGATATGGCCTTGGATCAGGTAACAGAACCTGTTGCAGTGCCTTTCAATTGGGAGCATATCCCTGGAAGATGCAAGGGTAATGGTAGATCTGAACCTCAACCTCCTAAGGAGCCTTCAGTCACTCCAAGCCCAAGGCTTCCCCCTGGAAAATCTAAAAATGCTACCAAACAGCCATTGGAAAAGGAATGTAAAGTTGCAAATAAGTTTAGGCCCTCAAATAAGTCAAGTTCTTTCAATAGCGGCATTGGTAAAATAGATTGTGATAAAGAAAGAAAAGCTGAGAAAAAAGTTGACAGGAGAAGTTCCAATGTGGAGAAGGATGATGATGATGATGATGATGTTTATTCTGATGCCCTTGAAACACTGTCACCTAATGAATCATTCTCCATGAACTGCAGTGTAAGTGGTTTAAGCGGGTTAGATAATACGGATTCAAAGAAGTCCGGAACCTTTTCTACAGATCAACAAACTCGAGACTTCATGATGAGCCGCTTCTTGCCTGCTGCACAGGCCATGACTTTACAGCCTCCTCAATATTCTTCAAAAAAGCAATCTGCACTGGTAGAACAGCAACCTAGAGATGTTAACAAATTGGTTCGCGAGGAAAAGAAGTCCTTGCTTAATAAACATATCACTGATATTATGCCATATACTGGCCAATGTCAAGAGGAACAAGAAAGTGAAGATGAAGGTGGTGGTTATGACAACTCTGCCAATATCATCTCAGCTAAAGGTTGTGGGTTGTTACCTCGTTTACATATTAGGAATTCATTGTGCTTATTAAATTCTGTTCCGGGGATGAAAATGAAGAACCAGGTTCCCTTGTCTTCTGCCTGTGAGGCTGGGAAACCTAACAAAAGCTCTCATCTAAGATCTTTTAGTCCAGTTCCAGCTGTAAAGAAGGTAAAAACAATACTCCTGTACACCAAAGTTTTTCACCTTTCAATAGTTAATTCCTTCTTTTTGTAAGTCAGCATTCTCAATGATATGTTTTCAACTTGTTGACTCACCATTGTGAATCTTTCCTGCAGGCTTGGGATGCAATTCACAAGAACAAATCAAGTTCTGGAACTGCATCACCCGACATGCAAGAGGGAAGGAAAAAATGGACTGGTGAATCAAACAGGTTTACTTTCTCAGGTGAGTTGCTGCCAGGTAGGCTCTCTCCCTTTCGTCGTTCAAGAGCTGCTGCTGCTGGTATATCTCCGTGTCGAAGTAAACCTCAATCTCCCTTTAGTGGAGCAAGGTTGCTCGCTGATTCCAAAGAAGCTGACAATAATCGATCTGGTAAGTTGAAAATCCACAGTACAGGACTTGGAAATATTCAGGAGGTTCTATCCCAAGGGGCCAAAAGAAGTTCATATTCAGGGAGCCTCACAATTGAAAAGACATTGTATATTGATACTGCGAGTACAACCAAATTATCATCTTCAAAATTAAGTTCTGTAGATAACAAAGGGAGGATAGATAATGTGGTTGTGGACTTGGACAAAAGAAGGGGGAAAGAAAGTAATTCCACCCTAGAATCTTCTCTAGATATAAAACATGTACAAGCTTTGGAAGAAAAGGACACATTGGATTCTGAAGTGTTAAGTTCTATGGATGCCAATTCTTCAACTTTGTCTAGTATGTTACATCTCAGGGCCAAAGAAGATAACTATGAAGGATTGACAACTGATCAAGATATTAACCAAGAACCTTTGTCCTTGCAACATGTGCAAGAGACATTTGATGAAGATTCAAAGATCAACACCCAGCAAATTGTGTTAGCTGATGATTCAGGAAAAGGTAGTGCTGAAAATCCTCTTCCCCCACCATTGCCAAAATCACCTTCTGAGTCCTGGCTTTGGCGTGCCCTGCCTTTAGTTTCAGTGAAGAATTCATTCCTGCATTCAAATCAAGGTACTCAATCCCATAATAAAAGGCATGATTCTAATACAACATCCAGCAATATCAAGTGGGAAACAATAGTGAAAACTTCGAATTTGCATCATGATCATGTCCGCTATTCTCAGGTAACCTTATTATCCTTTTTTCCCATATTGTTCTGTACCTCAACTCTGGTAGTGACAGGCAAAGATAAAAACCCACGTTTAACTTTCTCTGCAGGAACTGACCACGCATAAATCTAAGCATTCAAAATCTTAGAGATGGAACTCATTGAATTTTCTGTCATGTTATGGTCCAAGCTTTTCATGTCCTTTTTTCAATCATGCTTACGGTATGTAGTCCTCACCATTTGGATTTTTGGCATTATGCCATTATAGCATAGGTAAACATTTGGCTTAGTTTATTAGATTTTCACTTGAGTGAATTAATATTTTCATCTAATAAAAGATTAGATTTACATCAATTTAATCCGTCAAAATTTATTTACGTCAATTTTACATATTGACCTATAGATTTGACTCAATCAAGTAAATTTGTGAATTTGTTCTTGAGCCAAATTTGAAGAACGGTGTAATGAACTGATGTAAACTACTTTTAGAGGAAAAAATTAATGTAAACACACTGTTTGAATACCCAAAATATCAATTCTCTCTTATACTTTCAATAAAATATCATGTCAGTATTATTGTTTTTTTCCCTTACTATTGGATTTTGTTTCCAGCTGTTGACACCTTTTGGTTTTCTTGATATTGTATTGTATAGAGAAAATCATTTTTGGAGATCAATAAAAGCAAGCAAAGCTTCTTTTGGACTTCTGGCACTTTCAGTGAATTCAAGATTTCTTAACCTGCCCTAGGAAGTGTGTATCTGGCTAGTACTGTGTGCCTTTCATTATGTTATTGTAGTTTTCTCCATTTCTTACTGATTGGTCAGAGGAATGATCCCTCACCTGCTGCTAAATATTCAGGGTGCAGCATTTTTTTATGTCAACTGCATAAGTGGTTGCCGGTATCGTGCTTCATCGGTTGTTTCCTTTTTATGCATATAAATTCTTTTGAACGTTTTAGTCTGTTTTTCTCTTTGCACTTTCAGAAGCTTATGTCCAAGTATGTAAATCAGATCAATTCTGAATTGAGATGAATTTCAAACTCATGTATTTGGGGGTGTTTCTTATGTGATGCTGTTAGTAAACCTAGCACAGCAACATGAAAAAGTAATTGTCATCAATTGCAGCCTTGATATATTTATGTAACTGATGTCTTCCCTCTTTGATTATGCTTTTCAAATGCTATGAAATCTGAAGCACTTGAGTTCGAGTTGTCAATACCAAATATTTACCTTATGATGACTACAAGCTACTTCATAGGCATAATCACTCTATCTAATACCTCTGCTTACATTTCGGCCTAGCTAGTATTCAGTTGGGCCTTGTTACAATCAAGAGCCCACTGGTGAGCTGGCTATGCAAGTGTTTAGAATGACATCTGTGCTTCTTACAGTTTCCCTTTTAATATTAGGTTAAAGTAATATTTTAGTCCCAGTACTTCACCTAAATTCTTTGGTCCCTATACATTACCCGTTTGGTGTCTATTCGAAGTAAAAAATTATTAAATCAGCCTTAACATGGTGTACGGTAGGAACCCAACAGATATTTTTTGTACTTACAAGAACCCTTTTAATAATTTTTTTATATATAAAGATCAAATCGAGAGTTCGTGTCAAATATATGGCCCAAAATATTACTTTAACCTTAATATTACTAATGATAATCATATCGTGGAACGTTAGGGGTGCCTTCTAGGAACGAAAATGACCTGTTAGTAATGGTGATAACTGATAAGGGGATGGCGATAGTGATAACTGAAAAATCATGAAATAATATTCAAATGGTGAGCAAGTGGTAATGTATTACAAGTTCTTTAATATTGCCCCTCATTTAGCTGCATGTTCTTGTTTCTTTTCTTCCAAACTTCAACCCTTTACTTCAACGGTTCGACCTTCATTTATCATGCTCTTTTCGTCATTTCTTCACCATTTCCTTTTTTATTTTTTTGAAAATTCACCATTTCAATTTCAAACCTCATGGTTCATCTTTCTTTCTTTCTTTTTTCTTTTTTTTGGTAAACAAGAGAGGCCAAGGGCCCATGGTTCATCCTTTTGTTTTTTATTGATTCCCAAAATGATAAATGACTTAAAATTAATCTGAATTAAAGAAGTGACAAAATAAACAAAATAAAACTTAAAAACAAAGGATTGAATGCTTAAGACTAGTAAAAACTTAAGTAAAAAACTCGGGGACAAAACAATGTTCCACCCAGGAAAGACACATTAAAATTGATAATCTAGTAGATTATCAATAATCGAATATCGATAACTGAAAAAATCAAAAATAAAAAAATTTATTTGGATGGGTTCGGTTTTGATTCTTACATTTGTAACCAATCTATTCAATCGAATTGCACACTACGATATTATATATATATATATATATATATTATAAAATTACAATAATAATCATGTTTTTGTAATGAGTTTTATATTCTTAGGCCATCTCCATTCCAGTACCCCATGTTTTTACTTTTTTGGGTTCTTAAATGGGTCACAACTTAAGCATCACATCTCTCTAATCCAGTAACTTCAAAAAAATTCTTAAATAGGTCCCACCAATTACCCCACATCTTTACATTTTGCTGGTTGGTCAAATTTTTTTATTTAAAAAAAATCAACAATGACCCACACAATTAAATAAGGACCGGTGCTTCTACAAGCATCCCTTCTACATAAGCACCCATTCTAAGATCCTTTCCAAAAGTGGGTTGCTTAACAAGCATCGGTTCTTAACTGGCAAGCACCCCACTTTTATGACCGTTGGAGATGGCCTTAGAGCATCCACATCCCAGCACCCTACTTTGGAGTTCTTAAATGGGTCCCATCATTACATATCATCTATTTTCATTTTTTATAATTTAAGCACCTCACTCTCCAACCCAGCAACTTCTAAAAAGTTCTTAAATGGATCCCACCAATAACCCAACATCCTTATATTTCAACCCAACAATTTAATATGTTTAACAAAAAAACCAAAAGTCAAATGAAAAACCATAAGAACCGAGTGCTTCCACAAGCACTCATGAAATATGAGGTGCTTAACTAGCACCTGCCCCATCAATCCAAAAAGCTAAGCACCGGTTCTTATGAAGTTAAGCACCCCAAATTTTTGACCGATGCGGATGCTCTTATATGTCTCTCTTTCGCTTATACAGAGTAGTCAAAATTATGACTAGTAGAATTTAATTTCACCATCTAAAAAGTTTATGGCTATTATAATCTTGCACAGGTAAGTAATCCAAAAACAACAACTATTTATTGAAAAACTGATTATTTTATTTTTGATATTATAAAATATGCAAGTTCTCATATAAATTTACTCTTTTGGGTTCCTTAACCTGTACAAGATTACACAAGATAGAAAACCCTTATAACTTATCACTTATGAGACTTATGACTTCTTGAAAAACCCTTATAACTTACTCTTTTGGGTTCCTTAAGGGTTTGTTTGTTAGAGTAGAAAATAAGAAGGGAGAAAACAAGAAGAGAGAAAAGGAAGAGAAAAAGTATTTTTCTCTTGTTTATGGAGGAGAGAAATAGGGAAGAGAGAATAAAATTAGTGGGACCCACTTTAAAATTTTTTTCTCTCCTCAAGTGAGAAGAAAATGGAAGAGGAAGATAGTATTTCTTGTAAAATGACTTTTGTACCCTTCTTTTTGGGGTTCTCATTCAATTATTCAATAAATTGGATAAAATTAATCATTAATTTGATTTGATTTGATAAAATAATTATATTAAACTAATAAGTTTTATTAGTTAAAATAACTTAAATCAATTAAATTAATTTAAATTCTTTGATTATTTAAATTAATTTAATTAATAATAAAATCAAAATATTTGTATCTTGATTTTTTACTTAAGGGTCTTTTGTCTTTTTAAAAATAATTAAATTTCTCTCTTCTCATTTTCTATCCAACCAAATAAATGGGAGAGAGAAAACACATATTTCTCCTCTATTTCTCTCATATTCCTCTTACACTAAACAATACATAAAATCTACTCTATTTCTCACCATTTTCTCTATTCTCATGCTCTTTCTCACCTCTTTCTCTCTTCTCATTTTCTTCTCACAACCAAACAAACCATAAATGTGACTTTTGTTATCTATGTTTTGATTTATTGGAAAATGTATTTGAAGTTAATTTTAGTATTTTAAATAGTAAAATAAAATAAATAAAAAATAAATAAATAAAAATGAATCATCCAATCTAATCAAAATTATTTTTGATCGGATTGGATTATGATATTCAATTCAATTCAAATCGTACCACAAGGATCTACCAAAAATCGTACCAAAACTTATTTTCATATGGAGGTTTACTTTAAATCCAATTAAAATCGATCCGCAAACAATTCAGATAGCGGGACACATGTAAAGGTAATTAAGACATACTCATCGTATCACCATTGTTCTACCAAAGGAAGACATTCTTGCCAGAGCTCGTCAGAAAGCTCATACAGGTCTCCAGCGCGCTACTCCAACCAAAGAATGTTATCTAAGGTTAATTTTCGAATGTGTATATAATAAGACGATAGCAAAATAAAAAATGTGACTCAGAAATTTGCAGAAGAACAAAGTTTAAGTCTTGAATTTTGTAAGATAGTCTTTGTGTATCTTAAAAAGAAAAGAAAAAGTTTTTTTTTTTTTTTATTTATTATTATTATTATTATTTTCACTTCTGTGGAAGGGTCCTATGAGAAGAAAGTGAAAAACTAAAAGTAGAGTGGGGTTTAAAAAAAGCAAATGGTCAAATCCAATGTATCGCTGATGTGGCCATTTTAATTGAGCTTGTGAGTAATCAAGTAAGCAGTGTAAAAGTTACTCAATAATTATAATAACAATAGGTACTAGAGAATTCACCATTTTATACACAGAAAAAAAATCATTTTAACATCAACTAATTTTATTTCTTTTTTCTTATGTGTACATTAATTTTATTTTATTTTGCATATATTAATGGCTCAATATATTGGTTATTTCTCTAAGTTGTTTTTTTTTTTGGAATTAAAGTGGAACACCATTTATGATTAATTTTTTTGATAATCCAACCTCTTATATATATAGAGTATTTGGGTACTCTTAACCCTTTTACAAATAACCAAAATTATAACCCGCTAATGTAAATAAAATACTGCCTAAAAATAAGATAGTATTATCTTTACAAAAGCCAAAAAAAAACAAAACCAAAGGACTACTATAGAGAAAACCCAGGGGGACCTGCCACCCAAAAGCAACGAATCAGCAGCACAATAAATTACACCAAAACATCTACCACCACCGCAAGAGGAAAAACCCCCGCTGAAGGTTACAGGTTAGCATCAAAAAATGAAGCTCAGTTACTCAGATGACCAAATAAAAGTCACGCAGCACAACACTGGAATGGAGAGAAACTCGGACACCACATTACCAAGAAACCACCAGCCACAAAAGGAAACTAATTAAAAATTATGTCATTAAATTATGTCTATAATCTCCTTGTTTAGGGAATTAAAAATAGGATTCCTCAACAAGTGTACAATCATAAAGTGATCAAGGTAGTCTGGGGTGTGAGACAAAGATGTTGAGAGGTATAAGACAAAAGGTTCAAATTTCACTCTCCTAACATAATAAACTAACGATTGCCTATAAAAAAAGCACACTTCATGAGTAGAGTTTTTCTCCGAAGAATATACCAATTCTAATTATTTCTTAGGTTAAACTAATGTTTTGGTCCCTATACGTGACACTGATTTTCAATTTGGTCCCTATACGTAAAAAATTATCAATTTGGTCCCTATACGTGACATATGATTTTCAATTTGGTCCCTATACGTAAAAAGTTATCAATTTAGTCCCTATAAGTGATACTGATTTTCAATTTGGTCCCTATACGTGACACTAATTATCAATTTGGTCCCTATACGTGACACTGGTTTTCAATTTGGTCATCACCGCTAATTGGTCCATATATAAGAGGGACCAAATTATAATTATTATCACATGTAGAGATCAAATTGAAAATAATTATCACATGTAGGGACCGATTTCAATTTTTTTTTGTGGAATTGGTCCCTAAATCTGACAATAATTTATAATTTGGGCCTCTTATATAGAGACCAATTAGCGGTAGAGATCAAATTGAAAATAATTGTCACATGTAGGGACGGATTTCAATTTTTTTTTGTTGAATTGGTTCCTATATCTGACAATAATTTGTAATTTGGGCCTTTTATATAGGGCCAATTAGTGGTGAGGACCAAATTGAAAATCAGTATCACGTATAGGGACTAAATTGATAACTTTTTACGTATAGGGACCAAATTGAAAATCATATGTCACGTATAGGGACCAAATTGATAATTTTTTACGTATAGGGACCAAATTGAAAATCAGTGTCACGTATAGGGACCAAAACATTAGTTTAACCTATTTCTTACAGCGAAGTAATATGCATAGTCAATCAATACAGTAGATATATCACTTAGATGGATCACACAATTCAAAGCATTTGCCTAAACAAATAAGCTCGGCCTAAAAGAATCCTTAATTGTAGGCACTTAGGCCCAATTTACTAAATTTACTGCTGCTAAATCCATGCATTTTCCACCAAAAATCTTCTCTCCAAGGTATAGACTATAGAGAGAGGTGGAGCTTCTACAATAACTCAATAAGGCAAGATCATCGCCAATTTTTGCAGCGTTTGTTCCGTCCTTCATTTCATCCCTTGCACTCTTGCATTTATTTTGGTTTTCTCTTTATTTATATCTTGTGCGTGATTAATCTAATCACACAAGTCCTTACCAAAAAGCAAAAACTAATCACACAAGAAAATTTGTTAATGGGAAGTGGGAACTGACTCTCAACCATGATTGGATATCATCTTTCTGAGTTTATGATAAGCTAGGTTTGTGGTATTTGCAATATTGACAGAACTAAATTCTAAGAAAGTGATAGCTTAGTGCTGATTTCTGGGGTTTTTCTGCAATGTTCAATCTTGCCATCATCGGTTTCATACATGTCACTCAAACGTCCCAGATGCAAATCAGGCAACCGTTGCTCGTCTTTCTCTAGTTTATCTTGATTCAACTGCATAACAAATAATTATATATGAATGGTGAAGAAAGAAAAAATAGGTAAACAATTTAACATACTAATAAAGTTACCCGAATATTACCTTAATCCGAAATGGGGGATCAAATTCTAGCTTTAGACTATTGGAAGGTTCATTGGAGTTTGATAGATATTCTCTATTACTTGTGTTGTTCCCAAAGCTCCACTCAGCTGGCCGAACATTTGCTAGCATGGTGCCAAAATGATTTACTATAGATTGTGACCCTGTATTAGCAGTAGGTACCCTTTTGAACTTCCATTGATGATTGTTCATGATGTCTAATGGAGGCCACCTTTTCTCTTCAAGAAATTGGCTTGGTCTCATGGGTGCAATTCCGCCGGATGTATCCATTAATTGAATTTGGTTTGAAGCATTTGATCTTCCTTGAGTTGAGGAGACAACTTCTTTGCTTGTTATGTGATTTGTTACTCTTAAAGGTTGATGATTGAAGTACCACCCGTGGTGCCTAAAAATGAGGTTCAAAATAAGGTTACCACTATAAAATAATTGGCTCTTGCTAACTAGCGCGGTAATGTCCTTACGATATTGGTTAAGGAATCAATATATATATATATATATAAAAAGTTCTCATTGTAAATCACAACTTTTCAATTTTTCATGTATTGAATGCACCTATTTCCAATAAAATTGTATATCTTTGATTCATTAACCAATGACCTTTTGCTGAACTATGCAAAGGAAAACAAGGCCAAGGATTGCAATATAAATGTCGTGGAATGAAAATTATTTAGATGTTTGTGTGATTACCTTGAGTCGATGGCATTATGTGGACGTGATAGGGAGAAGGAATGCTGGGGCTGAAGGAGGCCTCTGAAATGACTATGCTCATTGCAATTACTTTCTAGAATGATTCCACCATTTCCCATCTTGAAATGTTGATGGGGACTCATGGACTGATTGAGTATATGAGATCTAAGACCTACTTCTTGGGTTGATCTGTATGTTTGACTTAGTACTGCAAAGTGAATATAAATTTTTTGTCAAGTTCAAGTGATTGACTAATTAAGATAAAGTAATTAACCCTAACCCTAAGTCCTTCCAATAACAATTTAAGCCAAGGTAAAGCTTATCTACCATCCTCGTCTCTTGTTTGATATTTTTCTTTAATTAAATCAAATTAATGTGGATTTTGCACACTTACTTGCTCAAGTCCAAAGCTACCACCTCACGAAATTAATAAGATCACGATAACCTGTATTACTAGGTAAAACACGGATGGAGATTAGCTGTCCCAAAATGGTGTTTCATTCCTTGTCTCACCCACTTATATTGTGCCACTTGCATAATTAATTACATTATTTATTATAAATATATCATTTTTAAATGACATGTCAAAATCTAAGTGGGTATATATAGTATAGAATAAGACACCATTTTGGGATTGGCCGTGAAACAGCCGACCCAACAGCTAACCAAAATTGATATAAAAAAATGGGTTATTAACCACCTTATTTTCTGAATCTGACCAAAATAAGTACGCTATCCCTGCATTATAATTAACATTCCTTTTCTCTCTATTACTATTACTATCTTTTATCTCCCTGTATTTTTTATTTTATTCTCCTATATTATTAATGACTTTTTTTTTTACTAAAAAGGATATTCATTCATTCAAATTGGTAAAATACATCGAAAACAACACAAATTCAACATCGCTACAAACCGAAAAGGATGAATCTGCTAACAAACTCACAGCACCCAGGTTAATAGCATAACAAGGCAAAATGCCTACTAATGTGACAAAATCAAAGTGACCAGAATTCCCATGCCTCCGGATCTGTAACGTTGACACCCAAGTCTTGATTGAATCTGTAATGGATCGAAGCTGATTTGCCAATCTGAACGAAATGAACACCGCAACAAGACGGAAAACCAAACGACGACGCAACAAGACGACGAACAAAACACTACCACACGCAGACGACGAAAACACGGAAAAACACGAAAGAAAAACCAGTTCCACTTATTTAGATAAAAGGAGAGAAAAAACGATGTAGAGGGGTGATCACAGTCCAAAAGATGCCTCAGAACCACCCTTTTCCAGTGGATGAGGAAGAAGGAAAAAAGGAGTAGAGGGAAGGTTGAGAGAGAGAGGTGAAGCGTCAGAATATTTGTAACTGTATATTTGCCTTTTTATACATCACCTACCTAGGGAAGGACCAGAACGACTACTATCTAAGGCCGGCCCAAGGGTGAAACTACTAAGGCCCTAGTTTTAGGTCCACCTAGAAAAAAATTATCTACTCTTAGTTTTTATGAACCAAAAAGGCCACACATGCTAACAAAAAGGTCCAACCTATAATCTGATCCAAGTAGACTCTCTCACTTAAAATAAAAAGACCTTACTCAAAATTTGTTTTAGGTTTCATTCGCTCTTGGGTAGGCCCTGCTACAATCCTTGAATTTTGGAACTGTATATATCCTTACATACTTTTAATTACTTGTTAAATTCTGTTTGTACACATACATGTCAGCTTACATTAACACAGCTCCATTAAATTAGTTAATAACCAAAACTTAACATACATAGAAGTTTACAAATGTATCATATTCATATATAACTATAAGATCCACGTACATGTTGCACACAAAAAACTCTTTTAGAAACTTGTATAGGATCATATGAAAGTTTAATATTAATTATTCCAATTAATTAATACTGTTAGAACACTTAATTTATATTGTGTAGAAAATTTGCTTTTAAAATTTCTATGAATAACAACACCAATATAGTTGATTATTGTTTCAGAACAGTTAGTATGTTTTTTCTTTGCTTTATCAAAAGCTATTTTGTTTTTGTTTTTTGCCAAAACTTGTAAATAATTGTTCCGCTCAAGTTTAATAAAACAAGCAAATCTCAGAGTATCATTGATCATTTGCATTACTACTCATAAAAAAGATATATGATAGCCCTCACCTTGCCCCCTCTCGTCGAGTTTCTTGCTTCGATACATCTGAAATGAAAATAATTGAATAATCATGAAAATAATTTTTGGGAAAGCATACATTTATAAGCCAATAAGAATATAAAGGATTTAGTTGCATAAGGTGATAGGTTAAACTTAATATACGTGCTGCTATAGTTTATAAAGAGTATAATTATCTCAAACCTTAGTCTGTTGTACCTGCAAGTGACTCTTGACATGAGCAATGCTGAGTCCGCGCACGTTCATTAGCTGAAGCACCAACTTGGGTGTTGCTCCTGCACCAATTAGTAATAATATGAAGATTTCAACCAAACACTTTCACTTAGCAGAGAGGGCTAGAGGCTTTATTTCTTTCACCCCATGACCATGATTACATATAAATGAATGACAGAAATCACAGAATGAGTAATGCTTTTGTTAGATACACTCACTCTCTTGACCTCCAAGCCTTTCAACAGCATGCACGAAGGAGAGATGAAGCTCAGGTGTCCACCGAAGCCGAGGCATCTTGGATCTAACATATTGTCTAACCACTCCTCTTCTCTCATTTCCATGATCTCTTGATGATGTTGCTGAAGTGCCCTCATTATCTTTTGCTTTAGCTTCAGAGGCCTCTTCGATTTCATTGTTATCTTCACTGCTAGCTTCTTCATTCAAATCAAAAGAAGAGCATTTCTGGGAAGATCCCGCTGAAGTTTCCTCATTTCTACTCCTCTCATTGTCATTTGCTTCTGACATGTTTATTATTTGTTTGTTGCACAGGTTCACCCCAATTAATTAACTTCTCTGTCGTTTAGGGAATTGAGATTTTACGTCTGAAACAAAAAGGAAATATTTTAATGTGCTACTGCTACACTTCAAAAAGAATATGTGAGGACAGGCTGTAATTTCTCTACAACAATTACTATGCTCTTTAAATACTTGTACGGAAATGCTGAGGTGATGCTAAAGTAAAATTCACAATTATCATCCCAACCGTATAAATATAAGTAGTTCAAAATTCAAGAATTTACTATACAGAATGCAACCAACTTCTCTTACTCTACCTTGAAGCTGTATTTTCATTTTTTTAATGAATGTCAGATTCAGATCTACATATTTAAAGAATTTTATAATGTTAATTAGTACCTTGGAATATCACCAAATACAAGTTATGGAATACTCAAAAGTATAAGAAGAAATTAAGGGGGAAGAATTGAACAATAAAAAAGATGCAAAATGTTGTGTGTGCAGATGCATTGATATTTTAGGTTTCATGTTTTAACTTTTAATAAGATGGTATGTTCATAAACCCATGCGACTTCTGGTCAATTTATATATACTTTACGTTTTCAGTATCATATGTGAAAATGGACTTTCTGGAAGGAGAAGCAAAAGATATATATATACAATCCTATAATAATGAGGAGCTAGAAAGATTTAATAGACAAACTTGGATAGATTTATTCCAAAACAGTGCTACTAATCATACGAAAACTAGACACATCTTGATTAGACAAGTGCAGTTCAGAAGGAAAAGCAAGTGGTCAAAAATCTTTGGAACAACAGTTAGGAATTGATTATAATATCTTCAGCAAGCTGTGCTTGGAGGAATCATTAGTCCTAAGAAGCAAAAAGAAAGGAAGCTTCATTAAACTTATGAAAACCCTAAAAAGGCAAGAAACTCATAAAGATGAAAAAATTATATGCTGATATCATTAATTAGTTGCTCAAAACGATCAAAAGATAACAAAACAAATAAAGCAAAAGCATATATAGAAGACTACATATGATATTTTGGGCGTTTCTCCTCCTTTTTACCCTGAATAGTAATACTCACCATTTAATATGATGATGTGCCTTTCTGTTCCAAGCCTATTGATCATGTGTTGAGTGCAACTGCATATCCAAATATATCTTTCAATCAGTCATCTCTGAAAGCTCCCTTGCCTAGCTAAACTTAAAGAACGGTTCATGGACAGGTTGAACTGGATTTTAGTCTTTATTGATCATGCTGTTCTTTGATGAGTGGAGGGTGTGACTTGTGAGAGAGAGGGATATAATATGATACCTGGTTTTGGGATGCCTTTTAGGTATATATCAGTAGCAGAATTAAGAGTCATCAAAGTTCAAGATATAATTAGAAAGACTAATATATGGTTCCAAAGGAAAAAGAAAAAAAATATATGTTGAGAATAACAATATTCGGACAAGCTACTTGTTGTCTTTAAATTGTAATAAACCTACATAATGGATACAGATGTGGCTGGTCCCTTTATGTACTGTTGGAAATCATGTGACAACTACCACCCTTTTCTTCCCCCGCGCCCCCCGGCTTCTCTCTCTTCCTTGACAGTTGTTACAAATCTACCTCTCTTTCTATCTATCTCTTGCTTGCTCGTGGTTATCTTAATTGTTTGACCTCTGCTAGAGACTTCTAGCTTTGTTATTCTGATGTATTTTTGTCAAAAACGTTATTTAAACAATTGATCCATACTTAATCTCTCTTGTTGTTTTGCGGCCAATTTTTGTTTCTAGTTTCCAGACTTTGTATAGTCCAACTTAGACACATCTTGTGCTTATGTCTGACTTATTTTTTCTTTTTTTAATGAACCAATTTGTTTATAAAAAAACAATTGATCCATACAATTTCTCACTATATTTATAGCATGTTTGGATATTGCGTATAAAAAAGGGTCAAAAACACGTTTAAGAATCAAAAACTACTCATAACAGTTTTCGAGAAAAAGTACTTCAGAACCAAATCAAGCCATTAATAAAGTTTATGGGCAAAATATATATACTTCCTACACAAACTTGTTAGTATCACAAGAAGTTGTGGAAATCGATTCTTGAAATACTGCTTTGTAAATAGATTGATTAATCTGATCAGATTCTCAATCTAGGTGCAACTATGTTGTGGGGACCATTCCTTCTTCAACATTCCAATTTCTTTTCTTCTCACCTAAAACTAAGACTTTCTTCCTATTTAAAAACCACTGTTTTCGTGTCCCTATGTGCAAATTCTCAATAGCCACTTTTCCAATAAAATTTTATATTAATAAAATAGCACGTTTCCACAGGCCTCTTCCCCATGTGTGTGTAAGTGTGACGTCTGATTTTTGGCATGTTTGAAGAGTATTAGCAATTGAACAACCTTTAATAATGCAGTAATTATACTTTGAGGGGTGTGTGGTATATAAAATATAGTCAATTTAATTTGGTGGGAAATGTGCAGCAAGACGGACATGTTTATAGTCTTTGGGGTACCCATTGTACCCTCTTCATAATCATAATATATACACTTTCAATATATTCAATATAAAAGTGAATATAAGTTTAAATATAAGTTTAAACTATAATATATTCACTTTCAATATATTAAATATAAGTTTAATTATATGTACTTTCAGTGTAAAATATTTTTACTCGGACACATTAAAATAAAAGCACACATGTCAAAAGTGGACGTCAGTGTAAAAAGTTTTACATTGACAATGCATACTACTTTAATCCATTAAATATTATGTTTTTTTAATAAAAGTTTACATATTTTATTTTTTAACCAGCTTCGTACTAGTTAATAATATATATATCATAGATGTCCATTTGATAAATTGTAATTAACTTTTCTAAGTGCATGAGCTATGACCGGAATCTTGACTACAACTTGTACCTGTAGATTTCCATGCACGGGAAAGGAACATGAAAGGTTGATTATATTAAGGATTTATGAACAGTTGCATTCATCCAATAATGAAGTAAGAAAATAAGTCCAAATCCAAGCATTATTTAATTTGTCAAAATATTCCTTGCATTAGAGAACTTAGCTCTGGCAAATTTATGTTAGTACATCCATAGTGTCATTTCACTTTTTGAACCTCAAAGTTTTATATTGTTGTAAAGAGAATGGATTGTGGGAAAGAGAGTATTTGTGATTTGTTAGCAAAATGTTTGACAATTGAATTTTCTTCTCAAGGCATATATATCTAAAAGGGGGAAGGGGAAGTTGAAAAGGTTTAATCAACTTTATTGACTTCTGGTGCATCTATCCCTTTTGATTTGGTTGAACACCTCAACCATATAAATCACTGATTCACTGTCTTTGTCAATCACCGATATTTCCACACCAATGTTTCAATACCTGGAGGTTTTTTGTTAAAAAAGTTGAAAAATGCCCTTAAAAGTCTTGAAAGGCCACAACCAATCGTATTGCCAATTCTCTCTTTGTTTTTTTTTTTTTTTTAATGTCTTTGACTCCAGCTACAATTTGTATCATCATTTGATCCAGGCTTTATAATACATTAGGCTATGGATTCATCAAAAATCAAAATTCAATGCAGAACTAATTAGGGGAGACAATATTCATACCAAGTTAGATAATGAAAGGGTATTACTAATGAGTACCCTAAGGGTATTGGCTAAGGAACCCACAAAAGGAAAATTTGTATTGAAAAACTAAGTGTTACACTTTTCGAAATGCTAAATACACTATTTCTCCTGCAATTTTTCATTTTTGGGTTCCTTAAACAATGTCCTAGGAATACTTGTTAACATTCTCCATAATGAAAATGGAGATGGTGACTATGGCAGACAAACATAGAAAACTTGTCCCACTCATAGTCTGTGCTGATCATATATGTATGGGGCACAAGTTTTGATCATTTTCCCCTCCAATCCAAAAGGGTTTTTAATTTCCAAGGCCCAATTTGGAGGAAATCTGGTAGTTTTCTCTGAAAATGACAAAGAAGGCCTACTCCTCATAGATTTTGGTACATCAATTGGAATCAGCTATTGAATTAATTAGGTTTGGCTGCATGACACCAAACTCCAAAAGATTGCTCGTTCTGCGTGGCAAGTGCATGTTTCTGCTAACAATGAAAGTGAGAGGATAGTGATGACAGATATTCCAAGAATTAAAGTAAAGGGTTTGGCTAAGAGAAAACTACGTGGAAGGGAAGGAAAATAAGAGGGCCTATAATGGAGATTAAGAAACGAAAAAAAAAAGGGTTGGTTTTGTCGTCTCATGTGCATGAGAGTTGACGTTTCTCATTATATTAAGCCCATAAGAATCTTTCAAAGAATTAGCGTCTTTTCTATTATTTCATGGATGAAGACGTCCAACCTAGCATTACTGACACACATCTGCAATCAACAGCTACAAAATACTATAATTTAAGCAATTTTTATTGGCCCATAAAGGAGAATCAAGTCTGATAAGCACCAAAAAAAGAGTTTAATATCAATGTTTCAAGGTATTATCACCTTTTGTCTTTTCTTGTATGAGGCCCTCAAGAAATTACACTAGATCTCTGCTAATTAATTTGACTTGAGTCGGAAAGACTCATTAAATAGAGTTCTCTCAACACCAATTGTATTTATTTTTTAATTCCCGTAGAGATTATCTGTTTTTGATATTGCTATATGAAGAGTGAGAGGTCAGTACCATAATCAAAACGGAATCGTTTAATTTCTATTTCTTGGACGTATGTAGGATGTTTCATTGGCATGGAGGTGTGTATTGAACTAGTGTAGTTGCCCGTGCAAGGGCTTCCATTAGATGATTATTTTCGTAATAGTTTTTTTATAAATAATTTTAACATAACAATATTAAATGTATTATTTTTTTTAAATATAAAATAACACTGTTGTACAGTTGGATTCGTATATTCAATAGTTAGCTGAAAATGAGAAGAACCAAGAATGAAAGACAATAATTAATAGTTTATTTAAATAATCAATTAATAATAATTAAATAATTAATTAAAAATTTTTAAAAAAATACAGTTGAACATAGTCCACAGATCCTCTATTGACCAGATACTCAAAACTGCATTAGAGAACAACAACTCAAATAAAAATAATAAAAAAGATGAGTCCCTGGGATAAATAATACAATAACTAAAATAATTAATTAAATATTTATTATTAAAAAAATGGTAGAGACTGAAATTTTATGTGGACCCCGCCTATGACAAATGTCGCCCGTTTATTCGTCCACTGTAAAATCATGTTACAAATTTATTGTAACAAAAGGCCCTTAGAATAAAAAAATAAAATGATTAAAATAATTAATTAAATAATTATTATTAAAAAAACTCAGAGAATGAAAATATATGTGAGCCCCGCTCGTGACACGAATAGCCTCTTTAATCGTCTAAAGTAAAATCATGCCAGAAATTTATTTTAAGAAAAGGCCATAGAATAAAGAATACAATAATTAAAATAATTAATTAAATAATTATTTTTAACAAAATTCTAGTGGACGAAAAATTCGTTAGGTTGAAATTATATGTGGATTCACCCGTGACACGTGTCGTTGGTTTCTTCATCCACAACAAAATCATGGTAGAAATTTATTTTAAGAGAAGGTCACAGAATAAATGTTATAATAATTAAAATAATTAATTAAATAATTATTATTAAAAAAAATCGTTAGGCTGAAATTATATTTGGATCCACCCATGACACGTGTCGTCGGTTTATTATTCCACAACAAAAGCATGCTACAAATTTATTTTAAGAGAAGGCCCGAGAATAAATATTACAATAATTAAAACAATTAATTAAATATTTATTATTAAAAAAAATCATTAAGCTGAAATAATATGTGGATCCACCCTTGACGCGTGTCATTGGTTTATTCGTCCACATTAGAAGCATGATAGATATTTATTTTAAGAGAAGACCCTAAAATAAATAATATAATAGTTAAAATAATTAATTAAGTAACTATTATTAAAAAAATTCCAGAGGACAGGAATATATGTTGGCCCCGCCCATGACACGTGTCGCCGGTTTATTCGTCCACAATAAATGCAAGGTCCAAAATTTTAAAAAAAATGGAAAAGGGAAGGCCATATAATAAATAATAATACAAAAATTAAAATAATTATGTAAATTTTTTTATTATAAAAAATCAAGAGGCCAAAAAATTCTAATGGAAGACTCTCATGACAAGTGGCGCCCGCCTATTCGTCCACAGTAAAAGCATGACACAATTTAATTTAAACAAATTATATATTTTTTAAAATATTAATATTTAAATTGTTAAACACAGCAAAACCAAAACCACAAAATTAGAGCTGGGACCCGCCACGGATACGTGTCGTCATCCAATTCGTCTACAGCGACAAGTTGGCCAAAATATGGGGCGGATTCCCAAGCTACACCATGTCTCAAGGAGGAATTAAAAAGAAAGAATAAATATCAAACATTAAAGAGGTATAATTTAACCAATTAGTTATAACAATGGTACAAAAAGGAGAAGGCTCTAGAATAAATGATTCAAAAATTAATTAAATATTTAGTATATTTAATATTAAAAAATTAATAATAACAAAAAGTGAGACCCGTAAGTGACATGTGTCAAAATTTCATTCATGCACAGTAAGAACTTGTTCCCTATTGAACTTTAGAAAAAAAAGACAAAATCTAGAAAAATTTATGGACCCCACCAGTGACACGTGTGACTACCGGGTTGCTGTACAGTAAATTAATGCTTTCCATTGTTTGGACCAGATTAATTAATATCAATAAAAACAAAATTAATTTGTTAAATTAGTCGAAACAGGAGGAGGAAATCTTAGGAGGGACCCAGTCGAGTTTCGTCATTCGGCTACGACATCATATAGCTTCAAAACTACAATTCGTTCCCCAAATAATTATCCCAAATAGCAATAAATAATAAATGTTTGGCATAAAAGACAGAAGTTAAATTAAAAGAAAACAAAAGAAAAATTTGTATTAATTAAAAAATTATTTTTTAATATTTTTTAATTAAACAAAAATTTAAATTTAAATTTTTGTAATTAAAAAATATTTGTTTATTTAACAATGTTTTTAAATAAAAAAAGTTTTTTATTTAACAATGTTTTGAAATCAATAATGTTTTTAATTTTTTAAAATAAAATAATTGTTTTTTAATTTAACAATGTTTTTAGATAAATAATGTTTTTAATATTTTTAAAATAAAATAAATGTTTTTAATTTAACAAAGTTTTAAATAAAAATTGTATTTAATATTTTTTAAATAAATTAAATGTTTTTAATTTAACAATGTTTTTAATATTTTTAATTTAAAAAAATATTGTTAATTAAAAAAAATTAAAATTTATTTTAATTTTAAAAATTTGTTAAATAAAAAAAAATTAATCCAAAATTTGTTTTTTTTAAAAAAAGGCGGAATTTTTTTTAATATTTAAAAACAAAATAAATCTTTTAGTTTACTTTTTTTAATTAAAAATTTTCTGAAAAAAATTAGTTTAATTTAAAAAAATTAATTTAAAATAATTTTTTTTTATAAAAATAATACAAAAAGTTAAAAAATTTAATTAAGAACATATATTTTAAATTTTTTTAATTAAACCTTAATTTTTTAATTTAAAAAATATATTTAAAAATAAATTTAAAGTTTTCAAATTAAATGTTTTTTTATTAAATGTTAAATAAAAAATATTTTTTTAATCAAAATTTTTTTTATAAAAAATGCAGAATTTTTTATTATTAAAAAATAATCTTTTAAATAAATAAAAATTTTTAATTTAAATGTTTGTATATACAAAAATTTTAAAAAAATGTTTTGTTAAAATTATTAACAAAAATAATTTATTTACATTTTTTTTAAAAATTAATTAAAAAAATTTAAAAAAAAATAAAGACGACACGTGTTGCCACTAGGGATCCAACTGTAAAAAGTGGATCCCGTAATTATATTAGTGTGTGTTTGGTTCCACATTTGAAACCTCTAGAATTGATTGTCTCTTGTCAAACGTGATTTTAGTATAAATAAGGTGTTTGGTTGTTGTCAAATAAAATTGATTCTGCCTTCAGAAGTGATTTTGACTAGAAGCTACAAAAAGTAGCTTCTGTGTTGAGTCGAAAAATTTACATTAAGTTTTATATCAAACTTGCTTTCAAATTAAAAACATTCAAACATAAATTACTTCGTTTCAAACTTGATTTTAACCAAATCAATTTTACAAAATCAATTTCATTCAAAATCACTTTTATTAAACACTTATCCAAACACGCACTTAGTATTGATATGGAATCAACCATTGATCGAGGAACAAGCGTACGACCAAAATAATGTCATTTTTTTATATAAATTATAAATTGATCCAACCAAAAATTTTACAGTACTTATAGTTTTAATAAAAAATAATAATATTGATTAAAAAATAATAATTTTATTTAAATATAAATATATAATTTATTACTCAAAACTAACCTTTGACCAAATTAATGTCATCATTAGTGCTAGATGTGCCGATAATTTATAATTTACAAATGACAACTACTTTTTGATAAGCAAGATATATATAGAACCCTAATCATACCCATAGGGCACATGATCTTAATTTATTTAAAGTAGTCTGTTCAAAGTGTACCAGTAAAAAGATCATTTAATTCCTTTTTTCAAAAAATAAAAATAAAAATTAGCGATTAGATATATCTAACTATAGAGTGCCAATTGGAGTTGACAAACATTTGGTCAAATATTTTACCTATATTTGTTGTGATTTGGGTTCAATTTTTAGATTTCTTCTTTTAATAGACGATATATAAATTTCGCTATAAATTCCGGTTAAAGATGATGGTCTTCTTTATTTTTGCATAAGGAAGTCTTTCTTATATTAACATGTGGTTGATCCAAGTGGTAATGAGCTTGGGCTCCTTAAGCAAGTGGTCAGGAGTTTAATCCCTTACTCTTGTATATGGAGAAAACCTGGTTGAGAGAGGTTAGCCTTTAAATATCATCCAGTACCTCGACGGATTAATCTCCGTAACTGTATGCGCGCTGAAGATATCTTGAGAGAAAAAAAAAAAAAAAGAGAAGTCTTTCCTATCTAAACTTCTTTAGTAACAAACAAAGAAAAAGATCCAACTATAGAGTTGTTGGGAAGTAACTGTACTCACGTTGTCCATCAATAATAATGCTTAAGTTTCAAGGACTGAGACAACAGATTTAAAAGAAACATACAGAGATATCTGTAGCGTTGGTTTTTTATATAAAAAGTTCATTTATTATTTTTTAAATGATTCCTAGTCAATAGCCAATGAAACCACAAAAGGCTTAAGCAGTAGGGGCTCTTTATATAGCAAATTCTAACGCTACCTCAGAAAGTAACTCAACAATAAAAGTTTAAATTGTTAAAAATAAATGGTATTAATAATTGAATTTAATTGATATATATTGTGAGTGTAAAATTTTTATATTATCAATCAATCGGAAATCATAGTATGGGTGACTTTTTAGGTAGTTAGTGTATTTTTAATGATTTTTGGTTTATATCCCCTCATGGTTTTGTTTTCTTTGTTTTTCTTTTATAATCAATAAATTTATGGTTACATAGAATCACCTTACTTAAAAAATTAGTGATTTATCATTTTTTTATTGGTTTTGATAGTGTAAAAAATCATTACACTAATAGTACATGTCAGTTATTATTATTTTGTTGAGTGTGGTACGTATCAATTAAATCCTATATATTAACTAATACCTTTAAGGAGTCAAGAAAACAAAAATTTTTTTAATGAAAAAAATGAGTATTTATTACTGTTATGCACTAAGTATGAATATTTTTTTATACAATCAACAGATCATGAATTATCACATCATTAAAAATATTCAACTTTTATAACAACATACTTTTTTGATCCTCTAACTAATAAAAGTCAAACATTTTTAATGATATGACAATTTATGATTAGTTAACAACATAAAAAAAATTTACACTCAAGATGCATAACAATCAAGTCCAAAATATTAATTAATGACTTCCTATGGAGAGATATTTTTTTAAAGAACTTTATACACATTAATTCTCCATTGTCGAAAGACACTGCATGGGTCCAATTAGAGATGGGAATAGGCTAGGTCGAACTAGGCCCTGATAAGCTTGGGTCTGATTTGTGTTCTAATCACGAGACCTGAGCCTGGCCTATAGCCTGATATAGGCCAATTTCTAAGGCCTGAGCCTGACTTACTTTAAAGTCTGGCCTAACCTGAAAGCTTACTTAAAAGCCTACTTATCAACAAGATCTTTAAATATGTCTCCATCTATAAATAGATCACCGTCCTTCACTTGTAAATAGGCTCATAAGTCTATAATAACAAAGAAGTTGGTAGACATCTACTAATAAGTAGGTCACTAGGCATTCACAAATAAATAGGCAAGCAAACCAGTACATGGCCAATAGGCCTTTATAATATATTATATTATACATATATATTTATGTGTATGTATGTGTTAAATAGACCGACCTGATAGGCTTAGTAAGCTTTTTTAAAGCCTAAGGCTAGCCTATTTAGCTATATAGGCTTTTTTTAAAGCCTTGACCTGGCCTTTTACTAAATAGGCTAGGCCAAACTAGACCTTAAATAGGTTAGGTCGTAGACTTCCGACGAGCGGCTTGATCTATTCCCACACCTACGTCCTATCCATAGTAACGGATTGTCTAAAATTTAATCGGTAGATATATTGTGAAGCCCGTTCGATCCATGCAAATTTAGTGGAAATTTAATTAATGGCAAAGTGGGCTGTTGTAGTGTTGTTGCGACCTCATGCTACTGGATTAGAAAACGAGGCAAGATCCCCAAAGCCCAATTAAACACGTGCCCACTAGGAAAGTCATAAGCATATTCATATAGCTAAACTCTAAAGGCAGGTATCAACATTATCAAAGATTATCACGTCAATGTTATAACCTGAAACAGGTATGTTAGAACAAGGATACATAATGCGTAATTAACATTCACTGCCATCATTTTTAATATATAGTATGTACAGTTACCAGCCATGGCCAATTATTCCCAAGATGACTACTACCAGCAATTTATACATTTCTTGTCAAACCTGACTAATGTTATATAAATACAAAATAGTCATCCCCTTCATAGTCTTATGGTAGGGCCTCTGTACTGCCCCCTCCTAACCACCAGGTTTTCAGGCGGTTGAGTCTCCTCTAACCAGGTCATTTCAGACGGTTTTACGCCACATAGCTGATCAAGCTCAAGACCTTTTTAACAGTAGAAAATGTAAGAAAATAACACGCTTTAAAAAGCAGTGTAAATGTTTTCAAAAGTAAAAACTGAGGAGAATAGAAGGAAGAGAAGTACCTAGAAGATCTTTCCTAGGTGACTTGCGAAAATACGAGCAGTGCCGCCCATCTTCTGATGAGTAAGGTGGTGAAAGAATGTCAAAGAGAGCACAAGGGGTCAAGGCTTTAAAGCAATGAATGTTGCCACCCCTGTTTGGATAAAGAATTGTTGTGCTACAAGGTGCACCCATTTGACAATCTCTAACAAGTTTTGCTGGTCTTGCTGAAAATGGGGACAAAGCTTGAATCTCAGTTTCTTGTTTAGTAAATATTTAAGAAAAATAATTAAATAAAATTGTAATGCTTTTTGAACTACATAATTACTATCTTTGGATAATGGAAATTACCCTTCAGACCATACATTGATCAGCAGCAGATTAGAGAAAATGTCTATATTAAATTAGCATGCAGCAATATGAAATTTCATAATCATCTATTTTATAAAAAGCTCAAATAAATTGCTGTAGTTAAAAACACGCATCATTCATTACCTGGCCACTTACTAAACAACATCAACAACCAGGCATTTTCCCACTAGGTGGAATCGACTATATGGATCAAACAATGCCATGATGTTCTATTGTAAATCACCCGGTTACTCACTAAGGGCTTGTTTGTGAGTTTTGGAGGGGAAGGCTTTAAAAGGAAGAAGAAAGAAAGGGATGGGGGAAGGGAAGGATACTCCTCCACCTTGCATGAGGTTTATTTTTTAACTAAAGAATCAAAATCCTCCAATTTGGGGGAACTAAAAAAATAAACTAGAGGAGGATTTTGGAGGGTTTTGGAAGGCTATCATCCCTTTCCCCCTTCTTTTTCCCAAAGCTTTCCCCTCCCTTCCCCTACCTTCCACTCCCAAACTCACAAACAAGCCCTAAGGAACCAAAATAAGTAACCACTGACCCACTATTGGTATTGGAAGCAAGCTTTCAAGATAAAATTATATTGTGGAGATTCAAACACCAAGTGTTGATGTCCAATGGCTTTATAATTTCTAACAATCCTAGAAAGTATCATACAAGATAGAAGGATGTTCAATTTGCAAGGTCCAAAGAGTTAAGGATCCAACCAGTCAACAAAACTCAGAAAAATCAAAATATGTATATTCTAGAATTATAGAAACAAAATTGATGCATGACATTTGTATCGTCCACTAAAATCACAACACATGGTGTCTACAAACAAACAGATTTAAAGGAAAAATACAGAACAGATAATCAGTGGCAGTACCAATGACAAGATTAGCAGTGAATTGGCATAAAAAAATGTGAAGAGATAGTGACAAAAAGGTAGCTAAATACAGAGTAAACTAGAGGCAATTGATTGCACCTGCCTCCAACAGTCTATCTGGTGGAGACATGCTAAACATGGCATTAGACTTTGAGGAACTTTCATCCTTTGTGATTTGTGAATGACAATTTCAGGGAAAACCATATGAAACCTACAGTGGTTCACAAAGCTTATGACAGTTTAACTCCAAAAGGTTTCAGAAAAAGAAGGCCTGAACCTTGTTCCACCTAATAGTGGCTCAAGTACAATGCCAGGCTCCTAATCACGTTTCTTTAGTTCACACTGAAGTTTAGAACAATACATCAGTTATTCTGTCAACAATCATCCAGTAGGAAAAACATTACGAAAATGCAACCAATAGCAATGTGATTGGGGATTTGAAATATAGAGAACACTACCGGTGAATGAAGTTGAATTACATGGCTAAAATACAATGATTAATCTACTTGTACTTTCCAAGAGAAGTGCGAATATAATTATATTCCAGCGTAATATATATATATATATATATCCTTAGGTTATGGATATTGTTTAAAATAATTTTTCTTTTCAATAAGGGTATTTATGAAATTATGAATGAGAATGACAATATTATCTGTTGCACCAAACAATTCCAGATAAATATATTTAGGAGAAGCCAAAAAAGTATAGTGAATAAAATCCACAATCAAATATTTTTCTTCTGATTTTACAATGATTTAAAATGCTTTTATTAAAATTTATGAAATCATAACCACACCTTCCAACATTTCACTAATTCAAAAAATGGACAAGCCAATTTCTAAAAATTCAAATACAAAAAGATTTAAGCATAGAAGACCTTAGACATTGGCAAAGAAAATGAGGGTATATATGACAGAGAAAAGGTTTATAATCAGCTTCAAATAAAAAGGCATGTAGCCATACCAAAGCAGTTCTGATTACCTATATTAACTCGAGTTGAACATACGATATATGGGAAAACTACTCCTTTTCATTACCTTTCTGTTTTTTCTTTCATTCAGTCAAAAACTGAAAATCATTGAAAGATAATATTTAACTAATATTGTTCATTGATACAACCACATCATATGGCTAAGAGTGACCAATCTTTTCAAATACTACAACTCAATCACATATAATGAAACAAAATTATAATCAAGTTTAAGAAATCTGTAAACAACTGCTAGTGCATTATAAAAGACTGAAGCATATGTAAATACAATATAGAGCATCATCACCTTGAGATATATCATAAGATGCCGGTAAATCAAGCCAATCATATGATCTTACATGCAATGAACCATAAAGAAGCTTGCTTAAAACAGTCATTCCGGGATGATTATGAAGCGGAATAATCGAACCAGGGGGCATACAGAAGATTCCCATCTGCAAAAGAAAAGAAAGCACAGCCTTGTGACAAAGATTCCAAATAGAGTAGCAAGCAGAGTGTGACAAAGGTGAAAAGAGAATCAAAATATTGCTCACAGAGAATTTGTCACATTCATGCAAGTGAATGTACTTAATAGGGGGTGGATAATGATGACTTCCATTACGCCCATTTTTGCCATTAGTTCCATTCAAAGAACGTTTCCCTCCACGCGCCAATTGCGCCTCCTGTTCGAGACCCACATTAGAAGGCTTCAACTCATCTGGCATGGCACGGCAGTGTATGAAATGGTTAGCACAAGGATGCACCCTTCACTAAGGACTAACGAGTATCTCCAATCAAAAACTAATTTATACAGTTCAGATGCAATTTCAGTAAAACATTTATCAAGGGTAGAATATAAATTGATTGCAGATATGGATCAAATTCTACCTAAAAGGGCTCGAACTTTTTCCAAAGCTTCTTCTGATATGGGTCCATCATTAGACAAGGATGCCTTGCAAGTATCATATAATTTCTGAACAATTGGCATAATATAGCTATACACCAATGCTTCTTAATCAATCTCAATAATATGAAGTAGCTGAATTTTCAGAAACCAGAGAGCTGCCAAGACAGAGATCAAAAGTGCCACCTGGTTGGTTTACTTTAACTTCATATAAAAAAAGCAAAAGGAACAGCTTCCTTTCAACGCAACAATACCATTGCATAATTAATAAACTCAACTCCCTTCCAGAGTAGCTGCTAGCACCTTGACCAGGGGAAATTTAAAAAAAGAAAATTAGAATGAAATGAGTCTAAAGCATATTACTTAGTTGCATTAGAAGTTTTATGCATTAGAAACATCACAATCACATGAAGTAATGTTTGAAGTGAAAAAAAAGAAAACATTTTTCCACTGAATCCTCATACCCCAACCCAGGTTTCATGGTCAGAAAGTAGAATTGATGGGAGCATAGAGTAACTGAAGTAATAATAAACCAAATTGGGAGTAATGGGTTTGGTTAAAAACATTAAAATAAAGATGAGAATTGAGAGGGGAACCTTTGAATGAATGAATATGATGATACATGCATGAAACCTCTCTCCCGTCAGACTCACGGCAGCATCAGGGTGGGCGGAGCGACCAGACGACAAAAACCCAAATCAGCTGTCGCTTTTAGAATACCACCACATGTGTAAGTGATTTTAACTTTTCAAGTGAGGAGAAAATTTTTCTTTGGATAAGAAGATGAAAATTTAGTATCTGTAATATGTAAAATATGTAATATACATAATTTTTTAGTCTGGATTTGTTTCTTGAAAGCGAATTTTTTATTTTTATTTTTATGATGAGGCCCTGTTTGGATAGCCCTGTTTATGAACCCTGCGGTGATTTTGCATTGGGACGTGAAAATTTGGCCGACTTATTCCAAATACTTTATTACATGCCTGTTCTTATAAGTGTTTTTATGTTAAAAAAAAATAAAATAGTATTTATATAAACTTAAATAAGTAATTTATCTATTTCAAAAAAAGTTATTTTTAACTTGTTTTGAGAAGTTAATTTTTTTGATTTATTGAAGAATCTTGTGTCAAAAAATTTTCTTTTTTTTGTATATATATTTTACGGATTCTAAAAACTTTTTTTAAAATTTAAAAAGAATTTATAGCATAAAAACATTTTATATAAATCTTTTTTATATAAGTGTTTAAATAAGTTTTTTTTACCCCGTTGAGGCTTAAGACAAATTGCTATTTTCAATGATTTTTTATTTTTTATTTTTACAAAACTTTCAATGATTTTAGTAGTCTAATTCTCATTTTCAATTTGAAAAAAATGCTAAACAATATCTCAAAGAAAAAAAATATATTAAACATTATACATTTAATTTATAAATAAGTGTTTTATTTAGTTTTTTAATATATATTTATAATTTATTTCTTAATCAGTATCCAATTAAATTATGTAATTATTATGAAATCAACATTAACTGAGTGAGCTTCACTTCTTTACAGTTTTTTTTTTTCCGGCCATAACTTGCTTAGACGTAAGTGAAGAGCATTATTTTAACACTAATCACAATAATAAAAGATATTGGAATTTAACAATGAAAATCCAGTGCCCAAGTTAATGGAACGGAAATTGTCATTCGGTAATAATGTCTTTGGATTATTTCAAGGACCACCTGGCTTTGCAGTAGGAGATCCGTCATGTTCTTTAATTTAGAGTGTGTTTGGGAAAGATTATTTTCCCTCATTTCAACTGTTTTTTTAGCTTAAAAGCTGTTTCATAAATAATCTATCATGTTTGATATTTTGCTTAAATTTAAAAAAAAAAAGCTTTTTTTAGGGAAAAAAAAATGTTTTATACCATCTAGTTTTTTCTAGCTTAAGATTGTTGTGATTTGATTATTTTTCAATCTCAAAACTCTCTTCCCTACTTACCCCTACAAAACTAACTTCTAAACAAATATTATTAAATTATACAAATAATTCCATACCCTTTTTCGTAATTTATTATATAAAAGTGATTTTTTTGCACCACCCAAACGAAATAGATTATCTTAAAATCGCTTCTCAGCAAACAGACCCAAACAAAAATAATCGATTATACAAAAATTGATTATCAGCATAATTTTTTTTTTCAGCTTTCCTAAACACACTCTTAATCTTTATCATTCTCTAATAAATTATTATGCCCATGTAGAGATTGATTTTGTAGCAAGAGAACTGATGAAGTGATGATTGATCTCAGTGACTAGTGGTGGGGAAGGTTCAATGTCTCATTAGATTATTGTACGGAGTAGGTATCGGTTCATGAACTGAACCCTCTATGGCCGTTGTATGTACTAGGTTCATGAACTAAGCTGAAATTAGCTAAGAAAACACTTAAGGAAAAAGAAAAAAGAAAAAAAAGGGTTACATATACATTTCTTCAAGTTACTCATAATTTATATTTATTAGTTAATTAATATATAAGTGGGGTGACATGACTGAAAGTGTATGCAGCTAAAATTACTTCAAGCTAAAAATCACCACTGTATAAATGGTGTGTGTACCGAGTCTACTGACTTGACCTAATTGAGCACGACCCGTGCTCAACGTGTTGACCGCATCTCGTAAGGTTAAGTCGAGCACAACCGTGCTCGAGGGTGAGCACGACTGTGCTCGAGTCCGGGCCTATATACGTCGAGCAGACTCAGGGTTGTGCCGTACACTTCATCTTTGTTACTAAAAAACCCTAGTACGGCTGCAACCTCCCTTCTTTCCTTTTTCCTTCATACTCAGTGTGGTTTTGGGTATTGGAGACTCTAGGGGGACGTGGTTCCATCTGCACTTCGTATATAGGTAACGTTACGTTACTTTCCTTAGTTTCCTTTCGTTTTATGGTTGGGAAACTAACACCGTTTTTAATCTATTTGTTTAAGGCTGGTTTGAGTGAACGTCGCTGTTAAGAAAGGAATCGGTTGCTGTTTAGGACGCTGTTAGGGAGCTACCTTCAATCCAGGTATGGGGAGAAGGGTAGTATTTACATAGGTTTGGGTTTAGGGTAAAGTAAAGGGTTTCCCATAACCCCGGTTGATGCATGTTATGTATGTATGTATTAGTTGTCTAAATGTTTTGTATGATAATCTGATAATTGCTGTTATGCGTTGTATACTGATATGTGAATATGTTGATGTATTCATGAATAATATGATAGCTGTCCTATGAGTTTGGTATGATGATAATAATGGTTGTTGACATGTTGTTGATTGGTTGATGTGATTTTGGAGTTGTTGATGTATATTAATCCTTAAAACGCACTGTTAATGGACTTAGGATTAATAGGTGTAAAAACCTATATATTGGACAAAAACTCAGTCTCTGTTCCTGCCCAGGACAGCACTGTCGCGCGATGAACACGACCGTGCTGAATAGGGAGCACGACCGTGCTCCCAGTTGAATTCTGGGTAAATGGCCGCGCTGTTCAGCACGGCCGTGCAGGACAAAGAGCACTACTGTGCTGCCGAGCACGACCGTGCTCAACAAGAAGCACGACCTTGCTTCACTTAAAGGGGAGCACGCCCCTCACGTGCTTAAGCACGACCGTGCTGGGTTACGAGCACGACCGTGCTCAACCCACCGAGACGGGATTGAACTAAAGGACTTAAGGGGTTTTAAACCCCATTCCCCAATGATGATTAATTGATTAGACAATCCGGTTGATAACACTAAAAATAATTAAAGATCATGAGATGGTGAGGTGTTAAGTCGATGCCCTTTTGGGTGCCGCAAACTGATGAGCTGTGCCTTGGTGCTGCTTGGTCAAGTAAGCCTTGACCCCGTGGTTTGGGTTAAAGGTGTTGATGTTGCTGTGTACCTTGGTGGCCGAGAGTTTGCCCCAGGTACTACGGTTGATTCCGCTTAAGTCCTCAGGTAGATTCTGCGAGGCAAGTTGGTGCGGTTGATTCCGCTGTTATCTTCGGTCGTTTCCGTTGTAATTATGGAGGTGGTGATGCCGTTGTTGTTGTGTTGCATACGCATTGCATCGGAGATGTTGTTTAGGGATGTTCGACATAGGGGAGATCGTCCTAGAGTACAGCGATCCGGCCATCCACGGTTGGAGTAGATTCTCCTAGCGCCCCCGTGACGAGGCATTCGTTGGTTTGATGCGTTGGCTATCAAAGGAGTAGATTCTCCGGCGTTGAGTAGATTCTCAATGTGGATATTTAACTCCGAAGTCGTTCATCCCGAGTTTAGTGGATCCACATGCATTGATGGTTTAGCGGTGTGGGATTGCATTGCACTGCATAGCATAATGATGATGTTGATGTTTGATGATGTTGCTATGCTTGCTGTTTACTTTACTGCCTGTCTCCATGCTAATATGTTTATGCGACTCTTACTCCCTATATATGTTTGTTGTTTGTGCTTGGCCTGATTGGCACATTGCAGAGGATGACGAGCAGCCCGGAGAGGAGTGACTCTGAGGAGCCGCCACTCATCGTAGGGCTAGTTTATGTTTTCATAGTTGTTAGTTTCAGTTATAATTCCATGGATTTTATTCCGGAACGGTTATACCAGCTCTGAATGTGACATCGGGGTTGGGTTATATTTATATTGGTTTGTTATGTTTAAAACTCATTTCTTTTTCCGCGTTGTAAACGGTTCATGTGGGACTTTTCTACCCACGGACAATTGTTTTAATTATTTCAATAATAATTGCATGTTTTCTTTTAATTGTTTTTAAATTAAATGGCTTATAACATGCGGGATAGAAGGGTGTCACAGTCCTCACCTTCTACTCTCTTCTTTTTACAACAAAACTCCATGATATTTAATTGTTATTTGTTTTTTTTCATGGTTTTAATTTTTGAAAGGAATATAGGGGAGGAAAGTTCTGACTTCTCTATCTAGATTCTCCCTAGACAATCGTTTTTGGCACCACACCTTTCCTAGCGACGACGACGACGTCGTAGTGGTGGTGTGGCCCTTGTGCTTAGACCATGCTCAGATCTAGAGAGGGCTCGAGATTGCACCATTGGAGTATAAAGTTATCTAAAATAGTATAAAGTAAAAAATGATGATATGCCATAATAAAACCCATAAAAAATGAGTAAAGCAACTTTAATGAACTATACCATCGGAGAAGGCTTTATATAAGTCATTTAGAAATGAAAGAAATACTAAGTATTAATACGATTATTATGAGAATCTTTTTTGGAATGAATATAGCAAAACTCTTTATTAATTACATTTATTATACTTTGTTTTGGTAGTAATAGGTGGATTATGAGAAAGACATGTTGTGAGGATATAGTAAAATTCCTAGTAGGAAAAAGAAAAAAGAAAAAATATATATTGAAAAGTTTGCTTTTCATATTTTATTATTTCAATAATTAACACTATTAGAATAATATAAAAATGGTGTTCAAAATAGCATTATACTTTTAGCCTGTTTGGAATAGCTGCAAAAAATATATAACCCATTATAATATAATCAATTTTATGTTTATATATGTTTATTGAAAAACGATTTTAAGGTAATCTATTTCGTTTGAATTACATTAAAAAAATATCCTTTAATGATAAATTACAAAAAAAAAAAGATATAAAATTATATGTTTAAATTATATTATTTGTTTGGTAATTAACTTTACATGAATAAAACAAGAAAATGTGATTGATTTTAAAAAATTTCAAATAATCTTAAAACTTTCAACTTCTCTAAAAACTATTATTTCATAAAAAAGTTTTTTTATTATATTTTAATCAAATTTGTCATATATCTTGAAATAAATCGTAGATAATCTTTAAAAAAAAAAAAAAAATTGTTTTTAGAGGGAAAAAAACTTCAATAAATTGACACTTATAATATATTCTTGGAACAAAAAAGACATTTATAATATATTCCTTACAATCACCAGTGGCTTGAAAGGTTCAGAAAAGAAAATGATTTACAAATTATTATAATTAAATATAGGAAAATATTAATCATTATTTCAAGAATATTGATTAAGAAATAAAAAAAAAATTAAAGTTTTTATTGTGAATTAATATATTTAATGTTTGAATAAGTAATACAATTTTGATTCTTGAATCAATATCCTTTATATATTCACCCTCGAAGGCTCGAACAAATAAGTAGTGTAGTATGAATATTATATAAACATTTTTCTTTTAAAGCTATAAACATTATTTTTTTAAAAAATAGATATTTCAGAAAATGTTATTTTGGCATGGCTGTGGGAATCATGCATGAGTAATGATATTCTAACACCACACCAACTTTTGACACCTTGGTCAATCGGTGTAAATATTTAGTTAATTCAGTTCATTATATGGTTAATCACATACAAATATGTGGTTAATTCATGATGACCCATTAATCATATAAAGAACTGAATTAACCAGATATTTGTATGTGATTAACCAAATATTTACATGGTTATGGAAAATAAGCTTCAGATGACCTATTAACCATATAATGAACTGAATTAACCAAAAATTTATACATGATTATCCAATATATCATTGACAGTGTCCAAAATCAGGTTAGAATATCATTACTCGTCATGTAAACAATCTTACCAGACCATGAATGTGGAAATTGTAGTTTTTTAAGCGATGGATGCTGTGGTGCCACGAACCATGGCACGCTTACCTAGTAACAAAACAAAAGCGCGTCCTAGTTTGTCGGAAGTGGGGGCCAACGGGACGGACAACTCTTCCAAGAGAATTTTAGAAACATTGAAAGAAAAAGGAAAATAATGATAATAATAATTGTGAGAAAAAACAGCAAAAACAAAACGGAAATTCTGTTGGTGGTTGGCGGGTGGTGGGGGTGATGAGAGAGAGGCAACAGGGGGAAAGAGAGAGAATCTTAGAAACCAAACAGAGAAACAAAAACACAAGTGGGAAAGAGAGACAAACCAGAGGGAGACAAAGACATCGAAAACCAGAGGAAGAGAGAAAGGAAGAAAAGTTCCCCATGATGAAGATGGTCGAAGAGAGGATCCTCTGAGATCATCCTGAAAAAGGCAGCAAATAGAAGAAAAGCAAAAGAAAAATATATTGAATTTTATTTGTTTATTTTTTAAACTTTTGCTGCCTTTTTTTGCCTGAGTCTCAATTTGCCCCCACCCACCCCCTCCCCCAAAAATCTGCATTGCATTTCCTTCCCCTACATCATCATACAATATAATACATTCTTCACTTCCTACGTACAGAAAAGAGAGTTTTTTTTCTTGCACTCTTTTGTCCCTTTTGCATGGTAATTCCTTCTCTCTATCAATGCTTTCCTACCCACGTTCTCTTTTTTGCTTTTTTATTGTAAATGTTAAACACCAAAAAGGTTGCTTGCTGATGGGGTTATTCTAATCTTTTTGTTTTCCTTATTGCCACGACATTAGTTAGTTTTCAGCTTTTTCAATCTTATTGAAATCAATTCATTTGGTTAATATTTCTCGTGTGTGTCATTCATTTCAGATTCCTGGGGATAATTGAGAGGAAGGTGTTGAGTTGAGTCGGGTTATGTCTTTGTTGAGCAAAGTCTTGTAACAAAGAGATAACATAACGAAAAATGAGGGACCCTGATCAGATCTTCGGACCCAAGAGCCTCAGTTTTTATGCTTTCCATTGTAATATAAGTTTTGCCTAGTTAGTGATTTTCTTCTGCTTCGTCCGAATAGATCGAAGGGTTTCTCACTTTCTCTTGTAGCAAAACCTGGCGATTTTGGATATTGTATCATATAGCGTCCTGGCTATTAAAGAATACAGATATTATATCAATCACACTTGCATTGGCTTCTCAAAGAAATGGGAATGACATGGGACACATTTGGATTTTGGCTCAGAATTTATCTTTGCTTGATGTCTGTGTGGGGAATCCAGAAGTGTTGGTCGCTTAATGATGAAGGTGATTTTATTTAATATTCCTTTCATGGAGAAACATGCAATGCATTACTCGTATCATGAGATTTTTTTTTTATAATAATAATAATAATAATAATTTTATTTTGGTTCCATCTGGAATGAAAAATGCAGGATTAGCTTTACTGGAGTTCCGGGCAGGAATAACTTCTGATCCTTATGTTGCTTTGGCAAATTGGAATCCAAATGATTGTGACCCATGCAAGTGGTTTGGTGTTCATTGTGTCGATGGTAAAGTGCAAATGCTGTAAGTTCCTCTGGTAATTCCTTTCTTTAAGATATTTCAGTAATACAGTATTATTTCTTCCAGTGAAGACAAAAAACTTGTAGCTTTTCTCTCTGTGTTAAACTTTATGCCTTCTGTTAATTCATGTAGGGACCTAAATGCACTATCTTTGGAAGGGACATTGGCTCCTGAACTTGGGAAACTCAGTCACTTAAAATCTATGTAAGGAATCTCCATAGTGTTCTTGTGTCTTTGTTTCTAAAACTCTTGGTTTTATTTTTCATTAGAAGGCAAACTACATATTCCGCTTATAGTCATAACTTACAACACTAACTGGTCTTGATTGTAAGACATATGTACTTCTAGAAAGCAATTTATATTCCACTCCTTTTCTAATTCAGATATGCTTCCTCTGTTGTTTGAATTAGTGTGTTGTGCAAGAATAACTTTTCTGGTACCATTCCCAAAGAACTTGGAAATCTAGCCATGCTGCAGTTATTGGATTTAAGGGGGAATAACTTGACTGGAAGTATACCAACAGAAATTGGCAGAATGTCATTGCTAAAGCACTTGTAAGTTAATTCTATCTTACATGTTTGGTTTATTAAATTACTTGGTATCCTTCAATGAAATTATATTTTATTTTATTTTTACCTTAGGTTGCTCTGTGACAACCAAATTGAAGGTGGTGATTCTCAAGATCATGGCAAGTTCAGATTTCCCTCTAAATCGCTACTTGTTGACAACTGTTCATCACCTCTGACAACTTTATTTGCCTGCATCAATAGAAAATTTGGACACTGGTAACCATATCTTTATTCTTTTCTCCCTGATCAAGTAACTTTAGTAGTTCCATTGCATGCTATTTTAACTTTCTGGCCTTTTGATGGATGACATGTGCAGTGTATGGCAGAGCAATTTCAAGCAATGGAACAAAACAGATGCATTGGTTATTCCATTTAAAGTGGCACTTACGAAATACATCAATGTCTTTGCACTACCACTGTGTGTAGATAACTTCTGGCACTATCTCAATCTCAACATGCATAATATTTTTCTTTCATCATCTTCAAATTATTAAAATTGTTTGGTCTTCTTTGAAGGTTCAAGCTAGGAAAGGCTGCCCTTCATGACCCTGAAGAGAATTACTGTGACCTTCTACCTAGTAAGTGGAGAACCTTTACTCTAAATTATGGCCTCTTGAGCAATTAAAATATTTGATTCCGATTGACATTCAAAACATGTCTTGAATCATGCAGGTTCTAATGAGTCTGAGATTGCTCAGAATGAACAAAGTCTCGCCAATTTTGCACGTCGTAAATTACTTGATCAGTCCAGTAACCTCGCAGCTGCACCTTTTAGTGGTGGACCTACAGTAGAGATCAGTTCTGTTCCAATTACCTTGAGTAGTGGAGCTTTTCCTGCTGTGCCAGATGCCAAAAAGAGTCAGATTCAGTCACCTCCGCCATTGCATTCACCTTCTGATTCTCCACATGATGCTTCTCACCATGCTTCTCATGGAAATCAACAACATTCAGCTAATGGTGCTTCTGGAAACTTGTGGATGGATATAATTATTATTGCAGTTGTGGCTGTGGTTGTGTTGGTCATTGTTGTAATAGTCATTCTTTGCATTTGGAGAAAAAGAGCAGCAAAAGTAATAAGCCCTTGGAAGACAGGAATAAGTGGACAGTTGCAGAAAGCATTTATAACAGGTAACAATTCCAATAAGCCAATACAATTATACAACCTACATCTTTGATATCAAGCTTTAGATTAGATTTAACCAAGAGGAACTGGTAATTGAACAATTATATGTTATGTTTCTTATTTTTTTGGTAGAAATATGTTTCTGTTTCTTTTGCTTTTCACTTGGTGTGAGTATTTTGCTAAAAATGAAGTTTTGTTTGTGTAGCAATTCTTATGGACCTCCTTCAATTTGGTTTATTAACCTAATAACTATATGTGATGGATTATTTATAAAAGCTAACCATAAGTCAATAACCTTCTGTATGGGTATGCATGAGTAACTGTTCAATTTGTTCAAGCATAATCTTCCAAATTTGAGAAGTAACAATTTTAGGAATGAATTTTGATAAGTTATGGTCTCTCAATTACAAAGCATGGATTTTGTATTATTTTGTATTATGCCATTTGCAATTTACCGTGTCTGCCCATAAATCAAATTTGAGCTATCTTTTTTTAGTTATTTTGCTCAATCAATGACAGTCAATTAATGTCATTTATTTTTTTTGTAGATGTCAGAGTTAAAATCTAGACCTTTCAATTTACTAAGAAAATAAATTATTGTTAACTTATTATGATGACAACAATGTCATGTCTTCTTATGAAATGTAGGGGTCCCCAAGCTGAATCGAGCAGAACTAGAGACAGCCTGTGAGGATTTCAGCAATATCATTAATAGTTATGATGAGTGCATCATATATAAAGGAACACTTTCTAGTGGAGTTGAGATTGCTGTTGTTTCTACTCTGATTTCTTCTTCCCAAGATTGGTCAAAGAGCATGGAGATGAACTACCGGAAAAAGGTTTTCTCCTTCTAAAGTCAATGGAAAGAAAAAAATTGATTTAACAATTTTGAGAGGAACTCTCAATTTTCATACTTTTCCTTTTGCTAATTTTATTTCTTATATGCTTCAGATTGATACTTTGTCCCGTGTAAACCATAAGAACTTTGTTAATCTTATTGGGTACTGCGAGGAAGAAGAACCATTCACAAGGATGATGGTGTTTGAGTATGCTCCAAATGGAAGCCTATTTGAGCATTTGCATGGTAATACTCTTATGTTTTAGTAGTTACCTTCCACCAAGCAAATCTGAATCAATTATGTTCTTATAACTAAAGATTAAGTTTGGTATATTTTGGTGGTTCTTTTTTTTTTCCAGTTAAGGAGGTTGAACGTCTTGAATGGAATGAAAGGACGAGGATTATCATGGGCATTGCCTATTGTCTTCAATACATGCACCATGATCTAAATCCACCAGTACCTCATAGGAACCTCAATTCAAGTGCCATCTCATTAACAGATGATTTTGCCGCCAAGGTATGTTAGATTTCATTTCTCTCTTCTTGTTTGCTTTCATTATATGTTAGTCCATAGATACTGGGTTCTCTTAATAACCCTGCATATCGCGTACCGAATTCGCCGTACGATGTATTGCGTACCGAGTTCACTTTAAAGAAAAGCTTCTAATAATAATTTAAAAAGTGACGAACCGCGTACCCGTATTGCATACCTGGTAACTATGTGTTAGGCATCAAGTAAAGTGACACATCTCTCCATTCCATTGTTCTTTCAGATTGGAGACATCACTTATGGAAATATTGTATCACCAACTCAGACAACCGGAGATGATTCAAAGAAATCTGATTTGCCACCCCATGCCGATCCTGAAACCAATGTGTATAATTTTGGAATATTGTTGCTTGAAATCATTTCTGGGAAATTGCCTTACTCTGAAGAACAAGGCAACCTTGTGAACTGGGTAAGTATGAAACACAAGTATTGGTTTTTCTCCCAAGGTTTATTTTTGTTTTCCTTATTCTTTGGAATTTGAACTTCCTAGGCTGCTGAGTACTTAAATGACAAGCGAAGCATCAGCTATATGATTGATCCCACCCTACAGTCTTTCAAAGACAATGAACTTGATATCATCTGTGAGGTGATACAAGATTGTATCCAACCTGACCCAAGGTTAAGACCTATAATGAGGGAAATAACTACCAAATTGAGGGAAGTGCTTGGTATATCACCTGAGCAAGCGGTTCCAAGACTTTCTCCACTCTGGTGGGCTGAACTTGAGATCTTATCGGTGGAGGCGGCTTAAGCTTAACTTGTATTCTATCTCACTCTCTTCTCTGTGTTTTAAGTCGACTCTCTCTCTCTCTCTCTAACCTCTATTAAGCTGCCAGAGTGAAAGTCATGACATATGCTACTCTTTCATTTCTTCAATATTCATTGTCCTTGTGCTTTTGTAACTCTTCATCATTGATATGTTAGCTATTTCATGCCCCAAATGGAAGTCTGTTCTGTTGTTTCGCAAGAGGAGTGTGTTGTAAATTGTATTTTTGTTGATGAAGTCTGGGATGTAAAAAATCTAACTATTGAGACATCGGTCCTAATGAACAGGCATGCTACTTCTATATAATAGGTCTATTGAATTATTATTAATGAAACTCGTACTTGCTTTATGATTTAAGCTATTTGCCCCTTTATCCCTAAAACACACATCACACATACATGTAAGCACTCTTCGAATGGAATAAAAAGGATATATTAATTAGTGAGGCAAATCCTGACACAAATACTAATCCTTAAATTATCAGTCGAATGTGAGTTATATGTTAATGTCGTTTGAAGTAAGTCAAAAGATTTGTACTAAAAACACATGAGTTTTGAAAGAAATGAAACTTGTGAAATAAATGTGTAAGAAAATGTTAAAGGAAAGAAGTAAAGGAAAGTATGTAAAAGTGCCGAAAAATAAATGATTAAACATTAAGAAGTTTAAAGAATAATGCATCAAAGTGAAGGTATTTAAAAGAATAGGTCTGAAAAAGTAAATGAAATTAAAATTGTATTAATGCAAGTGACGGGAACCGAAAGTGGAAGGCATATTGAATGTTGATGAATCTGTCAATCTGCTCGAGTGGGATGTTTAATACTTTTATCAAGAAATCAACCCTTTTACGTTGTACGTACTCGTATTTATAGGAAATTAAGGAAAATGATTGACTCCTAACAATTAGACATGTACTCCCTCCGGTCTCTATTATAAGTAAAAATTAAATGGGACACACATATTAAGATAGTTAGTTGATCTCATTTAAAAGAGTCATTGGGAATAAAAAATTAAGTTTGTTACCTAAATTACCCTTCCTCTTATTTATTAAGCTTGTGTTATTGAGAATAAAAGGAGTCATTGGAAAACAAAATTTGTATTAAATGGAGGGTATTTTGAGAATAACTTCATTAAATGAGAAGAAAGTAGTTGAAATTTGCTTATATTTTGGACCAAAATTTAAAATTTTTTGCTTATATTATGGACCGGAGGGAGTATATGCCAATTATGCAACTTTATTTTGACCAACTACACTTAAACTAACTTGGAATTTAAATGTTGTAACTACTATCTTGTCTTGATAAAATGACACTTCGACGAAACTTTAACTCGGCAGTGATTATCTTCAACACTTAAGAGATTTCTTCGATCATCAAACTTGTCGAAAAAACTTCAAATACTTTGTCGAATTGAATTCAGAAATTCACTCCCAACAAATACCACTTCCCAAATTTCTTCTTCGACGATTTTGTGAGAAGAATACTAGGGTAAAGGGCATTTTTAAGGCCGAGCAAACCTCAATTATACAAGGCCAAACATATCTTGGCTATATAAATGTTACAAAGTCTAGCATCCCTCAAATAAAATTGAAGTTCTCAAGATTGGGGACCGATAGACTATATCACTAACTATACAACTGAGGATGTCCCACGGTTACTGTAGATCTACAGTAACCGGACACCTGTCACCCTTTTACTGGTCAGCCATTTTTGTCCGTTTTTAATATCTTACCGTTGGTCAAACCAATTCCAAGGCTATTTTGTTTTTTTTTTAACCTATTCTCTGATGCTATCAGGACTATAATGTCTGATATTTGATTTAAAGAAACTTCTACAGCTGGATGATGTTACATTCACTTTATCACTTCCACTGAAAATAGAGAGTAAAATCATAAATTTTTTTTTTCTCACACTCTGATCTCTCCCAGTTCATCTCTTACTTTATTTCCCATCAGCCATCAGCGCCACTTGAAACTTCATCTCCCAATCCACCCTCCTCTGGGAGTAGCCCTCATCTATCATATCCTTTCTTGAAAAGCTTCTGCAAAGTTTATCTTGAATGGACATAAAGCTTAAAGCTTATCTAAAGATATACGATGGCTTAACTCCCTTTCTTCACTCTCTCTCGGTTCACTCCACTTTCTCTCTGTTCAAGCGATGGAGAACATCAAACTTGGAATGGGGAAGGGGGCTCAAATTGCTAACCCCAATTGCTTCACCAACATTTGCTTAATGGCTGCTACCCCTCTTCACCAACGGCAGGTGAGATTATGATGAACCTTGCCCTCTTGATCTTGCCTTTCTTCACTGCATTTAAGAACTCCCTGTAGTGCCATTTGGTACCTTCAGCAAGATTGAAAGTTGATTGGGTTTGGGGTTTAATGGCTGTAAGGAAGCTGGTTTTTCTATGGTGCAAAAGAGGACCACTTTGTGGAAGGGTTCAGAAGGAGAACAAGTTCGAGATGCAGGTTCCATTTTGCAATTTTTTTAATTGTGTTTGTGTTGAACTGGATTCCACCATTTATGTGTTTGTGTTTAAACTGGATTCCACCATTCAATTTACCATTAAAGATTAATACATTATTACTGCATTTATGCTTTGTTTGTGTTATTGTATAGGGGTAAGAATGTTGAAAGGGTTTGCTTTGCCAAGTCTCTAATTATATTAGGTTCGTACCATTCTGCAATTGTTCATAAATAATTGAATGGTATATACCTGTAGCAAAGTATTCTATGGGATGAGGATAAAAAGAAACCATACATTGCTTCCATGGGAGTGTATGTCTTGAAGCAAGATATACTACTAAATCTATATTAAGGTACTACTAATAAGTATCTATCAAGCCGTGAGAGTTTTCTTTGTGGTTTGCTTGCTGAAATATATACTGAAAACTATCAAGAAGAAGAATCTAATGCAAAAGTGGAAAGTGGTAGAAAGGACCCGTCTTCAATCAAAATTGAAGGTACTCTTTCATGTACCATAATGATTCTCTAGAAATGATTGGCTATTTGATAAAAAAAAAAGATAGACACTTCTCAAAAAAAAAAATATTTCTATTGCATGCTATTTCGTAACAATCACATTTAAAAGATTACTGTGTGAGTTTTTCAAAGTGGGACAGTTTGCTAAGGGCTTCAAATTCAAGTTCTTACATGATTTGAATGTTTAGAGGAAAGGTAAAAAATTTAGCATTAGCAGTGATAAGCATGATCAGGGTATTGGATAAAAGTTCAATAGTGGCAACTAACATAGTAATTAAAACCGAGTATAATTGGAAAAAACCAACTGACATACTATGCTTTGTTTTATTTCTTGGAATTGTCATTATGTCTATTTGCTTGAATAGGTCTTAGCTGTCTAAATGCTGTTACAATGGAAAAGCAATATGTTTCAGAGGATTATTTGGAAGAAACCCACCCAAGTGATGTGCAAATGAATGTGATTCTTCCCAGTCTCTTAAATGAGTGCCCAGTCCTTTTCTTGCTATGGCGTTTTGTCCATATGGTATAAATAAGTTTCATCTATACTATTTTCAATGATCTATACTGTGTTCATAGGCAGTGGACCAACCATTGAAGGCCTGACATGTTTTTACTCTGATTAGTGATTACCCCTTTTTCTAATTTATTGGTGATGTAATGATCAACTTTGAGTAATATTCTGCAGCAAGAAGATATCAGAAGTTATATTGACAACTCACTCAAACATGGTATTCAACTTTCTACATTCTGTAAAGAGCGAATTGGAGGTGATTCAAATGGAATTTCTTATTGGTAATTTTCTTTGATTTCACTTCATGTATTCATGTTCCAAATTTGGAATGTTTTATTAGAAATTTACTATGCATTTAAATCTATTTGTGACTTTATTCATTTGAAATTTGATTAGTGCAGGTATGAAGATGACCCAATTATTGGTCATAGGTTGTATCGTGAAATAAGGAAAACTAAAGTGATTCAAGTGAAAAAAGGGAAAGCAAGAGGTTCCCAGGCTATTTCGAGTACATCATACCAATGATTAACTGAAAATTCTGATTTTATTTTTTAGATGGTATCAAACATGATTGTTGGAAGGACTCATCATTTTCACATTATACACCTTCAACAACCAGCTTTGGGAGAAAAAACATTTGAGCACAAAGTGAACAAATGGAGTGCTTTTTGCACTTGGATTTCTTCCTGTCCAGGTAGCATCCAGATCTTTAAGTTGCACTATGAACTAACTTTTGCTACTATATTATATTAAAATGTTCCAAGGCCTCTCAACAGTGGCATCTTATTTTTGTTTAAGTACCCTCAAAATTCAATCAAAAATTTGTCCTTACTTTTTAGTTGGGTATTACAACGATTCATATGCTGATTATAAGAATGCATTGTTGATTAAATATTTTTACAACCTAAATACCAAAAAGCATGAAGCTGGACCTTGGATTACATTGCTAACATTTGCCAGGGTCATTTAGAATGCTGGACTGTTTTGTTGAAGGATTTTTTTAAATAATACTTTATTAATTGATCTTTATTTACCTGAGTTCTTTGTTTGAAGTTATTCATCCTGGCAAAGCGTTAATGTGTTGTACTGATTTTAGCAATGCACTTGAATCCATAGTAAGTCAAAGTTATCATCTACAATATCTCCCAAGTCTCTTCACAGGATTAGAGTATTCACATCTTACACCAGTTGGTCCATGGTTGAATGATGGGTAGATGGTGAAAATGGGTGGTGAATTTTCTTAAGAAAGATGATGTGCTTATGTTGAGTTTTTCAGGAAATTTGTTATCTCTATAAATATCCCCTCCGCATGTATGTTGTAGTTTTGTCTACGGACTAAAACAATTAAACTCCCTAAGGTTGGATGCCATCAAACATAACTGTGTAGTCAGTATCTTTGTTTCAAATTTCTCATATTTTCTTCCTCAATGCTGCCACATTCCACTTATATGCTTAGTCCTTTTTTTCTTCTAATCCCTGATATTTGTTTAGATCTCATGGTGCAAGTTGCTTCATTAATTTTAGTCTTTTTGGCTCTCCAATCTGTGTTTATTGACTTTGTAGCTGTAAAACATATGGTACCTGCTAATACACTTCTTTGCTTATTCAGCAGCCCTGATTGTTTCACTACTTTTTGGTTTGTTTTAGAAAATGGGTTTTTTGACAGTGCTTCATTCAAATTTCATCATCTTGGAATATTGTTTTATGCCAAACCCTTACTAAAATAGTTATTTATTGTTAGTTCTAAAGATGCAAAGAGGCATGCCTAATTCAATTTGTGTTATACTTTGATGTTTGGGACTATCATTTATATGGATTGTAGCTATTGTCATGGTCAGATTCTCTCTTTAACTTACTGTGTTTTAATTATATCAGAATACAATTGAGGATCAGCTTTGTCTGGATGAATCTTAATTGGATGAAAGAGCAAATGGGCTGCAATTTGCTGTTATGGAATGGGCAAGTATTAATTTTTTCATTTCATTATATTTTGCTATCTGTAATTGCATATAACTTCTTATTTTCTTTATCAATTACTTCATTCATCCCAAGAACTGTGTTCTACAAAAAGAATTAACCTCAGCTTCTTGAAAATTACATGAATTAATATACATTGCTTTTCATAGAAGGGGGAATAACAAAGAGCATCCCTGCTAGAGGAAACTGTTAATACATAGTTTTTAATATACAATAACAATACTTTTAAATGTATAGCATGCTCCAGTAATTTTTATTATACTTAGATTGCACTACATTTATATATGGTTGTATCGTCTTCATCACTAAGTCCTCTCAAGCTTCTGCAATATCAGGGTGTTATAAAAATAGGAGGAATTAAAGGTTTAGTCTATAATTAAAAGTATATCTTCATTAGTTGTAGAAACATTAGTCAGAAAAAGGAAGGCCTTGGAATTTTCAAACCAGAAAAATAAGGATAAACTTGCACCATGCTTTAAAATCAATGCATGGTATCAAAGTTTGGCAGAATATAAGTTAAAATCAAATGCAAGATAGTTTGTCATAGAAAAAGAGTGAAAGGAGTGTGAGTAAGGACTAATTAACTAAGAAACACAGATTCCACTTTAAAAGAAACATTATTCAGCAAAATGGAATTTTGGAATCTTCAGATAGATCACTGAACCAAAAACTTAGTCAAACTTAAATCACTACAAATATAGTATAGATGAGTTCTGTGTTTTAGCTTTCATATCATTAGCTTCCTATATTAATTTAATAATTTTATTTGTTCAGTTTAATGGCTATATAACAATGGATACTTGCTGTCCATATAAGCTCAAATCAAGAACCATTGAGAGTTTGAAAATTGGAAACTGAGGAAAAGCCCAACCCATGTTCTTAGGTTAATTTTCCCTCTTGCCTTAATTGATGTTCCAAATCATGTTTGACAATCAAACCAGAAAATAAGACTTATATTACTGAATGGATAAAAAAAATCATGCGAATTAAACCAGGAAGAGGAACTAGAGTTTAATGGCCATATCATTAGGAGTATGTCTTTAAACCATAAAATTTTGGTCTGGCTGTGGGACTGTAACAGAATACAAGGGAAACAAAATTTGCAAAGTAAAACAGTTGCAGTTTAGCTAAAACAAAAATAGTACCACAGATGAGTGATCTTGACAATTAGAATTCACTTGAGAATATTTAGCTCTCAAATACAAAATTAAACTTATTCAGTTATATGATAGTTCCTGACAGGTTGTGGTTTGTGTTGCATGCCTTCAATGCACTTCCACATCATATATCAGCTATGAATTAATAAACGTATTTAGTCTTACCCACATGTGACTAGGCTGGACACAAGAGAGGGCGTGCATAAGAGATCGATGTAGGTACAAGTACAGGCGCTTCTTTTCTCTGTACAAGATGTGACTAGGCCCTTTATAACAATTGGCTCCAACGGAGATTCATCATCAGGTACAATTTCTTAACTGGGTTTTTATAAACTTCCGGAGTTTTGAAGCATTAATCTATACAACCAACCCTTCTTTTATTTATCAATAATTCTTTCCCAGCTTGGACTACCTTGATTAATATTTGTTTGGTCTCACCATGTTAATACATTAACAAAATTGCTTCATGTCTTATTGTGGTAAACCATCTCATCATATATTGCATGCGTCAAGCAATTTTCAATGACAATAAAATAAAAAATGAGTCTTAATATACCAATTTAACTATACATTAGTGATGCGAAATGCAAAGCCTTAGCTACTTTTTCTAACATCGGGTTGAATGCTTGTGTACGTTATCTTTGTCTTTTCATTTGAAACCATAACATAACAGTTTTGAATTTGTTGTTTACAATTAGATTGTGTTTCACTTCTTGGTTGTTGTATGGATTCATTTTATATTTGGCTGATGAGATTTTATATCTTGCTTCCAAGAGGAACTTAAATCTGTTTTGAATTTTAATGAAAGAGGAATTAGAATAGGCTTAAAGTAGAGATTACTCAACCAGATTGCTCATCTTGACATTATTTTACCATGTTGATTCCTGAAGTATCATTGCTTTCTTTATAAGTATAGAACCAGTAAGCCAGAAATTTGGGTCAACTGCCAAGTATCATAACTTTTCTTATCACATAGGTATGAAATCATACAACAAATGCTTACAAGATAAATTGAGTCACTAAGTTGGAAAGTTGAGGAGTCTGATAAATTCGTGGAGATGAAAGTAACTGTGGCCAAGGCACAGGTTGAAACTATGACGACTGGTGAAAATGAGCACCTTAAAAGGTTAGAGATAACTCTGGAGATTGAGGATTTAATGGCTGCAACACAGGAGGCTGTGAAAAATGTTGAGATGACTGAAGCAGCAAAGAGGGCAGTGGTGAGTGAGCTTCAAAAGTGGCTTGAGCATGAGCAGAAGAAGGCATTCTTAACAAAATCAATTGATTTGAAATTTCAAGAAGGGTGGAGGTGTTCTTCACATATTTATGTGTACCATAATTGATGCAATGAGAGTGAATTAAGAGATGGTATTGATTCCCAATTTAGTTATTTTGTATATTAATATTAATTTAAAATAATACATGTATCGATATCCATATTTTGATGATACATATTCTGATATGTTCATTCTTTTTATAAGTATATCATATTTAAACATTGAAAAATTATATTTATATGATTAATACCCGTGCGTGACGCACGGGCAACTACACTAGTTTGCTACACCCATCAATTACTTCAGTGGAATGTCTTACAAGTCAAGTATTATTTGGTGGATATATTGTTAACAAGCAATCGATTAAACCATGATATGAAATAGATCAAGAATTACTTTTTCTGATTAGACGAGTACAACGTTCTAATATGGGGATATAAAATAGCTTGTCTTAAATGTGTGTGTGATAAATCATCATTCACAATTTAAGCTTTCACTTAATTATACTATTTTTGTATAATTTTAAAATCACCTATGTATAATTTTAAATTATGCCCTAAGTAATGGGGCATAATCGCTACTTTGGCCCTATAGATATACCCAGTCTAAGGAGCTAAAGGGGAGACAGATTATCAATATATACTAACACCCTATGATCGATCACTGAGGCTTTGTTTGTGAGTTAGGAAGAGAAAGAAAGGGAAGGGATCAAAGAGGAAGAAAAGGGGAGGGAGGGGAGGGGAGGGGAATGAGAGTATTATCTCTCCCCTTGTTTGTAAGCGCATATTGTATGAGGGGAAGTAAATGGAGGGTTTATAATATATTTTTACAAGCTTGTCCTCATTTTAGAAAATTAACATAAGTAATATTTTTAAAATAATATTAATGCACATTTCAAAAAAAAAATATTAATGCAAATTAGTAAAGACTGGGAAGGTAAATTAGTAATTTAATTATTTTCCCCCCAAAATCCCCAAATTGGGGTAAACCAAAAAGTGGGCTTAGGAGGGGTTTGTGGGGTTTTCTAAAATCCTCAAAACCTCCCCCTCCAAATTTTTAAACTCACAAATAAGGGAGAGATTCTCACAAACCCTCCATTTTCCTTACTTCCCCTCCAAAACAAAACTCACAAACAAAACCTAAAATAATTTCATCTATTGTTGTGGATCCTCCCTTCACCTAGCATGAATAACGTGTACTATTGGTATCGGTACCCTTAAAAAAGGTATGGATCCATAAAGGTATGGATCTATCTTCCAATATAATTCGAAAAGGAGGGAAGATGAATTAATACAACATTAGTTAATTTGAGTCGAGAGAAGTATTAGCAATACACTCTTTTCAACACACTCCCTTCTATTAAATTAAATTCATATGGAGTTCCACTATTTTGAAAATGAGTCTCATTAATTCATGTGGTACGGTTGCTAGCATTTCTATTCGAGTCAATCCTTTCTCAACCTCGTTTGCCGAATCAATCACTGGACCATGGGCAAGGTAATAGAAAAATGGTCAAAAACAGAGGAGAGGAAGTGGGAAGAGTTTGTGGTGGGGTTATACTTGAACTTAATGACATCCACAAGCAAGCGTCATTTTCTCAGGAAATCATTTTAAACGCCACATTCTCGTGAATATTATAAAGCATGACAGGGACATTTTTGCTCTGGAATCTGAATAACACCTGGTTCTGTTCTGTTATGTTTCTGACTCTTTTTAAGTTTGGGTGAGCGTGGCCCCTCAAACATGCGTGAGTGTGGCCCCTCAAACATGTAAAAGCCTTACTCAGCTGCTCAAGTCAAAATTTTACAAAAAATTAAAATAAAATAAAATATAGTAATGGATAATACTACTAACACACTTATATAACACATTTTTAGCGAGAGTATGTTACATATGAAAAATGTAAGAAACAACAAATCTTAACTATATAACCAAATATAAATAGTCAAGATTTAAAATTGTTTAATATCACATACAATTATCTTTCAATCTTAATCATTCAAATAAAATTTAATATACATTTATTATTATGATTGTTTTCATTTTTCACAACAAAATCTTCTCACCTGAACATACCTTGCTATATATACACACAGTTTTGTTTCTATTATGCAAATGAAATTGGGTGTTGTCTAAGGTACACTACCCACCAAAGTGATGTAATGATGCACTACCTAAATGATAAAATCTGGATCATCTAAATTGTCATTTGAGTTAGTTGAACTTTGACTATATAACCCTAAGCGTGGGGATATGTGAGTCTATTTGACGTGTAACCGACATTATTTATATAGTTTGTTATACCATCTGCATTTACATAAATTAAAAAGTTGGGTTCCAATATTATCTGAAATATTATTAAAAATTTCTCTTATTTATAAACAACAGAAAATGTCTGTCACCCCGTCTAGTCTGGTTATAAAAAAATGCCACTCACAATACAAGACCGTACGACTTCTTTGTTCTTCCTCAGTCTCTTCCCTCATGATGTATTCATTTTCTCAAGGCAAAATGGGTGGAGGAATTATATCCCATGGTGCATTACTTACTTCAAACTACAACTAGCATTGTTTTACAGGAAAGAAATCATATCATATATTCATCAACTATTTCTTTCCTTTTCTTACAACATTGATATTAAAGAACTAACTGAATTTAAAGCCAACAATACTACTACTATATTATTAGTAGCAACTTATTTTTTCAGCTAGTAGTGATCATAAAGAAGCACAACTGCTGAACAACTTACTTAAGCCTAATTAAAGATGTATACTTTATTCTTCTTAATTTAATCACTTGTCATTGATTATGGATCCAGCCTTCTTCCCCCATTGCCTCAAACGAAGCTGCATAGCAATATAAGCTGCCAAGAATTCCACACACTGCATTGGGCTAAGCACATCCAACACCCCTTTGAGTGTCTTAAGCCTGACACAATCAGAAGCCTTCATAACCTTCTCCAACCCAGCAAACACTCCCTTCAAAGCCACCTCCACCACCCCATCAACCACCACTTCTCCTCCATTATTATTATTCTTTGCTCTGCTACACAGCTTTGCAAGCTCCACCATCTTCCTATCAGCCATGGCCACCTGCTGCCTCTCCATCTCCCTCTCCACCTTCTCCTCCTCCATCCTGATCCTCACTCTCAGCTCCTCTATCTTCCTCTGCTGCTCCTCCGTCATGTCAAACGTGTTGATCTTCTTGAGAGACTCCAATAGTCTGAAAACAGTCGAAGGCTTCCAACCAGTTAACCACAGGTATGCACTCTCCAAAGGACTCAGCCACACTGGCGAGAAGAAAACCAGAACGTCTTCACGAGCTGCACCCCATTTCACAGTGTAGTATTCCTTTATATGGGATGTGACTTTGGAAACCAGTGCTTGCAGCTCTTGTTCAGTGTTCACCACCTCGCGGCTTCTCTGCTTGGAAACTTCCAGAAGCTGATGAAGGATCTCCTCAAGCTTCCAGACCCACTTCTCGTAGAATTCAGAAAAGCTCTCCACCACTGGGTTGTTCTTCATTGTTAGAAGGGACAGAATGTGAATGAATGAATGAATGGTTAGTTAGTGTGTTGAGTGTCGTCGTTAGAGAAGAAAGTGATTAGAGAGAGTGTGTGTGTGTGTTTTTAAGGTTGAAGGGGATGAGGGGAACATGAACAGATGGAAAGAGGAGGGAAGGCCACGGTAGGAATGAGTGTGAGGTGCATGGCTTACGCGCAGCAATTGCTTATTAGTGCGTTTGCAAGAAGTGTGACGCTTTGCAAGGAGAGAGAGGGACATCACTTCCTTTCTTTGGACCTTTGACTGTGTTGAAAGGTCGTCACGAGGAAGGATCTAGATTTAGCAGTAACAAAATATCTATCATATCAGTGACTAATCTCCGTCACCAGGAAGGATTTAGATTAAATTACACTGTTATATTTAAATAATATTTTGAAAAATATGTGATACTTTAATATACATCTATATCTATATATTTATACAAGTTAAATATTATTTTAATATTATTTAAAATATTGAAAAAAATATTTCTCTAACTTAAATTACCAACACAAATTTAAACCTGAGTGCTCGTGATCCTTTTGTGTAGACGTGTCACTATGGGAATAAACTCAGATTCCACGTGGAGTGTGATTAGGATGCTTTCTCTTCGAAAGGACGAAGGGTCACTGCTGGGGGATTTCCACACCCTTGAGCAAGGGATTTCCTCAGTTACTACTACTGCAATCCTATATATTTTGTTTTTATTGTCGCCCACATTCTGATATATATATATATATATATATATATATATATATATATATATATATATATATATTCTTTTTTCTAAATATTCTTTCAATCCCTCAAATATTAAAAACATTCATTTTGGTCTCTTAATATGAAACGATACACATTTTGATCCCCTCTATCACATCCGTCTATAACGATAACGGCATCCTGCATGGCCGTTAATAATAGTTGATGTGGTCATTTTATATTTTAAATAGACTCATTTTGGTCCCTCAAAGTTTTAAGTAGATTCATTTTAGTCCCTGAACATTTTAAGTAGATTCATTTTGGTCCATCAATGTAAGACATTGTTAACATCGTCACAGACGGATGTGATGGGGGACCAAAATGTGTAAAGTTTCATACATAAAAGATCAACATGAATCTTTTTAAAATTAAGGGAACAAGAGAACCTTTCTTATTATAATTTATCAAATTTATTCTTACCCTGCAGTATTTCTAATTTGATTATTTGGTTGACCTTGTTATTAGAAATAGCTGTCTCTATCTCATTATTTAGGCTAAAATATGCTTTTGATCATTTATCTTTTGTTCAGAATTTGTTTTGATCGTTTATCTTGTAAAAGATTTATTTTAATCCTTTAGATTTGTAACGTTATGTAAACTTGTCCTTTACGTCATGTCCCTTACATCTATTGATGGAAATCGTGTTAAAAAGCAAGCTTTTTGCAAAACAACCATGAAGGTAGGAAGATAGTGTGACATAATGTTCATTCACCTAGTTAGCCAATAATTGGTTGCAGCAGATTCAGGTCTAGTCTTTTCTTGATCCTTAGTAAGATACTTCTCTCAAAGGTTGCAACCATTCGTCTGTTAGCAACGTATCTCCTCAATCATGGTCACTAACTATAGGTTTCTACCTTGGCCCTAGTATCACGTTGTTGAATGCTTCAAATAATAGATATAGGCAGATGACAGAAATGATGAGTTTGTGTAATATTAGAGAAATAAAGGACCAAAATAAATCTTTGAAAAGATAAAGGACCAAAATGAATCTAATTCTGAAGATAAAATACTAAAAGTATATTTTAGCCCATTATTTATTAATGCGAAGAATTTTTCATTTAAAATATGTTGTGGTTAAGCCATAAGAAAGAGGAAGAAAGGGAAGCTTTAGAAGCAACTCCTAGAGAAAATAGCAATAATTAGAAAAGAATTGATGTTTCATACAAAATGAAAGTGAACGAACGACGTGGAGATGTTTCTAACCAATAATTTTAAATTGTTTCAATGTTTTAAATAATTTTTGTTACTACATAAATTTGGGCTCCTCTTCTAAAAGTCCCTTCGCTGAATAAACTTTTCGTTGAATAAATAGCACGGAGTTTGAGGGACTTATGTTATTACATAAATTGGACCTCGATCAAGACCCATCTGACAACCCAATACTCATCTGATCAAGGCTATTTCAAAACCAAAGGTTGAGAATCCTGCACCATTAAAAAGCAACGTCATTCAAGCAAAACGGTCATTCATAACGACTTCGTAACCGCACTCATTAATGTCGCGACCGTCCCGTCCGGGAGCCGCGAAAAGAAGGTAAAAACAGAGGAGTCGCCACCAATATTTTTAAATTGGAAAAAATATTGGAAAACCAAATTATTTAAGGTAAACTGGTCTTTTTTTAAAAAAGGGGAGAGATTTGAGTTCGGGAGTCGATTACGAGTAGGGAAGGTGTTAGCACCCTACATCGCCCGTTAAAAAAGGTACCTCCAGTTAGTTGTGCAAAACATTTTAATAACTTTTAAATATTTATTTTACCCCAAAAATTATTTACAAGAAAGACCTTTTTTTATTTTTAATATTTGTATGTTTAACGATTTTTTTTATTTTTTTAAAATTATTATTGATAAAACCTAAATGAAGTTGAACATGGCACATAAGTCCACAGGGCAACCTCAAATCTAAGGAATTGAACATGGCACCCGAGTTCACAGAGCATCCCTAAAAACACATTTTTATTATTTTAATTAATAACATAAAACGATACACTAAAGTAAGGAAATTTTAATTTTGGCTTGACAAGATGATTTATCTTGCTCCTACGTATTCCCGGGTGCGATGGGAAACTCAAAGCCACGTAGTTCTTAAAAAGCTTGATAGGTTGGTTGATTTTAAATTTTGAAAAGATTTGATTTTGAAAGGATTTTTTTGATAAAAAAATAGAGAGGTGAAATTGATCATTTTTTAACAAGAAACCAGAGAATATTTTTAAAAGAAGTTTTCATTTTCATTTTCTTTTTAATGCTTGGCCCGAATTCTAATGGAACAAAAAAGGGACAAAAGAAAATCACCAGTTTGGGCCACCAACTGCAATAAGAAGCCCAGACCATTAGAACCCCATAACTTACTAAATAATAAATATATAACATAAAACAAATATTAAAAAAAGAATTGAAAATAAAAAGAAGGCATCAGAGATTCAGAGAGGCTTAGCCTCTATGGTTACCAAAAGCAAAGAGAAGAACCAAAGAGGGAGATGATGCGTGACCGGCCACGACAGCGGTGGAGAAGGCAGGTCGACGACGGCATGACTGGTGCGACGGCGTTGGGTCGGAGCGACGGAGCTCGCCGGGGCAGAGGAGCAGTGGGGTGATTCGCGTGTTCAAGGTATGAGATCTGCAGGGGATGATGCATGAACAGACCGACGGCGGCGGAGGGGAGACCAGCGGCGGTCGGTGCTCGCGGTGGCGTGGCACTGGGGTTGGACGGAGCACGGCGAAGCAGAGGAGCGGGGTGGCACGCGGCGGCACTCGCTAGCCTGGGGCGGTTCGTATTTCGATCAGGGGGGGGCTCTCGACAGCGATGCTGAGGAGCCGAGACCGGACGGTATGACGGACAGGCGGCGGAGGTCACACGGTTTTGGTCTGTTAAGGGTTTGAGATGGGTGGTGATGATGATCTAAGGTTGATGGTGGGTACTGTTAACTTCTGTTGTGGTTGTTTCTGTATGCTTTTTTTTTTGTTGGGTTTTCTGGTTTTTGTTTGAGAAAATGAACTAGTAATAAAATGTAGAAGAAAAAGGAATGGTGAAAGTGATAAAGGAAGGGTTGATTTTGAAGTAAATGGATGATGATGAAGATGAGAGGGTGAAGGTTTGATCAAGTGTTGAGCATGGAGAAGGAAGAGGGGTTGTTTCAGGAGGATCTCTGATTTTTTTTTTTTTATGTTCCTCTCCTCTTCTTTTTTCTGTGTTCTTCTCCCTAGTTTTTTCGTTTCCTTCCCCCTTTTTTCTCCAATGAGCTTCTGTTTAAATAGTTGCAAAGAGGGAAGAAGATGCAAAGTTGTTATTGCCGTGTAAAGAGGCAGGACACAGGTACGGAGGGCTGTGAAATGGTGGTGCTCCCACTGCTCTGAAGGTTGCAGCAGGTGCAGGGGTTGTACCCCTCATTTTTGAAAAAAAGTGAAAGAAAACAAAAGTGGGGAAATAAAAGAGAAAGCTGGTTTACCTGAAGTGGAGTGGAGGAGGACAGATTGCAACATTGGAGAGGGGAGAAAATGACAAAGATTTAAAATTTATTTTTATGTTTTGCAAAGATGAAAAAATCAAACGTCCTTTTCTGGTTCCTTTTTTTTTACTTTTTTTTTATTTTTTATTTTTGTTTTGGATTTGGATCATGGGCTTGCAACAACAAAAATAAAATTGGGCTACAACTAATCCTATAATGGGCCAAGAACAAAAACAACAATTTTTATTTTTTATTTTCATTTTTTATTTTTGTTTTCAAAATATTAATTAAAAGAAAAGATACCCGGACAAAATTAGGTGTTCACAATTAATGACACTCATAATCACTCATAATGGCTCATAATCACTCTCGATCTATACCACAGGCCCTAGGTAGAGACATCGTCTTCATACACAACAAATTGAGTAGCAGAAGAAAGTAAAAAGGAGCGTCTATTGAAATTGCACGTGCTTTTCCTATTATTATTGTTCTTTGACATAAAATATTTACTATTTGAAAATTTAACATAAGTGTTAAATGCCAGTTTTGGTCATGAATTGGCAGGGATAATTTTGCTACTATTTAGCATACCTGTAATTACAAACAAAAGGGCATCTATTGAAATTGCACGTGCTTTTTCTGACTCATAACCCTCAAACGACTAATAAAAAGGAGAAAACTTACATACATCACAAGTGCTTGTGGTACTGTTCTCCAATAACATTTAGACACCTGACAGTTTTTCCATTTCAGCACATAACCCTCAGTTACACCCCGTTAAGACAATAACACTTAACACCATTCTCTATCTTTCTCTTCCCAAATTCCACGTTCGACCCTCACTGCCCCGTCTTCGTCTTTTTCGGTCTCCTCCGCCACTGCAAACTCCTCTTTTTCTCACCCTCGCAGCCTCAAAAACTAACCTCACCCTCAAAAACTCCTTTTCATCACTTTGCTTCTTCCCCAAATTAGAATTAGATTCCCCGAATGTATAACCCCAAGTGCTGAGGCCCATCACGTGTTTGTGGTGTCTCCATGCTCTGTTCTGAAATTCGTGGAGAAGAAATGAATTGATCCCTTATTTGTAAGAAGAAAGAAACCCCTTTTCTTTTTTGCGATCATGTTAACAACAAAAAACCTCCTCCTTTCCAAGAAGCAGCGCTATGTGTTTGTAATAGCAGCTTCAATACCTTCAGGTGACGACACCATATGCTGCGGAAACGTGACAGCCGGTGCTGCCGAAGGCGGGGAGTGGTCGCCGGTGCAAGAAGGCACAGACAAGGAGTGACTCCTGGTAGGCTTCTAGGCGGAGAGGTACAAGAATGAACCGATTGCACACCAGAATAAGAGGGATCCTGGGACTGTGCAGGTATGGGACTATATAGTTGAAGATGACTTATATGAATTGATTGGTACTACCTATACTAACAAGATGCATCTTCTTTTCGGTAGCCGTCCACTTAAGAACTCCACAGTTAAGCGTGCTTGACTTGGAGCAATTCTGGGATGGTGACCACCTGGGAAGTTTTCCCAGGAAGCGTGTGAGTGAGGACAAAGCACGCTGAAAAGACCCGTGTTGGTCTGTCGTCAATCCATAGAGCAGCCAGGGATGTTACAAATGGTATCAGGGCGGCCCCTCTCCCAGTACGGTGTGGTTCGGGGACGAACCAAGTGAAAGATGGTGGGCATGTGACACCCATGCTGACGAGGGCGTGGAGTGGTTGTCGATGCAAGAAGGCACGGAGAAGGAGCGGCTCCTGGCAGGCTTCTAGGCGGAGGGGTACATGAATAAACCGATTGTACACTGGAATGAGAGGGATCCTGAGACTGTGTAGGTATGGTGTGACACTCGGTGCAGACGAGGGAGGGGAGTGGCCGTCGGTGCAAGAAGGCACGAACAAGGAGCGGCACCTGGCAGGCTTCTAGGCGGAGTGACACATGAATGAACCGATTACAGACCCGAATGAGAGGGATCGTAAGACTGTGTAGGTATGAGACTATTGGGGATGACTTATATGAATTGATTGGTGCTACCTATACCAACAAGATGCATATTCTTTTCGGAAGCCCATCACTTAAGAACTCCAAAGTTAAGCGTGCTTGACTTGGAGCAATTCTGGGATGGGTGACCTCCTGGGATGTTTTCCCAGGAAGCGTGTGAGTAAGGACAAAGCACGTTAAAAAGACCCGTGTTGGTCTGTGGTGACAGTCCTCAATCCACAGAGCACCCAGGGATGTTACAAATGGTATCAGAGCAGCATCTCTCCCAGTACGGTATTGTTTGGGGACGAACCACACTGAAGTTGGTGGGCATGTGACACCCGGTGCAGACTAAGGCGGGGAGTGGTCGCCGGTGCAAGAAGGCACGAACAAGGAGCGACTCCTGGCAGGCTTCTAGGCGGAGGTACACATGAATGAATCGATTACACACCCGAATGAGAGGGATTCTGAAACTATGTAGGTATGGCACTATACAGTTGAGGATGGCTATATGAATTGATTGGTACTACCTATACCAACAAGATGCATCTTCTTTTCGGAAGCCCAACACTTAAGAACTCCAAAGTTAATCGTGCTTGACTTGGAGCAATTTTGGGATGGTTGACCTCCTGGGAAGTTTTCGCAGGAAGCGTGTGAGAAATGACAAAACACGTTGAAAAGACCCGTGTTAGTTTGTGGGGACAGTCGTCAATCCACAGAGCAGCCAGGGATGTTACATGTGGGACTATATAGTTGAGGATGGCTTATATGAATTGATTGGTACTACCTGTACTAACAAGATGCATCTTCTTTTCAGTAGCCCATCACTTAAGAACTTCACAGTTAAGCATGCTTGACTTGGAGAAATTCTGGGATGGGTGACCTCCTGGGAAGTTTTCCCAGGAAGCGTGTGAGTGAGAACAAAGCACACTGAAAAGACTCGTGTTGGCCTGTGGGGTCAATCGTGAATCCATACCCTAAAGAAAAAGGTGAAGAATAGTATCTAAGTACGAAATTTTCCTACAAATTTACTTGTAGAAATTTCCTGTGAATTTACCTGCGAATTTTGTTGCTGCAAATTTACTTGCAGAATTTCATGTGAAAATACCTACAAATTATTTTGCAGGAAAATTACATGTGAATTTTTTACCAAAAAAATTTGCAGCAGATTTCCTATGCGGATTTTAAAATTCGCAAGAAAAATTACTCACGAAGGTATTACCTGTGGACAAAAATCTGAAGGACAATTCGCAGGTAACCCATTTCCTGCGATTTTTTGAGCAAATTTCGTAGGAAAATCCATAGGTAATCAAAAGATTTCTAGTAGTGTTTGAAGTAATCAAATTTCAAGCTTTGATTAAAATGATTCAATTTTTTTGTATTGTTTTAAAGACGTACCTAATAATGATTTTATCCAATTTTGTCAAAACCAATATAGTCAAAGTTATACTATCTTCGTACGTGCTAAAAATTATAGCATATTGTGATGGATGTTTTATGCATTTTTTATGCTTTATTGTTGAAATTTTTGTGTAGGATTGTGTGTGTATATTATTAGAAGTGTGTATATATGTTAAATATTAGAAGTAATTATTTTATATATAGTATATAATAAATGAAAAAGGTGAACGATATAAGTAGGAGCCGTTGTGATAGAACCTTTCCCCATTCCCAAGCGAGGTTTGATTCCCTCTTGCAATTGAAACTAAGGTATTGTTTGGTTCGAGGGGAATGAAGAAGAGGGGAGGGATTTTTTTAAAACTCAACTTTTGAAAGGGATGGGAGGGGAGTAAAATCCCTCCTTAAGTGAGTTTTGGCTCCCCTCCAATATTGGGGGATTTGGAGGGGAGGGGAGGGATTTTAAAGCATTTCATGTGTATTGACTAAATATACCCACTTATCATTCTGAAATAAATAATTACAAGGATTTAAAAGTAAATTTGTTTTAAAATCCTTCCCCTCCCCTTATTCTCAACCAAACAGTGCTATTTCCCCTCCCCTCCCCTCCCCTCCTCTCAACCAAACACAACGTTAAAATCCCCCCCTTCCCACCTCACCGCTCCTTTGAACCAAACATACCCTAAAGAAAAAGGTGAAGAATAGCATCTAAATACGAGTCGTTGTGGTAGAACCTTTCCCCAGTCCCAAGCGAAGTTTGATTCTCTCTTGCAATTGAAACTAACAGAAACTTCTTTAATACTTTATTTTCGAAGCTCCGCCACGAACTCAACACCGCACCAAACGCTCTGTCCTTCAACACCGTCACAAATCACAGATCTCGGATTCCAACACCGCACCCCAACACGTCGTCCAACCGTCGTTTGCACCTAGCTCCGTCACGCCTCGCCACTGCCGCGACGTCCACCATTGCCGCCGTCGCGCCGCTCGCTCCTCCACGCGTCTGTCAAGGTCGTTGCTCCCCTCTGTTTCGTTGGTAACGATGGTGAAGGTGGAAGCTACTTTCTGATTTTGCTTTCTTTTTCCTTTTTTTGTTTTTATTTTTATTTTATTTTTTTTGAAAATTTATTTTTATTGTTATTATTATGTGTTTTGTTGGTTCATTTGTGCTTCGTTTGGATTGCGAGAACTGCAGAAGATGGAAGTTGGGACGAGAGAAGTGGCGTGGAAAAGACCACTTCCATCGTTTGGAACATTAAAAAGGAAGGGTAGAAAGAAAAGTGGCAAGTGGGACCAACCAAAAAAATTTCTTCCCTCAAGTGGCAAGAGAATGTACTGATGGGGAAGGTAGAAATTCAAATACTAAATATATCCTTGTAAATTTAACATTAAGATAAAATTAACATTATTATATGTAAGGATAGAAATGTCTTTATACCAAAACTTAATTTTTCTTTCTTTTCTACCTTTTTCTTTTTTCTCTCAATCCAAACAATTTAAAAATCCACCCATTCTCTATTCATTTTCTCTTCTTTCCTACTTCTTCCTACTCTACTTCTTTCTTCTCTACTTCTATTCACAGCCAAACATACCATTGGTTCGGCTTTTGATGGGGAGTTATGGAAGTGTTTTATTTTATTTTTTAGTTACTGATGCATCTAGGCTTCTGGGCTTAGGATAAGTAGTTGAAGTTTTTTTTTAGTTTACTCTTTGTTTGTTTACTGGGCCAGCTGCTAGGTCCTTATCTCTTCTTTTATAAAAAATGTTCTTTAAAATAAAAATAAAAACTGAAGTTGGGCTTTTTCTTGCTTTGGGTAATTGGGTCCAATAATGAGAAATCGGTTCAGGAACCATGAATTTGGGCTTAAAGTACGTTGCATGGCTCACTTTTTTCATACAAAAATTAAACAAAAAATAAAATATAGAATTTTTGTTTTTAAAAAAAAAATTAATCATTGTTAAATAAAAATATTCTTCTAAAAATATTTTGAAATAAAAATCTCTCTTGAGTTCACGCAACAATCTACGATGTTGATGTATAATTTTGATCCTCAAGTATCGTATGAATCGTATGGGTTCAACGTATAGTTTAGCTATCTTTAGCCCTATGCAAGAGTGGAGTCATTTTTCTAATAAATATTTTCAGCATACTGTTTTAATAAACTTTTTTAAAATAAAATAAAAAATCTTTTTGAATTCAAGCAACAATCTACGATGTTGATGTATGAATTTTCATCCTCAAGTGGTGTATGAATTGTAAGGGTTTATCGTATAGCGTTGCTATCTTGGACACTGTGCAAGAGTGAATTTATTTTGAAGTAAATCCCTTTTCTAAATTATTTCCAAAAAATCAAATCTTTACCAAACATTAAAATCAACCAACCAATCAAAACTTTTTTTTATTAAGAAATATGTATTTTTGAATTTCTCATCGTACCCGAGAATACATAGGAATAAAATCACCATTCTTTTAAGCCAGAATTTTATTTTCTCTTTTGTTTTGTTTAAAGTAGGTAGTAACTCATCGCCTTTTTTAAAAGAAAAAAACAAAAAAAAAAAGACAAAAAGCAAAAAATCAGAATGAAGAAAAGTCCTTTTTTAAAAAGACAATGAAGGAAATTGTGTAAAACGTTTTTTTTTATTTGAATAAAAAGATTCGTACCACTTTTTATAAAAATAATAAAGTTTCCCATTTTTTATAAAATAAATAAATAAAATTAATCAATTAATTTATTTTAAGAATTATGTGGCTTTGAAATTTTCATCACAACGGAGAATATGCAGGAGCGGGATCAATCACCCAGTCAAGCCAAAATTAAATTTCCCTTTTTTGTTTCCTATTATTTTTTAGGCTAAATTATATTTTTGGTCCCTTAACTTTATTTTAGGTTTCAATTTGGTCATTCTTTTATTTTTTGTTTTGTTTTGGTCCCTCTAAAGCTATAAAATTTGTGCAATTAATTTAAGGTGTCATTCGTAGAATGAGCGATGTAGGGTGCTAATATATTCTCAAGTCGTAATTGAAGCCTCATTTTCTTAAGGACCATCTTTCCAAATCAAAAGAATTTTTTTCAAGGTTTTCCTATTTGAATAAATTTTGATGGCGACTACTCTAATCTTATATTTCTTTTTCGCGGAGTCCGGACGGAACGGTCACGATAGGTGACGATTCCTTTGGGGGCACTAGAGAGTCGACCTAATGTAGTTAGTTATACATTTTGGCGATTTATTTGTTAATTTTGTATATGGGTTACAGTACTCCTAATACTCTCAATTAACATACCTTTTTGTTGATAAAAAATAATAATACAAGCATGAATTGCCAAACAAGATATCCCAACATAACAATAATAATGCTTACATTACTACAAACAGAGTCTCCATTTTGAAGGTTACACTCTAATTTTCCAAATAAATTCAAATGCCAACCAAAGTGCGGGTCACATTGTGACCTTATTACCTGGAAAAACAAACAAACAAAAAAGAAGACTCAAGGATTAATTTTTAGGATGGCCACTGTACCAAGTTTGAACACAAGTGAGAGCCAATGCTGCTACCGCAGCCAAAAAGGCAATGATAGACCAAGGGGTACTGAAATAGGTATTGACTGCTACAGCAACCCAAGTCCTCCATTTATTTGTGTAATGCATTTCAATTTGATACTTGACTTGAATATATTTCTTGCTGTATGCCACCGCATCACTCCTCCATGTATTATTGAAAATCTTAGTTGGCAAGTCACGGCTCACTTCAACAAACAGTTTGGCCAATTCTTCATCACTCCCTAGCAAGTTTTGGATCACACCAGCTAATCTCAGCTCCTTCACATCCTCACCACCATCAATCAATGAATCCATGAACCCAAAAAATGAGCTGCATTCCAAGCTGTTATCAAAATCTGGACACATCTCATATGCTATCAAGTTCCGGAAGAAATAAGGGGAAGCATTATCGAACACAAACACTGGAAGCCTCAGTTCTCCGCAAAACAACATGGATTTGAAAGACACATTGTTCCATATCCATCCACGTACCTGGCTTGGTTTCACTCTAATCCCTGCGGCTTTAAGATCTCTTATGTTCTTATATGTTAGCCAAACTTGGGGTTTCAAAGGGTTAGGCGTCATCTGTTTACCTGCATCACCATGATCTTGTTGGTTCTTGACACCCTTTCCATCATTTTCCTTAACATGGTCTTTGTGAGAATCGAGATCATCATCAATGGAAGCCGTGAGAAATGAGCGAGCATATTCAAGAATATGATTTGGTTTAGGCTTATTTTGTTGGAGTGAGACTTTCACTTCTTGAGATCTTTTTACTTCTCCCACGGAAGGAAAACTAGGAGTTAACTTCTTCTTAGACACCCCCTTCTTCAAAGTGGTGAAAAATGAGATAGCCAAAACAAGAATATGAATTGGTGTAGGCTTATTTTCGTGTTTGGCATTCAGGTCTATCACTCGTTGTAAGTCTCCCATGGACTGAAAATTGGCCATTAAATACTCCAAGTCATGAGACTCAAGACCCTTCTTGCTTAGCAGCTCAAGCAATCTCCTTGGAAGTTGGTTCTCCAACATGAGAATATCTCTCCAAATATACATCATTTGATCAAGCTTTATATTCAGTGCTTCTGGATGATGTTTGTTAATCTTTTCCATAAAATGGAGCAGAGAACATCCATCCTTAAACAACATCCAAGCAAAGTCTTCGTCTGTGGTTTCTCCAATTGCATCCTCGGTGAACAACTTCTTCAATTCCCCAAGATTGTCTTGAACCGTTTGGAGCAAAGACTGAGCTACTTGGTCAGTAGCTTGGTTAGTTTGTTTACTGTATTCTTCAAGATACACGTATGTCCACAGAAGCTTGTAATCTTCCCCTTGTTGGAGGTTTTTCTCACCGTGATGAATGGGGCCAAATGATATCATCGTGGGTGTGCAGTATTTAGCAAACTCAGCATTTTGTCGCAAAAAAGCAGGAATCTTTTGGATCTTTGGGGTTGATCTTTGATTATCTCCAAATCTTTTCTTTGCTAGTTGGAGTTGGGCAATCCTTTCATTCATAAGCCTTTGATTATCTGTTTGAAATATATCTGGCATTGTAATATTACCAATGGTTGAGACTTGAGACTTAAGAGGTTGGTTGGTTTCGAAGGGCAATTATAGTACTCTTGGCTCTTGCAACAAACTGCTTCTCTGTTTTTTCTTCCATCTCCTTCTTCCTCCTAATACATGGATTCTTGTCTCTAAAGTCACCCTACAACGAAAACAAAGCAATTAGAGCAATGTTAGCATCACATTCTTAAACATACTCCTCTTAACACACCCTATATTGTTGGGTGGATTTCATGTGGGACCATATGTTTTGGGTGAGTCTCACATGAAATCCCCGCCTAATCATTAAGATAATTAAGAATATGTTGAGGAGGGGTGCGATAAAGAGTGTGATGTTAACATTTTTCAAGTAATTAAATATCTATGAAAATGAGAAGTATTAAAAAAATGATGAAATAATTTGAAAACTTAAATATGAATTTTAGAAACTTCTGTTATAAATTGAATCCTCTAACAAATCTATATTTTACTTATTTTTCTTTTTACAAAAACAGGTTTAAAATAATAACTTAGAATCGGTTAAACTAAGAAGAGATACATAACTTCATCATTTTATTTGTTAAAAAAAAACTACAAAAGATATAATCCTTAATATCATTTATTGGATCCTTCAATTTTCTCATATTTTTTAACTTTAAACTCCTTGTTATCTTTCTACTTTAAAAAGAAAATAAACTTTTAAAATGCATATGCATATATCCCTATGTGCATTTTTTATAGTAAAGATAAAGCAAAAAGTACCTAGAAAATATACATCAAACAATAATCAAGAAAGCTTGTCTTTATTGAACATACGAGGTATCACATTTTTTTAATGGAATACTAATCCTTTGCTGGTGACGATCGAGACTAGATCTGATGGAGGGCACCGGAAGCGGAAGGTCGAAAGAAAATGGTAAATGTTTTGGTTCCTGCTTTTTTTTTTTTTTTGGGATTTATTCAACTTGATTCCTTTATTTTGAAAATGTTTAAGTTCGTCTCTTACTTGCATAATATTTATAATTTGGTTTTTTTCGTTAAGTTTCATCATTAAGTTTTGACTATATTACTCTTCTGATTCCTTGTTTGTTTTAATTTATTCAACTTAAATATTTTTAAAATAAAGGAATCAAGTTGAATAAATTAAAATAAATGAGGGACAAATTTTTTTTACCTAAAACTTAACTGTGAAACTTATAAGTTATAACAGATTGCTTAACTTTTGACAAGTAAAGGACCAACTTGAATATTTTTAAAATAGAAAAACCAAGTTGAATAAATTAAAATAATGAGGAACCAGAAGAGTAATTTAATCCAAAAAATTTAAATTAAAAATAAATACTTTGTCTGTAAACATAATTTATGATAAAATATTATGGTAAATATTATGATATCGTTTCATGTACGTGATCAACCTCACCGAATAGGATGAGGATTTGTTGTTGCAATTGTGAAACACTGATCCTTGTATGATTTGTGTCGTATGTTTCCTTTTTGGGTTTCTTTCTGTATTTCCTCAATTAAATATTGATAATTTATTTAGAAAAAGTACAACTAAAAAAGAATTTATTGCCAATTAAGAATGATAGGCTTATCTTCGTTTAATTAGAGGGTCGAGAATGAGACAGGAAGGGGGATTTTAATCCGGTATTAAAGTTTATGCTTTTTTTTTTTTTCGGTTCGGGATGAAACCTGGGGTATCCCACAGCCGATAGTAGTAGAATTAATCCCTCAAGGATATAGAGTGTCAGTTAAGGGAGAAATCCTCCACCAACAGATACAGCTCTATTCCCATTATCAGAATTTCAACCCTGAACATATGATTAAAAGGCTCAAGCTACTAGCCATTTGAACACCACGTTGTGGATATTAAAGTTTATGGTTTGATTCAATAGAAATATGCATTATATTGACATTTAATTCGAAAAACTCGATTAAAAAAAAGAAAAAAGGAAAACCAACTTGGAAACATCAAGAAAATTAAAGTATCCCTTTTTATAACTGATACAAAATTATTAATATCTAGATAAGAATTTTTCAATGACGAAAACGTGGCTCCTTGGCTCTCGCTGCAAATCAGTTTCTGAAAATTTGTTTCTGGTACCATATAACCAATGGCAGATTTTCACATGTAGTTTTTTTATATATTTTTTAATGGGAAAACTATAAACACTTTGGGAGAGTCATGGCCCTCATCATATATAACCATATAAATATTGTTTCTGGAATTCTGGTATCATATAACCATGGCTGATATAGTTTAGGAGAGTCATGGCCACCATAAAATTTTAAAAACTCCATATAATTGCTTAAGAAAAACTATAAATACTTCTCCTCAAACATTGTTAAAATACTATATGTATATGGCCTCCCAAAATTCGTAATTAAGGCCCACAATTTCAAAAGCTGTGTTTTTCTTTTTAATCCAAAAGCTTTTTTTTGATCTATTTTGAGGAGTATCCCACCATCAACTTGAGATGGGAACCAATCTCCTGCGAGAGTTTATTCGACACCTTGATAGGTGGCATCCCTCCCAGCCGAAGTTTTTTTCCATACTCAAGGCTCGAACCCGAGACCTTAGTTAAGGGACGAGAGACCTTTAACTACACATACTAACCTCAGTTGGTTAATCCAAAAGCTTTGACATTATTGGCATGGTCCCTTACTTTTATTATATAAAGACAAAAATTGCCAACTCATTTTTGCAATAATTTTGCTATATCTCCTATAAAATTCTTCTTCTTTTAAAGTTACATTTATTATTCGTGTAAATTTTGCGAGTCAAATGGAAGTCTTGAAAATAATACGCTGAGATGCAGATTTAAAAGCGCTGTGTGTGTGGTCTGAGACTCTGAGCCATAATCAAGGTAAAAGAAGGCAAGACCTTTGATTACGACTCTTACCACACGGCACACATATCTTGGTCAAAGAGTAGAACCTTAACCAATACACAGGAGGTGCACTCCTTAAACTTATAGCAGCTATTATCTATTATACAAAGGGAATGATTAATTACAGAGCTTTTTTTAGTTTTATTCTCGAGAATTCCTCACAGTTTCTCATATTTAAGTCATTGAATAACTCTAGTGTTACTACGATCGTGTTTGGGTAAACAACTTAATTAAGAGCTTATCACATAAGACCTTATGGCATGAGAGCTTATGTCATGAGAGGGAGAGGATTCGAAAGAGGAAAACACGAAGGGGTCATAAGCACTTGTTAAAATTCCATAAGCTTGTTCCAGTGACTTATGAAAATAAGTCAAAAACTTCTTATGGGATGTCATAAGTTACTTTTATAAGCTCTGCCAAACACACTGCATAAGAGCTTATGTCAGCTTAAATAAGCTCTTCCAAACGTCACCTACAACGTTGTCTGTGTGGTTCAGATAAGTGAGTTTGTGAGAATAATCGAAGTCAATGCAACTATCACTACTTCCATCATAATCTTCAAAATCAAAATAAAGCAAAGCAAAAGGAAGAGATGCACACATAGCATACACTTGCGGAAAATATGTTGCAGTTAAAACTTTGAAATCACAGGAATTCGGAATTCCACCGAATCTAACCACACAGAGGAAAACAAATTAGGATGCTGTGACAGACATGAACACTGAAAAGAAAAGTAAATACAGTACTGCATCTATTTGGAAATGGTTCTCACCTTGTCTTGGTCTTTAATTTGAAACCAAAAGAGTCCTTAAACTTGCACTCTCCATGAAACCCTTCGCAACAAATTAAGGAGGCAAGACAATCTGCATCGAAGTGAGGGACTTGTGTGAAGTAAAGTGTTGAAGTAGTTAAAGAAAAAGGTGAAGGAAGATAGAAGAGTGGTAAAACTAACCAGTAACCAGTAACCAGCTCTGGAAGAGAAACAAAGCAAGATCGGAAAAGGGGGTTGAGAGAGTGGGAGTTTTAGAAATATATGCATTTGATAGGCATTCCTATATTTATAGATAGGCATATTTTGGGTTCCACTATACCGGGTTATTTTGGTTCGGTAAAAAATGTGTGTGTGGGAAGAAAGAGAGAGGAAACTGAGAAGTTCCCACGTAGGAAGCAGGGGCAGTACCTTTTTTTTGGATTAAAAAGACTAAAAAAAAAATTTTTTTTTTACGTTGTATCCAATCAAATAAAAAGGAAGAAAAATTTTAATTTTCTTTTTGTTCATTTTTTTCTCCTATCATTTTATTTTTTACTCTTTTTCACTCTTATCTTTCTTTCCTTCCATTTTTAACAAAGCCTAATTTTTTAACTGTCAACTAATCATTAATTATTCATTTTATTTCAAAAAAAAATAATAATCATAAATTAGCATATAATTGAGAATGTTTGATTTTTATTATAACTACCTAAAAAATCATACATAAGATAATTTGTGATTGATTGACAATATATAAAAATTAAACTATATTTTATTTCAGCTAATTAATTAAGTATTGAATTATCATATTAACAAAAAAAATGTCTAATGTTTTAATAGTAAATAAAAAATAATAACATAGAAAACAAAGATAGAAAATTACTATATTTGTTTATATCAAAAAAAAAAAAAAATACTATATTTGTGAATAAAGCTCACTTGTTTTTCACTATTAAGATCTTTGTTTCATAATTCACATAATAGTGATGGTCATTTCAAAATTTGAATAATGTGATCCTGATCTTACCGTTCTCTGATTCATTAGCTAGGAGGCCATATGGTAGAGTCCTGAGCCCTTTCCACCAAAAGTAGAATCTACCAGTGGTTCGATTCAACCATCTTCAAAGATAGAATCAACTTCTATGAAGTTTCGTTTTGCTTGCAGTGAAAATAATGATGTTAAGTATACAAATTTTTTTTTTTTTTACACACCTTTTCATATCTAGGTTACAATCTTTTATAATTTACTTTATAATCATTTATATCATTTGCTAGACTATGCAATCATCTTTCTTTGCCTATGCTTTTCAAAAAAAAAAAAATTTCCTATGGGAAATAAACAAATACAACATGCAATTAATTAAACTATTTGCTTGACTAGACAATTAGCTATATTTTTGTCAAGGTCCTTGTTTAAGAGTTGTTGAGAACATTAAAATAATGCAATCCCTCTTTGTTTTTCTCGGGAGCGAATGTGAATTGTGTGTATACATCTCTCAACTTATTTTTTTTTTTCTTTCATCGCTCCCAAGTCTCAAGACATTCATAAGCTCTACGATGTCTATATAATATGTCCAAATTGTTTGTCCAAATATCTTTACTCTATTTTAAAATATTTATTCATAATATTCTATCAATATAAAGATTTTTTTATCCCATCAAATAATCATATGTTGTCATATCATTAAAACTATTTTTTTCTAATAGTAATTACCTTAAAAATCATATAGGGGTGATATATATACATGGTTAGTTGATATTATAAAAAATTTTATACTGACAATGTATTAAATTAAAATTTATTTTAAAACTTTTGAACAAATCATTTTTTTAGGAAATTTTAAAAAGACACCATATGTGAAAGAATAAAAAATGTATATAATTATGATTATGATTATGGAATTTACTATTAATTAAGCTATCAAGTAAGCCGTGCATTGCACGAGCATTATAATTGATATATCCAACACGCGCGATTTCCTTACAGTAAAAGAACAACAAATGAATACAAGTTGCAATTATCTATATTATTTGCTAGACTGAACAGTGAGTTTTTCCTTATGGAAATAAATAAATACAACATGCAATTAATTAAATTATCTGCTTCAATAAACAATTAATCAAATTGTTTGAAAGTTGTTGAAAACATTAAAATAATGCAATCCTTCTTGTCTTTGATTCATCATGAGCTAATGTGAACCCTCCTCACCAAAAGTGAAAGTCAATATTGTTTTTATCGTTCCCATGATCTCTATGATTAAATAAAGGTGAATAGTAAAGTAATTCAAGATTGAAAGGCTATATTGAGAAGTTACAGTATTTATTATTTAATATATTTTAAAATTTTAAAAATTATGCTTCTCAAACCTCAATATAATTTTTTTTATTGTTAATTCTTTAACTAATATTTTAAACAAGAAAATACAACGAGCAATTCATAGTTTCATACGATAATATGCTTGCCAAACTTAAAAAAAAAAAAAAAACAAACAAACAAACAAACAAACTGCATTATTTCTTAGACTATTAAATAAGACAGAACAAGCTGAGAGGGTGAACTATTCAAATGTTGACATGAATTATGAGTGAAACAAAGACCTTATATTAAAAAAAGACTTAAACCGCATAGTCAATTTATTTTTTTTTTATTAATTTTCAATTTTGTCAGAATTGGATTTGGTTTAGAGTTATAAATTTTATATTCGAGTTTTTTTGGTACAAAATTTTTATATGTGAGTTATGTAAAGAATTAGGACATAAAATTATATTTCTAAATTTGATTCCCTAGAATTGATAATAGTCAAAAGATGCCACCGATAATTGGCTGATACCCACGAAAATGAATGTTAAAGTATATATATATTTTTTTTGGCATCTGAATGTTAAAGTATATGCTTTATATGCTTCTGATAATTGATGATAAATAATAATCATGACACATTGTTTTTCATTTTTATGCTTGAAATTGATAATTCTAGGTATATGCTAAGAAATAAAAATAATTACAAAATAATTATTTTCAAATTTCTTATGAAATTGAACTTGGAATTTGGAATTTCAATTCTAATGTGCACACCAAATAAAATAATTAAAATTAAGAGGTTTAATTCCAATTCCAAAACTCAAATCGAAACCTACCAAACGGCAATTTAGAGAAATCTTTCAATTAAGCTTTTTTTTTTTTACAAAAGAAAAGTTAGGCAATTTCATTAATAATAAATAACACAATACATTTTGTAACATCATCATAAATTTGTATATTGTATTTATAACTAGTTTGTAGTACCTCTTTCTTATGAATATATTTTTCCTTATTTAAGATTAGCTTTCAAAACGTGAATATAACAAGAAGAAAATTCATAAAGTAGGATATTGTTATCAAAGAATTGTGGGAACACACAATTGGTCACCGTATTTAAAAAATGGTGATTATAACTCACTATTAGAAATTCATGATTTTCCTAGAGATTTTTCTGCGGATTTTTTCCGCAGGACTTTCCTGCTAAGTTTGCTTCAAATTTTTCAAAAATAAGGTTTTTTTTCCCTGTAAATTTAAATTCACAGGAAAATTTATATGGAATTTTGTCATTTCCTGTGAATTTTTCTATGAATTTAAATTTACAGGAAATGTTTGGATGTTTCCAGCGGATTTTCCTATAAATCAAATTTGCACGAAAAATTCGTAAGAAATTTCGCAGCAAAATATGTTAGTTGAAAGTTGTCGGAAATTTTGTAGGTACTTTTGCTGCTAATTTTTCTTCGAATTTATTTGTTGGGAAATTACCTACGAATTTTATCACAAATCAACTTTATTTGCAGAATTTAATCAGCAAAAAAAATCTATAGGAAATTTTGAATTTTCTTATGGAATTTCCTACAAATCCAAATCCGGATTTTAAAACTTACCATGTAAAAATTAAAAGCATTTTTCAAATTAAAAATTAAAAATTAAAAATCTATAGGAAATAAAAAATTGCTAAAGCCTTGTGCGGCTGTGCCTCTGAAAGAGTGAATACTTTTTTTGGTCCCTGAAATTTTTTTCGGATCCCATTTTAATCCTTGAAAATAAAAAAACTCATCAGTTAGTCCCCCAAATTTCATTCTGTGAGCCCTTTTAGTCCCTCCGTCAGTCAATGCTCGTTGACCTCTATTGAGTGGCTGACGTGTGACGTTATCTATCTAGGTGTACCGTTAATATTTTCCAGCATGGCATTGTTTTAAAAAAAACAAAATTAACAACAAACTTGTATCATGTAACCAAAAAGCAACACAGATACACATCTAAAAAACACAAATAACACATGCATAACCTCTAAACAGCCATTGTGCTTCCTTTTTATGGTTGTCCATCCAATGGTTACCAACTAGAAATTCTGCAGAGCATATCTTACACTTAATGGCATTTTCATTATGGAAGCTATCATTAATTATGGATGGAAAAGAGTTGGTTCTTCCATGACAAGGGATATATCCATGTCATCATTGAATCCCCAAATCAATTTGATTCTCACTTTTTCATTTTAAACCAACTGTGTAAAAAATTCTTCAGTCAAAGCCCGCTAGAATTGAATATCCTAAGGAACCAAGTTTCTTAAGGATAAAATGCTTTTAAAATAGCCTTTAAAAAAGCTCACATGTTCTGCTTAGGAGCTCTTCATAGTACAAGTAATACCGCTTAGGAGCTTCCTTACAAAGATTCTTATTATCATAGGGAGTAGAACCTATACACTACGGTGCGTCAATTGCATTATGATCATTTTCAAAATGCATTAGTTTCTTGTTCAAGTTGCTTTTTCCATGTAAGGAATCACCAACAATGTTAGTTGGACTGTGTTATCTGTAAAGTGCTGATTTTCTTATCAGCAGTTATTCAAGTGTACTTTATTTTCGAAAGTGCATTTCTACATCAAACTTCCAAGGATTCATATAGACAAGCCACTGTTTTTTATATGTGTATTTGTCTTGCTTCTTGGTTGCATGGTCTGCTGTGTTGTCAGGAACCATATGGGTCACGATTAAAATTTTAAGGACCGAAACGGCTTATAATTTTTTTTTAAACAATGCCACGCTGGAAAATATTAACGGTACACCTAGATAGAAAACGTCACATGTCAGCCATTTAACAGAGGTCAACGAGCATTGACTAACGGAGGGACTAAAACGACTCACATAATGAAATTTGGGGGACAACTGGTGAGTTTTTTATTTTCAGGGACTAAAATGAGATCCGAAAAAAATTTCAGGGACTAGAAAGGGTATTCACTCCCTCTGAAACTACCGCCCCGAACACGAAAATGGATTCTCTACCTTTGAGAAATAAAAGTCACCTGACTTTCAGCAAATACTAGCCACTAGATTTATCTTATGGCTCATAATCTATCAAAATGAGTATGTTAGAAGAAATAAAAAAGCACTTGGAAAGGATAGAAAAAATACTAGACATAACTAATAAAAATATTTTCCAACTTAAAGAAAATACTAATAAGATTGCAACTTACACCTATAATAGAACACAAAAAGGACAAAGTGAAATAAATAATATTAAAGAAACACTAAATAATATAATTAAAGCAAAAGGAATAGAAGAAAATGACGATATTAATAGAATAAAAATAATTCTTGAACAATTAGAAAATCTTCTAAGAGAAGAAGAAAACAATAGACCTATTACAACAAAAGAACTAGAAGAACTAATAGAATCAAAAGATTTAAAAAGAAAAGTAATAGTAAAACAAGAATTAAGTGAAGAATCCTCAAAAATGCCTACACCCGTGTCTGCATGGAGAGGATAATAGAAGAAAACATGGAAACATTAAGAAAATCAAATGACTTAGAAGAAATTCAACAATTACTAGAACAACTAAAGATAGTTGAGGAAGAAAATAAACAGATACATTAAATAGAACATATTGATCAGATAGACAAGGAAAATGAAGAAATAGTTCTAGATTATAGTTCTTCTTCAGAATCTGAAGAGAACCATATAAAGATGGAAAAAGGAGAGACTAGTGGAATTCCTAAAAGAAAATGGGAAGAATTTCATTATACACCCAATGGAACTTGGGATAAAAATGAAGAGGAAACCATGTATAATAAAGGATATGCAAGAAAGAATAATAGTAAATGGACTAAAATGCAAGAAGAGTTTAAACCGAGATATGAAAATACTAGTAATGAAAAAATACTAAATCTTGACTGTGTAAGAAATAAGGAAGAAATACTTCTGAAATGGATAAATGATTTAATACTTTTAGTCGCAACTGATGATAGATTTAATAAATTGAACTTCATAGAAACCAAAAACTTTGTAATATTTAAAACAATGGGAAATGTACAAAAATTCTTAACAGGAATCAAAGAAGAAGATTGGATATGGTAACATGGTACCTAACCAAATGGAATATCTTAAACTAATAACATCATTAATTCAGCAAGAATTTCTAGGTTATAACTGGATGGAACAAAAAGATCAGGTAAACAGAACATTGATTGAAAATGCTAAATCACATTTGAATAAAATGCAAATTTGTGATATGTGCCAAATAGAAAGTTTTATTTGTGAATACCAAAAATACTACCATCAACTAACTGAAGACTCTAAAGAAATATATAAATATATTTTCATAGATAAATTACCCTATCCACTTAATTCAAAAATACATAGATTATGGGAATTAAGAAATGAAGAGACTGCAAATACTTTAGGAGGAGTTATTCAACTCTTATACCAAGAACTAAGAGAACAATGCCTAGCTAGAGAAACCATTAGACAATTGAATAGAGGAAGTAATGTCATTTGTTGTGACATTCCAGAGATTGAAAAACCAGGAAAATATGGTTGTGATAATAGATTGAAAAGAAAAAAGAAATGTAGAAAACCAAATTTAAGAAAAACTTACCCAAGAAAGAAAACATATTATAGAAATAATAAAAAGAAATACTTTAGAAGAAAACGATTTACTCCAAAGAAATACTGTCCAAAGGGAAAAAAGAAGTGTATCAGTTGGATATGTAATATCGAAGGACATTATGCCAATGAATGCCCCCAGAGAAAGGATAAAGACTTCAAAGACAAATCAAAATTAATAAAACAAGTATTTCAACTATATGAACTAGAACCCCTAGAAGATGAATTGAGTAATACTGATGAAAGTATATATATATATATATATATATATATATATATATATATATATATATATATATATATATATATATATATATATATATATATATATATATATATATATATATATTCTGAAGATGAATTATCTTTAGAAGAAACAGAATCCGAATAATACATATATAAAAATACTGATAGAAAAAAGTAATAAAGAAACTGAAGCATATATTGATACTGGCGCAGGCCTTTGCCTAGCGACAGAAGCATTATTTACTAATTGGGAAAAACTAGAAAAACCAATAAAGATACAAATAGCAGATGGATCCATACATCCAATATACTGGGCAGTATGTGACACCCTTCTACCCATACATGTTAAAAGCCAATTAATTTAAAAACAGTTAAAGGAAAACATGCAATTATCGAATAAAATAAACAATTGTCCATGGGTAGAAAAGTCCCACATGAACCGTTTACAACGCGGAAATAAAATAAGTTTTTAATAGCGAAAACATAACAACCAATAAAAATAACCCAACCCCGATGTCACATACAGAGCTGGTATAACCGTTCCGGAATAAAATCCACGGAATTACAACTGAACTAATAACTAAGAAAACATAAACTAGCCCTACTATGAGTGGTGGCTCCTCAGAGTCACTCCTCTCCGGGCTGCTCGTCATCCTCTGCAATGTGCCAATCAGGCCAAACACAAACAACAAACATATATAGGGAGTAAGAATCGTATAAACATATTAGCATGGAGATAGGCAGTAAAGTAAACAGCAAGCATAGCAGCATCACATCAAACATCAACATCATCATTATGCTATGCAGTGCAATGCAGTCCTACTCCGCTAAACCATCAATGCATGTGGATCCACTAAACTCGGGATGAACGACTTCGGAGTTACATATCCACATTGAGAATCTACTCAACGCCGGAGAATCTACTCCTTAGATAGCCAACGCATCAAACCAACGAATGCCTCATCACGGGGGCGCTAGGAGAATCTACTCCAACTGTGGATGGCCGGATCGCCGTACTCTAGGACGATCTCCCCTATGTCGAACATCCCTAAACAACATCTCTGATGTAATGCATATGCAACACAACAACAACAGCATCACCACCTCCATAACTCCAACGGAAACGACCGAAGGTAACAGCGGAATCAACCGCACCAACTTGCCTCACGGAATCTACCTGAGGGCTTAAGCGGAATCAACCGCAGTACCTGGAGCAAACTCTCGGCCACCAAGGTACATAGCAACATCAACACCTTAAACCCAAACCGCGGGGTCAAGGCTTCCTTGGCCAAAAAGCACCAAGGCACAACTCATCAGCTTGCGGCACCCAAAAGGGTATCGACTTAACGTCTCACCCTCTCATCATCTTTATTTATCTTTAGTAACATTTACCAAGTTGTCTAATCAGTTATCATCATGGGGAAGTGGGGTTTAAAAACCCCTTAAGTCCTTTAGTCTTATTCTGTCTCAGTGGGTTGAGCACGGTCGTGCTCGTAACCCAGCAAGGTCGTGCTTAAGCACGTGAGGGCGTGCTCCCTTGTAAGTGAAGCACGGTCGTGCTTCTTAATGAGCACGGTCGTGCTCAGCAGCACGATCGTGCTCTTTGTCCTGTACGGCCGTGCTCAACAGCGCGGCCATCTTCCCAGAATTCAACTAGGAGCACGGTTGTGCTCCCTGTTCAGCACGGTAGTGCTCAACGCGCGACAGTGCTGTTCTGGGCAGGAACAGAGGCTGATACTTAACCCAATTTCATAATTTAATCCATTAAACATCCTAAATCACTTTTAACACGTTTTTAGGGATTAAACAGCAGTAACTCAATAATCATAACATCAACCATGCAACCAGCAACATCAACAACCATCTCATGGTAATAACAATGATTAACACATCAATATCATGCTCACATTCAACATATGACAATCTCATCATATAGCAGTCAACATGCATCATCATTTCAGACATGTAATCATATAACAATGAATATTAAAAACGGGGTTATGGGAACCCCTTTACTTCACTCTAATCCCAAACCTATGTAAATACTACCCTTCTCCCCATACCTGGATTGAAGGTAGCTCTCTAAGGTGTCCTAACAGCGACCGGTTCTTCCCTTTACCGCGACTCACACCGAAACGAACCTTGGATCAACAGAAAACCAAAGGTTAGTTCCCTATTCACAATAACGGAAAAGGAAACCAAGAGAGGGAAATGAACTTTACCTAAACCACTACCAAAGATGCACTAACAGTCTCCCAAAGCCTCCAAACTGCCCAAGACTGAAGAAAACAGAAAAAGGCTCTTCCTGGTCGCACTGTGGCTGCTGAGTTTACCAAAAGTAGGGTTACACGTTAAACCCTCGAGTCCTGTTCACGTATATAACGTTCAGACCTGAGCACGGTCGTGCTCCACTTAGCGTCACGAGGCGCGGTCCATGCATTGAGCACGGGCGTGCTCCATGTTGAGCACGGTCGTGCTCAACCTAAAATCAGAATCACGCTTCTGACTTTAAGCACGGGCTTGCTGGCTGATGAGCACGGGTGTGCTCATGTACCAGAAAGGGACTTTTAGCCAAAAATCCCACTAAGCCCTTAAACAATAAATTCAACTTAATACAACTAGCTTAATCAAATTAATTCTGAAAAACAGGGTGTTACACAGTAACTAGAGTTACATTGATTATACAAGAGAAATTATTTATTGTGCCTAGAATATATAGACAAGAAACAGGACTAGATATAATTATTGGAAACAATTTCCTAAGACTATATGCCCCTTTCTGCCAATACTTAGAATATATAACATTAAAGACTCCATATATTTACCAAAAACAACTTAAAGAAATTATTAAAATACCAATTACTCATTTTTCAGCCTAAATACTCTCAATTATCAGAATCACGCAAGCTGAACCGTGGTGATATAATTAGTGAAATTTGCACAAAAATTCGCCATGTACTTATAAATTTAGAACCAAATAGAATAATTCCAGCCCATATAGAAGAACTTTTAGACAAAGTATGTAGTGAAAACCCTTTAGACCCAAAAATAAATAATAAAAATACTGAATTAATTGAACTAAAATTAAAAGACCCAACCAAAGAAATAAAATGCAAACCAATGATTTACACAAAACAAGATAGAGATGAATTTGCAAAAGATATTGAATAAATGTGTAATAAAGGATTAATTAGACCATCTAGAAGTAAGCACTCAGCACCAGCCTTTTATGTAGAAAACCATAGTGAGATTAAAAGAGGAAAAAGAAGAATGATAATTAATTATAAACAAATTAATGATGCAATGGAAGGAGATGCCTATTTCCTCCCAAGGAAAGACTTAATTATTGAAAGAATTAGGAACATGAATTGGTTTAGCACTTTTGACTATAAATCAGGATTTTACCAAATTAGATTGACTGAAGAATCAAAAGCATTGACTGCATTTGGTTGTCCTCAAGGTCAATATGAATGGAATGTACTTCCAATGGGAATGAAACAATCGCCTGGAATCTTCCAGCGAAGAATGGATTCAATACTCAAAGAATTCAAGGAGTTTTGTCTGATATATATTGATGATATATTAGTCTTTACAAACAAGGATTTAACTGATCATTTTAAAAAGATAAAATTAGTCCTCACTAGATGTCTTGAGCATGGAGTAGTCTTGAGTAAAAAGAAAGCTGTGTTAGCTCAAAATAAGATTAATTACTTAGGGCTGGAAATTGAAAAAGGAAAAATAATAATGCAAAAACATGTATTAGAAAAACTTCAGAATTTTCCAACAACATTGAAAGATAAGAAAGATTTGAAAAGATTTCTTGGACTCCTAACATATATTTCGAATGAAGGTTTTTTGAAGAATCTTGCAGGAGAAAGGAAAATACTTCAGCAAAAACTAAAGAAGGATGCCCTCTGGTCATGGACTGAGGAAGATGATAGACTAATTATTAAATTGAAAGATTTATGCCGGGAACTTCCTGAGCTTTATCATCCATCGGATGATGATAGAATAATTATTGAGACCGATGCCTCAAATGACTGTTGGGGAGGAGTTATGAAAGCAATACCCCCTGGATGTAAAAATGAATTACTATGCCGATATATGTCTGGAACTCTTTCAGATAGTGAGATTAATTATCTCACTCATGAAAAAGAGACATTGGCTCTGATCCGTATGTTGGAAAAACATCGGATTTATATACTAGATAAAGAATGACCTATGTTGCAGGTTTCAAAAATATAAATCATAAAGGAACCTATAAACAAGGCCGATTGATTAGATGGCAAATAAAACTTGCCGAATATAATTACTCAATCTCTCACATTAAGGGAGATAAAAATGTTCTTGCAGATATACTTTCAAGAGAATGGAGCAACAAGCAACAGAATCACTAAAGGCGCAGCTACAACTGCAGAAAGCACTAGAAAAACAAAAACTAAAAGAACTATACTTAATTCAAGCGAACATTGAAGTACTGGAATTACAACTGCACAATAAAGGAGGAACTTCAACAGAGGATCCTATGATAGAAATCAAGCAGAAAATACAAGAAAGCACTAAAGACAAATACTATGCCATTTTCAATGGACCATTTCCAGGAATATATGATGATTGGAGCAAAGCGCCACCACATTGCATTGGACTCTCTGGAGTTCATCACCAAGCATATAAGACTAGACAAGAAGCAGAAGAAGCATTGAAGAATTATCCAGAAAGACTAAAAAAGGGAAAAGAGATCTATCTTGGCCCTCAAACGACTGATACAAGAACTTTCTCAGAGACTGTCAAAAGACCACCAGCAGAAAGAACCTCTATGAAAGTACTGGGAAGACTCCCTTCCTCCATTGATGACTATTCAATTACTGTGAGAAAAGACCATGAACTTCAGGTTCAATTCTCAAAAGAATTTTTTTTTGAAAATTTAAAAAGACTGACTCATTGGACCGAAAAAGAAAAGACTAATTGCTTCTATATAGTTAATCGAAATATTTATGGAGTTAAAGCAATAATCACTCCAGGAGCATCATCGATTTTGACAACTTGAACAAAGACTTGTCAGAGATTAATCTGTTCCCATATAGTCTGAAGGAAGCTGTCCAAATTTACAGGGATAATGTTTCAAGGGATAGAACTATGTTCTTGAAATTTTATTCATGTTATCCGGACTTCTCGACTAAGCAGCCTGCAAAGCACTTGATCTTCATTGGAGTAAGCAATAATACTTTCTCCATGAGAGATGAACCGACTAAAGAAGACTATGATGAAGATAGAATAATTTCAACAATGGCCAACCAACTGGCGAGCATCTTTACTCAATGACAGATAATTGGAAAAGATTCTCTCATTAAAGCACTTTACAAAGGACCACATGCTTTACTTCTGAGCAAAACAAGTGGAAAGATAATAAAAGAAACAGACTTGGCATTATTGACTAGATTTGAATTGTCGTTCTACACACTCCAAGGACTGGCAATGAACTATAGACCAGCTGTCCTCGACCAGCTTTGTGGATTGATTAGACAAAATGGAAATCACGCGTGCGAAAGGTGCGCACTCAAGAAAGGAATCAATGACTGTCGGCAAGTGGACAATGACTCAGACGACGCAATAATAGAAGAATGATGTAAGCAATGATGTCACATGTGAATTATTAGATGTCTGAGTGATAAATTGTAATAATGTAAGGACTAAGTTGTAAATTAATACTACTTTCTTTCGTGTATAAATAAGCCCTCTTATGCTGAGGCAAGGCAGAGCCATTAAGTTTGTAAGTCTCTCGTCTGAGAAACCTCTCATCTGAGAAGTTTTCTTATGCTAGCCTCTGTAAGAGTGTTAGTAGGATCTAACCAGGATCCCCTTGTGTGCTATGTATTTCCCTCATTACTTTAATAAATACTACTTTCTACTAAAACTTCTTCATCTACTATCAATTACTTTTATTAACTGATCAGATTTCAACAACTTGACTAAGCGGAAGACGAAGTGGACCGAAGACTTCAAGAATAATTCAAAGAAAACCCCAGTCAGGTATGATTAACTCAAACACTTCTGCTCTTTACTGCTATATACTAGCTTTTAATGTCTGAAATAAAAATAGATAGCGAAAAACTAGACGGTATAGATATAGAACATTTACAGATAACTGAAGAAGATGGAAATTACGAAGGAAGTATACTAATAGATCCAAAGTTATTTCAAAAAATACAAAAAGAAGATTTGAATTTAGCTAAGGATGCAAACATGAAAAAACTAGGAGGAATAATGAAAGGATTTAATCAAAAAGAAAATATTATATACTATGGAAAGATAATTAATGAAACACCCATTGATATATCTGAAACACAAGGAAACACTAGTATACAATTATTGAGTAAAAGAAAATTGATTGAATTAAAAAAGAACCTAAAAAAGGAAGAACATAGAAATAAAATTGGTTATATTCATATAGGAGCTATTCAGGTATTGATTAAAGCTACGTTTCAGGAAGGAATTAACTCACTAATAGAATTAATACTAAAAGACAATCGAATCACAGATCCAAAGGATAGAATCCTAGGAGTAATAGAAGGAAACCTAGCCTATACTAAATTAAAATTCGAAATTCACCCAGATATTGGAATCCCATTAGACAACCAAAGATTAGACCAATCACTAAGCTTAGAACATAGATTTTTAAGAAACAATCTAATGAGAACAGGAGATAAGATCTTCTCAATTACTTACTGTGTTAACTATGCATTGACAAATTCACATCACAGTATTACTTTCAGAACTAACGATAGAATAGATGTACCCAGACTATTTGAAGAAATTGGAAAAATATATTATCCAAAGAGGAATGAAATTACTGAATTAGGAATCTCACTTAATAAACCAAAATTATTAAATATAAAACCAATTACTGTGATAGAACCAGAAAAAATAGAGGAAGAAGAGAATATAGATAGATTATCAAACCAAGTAAGAGACTTAGCTCAATATTTAAGAAATAGAATATGACTCATAAAGAAGAATTGGAAAAAATACTTGAGAAGATTTACGCTACAATAGATAGATATAAAAGAGGTATTAAAAACTTTCTAGAAATATATGATTACCATATTAAGAAAGACCCAGAAAATAGACGAAGAAAATTAGTGGAAAAATATAGGCTAAAATACCATTTTGGTCCCTTAACTTATTTTTTAGATTCAGTTTGGTCCCTTAACTTTTAAAATATTCAATTTGGTCCCTTAACTTATTTTTTAGATTCAGTTTGGTCCCTTCACTTTTAAAAAGTTAAATTTGGTCCCTTAATTTATGTCTGTTGACCTAAGTTAGTCATCTCCGTCAACGAGTCATTAACAGTGTTAATTTTTTAGGATCCGGTTGAAATTCGCTAACAATTTAAAGGACCAGTTTGAATCTCGTTAACAATTTAAATGACCAATTTGAAACAAGTTAATAATTGAAAGGACCAATTTGAAACTCATTTAACACTGTTACTCACATTATTGATGGGAGAGGACTAACTTGAGTCAACATAGACAAATTAAGGAACCAAATTGAACCTTTTAAAAGTTAAGGGACCAAACTGAATCTAAAAAAATAAGTTAAGGGACCAAATTGAACATTTTAAAAGTTAAGGGATCAAATTGAATCTAAAAAATAAGTTAAGGGACCAAAATGATATTTTAGCCAAAAATATATTATAAACAAAGAAAACGAATTAATTAAACTAGAAAACAAACGAGAAAACTATAAAGAAAGAATAAAAAAGGAACTAGAAAAATTAGAAGGAATAGGAACTTTAAAGACTAAAGGTTTTAGACTGAAGGCACTACTTTTCGAAGATAGTGATTAAAATGGAAATATATTCTGAATTTGATGAACAAACTGAGATGGAAATAATTAGTGTTTTAAGGATGAACTTACCTATTGATTGTAAACAATTGATAATTGAAAAAATTAAAGAGCAAGTTAAACAAGAAAGATACTATTTGATGCATTTAGAATTAAAACTAGAATGGGATTATATGGAAGAATTAGGCTTAGCCTTTGAGTATGAATTACCAGAAGAATATGAAGATTACGATTGGCCAGATGACTAAAATGGAAAATGAAATACTAAGCATCTTAATTATGAAATTACCAAAAGACTGTAAGCAAATCATAATTAATAAATTAAAACATCAACACTGGCAAGAAAAACTTTATTTAAACCAAATAAACCAAAGATTACAATTAACATTTTGTGAAAGAGAGAGAAGACATCTAATTAATGAAATATTAGAAATAGATGAAGATATAATGAATATGGGATACGAATTACTTGTAACTCAAATTATGCATAGAAACAACCACCCAGAATATGCATAAAAACTATCGAAAATTAGAAAACATCAGAGAAAGAATAAAAATCAATAAAGAATTACTAGATTTGATTAATTTGATTAGGATGGTACTGAATTGGTATCAGAGCTAAGTACTAAAAGATGAAAAGATTACATGAATTAAAAATACAATTAGCTATGTTAAGAGATTATTTAAAATCTTTAAAAGAATTTGGAGATAGATATATAAATATCATAAGACATGTAGAAAAAATGATAGAAAACAAAAAGAAAAGCATTGAAAGATTTTTAGATTAATATGTCTCAAAATATAGAAAAATTTGTACATAGACTAAGTATGTTAGATTTAACTAATCAAAATACTCTAAGAGACTTAATACAAGAATTAAAAGATGAAGCTACTGACTCATGTAATAAACATATGGAATATCATTGTGAATATTATGATTGTAGAGAATATGAAAGAAAAATAGATTTGATAACAATAATAATTAGAAAACTAGAATTATGGATAGAATAATTGTCACCATGGCATCAATCCAATGGCTAAAATTGATTGAAAGTTACATAACTATCAAATCCTCAAAGTTAGACAATCCTTGCCCCCCGAACACCGTTGTTCTTGTGCTACAGCGCGAGCACCGTTCTTCTCCTGCTACATCTTTTTCAAATCTCAGACTTGTTCTTAGCGGCGCTAAAGGTCTTTTTCTTCTCCTTCTCTCTTTTCATTTCTGACTTGGATCTTCTTCTCCTTCTTTTTCTTCTCTCTTTCCATTTATGTTCTCTCTTTGTAAGAACAGATCTGTTTCTCTCGCAGGTAACATTGCTAAAGCTTTGCGCCTCAAATCTCAGAGTAACATTGTAACAGATCGCGCCTCCATGTATATCACACTCGCTTTGCTCTTTCAAATCTCAGATCTGTTTCTCTCGCACGTAAAATAACGATCGCTCTCTCGTTTTAGGGTTTTCCCACAGGTGATCTTCCGATTGGTTCTGCCTCTGATCTTCTGATTGGTTCCCCTAGGTACTCACTCCATTCCTCTATTTCTGTTTTATTCTTCTCCATTTCTCCATTGGTTATGTTTTATTAGATGCAAATGGAGTTATCTCTTTAAACTAATTACTTAATTATTGTAACTGATTAGGCATTTCAGTAGCACCAAAAAGTAATTAGGGATAAATATTTGTAATTATTGTAAAAGTTGTTTCATGTATTGAATTCCTTTTATTTTAATAAATATTTGTCTTGTCTGACAGTCATTTATTTACCTTCTCTGATTTTTAGAAAGAAAAAAAAAAGTGTATAAATGCTTCTTTGGTGATGATGGCTTTGGATATACCAAAGCACTTATGGTACTTGTCGACACTAGTGGTACTTGGCTAAATAATAAATATGGTGGATAAACTAGTCTATAATTATAAAAATGATGACACCAACACTTCTACTCTCCTTGGCAATCTGATTGAGTGGCCCTAGTTAGCAACTTCTTAGCTGTGAATGTACAGCTTGTTATGGTTTCTTCATGAAGCTGAACATATTTTGAGTTTTTCCCTTCTAAACAGAGCTGTAACAATTCAGAAGGGAGATTGCTAGGTATAGTTTTAACTTTATTCTGATTCTAGCAGCATGGCATTTAGATTTCCTTTGTAGTTTTAAGTTGAGAAATCTCAATCTCACTTGGTTCTTGTTTGTGGCCATACTTGAAAACTTTAGCAGGCAAAAAAGAATTGATATTTCTGCCTTCGTCCTCTTGCTGATTAACCATGTTTTATAAACTAAATTTCTTTAGTTTGGTCTCTTATGCTTGAGGTGGGTTTCTTCTTTGTGTGTGATACATTATGTTACCTTAACCACTCTTCTAGGTACTCACCATTGCATTGTATTTAATTAGTAACTAGTAATAATTTGCACATTGTATTTATTGTTTCAATTTTGCAATTGATATTATTTTATTTGGTTATGCCTGTCATGTAGGTTTCTCCCCATAAAAAAGAGGAATAAGAAATACACCAAAAGCTTTGAAACTTGTTCCTGTGATTGTCCTATGCAAGTAAGCCTTGGTTCGTTTCCCTATAATATTTGATGTTATTTGTGATTTATATAATTTGTTACATTCTGGAAATTTCCCCTTCAATAAAACAATTCCCCCTTGACAATTGAGCTAATGCTCTGTTCCAAATCAGTTAGTTGATAGTTGACAATTAGGCATTTCAGTACAACTAGGGAGAGGATAAGTATTTTTTAGTGATAGTTTCTTGCTATTTCTGCTTCTTTGTTTTGGGATAAAATAGTCTTTATTAATTAATGAAAAATGCTTCATGGTTCTTGTACTAGTGTTTTTAACCGGTGCAACGCACGGGTCATATTTTTTTTTAAAAATAATTTATTATAACTTATAACATGTAACGAATGGTTACATTTATTAATTGTAATGGTTACTTGTATTTTGGAATAATATTGAATTGTCTAAATGTATGTTATACACATTCTATTAAACATTCACTTGTTTTTGCATTAAAAAAAAAATAGTCATTTTTTTTTTTAAAGTATCAAATAATTTAACTTTAAAATATGAACTAAAGTAAATTCAATTTTTTCTTCTAATCAATGGAAACACACGACATCCACTGGTGGTAACAACTATCGTAACATGATTAGGACATTTGAATAAATATTTAATGCAATCAGACTTGTTACAATTAATATTCAAAATTAATATGAGCCCGATGCCTCATTAGTAACTTAGGGTTATAAGACACGACATAATGATTATGCAACTCAACACCATTCTTTATAAAACAAATATCAGTATCTCTTCTCCTATAAATTGGGTACCCATCATCATCAAACGATGTATGGTCAACAAATCTCTTTGGGAAAAACTTTGAACACCTTCCTGCTTTCATGCACGGCGACTTCTGATTTACATTACCACAAGGACCATGAAACATAAAATTTGACACAACACTATGTAATTCTGGAATCCTATGCTTGTCTGACAATTCAGTAGAGATAATAGAATCAATAAAATCAACGGGAAGTAAATTATCTTTCCCCTTTATCCACAATATAGTATATGTGCATGTGGCAGACCCCTCTTTTGAAATTCAATAGTATATATTCCTAAATAAATATCACAACAAATTATAAGTAGACAACCACAACAAATAAATGACTGCAAAAAAAAATAAAGGAAGGTTAAAATAATATCATGAGTTATTCAGCACCCACACCTACAATAACTTTCCCAAAAAATCACCATTTTTAAAATCTAACATTAGTTGATCCAATTTCATCTGAAACACTCTACATGAAATATCAAAACGATCTGGCGAAGTAAGCCCTATCTCATAAACAAATTGATGGACCTCATCCCACTTTGGATTACATGTGAACGTTAAAAACAAATCTGGATACCAAAACTTTTTACAAATTAACATAGCATCTTGACAATTATTAAACATATATTGTCGACCACCACTAAATGAAGACGGTAGAATAACACGTTTTTCAATAGAGGAATCTTCCATATGTCCTTGATCAACAACTTCTTCAATACCTTTTAAAAAATCACTTCTAATAGTACTATGATCTTTCCTGATGAAAGACAATCTTTAAGCTTCAACTATTGAGTATATATCAACAATAAATTGTTGGGGTAACCTTTTACTGTTGAACAAAATTGTCTCCTCAAAAGATCTATTCACTAACCTAAATGCAAGGAACTCTCTAAGTGAAATCCGAACTCTTGACACTGCGTAATAAAGGAATCTAAGTGAACTCTTGAATGTTCCTCACACCAAACCATTGCTCCATAATGTTCAACATCGGTTCATTCATCCAAAGTCTCGACAATATAGAAAAATAGTTTCATAAATCAGTCAACGTATAAAAAAATAAAAAAGTGGCAACAATAAATAAAATTAATAGATGCAAATAGACATAGATTACTAAATAAATACCTTCACGTTCAACTACAACAAATAAATGATTCTCTTCATCATGAACTTGAAAATCCATTTCTATAATATCAATAACAATGAACCAATTAAATAAAAAAACTTGAATGCAAGTGAGAAAAATTATATAATAATACCAACTAAATAACAATTTCGATTACCTGGATGGATTGTGAAATTAATATTCTTACTTCTACGTAATATATCCCTATAACTCACTTGGGTTGGTAGACCATGTTATTGGGATTCCACTCGACTTACAAAATCTATATCTATTTTTAAAAAATAAAAAAATAAAGCAAAAAAATTAAATACAAACAAAGTATTCGAAGACAGAGTTAGCACATTCACATTACCCTTTCAAAAACATAATTAAATATTAAAGTAGAAAAAAAAATAATCAAACTTAAATAAATTATCCCTAAAAACCAAGGCCAATAATTTATAGAACTACCAAATTAATAAAGATTGTAAAAAATATTTAATAAATATTTTAATTTTTAAAAAATTAAACATTGTATACAAAATATATATATATATATATATATATATATATATATATATATATATATATATATATATATATATATATATATATATATATATATATATCAAATCATTACACATAAAAAAGCGATAACTATATAAATTAAATTTGGAAAAATATAAAGAACAATAAGACATACCATTCTGAATATCGGGTAAAGGTTTCACAGATCTACTGGATGATACATCCATTTGATATTGAAATGTTGATTCAAAAACAATAGAATAAAATTCACCTACCAATAATTTATAACATTAGAGTTGATAAAAATTTCAAATTATTTCTAAACATTACTATGCATAATATAATATTAAAATTAAATATGCAAAATTAGCATTAAACCTGCATTCTCTTTAAATCATTAGATCTCTATTTCTTCAACTATTAAAGTAACAAATTATAGAATGTATAGAGCTAGCATAATAAGAGTAACATTAAATATCATAAGCAAAAATGATACACATAAATTCAATTAAATTCTCAGTCTCTTGATTTTTAAATACTACACATAAATTTTAATATAATAATAGTAGCATTAAATATCAGAAACATTAGTCAACTGTTATTACAATCACTAAATATGATTTAAATTTTTTGCTAAGTTAACGTCATTTAAATTTTAAATGGCCAATATATTCCTTTTTGTTATTTTTTAAATATTTTTAGGTTTTGTAATTATTAGATGTTAGGTTTGGGCCTTTGGGATGGGGGTAAGAGGACTGACAGCTAGAAGTTGTAAAGAACCCGTGTGACTTTGAAACCCTAGTAACCTTTTTGTTCATAAATCAGATTCCAGAACCTTGCTCCTTCCCTCCCCAACTCCCCTTGCTGCCTTTGTCTTCTTCCTTCTAAGAGCATCTCCAGTACAAGAACCATGTTTTGGTACTTAACTCCTTCTAAGTGAGTCCAAAGATGACACATAACAATTAAGGAACATGATCTACCATTTTTAGCTCCAATGCAAGAACTATCTTTAAGTTCATAACTGACTTTTAATGCATCCCACAATGGACCCCATATCTTTATATTTTTATTTAAAATTATTTTCATTTCAAATTAAAATATTAATACATATATAATTAAACGCATCTCTTTCTGGGTCTAGAAGCTTCCCTATTTACTATTCTTTCTCTCATTCATGTATTTATTTCCCCCCTCAAACGGTAAGAGCATATCCAATGCTAGATGTTTAAGCAACCCACTTTGTTTTCTTAAGTGGACCACACTGTGTCACATCATATTTAAGCAAACTATTAATTTTTTACTCCAATGGTACAAATAATAAGCAACCCACTTTTTTTTATCCTTTTGAGAATTTTACCCCAAGAGTTTCGGGTGACGTTCAAAATAGTCTTTGATAGGGACTAAAATGTCCCTGAAATTTACCATAAAAAGGACTATTTTGAAGATCGTTTAAAATTCTTGGGGACTAAGATGTCCCTAATTGATATTTTCCATTTTCATGGACAAACATGTCTTTGTATGTTTTGTCAGATGCCAGTTTGGGTCTTCATTATTTAATCAATACATAAAAATATAAGGAACAATCATATTCATTATTATAAAAACCGAAGCAATTATCGACTCAGTTAGGACCCTGAGTTAGTGGGTCACTGGTTGAATATGCGAGCCATTGGTTGAACCGGTTGACTCGATATATATTAAAAAATTTCAACAAATTCGTTAGATAAGCTAACATAATTAAACAAATAATTAAATTTGTGTACTATTTTTGCATTAGTTTAAGTTATTCTCAAAATAATAAAACTTATATATTTTAATTATTTATAGAATTTATAGAATAACTTTTGTTTGTTAAAAAAATAATCAATTAATGTATTTTCTCCCTATCTATTACATGTGAGTATGTCACAATAGTTAACGTAAAAAAACAAAAAACAAAAATCTTCACGTAATATGTTCCTTTATAAAGATTATTATAAGTCCTTAATTGTTCATTCTCCTTAAAGCACTGTGGCCCAAAAGGCCCAATACTAAGTAAAATCTTAAAAGTTAAAGTACAAATGAAAGAGCTGCTTTCTTGAATAGTAGAAGTTACGTGTAGCAGGAGGGTCATTCAAATTTCAGTGGTTCAGTTCCTTCTGGGTCTAGAAGCTTCCCTATTCACTATTCTTTCTCTCATTCATGTATTTATTTTCCCCCTCAAACGATAAGAGCATATCCAATGCTAGATGTTTAAGCAACCCACTTTGTTTTCTTAAGTGGACCACACTGTGTCACATCATATTTAAGCAAACTATTAATTTTTTACTCCAATGGTACAAATAATAAGCAACCCACTTTTTTTTATTCCTTTTGAGAATTTTACCCCAAGAGTTTCGGGTGACGTTCAAAATAGTCTTTGATAGGGACTAACATAATTAAACAAATAATTAAATTTGTGTACTATTTTTGCATTAGTTTAAGTTATTCTCAAAATAATAAAACTTATATATTTTAATTATTTATAGAATTTATAGAATAACTTTTGTTAGTTAAAAAAAAATCAATTAATGTATTTTCTCCCTATCTATTACATGTGAGTATGTCACAATAGTTAACGTAAAAAAAAAACAAAAAACAAAAATCTTCACGTAATATGTTCCTTTATAAAGATTATTATAAGTCCTTAATTGTTCATTCTCCTTAAAGCACTGTGGCCCAAAAGGCCCAATACTAAGTAAAATCTTAAAAGTTAAAGTACAAATGAAAGAGCTGCTTTCTTAAATAGTAGAAGTTACGTGTAGCAGGAGGGCCATTCAAATTTCAGTGGTTCAGTTCCTTCTCCTGCACACAATAAATGTACTATGTTTGACTTTTCAATGCTTTGTTGTTTTTCTGAAAAAATTTAAAATAAAAAATAAAAATAAAATAATTCCAAAAAATTCATAGAGTGACATGTGGATCTACAGTAAATTCTTCGATGAGGCATAGTAAAGGTATAATTATATAATGTCTCCTACTTGCTTTTTCTAGCATTTTAAAAACTAGTTTTCATATAGTATTTTTGGAGATGCCACCCAATCTCAACCTCAACGAGATGCCACCCAATCTCAACCTCAACCCGCTCAACCTCAACCTCAACCTCAACCTCAACCCACCCAATCTCGATCTCAACGAACTCATTCTTCTTCAAGTCATGTTAGTGGAGGCAATACTGGAACTAAAATCATGATACTCCCAGAAGGGGATGGGTGAGTTCTGAAGGGAATGTAAGTGAGATATATAGTTAGGTGGGTTTATAAAAAAATAGAGGGGTTAGTTTCGTGTGGAGTGGAGTAGAAAGTTGTCTTCTTGTTGAGTAGAAAACTCATTGAGCTAAGCAGCTTTTGAACTCATTTAAGACTGGATTGTTTCACTCAGATTCATAAATAGCTGTATCATCTGATTATTGTTTACATATTAGGATTAATCAATTATGAGCTGGTAGTTTCATTTTCAATCTTCAGTTCTGCTTCTATTCATTTTCTTCTCAAATTTGAATAGTTCAATTTCAATTTCAATTGCATTCGACCAGTTCTGTCTTCAGTCACGATAATACCTGCATATGAACAATGTAGCATATATGAATTGTTATTATTCTGATCTTTTAATTATTCATTGTTTTTTTTTATTGTCTTACATAGGTTTGATCAACACAAGTTGGTAGTTGCTCCAATTGCTTCAATCATACGTTCTAACTTGGAGAAGGCAAAACCATCATCGAAGAGGACGCAAATCGTCTGTCTCACCCTCCCTGTGCCACCAATAAGGTGTTGCCAAATCAGTTAATAATGCCACATCACACCTGACCCTTTTCTCTATTTCCTAACGGACGTTAACATGATCACGTCAAACATAGAGAAAACATCATTGAAGTGAAAGCGAGGACCTTGAACCATTTATTACCAATAATATTGTGATGAAGTTCAGGAGCCACAAGTGTCCAAGTACCATTTTTCATAAGTGTCATAAATTCATCAGACATGGCTTGCTTCCACTCAGCAGATTGAAGTGCTTGAGTCACACAGTAGGTTCCATAGAGGGCGGAAGAGGATACTTAGAAACTGCAAAAAGTTTTTTGGGAAGAAGCTATCTGATGACCAAAGAGATTCATGGTTTAAACTGTTTGAAGTAATCAAATTTCAAGCTTTGATTAAAATGATTCAATTTTTTGTATTGTTTTAATGACGTACCTAATAATGATTTTATTCAATTTTATCAAAACCAATGTAGTCAAAGTTATACTATCTTTGTATGTACTTAAAATTACAGCATATTGTGATGGATGTTTTATGCATTTTTTATGCTTTATTGTTGTAATTTTTGGGTAGGATGGTGTGTGTGTATTATTAGAAGTGTGTATATATGTTAAATATTAGAAGTAATTATTTTATATATAGTATATAATAATATAATCTATAATCTATAATTTAGAAATATTTTTTTAATTTTTTCTTGATTTTTCCTGCGGATTTTCCTAGGAAAAACTCGGAGGAAAATTTCTTGCATAATTTTCCTGCAAATTTTCTTGCTCATTTTGTTGTTGCGAATTTACTTGCAGGATCTCATGCGAAATCATATGCGAATTATTTTGCAGGAAAATTACCTGCGAATTTTTTTCCAAGAAATTTTGTAGGAAATTTCCTGTGGGTTTTAATATTTGTAGGAAAAAATTATTTATAAAGGTATTACCTATGGACAAAAATCCATAGAAAAATCTATAGAAAACTCGTTTCCTGCGAATTTTGATAAGACAATTTCTAGCAGTGACTCTACCAAAAAAAAACGGTGATTATAACTTTATAAGAGAAAAAGGTAATATAAATTTTTTTTTGCCCAATACCCATTTTATCAATCTATCCCGCAACAGCAAAAATACTCTACATACTCACTAACCTTGGCCCAAATGGTTTTAGCCTAACCAATTTCCCTTTTCCCATCAAATCCCAATCCTTCATTTTAGCCCACCTCCCATAAGCAATTGGAGGAACAACCACCTGAGCTGGATCTCTCAAACCCAAACCTTGGCCCACTCTATACTCACCGCCCCTCCTCTCTCTCCAAACCGCATTAGCTTCCTCTTCTTCACCATCTTTGGATTATCTTGAGCTTACATATGCTTGGAAGAGTCTCCAGCTAAGGCTGTAGCAACCACCAAAGCGTGGCAGTTGCATTCTTGTGGGTTGGGGCCAAAAAGCCCTATGATTAAATTGGCTGGAAATAAACCTATTCCCATACAGGGCTAAGTTGGCTGTCCCATGGGCTTTGGCCCTATTTGACAGCTTGACAAACCTAGAAATTGGAATAACTCCATAATTTGTATAACAGTTGGCACATCTATATTTGCATTTTGCCTGTACGTTTATACACTAATTTTATTTTTCTTTCGAATCAAGAAAGAAAATTTTGTATGAGAAATTTAATACTTAATATATAGAAAAGTGTTATACTTGATTTTTCGATACATGCTAACCACCAATGCCACCAGCTGACTACCGCCGCTGCCAACCACCAGCATCCTCCATCCTTCTTTGCCCGCGCCCTCCAACACAACTACATTTTGTTTGCAGGGGGCTCATTTTGAGGAGAATAAAATCTCGTAAATCATTTTCGAAATTAGAATCCATAATTATGCAACTTCATCTTCATTGGAGATGCTTATGTGGTTTTGAGGTGGGTTTGGAGGAGGGACATGTATGGTGAATATGTCTTAAACTAGTGAATGGGTTCAAATTTTTATGCCTTAGAAGATTGGTAGCTTCAATGGGAGTTGAGAACAGTTAAAAAAGATAAGCCACTATGTTGAAGTGATGATCGAACTTGCTCATTTGTCCTCAACTTGTTACTCTCCATAGGAAATTTAGTAAATAATTCCATGTATATCCCTAAACTGCAGAAGCATCTAAAACCAGATCACAAACAATAATAACCATCAATTTATTTGCTAAACTTAGATAGAGGGGCAGGTCAACATGAATAACAAGAATCTTTGATTGCATAAACCAGTACACATAGCCAATGCTTATATTTGTCTTTAACTTGACTATTTTTACACATTAGCACTACTCACCGGGTCTTGATTTGGTGTTCTGTTCTTAACTTAACTGGTCAACGGTTTCTGCCAAGGCTTTTTATCTTTCCACACCAAGAGGAATACCCCTCAACCCTGCCAAAGTGCATGTGGTTCCATGACCCTTGCTTCCTAAGCCTTCATGTTTTCACTGCTGCCCCTCTCTTGGTCTTAAAAAAGTGCCCATTAACAAAATGGAGAGCATAAGAACAAAGGAATCTTCTGTGCTGGTTAATGGTCTCTCAGACTTGAAACCCATCATTGTTTTTACTTAGTTCAGGAGAGAAATGGATAGCAAAGGAACAATTCTAATGCAAAGGTATGAACTTGGCCGTTTTCTTGGTCAGGGCAATTTCGCCAAAGTTTACCATGCAAGGAACTTGAAGACAGGCCAGAGCGTTGCCATCAAAGTCCTTAAAAAAGATACGTTGATGAGGGTTGGCATGATGGAGCAAATCAAGCGTGAAATCTCTGTGATGCACCGTTTGAGGCACCCCAATGTTGTGCAGCTCCATGAAGTCATGGCAAGCAAAACAAAAATATATTTTGCTATGGAGTACGTGAAAGGTGGTGAGCTTTTTGATAAAGTGTCCCGAGGAAAGCTGAGGGAAGATGTGGCTAGAAAATATTTTCAGCAGCTGATTGATGCTGTTGATTACTGCCACAGCAGAGGGGTGTATCACCGTGACCTCAAGCTAGAAAACCTTCTCTTGGATGAAAATGGGGACCTCAAAGTTTCAGATTTTGGTTTGAGTGCATTGTTGGAGTCCAGGAAGAGTGATGGACTTCTTCATACAACTTGTGGGACACCAGCTTATGTAGCTCCTGAGGTGATCAAGAAAAAAGGATATGATGGAGCCAAGGCAGATATTTGGTCTTGTGGGGTGATTCTCTATGTTCTCTTGGCTGGATTTCTTCCTTTCAGTGATAAAAATCTAATGGAATTGTATAGGAAGATTACCAAAGCAGATTTCAAGTGCCCACATTGGTTCCCATCAGATGCTAGAAGGCTTCTCCGTAGAATGCTTGATCCCAATCCAAAGGCAAGAATCACTATTTCCAAAATCATTGATAGCAGTTGGTTTAGAAAGGGGTATAAGCAGGTTGAAGCATCACAGGTGCCACCCTTATCCCATACAGATGATGGTAAGGATTTCTTGGATATTGAGGCTGAAGTTGCTTCATCAAATTCAGATGGTAGCTCAATATTAAATAAAGAAGAAAGCCCCATGAAGCCATATTATTTCAATGCATTTGGTCTCATATCACTCTCTTCAGGATTTGATCTTTCTGGTCTGTTTGAGAAAGATATGATGAGCCCAAGAGAGCATGCAAGATTTACTACTACAAAACCACCTTCAATGATTGTGTCAAAATTTGAAGAGATGGCACATAAAGATAGTAGATTCAAGGTCATGAAGAAAAATGGAACTGTTAGATTGGAGGAAAACAAGACCGGGAGACAAGGCCAGCTCATTATAGATGCAGAAATTTTTGAGGTCACGTCTTCCTTTCATATTGTTGAGGTGAAGAAAATTGCTGGAGATACATTGGAATATTGGAAATTCTGGGACCAGGACTTAAAGGATTCTCTAAATGAAATAGTTTGGGCTTGGCATAAGCAACGGCAATAGTAGCATAAAAAATGTTTGTAGGCTTCTTTTTTTCTTGGATAGATGGTGCTCTTCCACGCATTCTTCTATCTAAATGTCTTAAAGTCACTACAAAGTTGTTTTCTATGTTCTGTCCTTCATATAATTTTTCTTCCTCTAAAAAGTTAAAGAAGTTTGTACATAAAGATGATTTTGACTTCTCTTTGCTCTTGTTGGGAGTTATATTCAACTGATAATATTAGCAACCTTGCTAAGTTACTTTGAGCCTGTTCACATCAGAACAAAGATCAGAATAACAAGGGTGAAGCAAACACCTATATAGCTAGGCTAATCAAAGCTTCACTTCAGTAATAGAAAATCTTATTTGTTAGATATAAACTATAAACTATTCTTGATCCTACTGCTAGCAACTTAAGCATTTGATATGTACCAAGAACCTCTTCCAAGTTCCACCAAGTAGTTAAGAGTTTAATCCTCGCTGCCTGCATTCTATTACATTTTATTTGAGGTATTTTTAGAAATATAAACAACTTAGAGGTTTGCAACTAGCAATTTAAACATTCAGAATAGTTGGTCTGGACAGTATTGTAGAATTTGTATTATTCATTAGAAGTACTCAAAGGACTAACAGGATATCTACCAACTGAACAAATTAGAAATAGTTCATTGTTATTATGTGTATAAAAAATTTAACGTCTGCATTGCTGTTTGATTTTGTATTCACTACTATAAGAGGATATCTGCCAATTACCGGATTCTCTCATTAATTTTACATACAGCATACCAAATTTATTGAATTGCATATATTATTATACCTAACAGAAAATAGCTGAAATAGTAAACAAAAAGAAAAGGACTCATATATGAGGGAGCAACCTCCTTAAAGCAAAAGCTTTCCTTTGCTAATCATTTATTACATAGTTGGTTACATATATAACACTTGAGCTAGGAATCCTAACAACTAATGAGTCGTCATATAAAAGCTTTTAGATTTTTCTAATCCAAGTGCATTGTCACAGACAATACTTGGACTTTAGTATTTGGATATAATGCCATGTATTTGGGCCATAACAAAATATGGGGTTTAGCTTAGAGAAAGTATTATAATAATAATAATTTAAAAAGTGATAAACCATGTATCCAAATGAACAACGTATCTTGTATAAAAAAAAAAGAAAAAGGGAACAATGTATCTGTATCTAATCATGCTCAATCTATCTTTGTGAATTGAATAAACTTGGTCCGGGATGCAACTTGGTTGGCTAAAATTTGGAACTAGGTCATCTTTCCTTGAGTATGTGCTGATTATTCTATCGAGGTTTCTGAAGAAAAAGAAATTAAAATGAACTTGTTTCTAAGATAAGCAAATAAGGGTATATCTTCTTTTAAATAACTTAATTAATGCACTTTATAAAATTAGAGGGTATTTTGCTTACTTTCTCACTTAGAAGCATCCTTACTTTTGAATAACCTTATGGGTGTGTTTGATACGTGATAACCTTTAGAAATAGAGGTTATCTAGCCCACTTTGAGTCCTTAAAATGGTCTTTAAGAGAATAGTTTGGGTTAAGCTTAGTGTTTAGAGTAAGTAATTGCATGGTTTTTACGCATTAAGGCACACCACAGCACAGGACAAGCAGGACAGCATAGTACAACCCTTTGAGTCACATGACAACTTTTTGTCCTGTACATCGTTTGATTGATAATGGACAACACAAGTAAAATAATATTAATTTTATTATGATACTTTTTATAATATATAATATTATTAATATATGTATGTATTAGCCAATATATAATAAATTTTTATAATATATAATAGAATTGATAATATATTATTAATATCATAATAATATTATATATATTATTAATATGTATTATACTATGATAATCTTTATAATATATGATATTATTAATATATGTATGTATTAGCCAATATATAATAAACTGTTATAATATATAGTATAATTGATAATATATTATTACTATCTTAATAATATTATATATATTATTAATATGTATTATATATAACGTTAACGTTTGAAAAAAATAAATAACGTTAATGTGGGATGGGGAGAGAGGGAGAGGGAGAGAGAGAGAAAGATAGAGAGAGGGAGGGGAGGAGAGAGGGGGGAGAGAGATAGAGGGAGGAGAGGGAGGGAGGAGAGAGAGGGGGAGAGGGGGAACGAGAGAGGGATGTAAGGATAATTTTATATTTTGGTAGTATGTCTATGAAACAAAAAATAAAAAATTATCCTATGGTTTGGTGTGGGACAAAATTTTGGGTTTTTGTCCTGTCTCTCACCCTTTTTTTATCAACCATTTTTTAAATCAAATAGATGACAAAATTTTTGTGATGACCAATCCCCTAAATTTTTTCAAATCAAACCAAACGCACCCTATCTAAGATTCCTACCCAACATGCTTTGTCGTTTCAAACTGTGAATTGTGGAGACATTCTGGAGTTTGTTTATCGTTTATGGTTGATATGACGGAGCCTAAAACAGAAGGGGACTTTGGGCTTCGGCCCCTCTGCTTACCAAAAAAATAAAACAGAACGAGACTAGGCAGTCAGTGCTATTATTAGTGTGTTTGGGAAAGCCGAAAAAAATTATGCTAATAATCGATTTTTATATAATCCATTATTGTGATAATCGATTATAATCAGAATCTATTTTTGTTTTAGTCTATTTCCTGAAAAATAATTTTAAGATAATCTATTTCGTTTGGGTGATGCAAAAAAAATCATTTTTATGTAGTAAATTACAAAAAATAGTATGAAACTATTTGTATAATTTAATTTGTTTAGAAGTTAGTTTTGCAGGGATAATCAGGGAAGAGAATTTTGAGAATGAAAAATAATCAAATCATAATAATCTTAAGCTGGAACAAACTGGATGGTATAAATCAGCTTTTTTTCCTAAAAAAAGCTTTTCTATAAATTTAAGTAAAGTGTCAAACATATTTAATTATTTTAAAAACAATTTTTTGGGAATAAAATAATTACAATCTAAAAAAATAAGTGTTTCCAATCATACTAATATATTATCGCAGTTGTTGTTAACTGTACAATAGCTGTATTTTGATGTTCCCGCTTACATGTTTCCAAGATTAAAATTATCTTTCGGATGGAATGAGTTAGTTCCTAAACCCCATCCAGACACGACAAAAAACAAAGCTGTCAGTGAAAGCACGCAGGGACGGACCTACTCTTGTGATTCATTCACAATGTTGGCCAAACTGTCGGCAAGTAGCCACACAATTCACACAAATAGCTCAATTCCATCACTTATTTGTTTTCTTATAGCATCACATCTCTTCATTCCTTGGCTAATTTTCCAATCCTCTGTTTAGTTTATTTGTTTTAATTGATTCAAATACATATCAGAGTTAAAAAATAATCCTACGAGACACTAATACATCTCACAATATTTTTTCTATTAACATCTCATGATATTGATAACGTAAGTAGACTAAATTTGAATAAAAATCGTAATATAATTTTAATAAACTAAAAGAAAAGAAAATATGAACAATGTTTTTTTTCATACGTCTCTAGATCTTTTTATGTGCATTTGGCGGTGGGATTTGGATCTCAGTGATGGCTGTTTCCGAGATGGAGACTTCATCTGGTAGTGCTATATCTGGCCTCCATTTGTAGAGCTCAAGCCAAATAATTAATCCGATTAGTTTAAAGATATCATTTAAGGATATCAAACTTTTCTCTCTACCCTTTTCTCCTGTGTGTGGGGGATGCCGTCACTTCGATGTTGAAACTTCATATCTTAACGTTTTTTTTTTCGTGCTTTTGGCTTGATACGCTCACTTGTTCAAACTCGTGTCACATAATGATTTATCACTATTCATAATCTTTGTCCTTTAGCTGCTAACTATGGCTAGGGTACACACTCAATTTGGTCCCTCAAATTGTGAAGCAGTATTAATATGATCCCTGAAATTATCAAAATTTCAAATTAGTCCCTAAAATTGTAAAATGATGATCAACTTAGTCCCTCCGTTAAAAATCATATGGACTAAGTTGATATTAAATTTGTAGTGTCAGTGACTTAATTGATATTAAGTGAGTAAAATAAGAGACCAAATTGATATCAACTTATCATTCAGGGACGCTTTTGAAATTTCGATAATTTCAATGATCAAATTGATACAACTTCACAATTTCAGGGATCAAATTAGGTCTTTACTCGGCTAACTAAGCAACCAAGAAACAAACCCAATTTAGTCGTAAAGTGCTTGCGATTAGTGTAGGGCATTTTCAATTATTACGACTTTAACGAAATGTACAAACAGAAAATGACACTAAAAAAAAAAAAAAAAAAAAAATTTCAGCAGCGAATCCGGGGAGGACAGGTTTGAGTAAAGATAGCTTATCTCTTTATAAAGTTCAATTTGGATTCGTCCTTAATGATAACCACTTATCCACGTTCAACACAGCTTGATAATCCAATAGCTGTATTGCCCACAATTTTGTCCAACAATCTCCCAAATAAAATGTTGCCCTCAAGGAATGATGTCACCTCCTCTATTTCAATTAATACAACAAGCTCATGCAGCTGAGCAAACCATTAGAGCACTGTCGGAAAATATTATCAAACGACGCTATTTTTTGTATGCTATAAGCTGGCGGATTGACTTGTCAAATAGAGTTTTTGTCTTTCATGTCAGAGAGAGAAATACAAAAACTAATTTGCTTGTGTGTAGGTTATTAAGTGTATGTTTGGATTCATTTTTATGATAGATAAAAGTGATTCAAGAGATAAAAAATTATTTTTAACATGTCTGAGTATTCTCGATTAGAATTGATTTTTCCTCTGGAATCAATTCTAACTTGAAGCTAGAATTTGTATCTATGCTCCCAAATATGATTTTTAGTCTCAAATTATACTAAGTTTTACACCAAACTTACTTTCAAAATAAAAATATCCAAACATAAGTCACTTCACTTCAAACTCAATTTTATTGAAATCAATTACATCCAAAATCATGTTTGTCAACCACCCATCCAAACACACACTAAAACTTATTTTTGTGCTTTCTCAGTTTTATAAGAGACAAAGGAAAAATGAGAGAAGAAATGAAGAGGAAGGGTATATGAAACACATAAGGGTATATGAAAGATATAAAAGAAAAAAGAAAAAGTGATCTACAAATCTTTATTGTTCATATGAATTAATTAATTATCACATCAACTGCTTTCAGGGTCTACAGACGGAGTAACTTGAAACACCAAGACATCTTTCTCAATTCTACATTTCAGTGGCCCATGCTTCGTCTTACTTCAATTGTGTCTGTTCTCGAGTCTAGAAACCCCTTGCCCCTTGGAAGTGTGTGGGAACGGAAGGTCTTGGAAGCATTCATTGCGAAAGCATTATACATGATTGCTGGATAGTTTATGAAATCTCGGGGATGTCACCCGTTCCATTGAGATAAGCTAAGCTCTATTACTAAATTTCTCCCATTTTTGTGGACTCTGACCAATATGACTACGTGCTTTTCTATCAGCCAAGCCTCATACTTTTCTGCCTTGCTATACACGCAATGCTGCACTGCAAGTCAGGGAATTCAGAGAAAATTAGGCAACACTCTGGGATCTATCCAAATGGGCAGATATGCAAGTAATCTGTTTTTATCTACCCTCACCCAACCGCCAGTGTTCTTATTATAGGCATAATAACTAGAGTTATGATATTTGCACACCTGAGTTTGACACCCAAGTAGACATCTTGGTTAATCATGTATAAGTTTTTGGTTAATTCAGTTCATTATATGGTTAATGAGTTATATGAAGCTTATTTTTCATAACCATGTAAATATTTGGTTAATCACATGCAAATATCTGGTTAATTCAGTTCTTTATATGAATAATGGATCATCATCAATTAATTTTACACGTGATTAACCATATAATGAACTGAATTAACCAAATATTTATACCGATTAACCAAGGTGTCAACTTTAGGTGTCAATTTTGGGTGTGCAAATATCGTTTCTCTAATAACTGACACTTGGCTTGAATATTCTTAGTTTTTAAATGTTCTCACCATCAAGGTTGTTCTGTTTGGTTTTCTGTTGGAGACATTTTTGTAATTTTACTCTCAACGGTGTTCTGTTCTAAAAGCAGTTTTACAGTGATATTGTCATAGATCCTTAAAATGCCAAGTTTTTTTTCTGGTTAACACCTTAAAATGCCAAGTTAGTGGGGCTTACTGTGTATTGCTAAGGAATTTCATTTCATTACATTAAAATACTTAAAGCTGAACCATACCCGCAGCTTTTGGACTGGTCTAAAGATAGTTACTAAGTATTAAACAGCATTTCACAAATACAACCTGCTAAATGAGTATAATATATATAACCAAACCAGGTTCTGAACCTTTTTTCTTTGACCACTATGCACACTATTTGCAGTTTCCAGCAGAAATTAATTTATTTAATAAATATATGTAGTACTACAGCACAAAGGCCCAAAACCATTGCAATACTTTATGGATTATCAATAACCAGTGCAATGTTATTTCAGATAACCAATCATGGTTGGAGAAAAAAAAACAAGGACGGTTGTAAAGTAAAAAATCTAACTGATACAACACGAGGTTCGTGCATGTTTGGTTTACATTTGAGAAATTGCAGGACAAAATCTCTTTCGAGTTCCTTTGGGCAAACATACGTTTTGGACCCAAAACTATGTGTGCAACGGTAAACCAAACGTAGCCGAAATTGTTTCATTTCTTTTCTGATTCCTGAGATTCAGCATTTCCCTCTCAATAAACTGTTTTAATATTTTCTCATCACTTGCACTGAAGAGCAAAAGTAATACAAAGTTACACAGCAATGCCCAGAAAATGTAGATATATATACTCCATTCACTATATTTTTCAATTAGCCTTTCTGATTACAGCAATTAGACATTCAAATACGTAGCATCTAATGCTCCAGTAAGGAGCACACCTAAAAGCAGGACAATCCTGGGGGGATAAAGTTACCAATTACCATACAAAATCTTTGAAGATCATAAAGAAAAAGCTTACCCCTTCCTCTTCTTCTCTTTCTGGCTCTTCATGTATCTGAATCTGAAGGTATATAGTGTGGAGATTCAGTATCAGATATATAGTGTGGATGTGGAGATTCAGTATCTGAAGGCATGATGTGCATGGGTTCAGAGAGCACACGTAGTAGGTGAGGTGGCTCAGTAGGTGTAGGCAGGTCTGAAGAAGTTGAAGATTCTTCTATCATCAAATTCTGCAGCCCAGGTTTCAACTCAGTGTTGCAAAACATTTCATACTCAGCTCTATCCCCTCCTTTTTTCTTCACCTCCACCACAACCAAGGAAGGTGTCAATTCAAATATCTCTGCAGCAATGGTCAATGGCCCCTTTAAACCTTCTCTGGTACCCTCCAAGCTCACCCTGCAATCTTTCTTCCTCACACTAAAGCTAACCAAATGAGCAATCTCCTCCAATTTTGAAATTATCTTGGACACTGGTGCAGCAGTCACAAACCTGGCCTCATCCCCTTTTTCCTCAAACAATCCAGAAAGATCAAAACCCTTAGAAAATGATATGATGTCAAAAGCATTCAAACTTGCTGGTCTTGGCAATGGAGCAGCATTCCTTCTCCTAGTCTCTATCTCAGAATCAGATTCCGACACCGAATAATCCGATGCTGCATCATCTTCATTGTCCACCAGATTATCATCAACATTACAAAGCTTATCATCCTCAACATAAAACTTTATTTGCTTGAACCCTTTCTTGAACCACCTGTTCTCCATGATCTCAGGAATGGCAATCCGGGTTTCGGGCTTTATATCAAGGAGACGGGTAAGGAGCCTGGAGAGGTCAGGTGAGAACCAACGGGGGCACCTGAAATCACCCTTGTAAATCTTCTTATACATTGCCATCACATTCTGGTCATGGAAAGGTAAATAACCTGCCATCAACACAAACAAGACAACCCCACAAGACCAAAGATCAACCTTTGCACCATCATACCCTTTCCTTCCCAAAACCTCAGGAGCAACATAGGCAGGTGTCCCACAAAACGTGTGGAACAACCCATCTTGCCTCATTTGATCAGACACGGCACTCAACCCAAAATCAGAAACTTTAAGGTTACCATTCTCATCAAGCAACAAATTTTCAGGCTTGAGATCCCTGTGGTACACACCTCTAGCATGACAAAACTCAACAGCTGAGATCAATTGTTGAAAGTACTTCCTTGCAACCTCTTCCTTCAACCTTCCCTTTGCAACCTTATTGAAAAGCTCACCCCCACGAACGTATTCCATGACAAAGTAGATCTTGGCCTTTGTGGCCATGACCTCGAAGAGTTGCACGATGTTGGGGTGGCGCACACGGCGGAGGATTGAGATCTCGCGCTTTATGTGAGCCACAAGGCCACCCTTTAGGATCTTTTCTTTGTCTATGACCTTGATGGCAACACCTTCACCAGTTTTTATGTTCCTAGCATAGTACACCTTTGCAAAGGTTCCATGCCCAAGAAGCTTCCCAATCTCAAATCGACCCAATAGAAGATTTGATGTCTCCTTCTTCTTGTTGCTATTGGGGTTCGTATTGGCCTTCTTAGGAATGATGTCCGCCATGGATGGCGAAGAATTTTGGATTTTGGAGCTCCAAGTTTTGCCCTTTTTTCTAGTTTCAACAAAATGGAGATGTTAGAGAGCTATCGTTTTGGTTGGGACTGGTGGAAGGAAGAGGGTGTGGCCTTGATTTGTTTGAGGATGTTTTTTCTTTTCTTTGTATATGCGAAGGGTGCTCTGCGTGTTGTTGTGTTGTGTGTCAATAAATCATTCACATTTGGCCAAGTTGAATAAGAGATGCTTTTTATAATAAGGGAGGGTATATGCCACCATTAACTTCTTTGCTAATTTTTTTTTTCTTACTTTTCAAATTTCTTTTTTCAATTTTAATTTTTAATTTTTTAGGTTTAGGATGAACTCAGGATATTCATAGCCGATAGTCATAAGACTAATTCCTAGAAGATATGGAGTATTTAAAACCTGGATATATAATTAAATAATTCAAACTATTAATCACTCGAACTTCAACTCGTGAGATTTTCAATTTATTAGTATTGCTAATCGTTTTGACATTTTTTTTTCTTTTAATCATTGACTCGATGCCACGTAAAGAGAGAGTTCTTTCCTTATTTATATTTTGTTTTCTTCTTTTCCTTATTACTGTCGTAGGATTGAAGGCAGCAACAACTGATCGATTCACTACACAAAAGGTAAAGGCCTATTTTGGCCAATGATAAAAAATATGGTGCTAATTTCAGTTTTTGACAAAAAAAATATTTTGTTAGTCCCTACTAATTATTAATGTGGGATAAGTTAGTTTTTACGTAACTTTCGTTAGTCAGCATTCATTATTAAAATTTCTTACGATACTAATTGGCAGGGACTAATTAGTCTCACTTTAAATATTATTAGGGATTATAATTTCTCATAGTAATTATCAATGACTAACTTGTCCCATATTAATAATTGTCAGAAATTAACATGATAGATTTTGAGCATCATATTTTTTGTCGAGAATCAAAACGGGCCTTTATCCGTACATTACCAACTGACATCTTGTTGTGAGATGAAAAACAACAGCTCCGTTTAATTGAATTCCCCAGAATAAAAAGATTCTCCTATGATGAGATACGACGCACCCAATCATCTCGAGTTGATTGTTTTACTATTCAAATTATCTTCAAAGATGAAAAAATGAGTTATGATATTTTGATACCAAAATTTAATATCATAGGCAGACACCCTAGTTGTGAACAAATAAAATAAAGAGAAATAAAGGGTAAAGTAATAACCAATTTACTCAAAACTATAATGTTCTCCATGATATCAAATTTTGATGTCAAAATATCATAACTCTGAACTGAATATCACATTCGCTTTAGATTGTTAGCTTTGTTCGTTCCCCTTTATCTCTCTCACATAAGAATACATGGTTTATAACGTTTTGTTTAGGCCAAAATACCACTTTGATCTCTTAAACTCAAGTTAGTCCTCTCCCGTCAATAATGTTAGTAATAGTGTTAAATGGGTTTCAAATTGGTCCTTTAAATTATTAACTTGTTTCAAATTGGTCATTTAAATTGTTAACAAGATTCAAACCGATCCTTTAAATTGTTAGCGAATTTCAATCGGATCTTCAAAAATTAACACTGTTAATGACTCATTGATAGAGATGACTAACTTAGGTCAATAGACACAAATTAAGGGACCATATTGAACTTTTTAAAAGTGAAGGGACCAAATTGAATCTAAAAAATAAGTTAAGGGACCAAAATGATATTTTAGCCTTTTGTTTAAAATTGCAAGACTTGATTTATCAAGATATTATTGGATATCAGTGTAAAAATCATTCTATATTAACAATGCATAAAAATTCAATTCTAAGAAAAAAATTATTTAGTCAATCTTGTCTAGTTTCTTTTTTTCTTTTTCTTTTTTTTAAAGTCTAGTTATTTTTACAGTATCATATGCTAATTTTTTCTAGACTTTCGGCATCCGAAAGTCACATTGGACTTCGACTAATCCAAGTCGAGTCCGGTGAACCCATATAAGAAGGCATAATTCTCTCAATACCTTTTTTCCATTTACAAAACTTGAACCCGAAATATTGCTTAAGAAAGTCCAAACTACAACTACTTCGACAATGTATTAACACATAACTTTGATGATAATATTTTTTTTTGTTTTTGAAAAGCTGATGATAATATTATACTCAAATATCTTTAAGGATTTAAAGGGCACATTATTAATGTAAATATTTATTATATTATTAATTAAACATGATTTTTTTTCCAGATTATTAAAAGTACTTGACTTCTGTTATAACTACTTTAAATGTCAACACATCATAATTTATGATTAGTTGGCAATGTAAAAAGTTTAACATTAACAGTGTATCAAGAGAAACTATACTTTCAATGTTCAAACAACACTTAATAATCACATAATGCAAATTAGTTTTAGGCTAAAATCTGTCTAAATTTAATTATTTTCTTTTTACTATATACTCCCTCCGGTCCTTATTATAAGAGACAAATGACTACTTTTTTTTGGTTCAAAATATAAAAGACATGCATGTATTTTGACAAATATTAAATGCTCATTTCCAATTTTATCCTTATTTATAATAGGGTTTATATTTACGAGACAATGCAACTTTCAATACAAGTAGGTTTGTTCATTAATTATTGAAGGGTTAAATTTGTAAATTTATATAAATATTAATTACAAATAGCTTATTTCAATGCATTTCCTTGGTCTGTGTTTTTAGGATTTTGCCTCTTATATATAGGATCAGAGAGAGTAATATCGTATCTTGTTATTGAGATGAGTGGCATGTATGGTTAGTGTAAGCTTTTTCACACTGTCTACTTATGATATGAGTCACCTCTAAGAGAGTTACGATAAAATTCAAACAATTTTAATAACGTTATTGTGTAAAAAATCCTTATAATGACAATATATAACTATTAAATCCTATTGGGATATTATATTTATGAATTAAATTTCTTTTTGAAAATCGTTTTAAATAAAGGGTTTTATTTATTAGTCTTCGTTAAGATATAAAGAAAGATGATTACCCAAAAAAACGTAATTTTTTATAAACAAAAATAAGCAGACATTTTTCTCCTCAATCTATTAAATATAACAATTTCAAATAAAAATTTGGATTAAAATAATATACACTATCAGACAATATAAAAAATATTATATATTAAACTCTAAACATTTACCTCTTTTTGTTTAAAAAATATCATTTACCTCTTTTAATTTTTTAAACGGTTATATTTATCTTAATTGATACTCCTTCTTGACTCAGAGCCCGTTTGTTATTGCTTATTTTGTTAAAAAAATCATTTTTTTAAACCATAAAATGATTTTTTTATGTGTTTAGTGTGTTTGTTTTTGCTTCTGAAAATAATCAGAAGCAGAAAAAAAATCATTTTTGGGGTTAAAATAAAAAGCAGCTTTGAGTTGCTTCTGAAAAAAATCAGTTTTCATAACTAACTACTTTAAAAAAAATTGATTTTTATGATTGTAAACAAACATAAATCTGCTTCTGCTTTTTTTAAAATCTCTAAAAATAATCACTAAATTATTTTATAACAAAATCAATTATTTTTTAATCTTAAACAAACGGGCTCTCAATTATAAGTAAAATAGTACCTATATTTTATGGATTCAAATATAAGTAAATTCCAACTAATTCAACTATATTTAATATAAGCATATCAAAATTCAAGAAAATCAATCAATCCAATCAATTCTTCTCTTACTTTTTTAAGAATATTGCACACTCTCAAGATAATTAAAAAGTGATTTAATAGTTGTAACATATTTTTTTTATATAAATTAAGATAATTAAATTAAATTAACTAATTTTTTTAATAAATATGAAGTTAGTTAATTTTATTTGTAATTGAATTAGGAGGAAGTATCGAGGGAATTGGATGAAATTTGGACCGTTGACAGCCGAACATCCGGTGGAGACTCCCAAACTCCTTCTTTGTGTGATGTCTAATGACTGGGCACCCTCACCTACCCGCAGAAGAAGTGGCAGGAAGCACAGGCACGGACCCTCTGGCTGATCGACACTGTATCTTACATGTGTTCAAGTAATAATAATAAGCAGATAAGGTCGGTTTGAAATTTTCAAATTCAACAACCCTCTAAACATTTTCATAATACAGTGATTCTCTCACGTTTGATATTAAACAATTAAATAATCTTCATATAAAAAAAAATTAAAGAATCTTAGCTATTTAAAAGGTTTGAAATTTAATTAAAAACTTTTACAGGTAATCGTGATAAATGTATTTTATTTTCGAACAAAGTATAGAAACTTCCGTAGTCATAGCATATCGTGATCAAGATTAGTATGGTATTGTGTTAACAATATCAATCCACATCACACAAATAGATGATAGAAATATTTGCCCAATACTTGAGGCAATTTCAACTTCACACAATTCACTTATCTAATAGCATGTTTGTTTTACTTTGCTCGGTTAATAGTCTCACGTCATTTTTTTTTTTGGGTTTACTGGAGGGGCTAAGCCCAAGACCTAAGAATTAACTAATATTCTCACATTAGTTTTTGTAACATCATTTTGACACTATTTTATTTCATTGGGTCATCCCACAAGTGGCCTGACTAAATAACCATCAAGTCCATCAAAATTCAGCGGGCAGTCCCCACCCAAGCATGCTCCGTTCTTTTTTTTTTTAATAATTTAAGATTTCTATGCATACATTAAAAAATTGTTAATATGTTTATATTTGTATCAAAATATTCTTAATTCTACCATGAATTATCTATAAATTTCAATTATATTTACTCCACACTCCATTAGTTATTTATATACTTGAAATGTTTTACGTATTTTCAAGACATTTCAATTTTATTATATTATAAGGATATATGTGGAAGAAAAAAATGTCAAATATGTCTTAGGTTTATAAAACACTCATTATTTTGAAACAAAAATAAATAGCTAAAATTATCAAAGAAGAAAAATGGAGGAAGTAAAATAATTTTTATATTAACATATCATATACATTTAAACTCAAAATAAATAATCTTTTGTTAAGCTATATTTTTTTCATATGCTTGCGTATGATTATCAACACCGACCACGAAGTTGACTTTCTAAGTTGCGATTGCACTGTATTGTGGCCTTCTTTCCCCACGTGATCTTCACAACGCAACCGACTACCTTCCTTGTGATCGGAAAAGGTGAATTTGGTACAATGACTTCGTAAATTTTTCCTTCAGACTGTGCAGCCAAATTGGTACTTACGTTATTAACCTATAATCAAAAGAATTGGTAGTTTGGTACTTACATGTTATATGTGTAATCTAACCTCAAGGAGTGGTCCAGTGGAGCATGACGGGGTCTCGTATCTGACAGGTTGAAGGTTCGAGCCCCCACTAGTCTACATGAGATAAGGTAAATGAGAATCCCTTTGTAAGCACTCTTTGAACCCGAAGGTTTTCCCTATCTTAGACTACTTGTTGAGCAAATTTGGCAAGTGTACCAAATCGCTGCAAGTAATAAAAACGGTGAGAACCGGATATCGTCCACAGGGATTAGTTACCAAGTACCAATTCACAAATTAAACAACTATCTAGACTAAAATTTAGTATGAAGAGAGCTCAAAATAAAATAAAGTAAAAGAGCAATAAAATATTTTTGGAAATTTTGTTTGTTGAGATAAAATAGAAATAAAAACGTTAGGAATTTGATTTCATCCAATTATGAATCCGGATTCCTCATAGACAAGGAATCCTATAAATTACTGAAACTTTGATTATCCTAATTCCAATTGGTATGTTGAAGGACAAATTCCCTTAATTAATTGAAACCTAATTCCTTGGTGAATCAATTTCTATCAAACCTCACTAATTACCCTAATTCCTTAGGCCTAATTAAGGAAGCATGATGATCATAGCTCTATGGAATTTGTTAAAGACCCACACTAATTAAGTTACCTATTCTTAGATTAACCCAAATAATGGTAATGTTTACAAGAGGCAGCATGCTCATAAGTCACTATTCCTAGCATAAAAATGAACCTCAGAAACACAAGAATGATGGCCAAATATTCAGATATTGTTAAGCATAGTAAACATCACATCAACAAAACCAATTGTTCATAAAATAATCAGATAGTCAAATAAAACATCATCATGAAAAGGATTACATCAAAATCCTAGCAAAAAGGAATTTAGCTAGATATGCTAAATCCTAAAATAAAATTAAACAGAGATAAAGTGAGAAGAGAAAACACTACATTACTGAATTCCTCCTGTAATATTGCGTCTCCTGTTTTTTTTTTTCCCTGCTGTGCGTCTCCCCTCTCTGTTGATGGTGCGCCCCCTTCTTTTTTATTTTCGTTCCTGCCCCTCTACGTTCTTTGTTACGTTACTGTGCTCCTCCTTAATCACCCAAGGCCAACTCCCTTCTGTTACATTTTTTTTATTCAATACTCTTTATTCATGTCAGGCAGGGCCTCTATTAATTTCCATTGGGCCCTGCTATTGGCACCGAAAATTTTTCCTATTGGCACCTTGCACATTTTTTTTCCCTCTAGTTTTTCCATATTTACCCTTACTATTCTTCCCACACCTCACCTTCAACATCCGGAAAACCTAAAATCCCCCATCCCCTCCCCCACACCGCGAGACACTTACACATCAGGAAAGGTTTTCCCCTCTTCTCCCACACACCGTGCACCACCCACAGAGCAAGTCAGCCGAGCGCCTCCCACCGTGTAGCCAGCACCGCGCGGCCTCCCACCTCTTCAGGTAAGTCCAACTTTCTCTTTCGTTTTGATTCCTGTGTGTTCTCCTTCTCGCGTCGCGTCGTCCCTGTTATTTCCGGAAGTCCCCGCCCCCGTCCGCAATAGTGTTTCCGGACAACCTCCGGATAGACGTTTCCGGATGGTTCCGGATTAGAGTTTACGGACACGTCCGAATTATTTTTTCCGGACACTTCCGGATGTGATTTTCCGGACACTTCCGGATGTGATATTCCGGACACTTCCGGATTAAAATTTCCGGAAATTTTCCGGATTCCACTTTCCGGATTTGTTTTTATTTTATTTTATTAAAAATACCGAAATTGCAATTTTTACTGTGTGTAGTAGAAAAAGGGTAATTAGATACATGAAAAATGAATAAGTTTAATGGTATTTCATTATAAATAAGTATTGTATAAAATTTGGCTCCTTTTACTGATACACAAAAACGATGTGTTTAATACAAAAATCAGTTTATCATGTGTTGTTATATGAATATTTTTGTCACTGTGTGATTGTAGAAGAGGATTGTAGAATAGCATTCAGTTAGAACTTAAAGTTACATCATTAAGAAATTGTCCAAAATTATGATGCCAAAAATAGTAAAGGAGAAGAAAATGTTAAGAAACACAGGATACCTATTTGGAAAATGATCAATGAAGAGGGTATTCAAGTGTTTAAGACACTATAAGCCATAACAGACTTGGGTTATGCATACTTGTTGTAATTCTGCTTTCCTTCTAATGAAATATCTTATTTTAATTAGTTATATATATATATATATATATATATATATATATATATATATATATATATATATATATATATATATATATGGCCTATGTGCTATGTATGAATAGTGCTGGTTTTATTATATATCTCCTGCATCTAGTTGTTGCTAGTCATTTTCAACTTATTTGTATGATTCGTTTGGACTGTTATGTGGGTTTCAAAATTGACCTAGTTTTGTACCTAAACCATTTTATATGTAGGGCAAAATCATGGTCTCCATTGGATATATTGAAATAGAAGATATTGGTTGTGGATGTATTAGTAATTTAGTATATTACTATTATGAAGGATTGGGGTAGCATATTTTTCTAATGGTGTTTGGCAGTGTTATAAAAATGAGAGAAAAAAGTAAAAAACCAAATACTTTTTAAGGAAATGTTAAGAAACACAGGATACCTATTAGGGTTTAGCTATAGCTCAACCTTTTTGCAAGATGTACTTTGTAGTTTGAAGCTTAATATATAGCCTGTTATTATTACTGAATTTCTGCATCTCCATTATTATGCAGCATGGTGCGTACTCATAGTGGACCGGTCCCTCCTCCTATTGACCGTCAGCGACCGACAGCTTCTGCGCGTGCACAACGTGCTGCTGCTAGCCATGTACATCAGGCTCAGCAGGATGATGAGGTCGTTGTACAGGATCCTGCTCCGAAGGTTGAGGTCCCTGTACAGCTTCAGCCAGAGGATGATGTTCCTTTCCCTGGAGGGCCAGAGGATACGTCTGTCCTTAGGTCATACGTTGAGCATGTTGCACACGCGCTATGGAATGGAGACGTAAGTATCCTCTATAAATTATTATCTTAATAATTTACATTTTGATTTAGTTTAATATTAAATAAATTGTTTTCAATGATATTTCACACGTGTTTATGGTTGCAGGACCGTCGTGAGCTTAAGGTTGTCACACATGGACGGAAGCTAGCAAGATTCCGATGCAACCACATACAAGTTGAGACTATTGTCAGAGACTCTGGTTTGGGACCCCTGATGCACTGCTCGCACCTCAATGTTGAGAAGGGGTTGTTGTCAGCCTTTATCGAGAGGTGGCATAAAGAGACATGCACCTTTCACTTACCATTTGGTGAGATGGCGATTACTTTGGATGACGTCTCGAGCCTATTGCATCTCCCAACCACTGGTACGTTTTTCACACTGCCTCTCATGGACAAGGCCACCGCAAACTCGTATTTGGTTGAGTATTTAGGAGTGCAGGAGTCGGAGGCTAAATGTGAGACTGATGGAACTAGAGGTGCACATGTTCGTTTTAATTGGTTGGAAGATGTCTACCGGGAGCAGTTGGAGGCAGGAGAAGTAGAAAATGCGGCCAGAGCATATCTATTACACTTGGTCGGTTGCACTATTTTTGCGGATAAGAGTTCGACGTACATTGATGTTGCATTCTTGGAGCTGTTTCGCAACCTTGACAACTGCAGAAGATTTGCATGGGGCACAATTGCCTTAGCATACCTGTATGACCATTTATGTGAGGCTAGTAGGTATAACGTACGACAATGTGGAGGTTACATGACCCTTTTGCAGGTATAACGTGTTTATTATTTATAGTTTGTTTTGCTTTTTTTTTTTTTTGCTATTTCATATAATTGAGATATTACTGTTGTTTCAGGCTTGGATACTTGAACATTTTCCAACCATTGGCATGCGTAACTTGACAGATGGATACACAGAAGACTCCCCAAGAGCACAACGATTGACATCTGCAAGGGGTGGAGGTGTAGTTCTACCATTTCGGGTTGCCATTGATCATCTGAGAGCAGAGGACATAATCTGGATGCCTTATGAGGATCACAGGATTCATCGACCTTTTGTTGACATCTCCCTTTTTTCCGGTTTCATTAGATGTGGCCGGATGAGGCACCCTCATCTACCAGAGAGGGTCTTACGCCAGTTTGGTTATATTCAAGACATTCCTCGGTCACCGTTTGTTGTAACTGGTGTTAGACTGTCATCTGAGGAGGTAGATGCGAAATGGTCTGTGTATGCTGAAGAGTTGGTCGTTACGGGACCACGTGTTAATTATCCATCGCAGTGTGTAGATGGATACCTGATGTGGTACCAAAGGATCTCACATCCCTACCTGATACCACCAGGTCAAGGACCTCCTCCCAGGGTGCCGGTGGTCCAGACTGGCTCTACTACAGATGACAGTTCCAGTATTTTTGTTCAGCAAATGGTAAGCAAGTTTATTTATTTCTAACAAGGTTTTCTGTTTATTTCGATAGTTGTGCTTTAAGTTAGTTAACTTTGAATTTGCAGGAGAGGTTTCAGAAGATTAATGACTTGCTCCAGGAGATGATTGATGGAAACATGGTAACCCACGGCACCGATGGTTGGGAGCACGTGCAAAAAGCACGGTCACTAGCTCAAGGAGGCATTCAGTTCGCCAAGACATATCAGAGGAGAAAGAAGTCTCGATCAGCTCCCTCTACCAGTTGATCAGTTGTAGTTGTTTGAACACCTTAGTTATTAACGTAGTTATTTTGTTATTTTGGTTTCGGGTTTATAACAATGATAAGGTATTGTAAGAAATCTTAGCAAACTTGATAATCTTTGTACCCAAAAAATTAGTTGTCATATATATAAGTTGGAGTGAGTCAATATTCTCAAAAAAATGGCATCTATCATTTATACAACCATCTGTCCACATATACAGATTATGGTTAATCATGTACTCAAAAAATCATGGAAATTCTAGTATATATCCAATCAATCAGCAGTGATATCCATCCATCCAGGTTCCTTTTGCAGTAACAATGAGCTAAAATGTTGCATGCGGCTAACATATGGAATTTCCCATGAACGAGCATCTGTATAACAATATTGGCGCCACCCCTATGTTGAAGTAACACCAACAATCTCAAGTAACGGCAGTCGATACTTGTTGGTTTTATAAGTACTGTCAATACACATCACAATTGGGAATGCATTTAGAAGTTTCACAGCATCCGGATGTGTCCAAAAAATATCCCTAACTACATCAGACATGTCTAGCCTTCTATGCCAACAAACATATTTATCACGCTCAATTAAATACAATAACTGTTGCATTTCCGTTCTAGGGCCTCTTTTGCAAATCCGAATATCTTGTCGTACATTATAGACCTGTTTGAGCGTGGTGCAATTATCTGGATTATGCTGCTTCAATGTGAATAGTATGTTGCTTGGCTTAACCAAGCTCTTTGTCAAATCTTCCACCAAAGACCTCTCTTGGGCACTTAGGCGACCAACGTAGGCATGCCCAACCAATGTCTTTGCTAACTCATGGTTGTGAAAACCACACACTACTTCAAGTTTCCATCCAGCACCATTTTTCATAGGTTTTCCTCTTAATTTGAAAGGACATTCACATCTTCTAGTTCCGATAACTTTGCGAACTAACTCTTTCTTGTATGGTCTATATTTCCCACCTCGTTCACAGCCAAGTATGACTACCATCGTCCTTCGGTTACCTCCTGTGTCTGACCTTTGAATGACGACAACAATGCCATTCTCTCTGCCGACTTGTCGAGCCCAATTCAACATATCTTCTCGAGATGGAAATACCTGACAGTACGAATTTGCCAACATGTTATAGTGTGCACACTAAGTCATAACACAAAACTAACAATATTTAATTAATCAACCACCTTAGTAGTAGTGAATGCATCCCTACAATCAACATCATCTTTTACACCGAGAACATCCAACCTCTCTATGCTCACATGATTCTGGAAAAAAAAAAAGTAATAACAATAAAAATTTTTTCTTCCAAAGATTACAATCAACAAAAATGAATTTTACTCTTACATCTCCGTCTCTTCTCATATCAATGGACATGTCCATATCCCTAGATGGATTGTCAAAATAGTCTTCCATGTCCATTAAACGCAACCTTCAAACTATATGCATCATATCAAATAAGAAGAAGATTAATTTATTTTTGAAAACATGAATCAGGAAAATTTACACGTCCGGGAAGTACTTTCCGGATGTGTTAAATTTAACACATCCGGAAAGTATTTTCCGGAGGAACAAAATGTGAATCCGGAGAGTACTTTCCGGAGGTGTTAAATTTAACACATCCGGAAAGTACTTTCCGGAGGAACAAAATGTGAATCCGGAAAGTACTTTCCGGAGGTGTTAAATTTAACACATCCGGAAAGTACTTTCCGGAGGAACAAAATGTCAATCCGGAAAGTACTATCCGGATGTGTTAAATTTAACACCTCCGGAAAGTACTTTCCGGACGTGTAAATGTAAAATCAGTATTTGTGAATCCGGAAAGTACTTTCCGGAGGTACATAATTTAGCTTCAGTATTTTTGAATCCGCAAAATACTTTCCAGAGTACAAAATGATCTCCAGAATCTATTTTCCGGAGATTATACGATCAAAACATTGTGGAAGTTTCCGGAAAATTTATTGCGGATAAAATGGCACAAAAAAAAAGTTGCAGCGACTCACATTACAACTGACGTGCATGAACGATGCTGAGTAGGTTGAATCCTTTTCCAAAACACGATCGAACACAACTTTGAACCCTCTTTTCTCCTTCATTTTTGCAATACCATGAAAACCAACAACAAAAAACTAACGAATAATCCAACCTTCATTGCTGTATGATAATGGCAGTATGATAATGACAAAGACAATGACGTGAAGAAGGTGACAACAGTGACAAGGGTGTGTAGTGTGTGAGAAAGGAGTGGGTTTCGGTGTGGGGGGAAGAGAAAATGATATAATAGTGGCTGAAAAGGGTGTTTTGAGAAATGTCAAATATATTTTGAAGCTGCAAGGTACCATTAGCATTTTGCACGGTGCCAATAGTATTGTCCATTTCCATTTAGTTCAATAGGCCAACAGCATCATTTTCATTCTTCATGTCTTCTAACGTGGGCCTTTTATGATTTTGTCTTGTGCTTCTTCTTTTATTTTATTTTTTCTTTCAATTCTACTTCAAATCAAGACCACACCCAAAAATTCTGGAGGTTCCATCACGTGGGCTTCTTGCAGCAAGTCACATTTCTTTTATGTGAATTGGATATATAAAACTTTATTAAAAGCTCAGCCAGCTAAACTTAGGGACAAAACTCAATTAATTAGCATAAGTGAGAGCAAAAATCCACTCAATAAGCACATAAAAATTACATAATCTAGTGGATTATCACTACGGCACCATTCCCTTACCCCGATTTTTTTTACCAAAAAAATGTTATATGTGTAATCCGTGTAACACCCTTTCTAGCCAAATCATTGTTCATAATTCATTAGGTAATCCTTGTATTTTGTTATGTGTTACAAAAAAATTAACTGGTTAGCCCTTCAAAATTGCAAGCATGGGACACATTATTTGGTCATCTTTGGTCTGTTTGAGTTAATGAATATACCTATATATGTGGCACATTAGTCCCTGACATGGAGCAACACATTTTCCAGGGTGGGAAATTGTTGATCAAAAACAGAATTTCACCAATAACTAAACAGGTATGGTAATTCCATCTTCTTTAGACATACTCATGATGACCAATAACTAAACGACTCTATAGATTTGCAGGATTGGGAAGTCCAACAGCATGAAATGTACCAATTCTCCCATCAGAGAATCACAAAAAGAATTTCTGGACATTAAAACTAAAATGAAATCCTAAAAGCCATATCCAACAGCCACAGTTCATCAATAACAGATAAGGTGGTAAAAAAGGGGCACAATTTCTTATGGAAGGGAATAGCAAAAAAGCTTCCTACTAAACAATTTAAACTGCAACTTATAAGTGACAGAACAGAGGATTTGCATAACAAATGGGAACACCTTGCGTTACTAATTAAGCATTAAAAACTCAGGAAAAGAGCAACTAAAACATTATGCCACAAAAATTGGAATATTAAAATATAACAAAGGTTGGAAACATGAAGTCCAGGTGGGCTAATGAAGAGTAGATTATAGGATCCAAAACATTAATGAAACACAAACTCTCAAACCCCACAAATAGCAGGATTTGCAGGATGTGCTTATTTCTTGTGGTTAGATGAATGCAATGACAATCAAGCTGCCAACTGAACGATAGTGTCAATGCATAAAAGCATCTCTCATTCTCTAGAGATTAGAAAATGAATATATTAACTGAACCAGTTCATAAATTTTTTCACTTGACTTCACATACACCATAATGTATCATATGTCATAAAATCCTACATAAACAACGTCGTAAGAAATAACCAACTCATACCATACAAGACAAGAAATACAGTGATAGCGAGAGCAACACCAAGGAATAGGATGTAAGTGACTTGGCTCATGTGATTGTCATATTCTCTATGCAGAAGTAAGGAGAATGCAGCTCCAGTGATTGATGAAAGGCAAGACCATACCAGCAATTGCCATTTTATCTAATGCAATGCAATGAGATCACTAAATTTGTGATGGTAAAGAAATTATTACTAACCAAGACTTCAGAAATTATTCGTTGCTGAAGACAAAAATTAATGCGAGTGGCAGCCACAACTAAAGTTGATTGCAAGATTAAGAACACGACAGAAGGGAAGAAGGGGGTCAAGATGTGCACCGTTCAATCCTGACGAGCTCTGTAACATCTCACCCCAACATATTGTGTCACATAAGCTAATGCTTAGGATCAAATTTGTTTCCACATTTTCTTTGGGCCCATTTCCATTTGAACTTGTATTTTGAACTCCTTTATAAATCACACCGTGAACTTTAAAACATTTCAACTAAATCTCTAAACTTTATTTAATGTCGCGATAGATTCAGTTAATTCAGTTAACTATAATATTCTGTTACAACATCTTACCTGTATTAACTATTAACATTTATGCTGACCTGTTTATCAATTTATTTATTAAATTTGATTTTAAATATATTTATTCAATCTGGTCAAGCCTTCCGTTCACATTAGCTATGATTTGGGTTTGACTCTTAGATCTCTCCTGTTGGTAGGCAATATATAAATCCCACTATGAATCCTCACTGAGGTTGATGGTATTCTTTGGCTTTGTAAGGGGGCGTGCCTTCCCCCAATCTAAACTTTTGTTCAGCAAAAAAAAAAAAAAAAACTTATTCATTAAAAAAATAAAGAACAAATTTATTTTAAAATAATATCGTTTAATTAATTTATAAATAATCAAATATGCTTAATATCACATTTTAATAGGTAAAAATGATAAACCGTTTGAAATTAATATTAACACGAATAATTCTATCTCTTTGAAAAAGGGATATAAGAAAGAAAAAGCCCCCATTTTTCTGATATTGTCACGCACCATCATTGTTAGTAAATTATTAGGTCAAAATTAAAATAAGGATTAAAGTAATATATTAAATATACGTTGTCAGTATAAAAAGTTTTACATTGACATCTACTAATATTTTAAGAGAAGAGATAACAAAGATACTGATTTGTCAGTGTAAAAATCATTTACACTGACAATACATAGAAATTAAATTCTTCAAATAAATATTTATTTAGACATTAATTAAATTTCAGAACTAATTGAAAAAAAAAAAAAAAGTCTATGATGACGATTTACAAAAGACGAAATTTTAAGAAGGTTGCATGCTATTTTTCCTATCTTTTGGCTACATTTATTTATCATCATTAGTTGTTAATTTCTACCTCATTCTCATATAGGCCTCAATTAGTTTTTTTTTTGTTAAATAGGCCTAAATTAGCTTTCGAATAAGAGTAGGTTCTCTTCGGCTGTTTGGCACAATTTGCGATGCCTAATTTCCATGATTGGGCCTTGTCGCCTTGGGTTAAGGTCCACAACACCATGCTATACTGATTTATGACAAACAAATACACGACTATATATGTTACACTTCCGAATTATATGTAAGAAATCAATGAATGAATAAAAAAGAGCAATGTTGTTTGTGGAAAGCTACCCGTACACTTTCATCTTATAAGCTTATATTTTGTATTATAAAAATCAAAGTTAATTTAAAAATTGTAGAGAATAGACGTGAAGGAAATTAAACAAATATAGATACAAGATTAAAGCATATTGAAACATATTACATGACAGATCAAGAATTAGATTGCGTACACTGAGAATGATCCTGAATGTCTCCGATCGAGAGAGAACTCCTCTATGTCGGGTGAGTTTTGTATGTTTTGCATATCTTAAAACTTCACGGTTGTATATCACCAGATGAGAGTAGGAATCTCTCAGCAGGCTACTAAAATGAATGGTCTAACCAATCACGGTCCACTCACGAGACAAAGCCCAATTACAAAATTACATCATATTGTTAAGGTGTTTATAATATCAATAATTAACTATAATTAACATATTAATTATAATTCTTAATAATTAATTAATGCTAATCCATAATATTGATTAATTGAAAAAATTAATCCAACAAGACGTTGATAAAATATCACTGAATAAAAAATTTCATTCCTGAAATGACACCATTCTAGATTTAATTTTAGTTGATGGAGCATAATAATCTCTGCTGATACAGACATACGCTCATAAACCAAGTAGGATTCACCTTCCCACCACACCAGTGACCGAGTGAGAGCCACAGTGGTGAATCAGCTTTCAGGTAGGCGTGTAAGTTGTTCCCACTATTTTATAATGACCCCAAATCTCAGTCTCCAAGTTCAATATTTTATCTCATATCCGATCAGCAGTCATTCTCTTGGAATTCTGGTTTGGATGGTTGTGGATTAGGCGATACCACCCACTTAACTTGCCTTCCATTACCAAAACAATTCCAAACATAGTTTATTAACATAAAATTAATCTTCCTATAATGGCAAAAGAGAGAAGCCAAAACCACGTGCCAGAGCAGGTGAGATAGCCACTAGCATATGGAATTTGTGGAGCAAGCTACTTGCCAACTTCCAAATCCACCACCATGTAGTTTTGAACCACTTTACCTGTATGTATATCTTCTTTTGGTTTAGTTTGACTGGTGTGCATTACTATCATGTAATTTGTCATTTTGTGAAAGGATATGTTCTATTGATTCATTTGAAATGTAATTTCCATTATGCTCTTTTTGAAATTCCCTATCAATTATTATTTTTGATCCAAAATTTTCTAAAATCAGTTAAAATTTGAGAAGAAGGGGGATATGCTGAATATATTTGCTTGATTCCAAGTGAATGTTTTGTTTATTTATAAGTTTTGTGAATATTTATTGTATACATTAAAAATTTTACTATCTTAATCAAACTGAAAATATCGCCCTAAATTTTACAGTTCCTTTTATCTAAGCGTAGGTCAAATTACTGTTCATTTTTATTTTATTCTTCAAGATGTGGGGGGGGGGGGGGGGGGGGGTTTGCTTTTTATTACTTGCAGACATATTTCTTTCTGCATATAACATGTGCAAAGAAATTATGTAGGTATTTTTTACCAATTGAGGGGCACCAAAAACGTCTTTCTTGACTGATGTGAAGTAAGTGCAAGACTGGGCATTATTGAGTCAAGGTCTAAGTAATTTGCATGTGACTTGTTTGTATCCGAGCAATTAGATGATGAAGAGAGGAATGTCCCAATTTGAGCGAGCTTGACTCTTCCACAATTTTGTAATGTTTACTCAGCCATAGGCCATAGCTATCAACCAGTCTCTATTCCTATTTGTTTTTGTCTTGTAGCTCTAACAATTAATGGATTAGGCATAGTCTAAACCAGCAAAACTCGCTTAGTCAAAAGGAACATTAAGCATTGTTGACTGCATTAGCTGCAATTAAACTATTATTGTTATGATTATTTCTGATTTTCATCACCCATGATTAATCTATCAACCACTTTATCTGCTGCTTCTTAGATACTCCAATGTAACCTTTTATTTGTGGAGAATTAGAGAATTGTTTGCTCCAGGTTAGCCTAGAAAGAAGCTTGCCTAGCTGTTGAAAGCAAAATTGCACATATGGCTGGAATCATTTAATTCGTAGCAGAAAGCAATGCCATTCCTGAGCTAGGACCGAAGACTTTGCTTGTTGAACAGTTAACTTGAACCTGAACTAGGACTCTAGGACTAGGAGTGGTTGTCAAAACCAAAAATAGTGTGCAGGCGAACCAAAAGTCCAAAACAAACATATTGCCAATATACTCTGGCTCTGGCATTTGATAACTTCTTTCTTTTTTAACCCAAAAAATGATAGCAGCCCATTCCTTAAACTCTGCAGTCTGCAGTTTTTGCTAAATTTGAGTAGTCAAATTTCAACACATTGTAAGCGAGCGTATGGCTATGTATAAAGACAAAAAAATGAATAGTATTTTTTGCCAACATCAAGGCATACAAAAATTGCTACAATCGTATACTATATCCTTCTCAAAACTTCTTAATGTCAAAAAGTAATTACCACAAACTAAGGGTATTGACTTAAAATTGTACTCACTTCATTATCTATCTTAGCTACCTCTTTTTCTGTTGGAAAATGTATCTAAAAATAACAAGTTTCCCTTTAAGTTTTTATTTGTTTTTGTCATAGGTAATCATAAAACTGGTAGAGATATTTGTTTAAATATAATTAATTGCATAATTTTTAACTTATACTAAAATAAATTTTATATAAACTGTAAGTTTTTTGGCATAAATAAAACAAAACTGATACATAAATAAGTTTCTTGTTATGATAGGTTGAAGCAATTTCTGGAATAGTTGGTAGAAGCACAAGGTGTTGTGAACTGCCAAAGGGTTTGGACAATTTATTGCATGCCGATCTGAAAAAAATTTAGCATTACATCATCTGCTCTTTCTAACCCTCTGAATCTCAAATTAAATAACTGGGGACCCCAATCAGTTTGAACTTTGAAGCACAGTGAAGTCACCTTCAAATCTATTTGAGTTCAGTTCCAAATTATTTTTATCTTACACATCCCAGTCCCTCCCCAGTCACAAAAATACAGGCACTGGCCGCAGTAAATTTCACCAATTCACTGTGGACAATTACGTCATAGAAGAAGAATAATTTGAAAAATAAAATAAAATAAAGTAAGTTGAAAACAAAAGTCGCAATCACTGCATCACCCCATTCACCAAGCGGTGACCAAAAAACTCTTTGGTTTAAATTTCATTCATGATGTACAACAGTCAACACCCTCAGTACAACTTCCATTAAATTGTCTTTACACCAATATCAAATTCAATCCATGCTCACGTGCCGTTAACTCCTCCGTCAAAATACTTAACGCCGTTGCTTCCCACTTCACTATAACCGCGAACTATCCCACTATACCAGCAACAAAACAACAAGCCTCTTATTTCTTCTTTTCTCACTTCCCTTTCTCTCACTGCACTCGTTCAAAGTGAAGAAGAACCATCAGGGTTTATAATAGGACACGAGATTTTGAGACCGTGAAGCTAAGAAAATGAAGCCCTTTTTCATGTTCTTGATTCTCCTTGCCCTCTTTGCTCTAGTGGAATCTTCATGTAACATTGGAGACCAATACCTTGTTTCAAAGGCCTTCCAATCTGTATCTGGATTCAAACCTTCCTGGTTCCAAACAAAAGCTTCTTACAACTGTTCAATCGCTCAGATTAGGAAGATAGAGCTTGCATCCAAAAACTTGAGTGGGAGTATCTCATGGGGGTACCTAAGGAACATGTCAAAGTTAGAGGTTTTGGATCTCTCTGAGAATTCTCTACAAGGCCAGGTACCAAACTGGTTTTGGGCAAGTTCAACCTTATTGATAGTGAACTTGTCCAAAAACAGATTCGGAGGTAGCATTGCATTGAAACCCACTTCACAAAATGGTTCCTTTTCTTCATTACAAACACTCAACCTATCATACAATAGGTTCACCAATCAAGTTCATCTCTCTGGGTTTTCAAATCTCAAAAGTCTAGACCTTTCTCACAACAAGCTTGGCAATTTACCCTCTGGGTTCCAAAAACTCACCACCTTACACCACCTCGATCTCTCAAACTGCTACATCAAAGGAAACGTGAAACCCATTTCTACCCTTCACTCGCTCACCTACTTGGACTTGTCAAACAACACTTTGAACGGTAGTTTCCCTTCTGATTTCCCTCCTCTTAACACCATCAGATTCTTGAACATCTCACACAACAACTTCAAAGCATCAGTTACGTTAGACAGGTTCAAAAAATTCGGCAAATCAGCGTTCGTTCACGCAGGTAACAACTTCAACAACACCAACTACAATGCATCCAAAACACCCAACTTCCATTATCCAACCCCACCACACAAAAAAAACCTATTCAGTTACAAGCCACGGAGAACAAGAAACCAAAACAGAAACAGAAACAGAAATCGAAAACTAGGATTATTGTGGGAGTGTCGTGTGGTTCAGTGCTTGTCGTTGTTGTGGTGTGCACGTGGGCATTGTGCGGTTACAGAAAGAGGAAGCGAGTGGCGAAAAGGAACAAGTGGGCAATCTCCAAACCTGTGCCGTTGAGTGTTAAGATGGAGAAATCTGGACCGTTCGCTTTTGAGACAGAATCGGGGACATCGTGGGTGGCTGACTTGAAGGAACCGTCTTCTGCACCCGTGGTCATGTTTGAGAAGCCGTTGATGAATCTCAGCTTCAAGGACCTCATTGCTGCCACGTCACACTTCGGCAAGGACTCCCAGCTCGCTGAGGGAAGGTGTGGGCCCGTCTACCGAGCTGTCCTGCCTGGAGACATCCACGTGGCAATCAAGGTCCTTGAGAATGCGAGGGACGTTGATCATGATGACGCTGTCGCCATCTTCGTTGACCTTTCCAAACTCAAGCACCCCAATTTGTTGCCCCTCTCCGGTTACTGCATTGCAGGTACTTTCTAACTTCTCTCCATCATTTTATTTAATTTTAATTTATTTAAGACAGTAAGTGAGTAAGGTTTCATTTTTTTTTTTTTCTGCGTAACGCAGTCCTTTAATTAATTCAACCTACTCTCATTAATGAATATCACGAACCCAGTAACCTATTGTGTGTAACCATTTTCACCTAAATCTAGCACTGGCTATGATTATGGTTACGTGTGGAAAACTTATGCATGTACTTACACAGTCTTCAATTTTTGACAGGGCATAATTCGCAACAATAAATTACTACACATCTACTTAATTTTTTTATTTTTAACCAGAAATCATTTATTAGCAATGTTACGTTTTGATATTGATATTGAAGAAGAAGCATTTTTGAGTTGGCTAACACAATAATAATAACACAACATAACTTAAATTTCAGGTAAGGAGAAGCTGGTATTGTACGAGTTTATGTCAAACGGCGATTTGGGTAGGTGGCTACACGAGCTACCCACGGGGGAGACTAACGTGGAGGATTGGAGTGGCGACACGTGGGAGATTCAAAACGGTGTAGCTTCTTCCCAAGCCTCGTCCCCCGAAAAGATGGGATGGCCCACGCGACACCGTACCGTATCGCGGTCGGGGTGGCGCGTGGCCTAGCCTTTCTCCACCACGCGGGGTCGAGGCCCGTCGTCCACGGCCACCTGGTCACGTCTAACGTGTTACTCGCCGACGACTTCGAGCCCCGAATCGCCGATTTCGGGTTCCGCGAAATCGGGCAGCGAAGCGCCCCGAATTGCAGCACAGAAACGGACGTTTACTGCTTCGGGGTGGTGCTGATGGAGCTCCTGACGGGGAGGTCCGGTACGGCGGAGACGGTGGTTTGGGTGAGGAAGCTGGTGAGAGAGGGTCACGGGGTGCGTGCATTGGACGAGAGGCTGAGACTCGGCGGCGACTCGGAGAGCGAGATGGTGGAGGGCCTCCGAGTCGCGTACCTGTGCACGGCCGAGTCGCCGGGGAAGAGACCCACCATGCGGCAGGTCCTTGGTCTTCTCAAAGACGTTCATCCAAGCCGTGGACTCGACTGAGTCGACTCTTCGTCGAATCGTTGTTTGTTATTTTTTTGAGGGTGCGTTCCAAGCCCACGCGATTCACATGCGTTTATGGCTTAAACGAACTGATGAGTAATTCCTCGTTACATGTTGGGTGGCAATTGAGTTTTGGTTATAGTTTCTTTTGAATATTTTATGATTATTATTATGATGATGATTACAATGTATATACGAAAAAGCTTAGGAAAAGAAAAAGGTGGAGAAAAATGAAGTGGGGTAGCGAAGGGTGGAGATATGGCAAATGAATGAATGGGAGTGTTGTGTATTTTTGGTGAGCATGCTAGGGCTGAGAATCCCACTTATTGCTTGTCTCTTCTAAGAGGGGCTTCCATCATTTTTTCTTTATCTGTTTTTTAAAATTTTTATTCACTTTTGTTCATTATTTGTTCTTCTTTTTACCTTTTGATTTTGTTTTACTATCTTTCGCTTTGTTTCTTTTGCTTTTTCTCTTGTTAATTTATTTCTCTTTAGCAAGGAACATCCTCCCTGAACTAACATAGACCGGTAGATGAGATAGATACACCTATGCTTTTGCATGTTCATTCGCTGCAGGTTACGTGTTTGATTTATTGAAACAAACGGACCATGTGATGTGTGTGAACGAACATCAACGAAACAGTTGAGTGAATTTTTCTCACGGGTAAGGTATGTCTAATTTCCATCTGTCAATTGCACACTAATTTCTCCAAGTGGAGCAGATTGTGGTCAATCAATGGCGTCCAAAAGTTGCGTAGTTGTTTAGCATGATTGTAAGAGGTCAATGTTTGAATGATTTCGATGAAATGTAGTAAAGGGGGACATTCAGAGAATATTATGAACACGAGAAAAGAATAATTCGTTCACCAACGTAGAAAATTCCACAAAACGGATTTTAAAATTCTGCATTGTGATAATTTCCTGGTGTTCGCTTTCCGCAGATATTTGTAATAATCGATTGAGATTAAAACTAGCACTCAGCTCAGCTGTGATTGTGTTTTTCGCTGTTTTTGTCAAACGTGTTGACATTTGTGACAATGAAACATTATATGTCAGTGCCTCTTGTTTTCCTTAAAATGGTTCCAGTGTCTCTAACCTGATTTTAATTCAAAAAATCTGATTTCATGAATTCAATAAGTAAACCCAACATTCACAGTGCTAAGTTTAATTAATAAAATAAATAACCCCCCTCCCCCCTTCTTTCTTCCCCCCCTTCTCTTCTTCCTTTTATGACGTGACATGCACGAAATTGCTATCAGAATTTGTATTTGCGGTTTGCGCTAGAAAATATTTAGTAGCATCTTGAACGTCAATGTCCACTTTACGTTTTTTTTGCTTCTTCTAGGTTGGTTTTATGTATTTAAATTAACTTATTTTTTTATGCTATTATTTCCTTCGAAATGATCCAATTGCTAAGCATCCTATATATTTCCGTGTCATCTTAACCCAAATGTTGCAAGAAAATTCTTGAGGCTAAGTGTGTCAATATTCCAAATTAAAATTAAAATACCTGAGTAAGGACCGTAAAAAGATCCCCGTGTTGTACACTTGTACTCCTAACTCCTCTCGCCTTTCTGTGCTTTTTGGAAGCACTTGTCTTTTTTCTTAGCTTACTTTTCTCTTTATTTTTCTTTCCCAAGGCTGTGTAAGAAAGTGAAATTCTAGAATTATTTTTTACTTTTGTCATAAAATTCTTTGTTAGTGATATTTATGCAATTTCCCTTGCAATTCACTCAGACTATTTTTCAAATAAGAGAATCAAGAAAATATATATAATACCGATTTTTCAAATAATAATCCCAAGAAAATATAATTGCCCCTTTAATATGTATCCCTTCTTCATGGCTAGGTTGATTATAACCAATAAGTATCTATAATTGTCAAAACAATTTTACACTGACGCATTGTAAATCACAGTTGGGGGAGAGGAGGGGCTTCTAAATTTCTTACAGGACACCCTAATCTGATACATTAGTGAAAGTGAAATACGTCAGTCTTGGAGCTCTTTTTCCTTTTGCTTTATACTTGTTTCCAGATATGCTACAAATCCGAGTCATTATTGTCACTTTGCTGTTTTTCTGAAAGTTTTTCATGGGACAGAGTTGCTTTTGAGCTTAGCAATCAAAAAACTCAGTGACTGTTTTCGATTAAAGTTGGTCCCATAGATAAGATCATAAGATTCGGTTGGATATATGTGGCCGTCCTTCTCAGTGTGATGTGAGTTCAATATGCTACATGTTTAAGTTGGACACTCGAGTGCTATAATAAAGAACACAACCAAAATATGTCTCTCTATACCATTTTATTATATTGATAGTTTTAACATGGATCATATAATTCGGTATAATTCTTTTAGAGACAAGTACAGAGGAATAGAAAGAAACTAGAAGAGAAATTCTAAAGAGGGGAGATATAGACTTAACGAAGGACGAAAATGAGAATGAGTTCACACATATCCTCGATCATTACACAATTTTCTTCAGACTCACTTTGGCTCTTTTATGCCCTTAATACTATTTTTTTCATCATCCCAATATTACTTTTTATGTCTCAATACAAAGTTTTTATAAATATTTTATTACACACACATATATCAAAGAGAAAATGTTATTTATTTTTTTCATTTCATTATGTCCCAAGCACCATACCACTAAATCATGAATTCATGAATTTCCTTTTTACACCGTTGTTTCTAGTCTACTAAACCATGAAATTAAAATAACATTCTCATTTTTTAATTTCCTTTTTATTTGTTAATTTATATCTATAATCCTATTTTTATTTCATACAATTTCATTTTGTACACCAAATATAACACTAAGGTTAATGAGAAGTTACATGGAAGGAGAGAGTATGAAAAGTATAATAGTCTTTGAAGTATTTATGATTAGAACTGTCAAAGTGAGTTAGAACCCAGGAGCCAACCACCCGGCTCACTGGTTGGTTGAGTTGTTAAAAACATGGCTCATTTAGACCTTGGGTCATATATTTTTGAAAAACTATTGATTTCTTCCTCTTACAAAATTAGTTTTAAATTATAAAAAAAACTATTAGCCTCACACCGAAAAATTAGTTTTTTGTATTTAAAAATATGAACGTCACGCCGGCTTCAACAAAAATTGGTTCCTAATTGCAGAATCCATAGCAAACTCTCAACCAAACACACTCTTTTTTTTCTTCTTATAAACCAACCAACCATATTTTAATTTTCTTGTTTGTTGATTTGAGATGTGTGGGATATGCACCTTTTTAAATCCAGGCCCGTTGGGTAGTAGCAGCCCTCCACAAGTCATTTTGGTTGGGCCCGTATTAAAACGTCCACATTCTAGTTGGGCTTGTATTATAAGGTTGCATTCGTATTTGTATATACCTGGAAATTCAGACGCATCTGAACTCTCTTTTCCATTCATCGTTCTTACTTCTCTAAAGCTTTGCTTCTTACATCTTCTTCCGGTTCGGGTTTATACTCCGTAGCCTTGTTAATTTCGCGTTCCCTCCAATTTCCATTTTCTCCTCACGAGATTTCCCCTCTCGAAGTGATACCCCTCTCTCACTCAATTTCAACGCTCCCAATTCGTAACTCTAGCTTCCATCTGCTTTCGCCGGAACCCTAGCTTCCTCCCATGGCGTCCAAGAAGAAGCAATCCGAAGGTATCGCGTTACTGTCAATGTACAAAGACGAGGATGACGACGAAATGGAGGACGTCGAAGAAGATGAATACGTCGATGCAGGGATTCGCGGCCACCACCAACACGATGCCGCCGGAGATGCGGCGGAGGAAGATTTGGCCGTCGACACCGATAGAATGACGGTTGTCGATTCCGGTAACGAGGCAGCGGCGGACACCCCCTCTGAGAAGAATAAGTTTGGAGCTTCCACGCCTCAGCAATTGGTTTCACCGCAGGATCAACGGTTAGTTTCATCGGATACTAGGGTTCGGAAGAGAGAGAAGCTTACGATAGTGGACTATGGTCACGACGAAGTTGCAATGTCACCTGAGCCTGAGGTACTTTCTCTCTCTCTTAATTTGATGTTTTTGAAATGTGAAGGATGAGTGTTGTTAATTGATTGTGATTGCAGGAAGGTGAGATTGGTTTTAGTGGTCGTGTCATGATTGGGGATCACCTTCATGTCACCAATGGTAAGTAGAAGAGTTAACCCAATTTTTATCTAACTAAATCCATTTAAATATTTTGAACTAATCAATCTTTATCCATTCGTATCAGTGCAATAGAATCAAGATAACTTGAATAATCTTTTTGGGGTTCAGTAATAATACCTTTGCTTTAGGCTATGTGTGGACTTTGAATGTATGGAGTGGAGTGGTAAAAATGTATTAAACCATTGTTTGTGAGTTCCTTGAGTAATGGTGTGAAGTGGTTAAGGATGGTAACGAACCACTTCATCCCACCCAAACGCTCTAATTTTTATACAATGGAGCGGTATGCTTTGGCCTTTCCATTCCACTTCATTAATAACCACTCCATTACTGATCACCCCATTCCATCTCCTTCAAAACTCTCAAACATAACCTTATAGTTTTGTCATGATGCTTATTCACTGTGGAATAGTGGGAAATTTATTCGATTTGCTTACTATCTCTGCGTGTGCATTGGTTTTGCCCCTTGTTAACTTCTGGAATATGTTATTGCAGGTGATTTTCTGGATAGGACACCATCTGGAACAGTCCAAGTTTTGACACCTAGCAATCAAGCTAACACTCAATTTCCGGAGCCAGCTGATACCATGAACAATGATACTGTGATTAGATCAGATGATGCAGAAATCGGAGAAGCAGATCATGATGATGAAAAATCTGTAGATCCATTGGATAAATTTCTCCCTCCACCACCAAAAGCTAAATGCTCAGAGGAGCTACAAGTAAGTTCTGTTAAAATGGTTTAATGACTATCAATTGTTAGATGCCATTTTGGTATATTGTGAAGTTGCATGCAATTAGTCAATTACTGAATTATACTGGTTTACTTTGGTCTTTTACTCTGGTTTATGTGCGCTTATTATTATTATTTTTTCTGTTTAAGCAAGAGTATCTGTTGTATTGATTGAGGAATCCATTTTTTTGTCACCTTTGAACTCCATCAAATAAATTTTGGCAATGCGTAGGGGGTGTACTAAACTGTTTTATCTTGTTTACTCTCTTTCCTGGTTAGAAGCTGTGCTTCATAAGTTGCCCAGACATAAATACTTTTAAGTTACTGCCTTTCTCTTCCTTCTTAGTATAATGTAGGCAAAAGTACCATTTTGGTTCCTTAACTTATTTTTTAGTTTCAGTTTGGTTCCTTAACTTTTAAAAGTTTCAATTTGGTCCCTTAATTTGGCTCTTTTAACCCAAGTTAGTCCTCTCCGTCAATGAATCGGTAATGATGTTAACTCTTAGTCTCTTATGTTTTAATAAGTTTCAAATTGGTCATTTAAATTGTTAATGAGTTTCAAACCGATCCTCAAAAAGTTAACACCGTTACTGATTCATTGACGGAGAGGACTAACTTGGGTCAACAAAGACAAATTAAAGTACCAAATTGAAACTTTTAAAAGTTAAGGGCCTGTTTGCTTTGTTTCTAGATTTCTGTTTTCATTCTGTTTCCTGTTTTCAAAGATTTGTACAAGAAACAGTGAAAACAGAAAAAAGTTGTTTTCAGTGTTTCTCGTACATTTTAGCCTATAATGTACTTTACCTAGAATCCCAAAGTTTTTATTTCTACAATAACTACAAAGATAAAGGAAAAAATGTCATTGCAAATATCTCTTACCCACCCACAACAACTACTTTTAATGGAATTTTCAGATTTTTAATATTGCAGTTTAAAGTCAGTTTACTTTCAATTTTCAGATTTAAAAAGAAAGGAAAATATATTCCTTACCCTTAAGTAAAATGGGTTTCCTCCTTACACTGCTGTTGTCGCCTTTTCCAGTGTTGAGAATGTTGATGGATGTGGTGCGCACTTTGGAGAGGAGAATGGCATACAAAATTTATGCATTATTGTTTCAAGGAATATTTATATTCAATGTTTCTATAACATTTTCCGTTTTTCCAATTTAGCAAAACTGGAAGAAACCAAGAAATGAAACCTAGACTTTTATCCTACCTTACATTCCAATATTTTTCGTTAAACAAGTTTTATGTCCTGTGTATTGTGTTGGATGTTTCTAATTTCTAGCTTTCTCTTTAATGGTTTAGAAGCTTTTAGATATTGCAAATTTTTCTCCTTGGCATCATTGTCTTTAATTTTATGTTATTGCAGAGAAAAATAAATAAGTTCCTAGAGTATAAGAAGGCTGGAAAAAGTTTTAATGCAGAAGTTCGCAACAGGAAGGACTATCGAAACCCTGACTTCTTACTGCATGCAGTGAGGTACCAGGATATTGATCAAATAGGGTCTTGCTTCAGTAAAGATGTATTTGACCCTCATGGATATGATCCAAGTGACTTCTATGATGAAATAGGTCCTTAGCTGCTTCATCTCTCCATCATTCTTGTTGTTGTTTCCTTTATTTATTTCATTCATACTATTTTAATGTCTGTACATGTTTATTTATCTACATTTGTTAGTCAGTGGAATTAGTTGATTTTAGGCTGTTCCTTCCATAAGCTGACACTGGATTTAAAGTATCAGATTTTTCAGACCTTTTTTTGGATTACAGTCGGTGTTATTGATTGCGGATAGCGGAAGACCAAAAATCCGCCATTTTAAGACGCTCAAAACACCATTGCGGCCATGGCACTGCCATCCTTCAAAAATTGGTCATAGTGGTTGGCCAAAAACACGCCACCACAATCCGCCATGGCCGCCTTTTGAATTTTGATAACACTGATTACAATGTTAAAATCATTTTTAACCGTAGGAATGTGTTTTTACCCGATGTGCAAAAGGTAACTATGAGGTTATCATTTAGATGAAATGCACTGCTAACTTCTTAGAACTTGAGTTTAAGTAATTATGGTTGAACTTGGTGAAGTACAAATGATTTTGATATCATTCCTAGCATCCTTTTATCAATATGCTGTATTACTCAATCTGTTGCAGCTGTTATTGGTTAATTTGTTATTTACTCCTTTTTGCTTATGTCGATTCTTTATAACATTACAGAGGTTGATATGAGGCGCGAAAGTGATAGGAAAGAACAAGAGAAGAAGAAAGCACAGAAGGTTGATTTTGTCCCCGGGGGAGCTCAACCAGGAATTGTAGCTGGTGCTCCCAGGATCAGTTTGCCTGTTGCAGGTTCAGAAACCACCTTGTTTTTTGTCCAGTGATGAAAATTTTCATTATATTTTTGCTGTATTGTTATAGTTCTTTTATATTAACTTTTTGCCATAGGTGGTTCTGCTGTGACTGCTAGTGCTTTGCATTTGGTGCCTCCTACAGCTGATTCTATTAATCGGGATGGTAGACAAAACAAAAAATCAAAATGGGATAAGGTATTCATCCAAACAAATGTAATTGCAACTTGGGTGACATTCTTCCTTGTGCTTACAAAATTTTAGTGAATGATCTTGTTTCAGGTCGATGGTGATCGAAAAAATCCTCTCCCCTCCGTGGGGCAGGATTCTGTATCTACTGTTGGTGCTCATGCGGCAATTTTATCTGCTGCTAATGCTGGTGGTGGCTACATGCTGTTTGCGTATGTTGATAAACAACCTTGAACTTCTTTATGCACTCTATTCCTTTGTTTTGATTCTGATTTGGCTTTAGATTTCTCTGTTATGGTTCTTATGGTTCTTATTTGGTTGGCATGTGTTTCTTATTATGTAGATATTTTGAGGTTTCTTTTGGATGTTATCAATTTGAATACATCGCATCTACTAAAACAAAACCACAATCTAAAATTAACATATTGGCCTGGTGTGGCTTGTGCCGAAAATGAATATTGACTTTGAATAGTCATATCCGTTGAAATGGAAGGTTTTAGATGGGGAAGGAGAAAAATAGAGAAATATCTGATAATATCTCTTCATATCTTTAGAATACTTTAGAGTATCCTAGATGATCTTTTAGGATTTATTTCTTATTTATATTTTATGATTTGTTTCTCTATTTTGTTTTTTGCTACCGAAGAATAGGATGCCTCGGAGAACTTTCATTGTCTTTTGTTTTTATTATATGCTTCAACCTCATCATTGTCTTCACCACCATCACTATCAGAAGCATTCCAATCTTGAAATTCATCATCTTCATATACATGAATATCATAAGTTATTTCATCCTTCTCATCATGTTTGCAGTTGTAATATATGTGACTAGGTGGGGGTCTCAAGTTTGCATAGGAGTCTGGGGCATCATAGTTTCCATATTTCTGAATCAAGTTGAAGGCTTTGTTGCATGACCCATGAGGCTCTGAAGGAAAGCAACGAGACATCTTCGATTAACAGCAACAAATTCTTTTGACAAGAAAACCTAGGATTTTAAGGATTCAAACAATACTATGATCAACACAATTTGAACCGTTCAGATTGTGTTGATCATAGTAGTGTTTGAGTCCTTAAAATCCTAGGATTTCTTGTCATAAGAATTTGAATTTGTTGCTGTTAATCGAAGTTGTCTCGTTGCTTTCCTTCACAGCCTCATGGGTCATGCAGTTTGCCTTCAACTCGAGCCAAGTGTCGATTAAGAAATATGGATACTATGATGCCCCGAACTCCTATGCAGACTTGACAATGAGACTCCCACCTAGCCACATATATTACAACTGCAAAGATGATGAGAATGATGAAATAACATATGAAGAATATGATATTCATGCATATGAAGATGATGAATTTCAAGATTGGAATGCTTCTGACAGTCACAGTGGTGAAGAAAATGATGAGGTTGAAACATATAATAAAAACAAAAGACAAAGAGTTCTTCCTATTCTTCAGTAGCAAAAGACAAAATAGAGAAACAAATCATAAAATATAAATAAGAAATAAATTCTAAAAGATCATATAGGATATTCTAAGATAATCAAATATTTCTCTAATTTTCTAACACTCCCCCTCAAGTTAAAGCTTGTTACACAAAAACAATGAATTTCCCCTCAAATTAAAATTTAAAATAAAAACATAAACCGAGTTCAATGAAAATAATGGTTGTAAAGGCAACTCAATGATGTTGGAGGGGCTAGAGAGAGTTGCTGGAAATATAACTTAGCAAGATAGCCGGAACGATCATCAGCCTGACAGAAATTTCTTGGCAAGCAATCTAACAAAGCATGATCTGAACTCCTCAAAACCGCATTTGGAAGCTTCAACAACAATATGGGAGACCCAAATTATTTAAAATTGAAGTTAAGGCAGACAATTACCTCCGGGATTGAGACGAGGTCAGTGCATCTGGGACAAGGGGCCAAGACTAGTGCATTTGGGAGAAAGATGGGCAAGTGCATCTAGGAAAAATAGTCGAGCCAGAGCATCTGGGACAATGAGTTGGGCTAGTGTGAGTCATAACCAACATAAGTCAATCGTCGATGGAAATAGAAGTCACTACTAATATGATTCATATGTGTGTGAAAAGAGTCACAACCTGAATGATCATCGGTGGGAACAGAAGTCACCACTAATATGATTCATTAATGAGAAAAGAGGGCATGACAAACAAAAAAGGGATTATTTTTTTATTTTTTTTTTGGTACGCCTGAGAAGATGGTTAGAGTTCCTTTGAATTGGAAGGTTTTACATAGGGAAGGAGAAATAAACCAAGAAATAATAAGACTGATATTGATTTGATGTAGTGATGATGTGATTACAAAAGACAAATAGAGAAACAAATCATAAAATATAAATATAAATAAGAAATAAATCCTAAAAGATCATTTAGGACTAGGATATTATTAAGGTATGAAGAGATATCATATATTTCTCTGATTTTCTAACAATATCTATACTTATGAAATGTTTATTTCGATGTTTGCTCCAACAGTTTCTGTCCGTGTTAGACCATCGTGCGACTGACCGAGGATCGCTAAATTGTTAATTTTATCTTCTGATTCGCTTATGTTATCGATAGCAGCATTTCACACCACTGTGTTGTGTCTCGTGGCTTGGCTGCGACACCCAACTCGTTGTGTCACGTTTTGGTGGTTTAGAGATTCGTGGGTGCTATTGCTGCAAATTGCGGCCTCTGTCGCATCATTCGGAGATGGCATTTGATGCTTGGTGAAGTCCCCAATCTCTCCTCAATTTTAAATCGTTTCTGTTCTGTTTTGTAGACATTTTAGTCATTTCACTCCTATTTTTTATGTCAGTAACTATTTGGGGGTTAAAAACCCACATTCGACAGTTAAACGGCCCCACCCCAACCTCTATTTTGTGCTCCGCCATCTCCATCAATCCTGATCTTACTATTCCAGCTAGGGGTGTCAAATGGTTGGATTGGATCATGAGGAATGGATAAAAAATGACAAACTAACAATCCATTCCATTTAGGATGCAATAAATTATTCTTAAAAGTATCCAATCCATCCATAACCTAACTTAATGGTTTACATCCATTAATCCCTTTTAATGGATTGGGTAGGTGGATATGCAATTCATCAATATATATATATATTAAAAGAAGTATATTTTTTAAAATATTTTCTTTCTTTACTTTTATCTATATCTAAAAAGTTGTTTCGCTCCCTAAAATATTTCACTTTAGCAAGTACTCCCTCCGGTCCTTATTATAAGAGGCAAATGACTACTTTTTTTTGTCTAAAATATAAGAGACATGCATGTATTTTGACAAATATTAAATGCTCATTTCTAATTTTACCCTTATTTATAATATGGTTTATATTTACGAGACAGTGCAACTTTCAATACAAGTAGGTTTGTTTATTAATTATTAAAGGGTTAAATTTGTAAATTTATATGAATATTAATTACAAATAGCTTATTTCAATGCATTTTCTTGGTCTGTGTGTTTTAGGGTTTTGCCTCTTATATATAGGACCAGAGAGAGTACTTAACTGTGGGGGTGTTTGACCTAACTTTTTTTTGGCTTCTCTCTCCTTAAACTTAGAAGTTGGGTCAAACACTTTTTATAAAAAAACTCTTAAAAAAGTAGGTTATTTGCAAAAAAGAAAAGAATTTGCTTTTGAAATATCTATTTTGAGGAGCTTATATGGAGGTTATCCAACACTTTCTAGAATCTCATCTCTGTTTTAAGCTAAAAATAATCATAAAACAAAGATTAATTTAAAAAATACTCAAAATCAAGCTCTTCCTCTATTCGTGTGGTACCATCCAACACCGCTGACAACCTGTACCTCACTGGAGTGCTAACCAGCAGCCACTCTCTGGTGATGATCATTGTTCTAATACAAGATCTGTGAGACAAGGCACGGCCACTAGAAATTTGATCTCACTTTGATATGCATTTGAAGAGTCACCGATTTTGTTCACGAGGCTTCGATTTCCGACGCATCAGATAGAAAACCATTGTTGGATCTGAACCTATCAGTGACGGTGTTGGAGAACTGATTAGCGAATGCATGCAAGAGTTGCTGTTGAATAACAAGGAGCAGAAGCATGCTCGCGAAAAAGAGGGGAAGAGCTAGGATCTCAGTGTGGTCTTGTGTTGCTGTCGTTAGGGTGGCTGTCGTGTCCCGCTGTGGTGAGGGTTGGTGGCTGTCAATGACAATAAAGAGCGAGAGGTGTAAGATATTTTACTGAGTTGGAATTATTATTTTTGGGTGATTGGATGGGCGGAGTGTTGGATATCCATTGGATAGTTTGGTTGGGTTGTGACCCATCCATTTTCCAAAATAATACATGGGATCCAATCCATTGGATAGTTGTTATTTTGGTTGGATTTGGATGGGTTTAAACAATAATGGATTGGATCCAATCCATTTTATAGATTAATCCATAGGATTATTGTTTATTTTAGTTGGTTGGACTGGATGGGTTTAAACAATAATGGATTGGATGGATAGTGGATTATGTTGCCACCCCTAATTCCAGCACCCGTAACTTTTCCGGTCAATCCTAGTGGTATCGGTCAGTCAGAGATCCTTTGCAGGTCTGCTGGCCTCTGTGGTTCTCCCCTAACCCTCTTTGCAGGTCTGTGCCACTTTTCTGGCCAAGCACGGCCAGTTTCCAGTAAACCCAGTGAGTCAGTGACATTTTTGCAGTCATCCATCATTCGTATGTCTGTGGTGTGCTGACTTTACTCTTTGTTGGTGCTCTGCCTTTATTGAGTTCTCTGTTTGTAACTTCTGTTTTAATGAGTTCTCTCTATAATGATTTCTGTGTTCAGTATAAATTATTCATCTAACCTATGATCTTCAGTGTAGCAGTCATCCCACTACCTGCGATCTTGCTATAGCCGTTTTGGAGGCGGTGTAGTGGCTGCTATCCAGGATTAACTACTAATTGCTATAACATCTGCTAATGTCATTTATTTTAAGTGGAAGCTTGTAGGTTTGAAAGGCAACCGAGTTTGTAGTTTATGCTTAACTGATTGTTAATGTACTTTATATATTTTGTTTTTAACGAAGAAAAATTGCTGAAATTTATGTTTTGCTTCAGGTTGAGTTCAAAATCTACAAATTCTGTTTATTTGTTCTCTGTTTATGGTCAATGTCATTTAATGAATTTGATAGTCCAATGGCTGTAATAGCCGGTTCTGACAACTGGGATTTAATAAAGTGATATATTTGATACAACGATCAATGTTTTGTTGTTGGACAGGCAGCAAAAACGGCGAGAGGCAGAGGAGAAAAAATCTAGTGAAAGGAGGTTGGAGAGAAGGTCGTGAGCCATTCATTTTGGTCTGTAGTAACATACCGTTTATAAGCCAGTGGTTGAGATTTTTTCCCATTTTTGTCTGTTCATTAACTTTAGCAATTATGATATACACTGTATATTATCACAAATGAAAAGAAATTTTCTGATCCAACGTTGCCTAATGCTTTATCAGATGAGACGAAAGGTGGATTCTAGGATGAGGTAGCTGGATAGGTGCCTCATGGGTGAGGCACCATTGTCACCTATTATTGCAAGTAGTTAACCTGTTTTATAAAAATAAAATAAAAAATCAGAATTCCATTGTTGCCCTTGCCCTGATTGCTCACCACTACTGAACCGGCCACCACCAGCCCCTCCTACTCCGACATCACCACCTTTTGCAATCTTCACGTTGCTGTCCACCACCACTGTATGGCTTACCCAGAAGAAACCTAAACAAGAGCCGTCGTGGATGGCCATCTTCACAATCACTCCTGCTCCTCACCACCACCACACTTGCGACCACCACCCCCATCCCTGCCCCCAACCTGACGGAAACAACACCTCATCGAATTTCTCCCTCTTCCTCTCCGATCAGATCGAGCACCTTCTCCCCTGTCTGAAACCAAAACCTCACACCCAATTTCCCTTCCTTCGTCCCTTTCAACTCTTTTTCAAGTTCTCAGTTTTCAATTTTCGTTTTTCGTTATTATTTAATTGTGGCCTATTTTCGTTCCCAATTTTATGTGATCTGTGAAATTCTGTGATTTCAATTTAGATGCTGCCAAACTCGAGGAAGCAAGAGCATCTCGAAGCTGGGAAGCGTCGGGTATGGATTCGATTTGGTTTCTTTTGGTGGCTTTGTTGTTGAGGTGGTCGAGGCGGAGGATGAGGAGAGTGGTGTTAGTGGTGAGAGTGGTCGGACCGTGGTGGTCTCGAGGTGGTCGGATCTGGGAGCTCAATGGCGCCTCCTCCTCCCTTGTCTCCCTCGCCAAAAACCTGAACATATATATCAGTATGCCATTCGAACTTAAAGGAAGGAGGCGGCGGCATTGTGGTGGTGGTGACTGGCGTGATGGTGAGACGGGACGGCGATGGCCGTCGATCTGAGTGGTTGTGCAAAGTGGGATGGGTGAGGGATAGGGATGATGTTGTAGACAGGGCCAATGTTGTAAATTAATTTTTTTTTGCTATCTGCATCACTGGTAGCAGGTAATAATTTTTTGTTTGAAGTATGAAATCTGAGCCATTAAATATTTTAATAGTATATCTAATGGTCAATAATGGTGTCTCATGGATGAGGCACCTATTTAGGTACCTCACCTAGAATCCACCGAGACGGAATAATTCTTTTGAATTCCACTGCAATCGTTGCCCCGTTATTCCGTCGAATGATTGGTTAGGCTTGGTCTTGCTTGATCTTAAATATTTTTTTTGTTTGGATCAGCACTTGTGTTAGGTGCTTCAGCCCACCTTCCCAATGCGGGTTGAGGCAATAGTCTATCCTCAAAGTGTCAGTTATGGATTTTCGATTTATTTTCCAATTGGACCATTACACTGTTTAGGCAAAAAAACATTTTCCACAAGTATGGCTTATTCTTCGTTGAGGCAAAGAATGTACTTTAAGTATTATATTCATCCTGTTTAAAACAGATAACTCCGATGTTATGTCAGCTTGGGATTAACTATCATCTAGGTTGTGTGTTTTAACAAGGGTTGACTGTTGGCTTGGTTCTTGAAACAAATGAACGCTAAAATGTAATTGCAGCCCTTTGTTTTTCTTGACTCCTCTAGCATCAATTGTTATACACAACGAAGATTATCCATAAAAATGATACTTACTCAACACTTACCTGGAAAAATAAAAGAACAAAAAATTATGTCTATGTTTAATGGCAAATCTACAATGCTAGTCGTACTTTTATTTTGGGTGAACCCGGATATCCTTTGGTTAGGAGTCAAATACTAATCCTTTGAGGTACTGATATCCATTTAAGGGATTGATCTTTCCCAACATATCCTCTTTTATACGCATGAGTCAGGAATCGAACCTCTGATCACATGTTTAAGGGACTCGGTTATATACTAACTCTGCCACTGCATATTGGTAATGTTAGTCGTACTTTTTTAAAAAAGAATAATCATCGTGCTTAAGAAGCTAAAAAAACATAGTGGCCGGCATTGAGCCCTGTTCAATTTTGATAATAAAAAATTATAACAGTAGTACTCGGAGAGATGCACTGGTTGCAATAATTCAGCATGAATGCATGGCAAATAAATAGGAAGAGGCTTTTTGCACAAAACGAGGTTAAATCAGCAAACCAAAGAGCATGATCGGAGTTAGGTAGATAGCAGGATAACATCCTATGGGGATTGTGGAAAATGGATTTGTTTGGAGTGTAGCCTAGTTGAAAAAATGGCACCGGGTTTCTGCTGTCCAGCTATTGATGCTCTATAAGCTATGTTCGTAGTCCTTTGATTACGCTCTAGCGGGAAAATGGGCACATAACACATTTTTGTCTTTGCTCCTTTGCCATATCCGTAACTATTTTTTGTGGGGAGAATGATAACGAATGTCCTTAAAATATTATTTAAGAAATCAAGAAAGAAAAATTTATATGAGAAATGATGTATTTAACATTTTAAAAAATGTTACATTTAATTTCACAATACAAACTTTTCTTTTATGGATTGCTTAACTCTTTAAGGCACTCGTTTGCAAAACTCATCTTGTAAAGTAAAAATATATTGAGAGTCGCCGGTCACCATCATAACTTTTGAACTAAACCAAATTGAATGCTGTGTTTGAATTTAACAGAAAAAAAAAAAGATTATTTCAATGATTATTATAATAAGTTAGTTTTATATTTGGATGTATTTGTTGGAGAATAATTTGCTTCATTTGGATAATGTAAGAAATTAATTTTATATAATAAATTACAAAAATAAATATAAAATTATTTATTTATATCAATAATATTTGTCTGAGAGTTAATTTTGTATAAATAAAATGATAAAATATGATTGATTTCTAATAACTTTTTCATATTAGGTTTAAGCTTTTTCCTTCAAAAATCATCTTTCTTTTCATAAAAACTAATCTTTTATCACTTAATCAGGACTAAACTCAAAGTAACTTTTTTCTCAACGAAAAAAACATTTTCATACAAATTAATTTTAGTCTAACACACTTTATGTACTAATGCGGAGATCCTCGGACACCCTTTTCTCCCTTTTTTTTTTATTGATATGATGTTATGGTGGATACTTTATACCTATATCATGGTTACGAAAAAAATGTCTATCCACATTGATCAATCATTATATTATTTTTAAAAAAATTATTAAATTATAATTATAATTAATTAACAAATAAATAAATCCTAAGTGCAAATAATCTTGGTCCTTAACGTTGTGCAAAGATCCAGGACAAATAGGGTACCCACTTCCTGCTAACCGCTTATAACCATTGTCTCCATTCTGTTTTTTGTGGGGAGCTGAGTCAAAATCATCTTTACTTTCCCTGTGAACCGCATTAGCCATTACCATTGTTTCCAAGTCCTATGCGATAGGAACAACATGATTTATAAACCAAAGCAAAGACCCCATCCGCTATCTTAAATGTAAGATCCTCCCATAATTGTACCAACGTATCAACATCTTCTATTCTTGGTCCTTATGACACGTTCCAATCTGATTCTTTATGATTGTATTTTGCAAGTTTGGCTTCCATTTTCAATTTGCCCATCAAACATTTTGGTCAACATCCACATCAACTCCTCAAGATCATCATTCCCATGCTTTCTTTCCTAGTTATGGCCCATTGAAAGAAAAGAGAAAGTCGTATGAAAAGAAAAGATAAAGTCTCTTCATTTAATGATCTTATATGGTTTTAATTTATGAGTCTTGCTAACCAGTATTCTAAGGATATTGTATTGGTTAAGGAATCCAAAGATAGAAATTTTCTATTGGAAAATGTCTCTTTTTAATTTTCATAGTGTGGAATACATCACTTTCCAATACAAAATTTCTATCTATGGTTCCTTAATCAATGACCCAAGGGCACTAGTTAGCATTTGCCTTAATTTATATATTGTCACAAGGCTAGCACTAAGCTCCTCCTTTTATCTTGTCATAAAAAAAAAAAAAAAGGTCCTCCTTTTATAGCTAACAAATTATTCTTGGGTGCTAACCGGATATACGAAGCAATTGTGCCTTTCGAGATAAATTAGGAGGACTAGGAGCATCATTTTGCTTCTTTTCTCGCATCTTTTAGTCCATAAAGATGGTTTTACTATACTTTTTTTCATTCCCTTTTTCATCATGTCATGTGGCATAGAAACGCATTATAGGTGCGAAGAGATCTCCTACTAAATGTTCTTTGATCAACTTTGCTCTATATCTCTGTAAAGGTATGTGTCAACACAGACTAAACAGTTTCATTTAAAAAAAAAAAAATAGAGTGCTTTGAATATTCTCGAACGAAAGTTTGTGAAAATTTTCAACCCTCGTTGTTTCTTACTTTGGTGATAAGAATAAGATGTAGCTCAAGAGTATTTCACTACATGAGGAGGACATAACTTGATTAGTATTCAGTCTTATTTTAAAAAGAAAAACGAACAAATAAACTATGGTGTTTTGAATATTCTAAAAAAGACATTTGCTTTACATTTTTTTGCTGCTTTTATTTTCATGAGGTCTTAAGAAGAATTAAAACTATAATTCTTTTAAAGTACTGTACTTAATTAATGAGAACTATAAATGGCAAAATGAATTTGATTAATTATTGAACCTAACATTGTAAACGCCCCTCCTTAATTATATACAGTATTTTTTTTATAAAATTATAATACTAAATTTAATTTCAATTTTTTATTTTTGAATTTAATAATTATTAAATAATGAATTCTTCTTTTGTTTTTTTGGGTGTGTAACGGAGCTAATGCCCAACAAAACAAAAACTTCGAAATAGAAGAGTCTAGCTAGCTCCAAAGAATGGGAGGTAATGAAATGAAAGCCAAGCTCCTTTGGTAAACTCCAATTACCAATCCAGTCGTTGCAAAAATTACCCTCATGAAGAGTGTGATTGAATGAGATACACCAATTATTAGTCTTCCAATTAGAGCTAGCAAATTGGCCCGACCGGGTCGGCCCGACCCGGCCAGAGTGAAGAAGTGGGCCAGGTCGGCCCGACCCTGTTTTTAATGCGGGCTAGCTATTTGCTGGCCCAGCCAACCCTATTGCGGGCTAGCGGGCCAAACCAGCCCTTATTATAAAAAATAAAAAAACTTCTATGTAAATAGCAAATTACCAATATGAAATGAATCCAAGTTCCAACAATAATTTTGCTTCCTGAAATAATTATGATTTCTACATGTTAAAGAAGCATGTCTTCAACATCTTCAGTCAGTGGCTAGTACATGTTTAATCTCGCCCTTACTCCACATTGATGGTATTTTGTTCCACCAAGAAATGCAGCAGAGCACCAATGACCAAACCCAGAAAATAGAACAAACCAGAACATGCTTAGATGGAACTCTTCATTCTTATGATGGGAGAGACGGAGTGGGACTTACCAGTTGCGCCTTGGCGGAGAAATGGAGGCGAGTGGTCGAGGTGAGCCGCGCGAGAGGGAGAAGAGCCGAGAGTGAGGCGCGCGAGAGGGAGGCCGCGAGGGCGCAGAAGGCCGCCCGTGGCGGCGAACGGAGGAGGCACGCGGCGAAGCAGAACGGCGCACTAGCAACGAAGCAGGACGATGCACGAGCAGCGAAGCAGGACGAACTGGGCAAAGCAGGAGCAGGGAATCGGCGGCGCAAGGCAAGAGCAGCGGCGGCGTTTCTATGAGAGTTGCAACTTGGGAGGGTTTTTTTTACCTAGATTTCTATGAAGTTGAAAGTTGAAGGCTGGTGAGTAATGAATGAGTGATGAGTGATGAAAGTTGGGCAGTGACCAGTGAGGAGTCGGTCGGGCAGGGAAGGGGCTTTTGGGCCAGGGAAATAAACTAATGAATCAATGGCCCAAATTTATTGTTTGAGTTTTCGGGCCAGCTTGGTGAAAACCGGGCCAGCCCGGCCACGAACCCGATTGACCCATCGGGCTAATCGGGCCGGGCCAAACAGACCCAAATTTTTTTCGGGCTCATAATTAAGGAGCCCAGCCCAGCCTAAAATACGGGCCAATCGGGCCAGCCCATCGGGCCGGGCCAAAATTGTCGGCTCTACTTCCAATTATGGATAGGAAGACAGACAGCTCATCCTAGTTATCACTAGATAAATGTTTGGTATACCATAATAAATGATTGCACAATTTTAAAAAACAAAATAATTTGATTGGTATGAGTATAAATTTTTTTATATTATCAAATATTAATGATTTTTCATATTTTTAAAAATATTTGACTCTTATAATAACTATTTTAAAAATTACTTATAAGATAATTTATAATTAGTTGACGATATAAAAAGATTTATGCTAATAGTTATAAAAAAAAAAAAAAAAATAGAAAAACCTGGCATCTCAATTCTTTCATTTTCTTTTCACCACAGTTATTTGGTTCTTTTAGACAGATATAGGTGGAATAAAAATAAATTTGTACGGACTGAATCCTAGAAGGAACCTTTTTATTTTATTTTTATATCAAACATAATACCACTGTCCACAGACGAAAGGAGGTAGCTTTCTGTGATAATAATAAATGAAAGTTAAGAGAAAGAGAGACTACTCCAGTAATTTTAGTAACAGCTTCCAGTAATTTTAAACAGTAATATAACTTACACTCACATTATTTTCACCCATGCTTTCCTTGATTAATTACTATCTTTTTGAAACCTTCCTTTATTTTTTAATTAAGATTCTCAGGATCAATGCACTTGCAAACTCAGATTAGCAGAAACTTGGTCGTAAAAATTTAATGGGAGCAATGAGGCAACGGTAACATTTTGCTCAGAATTTTGGAAGTTACTTACGGGCCATTTTGGGAATAGGAAAATGTTAACGGCACCTTCAACATATTACAAATCATGGAAAAAATATGTTTTTTATCCTCCAAATATAAGAACTACCTATAAATCATGAGTTGAAATAAGTGATACAGAATCCAATATAAGTGTAAGTAACTGTTTGCGTTCGTGTTGAAATAAAGTGACTCTTGAGATTGAGTTGAACTACAAAGTTGAAGACAGAGACTTTGCATTTTCTCTGCCTCAGTTGCTCTGTTCTCACACCATTTCTTAGTGTCTTTGCATTTTCTCTTCCTTTCTATTTTTTTTTTCTCATTCTCTCTCTTGCTTCCATCATCTATTGGCTTTTCCTTACTGCTTTTTCAGCCTCACTCCCTCAATTTTCTCACATTCTATAACCCAAGTTTCTAGCTTTTCATCTAGCTTTTTCTCTCTTTCTCTCAAGTTGTTATTTTTCTTTTTTATCCTTCATAAGCATTAAGATTTGTAAGCAAGAGGAGAGTTACAAAGTGTGGCAGAGATCATGGCAGCTCCAAAGACAGAGGAGATAAGTCACCCACCAATGGAACAACTTCAAGGCTTAGAGTACTGTATAGATTCAAACCCATCTTGGGGTATGTCTAACTTTAACCCTTCCTCTACTGCATTTTCAGTTTTATTGACAGATTGAACATTTTCTTTGGTTTTTTATGCTAAATGTGGTTTTCCCTGAGAGGCTGAGACTGATAATGATATATTTGTTTTGAACTATTAACAGTGGAGACAATAGTTCTGGGTTTCCAGCATTACATTTTGGCCTTAGGAACTGCGGTGATGATTCCTTCATTTCTTGTGCCTTTGATGGGTGGAAGTGATGTAAGCCATTATTCCGAAATTCTAGTCCTTCTGCTTCTTCAATAGTTCAATTTCTATATTATTCTATTGATATTCTTTGATATTGGCAAATCTCTTTTGTTTTGTCTTTAGATTATTTTTGTTCCTCATATTTGGTTTTATCATCATATCATATATGCTAAATATATGAGCTGGGTGGGTCCCACAGAGGAGTGAAAATGAAATTTCCCTCATGGTTTTGTTTTTATTTTGCAACTGGCCTAGATAGAGAATTGACCTTTCATATATTGGTACAATGATTCAGGATGATAAAGTGAGGGTGGTACAGACACTGCTTTTTGTTGAAGGAATTAATACACTCCTGCAGACACTCTTTGGAACTAGGTTGCCAACAGTGATAGGAGGGTCTTATGCATTCATGGTCCCCATTATATCGATAATTCATGACTCTTCATTGACAAGCATAGAGGACCAACGTTTGGTTAGTACATTTCTCTAAGCCACATTCATGTTTTGTTGACTTTTCCTAAATTCAAATATAAGTAACAAGTTGATGCTCCCTTTAATTATGGACAATATAAGCGTATGAACAATTAAGCTACTCAAATGTAAGCCAAATCATTATTATTTTTCATAATTTATTTTGCCATTTGTTACGTGAAAAATAATTGTAACCTAGTTAGTAGAATGTGTGATTTAAGCATTCAAATTTATCTTGAATTTGTCAGCTTCTTCTCCAGTGCTTGAACTAATTCTCTTCCATTGATCTCCAGAGATTTCTTAGTACCATGAGAGCAGTCCAAGGTGCAATGATAGTAGCATCAAGCATACAAATTATTTTGGGCTTTAGTCAATTATGGGCCATTTGTTCTAGGTAAGCTTTTCTATGTGAATTGCATAGATACTCTTGCAGTGCAGTGCAGCCAAAGAATGAAGCTTGAATCCACATTCTATAGTCTATACATCAAATAATTACTTATTGTTCCTTGTTTTTCAGGTTTTTCAGCCCACTTGGAATGGTTCCAGTAATTGCATTAGTTGGTTTTGGATTATTTGACAGAGGGTTCCCTGTGGTATAACAATAACTCACGTGCTAATAATACAAGTTCACTGAATATCTAACTTATAAAGTTCACATTTATCTCTGCTTTGATTCATATTGTTTAGCATTACCGTTTCGCATTATTTTCAGGTTGGGCATTGCGTTGAAATTGGAATTCCCATGTTAGTTCTGTTTATAATCTTATCTCAGGTACTAATCAAACTCACTTTTGAGGCTTAACTTCAATCCAATGCAATCCTCTTACAGAAAAATTATTAAGCAAAATGGCTTTGAATTTGAAAGCTTATAATAAGCATCCGGTGTTATTTACAATATTTGTCTATTTACAATATGTAAGCATAATAATTATGTTAGGATATTTGGTTGGTATATGCAGTACTTGAAAAATTTTCATACAAGACAGCTACCAATACTAGAGAGATTTGCTCTACTTATATCAACCACAGTGATTTGGGCATATGCACATCTCTTAACAGCAAGTGGAGCATACAGACACCGCCCGGAACTAACCCAACATAATTGCAGAACAGACAGGGCCAACCTCATTTCTTCTGCTCCATGGTTAGTACTCAAAGCAACTCTTTAATAGTTGAATATTTGTGTATTAAAATGCAGGGAAGAACTTTGCTAGATTTTATGATGAAATTGTTTAACTATTGCCATTGACTCTTGAATATGTTGCCTGTAGGATAAAGATCCCATACCCTCTTGAGTGGGGTGCTCCTACATTTGATGCTGGTCATGCTTTTGGAATGATGGCTGCTGTTTTAGTCTCCTTAATTGAGGTACTATATTTACAGAAGATGTCTCTAACTAAAATTCAAATATATTGTTAAGTAATAATGTCAATAAAATAAAATAAAATTGTGACAGTCAACTGGGGCATACAAAGCTGCATCACGACTAGCAAGTGCAACACCACCTCCTGCTCATGTTCTGAGCCGTGGTATTGGTTGGCAAGGAATTGGAATCTTGCTGAATGGACTTTTTGGAACACTAACTGGTTCAACAGTTTCAGTGTAAGTGCTGTTCTTTCATTCTTGTCATGGTTTTCACTTTTATAGGACACAAATTATTGACTCTTATAGGACCATGTCAGAGAGAATGTGGGGCTTCTAGGAAGCACTCGTGTTGGAAGTCGAAGGGTCATTCAAATTTCAGCTGGCTTTATGATATTCTTCTCAATGTTAGGTGAGTGGCATAGCAAACTATGGGCATACTAATTTAACAAAACTAACTTTCTTTCACAATTTTTTCCTTTTCATAATGTTCACTTACGAAGTACAATGTACATCTTTCTTCAGGAAAATTTGGAGCTTTATTTGCATCAATACCTTTCCCCATTTTTGCTGCTGTATATTGTGTTCTGTTTGGTCTTGTGGGTGAGTAGTTGACTACCAAACCTTTGATTTTATTTGAGCATACTTCCTCTCTCGTTTTATGACAATTGCTTTTATTGTTTTTCAGCTTCTGTGGGGCTTTCGTTTTTGCAGTTCACTAACATGAACTCAATGAGGAACCTCTTTATTACTGGTGTTGCCCTCTACTTAGGTTTTTCTGTTCCTGAGTATTTCAGAGAATACACTGCCAAGGCCCTTCATGGTCCTACTCATACAAGGGCTGGATGGGTGAGTTTGTTGTTTTATTATCTATATATTTTCGATTATTTGGAAATTGAACTCAAATCACATGCATATGCCAGCCCACCAATGCCAGTTGGTCCGGCTAGCAATGAGCTCCATTTCCCTTAAGTAAGATCTCTAGTTCAAGTCTTGTAAATCCAAACATAGGCACTGAGAGTAGAGAGCTTTGTCCCTTACATGGGTCTTCCCAACTCAATACGAATTAGTTGGGGTCTAAATGACCTTCGGATATCGAAGTTCTAAAAAAAAAAATGCATATGTCAGCCCATAGAGCTATAGTTACACGCACACAAGGCTTAGGAGGATTATCATTTTTCACTGCTTCAGTGTCTAGAGCACATTGCAGACTTATGAAGTAGGAACTTGAGAAGTCCAAACCAGTGGTTACTACTTACTATATCAAAATTTCGTAGTAGTGACAAGTAGTGATTTTGTTACTTTTTATCTTTTGGTGACAATTATTTTGCACATATTGTGCTTCTATATATGTGATAGTTTGTGCTTGAAGCAATCTAAAACCTTTAAAAGAAAATGATACTAATTTTTTGTCCTTGTTTTTGTAGTTCAATGACTTCCTTAATACTATCTTCTTCTCACCCCCAACTGTTGCATTGATTGTTGCCGTGTTCTTGGACAACACTCTTGATTACAAGGATAGCGCCAAGGATAGAGGAATGCCATGGTGGGCCAAGTTTAGAACATTTAAAGGAGATAGCAGGAATGAAGAGTTCTACACCCTCCCTTTCAACCTCAACCGCTTTTTCCCTCCATCTTAAGAAAGTTCTATCATAAAGAAAGATGATAGATATCATAAAGAAAGATGATAGAGGAAAAGCATCATTTCCATATTAGGGTTATATTTTATTGGTGTGAGAGTGAACAAGAGGTGATAACTATGTATCATATTGGTGAATCTTTTTTATGAAAAAATGATCATAAGTTTGTCATAGACTTCTTCATCACCATGATAGAGGATCAGTGGGTGGATTTGTTTGTAGGGTATAGCAAAAGTTTTTTTGGAAAGTTATTAAATATTCAGGTCAAGAATAAACTATTGACTTTTAAAATTGGAAATAAATGTATATTTATGAGCATCCGTTAGTTTTCAGCACATTGTGTTGAAAATTAAAAATTCATTGCGATCTTGAAATTTAAAATTTTGATATACTTTTATTAGATATTATAAGTTTCCTTTTTTCTTATAGCTAAAATTCAAATTTTAAAAGTAATTTTTTTTTTACTTAATTTGATATACTTTTAGTTCTCCTGCTATTTGGTTATGTGCGGTTTTGGTTCTTATATTTTTTTTAAGGACTTTTGATCGTTATATTTTTTCAAATATTGTAAATTTGGTCTTTCAGTTCAATATCCAACAAATTTTTCAATGATCAATAGAAAGCAATCCCCACTCAAAAGACATAGAACCTTTGAAAAAGTAATAACACGTGACAATTATACCAGCCATAAATAAGATCAACTGAAACCATTCATTGGGAGAGAAAAAAATTACTATACAGGATGGTAATAAGATGGAAAATGATTTTTGAACACAAAAAATGGACACAAATATGGTGTCCCTTTGTTTTTATTGTGTATTTTTGGAATGCATGTATACAAGAAGATAAAAAGTAAGTGAGAGATAGAAAGAAATTTATACGGTGTCACATACGATGTCAAAATTTTGTGTTCAAATAACATAGCTGTAATAAGATATATGATCATATGAAGCTAGAAAAAAATGGCAGGAGAAAAAAGAATCAGTGGCTAATGGAATTCAATCTAAAAGGTGTAACATTAACAGGAGTGTTGACTGTTGAGGGTTGTAATGCAAGCAAGACTAGCTATTGGTGTTTGCACATGCACTCTGGGCACCTCGGATGTCTATAAATGCTTCGGCCATAACTCCTTAAGCCAGCTTTCTGGCCTTCCTTGATCATCTTCTTTGCTCTCTCTTCAAAACTGTTCCAACCTATGGTGCCATTCTCTGTCAAAATTGCCGCTAGCCTCTTCTTGTTAGGCCGCAAGGTGGGAGCATGACCACCCCCATAATAGGTTCTGAATCCAGATACCAATGATGAAAGTTGGCTACCAGAGTCAGTCATGGCAAATACATCAGCAGTTGCACAGGCAATGAAATCCAAAGCAGCCAACTGCATTGACATCAAATATACGTTGTTAGATATCAAATTTGAGTTGTCAACAAAGTTCTAGTTTACCTTTTCTTTGTTTTTCATTGGTTTAAGAATTGAACCCCATATTAATCATGCCAATACAAGCATTTTAGCTTATAGAATTATTGTCTTAAAATGTGCAAAAACTTTAGTACTGTGAGTTTAGCTACAACTACATTTTGTTCACATTAACAATCCTCATCATAAGAACCAAGTGGAGTCTATTTGATTATGAACATGAGTGAACAGTGAGAACTGAAGTAAGAGCTAATATCTAATTACCTGAGAAGAAAAATTCCTGAAAGGTGCTAGTTCTGTTGGTGTAAGCAGATTTTCCTTTGTGATCACATTTGGATAGAGCCTAGTGAAGGGATCCATTCTTGACTTTCCCCCATAAATATGAGAACCAGCCAAGTAAATGTAAGTTTCGCGTTTGAAACCAAGACCTGCTAGAACAAGTCCTGCTTCTTCTGGTGTCAACGGGCATCTTCCTAATTTTCTCAAATCCTCTGGATAAGTATAGCTATAAATATAAAAAAATACATTAATACATCTCATAATACAAGGATATTTATCATTAAAAACATTATGAAATGATAGAAACATGCATACGTTGCATTCTTCAAGCGCTCAAGAAGCAGTGGAAAATGGCTTTCTCTGTAGGCTTGAAGATTGTTTCTCTCGTTTTCCCCACCTCCAAATTCACATAAGGAATAGGCTATCATATCTATTTCAAATCTTAAGTGCAAAGCAAGATATTTGGTTGAGGCTCTAGCAGCTTCATGATCTTCCTTGTTCTCCATGAACTTCCCTAACAACTGAGTTTCTAGCATGCTTGGTGAAACACTATACTTTCTAATCCTTTTGGTCAATAGCGAGCCAACTTGTTGAATTTTTGGCACAAACTTCAAAGCATGGAAATTGCATTTGCATCTTAACCTCTGCAATTATTTCAAGCACAATTATTTCTAAGCATTAGTATTGAATACAAGGCAAGTTTGTAAAACTAGTAACAGTATACAAAATTAGACAATTCAAGGGTAACTTTATGACCTGAATATCAGAGGGCAAAGGATCAAAACCAAGTCGATTTCCATATCCAAGGAAGTGAACAACTCCATTTCTTAAAAGGAGAGGAAGCACAATTTTAATATAGTCAGCAGATGTGGCCTCCTTTGCAAGATCTGCATCTGTAATCTAAAATGCAAGGTGTTTATTGACATTATTGTTATAACAAGTGCAATATGTCTTCTAAGGTGCATCAGATGTAAGATAATAAACCTGGCTGCCAATAGCTTCTACATCCAAAGATTTCATATGAGGTGGAAGTTCCTTCACAATACTGATATCATCCTTCAGGAAACTCATGAAATACTCTTCCTGGTATATGTCACCAAACTGGCTGCAATTTTTTTTATTAAATATGTGAGTCAATTGTTGAGTGACTGAGTCATTCAAATTTCAAATGAAATCATGTACTTTTTAATGGATGATGTAGCAATAAGAGAAAATAAATAATATTATTCACCAAAAAAAAAAAATTTAAGAGAAAATAAATCAATCAAAATGTGATAACACACTGCAAATCGTCCTGCAACTTCATATTTTGATAATTATTGTAAATTCATCAACTACTCAAATAATAAAAGGTTATAGTAGTTTATTTATGATAGGTACTTCAGTACTCTCATCATTAAAATAAACACGAGTCGGTAGATGAAAGCTTTTACTGTATGGAAAGGAGCAAAAGAGAACTTGTATTAACAAAACTTTTCAGTTTTTAATGTAGTGCTAGACATACTGTACCTTGGATCCTTCCATACGTTGCTGTAAAGAAACTTTGGAATAACTAGAGTTGCATTAAGGAGATATGCCACAGCAACAGCATTGCAAATCTGTAATCACTACAGTATTCTCATCATTTCCATTATCAGGGATACCAAAAGCATGTCAAAAAGAAAGGATAAAGGAACATATGGGATCTGTTTGACACAGCCCTCAATCTGTTTAGTGTATACTTGGTCTCATTTTTTTATGCAAAATTAATTTTCTTGTCATATGTTCAATCACTTCAATTCAATCAGCGATAGACATCAGAATTGTAGGTTTATTTGTAATTGTATTCTTTTAGTAATATGCAAAGTTGATTTCTGAATATGGGAAATAATGTAAAATAACTGTCAATACTCACAGCAACTCGTTGTTGATTAAGACCGCCATTTGCACTGACTAAGATGTAGCCATTACTTTTCACCGAGTTCCCTGTCACGGAGTGTAAACTATCTAGACCAAAAAAAAGTTACTGATAATAAGTTGCAATTTAAAGTTCGTGTAGTTATATATAGTATAAGAAATGAATACATGTTGAAGAGGAGAGATCCATTTACATATGTATAAATCATTTTTACTCAGTTCAGATGTTGAACTTATTTTCCTCTAATGGGGTGAAATATTACTAAATTTAAAATCACAATACACCGATGGAGGTAAATAAGATTAATGATTGAAAATAGTTATAAGTGAAAAATAGTTTATACTAGAGTAAACGGATCCCTCCTCTGTATTGTAAATATTTAATACATTTTATTACCCCAGCCGATGCATAAAAAAGGTTCATGTACCGGGATTGTTTTGAACTCTTCTTTGTGCACAAGGTTCCCATGAAGATCCCTGCCGATATGGTTCCACCCATAAATTGGATGGCTCTTGCTTGAACTCCTTCTATAGTAACAAAAGTTCAGAAATCAAAGTAGACAGAAATGAACTCCAAAAATAGTACAGCATCTAATAGGTAATGTAAAAACATTCATCAATCTGCAAATTTAATCCAAACCTCTGCAAGAGCACTGGAAGCCAAGTTCTGAAGCCGATCATACATATATACCGGTGATTGTTTCTTGTTGACGTAGGAATCTCTACCCTTTACATTAAAATAAATGTGTTAGTTATTCCAATTAGCAAGTGCCAATACAAAGTGTCACATTAATTTCAAAAGTACTAGTTGACCTTAACTGAAATTCTAATCTACTTGAGATATGCACCCTTAACCTTAGATAATCTATGTTCAAACTTTAAACATTCACAAACATCACATCCAAAATCTTAGATAGGTAGCTTCCAGTTTCCACAAACCGAAGAGAAAAATGCACGTGCAGAAAACTCTGTTGGAAACTTTGCATCACATGGAAGTTAAATTTCTAAACTACTAGTGTGTTATGCACACTGTTCTTTTTCAAGCAGTAAATTTTTTTTTCACTGGGCCTGGTTGCCCTTTTCCCCTGTATATGGATTAGAGTACCCTTCGTGCTCTCAATTAATATACTTTTTGCTTAAAAAATAATTAGAAGGAAGTTGTTCACAAGTGACATCAAACTACGTCTAGATTTAATAGAAAGACTGATATAGGAAACAAGCTTATGGAGAAAACTACTATAGCCTTTGCTATAATAGAGACTAACTGAGGTTTAATAGCTACACCCTAACATGACTACAGTTAATAGAATAAATGTGTAAGCATATAGCTAATAAAAAATGGTATGCAGATATGAATTCAAGGAGGGTGCTAATTACACGCATGGGATTATGTACTTGTACCTGAAACCCACTTGAGTTATTGGAAGCTGTCGTGGGTTGAAGATTTGGTGACTCAAAAAAGGAGATGATAAGAGAATCAAGCAAGAAAAGGCAACCCAACAATCCAAATGTGACAGCAATAGTCCTGATGTGCTTTTTCCCAACATAGAACCCCCTACAAGAATTGTGTTTTGAAGAACTTTTCAGCCCATCAAGCAATAAAGTTTTGGAATGCCAACGGCAATCAACCCTTTTCATCCTCTTCCAAGAAGGAGGATCACTACTACTTGTTATTCTGTATAAGTTGTATTCCTTCATTCCCATTACATTTACACCATTATCAATCAATGAAGCTAGCTCTAAGTAGGTGATGTGATGATGGGGATATATATGTTATGTAACAATGAGTGGAATCCAAGCGAAAGATGAAAACTCAACCAATATGCATCGAGAACTTACTTACCTTAAGGAACAAGAATCACAACGTAAGGAACAACAACTTCCCACCAAACACAACAGGCCTTGGGGTACAGCTTCCTCTTCCTCAGTTTCCAATTCCATCTATCAAACACAAAGGGGGACAACAGCATTAACATTTCAACAAGCTTTTCTTTTTCTTCTTCTTATCAGTTATTATTAAAAAATAAAAAAATAAAAAAAAAGAGTTAGGTTTCTGTATTCTGAATTGTTTAGTTTCAACATGGCTTCGTTTACGTTAGTTGTCTGACTTGGCGGGTCTACACACAACGCCATCTTCCCTACGAAACCGTTACCCTTATATTTACTTAATTTAATTCTACACTTTAAACGAAATTCTTTTTAGTTTTTACATAATAATTAAAGTCTATTTGTTTAAGATTAAAAAATAAATGATTTTGATACACAATAATTTAATGATTATTTTTAGAGATTTTAAAGAAAAGTAGAAACAGATTTGTGGTTGTTTACAATATAAAAATCATTTTTTAAATAATAGTTAGTTATAAAAACTGATTTTTTTTCTTCCCAAAAGCTAATGAAAGTTGCTTTTCATTTTAACCCTGAAAATGAATTTTGTTGTTTTTCATTATTTTCAAAAGCAAAGACAATCACACTAAAAGTTTTTAAAAAATGATTATTCAATTAAAAAATATTTTTTTAGCAATATAAGCAATAATAAACGCACTCTTAATGTCATGAACAAGGTCTTTGAATCTGGATCAATTTTTTATTAAACATTGGAATCTTGAACAAAGTACACACATTTGAATATTTTATAATTCAGTTCCTTCTTGTATTAAACCTTTCATTATTAATAATGAGTTAAGCTTGCTTGCTTCAAAATAAAAAGTACACACATTTAACATTTTTTCATTGAAGCGTGTGAATCTATTATTCAAGTTCTAGATTTGAGTTATGTAATATTTTTTTAATTTACTTTGAAGTTTGAACTTAGTGAATCTATTACCAAATTCTTGACTTGAATCTCATTCGATAATTTGATTTGGTCATTTGCAAGTTTCAAAACTCAACCTGAGACCATGACCTAATAATATCAGCAAAGCTAAATCATAAAATTAAAGAAGTAGGAAACTAAAAGCATATTTTTATAAAATATATACTTTAAAATAAATAATATTAATATGCATATATTATCATGATATGCTAGAATATTATATATCAATCAATCAATCAATTACCTATATAATCAAATTAAGTCCACTTCTAATCCTTTTGTCACTTGTCACTCTCTTATCACTCTCTTTTCAAAAAAATTCCCGCTCAAGGCTTTTGGGCTGCCTTCAAAAAAAAATTCCCTCTCCTTTTTCTCCATTTCATTTCAAGTTTCAAACTCCAAATCCCTTCTCCCTCTCACTCCTTCTCTCCATTCCTGCTTCCAGATCTCTTTTTTCTTGATGTTAGTATCTTTTCCCTTTTTTCTTTCTGATTCTTTTTCATCCTCCATTTCATTTAACCTCTCTTCCCATCATTCTACAGGTTATCCTTCGTTATTATCACTGCAGGAGCTATGGCGGAGACAGCGAGGAACCCAAAACTGGGATGTGATTGATGAAGGCTGGAAGTTGATTGAAAAAGGAAAACACATATTCCTTTACCCCATTTATGAAATGTTTTGCTTCCAAAAAATCTCCACCTTTGGAACCTATTTCATGCTTCAAAAATTCTCTGTCACTTTCGTTTGTGACTTTTGGTTATTTCTGTGATATTAATACCTTTTTTCTTCTTCTCAAAATGTTTGTTACTTGCATTTTCTGAATTGCTTCATATCTTTGGTTTATGGTTCTTTGTAAAGGTTGCAGTGGGTATCACTTGGTGCTATTTGGATTCATGACATGGGGTATCACCTATCTCTATTTCGCTCTTCTTAAATTGTTTGACACCTGCTGCCTCTATTCATGTTTTTTTTTTCTTTTAGGGTCGTATTTGAAGGTTGCAGAGCTGTTAACTGTACCAGTGATTGCTATCTTCAGGTTTTAACCCTCCTTCTTCATTTATTTTTTTAATGAAAAATAACATGCATTAGCTCTGTTTTATTTTGGTTTTGCTTTTGTCTTCATTTTAAATTGTGGATCTCTCTTCCTTTTTAACTTTGGTTCTGTTTTCGTTTTTTAAAAACCACTTCTGTTTCCTGTGCTAAATTAATCTTCTGAAGAAATTTAGTAAATAACAAAAGCAAAACATTAGGTAAATTAATGTATTCTCCATTTATGCATTACAAGAATTCTTGCATTGAAGATAGGTTTTCATATGTTTTGAAATTACAGTTCTTATGTTTTTTTTTTCTTTTGGACTTCAGTATGCTCCATCATCATGGTGTCACTTCTTATAGCATTTTTTATTTCTGACGTTATATGTATGCAACAATGAACTTGAGTTTCATTTTGCTTTTTCATATTTTGGTTGATGTTTCACTGCAACTAATGCTAATTCATGGAGCAGAATGCAGAATAACTTGAGCATGAGACAAGAAGATTAAGGAAAGAGCTTGAGAGTGAAAAGGTAAGAAATGGGAAGTTTTATGTCATGGAATGCAAGAACTTTACTGTTTTATGGAAACAATGTGTATGTGTACTTTGTACCTGTACTCTGTTTTAAACTTATCTTGCTAATGTCATTTTAATGAGACTGCACAGTAAGTTATTGATAAGACAAATATGCCATGACTCCATCAAACAAGATTATCAGGAAAAAGGTTATGTGAATATAGTGCACCATCTAACTGCACCATGGAGATTGGAGAACATATGCTTCAGAAAGCAAATCTTTTATTCTATGTTTCAATATTATTTGGTCATCTACCTTTGTGCTGGATATTAACTTGAATTGAAAGGCTTTTGCTTGAACTGTGTTTTTTTCTGTTATGAAAACATGTGGTTTTCAAGTCAAACGTTATTTAGTTGTTCACTTCACTCCTTATGGAACGGAGAAGCAGAATTTAGTCTATAAATTGTTTTCTATGAAACTTCCTTTTTTTCTCTAGCTTGATGATTTATTTCAATTTTTATTGGTCTTTATTTATTAGATTTCTCATCAATCAAAAGAATGTGTGTGTTTTTAAGTGAATTACATTTGAGTGGTTCTGTTTTTGACATGTGCACTTGGAATCTATTCGTAGCAAAGTCTTCATAGAATTTGTCATGGATAATACTGGAGGTGGTGCAATTTTGAGGAAAAGTGCATTTAAAGAATTGAGGATGGTACTTTGAATGATTTTGCAATTTATGAGAAAAACTTTCTTTCAGTAGTTCTAAAAATTTGAGAATTCGTAAAGAATTTTGCAATTTTCCTATCAATTAGGTGCTCAATAAACGCCTAGAAACTTTCAGTGGAGACAACATGGCATCCATGGTACTCTGGCAACAAGGGTAATGAAGCACTATTATATATATTCAGAAACTTATTACAATCCACATTTATACATTATGAAGGTTGGAGGATACATGGTTGGGTACAAAGGGCTCATACTCATCACCATTTATGGAACTGGGCTCATGGTTCCAAGCTACAAACCACATGGTTCCAAGCTAATACTTGGAGTTCATACTTTGGAGAAGCTTCGGTAGAACTCCATATAGTAATTCTTAATTATTTCATTTACTATTCATTAATCATATTTACCTTCAGTGATCTAACAATAATATAGGCAGGGGATTGTAAGTTCTATTGTATCTTCTATCATACAACAGTAGTGTTGTTGTAAGATTAAGGGATTTCATTTGCACATTTAATAAGTAGTTTTTCCCTTCTTTCAAAATTTAAGGGTTATTTTAATTCCCACGTCAACCAAAGTATGATAGCTGTTTTTTTATTTACTTAAATTATACCTGTTTGAAAGTTATACTTGCATATCTCAAATAGGGAAGAGTTGAGTTGTCACTATCTAGAGGGAAGTCGCCTATTCAGAGGAACATATAGTTTTCAGCAATAAATGAATAAAATCCTAGATATTTGGAAATAGGAAAACTTAGGTAACAATTGGTTTCTATGCAAAGTGAGTTGTTTTTTTGGCTTTCTGAATGTTTTATATATGATTTATTGTTTACAAATATTATGCATCAGTGTTTTGTGTTTTTTGTTCTGCATGTTCTATCATTTCTATCAATATTAAACGTGGATTTAAGCTCAATCTTTTATGAAATAGTGTACTGCATTATGCAAATCTCTTTGGTCCATAACTTTGACAATGATTTAGTTCTTTTTGCTCTGGCAAAAAATATACCTTTAGGTGGAGAGAAGAGTTTTCCTTTGATTGCTCTAATGAAAATAACCAGTAATTTTGTTCATTCTATAGAACTACTGTCCCTGATAAATTGTTAGTTTTGTACACAGAATCAGCTTATGGCCCCTCACTCAATGGAAAATACTGGATTTCTTTTATTACAAACATTTTTTTTTATAAAACTTCTATTACAAACATCAACAAATAGAGCTTGAGTGTTTTTATAAGTAAGTGTTGTTTGTGTGGCATTCCCTAAATCTTAAATACATTGGATTGGTTGTGTGTTCCTTGATCAGGATAAATGGAGCCTTTCACTTGAACTGCCTTTCATTTTTCATGAAATTTGGACAATATTGTTGTTGTACCTGTTATGGTGCAGTCATACTCAGTAGAAAGCGACAAGGCCTAAGACATTAATTTCTTTATTCACATTGGCTTTCAATTCATTAATATTTTATATTACACTTAGATTAGATTGCTCTCATGGAGATTTGGTTGATATGACAGCTGAAGTTGAAGAAGGAATTAAGGTATGAATTCTCTGTTGGGCCTACTAATTTCTTCTTTTTTTCACCAGGGGAATTGGTATAATGGGAAGCATATGTTTCTAATTATATGGCCTTGGTGTTACCTGCATATTGATAGAGGGTATATCTCTACTCAATTTGTTACAAACCTAGAGAAAACAAGTTTTTAATTGATAAACAGAGATCAACATAAAATCTTATGCAGTTTTTATTGAGGTAATCAGTTCAAAGCTATCAAAAATGGAATTATATCATTACAATCTTGACAAATAAATTGGAGAAATGAGATCTGAGTTAAATAATGGCACTAGGAGATTCAAAACTATCTCTTGAGAAACACCTTTAGGAAGATAGTGTTATATTTAATTGGTAAGTTCTTCACAGTCCTCTCAGTTATCTTTCATCTCTTTTTTCTTTATGTGCTTGATTAATGACTCATTCTTGATGTGCTTCATTAATAATAATTCATTCTTAAAATAAGAAATTATCCCTCAGTTACTGATGAACTAGAAATAGAGAAATATATGGGAAGTATTCATGGTATAATCCTTTTGGTGGATGATCTTACCATTAGCAACATAAACTATTATTTGCTTTGTGAATCTGCTATTGCAATCAGAAAGAAATGTCTGATAGGAAATGTTATGACCACTAATTCAACAAGTCGTTTGATAGGTGCCTCTGATGCAGCTTGGTAACTTCTGTTCTAGGGTGTTTAAATGGATGCTAATTGAACATTATACCTAACCTTATATGCTAAAATTGGTGTATGGTATTGACTTTAATTAATTGGTTTATGGTATTCACTTTAGACATCTCCGGTAAAGAACCTTAATAGTGACAAGGTGGAAACAATTCCTGGTATTTCAACTATTTGGGGACTCATGGTTATGGTATTGACTTGCTCTCAGTGTAGGGCTCATTTCAACCCTGATGCATCCTCACTCATGCTTCCTCCAAATGGTTTCCCTTGAAGTGGGTGAATACAATTTTTTGTATGTCTCCCTTTGGTTCCTCATTATGGTTGAATTGAAATATTTCTTCCTAACGTCTTTCTATTTGCATTTTCAGTATAGATTCTCAAGCATGTATACTTGGGTCTAACATAATTCATATCCAAACAGAATACCAAGTGGCTCAATTTGTTTGAAATAATTGATTTTTCCTTCATTTTATCTTGCATGCACCAACTTATATTATAGCTTAGGTCCTTGGATCCATATTGGCAAGTGGAACTCTGAAGACTTATATTTAGATAATCTTTATTGTGAGTTATAATATACTAAATTGGAGCCAGGCTAACAGTGATATTTCCATTAGACTTCTTTGTCTAGGCGCATAGTTAAGTGCACCAATTAATTGCTAATATCATGTGATTTGTATATCACATGTTGATGCTAATATCAGGCTTCCTACTATTTCAGGTGGAGACTGTAACTGGCCAACTAAGGAATATGCCACATACAAACATTTAAGAAAGATTTGACATGGCTTTCACTATAGTGCAGTTCTGCCAAATGTAATGACCTTTGATGTCAATGCACTTGGTGTTAGCAATGTAGAAGCTGCGGGTTACACTTGGGGGAAGGGGAGACCCTATGACTTAAAATTTTGTTGGGTCTTTTTCATTTTTATTTTCCTTCTCAAGGTGAAATTAATTACAATTCCTTTTTCTGTTGCTTATAGATGTGATGAAAGTGAGAGAGGCTCTGAACTCCACACTTGATGAGGAAATATCAGTTGGTCCTAAAGTCTTCTTGATGGGTGAAGAGGCGAGTCATCAAACAACCCTGTATATTAATGAGTGATATTAATGGCTTATTGCTTTTTCGAGTGCTGCCTATGGTCTACTATGGTGGAAGGTATCAAGAGATGGCAGAGTCAAACTATTCACAAAGCAACAGTGACGAAGCATCAGACATCTTTCACAAGGGAACAAACTTGATTTAGGATTGCTGCTTAAACTTTTGTTATACACCGTTATTTTTCATTGGAAGTACAATATTTATTCTCATTTAATTCTATATTGGTAATATAAGTATTTATAAATCTTTAATTGGTAAAAGCATGCTAAACATAACTTCTATGATTTCATCCTTTCATTTCTTTTCATTCTTCTTGGGTCTATTCTTCACCACCGCATGTAGGGTTGTTCATTGGTTCGGTTTGATCCGATGAATGCGAAAATCCGAATCAAAATTAAATTGGTTTGGATTTTTTTTGGTGTTCGGTTTCGAACTGAATCAAACTAAGCCAAACCCAATGATAATTGGTTTGGTTATCTGATTCAAGGATTCTAAATCCGAACTGAACTGAATTAATTGTATTTTAATAATTATATATATTTTGTTTTTTTAGTAATTTAATAATTTAATATTTACTATTTTTTATTTTTTATATATATGATTTAATATTTATATTTTTAATATTTATAAATTTTTAATATTTATATTTTTTGGCCCGATCCGAACAAACCTGTTTCTTGAATGGTTTGGTCTGGTTCTAATTCCCTGACAAAAAAATTGTAAATCTGAACCAAACTGAACCAATTTGGTTTTGATTGGTTTGGATTTATTTTTTGTGCAAATCCGAATTAAACCGACCCATGAACATCCCTAACTGTATGCTGCATAGGAGGACATGAATTTTTCCTCAGTTGTTGCACACTTAGCTTCCAATACTGATTCCAATAATTTGTAGCATAAGATTCTGTAACCAACATTAGCACCATATATAATGACCTCTGTGTTTTGTGAATAAAACCACTCATTTTTTAAATGATGTGCAATATAACGTATTGTCCAAGGTAATAATTTAAAAACAAAAGGGCTATATAATGCACATTGTGTATGAAGTTTCGAGCAAGGATCTCCTTTTTCCCATCATAAACTGATGGGAGGCCCTTCATGGTGCAGATGAATTTTTCTTTTATCTCTATGTGCATACATATTGTTCAACGAAGAATTTAGGTAGTATTTCAATCTAATTGGATTTGGGTATATTTTTTAATGTGAAATAGACATCGCTATAATTCTAATCTAAGTAGTTCTTTGTCATGCTTATTCTAAAATTTTCATTTTTATAATGGATTTTATCTATTGTTCTTTAAGGATCATGAACTAAATACAGGTCAAGGACCAACTGACCAAGTCTTCTACAAAAGCCTCTTCTGCCAGCATAAGCAAAACTTATACATAGTTATGAAATGTTTTGTCCCTTAGTAGTGACAAATATATTTGATAGATATAGCAGGAAATTATTGTTTGTTACACATGGTAATATGGTAATATTCCATGTGTTTAGTAAATCAAAAAAAAAAATTTCCATGTGTTTTCAAGTCTGCACGGGAAACATGTTTTTGAGATATATACACCGGAGAAGCATTGTCATGAAGATACGTGCACCCGGGAAGCATGCTTTGGCTTAGATTAAGTTTGCCGATATTTTTTCATTGTATTTTAGCACATATCAATTTTATGTTGTCTTGAATGTACGGACTATAGAGCATATGTAATTTCTTATGAACTGAAAAGTCATTATATTGTTGATATAGTCTTTAGATTGTTTACAAACAGACCGTTTTGAACATGCGTAAAAATGAAAATGACCCGTGCGAATGCACGGGTACCTTACTAGTTAAGTTAAATCAAGAAGTCATATTACTTATACCTACTTATAAAAAATTTATAAGTTTAAAAAGAATGTTGACGCACAAAATGAGTTGGAACAGCTTGAAATGTAATCTAAATTCAACCCAAAAATACATCAAATCATGTATGGCCCAAAAAAAATAAAAAAGAATAAAGCATGTCGTTCAGTAAAAAATAAATAAATAAAGCTTGTCGCAAGTAGTTTCGAATGAAAATGAGTTTTGTATCCTAATTAAATTATATCTTATTAATTATGAACATTTGTCATACTTGCTTTCAAAAACATTTTGTACTTGAGATAGATTCCTTTATGAATTAATGCAGACTCTAAAGCAAGCAAATATCTTATAAATGTTGTTGAATCGTTAATTTAGGTAAAATATCTTCGTTATTTTTAAAATGTATACATACTAAAACAATATAAAAATAAATTTATAGGGTATTAAATATGAGATTGAAGAGTTAATATTTAAATTACATAATTCTGTTGCCAATGATAGAGAGGCGTTGGCGGTGAGTGCCAAATACAAGAATAAGCAAGTTATTTGTGAGGCAAGCATCTTGCCCCATCACTCCATGAATCAAAGCAAGAAGCATTAGAATACATTCAAAATTGGACATTTGAGTTGACCTTACATACTGTTAAGCATTATTTTCCTACTAATAGAATATGGCATTGAACAATTCCATGAAGTTGCCATCGTTTCCTCTGATACTTCCGTGTGAATGTTAGCCTTGGTGTCTTATATTTCTAGTCAATTCATCAATAGCCCATAGGATTTTTGACAATTCCGTACTTTAAACTAAAACATTAGAAATTTTTAGGAATTCCAAGAATGGTATTTTTTGTTGTAATGTTGAATGTGTACCACTTTAATTATGAGAAATATTATTAACTATGATTTTAATTACATTCATGTTTTAGTTAGGTAATACACATTTAAGATGCATAATAATAAACATGCCTTTCTTCGAGAGAAACTTAAAAAAATTTATATATATATATATATATAAAAGTGAGGATCCGTTGACACCAGGTGTTCTTTTGACTTACAACAGATAATATTTAACCTTATTGAAAAAAATTTAGTACATTTTTAAAAAAAATATTGAAAAAGTCAAGTGGGTTTTTTTTTTTTTTTAACATTCCCCTCTCTTCTCATCATCAATAACCACCCCCTTCTTCTCTATCAGGGGTTTCTCAGGGGGGCATGCCGCCCGCCGTCGGAGCACACCAGGTCACCGTTCGAGGACGTCTCTCCAAGCATGCCATGCCGCTGCTGCACGCCACTCCGCCGTCAACTTGAAAATATACTTTTGGTCCCACTTTCACGTGTTGTTGCTGTTCATGTTTTCCTTCATGTACACACAATTGAGAAACAACGTGAACATCAAAATGTAAAATACTCATAGATTAAACTTGTAGTTATCAATATGATGAATGACTCAAAGGAACAAAGTTATGTGACTAAAACAATAAAATCCAACAATCCAGCCTTGACGACAACACGATGTTGCATAGAATATACATGGACCCTCTGGTGGAAGTTTCGTGTCGGTGGTGTCGGAGATTACGCCCTGCGTGGAAGATCGGAAAAATAATTCAGAGGATCGATTTGGTGGTCGAGATTTCTTGCTGAATGGACTGTATTCGTTCGGGATCGAGCGGAACCGAGAGTGGTGAATGGAGGCGTCGATAGCGTCGTTGTGGCAGTAGGTCTAATGGTACTTAATGGTGGCTCTAACAGTAACAACGTTTTTTATCTGGAAACTGTGAATAATGTTTGTAAGGTGAAAGACTCAAAAGGCATAAATTTGGTTCTTGAATAGAGTTTTGAATTCAGAGGGAGGGAGGGAGGGAGGGAGGGAGGGAGAGAGAAAGAGAGGAAGATGAGAGCTTGGAACGGAGTTGGAAAAAGAAAAAAGGTGAGGAACAAGAAAAATCAAATCCATTGGCTGGGTCATGTGATTCAATTTTTAGTTTATATAAATTTATTGCATGAAATATTTTCAACTATTGGACTAATAAATATAAATGGTCCATATTTGGTGTAAGTCTTTTGACTTACACTTGACGTCAACGGATCATCTCTCTCTCTCTCTCTCTATATATATATATATATATATACATATCAGAGTTTAATTCCTATACAGTGACATTGTAAAAAAAATTATAATGTCAACCAATCTTCAATCAAGATATGGATGACTTTTAAAATAGTTAAAATAGGAGTCAACAAAATTTACTTATGTGGCAATTTATAATTGGTTGTCTATGTAAAAGAACTTTACATTATAAGTAGTTATTCTATAAGTAATTTGGTAAATTGTCCTATGGACAATTTGATAAATCGAACAAGGATTCTCACTGAATAATGCCCTAAGGATAATTGGTAATAATGCCCTATGTCTGTTATAGTTTTTAATTTTGTTATTAATTAATATGGTTTGGAGATGTATTGAATTATTGTTATTAAATTTGTTATTTTTGTATATGTCTATTATAGATTTTTTTTACAAGAATATATAGTTTTTTTTTATATGTGTAGTTAATATATTATCTACTCAAATGTCTAGACACAATTCTCTGCATAAAGATCATCATTGTATGCTTTCTCAAGAAGCAATCTTATTATCAGGTCATCGGGGTCTGTTTTAGTCTATGACAAAACTAAAGTACTAAATTAGCCCATCACAATTTTAAACTAGGGACACGTTAGTCATCCGTTTGATCTCGTTAGACACAATCCGTTATCTATGTGGATTAGGGTTTCACAATTGCTAGGAAATTGGAACGGCGTCGATTAGATCTCATTTTGGACATTTAAGTGACGTTTTTGGTTGCTTAAGATGCAAGATTCTTTTTATCGTATGTGTTCAAAATGGTGTTGTTTTTGGTATTTTGGGCATTTAAGTAAATATTTAATAACCAATTTACACAATGAAAATTGTAAATATCAGATAACAATACACTTAAGCAAGAAAACAGAATATATCATTGACTTAACAGACCCAAACTAACAAGGGGTTGACGGAGGGACTAGCATGTCCTTAGTTTAAAATTGTGAGGGACTAATCTGATATTTTAGTTTTATCAGAGACTAAAACGGACCCCGATATTTTTCTCAGGGATCAAAACCGGTCTTTATTCTTATTTTATAAACTTAGGTTTTTTTAGGGTTACAATTTATATTTTGGGTTACATAAACTTAGGTTAACAGTAAACTGTATTTGTAAATAACAGCATATTTAACATTTAAAATATAATTTAAAAATATAATATATAAGATGAATAAGACCGAATGATATAAATTATAAAATACTTGACGTCCTAAATGAAATTGAGAAAATATCCTCTTGTTACTATATTTTTGAAAAAATAAATAAAATAAAGAATTAAAGATGATATAACATAATAAGGAATATTATTTATTTTTCTAAAAAATAGTAATAGAAATTGCAACAATTAATTTTTCATGAAAAATGGTGTTGGGATGTCAGTCATGTGACCGACTCGATGTTATATTATCATATTATGAATGTCCTAAAAATATTGGTTAAGAAAATAATAAAATAAAAATTTGTATTAAAAATATAAGTTTAATAGTATATTTACTCTTTGATTTTTAATGAAATGAATTAGTTTGTTTGCGTAAAAAAAATAGTATATTTTAATTCTTAATGCATACTAAATACAACAATTTTAATATAATTATTTTTTATTCTTTAATCGATGTATTTGTTTTTACAATTCTTTAATTAATGTCTTAAATACACTTTTTTTAGTATTTTTATTATTATATATTGAGCGCGCAGTCTCCCTCTGGTGGATCCTACCCACAAAGTGGGACCTTAGTTTCTTTGAACTTGTTCGAGCTATTCGGTCTTTGTTTATTCGGGTCAAATCATCCGGCTAACGTTAAAACGATAAAAAATAATAAATAATAATACTGAAATACAAATATCATTAGCATTTACTATTTTTTCACATTTAATGATTTGAATAAAGCACAGGGAATAATTGAGATTAAACAGTGAAAGTGAGGTGTGGCAGAGAGGGAGAGAGAGAGAGTTAAGAAAAATGGGAAAAGGCCAAAATAAGAGAGAAAAGGAAAAGAAAGCAAAGCTGGAATCACATGGACTTGTCTTTCTCTTTCTCTTTCTCTTCCTGTCCTCTCCATTTCTTTCTCTTCCTTCACTTCATCACCGTTTTCTTCTTCATCCACCTTTAGATTATTTCTCTTTACTCTTTCCTCCGCCATGGCTGAGGATAAGGTACGTTTCCAGGGAAAGTATGTGTGTTTTTGTTGATATGCTGATTGCTTGGTTGCTGAGAAACATGAGTGATCCACGATTGGGAGAGTTGAAAAATTTCTTGTAATTTTCGTTATTGTTAGAGTATGCTGAAGCTTAATTTATCTGGGATGTCTGCTTTTTTGTTTCTCTATTTCTCTTTGCTTTCCTTCCTCAGCTGAATAAGGGAACGTTAGGGTTTGTTATTTGGGGGAATTGAATTTGCTTGCTAAAAATTTGGTCTTTGAGCTTAAAATAGAAGACCAATTTAGTCCATTTTTGTGTTGATCTATGGGTTTCTGTCTAGTTTCAAAAACAATTTCTGCTGAGAAGTTCTGAAGAGGGTTTCGTGCCGTGTTGAATATTTGTTTTTTGCTGACACTTTTCTTGGAATCAGATCATGGTTTGCACTCTTAACGATTCGGATTTTTGTTTGTTATGATCGTTTGCTAGTTTTTCAGTATTCACCACTTCTTGCTTGCTTTATGTGTAGCCCATCACTTCGATTTATGATTAAATTTTTTGTTCAGTTGATGGTACTCTGCTGCTTGCTGTGGAGTTGTTTTCATATATTTTAGTAACGTAGCACGTTGTGTTCCCTTCAGTTCTTACTGTCTACATTTTCAATAGAAGTGTGTTGAATTTGATGCTGCTATTGCTCTTGGTTCCTTGTCTTGACTTTTTTAGCACTTATTTCCATCACTGGATTTCTGCAGTATCATCCTTACGGCCTTATGTTGTCTACTGGATTTTTTCTTTATGAGACTTGCCTTTTGGGTCATGGAGTTATGCTGTTGAATTCTGATGATTTTAATTGAGTATCTTATTACTCAGAGACTCGTAGTCTTTTACTTAGTATGTTTGATATGTCTGCCGCGATTGTATTTTTCCTACATTTAGCTGCCTTGTGACACCAAACCATTTCATAATATTTTACAGAACATTTGAAATTTGAAATTATAATATTCCTTATACCGTGTTATCATAAATGTGACAATTTGAGCAGGAGATGTCTACCTCTGTTGTCAATGGGAATGATTCTCTCACTGGTCACATCATATCTACAACAATCGGAGGCAAAAATGGGGAGCCCAAACAGGTATTGTCTTCATAAATCCTATTCCACCGGTAATATTACACATTATGAATTATTTCTCGAGCTGTTAAAAATGCCAATATGCCATATGATATATATAGGGATTTAAATGATTCACATCTGACCCATGCTAAATCCTGGATTGTAAGTTTTAATCTCTTGTTACAATCATTTTTTGTAGACTATTAGTTACATGGCAGAGCGTGTTGTAGGAACCGGATCATTTGGAATTGTTTTCCAGGTATGCTAATTCTAGATTCATAACTGTTGAGTGTTGAGAATTGTCATCTCCACCTTTTTGCCACATGCTGATAACTTTTTCCTCTCAGGCAAAATGCTTGGAAACTGGGGAGGCAGTGGCCATTAAGAAGGTTTTACAAGACCGAAGATATAAGAATCGTGAACTACAGTTAATGCGGGTGATGGATCATCCAAATGTGGTCTCTCTGAAGCATTGTTTCTTTTCCACTACGAGTACAGATGAACTTTTTCTTAATTTGGTGATGGAATATGTTCCAGAGTCTATGTATCGGGTCTTAAAGCATTATAGTAACGCTAATCAAAGAATGCCAATTATCTATGTAAAACTTTACATGTACCAGGTATGCCTCAGACTTTGTGGTGACTGAAAAACTTCTCTGATTTTTTTCTCTCTGCCTGATAAAAGTTTGTGGCGAGCCTGCAGATTTTCAGGGGTTTGGCTTATATCCACACTGTTCCTGGAGTTTGCCACAGAGATTTGAAGCCTCAAAATATACTGGTTCATTTATATTATTCTTGCTGAATATACATTACAAGTTGGAATTCTTTCTTTAAAGTAGTTATTATTTATGGTCTCTGATGTCATTTTGTGTATTCTCCAGGTTGATCCTCTTACACACCAAGTTAAGCTATGTGATTTTGGAAGTGCAAAAATGCTAGTATGTTGACCTTACAATTTCACTTTAATATGCTTAGTTAGTTCCTACTTTTGTGTGTATCATTATCTTCTTTGTATTGACAAAGGAATAACTTACTAAGAATGTCAACCAAGTAATAACTTATCAATTGCCATAAAGTTGAGTTTTGACAGCATTAGATGAAGAGGGACTATTTATTGTTTTGTTTTGATAGCAGTTTCTTATGCTGGTGTCCTGCTCTGCTTAATAGCAACCTATGGAGCTCTCTGTTTATATATTATATTATTTATTTTAAAATCAGAGTTCTTTCTTTGCACATTAAATATTTTGATATGGATTCCAGTGTATTTTGGTGGTTTTTTATGGTCTGCATGCATTTAACTTGTGCTGTAGTGACATCTTACAATACCCAGGATCATCCCCCCCCACACACACACCCACACACACACACACACACCAAATAAAATGATTTCTTTCTCTTATCAGTGGACTGTGGAATGTTTCTTGTACTAACCTTGGTTTTTGTCTGATCAGGTCAAAGGTGAAGCTAATATATCATACATATGTTCGCGTTTCTATCGAGCTCCAGAACTTATATTTGGTGCCACAGAGTACACTACCTCAATTGATATCTGGTCAGCTGGCTGTGTCCTTGCTGAACTGCTTTTGGGCCAGGTTTGTGCCTTTCTTTTCCATTACCACAATGGCATTGTTTGATCCATGTAGCCAACTTCACCGAGTGGCAAAAGGCTTTGGTTGTTGTCGTCATCATACTATTCTTACGTAAATTTACTGCAATGATGTAAATGTTCTTTCAATTATCTGCCATTTACATGTTATCTGACACAGTTTGAACTTTTGCAGCCATTATTCCCCGGCGAAAATGCAGTGGACCAGCTTGTACATATTATAAAGGTGCGATTGGTCTCAGCATGTATTATATAAAATCATGTCATTGGTCACAGCAAGTCAGCTCTATAAAATTCTGTATTTCAGGTGCTTGGCACACCCACTCGAGAGGAAGTACGCTGTATGAATCCCAATTACAATGACTTTAGGTTTCCACAGAGAAAAGCACACCCATGGCACAAGGTCTGCATTTTTATCTTGTTTCAGGCACTCTGTTTTTCAGATGACCAAAATTTGAGTAGATTAAAAATATTCCTGAATATTCTAACACTTGAAAGTTATGTATAGATATTCCACAAAAAGATGCCTCCAGAAGCTATTGATCTTGCTTCCCGGCTTTTGCAATACTCTCCAAGTCTTCGATGCACTGCGGTGAGTGTGGTTGGCCTTTTTTTTCGTTAATTTTTTTTGGTATTCAAACTCATTTAGTATCATGTGTGTATAAACCAGCCTGTGTTTTCCTCTGAATCTGATCAATTAATGGCTTGTTATTTTACGAAAACTAGAATAGCAATCTGAGAAGGATCTAATTTTGTTATGCAGCTAGAAGCATGTGCACATCCTTTCTTTGATGAACTCCGAGAACCCAATGCTCGCCTGCCAAATGGTCGCCCATTTCCCCCTCTATTCAACTTCAAACAGGAAGTAAGTCCTCAAATTTTCTTTGTTGGTCATTCTTCTGTTCTAGCAGTAAATTATTCGTGCAAATAGTTTCAAGACTAGCACTAAAATTAATACGATCATTATGCAAAATGTTTAGATATAGTCTTGAAGGCTGAAAAAGGTCCATACTCCATACATCCACTAATCCATTTTCCAAGTTTTAGAGCTGTCTGGTAGCTTGAATTTCATCTCTTCCACATAGCTAGCGATCTCTCTGGACCTGTGTGTATATGTTAGGAGCCTTTGTGAGAAAGAGAGAAAGAGCTAACTAAGTGCTTGAAAAAGAGAGAAGAACAGGGAAAGAATCTGAATCTGCCTTCGTTTTTGTAAATTGTAAAGAATAGGAAAGAATAGTACAAAAATTGTACCCAAAGGACCACTCCTTTCACACTAGGAATAACCCAGTCAAAACTCACTTATTACAACACTTGCATCATTACACTTTAGAAATATAATTTATAGGCAAATTCCTAATCAGCTTCTAACTACCTACTAACTGTTTCTAGCTGACTTCTAACTAAATCCCAACAGTATAGACAAGATTCACGTGGGCTTTAAGTATTTATGATCCATTTTTTCTGTGTTTGTCTATGCATATATTTTTCTCTGCATTGAAAAATCCAGATGCACGGCTGTGGTATTATTTTGTTGTGATGATCAACATCCTAATTAAACAAAAATGATGGACAGCTACATTGTAACTCTCCCTGTTTACAGTTATCGGGAGCATCTCCAGAGCTTGTTAACAAGTTGATACCTGACCATGTGAAGCGGCAAATAGGGCTACAATTTGTTCATCAGTCGGGATCGTGATGATAAGCTTAGCGCATATTGTATATTTGATAAATTAGCCAAAGTGGCACCATTATTTCTGTCTAAAGTACCTTGTTCTGTGGCCTGACCGTGGCTGGTATAATTTCATGCTGAACCGACGACTGAGACTCGATGTGCTGGATGGCCGCAGTTGATCCATCAGTATATGTATACCTCTTGATTCTATGTTACTTCTGGTGGGTCTTTATTTCCCAGGCAAATAGCCTATACCTTCCATGTTTATTGTAAACGTCTACATGTCATAGTATAGTTGGCCTGACTTGGTCAGAATGCTTCTGTGAGGGGAAACTAAACCCTTTCCCGGAAGGAGGAGGGTCCACACGGGATAGGTGTTTTGAATTTTGAATGGTAGGTAATGTTGGTGGTTGGGTTTAGTTTCCTCACGCCCCCATATTAATATGTGCAAGATTTGCAATGTTGCAGACAAGCTCCTTTCCTTCTGAAATGTAATGTGTTACTGTTATTATCTGTTTATCTTCAATGCTGCTTCATTTTATTTGTTGTATTATAACAGTATATTTACCCTCGCACACTTTCTCATGCATCACCTCACGTTTGCATACTTTCTGCCATCTAATTATAGCGGGTTATACCTAAACTTCAATAACCTATGTTTGATTTATTGAGGCAGACGTGTGCGCACCAATCACTTTTCTTTTAAAATTTCAGCTCTTATCCTGATTTCCATAGAGTAATCCTAAACCCTCCTTTTTTCCCTACTAATCCTCCTAAATTGTTATGTAACAAAAGTATTGAATGATTCTTATATTCTCAAGTTATTAAATGTATTTACTTTTTTATTTAATATTTTATTAAGTGTTAGGAGAGTAATTTTTTTTAGTTAGTATCCTATGGGCATGTCGTACTAGCAACTAGCAAGAATCTTCCTATATCATTTAATATACAAGAGACCTTAAATTGAAGTAACTATTAAAGAAGATGCGATTTTGTTTAATATATTTTATTAATCTTAAACAAAACTACTTGCAAGCAGGGGTGTTGGCTAAGTGGTAAGGATTCTGTGCATGATAAATATAAATAGAAAGAAAAAATCAAATCTATCATTATAGCCCCAAGCTAATTGAGGGCGAAGTGATCTTTCCCAAAACGAATAGACTTGTGGACAAAAAGAGTAAATGAGGCGCTTATCTTATCAATCTTCAAAATTAAGATAACATACTATATTAGGTCGGATTAGGACATTTGAGAACCTAAGGATTATGTTTGGCTGGAGGTACCTGTATGTATCTCTGTTCCTTTCTTGGCTAACTGCCACAGGGTACCTAATACTGTAGAGATAGTAAGTTGTAATTTGATTTATTTAATTTTTTTGTCCTTTGCCCCATTTTTCACCGAAAGAAAATGAGTTCTAACATGATTGATTTGAGTAAGTAGGTTCAAAATAAATTAACCCCGTTATATTTAAACAATGAATTTTAATTCTGATAAAAAAAATAAACAATGAATTTAATTTATATGCAATAGTAGTATAAATTTTTTATAATTATTTAAAAAATACACATATAATAATATAACGTAAAAAAAATATTATATTAACAATATATTAAAAGGGTTTTTCTACCCTGTGCAATTTTGCACATGTTAAGGATCTTAAAATAGTAAATTTATATAGGAACTTGTGTATTTTATACTTTCAAAACTGAAATGTTTAATTTTCTTATAAATAATTGCTTCTTTTAGGTTTCTTAACATGTGCAAAGTTGCACATGATAAAAAAACTCATATTAAAATTAAACACTTAACAATAGTAAATTAATTTCATTTTCTTATTTTCAGAGATCCCTAAACACTAAACCCTAAATTCAATCCTTAAATTTATTAGGTTATATCGGCATTACTCCCTCCTGTCTCTATTGTAAGAAAAAATTAAATGGGATACACATATTAAGATAGTTAGTTGATCTCATTTAAAAGAGTCATTGGGAATAAAAAATTAAGTTTGTTACCTAAATTATCCTTCCTCTTATTTATTAAGCTTGTGTTATTGAGAATAAAAGGAGTCATTGGAAAACAAAATTTGTATTAAATGAAGGGTATTTTAAGAATAATTTAATTAAATAAGAAGAAAGTAGTTGAGATTTGCTTATATTTTGAACCAAAAAATTTGGAAATTTTTGCTTACAGCATGGATGGGAGGGAGTATTACGCAGTCAAACTAGACGACGCCGTTGAAGGAGCACTACCTCGAGCTCCGAGACTTGCAATTTCCAAATTGTCCAAATGGTACAGCAAGCACCACAAATATCAAATTTCGCGCCTGGAGCGTCCACTCCCATACGCACACTCACACCTCCCTTCTCGGAAAACGCTAGCCATCAGTTGCATCTTCACCGGTAACTTACGATCACAATCATAAACAAAAGTTGAACGGTCACTAAAAATTCAACATCATATAAATCACGTGACTGGCCCGCAGAGAGTCATAGCCACTGACACTGAGGTTAAACACTGTAGTTTAACTTAAACCACAGACCATGCGACAATGTCTGTCATGTTCCCAAATCTCGAGCTGTCTTCCACTCTTCCCGGTCTTACGATCTTCATTTCGTTCCAATTTGTTCTTTTTTTTTTTTTTTCCTGTGAAAAATATGTTGGTCCTTTTCAACTTCGTTTGTCACGAGGTAGCAGCACGAGAATTTTTTCCAAAAGGGGTTGCTTGCTTTTGTGCTTGTGTTTGAAATTGAAGCCAAGTAGAGTGAAAAGATCCCGGCTAAAAAGTTTCAAACTTTTTGGATTCCCAGTACATCTTTCATTTTTTCTGTTTCATGGAAGGTGTAAAGGTGGTTGCTTGGCTCATCTTCTTGCTTCTGTGGAATTGGGTTGTTGAGGGCACTGAGAGCCTTCTCTCTCCAAAGGGTGTCAACTATGAAGGTTTTTTTTTTGTTTGTTTTTGTTTTGGCATTTCCCCCATTTCCTTGTTTCCCATATTTCGTTGTCTTATTCTAGCTTTGTTTTCAATGGTTGGACTATTTTTGCAACTTGGTTCACAAATTTGGTGTCCTCTATCTAGTGGCTGCTTTGATGTCGATGAAGAGTAAGATGAATGATGAGTTTCATGTCATGGATGGTTGGGATATTAATTCGGTTGACCCTTGTACTTGGAACATGGTTGCTTGCTCTGCCGAGGGTTATGTGATTTCCCTGTAAGTGTTTTCCTCATGTTGCTTCCTTTTTTGGCTGTGAAGAATGGAGCATATTTGAACATTTTCGTGCCTGCTAGAGACTAGTGTTTCCTCTTTGTACCTCTCTTACACTAATACTAGCAATTCTGTTATTATATGGGTTATTGGTGGCATTTTTTTTAAAGCTATCATGAATTTGATGTATATTTCTGGTGGTCATTTGCCTCTGTTGGCAGGGAAATGGCCAGCGCGAGTTTATCTGGGACGCTTTCTTCGGGAATTGGAAATTTGAGCCACCTCCAAACATTGTGAGTGCCTTTCTTCTTCACCAGTTGCAACAGGAATGGTCTACATACTTATTGTATTCAAATGTGCAATCACGTTGCTTTAACTCAGCTAGTAATGATATATATATATATATATATATTGAAATGAAATATAGGTTAGTGAATGTGTTACTCCCTCTGATCCTATATATAAGAGGCAAAACCCTAAAACACACAGACCAAGGAAATGCATTGAAATAAGCTATTTGTAATTAATATTCATATATATTTACAAATTTAACGTTTCAATAATTAATGAACAAACATACTTGTATTGAAAGTTGCACTGTCTCGTAAATATAAACCCTATTATAAATAAGGGTAAAATTGGAAATGAGCATTTAATATTTGTCAAAATACATGCGTGTCTCTTATATTTTGGACCAAAAAAAAGTAGTCATTTGCCTCTTATAATAAGGATCGGATGGAGTATTTGATTGCCCTATTTATCACTTTCAGCCATCCATAAACATTTAAGGACTACATTCAGTTTTTATTTTAGGAAATAGGGAGAGGATTGGGGTTTCTCAAAGTAGCATGTTTTCAAATTCATGTTTTGATGTCAATAATGATAGTAATATCTGGTTGACATAACATGATTGCTTAGGATTTGTTTTACGTGAATGGTGCATTCCTAGGCCGTTATGCTGCTGAGCTTGTAGCAGCCAAGCCATTAGCTTTAACCCTTAGTAGTTGGGTATGACCAGTTACTACCATGATGATCATTAGCTAGGTTTAGCTGTGTGAAACCAATTTTCTGGGTGGGATGAGTTCAGATATATTTTTGGATAGTTAGATACTAGAATGGGTTTGGAAGACAATGCAAAATACACCTTGTTTAGTGTGTCTCTTGTTGCCAACTTATAATAATTTTCTCACTGATGTTGTCTTGTAGACCATCATTTTATATTAGTTACCATGCATTGCAAGGAGAAAAATGCATTAGTCAGAAAATATAATTCACCTTCATTTTTAGTATCCACCTTTTTATCACTTACTTTTTCCATGAAATTATGTTAGGTTATTGCAGAACAATCAGTTATCTGGTCCTATCCCTGCGGAGATTGGAAAGCTGTTAGATCTGCGGACACTTGACCTTTCTGGTAACCAGCTTGTTGGTGAAATTCCTAGTTCTTTGGGCTTTTTGACTCATCTAAGTTACTTGTGAGTGTGGCTTGACACAGAGATTAAACAATGATGATATTCTAATTACTTATTTTGTTTATTCATTAGCCTTTCTCTAACTGCTTGCTTCCTAATTTAATCATGCCAAGTTTTTCAGGCGGCTCAGCAGAAATGAACTATCTGGACAGATCCCTCAACTTGTTGCTAATCTCACTGGTCTTTCATTCTTGTATGCACACTATGCCTCTATAAAAGATTTATTATACTTTTGCTCTCCAATTCTTCAAAGTTAGTTTCCTGACCGTAACATATGTTGTAGGGACTTGTCATTCAATAATCTCAGTGGTCCAACTCCAAAAATTTTAGCAAAAGGTTACAGGTGAGTTCTCTAATAGTCTAATGGTATGAGATTTTACCCTAATATTTACTATGTGAGTTCTATTCATCTTCATGAAAAAATTGAGCACTTGTACTACTATTATGTTCAGTGGTTTCCTTTTGCTGACAAATTTACAGCCATGGGTTATTCAGTTAGCATTAAACATTACTTCATTGAAGCCCTTTCAACTTTCGAGGATTCAGTTAGCATTTAAACATTACTTCATTGAAGCCCTTTCAACTTTCAAGGATTATTTAATCACAATTTCTTGTAGGAGAAGGGGAACCTTTGCTCAATTTGGTAGTTAATACTGAATAATAACATGGGACAGTAGCTATTGTATTACAAGGTGAATTAACTTTTGAATTCTGGAGATGAGTTTTTCTCATGAAGTTTTGAAGGGAAACTAGGGTACTACTTAATCGTAGAAGTGCAAGTACTGAAACCAAATTGACACTGATGAACAGGCTAATAAAATTTACAATGTCAAGATGCCTTTGGTAATGAACAATGGGCGATCGATGCTAGAGCCCATTTCTAGGAAACCTGCAAACCTGTGTGTGGTGTTTACTGTTTACTAGAAACAAATTTAACAATTTCAAGTAACTTACAATGTATGAACCTGAAAACTAACATAATAGAAATAGGCTTTTGAGGGGTCTTGGTTACTACCGTTCCAAAAATAAGCAATACATCAGATTCTTTTATTCTTTTTAAATTTTGAAGTTTGAACCTTTTATTGGATGCGTCACTCTAGTCCCTTGCGTTGCCTGACATTGTACTTCTTTGATCATAGTATTTCAGGAAACAACTTCCTCTGCACATCATCATCACAAATTTGTATGGGCATTTCAAAACCACTAAATGGTAATCGATATTCAAGTTTAACTTTTATCAATTAAAACCCTAATAATCAGTGGACTGAAGTACAAATAAATGATGATTCAACCGCAGACACAGGGTCATCTCAGAAAGTCAGTAGTCATCACCGAAGGGTGCTTTCTGTTGCTATTGGCATTAGTTGCACATTTGTAATTTCAGTGATGCTGCTTGTCTATTGGCTGCATTGGTACAGATCACGTGTCCTCTATACATCTTATGGTACTTCCTGAAATGAGCTTCATTACTATTTTCCTCCCTTCTAAACATGCACATATTCTGACAATATGTACTGCTTGACATTTGAAGTGGAGCAAGATTATGAATTTGATATCGGTCATTTGAAGAGGTTCTCCTTCCGTGAATTGCAAATAGCTACTGGAAATTTCAGTCCAAAAAATATTCTTGGACAAGGTGGTTTTGGTGTTGTCTACAAAGGATGCCTTGCAAACAAAATGTTGGTGGCCGTGAAGAGGCTGAAAGATCCCAATTACACTGGAGAAGTGCAGTTTCAAACTGAAGTTGAGATGATTGGCTTGGCTGTGCATCGGAACCTCTTGCATCTTTATGGATTTTGTATGACTCCAGAAGAAAGGCTACTTGTTTATCCTTACATGCCTAATGGCAGTGTTGCTGATCGGCTGAGAGGTTTGTTTCATATTGATTCATGTATGTACATTAGGCTGGGTAAATGTATCTGAAGTAGATACATGCCTCTTATAGTTGAAATCATATGAGAGGTGTGTCTTCAAATCAATGATATTTAGTGATTCCATTACTCAAGGAAGTCTTGAAATTGTGATTTTTCCATAAAGTTGGTAATAGGAAGCCTAAATCTTATATTTCCAAAATTTTCAAGTTGTAGTACGTATGATCTGTAATAATTATTAGAATATCTAGGGATCTATACAAAAAAGAAATTCTTTTGATACCTCCAAAATTCATGCAGATTCTTTATTAAATACATTTGTTAACTTCTAATGTCTCTCGAGTTTAATGGATTTTCTCTTCTTTATTCCTAATCAGAAACTTGCCGTGAAAAGCCGTCTTTAGATTGGAACAGGCGAATGCGTGTTGCTCTTGGGGCTGCACGTGGGCTTCTGTATTTGCACGAACAGTGCAACCCAAAAATAATCCACAGGGATGTCAAGGCAGCAAACATTTTGCTAGATGAAAGTTTTGAAGCTGTGGTAGGGGATTTTGGTCTTGCTAAGCTCTTAGATCAAAGGGATTCACATGTAACTACTGCAGTGCGGGGTACTGTAGGGCACATCGCCCCAGAGTATCTCTCAACCGGGCAGTCCTCTGAAAAAACAGATGTTTTTGGATTTGGCATATTACTTTTGGAACTCATAACAGGACAGAAGGCACTGGATGCTGGAAATGGTCAGGTCCAAAAGGGAATGATTCTTGATTGGGTAAGTACTAAGTAGTTTTTCAAATTGTTTGTACTATCTAGGCTCATCTTGATTCTTGAATCTTGACTTGAGACTATATTCATGGCTTTTATTTAAAGTAAGATTGCATGGAGCCTAGCTGTGAAAGTCTGAAGCATTCTGTAATCTGAATATCTTGGTCAAAATCTAGTTTGATTAATTCCATAGCATTTTATCCTAAAGTTTGCATTGACAAGAAGTTTTGAGTAATCGGCAAAACTCCTGCAGGTTAGAACCTTATATGAGGAAAAGCGGCTGGAAGTGTTAGTTGATAGGGATCTAAAGGGTTGTTTTGATCCAGTAGAATTGGAGAAAGCAGTAGAGTTGTCTTTACAGTGTACTCAGTCACTTCCCAGTCTGCGGCCGAAGATGTCAGAAGTCTTGAAGATTCTAGAAGGCCTGGTTGGACAGTCAGTGCGACCCGAGGAGTCACAAGGGGGGCGGCCTAACCTTTATGATGAAAGGACATGCAGTTTCTCCCAAAACTATAGTGATGTTCATGAAGAACCTTCCTTTATTATTGAAGCAATTGAACTTTCTGGACCTAGGTGATAAGGAGTGTAGTGTAGTCTGTTCTATTTTGCAAGTCTAACCCTGTGAATTAGTTTTGTATTTTATCAATATGCATATACATAACATGTATAGGAATGTATCCATTTTTCTTTCCCACTTCCCTTTATCCGTAGGTTTGTTCAAAAGATCTAATTAATTTCTAATTGATTATTTTCTACGGGCTATTAGTATTAGGCTTTTTAAAGTTTGGTCTTAATTTGTGAATCTAATACTTCATTGATTAGGAGTTTTTACGTGGGAAGAGGAAGCAATTTCATGGCTAAAGAGGAAGCAGTAGACTAAAGTATATTACTTGAATAAGAAATAGATTAATGGAAGGCCAACTTCCACGCATTAGGCATGTAACTGTAAGACAATGTCACATGCATAAACACCATCAAGCCATTACCTATAAATGCTTCCTCCTTCTATAAATGTGTATATCACAACTTCACAACTCACGGTTAGTCAATGATTTTCTTTTTCTTTAATCTGATAGTGAGTGAATGATTTTTGTTCCACAATTCCGAAGATGTCAATTTATGACATGAATGCATGATGCATACACACGGCAAAGGGGTTTGTGGCTGTGAGCAGTCAACCAGCACATGCCATTGCTTTTGCCCGCCCTTGGTTTCAAATCTCAAGCCACTTGTTTTATATTTATGCCTCCCTATTAGCTGGAAACGTGTATGCCCTACAAACATTCATCACCTTATATTATTATCTACATACCTACAAATATATCACATCCCGTACATACATCAATTATCATACATGTCTTTCTAAGAAAGACGTTTTTTTTTTTTTTTGACTAATTTCTAAGAAAGAGTTGACATAATTAAATTTTGAATTGGCATCCCATTTAATGGAAAAGCACAAGGTTAAAGAGGGTTAAAGGAAAGGGGGAAGGGAGCCCAAAATCGAGTTCCCAGCAACTTTTGTTTCTTTCTTCCACTAGGCCTCGTACGGAATAAAAAACAAGTAAATCCTTAATTTACTCCTTGAAATTGTGAAACCGTATCAACTTCATCCTTGATATCAACGAAATTTCAAAAACGTCCCTAAAGTTGTCAAATGTTAATCAATTTAATCCCTTCATTGATAATCACATGGACTAAGTTGATCTTATATTAACAGTGTCAGGGACTAGGGATGGCAATTTTTACCTGTACATGACCTGTACATGGGGATCCCCACGGGGACTGCCATGTTTGGGCCCCGTGGGAGGGGATTTTTTCCCCGCGGGGACGGGGATGTGAGAGAAAATCCCCCCGAAGGCAATATGGGGATGGGGACGGGGAGCATACCCCCCGCCCCGTGGGGTCCCAATCCCCTAGAACCTTACAAAAATACCTTATACACACACACACACACACACACACACATATATATAATACTATTTTTGTAATTTCATATATATATTTATATATATATAATTTTATTAAAGGGAAGGGATCCACTTACTCCAAAACACAACGACCAAACCCGTCACTCTATTAAATTGAATCCCTTTACAGATTTTCTATAAATTCTTGAAAGCAAAAGCGAGCCGAGGGTTCTGTAATCCGAAAAGTGTCTGTAGAAAAAGGAATCAAACATCTTCGATGATGCTGATAACAATATATAACGAATGGTTGAGTGAATTTAATGCAATTTAAAGGGGGATTACAATTAAGGGAAGATATGTATTGACAACGAGGAAGTCGTGGTTTGGGTCTGGACCGGTTGCCCTTTCGGGGTCCCCGTGGGGACCAGTGGGGAGGCGGGGAATGGGGATGAGGGAGAAATACTCCCCGAGACGTGGAACGGGGATGGGGATGGGGAGGAAAATAAAAGACGGGGACGGGGAGCGGGAAGATACTCCCTGCCCCCGCCTCGCCCCATTGACATCTCTATCAGGGACTTAATTGGCTCTAAGTGAGTAAAATAAGAGACTAAATTGATACTGATTTATCATCCGGGGACGTTTGTGTAATCTCGTTAATTTCAGGGACGAAATTGATACGATTTTACAATTTCATGGACTAAATTGAGGATTTACTCGATAAAAAAACCCACTAAATTAGTCAACTGCATAGAACACCAAAACAACTATGTTGAGGTAATAAATAATTAAATAATACTCTACTTATATACACGTATTCCATTTATGAGGCCGCTTCTACATCATTTTCATAATTTGATTATAGCTTATTTCACCTCATTCTTCGGACACTTATAGAGATAAATATGTTAGAACGGAATATAGCATAACGAGACTAGGAATGACAACGGGCATGGGTAGCATCCTACCCTCCCCCACCCGCGATGGACAAATCCGAGCCCATCCCGCCCGCCACCTGCATGGGTACCCGCTGAGCGGGTATTTGATGGGTTTCGCGGGTATCTGTGGGTACGGCGGGTACCCATGGGGATTAACTCCTTTCCTAATCTCAGATTTAATCCTTACAGCCAGCTCTACAATTCTTAATGCCATACTAGAAGATTACTTTCACATAGATTAATTACTATTTATCTGCCCAAATCATTAAAATAATATCACATAGATTAATTTCTTAACCCTGTATATGTTCTCAAACATATCTAAACACGCATAGCATGATAGGTTTCGACATATCATTGAACAATTTGAGGTTAAAAAAAAAAAAGAATCATGTTGTAACATTTGTTATGAAAAAACGCAGGTAAGAACAACACTCATGAGCAAAAATTACAGAAGGGGAAAAACACTCATGCTTAAAATTCCTTTGTTACACAAGTCCGAAAATTATAGAAGGGGAAAAATAAAACCCTAAATTACAGTAACTATGAGCAAAAAGATGAAGATGAAAAATAGAGAGGAATTTCGAAACCCTATCAAATCTTAGAATCTCATATGTGAGGAAAGAAGAAAATCCCACCCTTGTCTGGAAATTTTCGCACCCCTCAAATATGGAAAACTCGGACCCAACCAAAATCCTCTTTCGCTAGTGGAAACGCCTGAAGTGAAAAGAGGTGCGACGGCGGCAACATGAGGAAGGGAAGGCAGGCGGAGGCGCGACGACAGTAACGTGAGGAAGGGAAGGCAGGCGAAGGCGCGATGGCAGACAGACATGCACTGCAAGTTGTCACTGCGAGTTGGCGATCGGCGACGACTGCGAGTTGGTCGCCGGCGGCCTGACAGGGACAGGGACAGAGATGGCGTTGAAGCTTGAAGGAGAGGAGTTAGGGTAGAGAGGAGAAAGGAATGGCGCAATAGTATGGAAAAGTTGATATGATTTGTGTCATCACATGAATTAATAAGCTAAGGTTAGTAAGGGTATTTAGGTAACTTTGGCGGGTATGGGTATCTGCGGGCACGGGTACCTTGGTACCCACCCCCGCCCGCAAATAAACGGATACTGTAAAAAATCCGTTTAGTTCACCCGCGGATACCCGTTTACCCTCCCCACCCATGCCCGTTGCGGGTTTTACTCGCGGGTACCCGTGGGTGCGGGTAAAATTGTCATCCCTAAACGAGACCTGTTCAATATTTCATGTATTTGATAAATAGAATGAAACGAAATATATGAGTTAACAAGTGAGCTTTTTTTTTTTTTTTACTGGAACAAGTGAGCTTTTGATTTCACTAAAGGAGTGAACCCAAAAAAAAAAAAACTGAATATCTTGTTTCATCTTTTTTATACATGCCAACCTAAATATATGCAACTAGATTTCATTAATAATTAATAATTTGCAAGTAAGGAGTAGATCCCTTGAGTGCATTATTAAATAAATAAAGCAAATATTCTGTCGATTGTTCTTAGTTTTGGCACCTTGGTTATTATTATTATTATTTTTTTTTAAATAACTAAATATACTTAGTTTTGTTTATTTGCCCACGGATGCATTTCTTGGCGTTGGCTAGAGATTCTTAACTTCATTAACATACATCTGTAAATGCAAATATCAATACCAAAAAGAAATGACAAGTTGAAGTCGAATATGTTCTTGTTTTCTTTTCAACTCTTTATACTTGGGTGCTTATAAAAAAAAACCTTTATACTTGGGTTTTAATTTCTATTATTATCAACCAATCCATAGTACATAGCAACTCGCATAAATTTTGATACGAAAGAAAAACAAATAAGGTGCCAACTTGGCAGAGATTTAAGTGATTTTGAGTTCATCAATACCAGAATTTATGTGTATGAAAAAATACCATTAAAAAATTGTACATTGTAAAATTGGATTTCTCATCAATCTTGTTGAGATAGAAACAAATAAAAAAAGCTTGACAAGAGTTGTCATCAATAATTCTGTTTGTTTAATCAATAAATCATACTTTAATCTTTACCAAAATATTGTGCTTTAATTATGCCCTTTTAATTAACTATTTTATTGTGTTCTCGTGAAAAAAGATTATAAACATTGTGTTCTATTAATTTAATTTATTAATAGGCATTATCCCACGGATTTATATGCTCTGGAATTTTATTTTATTTTTATATGAAGCACAGCTGCAGTTTGTTTGAATACAGCACAGCCAATAGCTTAACTTTTAAATTACTGAAAACTTGCTAAGGGTCTATTTGGTTTCATGAAATATTTTTTCCCCGTTATTTATTTTCGTTTTTTTTAAATTATATCCAATTTTCCATTTCCATTTTTTAAAAAACATTTTTAATTTATTATTTTAGTTAATTTCCAATACCCATGCGCAGGCTTTGAAATTTTGACTGAGGTGTGATAACAGAAGTTTGTATAGAGACTTGTAATTTACTATTTCAGATTCGATCTTTAATAGTGCATACTTAATAACGGTTTCATGAGGAACCATTTTAAAAAAATGTGTAGAGATTTTTGATATCATTTTCCTGGATAAATGTTATTAAAAGATACATCTTTAAAGGTATTTCCTCAACAAAACGTTACCTTTACCGCATACCTTCTTTTTGAAAAAATGCGGTAAAATGTTATTAGCTTTTTTTTTTCGAGGAAGCACTATCATAACTTACACATTTAATAGCATTTATTCAAATAAATGTTATTGACATGTAACTATTATAACGCTTGAATGAGGAAATGCTAACTTTCCTTTTTCTTAAAACAACACCTTCTATGTGATCAGCTCTCTGCCTATTAGTTCTCACAGTTCATGAACGAACAATAAACATTCTGCATTGAAAACATGATATTCAATCTTCAACGTTTAGAAAATTGTCTATAATCAATTTTGCTTTAATAGTTATTGAATTCTAAGCCAGTTTCTCCTATAAAAAAGGCATCTAGACCGGTCCAATGACCGATTTCCGAGCCCACCAGTCCAATGATGATTTAAGCTCGTTTTATACTTCACTGATTAATAACAAACGTACACAAAAAATAACAAATTTAACAAGATACAAAAAAAAAAAAAAACCGCCAGCCTACACACAAAAAAGATAAACATTATCAACAATAACACGCAGAAAATAGCAAATCAACAACAAACACACAAAAAATAAAATTAATAACAAACACAAAAAAGGAAAATGATAAAAAAAATATATTAAAGGATAATAATATTTGTGTTCTGGGCCTTCAGGCTAACAGATTAGTGGGCCAGTAGTAGGAGTCACTAATCAGTGATAAGCCGAAACCTGAATGAAACAAAAGACAATTTTCTTTTTTTCTTACCAAAAAAAGGCCATTTTTAAGGTCCATGGAAACGTTTCTAATGGCACCGCAGCCATAGGAGCTGACCCTATTCCGGTTACGGCACTAACAATGTACAAGTTGACACGCATACACTCACTGTCACATCTACTTACCACATATCACAAGTTCTTCTTCCTGATAATTTTGAATGAATTTTTTATTGTTAGAAGTGTTCGCATCCAAACCAATTCAAAAGAAAATCGAAAATCGATAAAAACCAACTCCAACAACAACCACCACCTTACTTGTGACTTTATTATAGTAAACAAATATTGTCATGTGAGAAAAAAAACAACCAATGGAGCTTAGAAGCGTAGCTAGCAATAAAAAATATAAGGAAAAATACTTTTATAAGAAGATATTTAAAATTATAAATTAATATTATCATTTATATATATAATAATTAATATTATCATTTATTTATATAATAATTAATTATTATAAACAAAATTTGTTAGAGTTGGTTTTTGTTGAGCAAGAATTGTGAAATTGTCAAACAGTCCACTAGTGTGATAGTATTGTGATCAGTGAACATTCATGTGATGTGAATATGACGAGCAACCAAGTCATCGATCAAAGGAAACGAGCTTAACAAATTACATTACAGACACAAGACAACACAAATTTATATTATTAACTATTAATTAAGAATAAATATTAATTATTTAATTAATTAATTAAATTCTACTAATAAATATTATCATTATATAATAATTATATTAATTAATTACTAACTAATATAAATATATTAATATTATTAAATTATTTATATAATAATTATATTAAATTATTAATATATATATATATAATTATATTAATATATATTATTATTTATTAATATTATTAATATTAATAATAAATATTTATTAATTAATTACTAATTAATATAATTATATTAATATTATTAAATTATTTATATATATATATATTTAATTATTATATTATAATATATATATATATATATATAGTGGCGCCGTTTTGCACTTTTTTTTTTCTTTTTCGTTTTTCTTTTTCAGGCCAATCGAGACCCGCCACTTGGCGGGTCAAAGTCAATGGCACCGGTCACTAAAAGTCAAAAAAAAAATATTTTATTTAAAAGTAGGTTAATTTGGTAAATAGTTTCAAAATTATGTTATTTTGGTAAATAGTTTCTCAAAGTGGGTCAGTTTGGTCAAAACCCTCATATCACAAGTTCTTCTTCCTGATAATTTTGAATGAATTTTTTATTGGAACTTCTGCCAAAAATATAATAATAATAATAAGAGTTTAATTTATATGTAACGTTAGTATAAAAAAAATTTATATAGACATCCAATAATATATTAACAAATCAATATCTTTATTATTTTTCTCTCTTGATTTTTAAAATAAAAGCACGCATGTCTAAATATTAGTGGGTATCAGTGTAAAACATTTTATATTGATAGTATATATTACTTTAATTCTAATAATAATTAAGGAATTGAATCATCTCCTATAACATGATGGTCATGTTAGAGAGATATTGACATATCTTTTAATATACATGGATCCATCATAATTGATTATAGGTCCCATTAATTATAATTTTAAAATTTTGTTTCTTTCCCTCGCCAAAAACAGGAAAAAAATTGTTTTAAGTAAATAAGGAGGTAATCCAAATCCAATAATTAATAATAATTAAGTAGTCAGCTTTCGTATTTTGCAATAGTAATAAACATATTCATCCCTATCTTTTCTTTGTGAAAGGGTTTATGCAAAAACCGTCCAATAAAGACAAACCCATTTATTTCTTATCCTTTGCTTTGGTCACTAAATCCATTGGATCAGATGATTCGATTGCACTCAATATCCTTTTCTTACTGTTTTTCTCAGTTCCTTTCTTCACCTACCCCTTCTGCTTAAATAATATTTATTTCTTCCTCAAACACCCTGAACCATCACGCTACGCAGAGGTTTTAAGCGGTGTGGGTTCGATTGAAACATTCTTAGTTTTGTAGAATTTAATTTAATGTTTGAGGTAAGCCCCTTCTCTCTGCGGCTGTTTGGTGGGGCTTGCTTCGTTGGAAACTGAGGCCATTCATCTTAAAGGTATCATCCCAAATTTCAGTTTTTTCAAAAATAAAAAATAAAAAACTAATCATTTATTACCATATCTGAAGATTTTATCTCAAAACATGAAGTGGGTCATTGAAAGATGTGGACTTCCCTCTTTTCATTTGATCACATTGTTCATCTTCTGTAGTTGAAAAAAAGTTTTTTTTTTTTTTTTGGGTGAGGCTTGTCCTGTGGTATGTATGTGTTGTTAGAACTTAGAAGTTTCCTTTCAGGTTTGAAAATATTTGATTGGAACGAATTTTGAATGGATCAAGCCATAAGCAAAGGCAGATGTGAGGTACTGGATCATGTTCATGAAGGGGTGGATGAGAATTTGAGTATGTTGCCTGAAAGGGTTGCAATTGATGCAGTAGATGGTGGCAGAGCTAGTATAATTGGAGAATTAGGGACTTCAGAAGAGATGGGTAAGGATTTGGGATCGAATATGGAGCTAAAGGAGGGCCTTGAGGAAGTTAATGGTCCGGAGAAGCCTGATCAAGAAAAAACCAATGATGCATTGCCTGGGATTGATCAAGGGACAAGTAATAATTCAAACCATTTGGTTAATAAGGAAGTGCTTGAGGCTGTGGTTGTAATAGAGTCTGTTCAGACTGAGTATGATAATGGAAATAACAGGAAATTGGAGGCAAAAGTTGCTGAATCGGAGTTGAGCAAAGTATCCCTGAAAGGACTGAAAGGGGCTTCTGAAACAGATAAAAATTCATGTGTGATTGATATAAAGTGCAGCAGCCACAAAGGGTTAAGTGAGAATTCAGAAGGTGAAAAGATTTGTAGGATTTGCCACCTGACTTCTGGGCAACCATCAGATGCAACAGCTGTTGGCACTGCTAGCAATGCTACTGGTGCAGATTTAATTCAGCTTGGTTGTGCGTGTAAAGATGAGCTAGGCATTGCGCACATTCATTGTGCTGAGGCATGGTTCAAGCTTAAAGGAAACAGGTATACGTTATTTCTAACTATCAGTCTGATTCTAGGTTGCAGATCAACATTAATGTATTTTTTGAGGTTTTGCATTAAAGCTTACAGCGTTGATGTTGTTCCTGTTGTTGTTCCTGTTGTAGGGATTAATAAGTTCTTGTTACTTAATTATCCAATTTGAAAAATTTCTGAAAGCAAATAATCCTCTTGTCCTTTTGTTATCATCTATTTGTGAGTTCGCACGAGTTCATGCAGTTACGCTGATGGTTTAGAACATTCATGATTTCAACAATAATGTCTGATGGGTTTTATCTATTTATCGTTCCATAATTTATCCTCTGAACTCTTTCAAAGTCTGCATCATCCTTATAAATGTCTTATTAGATGAGAACAGGGATTTAAGAAGTAAAACTTTCCAATATCATTATCATTTTTATTTTATTTTCTTTAAATCCGTTCCGGATTCATGGCATGCCTTAAGTTTTGCATTCATAAGGCCCATTTGAGGCCAATCTGTTAGATTTGGATTTTATTGCCTATCATTATCATTAATGAACTGGTTATCGTAGCTCATTGATATTTCGCTTTGGAATGCTACATCTATAGCTGAAGAATTCCTATCAGTATTTCTGCACTTGGACACAGCCGTACCTTGCATATCAGAGTGGCTATCAGACTATTTAGAGATCCTATAGCTAATTGGGGTTCAATTAAGGGTGAGTTGGACAAACGCATCCGGACAAAAAAAAGGATTACAGATTAGACATAAACATGATTAGCAAATGGCTTCTAGTGTTTGTGAGCTGGGGTTAATTGACTTCCATGTTATGCCATAAGACCTAGTTTTGCAACTAGCAAATTATTGCATTTACTTGTCATGTTCATGTTGTTTGTCCATGTTATTTGAAAAAATGCTCTTGTAGTTGTCCTGGTGAAGATTCTTTTGGATCTGGTGTTTCTCTATTCAGATGAGATATAGGGGCACAACAATCTTCTTCTACCTCCTTTATCGTATAACAGAAATGTGAACTAGTTTTTCATTGATTAATACCGAGGTTCCTTTGATCTATGTTAGTTCTGGTTATATTGGTCCCTTGTGTGCTACAATCTATTATCAAATAAGATATTTATTAGCTACAATCTTTTGTAACCACAGATTATGTGAAATATGTGGTGAGACTGCGAAAAATGTTTCGGGCGTTGCTGATCGTGGATTTATGGTAGAGTGGAATGAAAGAAGATTCATGGACAACGATAGTAACTCATCTCGCAGGTTTGGTGGATGCTGGCGAGGACAGCCATTTTGTAACTTCTTGATGGCGTGCCTGGTAATAGCTTTTGTTCTGCCATGGTTTTTTCGTGTAAATATGTTCTAGCTGGGGAATCAAAATACTATTCTTGCCTTCAATTCTTCATACCTGATTATATAGTGAGTGGATGATTGGTTTCTGGTTTACATTCTGTGACACAACATGAAATTTTAGTGGGAAATTGATGCTTAACCATATATATGTCCAAGTTGACATTTCTCTGTGCCCTCAATATGTGAATATGGGGCTTCCGTATAAACAAGTTACCAGCTTGGCAAGTGATCGCCAGATTGTTTCATTATTATTGCAATCTGTGTATAGTGTGTGTGTATCTTGTTCTGAGGTAAATATTGATAGAGTGGTTCTTTCTACTTTTTTCCTCAATAAAAAAACAAAAAAGTGAATATATTTTACATTTGGTGGCGATTGATTTTATTTGTAAGAATCTAGTAACTAGTTTGCTGCATAGAAAACAGAAAGAGTCTCTCTTTGTTCATTTTTTAAAAGTTTATTAACTTTATTTTACATCCTTTCGTTGTTAGACAACTTTTATCATTGACATGTCTGCTACAATCCAAAGGGAATTGGTTGTCATGTGATGTGGTTATAAGAGTCAGAGGTGCTTATATTTCCTTCTTTTCATATTGAAAGTTGGCAAATTCTCTAATCTACGCTGACGATAGTTTGCGTGTGTGAATATAAAAAACCACATAGGAAATGTCACCGTTTGATTATGTGAAAAGCGATATTTTTTCTGCCAATAATTAGAGTTATGGTAATTACAGAAAAGGTAACTTGAGATAATAATAAAATGAAATTGATGAGGAATGAAAAGAGTATTTTTGAAGAAATATATAATTATGTATACACTCAGCGAGGTAACAGTGCAGATGGTGGCTATGTTAAATAAAAGAGAAATGCTAGCAACACACTCTTTCCAACATACTCCCTCCTATTGGTTGAAATTCATGTGGGTCCTACTATTTTGGAAATGGGTCCCATTAATTTATGTGGGTCTTACTTGAATTTTGTATGACTCACCTGAATATCAACCAATAGGAGGGAATGTGTTGGAAAGAGTGTGATAGAGAGTGTGTTACTAGCACTCCTCTAAATAAAATATTGAAGTCCATTTTAAAAATAAGAACTTGTCTCGCCAGTTTTGAGAATGATGATGAGTTATGATATTTTGACATCAAAATTTGGCATTATGGGGGGACATTCTAGTTTTGAGTATGTTGTGAACCAATAAAATAAAGAGAGAGAAAGAGTAAAGTGATAAACAATCTACTCAAAACAAGGGTGTCCTCTTATGGTATCAAATTTTGGTGTCAAAATATCATAACTCAAATGATCATGGTTAGTCTGAGTTAAATTTAGAGAAATGGTTTTTGTACACAAAATGGGGACACCATAAGGTGTCCCATTTGTTTTTTAGTGTATTTTCGGGAAGTGTGTGTACAAAGAAGATAAAAAGTAAGTGAGAGATAGTGATAAACATATACGGTGTGACATACGGTGTCCAAAATTTATATTCAAATAACATAAATCTAAATTTAAAAGCAATAGGGTTGGAGGTTTGGTACACATTTTTTATACACTATTCACCTCACATCCTATATGTGGCAAAATCAGAGTTCATATGTATATGAGATGAGATGAAATCAAATAATCATAGAAAGTGTGCAAATATAAAATAATGTGTGACTGTGTGAGTACAAAATAGTTTATCCATTTAAGAGTCTTTATTTGTAACGAAAATAAAAAAGTATTTATCTTATCAATAAATAATATCAATAATGTTAACTTTAGAAGAAATAATTTTCAAGAAGACTTATAAGTCATGATAATGTCATGCCGAATTCCCTAGTCAAAGAAAAAAAAAATCATTCATGGCATTTTTATTTTTATTTTGCGAGAGTTCATGGATATATGTTAATACGTTCAACAATTGACTATTAATACATTCGTACATTAATATATTAAATATGTGCATTGCAGATGTCACAAACAATAACGAAAATCCTAAATTTAGATTAAATAATTTTTAAGCACAATATAATTGTATCTTCTTTGACTTGGATGCGATGTGTCCCACCCTCTTCCTTTTTTTTTAATTGGTAAAGTAAAGATGTAAAACAAAAGACAAAGCCTAAGCCTAAGCCAGAGCTTTGTCTGACCCCAACTTTCGCTAGGTGATTAGTGCAGAAATTTACCTCACGAAACACATGAACAATCTCAACAACTCGATGGCGTAACTGAGGTTCCCATCATTCTGAAGCAACATTACAACTTCAAGTAAGGGTGAGACCGTGCTTCACAACTATAATCTCCACTAGCAAAGCATCTCCTTGACCATTAAAGTTGGAGAAACCAACTAACCAACCTCCCTTATGATCTCTAATGAGTTCAGGTAGCTTCCATCCACATTAAGCTTACCAAAATGTTGAGTAGGAGGAGTCCAACGCACTCCAACCTTGATCAGATCATGCATTATCTTGAAAGAACGTTAGAAACTCATCATGCGATCTTTGCACGTTCGTAGTCACCATCGTGATATTCCAAACCTCACAACCCAGGCGGCAGCATCACCAGGACCGAAGAAAAATGGGTTTTGAAGGAGACCCAGGTGGGACTAAAGCTTGAGGGAATGGGGACAATCTCTCATGCAATGAAAAATGTCTTCCATGACTGTTGAACAACGATGACAGGATGGAGAGGAGGCAAGACCTCTGTGGTGTTGCATAGAATTCGTGGGGAGTGCATGGTGAAGGCACAACCTCATGAGCATTTGGATTTTAGCTGGAACACCTAACTTCCAGTGCCAAATCCAGTTTTGAGAGTTGTCCCAATTACACAACCAACCAAACAACCACAATTATCCCAAAGCTGCAGTGTGAATTCCATCCTTAGTACTACTCCAAACCCAACAGTATTCAACTGAGAAGGAGCGGGTGCATGTAGAATGGTTGTGTAAATTCCATCCTTACTACCATTCCTAACTTCCACGTATTTGAGAAATGTGAATAAATTTCAGAACGGCGATGAATTAAATGGTCTTGCTCATCAGTATCTCGTTAGTTAAAAAAATATAAAAGAGTATTTTTTTTTAAATGAAAACTTAAGTATATCACTTATTAAAATATTAAATATATCATTTTCTAGAGACAAACATTACATTCTTTTTTAAAACAGACCCTCATTTCAAAAAGCATTAAAAAATAGTTATATTACCACATTCGAGAATAAGGAATCGATTAGAAAGAGTTTCTTTAACAGGGGATGGTAACTTTCAGTTCGTAGTGCTTACTACCTTTGTCATAATATCATGGGGTCGAGTGACAATATTTCATGGGACTTAGTTCGGAACTGGCGAGGGCCTCATAGGATGCAGATGCATTTATGGAAAGTTTTACATGGGAGACTATTAACAAATATGTCGCGAAGTAAATGGAGTAATGCCTCTCAGGATTGGCATGCGCATTCAGGGATTCCGCAGAGCATTATTCATGTGCTCAGAGATTGTCCATTAGCTGCCCAAGTGTGGATCCCGATTCTTCATTCCCAACATGTAATGGGGTTCTTCAGCTTGAACCTCCAAGAATGGATCACTAACAACATGAAAAAATCATATCATTCATATGGGTTCGTGGATGACGCAACAAACAGATTTTTTAAGATAGCTTCATCCGGCCGAGTCAACCTAGTAGAAAAGTAGTGGAATACGCGACTCAAATAGTGATTGCTACAACTAGCCTGGTAAGCTATTTCCCAGAGTGAAAAGGAACATTTGCTTTGTTAAATGGGTTTTTCCTTTAGAAGGCTGGCACAAACTCAACACAGATGGAGCCTGTAAGGGAAATCTTGGCCTTGCAGGATGTGGAGGTCTTTTTAGTGACGAGACAGGTTCTTAGATTACTGGTTTTGCTATGAATATAGGTTCATGTTCTGCATTTGTAGCGGAATTATGGGGAATCCTTAAAGGCATGGAAGCAGCTTGGAGCAAAGGCATTAGGAAGATTATTATTGAGTCAGATTCTGCCTTAATTATCAATTTCCTCAAGTCTTATAGTAACAAAATTTTCAATAGAATCAAGCATTGGTAAAACAATGAGTGGGATGTGTCCTTCTCGCATGTTTTTAGGGAAGGGAATTTTTGTGCCGATTGACTGGCAAATTGGAGTCTAAATCAACCATTGGGTAGATTTTCCTCCGAGAGAACTAGTCTCTTTATTATTTCGTGTTTTGAGTGGAGTTTTCATATCCGAATGATTATGTAGTTTCTTTGTTTTTTTATGGGGGTGTTAGCCCCGTTGGGCGAAAAAAAAAAAAAAGAGAGAACTATTATCGATAATTGACCAACCTTTTATATATTAAATTTGAGTCTTCATCATCTGAGACCCTCCTCACACTTTAGAGCTGTCATATGTGGCTTTATCTACATCAATATATATATATATATATATATATATATAAATATATTTTTCATATTCACCAGTTAATTGCTATAATAAATATCAAATTCATTGATTATTTACTTACTTTATTTTTAGGTTAAATATTTAAAAAAAAATTATAGAATAATTATATATCTCCTTCAATAATTCTTAACAAAAATTATCTTAATTAATTTTATTAAAAATATCATAGTTACTTGTAATCAAACATTACACGGTGCAAAAGAAATCTTATCATAATTAATTGCGTAAGGTATTGTTTGGTTGGAGGGGAATGGAGGGGAGGGGAGGGGATATTTTAAATCTTTTGTGTTTGGTTCAAATTTTAGGAGGGGAGGGAGGGGAGCAAAATCCCTCCTGGGTCCATTTTAGCTCCCCTCCAATATTGGGGGGATTTGGAGGGGAGGGATTTTAAAACTTTTTATATGTATTGACTAAAATATCTCCACTTTTCTAATTTTAAATAAATAATTATAAGGTTTAAAAGTAAAGTTTTTTAAAATCCCTCCCCTCCTGAACCAAACATGAAAGTACCATTTCCCCTCCCCTCCCCTCCTCTCAACCAAACACAATATCTAACTAAAATCCCTCCCCTCCCCTCCCCTCCCCTCCAATGAACCAAACACACCCTAAGGATTTATGCCAAAAAACCAAAAACAAAGTTGCCAATAAAAAAACTATCAAATAAAGATGATGCATAATGAATTAATGATAAATGATACTCCCTCCGGTCCACAATGTAAGCAAAAATTTCCAAATTTTTTGGTCCAAAATATAAGCAAATTTCAACTATTTTATTCTCATTTAATGAAGTTATTCTCAAAATACCCTTCATTTAATACAAATTTTGTTTTCCAATGACTCCTTTTATTCTCAATAACACAAGCTTAATAAATAAGAGGAAGGGTAATTTAGGTAACAAACTTAATTTTTTATTCCCAATGGCTCTTTTAAATGAGATCAACTAACTATCTTAATATGTGTGTCCCATTTAATTTTTGCTTACAATAGAGACCGGAGGGAGTAATATTATTTGGCTAAAAGAATTAAATCAATTATGGCTATATTATTTAAAATTTTAAATTTTAAATTTTTTTTAAATATTGAGAGAGTGAAGGATGCAATGCAATAGAAATAGTGAAGTGGGTGCATCCAAAACCCTAGCAATAGGAACCTCCTCATTCTGGTGGCTGCGCTCTCAGCAACTCGATGGCATCGGAGAAGAAGCTTTCGAACCCAATGAGGGAAATCAAAGTGCAGAAGCTTGTCCTCAACATCTCCGTCGGTGAGAGCGGCGATCGTCTCACCAGAGCCGCCAAGGTGTTGGAGCAGTTGAGTGGCCAAACCCCTGTCTTCTCCAAGGCTAGGTATACCGTCCGATCATTCGGCATCAGGCGTAATGAGAAGATTGCCTGCTACGTCACTGTGAGGGGTGACAAGGCCATGCAGCTTCTCGAGAGTGGGTTGAAGGTCAAAGAGTATGAACTCTTGAGGAGAAACTTCAGTGACACCGGTTGCTTCGGTTTCGGTATTCAGGAGCACATTGATCTTGGAATCAAGTATGTAATGAAATCTATACTGATACTTTGATTATATGAACATTCATGCATGTTGTTGTGTTGGGATTAATCACGCATCTTGTTTTGTTTTCCCTTGCAGGTATGATCCTTCGACTGGTATCTATGGTATGGATTTCTATGTTGTTTTGGAGCGCCCTGGATACCGTGTTGGTCGACGCCGCAGATGCAAGTCCAGCATTGGAATTCAGCACAGGGTCACCAAAGAGGATGCAATGAAGTGGTTCCAGGTTAAATATGAAGGAGTTATTCTCAACAAGTCCCAACAAATTGTCTGAGACAAATCACTATTTGCTTTTTTTAAAGTTTTACTGGGCTGTTGCCCAATTTAGCTTATTTCTGGAGCGATTTAGTTAATCTTGCTCAGGGTTTTGGTTATTTTGTTGTTTCATTCCATCTGACTTCAATACAATATCAGTGTTTTAATCCAAAGTTCGATATTTTGTTTAAACCCTCTTGATTTGTTTCAACACACAAGTCAATGAAGTCTGAATATAAATCAACTAGATAGAAATGGATCCCCTTATGTGGTTTTTACATCATATAGTCTGATAGTCATTTGAATCGAGATAGACACAAAAACCTCAAATATTACTCAACTGGGGGTTTTGGGTGGGGGGGTGTGGTTATCAATTATGTGGATCCCTACTGTGTGAGTAGGGATTCTGGAAATTTCAAAAGGGATATGCTGAGGGGTTTCAGCAGACTCAACACATCAAATCTCGACTTGAGTCTTTACTAGTTACAGTAGGGAATACTACATTACTACCCCACCTAAGTTCTAAGTATTTTGATGAGTTCATCCTTCTTCAGTTTAGAGTAACCTCTCAGTCCTCTTGACTTGGCTAGTTCTTTCAACTCAGCAAGTTTCAGTTCTACCAGTCTCTCTGCTTGTACCTGCTTGTCCCCCATAATGGCTGGCAATGAATCATTGTTTACCTCGATAACCTTTCTTCTTGGGGTTGATAGAGATGGAATGGGGGATTTCTTTACAAAGTTTGATGGTGGCCGAGTCAGCTTAAAATCCGATACATGTGGATGCTCCTGTACCTCTTGCTGTTTCCTGGACACACCTATTCTCTTTGTCAAATCTTGTTCCTTTGCCCTGTTTGAAGTTCTGCCTGCTGTAATTAGAGAATCATCAAATGAAAATTACAGATGAAAAAGAAAAACAGTACCTGAAACTTTCAAGTCATGAAGTAATTTAAGCTTTATTATGACCATAGAATCACTGCATCATAGTTTTTTTTTTTTTTTTTTCGTGATTCACATTATCATGTTAAAGCTACTTAAATATTTTTCATTGCCACAATAAACACCATTACATTACCTTTCACCTGCTTTTGAGGTCCCCAAAGAATATCTAGAATTGTTTCTGTTGAGGGCTTATCCTTGTTTGCATTGGATTTTCTCTTGCCGGTGTTTTGTGAATTTTCCTTTGATATTGAGGACCTTATCCGTCTGAATAGAGCAATTATCTCTTCCTGGTCAGACGACTTTGATTTTTTACCATTAAATGTTTGACGCCTTTTGTTTTCATTTCTTCCATTGGTTTGGCCTCCTTTGTCACCATCAGATCTTATGCTTGAATTGGTAAATGGAGAGGCAACATTTTGGAACACAGGGGTGGACGTTGAACTGCAACCTCTGCCAAATTCAACAAGCTGCATCAAAGAATTATCCTCAGTATCTAGTCTATACAATTTTATGGCCACATCATGAACCTAATACAAAGAATCAAACCAAACTAATCACTGATAAAAAAGATCAGATAAGATATTGCCAGTTACTGCACAAACATGTAAAGGAATCATAACACTGAAGAAGTAGAAAAGAATATGAAATCTCGGTGCATTTTTATCACCTTGAAGATGACAGCCTCTATTAGTATTTACAGCTTGTCAGAACTATACAGATAAACATTAAAGTAGGCATCTTGAAACTTATGAAGAACGATGGGAGCTGGGTAGTCAAGACGTTACCATTGAATTTTCTTCAAATTAATTGGTCAGGCTGATTTTCAAATCAGAGTTTTTCCTTAGGAATAATTCATATGTATAATGGACAACTTACAGGCCAGCCAAAGGCTGGTCTCTGGTTTGAACTTTGAAGCCACCCTTGTGATGTTAATTTAAGCACAAAACTGAATGGTAGCTTCACAGAAGACAACTCCATAGTATATGGCCAGAAAGATTCACTGAATCTTCAGGAATTCTCTTGCAAGAATAGCACCTATAATATTACATCTAAATATAAAATAGTTTTTAGAATCTTATTTCAAAAATCATCCAAACCAGCCCTTAAAAGAACAATTCAGAATGAAAATAGCCACAAAATGGACATTTTGATCCTGACCACTACCAGAAGATTGCATGTTTTTTGGCATGCAAAAGCATCTTCTCACTAGTCAGATGGTTATGATTTGTGAACTCATGTTGAAGCATATATATGATGTGGTCAATGAAATGAGAACGACTGAACAGCAATCAACCAACAACAAAATTCAGAGAAAAAAACATTTATTTCTGATAATACCTCAAATCACTACTATTTTAACGACCCAAATTAACAATAATTTCCACCATATCAAGAAGAAAAGTTTCTGTTGAGTTTTAGCATTCTTCAGTATCTTTGAGAATTTCCAGAAAGAGAAAAGAAAAAGCAAAACAAAATCAAGGAAATTAGGAATGAAGTTTAAGTACCTTTCATAGGTATACATGATTTTCCTAAATACAACTGCTTGCTGAAAGAGAAACGCATTGAAAAGCAAAGAGCACGATGAGAATGGAAAGCAACTGCATCCATCTCTCCGAGAAAACAATTTCAAATTCTCAGACACAAATGAATTAGAGTCACACACCTCTCTCCATTTTTATACAAACATATATGTTTCATATTTTGTTTATTTTTTGAACACAGGCAAAATAGGTAGTCCACAATTTTCTGTGTAGCGTGTAATCACGCGCTGACACTGCGGATACAAAACACAAACCCGTTTCTTCTTGTTCCCTCCTCTTTGCTCTCACTCTCACAAGCCGAGACACACTCACACACTTGACCCAAAGAAGAAAAAAAACTCAGACACAGAATAATGTTATTGATGATGGCGAAAAGCATACCAGAGTTCAGCACCTATGCAATTTGTAACAGCCATGAAAACAAAGCAAACTATGCCAAACCATCGAATCTTTTCATATATTTCAGACAATCATCAAGAACAACCTTATCACCTTCGAAATTGGATGTTCCTCGTAACAGTATTGTCGGTGCCTCTGCCTTGTTGGCCGACACCGTGAATAAAAACACCAAAATTTTCAAATTATGCGAAGTGGGTAATCTCCGAAATGCCGTGGAATTGCTCAGAACGTCACAAAAATCCGAGCTTGAGTTGAATACTTACTGTTCTATCTTGCAGCTCTGTGCTGAGCACAAGTCTGTGAGAGAGGGTAGGATGGTTCATTCAATTATCTCTTCCAATGGCATGCCAATCGAAGGGGTTTTAGGTGCAAAACTAGTGTTCATGTATGTGAATTGTGGAGATTTAAGAGAAGCGAGAAAGATATTTGATCAGATTCTCAATGATAAGGTTTTTCTGTGGAATCTTATGATGTCTGAATATGCAAAAATTGGTGATTATCGTGAAAGTATACATCTTTTTAAGAAAATGCAGAAATTGGGAATTACAGGAAATTCTTATACTTTTTCATGTATATTGAAGTGTTTTGCTGCTTTGGGAAAGGTAGGACAGTGTAAAATGATTCATGGGTATATTTATAAACTGGGTTTTGGTTCTTATAATACTGTTGTTAACTCTCTAATTTCAGCCTATTTTAAGTGTGGAGGAGTTGACAATGCACACAAGTTGTTTGATGAATTGAGTGACCGAGATGTTGTCTCCTGGAACTCTATGATAAGTGGGTGTGTGATGAATGGTTTTTCCCAGAATGGACTTGAGTTTTTCATTCAGATGCTGATTTTGAGGGTGGGTTTGGATTTGGCTACCTTGGTTAATGCTCTTGTGGCTTGTGCAAATATTGGCAGTCTTTCATTGGGTAGAGCACTTCATGCTCACGGAGTGAAAGCTTGTTTTAGTAGGGAAGTTATGTTTAACAATACCTTACTAGACATGTATTCAAAGTGTGGTAATTTAAAGGGTGCAATTCAAGTTTTTGAGAAGATGGGTCAAACAACTGTTGTTTCTTGGACTTCAATAATAGCTGCATATGTACGAGAAGGTCTATATGATGATGCAATCAGGTTATTCTATGAAATGAAAAGCAGTGGTGTTAGTGCAGATATTTATTCCGTGACTAGCGTCCTTCATGCTTGTGCTCATAGCAACTCATTGGATAAAGGTAGAGATGTACACAATTACTTTAGAAAGAACAACATGGCCATGAGCTTGTCTGTGTCTAATGCTCTCATGGATATGTATGCAAAATGTGGAAGCATGGAAGAAGCTCATTCAGTTTTCTCCCAACTTCCAGTTAAGGATGTTGTCTCATGGAATACAGTGATAGGAGGTTATTCAAAAAACTCTCTCCCAATGAAGCTCTTAAACTTTTTGCTGAGATGCAAGAAGAAACAAGACCTGATGGCATTACGATGGCCTGTATCCTTCCAGCTTGTGGAAGCATAGCAGCTCTGGAGAGAGGCAGAGAGATACATGGGCACACATTGAGAAATGGGTACTCTTCAGATTTGCATGTAGCCAATGCACTTGTTGATATGTATGTAAAGTGTGGGTCACTAGTTCATGCACAAGTACTCTTTGATATGATTCCTAAAAAGGATCTGATCTCATGGACTGTTATGATAGCTGGATATGGCATGCACGGGTTTGGAAAAGAAGCAATTGACACTTTTGAGAAGATGAGGACTGCAGGTATTGAGCCTGATGAGATCTCCTTCACCTCTATACTTTATGCTTGCAGTCATTCTGGATTACTGAATGAGGGATGGGAGTTCTTTAATTCCATGAGAAGTGGATGCAGTTTTGAGCCCAAGTTAGAACACTATGCTTGCATGGTAGATCTCCTTGCCCGTACTGGAAATCTATCCAAGGCCTACAATTTCATCGAGACAATGCCAATTAAACCAGATGCTACAATTTGGGGAGCTTTGCTTTGTGGGTGCAGGATCCATCATGATGTGGAGCTAGCAGAAAAAGTGGCAGCGCATGTTTTTGAGCTAGAGCCAGAGAATACAGGATATTATGTTCTTCTAGCGAACATCTACGCAGAGGCAGAAAAATGGGAAGAAGTAAAAAAGTTACGAGAGAAGATCGGTAAACGAGGACTAAAAAAGAGTCCAGGCAGTAGTTGGATAGAGGTACAAGGCAAATTTGCTGTCTTTGTTTCTGGGGATACTTCAAACCCTCAAGCCAAAAGGATAGGCTCGTTGCTAAAAGAATTCAGAATGAAAATGAAGAGTGAAGGTTACTCTCCTAAGATGAGGTATGCCTTGATTAATGCAGATGATATGGTGAAGGAAGTGGCTCTGTGTGGGCATAGTGAGAAGTTAGCCATGGCTTTTGGTATATTAAATTTGCCACCTGGGAGGACTATTAGGGTCACCAAGAATCTAAGAGTATGTGGCGATTGTCATGAGATGGCCAAGTTCATGTCCAAGACAACAAAGAGGGAAATTATGTTGAGAGATTCAAACCGGTTTCACCATTTCAAGGATGGCTTCTGTTCTTGCAAGGGTTTCTGGTAAATCATTAGAGAAATTCAATTGAGGGAAGTTATACAATGTCAATTTACCCTCTTCATGAGAATTTGATGAATAATAACACTTATGCCAATCAAAGCTACTTGAATGAGGCACATCACACGATTAATTAGGATATGGAGTCAATGCCCAAACATGAGATGGTTCAAGGATAGTCATGCTTGTGCTTTAACAGACATGTCAGCGGCAATTTACATGCTCTATCCTCGTCTGACAATACTAGATTTTGTCAACCGTGGATAACTCATCAACACTAGTATTTTTGGATTTAATAGAGATTAGAGACCACTGCAGGGATCTCTGATTGGGGTTTAGAAGCAGCTTAATTTTACCCAAGAGAAACGTTGTATCCTCCTACAAATCGTCCTACCCACTAAAAGTGGTGTCACATGTTATATCTGTTAAACATTGATTAATATTGTTTTTTTTTTCTCAATAATTTTATCTTTTTCCAAGTGAGTAGGAGGATTTATTGAAAGATTTGTACCAAGATATAACATTTCTCTTTTATGAAATAGATTAGTTAGTGGTAAGATTTTATGATTTGTGGGTGTGTGAGGTCCAAGTTTACCTTGATTTCTCATAAAAAAATAATTATAAATCCTCTTGACTTATACTTCTAATAATCCTCTTAATTATTAAATATAAAAGTCTTGAATGTTTTTTTTTCTGGGTGTGTGATGATTATTACAAGGATATTTTAGGAGGATAAAATCAATAGAGGATTAGATATCACATCTTAATTAAACCATTATGTTCATAAGTCCGATCACTTATAAGAATTTCACTTTTTGAACATGAACATAAACAATGTGGGGCTTGGAAGTTGGAACTCACTTAAATTTCTAATAAGTTCCTTTTCAAACGAGTGTCACATACAATAAAAATGTAGGTTTAACTATTGAGTAAGTGCTGAACTATTTGAGAATTTTCAAATACGTCCCTATACTAAAAAAAATTATAATTGGGTCCTCGAACTTTTATAAAGTTTTCAATTGGGTCCCTTTACTAAAAAAGTTTCTAATTGGGTCCCTGAACTTATATAAAATTTTCAATGGAGTCCTTCGGGTAGGGTTTCATGAAGAAGTCTTTAAGTGTGCTGATGTGAAACGTGACCTGGAATTCCCCCAAATTTATATTTAGGGTTGCAAGAGACCAAAATGTTGAGCCAGAAAACCAAAATATGACCTGCGATTGCTTTTCCTCCATCTGAACAAATAATTCATTCCTTCCCTGATTTATGTTTTACGGTTGTATATCCCTTCCTTGAAATAATTTCGTTCAAAATAGTTTCCTCACTTGCAACTTATTACATCTCATTTCATCTTGTTACATTTTGTTGTGACAATGTCTCAAGGTTCATCTTTCGGCCAAACCACTCATAAATGGCCAGCTTTGATGAAATCAATTATATTCCGTCCAATTCAATATTTCACTAACGAATTTTATAATTTAGGGACCCCATTGAAAATTTTATATAAGTTTAGGGACCCAATTAAAAACTTTTTTTAGTTCAGGGACCCAATTGAAAACTTTATAAAAGTTCGATGACCCAATTACAATTTTTTTTTAGTATAGGGACCTATTTGAAAATTCTCAAATAGTTTAGAGATCTACTCAATAGTTAAACCAAAAATGTATACCACCTCAGTCAAAAATCATAAGGCATTGGCCTTATGGATCTAACAAATTTTTTTTTTTTTTTGGTTATCATGTTATAGGTATGAAATATCAACTATCATTAACAATGACTAATACATACACAAGAGGTGGTATACACAAAAACCAGGATTCGAACCCCTAACTACTTATTTAAAAGGTTCAAGTTTTTTATTGCTTGGACCAACCATCCGTTGGATGGATCTAACAAATTTTTACTTTGTTCATTTCTAAACAACGTGGGGGTGGAAAATTCCGAGCATTTCTGAAGTATGACTTTAGTTGCACATGAAAGTCACGTCAAAGATTTCCTCTGAACAGGCGACGTGTTTCTGTCTAGTTCTATGCCATTTTTAAGATGCAAAATCTTCTCCATTACACATCTAATGCAACTCGAACATTACAGATTCACATAAGGTCCTTAAAAGTATCACATGTTTACTAGTCATCTTATGCATTAAATAATAATCGGTTAAATCATGTATATAGCTAGTACATTATCAATATTTTTGTACTAAGGATATGATATTTGGACACAAAAATGTCCAACATAGTATAAAAGTATTCTTCAGTACTTATTTATTGTTTTTTTTCCTCTCTTATCATGTATTTCATTACTCTCAAACATCTCATCAGCTCTACGGTATCTATACATGGTGTCAAAATTTGTGTCTAAATATCATTATTGTTTGATTAACTATAGATACACAGACATAATGCATTCACAGGTAGCTTCAACATCAAGGATAATCACTATACACTCTAGGGGTCGACTAGGTTTGCTCCCGGGTTCGATTCCTGACGGTGTTAAAATAATGCTTGACCAATGCCGTCCAGCGGAAGTCACGTCCCGCAAAGTCATGAACAGTGATTAATCCTTCATTGACAGCGTTGGGATACACTGAGTTAGGGGAGGGAAAAAAAAAGGATAATCAGTATATTACCCAGTCAAACAATGGATTTAGAGCAAGCCAAACCCTTTGAACATGGCATGTTGTCTTTTGCCTTTCCTTAGGAAGTTCTTGGACTGCACACAGCGCAGACGTGGCTTATGGAGGTTTGCTTATAGTACTCTGTATGGAGCTATCAAATGCACGTGGGGTGCGGGGGGTTATAGGAAACTGCAACGGATGTACAATGTAGATCCTCTGAAGTTGTGATTCATGTGAAAACTACTGCACCTTGTGCATCCCGATTCAGAGGAATGGATAATTTTTTTTTTTGAATATTATACTTTCTTTTCATTTTTAAATACTGACTCTTAACGATTTTTTTTTGACACAGACTCTTTACGAATTTAGAATTAATGTTATTTTAAAAAAAATGTATTATATTACTAATTATACCTTTAAGTAAGTTTGACAAAATGTTTTTTAATAATAACAACATTTCCAACATAAAAATTTTTAAAAGTATAATTTAGTTAACTGATATAATTTTTATTGTTAATTAATGTTATTTAATATATTTTTTAATCTTAATAAAAAACTTTAAACATACATCTATACAATATATAAATATAATAAAACTAATCCTCATTAGAAGGAAAGTATGGACACATGTCATCACCATATGAAAAGCTTATCAAGGAAGCCTCTATTAGACTTTCCTAATATGGAATTAAAAAATATATTTTGCTACTTAAAAAATATTTTAAAAATCCAAAAAAAATTTTTAATATATTTAATTTAAATGTCCAAATTCAAATAGTTTTATTGTTCTAACACATTGTGACTATCAAAATAGGTTTCAATGCATTGATTTTCTTAATTGATTTATTTCAACTAAATCATAAATCTAATTTAATTTCAACCTCCCATAATATCCAATCAAATAATTTCTTTTTTCTTTTATTCTTTTTTCTTTCTTTTCAATTCCAATACCACATTCATTTCATTTGTACTTTCTTCCATAAGCATATGTGCAGTACCTATTCCCAATGTCTATTGATGAAAATTTAAATTCAAATATTTTTATATTTTCCACACATTGTGAATTGCTACAATAAATTATATTTAAATCAGTATCACCTCTCTATCTCTCTACCTTATTATCAATGCTCTCCTTAAATCAGATTTGTTCATCTTCTTCAATGGTGCTCCTCATCTTCTTCATTTTCTTTATCCACTTCATCTCTCTCTCTCTCTCTCACCCATTTTCTTGCCTTCAAGAAACAAACAAAGAAGATTCCAGCATTTTCTTTGAGCTTTCATACTCATGGATTATTGAACTTTAATTGTTAAAGACTTAAAGGTGCCGAAATAATAATCTGACCGTACCTTTTGATTAAGAGAAGAGAAAGGTCAGTATCATATTTTTAAACTCTTTCTTCAATATAGTTTTTTGTTATTGAGTTAATTTTATAATAAACTAGTATGTGCACCCGTGCCCGGCACGGGATAGAATATTGTCTAACATAAAAAGTAATGTATTATAAATGAAATTTTAAAAATCTAATATGTTTGTTTCAAAAAAAAAATCTAATATGTAACGAAATATTTTTTAATTAATAGAAAAAACTGTTTGATAAACATAATTAACAAAATAGTTTAGTTGATAACTTACGTACCCAAAAAGTTCAAGATCATTTTAAACAACATTAGTCTTGACTTTCATAAAATTGACAATCATTTATATTTGGTCCTCACAAATATATTTGTCTACCATTTTTATTTGATTATTTCACCTCTTTTCCCATGCAAATTAAACCATTTTTAGTAAATATATTTATCTATCATATTATTTTTTTATTCTCTCTTGAAAATATATTTCATTTACTTCATCTCCTTTCCCCGTGAAAGTTAACCATTTTAAAAAAATATATTTATCTATGATATTACTATGTATTCTATTTTGAATTTTTTTATTTGTTTCTTCTTTTTCTTTGTTCAAGTTAATCAATTTTAGAAAATATAATTATCTTTCATATTGTTTTTGTCTTCTCTCCTTAAAATATATTTTATTTTATTTTTCCTTTTCCTTTTCCTATATTATTTAACCAATTTTAGAAAATATATTATCAATCATGTCTTTTTTTGTTTTTACTTCAAAATCTATTTGATTTGTTTCTCCTCTTTTCGCATGCAAGTTAGTCACTTCTAGAAAATAAATTTATTTTAATAAATTTATTCTGCTCTTTTGAGAATCTATTTGATTTATTTCTTATCGATATGTTTTATTGGTTAACCATTTTTTTGTAATATATTTATCATATTATTATTATTATTATTATTATTATTATTATTATTATTATTATTATTATTATTATTATTAAAACTGAATTTGATTTATTTCTCCACTCTTTCTTTGCAAGTTATATTTTTTAGAAAATATATTGCCCTACCATATTATTTTGAATTTTCTTTTGAATATCTATTTGATTTGTTTTTTCTCATTTTCCTGTGTAAGTTAACAATTTATAGATAACATATTTATATAAAATCTAAAAATCTAGAAAAGATCTTGTTATAATTTTTTATTGCATAAACATTTATTCTATCTTCAATTTCAAACGCTAAACCGAAAGTAAACACAAATCATGCAAATTATTATTTAATTCACTCTTATCCAATTACAAACTTGATCTAAGACACGTGTAAATTAATAAGCATATTGAGTACTTCCATTGGGTATCAAATATAAATTTTTAATGAGAACCTGCAAGCACACTCATAAACAATGAGATGATATAATAGACGGACTACATACATCAATATTTAATTCAAGGATAATAATATCATCTAAAGAATAATTTAGACATCCATAAATGCAATAGTAGCATGAGATAGTAATTTTTATTTGGTCCTCACAAATATATTATCTACCATTTTTATTTGATTTATTTCACCTACTTCCCCATGCAAATTAACCATTTTTAGTAAATATATTTATCGATTATATTATTATTTTTATTCTTTGTTGAAAATCTATTCAATTTACTTCACCCCTTTTCCCCGTGAAAGTTAACCATTCTTAAAATATATATTTATCTATGATATTACTATTTATTCTATTTTGAATTTTTTTATTTGTTTCTTCTTTTTCTTTGTGCAAATTACTCATTTTTAGAAAATATAATTATTTTTCATATTTTTTTTGTCTTCTCTCCTTAAAATATATTTTATTTTATTTTCCCTTTTCCTATGAAAATTAACCAATTTTAGAAAATATATTATCAATCATGCATTTTTTTTTTTACTTCAAAATCTATTTGATTTGTTTCTCCTCTTTTCGCATGCAAGTTAATCACTTCTAGAAAATACACTTATTTTGATCAATTAATTATTCTCTTTTGACTTTTGAGAATCTATTAGATTTATTTTTTATCTTTACGTTGTTTAAGTTAACCATTTTGTTGTAATATGTTTATCATATATTATTATTATTATTATTATTATTATTCTTTTATCATAAAAATCAAATTGAACGAAAAGTTCATTACCATAAGGATCAACAAAAATTAAAAATTCACCAGGTTGTGTGGCTGGATGTTCAGCAAGTTTTGCTTTAAATTATGCATGCCTCTGATAATTTTTAAAATATGATAATTAAAAAATTAGGTTAGTTGTTAGAGACAGATTTATAAAATATATATAGATGAAGTGTGAAAAAAAACAAAAATAGAAGAATACCCGGTCAGCCTTCAAAGGGATTTCAAATTTCTCAGTTGGGGGATTTAAAGAACCTTGAATAGTGTCTTCCATCGATCACCTTAAAAATTTGTTGTTTAATGGCAAGAAAAGGTTGGAAGAACAATCTTTGTTGAATGTGTTAACTAATATTTTTATATACTTTATTGATTGTACAATTATCTAAAAAAACGATTCAAATATCAGTCAATATTTGATTTTAACAGTGATAACACAAATTCCAATGATATTAAATTAACAGTAATAATATATTTGAAAATGAGGATGCTTATTTAATAAAATGATTAATTCCAAGAACAGGGATATATCTTTATTTGGGACCATAAATTTTTTTTTTGACTATGGAAAGTTACTGCATTTCATTTGGAGCCATAATTTGCAAATTATGTGGCTAATAATTATATTTTGGATATATATGAGCTTCTTTTATGTTACTTATATAAGGGACAATGGTACAATATACACAGTTGAAGGGAAAACGTTTTAAAAAATAACAAACAAAGGAAAATTGAGTAGTGGCTTCAATGGATGACCTTTATTTTTATTTTTTTCAAGAGAAAAAAGACGGATTGAGAAATACTTTATTGAATACGATTGTAATATAAATAGTGAGTATATTGAAACTAAAAATAATAAAAATGATATGAAGAATTCCAAGTAAATTTAATTGAAACTAAAAATTATTGTTCGCAGATTTGAACCAAGTAAATGATTTGAAGAATTCCAAGTAAATTTATTTAAAACAAAAAGATTCTTTCCAATGACTGGAATATTAATAACCCCTGTAAATTATACATTGAATAAATATGGTATTGATTCAATCTCATTTAATTAGCTATAGATATCAAAGGTGGAATACAATTTTAACTCATGTTTTATATTGAGATTAATAGTATTAATTAATAATATTAACGATCAAAAACTACTAATTAGGAATGAAATAAAATATGAATAGATAATTGCGGAAAACAAAACATTAGATTAAGTCCCTAAAAGGCATGATATCCAGGATTACAATGCGAAAATGGAAAACAGCATCAACGAAAACTTAAAAATTATTGAAAATTTAAAAAAAAAAAATGAGTACATTATCTGTCTACCATATTATCTTTCTGCATCAGCTCTATCTTTGACTGGATTTTTTCCAATTGCTTTTTAATGGGCAGAAGCAAATCATTTCTTCTACATATATACATGAGTAAAAACAAAATATGAAATTTCACTTTTGACAGATCTATACAATATATAAACTAATCCTCATTAGAAGGAAAGTATGGACACATGTCATCACCATATGAAAAGCTTATCAAGGAAGCCTCTATTAGACTTTCCTAATATGGAATTAAAAAATATATTTTGCTGCTTAAAAAATATTTTAAAAATCCAAAAAATAGTTTTAATATATTTAATTTAAATGTCCAAATTCAAATAGTTTTATTGTTCTAACACATTGTGACTATCAAAATAGGTTTCAATGCATTGGTTTTCTTAATTGATTTATTTCAACTAAATCATAAATCTAATTTAATTTCAACCTCCCATAATATCCAATCAAATAATTTCTTTTTTCTTTTATTCTTTTTCTTTCTTTTCAATTCCAATACCACATTCATTTCATTTGTACTTTCTTCCATAAGCATATGTGCAGTACCTATTCCCAATGTCTATTGATGAAAATTTAAATTCAAATATTTTTATATTTTCCACACATTGTGAATTGCTACAATAAATTATATTTAAATCAGTATCACCTCTCTATCTCTCTACCTTATTATCAATGCTCTCCTTAAATCAGATTTGTTCATCTTCTTCAATGGTGCTCCTCATCTTCTTCATTTTCTTTATCCACTTCATCTCTCTCTCTCTCTCTCACCCATTTTCTTGCCTTCAAGAGACAAACAAAGAAGATTCCAGCATTTTCTTTGAGCTTTCATACTCGTGGATTATTGAACTTTAATTGTTAAAGACTTAAAGGTGCCGAAATAATAATCTGACCGTACCTTTTGATTAAGAGAAGAGAAAGGTCAGTATCATATTTTTAAACTCTTTCTTCAATATAGTTTTTTGTTATTGAGTTAATTTTATAATAAACTAGTATGTGCACCCGTGCCCGGCACGGGATAGAATATTGTCTAACATAAAAAGTAATGTATTATAAATGAAATTTTAAAAATCTAATATGTTTGTTTCAAAAAAAAAATCTAATATGTAACGAAATATTTTTTAATTAATAGAAAAAACTGTTTGATAAACATAATTAACAAAATAGTTTAGTTGATAACTTACGTACCCAAAAAGTTCAAGATCATTTTAAACAACATTAGTCTTGACTTTCATAAATTGACAATCATTTATATTTGGTCCTCACAAATATATTTGTCTACCATTTTTATTTGATTATTTCACCTCTTTTCCCATGCAAATTAACCATTTTTAGTAAATATATTTATCTATCATATTATTTATCTATTCTCTCTTGAAAATATATTTCATTTACTTCATCTCCTTTCCCCGTGAAAGTTAACCATTTTAAAAAAATATATTTATCTATGATATTACTATGTATTCTATTTTGAATTTTTTTATTTGTTTCTTCTTTTTCTTTGTTCAAGTTAATCAATTTTAGAAAATATAATTATCTTTCATATTGTTTTTTTCTTCTCTCCTTAAAATATATTTTATTTTATTTTTCCTTTTCCTATATTATTTAACCAATTTTAGAAAATATATTATCAATCATGTCTTTTTTTGTTTTTACTTCAAAATCTATTTGATTTGTTTCTCCTCTTTTCGCATGCAAGTTAGTCACTTCTAGAAAATAAATTTATTTTAATAAATTTATTCTTCTCTTTTGAGAATCTATTTGATTTATTTCTTATCGTTATGTTTTATTGGTTAACCATTTTTTTGTAATATATTTATCATATTATTATTATTATTATTATTATTATTACTATTATTATTATTATTAAAACTGAATTTGATTTATTTCTCCACTCTTTCTTTGCAAGTTATATTTTTTAGAAAATATATTGCCCTACCATATTATTTTGAATTTTCTTTTGAATATCTATTTGATTTGTTTTTTTCTCATTTTCCTGTGTAAGTTAACAATTTATAGATAACATATTGATATAAAATCTAAAAATCTAGAAAAGATCTTGTTATAATTTTTTATTGCATAAACATTTATTCTATCTTCAATTTCAAACGCTAAACCGAAAGTAAACACAAATCATGCAAATTATTATTTAATTCACTCTTATCCAATTACAAACTTGATCTAAGACACGTGTAAATTAATAAGCATATTGAGTACTTCCATTGGGTATCAAATATAAATTTTTAATGAGAACCTGCAAGCACACTCATAAACAATGAGATGATATAATAGACGGACTACATACATCAATATTTAATTCAAGGATAATAATATCATCTAAAGAATAATTTAGACATCCATAAATGCAATAGTAGCATGAGATAGTAATTTTTATTTGGTCCTCACAAATATATTATCTACCATTTTTATTTGATTTATTTCACCTACTTCCCCATGCAAATTAACCATTTTTAGTAAATATATTTATCGATTATATTATTATTTTTATTCTTTGTTGAAAATCTATTCAATTTACTTCACCCCTTTTCCCCGTGAAAGTTAACCATTCTTAAAATATATATTTATCTATGATATTACTATTTATTCTATTTTGAATTTTTTTATTTGTTTCTTCTTTTTCTTTGTGCAAATTACTCATTTTTAGAAAATATAATTATTTTTCATATTTTTTTTGTCTTCTCTCCTTAAAATATATTTTATTTTATTTTCCCTTTTCCTATGAAAATTAACCAATTTTAGAAAATATATTATCAATCATGCATTTTTTTTTTTTACTTCAAAATCTATTTGATTTGTTTCTCCTCTTTTCGCATGCAAGTTAATCACTTCTAGAAAATACACTTATTTTGATCAATTTATTATTCTCTTTTGACTTTTGAGAATCTATTAGATTTATTTTTTATCTTTACGTTGTTTAAGTTAACCATTTTGTTGTAATATGTTTATCATATTATTATTATTATTATTATTATTATTATTATTATTCTTTTATCATAAAAATCAAATTGAACGAAAAGTTCATTACCATAAGGATCAACAAAAATTAAAAATTCACCAGGTTGTGTGGCTGGATGTTCAGCAAGTTTTGCTTTAAATTATGCATGCCTCTGATAATTTTTAAAATATGATAATTAAAAAATTAGGTTAGTTGTTAGAGACAGATTTATAAAATATATATAGATGAAGTGTGAAAAAAAACAAAAATAGAAGAATACCCGGTCAGCCTTCAAAGGGATTTCAAATTTCTCAGTTGGGGGATTTAAAGAACCTTGAATAGTGTCTTCCATCGATCACCTTAAAAATTTGTTGTTTAATGGCAAGAAAAGGTTGGAAGAACAATCTTTGTTGAATGTGTTAACTAATATTTTTATATACTTTATTGATTGTACAATTATCTAAAAAAAACGATTCAAATATCAGTCAATATTTGATTTTAACAGTGATAACACAAATTCCAATGATATTAAATTAACAGTAATAATATATTTGAAAATGAGGATGCTTATTTAATAAAATGATTAATTCCAAGAACAGGGATATATCTTTATTTGGGACCATAAATTTTTTTTTTGACTATGGAAAGTTACTGCATTTCATTTGGAGCCATAATTTGCAAATTATGTGGCTAATAATTATATTTTGGATATATATGAGCTTCTTTTATGTTACTTATATAAGGGACAATGGTACAATATACACAGTTGAAGGGAAAACGTTTTAAAAAATAACAAACAAAGGAAAATTGAGTAGTGGCTTCAATGGATGACCTTTATTTTTATTTTTTTCAAGAGAAAAAAGACGGATTGAGAAATACTTTATTGAATACGATTGTAATATAAATAGTGAGTATATTGAAACTAAAAATAATAAAAATGATATGAAGAATTCCAAGTAAATTTAATTGAAACTAAAAATTATTGTTCGCAGATTTGAACCAAGTAAATGATTTGAAGAATTCCAAGTAAATTTATTTAAAACAAAAAGATTCTTTCCAATGACTGGAATATTAATAACCCCTGTAAATTATACATTGAATAAATATGGTATTGATTCAATCTCATTTAATTAGCTATAGATATCAAAGGTGGAATACAATTTTAACTCATGTTTTATATTGAGATTAATAGTATTAATTAATAATATTAACGATCAAAAACTACTAATTAGGAATGAAATAAAATATGAATAGATAATTGCGGAAAACAAAACATTAGATTAAGTCCCTAAAAGGCATGATATCCAGGATTACAATGCGAAAATGGAAAACAGCATCAACGAAAACTTAAAAATTATTGAAAATTTAAAAAAAAAAATGAGTACATTATCTGTCTACCATATTATCTTTCTGCATCAGCTCTATCTTTGACTGGATTTTTTCCAATTGCTTTTTAATGGGCAGAAGCAAATCATTTCTTCTACATATATACATGAGTAAAAACAAAATATGAAATTTCACTTTTGACAGATCTATACAATATATAAACTAATCCTCATTAGAAGGAAAGTATGGACACATGTCATCACCATATGAAAAGCTTATCAAGGAAGCCTCTATTAGACTTTCCTAATATGGAATTAAAAAATATATTTTGCTGCTTAAAAAATATTTTAAAAATCCAAAAAATAGTTTTAATATATTTAATTTAAATGTCCAAATTCAAATAGTTTTATTGTTCTAACACATTGTGACTATCAAAATAGGTTTCAATGCATTGGTTTTCTTAATTGATTTATTTCAACTAAATCATAAATCTAATTTAATTTCAACCTCCCATAATATCCAATCAAATAATTTCTTTTTTCTTTTATTCTTTTTTCTTTCTTTTCAATTCCAATACCACATTCATTTCATTTGTACTTTCTTCCATAAGCATATGTGCAGTACCTATTCCCAATGTCTATTGATGAAAATTTAAATTCAAATATTTTTATATTTTCCACACATTGTGAATTGCTACAATAAATTATATTTAAATCAGTATCACCTCTCTATCTCTCTACCTTATTATCAATGCTCTCCTTAAATCAGATTTGTTCATCTTCTTCAATGGTGCTCCTCATCTTCTTCATTTTCTTTATCCACTTCATCTCTCTCTCTCTCTCTCACCCATTTTCTTGCCTTCAAGAGACAAACAAAGAAGATTCCAGCATTTTCTTTGAGCTTTCATACTCGTGGATTATTGAACTTTAATTGTTAAAGACTTAAAGGTGCCGAAATAATAATCTGACCGTACCTTTTGATTAAGAGAAGAGAAAGGTCAGTATCATATTTTTAAACTCTTTCTTCAATATAGTTTTTTTGTTATTGAGTTAATTTTATAATAAACTAGTATGTGCACCCGTGCCCGGCACGGGATAGAATATTGTCTAACATAAAAAGTAATGTATTATAAATGAAATTTTAAAAATCTAATATGTTTGTTTCAAAAAAAAAATCTAATATGTAACGAAATATTTTTTAATTAATAGAAAAAAACTGTTTGATAAACATAATTAACAAAATAGTTTAGTTGATAACTTACGTACCCAAAAAGTTCAAGATCATTTTAAACAACATTAGTCTTGACTTTCATAAATTGACAATCATTTATATTTGGTCCTCACAAATATATTTGTCTACCATTTTTATTTGATTATTTCACCTCTTTTCCCATGCAAATTAACCATTTTTAGTAAATATATTTATCTATCATATTATTTATCTATTCTCTCTTGAAAATATATTTCATTTACTTCATCTCCTTTCCCCGTGAAAGTTAACCATTTTAAAAAAATATATTTATCTATGATATTACTATGTATTCTATTTTGAATTTTTTTATTTGTTTCTTCTTTTTCTTTGTTCAAGTTAATCAATTTTAGAAAATATAATTATCTTTCATATTGTTTTTTTCTTCTCTCCTTAAAATATATTTTATTTTATTTTTCCTTTTCCTATATTATTTAACCAATTTTAGAAAATATATTATCAATCATGTCTTTTTTTGTTTTTACTTCAAAATCTATTTGATTTGTTTCTCCTCTTTTCGCATGCAAGTTAGTCACTTCTAGAAAATAAATTTATTTTAATAAATTTATTCTTCTCTTTTGAGAATCTATTTGATTTATTTCTTATCGTTATGTTTTATTGGTTAACCATTTTTTTGTAATATATTTATCATATTATTATTATTATTATTATTATTACTATTATTATTATTATTATAAAACTGAATTTGATTTATTTCTCCACTCTTTCTTTGCAAGTTATATTTTTTAGAAAATATATTGCCCTACCATATTATTTTGAATTTTCTTTTGAATATCTATTTGATTTGTTTTTTCTCATTTTCCTGTGTAAGTTAACAATTTATAGATAACATATTGATATAAAATCTAAAAATCTAGAAAAGATCTTGTTATAATTTTTTATTGCATAAACATTTATTCTATCTTCAATTTCAAACGCTAAACCGAAAGTAAACACAAATCATGCAAATTATTATTTAATTCACTCTTATCCAATTACAAACTTGATCTAAGACACGTGTAAATTAATAAGCATATTGAGTACTTCCATTGGGTATCAAATATAAATTTTTAATGAGAACCTGCAAGCACACTCATAAACAATGAGATGATATAATAGACGGACTACATACATCAATATTTAATTCAAGGATAATAATATCATCTAAAGAATAATTTAGACATCCATAAATGCAATAGTAGCATGAGATAGTAATTTTTATTTGGTCCTCACAAATATATTATCTACCATTTTTATTTGATTTATTTCACCTACTTCCCCATGCAAATTAACCATTTTTAGTAAATATATTTATCGATTATATTATTATTTTTATTCTTTGTTGAAAATCTATTCAATTTACTTCACCCCTTTTCCCCGTGAAAGTTAACCATTCTTAAAATATATATTTATCTATGATATTACTATTTATTCTATTTTGAATTTTTTTATTTGTTTCTTCTTTTTCTTTGTGCAAATTACTCATTTTTAGAAAATATAATTATTTTTCATATTTTTTTTGTCTTCTCTCCTTAAAATATATTTTATTTTATTTTCCCTTTTCCTATGAAAATTAACCAATTTTAGAAAATATATTATCAATCATGCATTTTTTTTTTTACTTCAAAATCTATTTGATTTGTTTCTCCTCTTTTCGCATGCAAGTTAATCACTTCTAGAAAATACACTTATTTTGATCAATTTATTATTCTCTTTTGACTTTTGAGAATCTATTAGATTTATTTTTTATCTTTACGTTGTTTAAGTTAACCATTTTGTTGTAATATGTTTATCATATTATTATTATTATTATTATTATTATTATTATTCTTTTATCATAAAAATCAAATTGAACGAAAAGTTCATTACCATAAGGATCAACAAAAATTAAAAATTCACCAGGTTGTGTGGCTGGATGTTCAGCAAGTTTTGCTTTAAATTATGCATGCCTCTGATAATTTTTAAAATATGATAATTAAAAAATTAGGTTAGTTGTTAGAGACAGATTTATAAAATATATATAGATGAAGTGTGAAAAAAAACAAAAATAGAAGAATACCCGGTCAGCCTTCAAAGGGATTTCAAATTTCTCAGTTGGGGGATTTAAAGAACCTTGAATAGTGTCTTCCATCGATCACCTTAAAAATTTGTTGTTTAATGGCAAGAAAAGGTTGGAAGAACAATCTTTGTTGAATGTGTTAACTAATATTTTTATATACTTTATTGATTGTACAATTATCTAAAAAAAACGATTCAAATATCAGTCAATATTTGATTTTAACAGTGATAACACAAATTCCAATGATATTAAATTAACAGTAATAATATATTTGAAAATGAGGATGCTTATTTAATAAAATGATTAATTCCAAGAACAGGGATATATCTTTATTTGGGACCATAAATTTTTTTTTTGACTATGGAAAGTTACTGCATTTCATTTGGAGCCATAATTTGCAAATTATGTGGCTAATAATTATATTTTGGATATATATGAGCTTCTTTTATGTTACTTATATAAGGGACAATGGTACAATATACACAGTTGAAGGGAAAACGTTTTAAAAAATAACAAACAAAGGAAAATTGAGTAGTGGCTTCAATGGATGACCTTTATTTTTATTTTTTCAAGAGAAAAAAGACGGATTGAGAAATACTTTATTGAATACGATTGTAATATAAATAGTGAGTATATTGAAACTAAAAATAATAAAAATGATATGAAGAATTCCAAGTAAATTTAATTGAAACTAAAAATTATTGTTCGCAGATTTGAACCAAGTAAATGATTTGAAGAATTCCAAGTAAATTTATTTAAAACAAAAAGATTCTTTCCAATGACTGGAATATTAATAACCCCTGTAAATTATACATTGAATAAATATGGTATTGATTCAATCTCATTTAATTAGCTATAGATATCAAAGGTGGAATACAATTTTAACTCATGTTTTATATTGAGATTAATAGTATTAATTAATAATATTAACGATCAAAAACTACTAATTAGGAATGAAATAAAATATGAATAGATAATTGCGGAAAACAAAACATTAGATTAAGTCCCTAAAAGGCATGATATCCAGGATTACAATGCGAAAATGGAAAACAGCATCAACGAAAACTTAAAAATTATTGAAAATTTAAAAAAAAAAAATGAGTACATTATCTGTCTACCATATTATCTTTCTGCATCAGCTCTATCTTTGACTGGATTTTTTCCAATTGCTTTTTAATGGGCAGAAGCAAATCATTTCTTCTACATATATACATGAGTAAAAACAAAATATGAAATTTCACTTTTGACAGATCTATACAATATATAAACTAATCCTCATTAGAAGGAAAGTATGGACACATGTCATCACCATATGAAAAGCTTATCAAGGAAGCCTCTATTAGACTTTCCTAATATGGAATTAAAAAATATATTTTGCTGCTTAAAAAATATTTTAAAAATCCAAAAAATAGTTTTAATATATTTAATTTAAATGTCCAAATTCAAATAGTTTTATTGTTCTAACACATTGTGACTATCAAAATAGGTTTCAATGCATTGGTTTTCTTAATTGATTTATTTCAACTAAATCATAAATCTAATTTAATTTCAACCTCCCATAATATCCAATCAAATAATTTCTTTTTTCTTTTATTCTTTTTTCTTTCTTTTCAATTCCAATACCACATTCATTTCATTTGTACTTTCTTCCATAAGCATATGTGCAGTACCTATTCCCAATGTCTATTGATGAAAATTTAAATTCAAATATTTTTATATTTTCCACACATTGTGAATTGCTACAATAAATTATATTTAAATCAGTATCACCTCTCTATCTCTCTACCTTATTATCAATGCTCTCCTTAAATCAGATTTGTTCATCTTCTTCAATGGTGCTCCTCATCTTCTTCATTTTCTTTATCCACTTCATCTCTCTCTCTCTCTCTCACCCATTTTCTTGCCTTCAAGAAACAAACAAAGAAGATTCCAGCATTTTCTTTGAGCTTTCATACTCGTGGATTATTGAACTTTAATTGTTAAAGACTTAAAGGTGCCGAAATAATAATCTGACCGTACCTTTTGATTAAGAGAAGAGAAAGGTCAGTATCATATTTTTAAACTCTTTCTTCAATATAGTTTTTTGTTATTGAGTTAATTTTATAATAAACTAGTATGTGCACCCGTGCCCGGCACGGGATAGAATATTGTCTAACATAAAAAGTAATGTATTATAAATGAAATTTTAAAAATCTAATATGTTTGTTTCAAAAAAAAAATCTAATATGTAACGAAATATTTTTTAATTAATAGAAAAAAACTGTTTGATAAACATAATTAACAAAATAGTTTAGTTGATAACTTACGTACCCAAAAAGTTCAAGATCATTTTAAACAACATTAGTCTTGACTTTCATAAATTGACAATCATTTATATTTGGTCCTCACAAATATATTTGTCTACCATTTTTATTTGATTATTTCACCTCTTTTCCCATGCAAATTAACCATTTTTAGTAAATATATTTATCTATCATATTATTTATCTATTCTCTCTTGAAAATATATTTCATTTACTTCATCTCCTTTCCCCGTGAAAGTTAACCATTTTAAAAAAATATATTTATCTATGATATTACTATGTATTCTATTTTGAATTTTTTTATTTGTTTCTTCTTTTTCTTTGTTCAAGTTAATCAATTTAGAAAATATAATTATCTTTCATATTGTTTTTTTCTTCTCTCCTTAAAATATATTTTATTTTATTTTTCCTTTTCCTATATTATTTAACCAATTTTAGAAAATATATTATCAATCATGTCTTTTTTTGTTTTTACTTCAAAATCTATTTGATTTGTTTCTCCTCTTTTCGCATGCAAGTTAGTCACTTCTAGAAAATAAATTTATTTTAATAAATTTATTCTGCTCTTTTGAGAATCTATTTGATTTATTTCTTATCGTTATGTTTTATTGGTTAACCATTTTTTTGTAATATATTTATCATATTATTATTATTATTATTATTATTATTACTATTATTATTATTATTATAAAACTGAATTTGATTTATTTCTCCACTCTTTCTTTGCAAGTTATATTTTTTAGAAAATATATTGCCCTACCATATTATTTTGAATTTTCTTTTGAATATCTATTTGATTTGTTTTTTCTCATTTTCCTGTGTAAGTTAACAATTTATAGATAACATATTTATATAAAATCTAAAAATCTAGAAAAGATCTTGTTATAATTTTTTATTGCATAAACATTTATTCTATCTTCAATTTCAAACGCTAAACCGAAAGTAAACACAAATCATGCAAATTATTATTTAATTCACTCTTATCCAATTACAAACTTGATCTAAGACACGTGTAAATTAATAAGCATATTGAGTACTTCCATTGGGTATCAAATATAAATTTTTAATGAGAACCTGCAAGCACACTCATAAACAATGAGATGATATAATAGACGGACTACATACATCAATATTTAATTCAAGGATAATAATATCATCTAAAGAATAATTTAGACATCCATAAATGCAATAGTAGCATGAGATAGTAATTTTTATTTGGTCCTCACAAATATATTATCTACCATTTTTATTTGATTTATTTCACCTACTTCCCCATGCAAATTAACCATTTTTAGTAAATATATTTATCGATTATATTATTATTTTTATTCTTTGTTGAAAATCTATTCAATTTACTTCACCCCTTTTCCCCGTGAAAGTTAACCATTCTTAAAATATATATTTATCTATGATATTACTATTTATTCTATTTTGAATTTTTTTATTTGTTTCTTCTTTTTCTTTGTGCAAATTACTCATTTTTAGAAAATATAATTATTTTTCATATTTTTTTTGTCTTCTCTCCTTAAAATATATTTTATTTTATTTTCCCTTTTCCTATGAAAATTAACCAATTTTAGAAAATATATTATCAATCATGCATTTTTTTTTTACTTCAAAATCTATTTGATTTGTTTCTCCTCTTTTCGCATGCAAGTTAATCACTTCTAGAAAATACACTTATTTTGATCAATTTATTATTCTCTTTTGACTTTTGAGAATCTATTAGATTTATTTTTTATCTTTACGTTGTTTAAGTTAACCATTTTGTTGTAATATGTTTATCATATTATTATTATTATTATTATTATTATTATTATTATTCTTTTATCATAAAAATCAAATTGAACGAAAAGTTCATTACCATAAGGATCAACAAAAATTAAAAATTCACCAGGTTGTGTGGCTGGATGTTCAGCAAGTTTTGCTTTAAATTATGCATGCCTCTGATAATTTTTAAAATATGATAATTAAAAAATTAGGTTAGTTGTTAGAGACAGATTTATAAAATATATATAGATGAAGTGTGAAAAAAAACAAAAATAGAAGAATACCCGGTCAGCCTTCAAAGGGATTTCAAATTTCTCAGTTGGGGGATTTAAAGAACCTTGAATAGTGTCTTCCATCGATCACCTTAAAAATTTGTTGTTTAATGGCAAGAAAAGGTTGGAAGAACAATCTTTGTTGAATGTGTTAACTAATATTTTTATATACTTTATTGATTGTACAATTATCTAAAAAAAACGATTCAAATATCAGTCAATATTTGATTTTAACAGTGATAACACAAATTCCAATGATATTAAATTAACAGTAATAATATATTTGAAAATGAGGATGCTTATTTAATAAAATGATTAATTCCAAGAACAGGGATATATCTTTATTTGGGACCATAAATTTTTTTTTTGACTATGGAAAGTTACTGCATTTCATTTGGAGCCATAATTTGCAAATTATGTGGCTAATAATTATATTTTGGATATATATGAGCTTCTTTTATGTTACTTATATAAGGGACAATGGTACAATATACACAGTTGAAGGGAAAACGTTTTAAAAAATAACAAACAAAGGAAAATTGAGTAGTGGCTTCAATGGATGACCTTTATTTTTATTTTTTTCAAGAGAAAAAAAGACGGATTGAGAAATACTTTATTGAATACGATTGTAATATAAATAGTGAGTATATTGAAACTAAAAATAATAAAAATGATATGAAGAATTCCAAGTAAATTTAATTGAAACTAAAAATTATTGTTCGCAGATTTGAACCAAGTAAATGATTTGAAGAATTCCAAGTAAATTTATTTAAAACAAAAAGATTCTTTCCAATGACTGGAATATTAATAACCCCTGTAAATTATACATTGAATAAATATGGTATTGATTCAATCTCATTTAATTAGCTATAGATATCAAAGGTGGAATACAATTTTAACTCATGTTTTATATTGAGATTAATAGTATTAATTAATAATATTAACGATCAAAAACTACTAATTAGGAATGAAATAAAATATGAATAGATAATTGCGGAAAACAAAACATTAGATTAAGTCCCTAAAAGGCATGATATCCAGGATTACAATGCGAAAATGGAAAACAGCATCAACGAAAACTTAAAAATTATTGAAAATTTAAAAAAAAAAATGAGTACATTATCTGTCTACCATATTATCTTTCTGCATCAGCTCTATCTTTGACTGGATTTTTTCCAATTGCTTTTTAATGGGCAGAAGCAAATCATTTCTTCTACATATATACATGAGTAAAAACAAAATATGAAATTTCACTTTTGACAGATCTATACAATATATAAACTAATCCTCATTAGAAGGAAAGTATGGACACATGTCATCACCATATGAAAAGCTTATCAAGGAAGCCTCTATTAGACTTTCCTAATATGGAATTAAAAAATATATTTTGCTGCTTAAAAAATATTTTAAAAATCCAAAAAATAGTTTTAATATATTTAATTTAAATGTCCAAATTCAAATAGTTTTATTGTTCTAACACATTGTGACTATCAAAATAGGTTTCAATGCATTGGTTTTCTTAATTGATTTATTTCAACTAAATCATAAATCTAATTTAATTTCAACCTCCCATAATATCCAATCAAATAATTTCTTTTTTCTTTTATTCTTTTTTCTTTCTTTTCAATTCCAATACCACATTCATTTCATTTGTACTTTCTTCCATAAGCATATGTGCAGTACCTATTCCCAATGTCTATTGATGAAAATTTAAATTCAAATATTTTTATATTTTCCACACATTGTGAATTGCTACAATAAATTATATTTAAATCAGTATCACCTCTCTATCTCTCTACCTTATTATCAATGCTCTCCTTAAATCAGATTTGTTCATCTTCTTCAATGGTGCTCCTCATCTTCTTCATTTTCTTTATCCACTTCATCTCTCTCTCTCTCTCTCACCCATTTTCTTGCCTTCAAGAGACAAACAAAGAAGATTCCAGCATTTTCTTTGAGCTTTCATACTCGTGGATTATTGAACTTTAATTGTTAAAGACTTAAAGGTGCCGAAATAATAATCTGACCGTACCTTTTGATTAAGAGAAGAGAAAGGTCAGTATCATATTTTTAAACTCTTTCTTCAATATAGTTTTTTGTTATTGAGTTAATTTTAAATAAAACTGTCAAAAGTGAAATTTCATATTTTGTTTTTACTCATGTATATATGTAGAAGAAATGATTTGCTTCTGCCCATTAAAAAGCAATTGGAAAAATCCAGTCAAAGATAGAGCTGATGCAGAAAGATAATATGGTAGACAGATAATGTACTCATTTTTTTTTTTAATTTTCAATAATTTTTAAGTTTTCGTTGATGCTGTTTTCCATTTTCGCATTGTAATCCAGGATATCATGCCTTTTGGGGACTTAATCTAATGTTTTGTTTTCCGCAATTATCTATTCATATTTTATTTCATTCCTAATTAGTAGTTTTTGATCGTTAATATTATTAGTTAATACTATTAATCTCAATATAAAACATGAGTTAAAATTGTATTCCACCTTTGATATCTATAGCTAATTAAATGAGATTGAATCAATACCATGTTTATTCAATGTATAATTTACAGGGGTTATTAATATTCCAGTCATTGGAAAGAATCTTTTTGTTTTAAATAAATTTACTTGGAATTCTTCAAATCATTTACTTGGTTCAAATCTGCGAACAATAATTTTTAGTTTCAATTAAATTTACTTGGAATTCTTCATATCATTTTTATTATTTTTAGTTTCAATATACTCACTATTTATATTACAATCGTATTCAATAAAGTATTTCTCAATCCGTCTTTTTTCTCTTGAAAAAAATAAAAATAAAGGTCATCCATTGAAGCCACTACTCAATTTTCCTTTGTTTGTTATTTTTTAAAACGTTTTCCCTTCAATTGTGTATATTGTACCATTGTCCCTTATATAAGTAACATAAAAGAAGCTCATATATATCCAAAATATAATTATTAGCCACATAATTTGCAAATTATGGCTCCAAATGAAATGCAGTAACTTTCCATAGTCAAAAAAAATTTATGGTCCCAAATAAAGATATATCCCTGTTCTTGGAATTAATCATTTTATTAAATAAGCATCCTCATTTTCAAATATATTATTACTGTTAATTTAATATCATTGGAATTTGTGTTATCACTGTTAAAATCAAATATTGACTGATATTTGAATCGTTTTTTTTAGATAATTGTACAATCAATAAAGTATATAAAAATATTAGTTAACACATTCAACAAAGATTGTTCTTCCAACCTTTTCTTGCCATTAAACAACAAATTTTTAAGGTGATCGATGGAAGACACTATTCAAGGTTCTTTAAATCCCCCAACTGAGAAATTTGAAATCCCTTTGAAGGCTGACCGGGTATTCTTCTATTTTTGTTTTTTTTCACACTTCATCTATATATATTTTATAAATCTGTCTCAAACAACTAACCTAATTTTTTAATTATCATATTTTAAAAATTATCAGAGGCATGCATAATTTAAAGCAAAACTTGCTGAACATCCAGCCACACAACCTGGTGAATTTTTAATTTTTGTTGATCCTTATGGTAATGAACTTTTCGTTCAATTTGATTTTTATGATAAAAGAATAATAATAATAATAATAATAATAATAATAATAATATGATAAACATATTACAACAAAATGGTTAACTTAAACAACGTAAAGATAAAAAATAAATCTAATAGATTCTCAAAAGTCAAAAGAGAATAATAAATTGATCAAAATAAGTGTATTTTCTAGAAGTGATTAACTTGCATGCGAAAAGAGGAGAAACAGATCAAATAGATTTTGAAGTAAAAAAAAAAAATGCATGATTGATAATATATTTTCTAAAATTGGTTAATTTTCATAGGAAAAGGGAAAATAAAATAAAATATATTTTAAGGAGAGAAGACAAAAAAAATATGAAAAATAATTATATTTTCTAAAAATGAGTAATTTGCACAAAGAAAAAGAAGAAACAAATAAAAAAATTCAAAATAGAATAAATAGTAATATCATAGATAAATATATATTTTAAGAATGGTTAACTTTCACGGGGAAAAGGGGTGAAGTAAATTGAATAGATTTTCAACAAAGAATAAAAATAATAATATAATCGATAAATATATTTACTAAAAATGGTTAATTTGCATGGGGAAGTAGGTGAAATAAATCAAATAAAAATGGTAGATAATATATTTGTGAGGACCAAATAAAAATTACTATCTCATGCTACTATTGCATTTATGGATGTCTAAATTATTCTTTAGATGATATTATTATCCTTGAATTAAATATTGATGTATGTAGTCCGTCTATTATATCATCTCATTGTTTATGAGTGTGCTTGCAGGTTCTCATTAAAAATTTATATTTGATACCCAATGGAAGTACTCAATATGCTTATTAATTTACACCTGTCTTAGATCAAGTTTGTAATTGGATAAGAGTGAATTAAATAATAATTTGCATGATTTGTGTTTACTTTCGGTTTAGCGTTTGAAATTGAAGATAGAATAAATGTTTATGCAATAAAAAATTATAACAAGATCTTTTCTAGATTTTTAGATTTTATATCAATATGTTATCTATAAATTGTTAACTTACACAGGAAAATGAGAAAAAACAAATCAAATAGATATTCAAAAGAAAATTCAAAATAATATATGGTAGGGCAATATATTTTCTAAAAAATATAACTTGCAAAGAAAGAGTGGAGAAATAAATCAAATTCAGTTTTATAATAATAATAATAATAGTAATAATAATAATAATAATAATAATAATAAATATATTACAAAAAAATGGTTAACCAATAAAACATAACGATAAGAAATAAATCAAATAGATTCTCAAAAGAGCAGAATAAATTTATTAAAATAAATTTATTTTCTAGAAGTGACTAACTTGCATGCGAAAAGAGGAGAAACAAATCAAATAGATTTTGAAGTAAAAACAAAAAAAGACATGATTGATAATATATTTTCTAAAATTGGTTAAATAATATAGGAAAAGGAAAAATAAAATAAAATATATTTTAAGGAGAGAAGACAAAAACAATATGAAAGATAATTATATTTTCTAAAATTGATTAACTTGAACAAAGAAAAAGAAGAAACAAATAAAAAAATTCAAAATAGAATACATAGTAATATCATAGATAAATATATTTTTTTAAATGGTTAACTTTCACGGGGAAAGGAGATGAAGTAAATGAAATATATTTTCAAGAGAGAATAAAAAAATAATATGATAGATAAATATATTTACTAAAAATGGTTAATTTGCATGGGAAAAGAGGTGAAATAATCAAATAAAAATGGTAGACAAATATATTTGTGAGGACCAAATATAAATGATTGTCAATTTATGAAAGTCAAGACTAATGTTGTTTAAAATGATCTTGAACTTTTTGGGTACGTAAGTTATCAACTAAACTATTTTGTTAATTATGTTTATCAAACAGTTTTTTCTATTAATTAAAAAATATTTCGTTACATATTAGATTTTTTTTTTGAAACAAACATATTAGATTTTTAAAATTTCATTTATAATACATTACTTTTTATGTTAGACAATATTCTATCCCGTGCCGGGCACGGGTGCACATACTAGTTGTTCATAAATGGAAGTGATATTTTTTATTTATATTTATTAATTCTAGAATGTAATTTGGGATGGCAATCCTGGTTGTGATGTTTGTTATGATCTGAATTGGTAATTACATAATTGTAAGGCTTTTGTTTGAGTCAGAGCATACTCCTACGGGAAAAGACTAAAACAACTAAAAATTATCCTTTAACTTTCTTCTCTGCTTCATTCATTCTTTGGCTCATATATATATATATAGTACTCTTACAATCCAAGGCAAATCTACTGACGTAAAAAGGACTAACAGAAATAAACAACAAAGCAATAACAAAATGCATAACAAACTTCATGACTCAGCTATTCCTAATTGATTCTTCTAGACTTCTCATTAGGGAGTTGGGCTTCCGCCATTTTGGGCCATAACAATGTTGCTCCAAGATGCAAACATGAGAAAAAACAATAAGATCAACGTGTCCCAAAATTAAGATTTTGAAGGATTAAATTGTTATGTTTTTTTTCTAGGGATTAGAAATATGTTAATATTTTTCAAGGGACTAATTTGAATTATCACTCTTAAATAAAGGGGGAAAGGCATGTTGTTCTCATCGTACATAAATGATGCTTACTAGTAAGTCAGGACAGGCTTGATAATGCTGGTAGATATTGACAGCCACGTTCATCAATCATCAAATAGGGTATCGATTTTGCAGAAAATAATAATTATAAAAGAAACTGCAGAAGTTTCAATAGATTGAATAAAATTAATTGCACAACTGTAATGGTTGCAAAACAAGCTGCATAAAATAATTACAACCGAGTCCAGGTGATCAGGCAACACCAAACTTCTTACTATACTTTCAAACTCACGGATCTACTTATATAGTTACACAAATTTGCTGATGCAATAATTCTCAAAACATGATGAACAAACTATGTTATTTATTGTAGGACCCTCCGACCCAGAGAGACAAGGTTCATTGTAGGAGGGTCACAAAATATGCATGGTAAAATGAATATTAAGCTGGCATATAATGTGTGTAAGTTCATGGGATGGGGTAGCTCAACTGGTTTGAGCTAAGGGTGTAAGGAGTTGAAAGAACTGCAGGTTAGGGTTCAAACCCTGACAAAGGAGAAAAACCTAACATAACTAACATACTACATTTGTTTATAAAAAAAAACGTGTGTAAGTTCATTTATTTACTTAAATCAAGGTAGATCAGACAGCTCATATCCAAGCCTAAAATCAAAATTGGAGCTGAGCCAGATATCTACAATCATGTGCTCCACTCAGCAAATCATATCACCAACCATCGTCAACTTGGGATGCTGTCCCTCTCTCCTAGTCCAGCTAAACAAAATTTTCTGCTCAAGTTGTGCCAAAAAACAACATCACTATTTTACCCATACAGATGCAACAGAACCTGAAATAAGTGTCATAACATACAGCTATTTTGCCCCCAAAATTAACACAAAGGTCATGTAACATTAGCACAAACATAAACTAAACTATCGGTTATTGAACATAGCTTAAAAATTTATTTAATTGGTTGATAACTCAAATCAGAAGAACGATGCATATTAAATGGATGGTAGCCACTTGTGCAATTGTAGCTTAGCTAGGCTTCTCGGTTCTTTAATTTTATGTTGCTAAAAATGGTGTTTTCCGTGACAAGACTCCACAAGTCAATGAAATTTGAGAATTAAGACTAGCAGTAGGTTTACCCGAATGAATGCTGGTGAAAGGCAGAATCCTATGCATGAGCTACTGCAGAAAGTAGAAAGCCAATACACAATATTTTCCCAGCTAATTAAGCAAGAGTTAGTAGACATTAATGCAATAGTGCAACAAAGAACAAACAAATGGAAAGTCAGAAGTCAGCAGAGGTAGGGTATGAATTATGAAAGGTGTGAATATGCTTATTGCACAAGTAAATACATCTTTCAGATACCACATGCATTTTCTCCACCTTATACCCCAAACGGCGAAAAATACAAGTTTCGAAGCCTACCATTCCATATAAACTCATTTCACTGCACAGGCAATTAATTAAGGCAGAAATAAATACAATTTCAATGTGATGATTTCTCCTTCCTCAATTTTCCTTTCCTTTTTCTATTGGCACCCTTTTACATATATCCCCCCACCAAATTATAACAATTCTTTTTTCTTTTTCTTTTTTTTCACTTTCCATCTTTGTTTTGGCAATTACCTCTCAATTCCTTTTTTCCTCTCCTTGTTGAACCTAATCTGTAACCATCGTATATATAATAAATAAATTAAACAACCCCTTAACTAAAAATGATCAATTTCCCTAATCTAAAAACCTGAAATCAAAATTTTCTTTTAGCGACAACATTTTGAGCATAGGATTAACAAAACAATCAAAAAGACAATGGAAGAAAGCGTAATTGCCACTCCAAGAACGAACTTGTTTGGCCCATGATGATGCTCTTTCTTGTGCTTGTCATCATCTTCATCACCATCATTGTAATCCGAGTCACTGCTATCATCTGCAAAAGAATCCTTCGTAGGTGGAGACAATGGCATTCCATACCTATCACAACGAGAAATCCCAAGCTTCAATTTTGAAGACAGAACCGAATGGTTATAGCACAGATTGTTATTCCCATCAACCTTGAACACTTCCAATCCCCTTATGAAACTCTGATTGAAAGGCACAACCCCACGAAGGTTGTTGTTAGCTAGATTCAAGTACTTGAGGTTCTTCATTTGAGAAATGAACTTTGGAATAGTCCCATTGAGCTGATTTGAACTGAGATCCATGTGAACCAAACCTGACACAGCAGATATTGAATCTGGAATAGACCCAGAAAACGAGTTTGAAGCCAAAGAGAGATACTTCAGTGAAATCAAGTCCCCAAAAGAAGCAGGTATTTCACCCGTGAGAGCATTGGATGAAAGATTCAAACTTTCTAAGCTATCAAGTATGGCAATGGAAGTGGGTATGGTTCCTTTGAGCTGATTAGCAGAAAAATCGATGTGGGTAAGGTTGGAATGGATGTGTCCTGGAAGAGACCCAGTGAGATTTGCATGGGAAATAGTCAAAGACTTGAGCTTGTTCATGTGGGCAAGTATAACATAAGGACCAGAAGCTTTGACTTGAACGTTTGAGACAGTGAGATCAGTGAGGTTCTGAAGCTGAGAGAGCCAGACGCCGGAGACCCTGCGGAGGCTGTTGACGGCGGTGAAGGAGCGGAGAGAGGCGGTGAGTTCGGGAGGGAAGCGAATGGGAGCAACGGGGCAGTTGAGGAGTTGAAGGGTGGAGAGGGTGGAGAGAGATTTGAGGGCGGTGAAGGAGAGAGCAACGTAGGAGGAACAGTTGGAGAGGCGGAGAGAGATGAGGTGGCGGAAGGGTTTGGAGGAGTCGCAGAGAGTGGCATTGTGGAAGGAAGGTTGAGAACATGGATCCTTTGAGGTTGGGATGTTGAGGGATTGGAGGGCTCTAATCTGTTTTGGGTCAAGAGTGGAAGTGGAAGTAGAAGATGGAGAAGAGGTGGGTGAAGGGGTTGGAGGGAGAGATATGGTAATGGTAGGGAAGAGGAGAATGAGAAGAAATGGAAGTAAAAGTGGTGGTCTCATGGCTCGGTGGTAAGAGAGAAAAACATGTGGTGGTGTGGTGTGTGCAGAAGAAAAACAGTGTGGGATGTTTCAGACTTTGAGTGAGTCCGAGGTAATGGCTAATGGGGGAAGGAAGAAGAGAGGAAGAAGAGAGATAGGGGGAAATGGGATCAGAGATTAGATGCAAATATAATACAGTAATATAATTATTATATATGACCAATATACAAATAGTCTAATACCAGACACAATGTTGAGTCACAGTTGTGGGAAAAAGTCCTCTCCAGTACTGGAGAGGCCGGTACTGGAGAGCAAGACACAAAGAAAAAAAAATTTAAGTTTTTTAAATAATAAATAAAATATATATCACATCACCCCTTTTTCTTTCTCTCTTTCTCTCACCAATTGGCCTCTCCAGTTACTGGAGAGGACCAGCGCTCCACAGTTGTTGGGATTGGATTTGGAGATGAGTTATGATATTTGAACATCTAATTATAGATATTTTATATGATATTGTATATATTTATTTTTATTTTTCATTTATTTTTTCATCTTCTTTATATATACGTATCCCAAAAATATACCAAAAAGCTAATATGGTATCCCAAATTTGGCATTCAAATATTAGCTGCGTTTTTTAGGGTGCTTTCTTGTTCTGATTTTTAAGTAGAACTAGAATAAGACATAATACTTTTTGTTGAAAGAAATATTATTATTATTATTATTATTATTATTATTATTATATATAATATTTTTATTAATAAATTATTATTATTTTTCATTAGAAAATAACATCTATTTAACTCCACATAAGTTTTGTAATGCCACTGCTCCCATTTCTATATTTTAAACAACAACGGTCAAAATGGCAACTCTTCCGATTTACTAAAGACGGGTAATAAACAAATAAAATATTTGGTTTCGTGATGCTCAGCCTCAGAGGCCAGGGCTGAGCATATTCAGGGCCTCAAGTAAGGGTGTTCACGGGTCGGTTTGGTTCGGTTTTGGATGAAAAATGAATCCGAACCGATCAATTTTGATCGGTTCGGTTCAGTTCGGTTGTGGCCAGTTTCAATCATGAAATCCGAACCGAACCGAACCGATCCGATCACTATTGGATTGGCTCGGTTCGGATCGGTTAAAATCCGATAAAAAAAATAATAAAATATTCCAAACTTTATGTTCCAAAATAGACATTTCAGCACCAAAATTTATGTTTCAAAACATAGAAAATAACACCCGGTAAGTAATAGAATAAATAAGTCATGACATAATAACTATAACATAAATACATAATAAGTAGAAGACCGAAGACGAAGACGAAGACGGCACGGGCATGTGAATGGTGTGATACTGAGAAGGGAGATTAGGAATTTAGGTTTTCTAATTGCTAACTGACATAATTCATAAGTGATATGTTATTAACACATAAGGGATAAAGGGAAATATAAGTTAAAATATTAAAATTAATATAAAATATATAATATATCGGTTCGGTTCGGTTCGGACATTTTTTTTCTCAAAACCGAAAACCGAACCGATTGTAATCGGTTCCTAATCGGTTCGGTTCGGATTTGACCCGAACCCAAAAATTATCCGAACCAACTTAATTGGTTCGGTTCGGATCGTCGGGTTGGTCGGGTCGATCCAAACCGATGAACACCCCTAGCCTCAAGGGTAGTTTTCTTTTTTTTAAAAAAAAAAAGGAAAAGTGACATTATTTCAATTAGTTAATTTTCTAGCCCATATATTTGTGAAAATAGATGAAACTAAAGTATCTTACACATAGCACATGGTTTCCATTTAAGAAAATTTAAAACATAAAATAAACACATCAATAGAGTTCTGTAAATTGCATTACCGAAAAAGTGTATTTATTTTCGAATCTTTATCATATACTAGTATTTTAGATTAATTAAATGTAAATATGTTCTTACATACTCTTAAGATCCCTTTTCCTGTGTCAAAAATAAAATCCTTTTTCCTAAAATGATTAATAGGTATATGAATCAAAAAAAAAAACTCAACATCTTAAATTTAATCTAATTCTAATAATTAGCTAAGGTCTTTCTTATGTTTCTTGGGTAGAATACGATAAATATTGTTTCATTATTCTGAAAAGTGTATGGAATCATCCTAAACTTTATGTCATTTGTTAATAGACATCTCCGAATTTAATTTCGATCCAATTGGTTCTTAAACTATAGTTATTATTATAATAAAGTCTTTTGTTAACTTGAAATTAAATGAACAAATGTTAATCGTTTATCATTATAAAGTGTAAACAATTAGTTCATGTTTTTTATACTTGAAAAACCTTATCTTGTTTTTTTTTATTTCTTTATATATATATATATATATATATATATATATATATATTAATTTCTCATATTTTATTTATTTTTAATTTTTTTCTTAATTTTAAATTAAAAAAATAAGATAACATAAATTCTTAATTAAAAATATAAATCAACGATTTATTTATATTTAATAAGAATGAACGACCATGATTTACTCATTGTTAATAAATTAACTATATGTTAAAAGAATGACCTATTTTATCAATAGTTCAAGTTTAAGGACTAACTGAGACGAAACTAAAGTTTAAGAACTTATTTATAAAGGCATGAAGTTTATGGTGTCTCTACACATTTTTTCCAATTTTTTTAAAGAAAAAAAATGAGAAGTATGTAATTGCCCATAAAGAGTTAAAAAAATTATAAGGAAAAAGAAAAACAAATAAACAATAATATTTATTTTTTTAATTGTATAGTGTAAGTTGAATACCCAAAAGATCGCATAGAAGTGAACTGTGTCCCCGAATAAACCTTACCTACAAGATCAAGTGTTTGAATTCTGGAGTGGTCGCTTTAGAGAGGGCTTTACTTAACTACTACCCCGACTCGAAGGTTTATCCCACAGCTTTGCTTGTTGGACTACTCGGTCAAATACAAAAAACTGAGTATATAGAGCCCAATTGTTTCAGGTTTTTTTCAAGGAAAATTATTTCTTTAAAAAAAAGTATTTGTTTTGTGAAATTAGTTGTTTGTTTCAACTTTTGAAATTAACCAGAATCCATAAATATATATATATATATATATATATGAAGTTATTTTTTTAGCCTCTCATTAGAATCTGATTTAATAAAGGAGTGAGAGTGTTTAGAATTGATTTTTATCTTTGTAAAACAGTGACTAAATAGTTTTTGCTTTACTTCAAAATCTCAAAAAAAAAAGTTTTAAAAAAAATTTCCTAAAAAAAAATAATGTCTAACTTATTTGATATAAAAATTATGTTTTTGTTAATATGTAACAAATGGGCCATAATCTTTTATAAAACCATATATCTCTTAATCTTTAACTCTCTCCCTCTGTTTTGTTTTTTTTTTGGATAAGATTTAACTCTTTCTTTATCTTTTGTAAGGGTGTGTTTGGTTCAAAGGAGGGGAGGGGAGGGGAGGGATTTTAATGGAGGGGAGGGGAGGGGAGGGGAGGGGTTTTAACTAGCTATTGTGTTTGGTTGGGAGGAGGGAAGGGGAAGGGAGGGGAGGGGAGGCAACACTTTCATGTTTGGTTCAGGAGGGGAGGGGAGGGATTTTAAAACAAATTTACTCTTAAACCCTTATAATTATTTATTTTTAAATACATAAGTAGGGATATTTTAGTCAATACATAGGTTATATTTTAAAATCCCTCCCTTCCCCTCCAAATCCCCCCATTATTGGAGGGGAAGCAAAACTCACTTAAGGAGGGATTTTGCTCCCCTCCCCTCCCCTCCCCTCCCCTCTTAAAAGTGAACCAAACACACAAATTTTAAAAAAATCCCTCCCCTCCCCTCCCCTCCAAACCCCTCCAACCAAACACTATGTAAATCTCTTAATCCTATAATCTTTCATTGATTTGATCAGAAAAGTAAATTACTCGAGATATCTGCAACACCGTACCATGTAATATTATTTTTTATAAAAAGAAAAAAGGAAAATAAAAACTCCCTCTTTATGGCTTAATAGTATTGGTTGTTATTTGTTAAAGGTTAATGCTGGTGTGCAGCTGCATTAGAAGCTCCCTGAGGTTCTCCTATGGCCTACACCCATTTTTTTTAGTTACTTCTGTTGAACCCTTGATGGTTATCTCTTTAAACAATACCTTCATCTTTTGTCATTTTCTGGAGATTGATAACTTCACTTCGCTATCATGTCAACCACAAAGGGTTTTTAGGTCATGAAACGGCAAAAGGGAAAACCAAATACTAGAAATTGTAGAAGGAAAAGAAGAAGAGTTGGTTTTTAATTTTAGGTTTTCTAAGAAACCCTTCCAAAGTAAATCAATTCGGTTTTGCCGTCTCCTGTCCACAATTGTCTATAGAATAATACATAAGCAAAAACTGTGTCATAAATTCAGAGTAAGGAGTAACAAAATGAATTTACTGCATTCAAAAACTCGCAAATTTATCTATTAATAGACCGTTGGATTAACATCATGCTTCTTCAAATATTTTGAGTGACTAATGTGTGAATGTATAATTTTTTGAATACATGTATCGGATTCAAAACATCGCCTTATATGGTATTTCTAGTTCCCCTATTGTTTATGAAAAGATTCACAAGTTTTTTTTCTTCTCCCAAGTTCCTTTTCAAGAATCCATGTAAAGACAATTGCGTATTAGCTTCACAAGATTTCTTGGCAGAGTAATTTAGTTTATCCTTCATTATTAATTGTGATTATGTGACATGACCAGATAAGTTTGACTCAAATTGGAAATAGATTGCAGGTAGACTACTTTAATTATTATTGTGATTATTGAAAGCGGATGGAATTGATTTTACGATAGGAAAATGAGCTATTTCTTTGTCATATGACCAAAAGTTCACATAGGCCAGCAAAAGAGTCTCTGTCTATTTAATTTGAAGATGCGTATTACCAAATGATTTTTATTATGCATAATTGAGTTTGTTCAAATAGAAGTGATTTTCCATTGAGATGAATCAAGCTGGTAGAATCATTTAGATTGATCGGTGAAACCACACCAAATCTAGTTTGAGCAAATTATTCTCGTTAACATGTTACTTTCTTTTTCAGCTACAACCTTACATCTATCAAACTCAATAAAAAAAAATAAAGGCTAAAATATCACTTTGTTCCCTTAATTTATTTTTTAGATTCAATTTGACCCCTTAATTTTTAAAAGGTTCAATTTGGTTCCTTAATTTAACTATGTTGATCCAAGTTAGTCATCTTCATCAATGAGTCAATAATGGTGTTAACTTTTTAAGGATCAGCTTGAAATTTGTTAACAATTTAAAAGACCAGTTTGAATCTCGTTAACAATTTAAAGGATCAATTTGAAACATGTTAACAATTTAAAGGACCGATTTGAAACTCATTTAAAACATAAGGGATCAAATTAAAACTCATTTAACACTGTTATTGACTTTATTGACAGGGATGACTAACTTGGGTCAACAGAGACAAATTAAGGGACCAAATTAGGTCTTTTAAAAGTTAAGGGACCAAACTGAATCTAAAAAATAAGGTACCAAACTGAATCTAAAACATAAGGGATCAAATTAAAACTCATTTAACACCGTTATTGACTTTATTGACAGAGAGGACTAACTTGGATCAATAAAGACAAATTAAGGGACCAAATCGGGCCTTTTAAAAATTAAGGGACCAAATGACTGTCACATGTAGGGACAAATTTAACAAAAAAAAATGAATTCAATCCCTACATGTGACAATTATTCTCAATTTGGTCCTTACATGTGACAATCATTTGTAATTTAGTCCCTGTTATATAATGGCGTTATGACACCAATTAATGGTAAGGACCAAATTGAAAACTTTTGTACATATAGGGACTGATTTGATAACTATTTGCTTATAGGAATCAAATTGAAAATCAGTGTTACGTATAAGGACCAAAATATTAGTTTAACCATAAATAAATAATAATGCCAACGAATATAACAAACTTCTTAAGAAATTGTAATTTGCAACATTATTATCCAATAACTACTGTCTAAAACATTATAAACAAAATGAAATCTATCGCACAAATAAACACATGTAAGGAACAAAATATAAAATTTGTTTCAACAAAGAATTATGTCAAGAGCAAGGGTCCATATGTAAAAAGTATCCCCTCTAACAAAACAAGTAATGCTCTATGAGTAGACCGCTTGGATAAAATAATTCTGAAGCATACGTCTCCAAAAAAGAAGATTGACAAAGACTTATAGAGCTAGATGAAGTGAAGAAAGGCCAAAATCTCGTTTCGAAAAGACTCAAGGAAATGGCAGGTTGTTGTCTTCGACAATCATGAGCTCGAAAAGGAAATTATTCAAAGAAATCTGTGCATATTATTTTATGTAAGATTTTGACACAGGATAAATACTAGCAAGAACAATGTACAAATAGTTGATTTCCTTTATCAAAATCCTTTATAAACTAAGTCACCCGGACGCCAATGGACTAACTAATTGCCATCAAGTATGCATTGCACATTTACGTTCCAAAACTTTTAATTTTCAATGCAATGTTTCTTCTTCAGCACTTTTGTTGTTTTCTACATTAACTTTCTTTCCCTTTCCTTCATTTTCTCTCCTTTTTTTACCCTATCTTCTTCTCACATAGTCCTTAAACTTTTCTTCTCTTTAATTTTATGCACTTTTAATTCTTGCACTTTTAACTATTTTCTTTACGTTTCTCGCACCTAAGCCACCATTTTTTTGGCATATGATTTAAAAAATATATTACCATAAAAACTTAAGAATCCTGCATCACTATAAAGTTGGTTCCCCATCAAAATTTGTAAATACCGACAAATATATATTGTTGACATTTAAAATATACATTCATCGTATTGTGTCTTTTAATAAATTTTTACTTTTAAATTTTTCTCAAAAATAATTATTTATAATGATTTTTGGAAAAAGAAAAATGATGAACACCAACTTAAATATCATCAACAAACTCCAAATAATAACTGTACTTCGTATTCAATTCATGTGCAACAATTTGGGGCTAGCCATGGATTGCAATAAAACTTTTAGGAGTTTGCACTCAGATCAGCACATGGATGTTTTTTTTATTATCTTTTTTTTTTTGGGTTTATTTTGTACTCCAACGATAAAGAGGTTGACCTGCATAGTATCAATGATTAGCAGAAGTGAATGACATTGACATCAGTAAGTAAACATGAAAAGTTTCATTCTGTTGCTTTCTGGAAAGGGGGCAAAAAAAAGTAAAATCACTATTCTTTTCTCAACTGAAATATTTTTTAATGTTCTAAATTAAAAGTCTAAAGTCTAAACAACTGATAAAATTATTTATTCAAACACTAAATGATATTTGAACATCCATTTGGGATACCTTTTCTGGATACCCTAGACATAATGACAATTGTGTAAATAGATACAATGACAATTATGTAAATATAAGTGCTTTATTAACACACATTCTTGGGTGTCCATTCTGGATGTTCAGATTTGTCGGAGAATATATGCAGAGATAATGACAGGTGAACGTAACTAACAGGTTTGAGGAGTTACATCATTTGCAAAGCCATGGAACAAGTAACAAAGAAGGCGGATAACAGCCCTTACGTAAATCTTTATTTTCTCTTCTTATTTTAATTTCTACATGGACAGAAAAGTCACTATTTTACATTGATATAATCAGTAAATGCTTGATTTTTACACAGGAAATTTGTCAAATGCATGGAAAAGAAAAAGCAACACTGATTTTTCCAACCTTAGTTCAAAATGCCTACACATTTCAACAAAGAACTAATGTTTATGATGCACACACTAATCTTCATCATCATCATAACTTTTACTATTGGTCAAAACTTTTTGGTAAGCTTTGTTGTTGTGACTTAACAATCTATAGAAATGCAGGTCTGTGAGATGGTTGAACTGTCAACTTTGCTCACAAATGGGTTTATCTTGACCCAAACTAGAGAGAAGACAGAAGCCAGCAGCACTGACCACAGAATAACAATGGTTGGGGTACGGTTTTGGCGACCCATGAGACCCTTGAGGAATGGGTAGAGATGAAAAATCACCCAAAAAGCAAAGAAAACCTTTCCAATGAGTGGTCCCCAAGATTCATATCCTCCATTAAGTGCATCAGAAAATCCAGCAACAACACCAACTATGTTAATAATGATAAGGGTTGTTGGAGGAATTAAGAGTGTAGTCCATTTGATAATGTATAGTTCACCAAACTCTGCATCATCAGCAGCTTTGGCTGTGACAGTGAAGTTGGTATCTACACCTGCCAATATCTTCAGGAATCCCTGGAACACAGCAAACAGATGAGCCGAAACGCCTCCAATCACCCAGAATTGCTCATTTCGCCACAAATCTTGTATAGTAACACCACTCCACCGCAGCTCAAGCACACTGGTCACTATGATTGAGATGAAAAGTCCAAGAAAAAGGGCACTAGCAAGGTTGGAAAGCTGCACCAGTTTAAAAGGAACAATTTGATGTAAGGCATTATTGTAATAGCCATAATTTATATACTGTCATATACTGATTTGTTGCTATAAATTGTTTTCTATTGTCGTATAGTTACAAATTATTTATATTTCACATTACATTTGATGAAGTTTTTGACTGAACATAGTGCTGTTTTTTGATCATATAGCCAACCCCACCTAGAAGGAAAGGCTTTGGTTCTGTTGCTGACAATTGGTAGGTAATCCTAAAGGATTGAAAGAATTAATATCAGTTAACTCTTTATGTTACACCTAAAATAAAGATGAGGAAATTACCGTTGGAATGATAAATTTTCCTGTGAGAAGGCAAATTGCTGGCAAAGAACAATAAGCAACAAGAGGAAGGGATGTAAATGGGTAGACAATGGTGTTTATATAAGCCAGTCTCTGCAGCCATTTGAGGCGACCTCCTGCAAAACCATACCATAGGGGGCAGTGTCTACTAAGGAAAATCTCAACCGATCCAAGGGCCCATCGAAGAACTTGGTGCAACCGATCAGACAAGTTGATTGGTGCTGACCCTTTGAATGCAGGCCTTAAGGGCATGCAGTAAATTGACCTCCATCCTCGGCATTGCATCTTGAACCCCGTTAAGATATCCTCAGTGACCGAACCATAAATCCAACCAATCTGAAAAGATAAGAAGAAAATGGATTTAGCTTGAATGAAATTTTAATTGGTACAGGTACAGTAATGAAAATATCACCATTAGAAAAGAGAAAAGGAAACCAAGATTCTCAAGATGGAGTGTGTACAACTAGTAATGTGATTTGGCAGACTTAATTTTGCATTACACTTTATACAAGAACATGACCATTTAAGCCTAACCTCTTTTCCCCATTCAGTCTTCTCTTCATATCCACAGCTAATTACATGAATGGCCTCTTTGATCAGCATAGAGGGATTTGTAGATTCAGGCAGCCCTCCATTCTCCATAAGTGTAGATTCAATGAAAACAGTGGACAAGCCAAATGTTTTCTCGAAGCTCATTTGTGAAATCAGCATTGACCTCTCATACTCATCATAATCTGCAAGAAAGAAAAGAAACCAAAAGAATATTACTCATTGAATATTCTGCTATATGTTTAAGTAAAACTGCTTGACAAAATTAACCGTGCTTACTATCAATCTCTTTGAGATTAAAAATGGCAGCATCAAGTTCTTCCCTTTTTGCATCTTTATAAAGCTCTGACACATCTTTGGAAGACTTCTTTGAGGGGCAGCAACAGCAGGATGAAGATCTTGGTAAGTTGGGCATAGAAGGTGGGCTGTAACCATAAAGCGCCTGTCGATTGAAAACACATCCGGTCCCCACATATACAGGTCCCTGAATGCCATCAAGTCCTTTCATGTTAACCTGAAAGGGATCAAGGTTAGAAACAAGAGTAAAAGTTTGTCCATATTTTTTAACTTCCTTGTTGCTAAAAAGTTATGGGCTTATGGCACTGCATGCGCTATATACAACATGGTACTGATATTGTTAACAATGAGAGTATGAGTCAATCTGGAGTTCTGGACATAGAAGCAGATAAATTCCAAAGGAGTTGGACTCTACCAATGACAAAAAGAACACAGAAAAGCTAATCCACTTTGATCTCATTAAAAGGCAAAGGATAATGGTGAATACTTGTTTGATAGTCATTACCACACAGAGACTACAATTTCTATTAAGCATAGGTGGTAATACTCTTTGTTTTGATTTAAACTTACATCAAAGAAAACTGTGTTGCGATTGGCATATCGATCACTACGATCAATACCATCAAATCTCTGGGGGAACTGCACATAACACACATCTCTACCAACTTGTGGATCCATCAGAAAACACATTGCTTCACGAACAGCCTTACTATTGTTAACATAATGATCACAGTCAAGATTGAGAATGTAGGGAGCATTTGTGAGAACTGCTGAAACCCTGACCTATATAAGTACAAACAAGCATCAAGCATTATGAAATCTTAATGAACTAATGTAAAATATTAATTTGATGTGTCTGTGTCTATCCATACCAGTGCATTTTCAGCACCAGCCTTTTTGTGGTGTTGGTAACCTGGCCTTTTCTCTCTGGAAACATACACCAGCCTTGGGAGTTCATTTCCTTCTATGTCATGGGCACCAGTATGTCCAAGGAAAACCTGGAAACAGTAACAGAAATTTTGCTTGAAAATTCAGTTTTTGCAGTGTGGCAGGCTGGCAGCCTATGAGAAGCATATAAAAGTATTGCATGCACTGGTTTCAATAATTGATCAATAGAACTAACCAATCTTACAAAAACAGTAAAGTTCCCACTCAGTACCACTTCAAAAGTTCATTGTACCATGTGCTCAAAAAGTAAAATATTCTTGATGACTCAAAATGATTACAAAGACAACTAACTGCTTATGTGGAGCATTCATTTTCAATAAGTAGTAAAAGTACGAACAACTGTTGTGAAAATTGAAGAAAGGACACAAAGGCTTAACTCGGTGATATGATAGATTATTAATTGAAAAATCGTTCATATTGAAGCATATTATCTGCAGAATTGGTGTTGAATTGCTTCTACACAAAGTAGATAACTAGATCTCATAAAGCAATTCATTAAAATACTTGCACTTTTAATTGGTCTTTTCAGAAAGTTCTGTAGCCAAGTTGTAGAAATTAGGCATCTCACTATGCCTATTAGCACTGAGATTTGATTTCACAAAAGATGAATGGAAATACCTGAATCATGCCGGGGTGGTCACGTGTGTTATTTCCTGGCCAAGGGGTTCCATCTTGCATAGTCCATCCTTCATCTGGTGTTTTCTGAGCCTGTGCTACCAAAGCATTAATTCTTACTTTAAACTCTTCATAGTCTCTCTGAAAGAAATATCATGAAGAGGTGTGGTGACTACAGCAAATCAGATATATTCACATATAATAATTATCAAGGTGTCCTGTCTTTGAAATCTTAAGTAAGAGGCTCATATGCTTGCTTACCTTCATTGCTCTACGTTCCTTCACAAAAGAAGGTTCTACTTTATCCTTCAGGTAGTCAATCTTCTGAGAGAAGTAGAACTCAGGTGCTCGTGGTTCAATCGAAAACTTTTTGCAAAATGGAACCCATTTTCTTGCAAAGTCAGCTGTCTCCACAAGGGATTCAAATGTCAGCATTGCAGCACCATCATCTGACACATAACAGGATACTTTATCCACAGGGTAGTCCACAGCAAGAATTGAAAGCACTGTATTAGCAGTGATCAATGGTGGCTCTTTCAAAGGATCAACTGTACTCACAAAGAAATCCACAGCAGCAAGCTGAGAGGGTTCACCCTCTCTTTCAAACCTGGCATGCCAATATAGAAGTGAACATTCAACATTTGAAGTACAGACTAGTGTGTGTTTGGATGAGCGTTTGATAAAAGTGATTTCGAATGAAATTGATTTGGTTAGAATTGAGATTATGGTAAAATGATTTATGTTTGGATGTTTTTGTTTTAAAAGCAAGTTTGAGGTAAAACTTAGTGTAAATTTTTCAATTCAATGCAAAAGCCACTTTCTGTAGCTTCTAGGCAAAATCAATTTTAATCTGACAGTAACCAAACACCCTGTTTTCACTAAAATCACGTTTGACAGATGGCAGAATCAATTTTGTAGGTTTCAACCGTGAAAGTGTGAAACCAAACACACACTATCCATTGAGTTTGCTTATAGTATCCATTTAACTTAGATATTACTCTACTATATACTATCCATTGAGTTTACTTATATAGATTACCTTACACAAATTATGAACAGAGAAAGAAACAAATACTGAAACATGCCTAATCTACTAAAATATGACTTTTCAGCTCAAAGCTTGAATTACAAGTAATAAAGTATCCAAATATTTAACAGCTTTGTGTATTGACCTTGCAGACAGCCTGTCAATAAAAGTGTCTCTATCAATGGGAGACCATTTAGGGAACTGATCTAACACCCAGGAAAATGCAAACCAGATCTCACAGATGATAGATGTCAACCACAGACCAAAAGCACTATCAACAGGATTTGTAATTCGATAATGGAAGAAAAGACCCAAGATTATCAGTCGCATGATTATCACAAATCTGTATGGTGTGAGTTTCGTTTTTGAGATTGGAATAATAACTGAGAGTGCTTCAGCTGCAGCAGCTTCTGAAGGCCTGCAAAACATATATATCAGCATGCAGCCATGTACATCAGAATAATTATATGACTAATATTTTTTATGGCATATTTTAAACCAATGGAGCAAGGCCAAAAGAAATCATAAAGACATGAAAAATATTCATTATCAAATTAATAGTCTTGCAGGTACAACCAGATTGTTTAAAACAATGTGATGAAAATTAACAATTAATGTTATGACCAGGGAGAAAATACAATTTTATTAAATTTATCCTTGTTAAGGCCTGACATTTTTATTTAATTTTCCAAAAAAAAAAATGTTATTTTATATTATTCCCTTCAGGAAAAGTGTTTCATCTCTTATTGTACTTACTGTATTTCTTCCATCTGCTGTCCTGGTGGATTTGGCATCTCATTTTCAGCCTTGGGTGCAGCCTTTTTCTTGTTCTTTTTATCCTTTTCCTTCCAGCTTTCCACTCTATTTTTCCAGATTGGATTCCCATATTCATCATTTAATTCTACAAGAAAAACCATCCTATGATTATCAACCAGTAGTTTTAAAGAAATCGTACTAGAAAATGAGGGCTGAAGTCTCTCTTATTTACCGCTATCCACTGTGGACACAGTACTGACATGTCTAGCATGGATTCCAGCATCCTACATATATAATATGCAAGGAGAGGTTATAAGTGCAAATTTGTCCAACTTAACAGTATCACAAAATAATACAAGTAATAACTTGCTGTCCCTGAAACAAAGTTCCTATTGTTCCAAAAAAATTAGAGCTAATTACTGTTTGCAGGGTGACTCATTACCTGAGAATTACCGAGCTGGGCAGCCATTGTGGTTGGATTTTCAGAAACCTTGGTGTCACCATTATCTTTTGTTCTATCTATGAAATATACAAAAGGAAACAAAACTTGGGATATTTAATATAAAAGGACATATGATGAAGGGGTAAAACTATTAATTAGTCCATTATTACTTTGTTGAATGACTATTCTAAAATGACATAGGTTGAGAATTGAAAGGAGGAGGGTTACAAATTCACATACTAAACAGTAAACAGACAAAAAGTATATATAAAAGATAAAAATGTAGAAGGGTTACCTTCATAGGGAGTGGCACACCTTAAGCAGAACTTACGGCCCTCACTGATTTCATAATGAAAACAAGGCTTGCAAATTGGGAAATAGCACTCATGACAAGCCACAAACACCTCCCCATTAGCCTCAAGTCCCACTTGTTCACCACAAGAATTGCAGAAGTGAACCCCGGATTCCATCATTTTTGGTTTTGGTCCTCCACGACCAAAATGTTATTGTTAAGTATAAATCTCTCTGATGACCCTTTGCTTCTAACTATATGAATACGAAGTGATGCGTTTATATGAAAGAGCCATTGAAGGTGACCAAAACTATAATGGGATGATGAGAAGGTGCATGGTGGTGGCAGGTTCATTTTCAGAGGTTGGAAGGTTGGTGTCATTCGTTGTTTAACTCACACACAAAGGCAAATCATATCACATCACATGGAGAGATGAGAAGTCACGTTTCATGTTTTTTCATGTCAGAGGATAAACATTTGAATTTATTGCGGGAACTATAAGGAAGGCTTCGATTGGCAGGGCACGTCTTTAACTAACCAACCTTAAACTACAAGTTCATCGCCACACACCACCTTCAACCATAGAAAAATAGAATACTAACGTGTGTCGCCTCAAGGAATTTTGCAGTGCACAAATGAGACGCACTAGTACATTGGATTATCAAACACTTTATTTTTAGTAATGCTATTTGGTACCAAAAGATATCATATAAAAAGATGTGGTACTAAAATAATGGAAACCAGAGGGATTGAAATTGTAAGAGAAGTATAGGCAGAAACTGTCTAATGAATTTCATTCGTTGAACATGTACAAAATGAATTTCGTTCTATCAAGAATTACTGGGTTTTCCCCTCCAAATTGCGAGAAATTTTCTAGTGAGTTCTCTCAGTAGACGTTTTAACCAATTCGTTCCACCAGATTGCAGAAATGTTGCTTCAATTAGTTAGATCCAACTAAGTTGATGTAACAACGACGAATTTAATTGATATCCGTTATTAATATAAAAAAATGTATACTATCAACATTACAGATCACGGTATGAAATATTCTTTAGAAATTTAGTATAAAAGTCAAATATTTTTAATGATATGATAATTTATGATTAATTGATAAAATTAAATTCTCTTACACTAATAATACATACCAACTAAATCCTAAACGAATTTGACTTTTAATTGAGGATTACGCCTTGACTGATAATGATACTAGACCATTCACTCTCGGGAGTCGGGAGGTTTCGTGGACCTTCTTCTCCTTACCAAATTAAGCTAACATTCTTAGCATTTATAACCGTTGGTATTAATGCAGCTGGCTAGCCAAATACCATTTCTATTAACAGTTAAGATTCCATCCATGTTGTGTTGTGCCATTCAGTCATTCACCTAGAGGCCTGACTTATGTTGAGCTTGTGCAGTATCCACTAAGAATGTGTTTGGAAAAGCTGGAAAAAAAAATTATGCTGATAATCAATTTTTGTATAATCGATTATTGTAATAATCGATTATAATCAAAATCTATTTTTGTTTGGGTCTGTTTGCTAAAAAGCAATTTTAAGATAATCTATTTCGTTTAGGTGGTACAAAAAAAAATCACTTTTATATAATAAAATTACGAAAAAGGGTATGGAGTTATTTGTATAATTTAATAATATTTGTTTAGAAATAAGTTTTGTAGGGGTAAACATGAAAGAGTGTTTTGAGAATGAAAAATAATCAAATCACAATAATCTTAAGCTAGAAAAAACTAGATGACATAAAACAGTTTTTTTTCCCCTAAAAAAAGCTTTTTTATTAATTTAAGCAAAATGTCAAATATGTTAGATTATCTATAAAACAGCTTTTAAGCTAAAAAACAGCTGAAACAAGGGAAAATAATCTTTCCCAAACACACTCTAACAATAAAAAGGGTAAGAGAGAAAATCACTACATAAAGTAACATCAACCTCTGGTATCTGTCCAATAAAAAAGTCGTTGGCAAAGTAACTTCAAAGTTTAGAAGGGAGCAAGTGAATATGACATGAACCGCATCATGTGATCGAAACATTGAGAGAACCCCCAAAGCAAGAAGAAGAAGAAGATAAGCAGCCATTCGCATACTTCAGAAGATCAAACAAATGAAGTTAGTCAATAAACCTAATTATATCCAGATAGAAACAAAAGATCAAAATATACACACAAAGTTATCAGTATTTGAATGTAGCTAGACTTGCTTAAGCTGCTTTCTGTTAAATTCAAAAACAAATCACAAAAGATTAAGTGGCATGCTCTTTACGTGGCCAAATTACAGATTTTCCACCCTCTCCAGATACATTGCATTCACATGAATCAGTTCCATTTGTACAAGAAGAAACTCATCCCAGAGATAGTTAATAATGATGTCTAATTACAGCCTCCAGTTGTGCCTCTTTCAAATCTACAAAGCACATTGTATGTCACCTCCACAATTCCTGAAAATATAATTCCATAGTTATTGTAAAGGTGCAAAGGGCACCAATGCTAATTGAAAATCTCTCTGTTAGCCCATGTTAAGGAAGCATTATGATTAGCTAGCAAAGCAAAGAGAAATTTGGTATAACATTTTTAGGCAGAGGCAAATACCGTAACATTTGTGCAATTTACATCCATCCCAGCTTCCATAAGACAACGATAAGTTTTATATCTCCTATAACACCGTTCTGCTTCAGAATCAAGCCACAAGTTCCTAAACAATAAAGCTTCTGGGTGCATTTGCTTCTCAAAATCCAGAGTTTTCCCGAGACTTTTCCGAATGAACTGAAACTATGAGAATTCAAACATTCATATCAGAATTCGGAAAGCATAAAATCTAATTGTATTCTATTCTAGTCACCATCACAGCCATAGGTACCTGAGCAATTTCATTGCCTTTCTCAGTGCATTGACAACTGCTAGATGCAAAAGAATACTGTCGACTCTGAGAAAGCACTTCAGAAACACTGTTTTTCTGCATATAATTATTCTGCAGATAATGCTCCTGAGGAACAGCCAGGGTCTTTATACTTGTCACTTCAAGTCCCTTGAATGTATACATGCACATCTCAGTTTCAAGTGTAATAAAGAATGAGCAGGAAAAAAAAATTAAAGGCCCCAGCTAGGCTGCCACTGTGCATAAAATGCTTATTGCTAATACATTAATCCATACATACCTTGGGAAGCTCTAATGACCGATCAAGGCAATATGGACTATCTGCACAAGTTGGAACAGAGGTTGGAATCCGTTGGTCATGTATTTTTGTGCTTAAAATATTCATATTATTGATTATTTGATGGACCATATCACGATCATGTTCATTATATGAATATGCTCTGTCCACACAGGTTTGCACAAGCAATTCTGAAATAACATGCATTGCGCCGACCATTGTCTGACAATCAGGTTTTGGAGAATTAACTAAAGACTTCAAAACTTCTTGAAGTGTTTTAAAAAGATCATTAACATCACCAACTCGAGATGATGATGTTGTTGAAGTTGTGGTTGAAGAATGAACCTTAGAAGGAAACACACCACTTATTGATCCACTAGCCTTGGGATCTTTAGTTCCCTTCACAAAGTCATCAACATCCACAATAGTTGCAAGCTTCCCTTTTGATGTGGAGCAATCTTCTTTAGAAGAAGGTTGAGTCATCATACAATAAGAATTTATCACAGGATCCACAGAGCCACATTTTTTATCATTAAGCATGTTAAATGCCTTTTCTTTTCCACAGATGTTACTAGAATGCTGAAGCTCAATTCCCTTATCATTTTCTTTTCTCATGAGTATGTCCACTCCTGACAACAAATTAGTAGCAACAGGCGCACTAGAGTTGGAAGGCACAAAATCATCTTTAATGATTCCAATACCAGGAAAGAACTGAGGAGCCAGCGGATTTAAGCTGTTGTGTTTTTCGGTTGCTTTCTCAACATGATGAAATTTTACAGACCCTGAATTTTCTGATGGAGTTGGACAAAAAGCCACTGTTCCCTTCCAACAAGGGGAATCCACATCAGAGTCACTGTCACCTGAATTCTCGGAAGTCTGTATATGAGTAGTGTTTTTAGCAGAGGACATATTAGTTGTTGATAACTTGAGAGGAGCAACCTTACAATTTGATATATGAAAGGAGCTAGATTCATCAGCTGTGTGTGTTGTGCCTATAGAATTTGATAGAATGTCTTTTCCCCCAATTGTACCAGTGCTTTTTTTGAAAATACAATCAGGCACTGCTAGACAGGGATTCAATCCATCAACACCATGCTTACCTGTACATACCATTTCAAAAAATTTCAATTATTCATTGGATTTTTACTATTTTGAATAAAATTTTATATGAAGCATCAATAAAACATTCTAAGATACAATAATGGTATTATGAGATATTTTCCAGTTTCCATGTATTCTAACAGAACAACAAAAATAAATACTTAGCTATAAGTAACATTTCCATTATCAGATTCGAAAAACATGCATTTCTTAACTTCATAGTGAAGGGATGAAAAACTGCTTTTGGAGTTGTGTCAATTATATTTTTAACCAGCAATAAGGATTACAGCATTCACCAAGGAAATTCCCTCCTTGTACTTTGTTTATAGAACAACATACGGCTAAATTGTTAAACCTCATAGACTCATACATACATATGACTGCATGCAGCATGCAAGCAACCTTAAAGCACAAAGCTCAGAGTCTTACAATAGGATCTGAATAAGAAAAAGAGAAAGAAACTAAAATAGGGTAATTTCCCACTTTTAATCTATATTCATGCATTAAAACGCTTATTTTGTTAAAAACTCTCAATTAAGAATAAATACCCAATTTGCCTCAAAAATAAGGGCTTGAAAATCATGATCATTATAAGTTAAGATGAAGTGTAAATATAAGTATAAGAATCAACCTGCATCACCCTAGTCATTCAATCAAAATAAAATTGCAAAAGAGATTTTGCAGGCCACAATAGACTACCTTGTTGAAGCATGCTCCCATCATCAACTGAACTTCCAACATCATTTCCTTTGCCAAACAAACTCTCATGAAAATCCACTCCTTGTTGCTTCCCATAACTCATCTCATTCCCATAGCCTAAACCAGTAACGTTTGTGGAGCAGGTGGGCAACGAAACTTCCTCCAAAATATCAAAGTGTGACCAACGAAACCCATCAAAGTCACCATTTTTGTGAAATTCCAGAGAAGGGTTCTGTTCAAAAAGGGATTTTTCCTGGGTCTGAGTAGCAGTTTCAACGGGTAAAGTTGTTTTGACAGTGTCGTGGCCAAACCCAAAATTATTATCCAAAGGGACAGAGACTGCAAGGTCAACCTTAGAACCCAAGTTACTCTTTCGAAAAGAATCGAGCAAAGAGCTAAAAGGGTCGTCGTTACAGTGATCTATGGAATTGAGAGAAGGTTCCTGAGTTGACAACAACGATAAATTGGAACTGGGTTGTTGTTGATGGATAGAACGGTTGATGGTGAAGGGTTTGGCCAGTGGTGACAAACGTGTTGTGGGCAATGAGGCTCCTTTCTTACTCTGATCCATCCTTTGCTTCGTTTCTTGTGGAATTTGAAAGCTGATAGTGATAGCGCCCCACACACAAGAGGCTCAAAAGTTCAAAAATTTGGATTCAAAATGCAGAGAAGAGAAAGGGATAGATAGTAGCAGAGAGAAGCATCAGCAGTGGAAAGTGTAGGGTTTTGATATGAGAGAGGAGATCAAAGAAAGAAGGTGAAGGGGATTGACTTTGAAGATTTCTTGGAAGATCAAAACGACTTTCTCGCTAAGTACCATAGGAAAAGAATTTATTTTTTCTTGCTTTCATCTCTGGTTTTCTTCTGTGCGTGTAGTCTCTTGGAATTTGCTCACTGTAAATTAAATTATTATCAATAACAATGAGAAAGTTCAAAGAATGCTTCCTATAATAATTGATAATGGATAAGTTAGTTGATAGTTGATGAGTTTATAACTGATAACACATAAGCTAATTGACAATTAATAGTGGATAATTGAGTTTTTTTCCAGGGTATCTCCAGCAATTGCGAACACTAATTCCTCGAGATATCAGATGACATGGAAGGGTTGACATCGTCCAACCAGGTTTTCTCCATACACGGAAGCTAGTGATTGAAACCCTGACTACTTGCTTAAGGGGCCCGAGTTCGTTACCACTCGAACCAACCACATGTTGGTAGCTGATAATTTAGTTGACTGAATTTGAAGTGTTTGATAAAATCAACGATTAAACTAATAAATAAATAAGTATAAAATTAGGTAAAATGACATATTTATATAAATTTTTTTATATAAATTATATTTATATTTATTATTTATTTTAAACAAATTATCACTTTGAATATTTTTAAATTATTTATCATCACAAAATTTAAAAAATAAAAATCTAAATTTAGTTTTTATTTTAATTATTGTTGAGCGTGTGGCACACCAGGTAGTTACTCTAGGCTGTTATAGGCTGTTATTTCAATTAGTTGCAGGGTTGTTGCAACAGCTGGTTGAAAAGCCTAAGTTAGTTAGTGACTAATGTGTATATAAGGCTTTGTGCACAATGAGCTAGGGTAGATTTGCACTGCTGTAACTTTGTATTTGATTGAGCTTGTAATTGCTTGAGATCAAAGGAATCAAAGAGGGAAATTCAGTGCATCATTCTTTCTTCTCTTTCTCAGTTTTTCATAACTCTAAAATCATTCTTTTATCATAGTATTTCTTGCAATTGGTGTCTAGAGCCACGGTTGGTGATGGGGACGAAATACGATATTGACAAATTCACAGGCTAGAATGATTTCGGGCTCTGGAGGTTGAAGATGAGGGCGTTCTTGGTACATCAAGGTTTGGAGGATGCGCTTACAGGGGAGAGAGCCATGCCCAACACTCTTTCGGTACAAGCAAAGAAAGAGCTCCTAGATAAGGCTCATAGTGCTTTGATCTTGAGTCTAGGAGATAAGATGCTGAGATAAGTGTCTAAGGAGAAGACAGCTGCAGGAATCTGGTTGAAACTAGAGAGTTTATACATGACAAAATCTTTTGCTAATCGCCTTCACCTTAAAGAGAAGCTCTACACGTTCAAAATGAAAGAAGGAGTCAATATGGAGGATCATCTGGATGAGTTCAATAAAATCATCCTTGATCTTGAAAATATAGATATTAGGATGGATGATGAAGACAAGGCATTGCTTCTACTGCGATCACTGCCACATGAGTATGAAAATCTTCATGACACCATGGTCTACGGGAGAGATTCTTTAACATTAGAAGAAGTTCAATCTGCTCTAATGTCAAAAGAATTAAAGAAGAAAATCGAGGGAAAGACTGATAGCAGTGGTGAAGGACTCATGGTAAGGGGCAGGACTGATCAGAGGGATTTCAAGAATTCAAACAGATCAAGATCCAAGTCCAAATCCAAGAAATGCATTGTGTGTAAAAAGGAAGGCCATTTCAAAAGAAATTGTCCAGAGAGGAGGAAAGGCAAGAAGAAAGACAAAGGTAGAGATCAAGAATCCGATTCTGGTGATGTTTCTATAGCCTCAGATGGCTATGAGTCTGCTGAGGTGATGATGGCAACAGACAGAAAAACAGATGCAGAATGGGTATTAGATTCTGGATGCTTCTTCCACATGTGCCTTATTAAGGAGTGGTTTCATTCTTATCAGGGTATTGATGGTGGTAAGGTGATCATGGGAAACAACACAACCTATGAGGTAACTGGAATTGGCAGCATAAGACTGAGGACTCATGAAGGCAATGAAAGAATCCTCAGTGATGTGAGGTATGTACCAGAGTTGAAGAGAAATTTAATTTCTCTTGGAATGATGGAGAAGTCTGGTTGTTCATACAAAGCAGCCAATGGTGAATTGAAGGTTATGTTGGGATCAATGGTGATCATGAAAGGAAAAAGGAGCAATGGGATCTATGTTCTGCAAGGATCCACAATTCTTGGTGAAGCTGCTACTGTCAGTGTTACTAGTTCGGATAGAGCCATGCTTTGGCATCAAAGATTGGGACATGTAAGTGAAAAAGGACTCAGGGAACTTGACAAAAGGGGCCTGCTGTGTGGTGACAAACTTGGAGGCCTAGACTTTTGTGAACACTGTGTTTTTGGCAAGAAACAAAGGGTGAAGTTTGGGAGAGGTTTGCATACAACAAAAGAAGTCCTTGAATATATACATTCAGATCTTTGGGGAGCTGCCATAGTGCCATCACATGAAGGTAATCGATACTTAATTACTTTCATTGATGACTATAGTAGAAAAGTATGGATCTATTTGTTGAAAACTAAAGATGAAGCTTTCAAGGCTTTCAAACAATGGAAAGCTATGGTTGAAAATCAGTGTAACAGGAAGATCAAGAACCTAAGGACTGACAATGGTCTTGAGTATCTTTCTGATGCCTTTACTGATTTTTGCAAAGACCGTGGGATTAGAAGGCATAAAACAGCGAGAGGAACACCACAACAAAATGGCTTGGCTGAGAGAATGAACAAGACTCTCATGGAAAGGGTGAGGTGTTTGCTATCCAATGCCAAGTTATCCTCCCACTTCTGGGGTGAGGCAGTTCACACAGCCTGCTATTTGATAAATAGGACTCCCTCCACTGCAATTGAGCTAAAAACACCACAAAAGGTCTGGACTGGTGAGCCAGCAGATTACAGCAACTTGAAAGTGTTTGGATGTGTGGCCTATTATCATGTGAATGAAGGGAAGCTTGTTCCAAGGGCAAAGAAGGGACTGTTCATGGGATATCCAGATGGAGTTAAATGATACAGGATATGGTGTCCAGAATCCATAAAATGCATCATCAGTAGAGATGTCACTTTCAATGAGCAGAGTTTGCTGAACAAAAGAGACCAAGCATAGGCTCAAGGTGGAGACAGTGAGAGACTTGAACTTGAGGTGGAGTCTCCTAAAGGGAATCAGTCAAATGGCAGCAATGATGATCCTAATTCACAGAGGAAGAGAGGTACTGATCCAGCCACCAGGGCCGGTCCAAGCATAAGGCAGCCCAAGCCCTTGCTTTAGGCCTCCAAAATATTTACGTTTATATAAGTAATAAGTTACCAAAAATATTGAATTTATGTTTGGTTCGTCTGGTGGAGAGCGAGGCTTTTAAGATCTTGGTCGTGGGTTCGACTCCACGGTTCAGCCTCTCACTTTCCTATTATTTTTTTCTGATTTCTATGACATTGGAGCGCAACACAAGATTGGCTCTTTTATTTTTTCGGTCTAGCTCAGCTGGACCAAAATTATTGTGGCCCTTGGAAGAATGTTGTTGGACTTGGATGATGGATATGGTGCATGATGATTTTGGTCTTAAATTTGCACTTTAACATTAAAATTGGGTTAAAAGCTTTAGATTATAATTATATGACTAGGCTATTTTATTAACTGTTTAATGTATAATAAATTTTGTATGATTAGATATTTAATCTAACCCACTCATGCCCGAGACTTCTCTACTAACTACTGGGTTCATATTTACCCTCTTATTTATATTTATTTTTTTTAGATAAATATTAAATTTATTTTTTAATTTATTTTTAACACATATGATTAACAATGCATTTTTAATTTATTTTTGTATGGCCCATGATTTTTGCCTCTCACACATAAAAGGCCTCACATCAAAGTTCGCTTTAGGCCTCTAAATATGTTGGACCGGCCCTGCCAGCCACAGATGAGCAAAGCAGTGGTTCTGATTATTGGTTGGTCAGAGATAGAGAAAGGAGGGAGATCAGGCCTCCACAGAGGTATGGATATGCGGATCTTATTGTATATGCATTGAATGTGGCAGATGAGTTAGTGGAAAATGAGCCAAGGTCTTTCCAAGAAGCTGTGAAGTATACTTATGCAAGGGAATGGATCTGTGCAATGAATGAAGAGTTGGAATCATTGGAGAAAAACTGTACCTGGGAACTAATTCCTAAACCTGCAGATGCAAAGTTAGTAGGCTGCAAGTGGATTTACAAAAGAAAGGAAGGGATACCTAATGTTGAGCCTGCAAGATACAAAGCAAGGCTTGTGGCAAAAGGATTTACTCAAAGGGAGGGTGTTGATTTCAATGAAATTTTTTCCCCAGTTGTGAAGTATTCATCCATTAGGATTCTATTGTCAATGGTTACTCACTATGACATGGAATTGGAGCAAATGGATGTGAAGACAGCATTTTTACATGGTGAATTGTGGGAAAGGATACTGATGAAGCAACCTATTAGGTATGAAATTCCTGGCAAATAAGATTGGGTGTGTCTCCTCAAGAAGTCCCTCTATGGACTTAAACAGTCTCCTAGACAATGGTACAAGAGGTTTGACTGTTTCATGCTTAACAATGGTTATCAAAGGAGTAAATATGATAGTTGTGTGTATCTGAGGAAGTCAGAAACAGGTGATCACATCTATTTACTCCTCTATGTGGATGACATGCTTCTCACATCCAGAAATAAGGTGGAAATCAGCAAGCTCAAGCATCAATTGAGGTCTGAATTCAAGATGAAGGACCTAGGAGCTGCAAAAAGGATTTTAGGGATAAACATCAGCAGGAAGAGAGATAGGACAGAACTCATTATCTCTCAGAGCAGTTATTTGAAGAAAGTGTTGTCTAGATTCTTCATGAAGGATGCAAAACCAGCTGCAACTCCAATTGCAACACACTTTAAGCTATCTTCATCCCAGTCTCCACAGTATGATGCTAAGAAGGGCAGAATCTCAAGAATTCCATATGGAAGTGCCATTGGTAGCATGATGTATGCTATGATATGTACCAGGTTGATCTGGCTTATGCAGTAAGTCTAATAAGCAGATTCATGGGAAATCCTGGTGAAGAATATTGGAGAGCAGCCAAATGGGTGATGAGATACTTGGCAGCTACACAATGCTTGGGACTGAGGTACAAGAAGGCAGTCACAGAAGATCAACCAGCCAAGGGCTACGTTTATTCAGACTTTGCTGGAGACTTAGACAAAAGAAGGTCATTGACAGGGTATGTATTCACTTTATTTGGCAACACAGTGAGTTGGAAGGCAACACTGCAGCACATTGTTGCACTTTTAACCACTGAGGCTGAATACATAGCTGTCACAGAAGCTATTAAGGAAGCTTTGTGGATAAAGGGAATGATTAATGAGCTTGGGATTAAGCAGGAAAGCATTGAAGTACTTTGTGACAACCAAAGTGCACTTCATCTTTGCAAGAATCCTATGTTCCATGAAAGGACAAAGCATATTGACATCATGCTGCACTTTATCAGAGATGTCATTGAAGGTGGTTCTGTTAAGGTGGTGAAAGTTCACACATCAGAAAATCCTGCTGACATGATTACTAAACCAGTTGCTTTGGCAAAGTTCAGATTATGCCTTGACTTGCTTCAGGTTGCCTTGATTGATCCTGGGTTAGAAGGGGATCAGGTGGATAAAGGCTAGATAGGCTAGATATGCTTGTCACTGGTGTGCCAAGGTGGAGATTGTTGAGCATGTGGCACACCAGGTAGTTACTCTAGGCTGTTATAGGCGGTTATTTCAATTAGTTGCAGGGCTGTTGCAACAGCTGGTTGAACAGCCCAAGTTAGTTAGTGACTAATGTGTATATAAAGGCTTTGTACATAGTGAGCTAGGGTAGATTTGTACTCCTGTAACTTTGTATTCGATTGAGCTTGTAATTGCTTGAGATCAAAGAAATCAAAGAGGGAAATTCAGTGCATCATTCTTTCTTATCTTTCTCAGTTTTTCATAACTCTAAAATCATTCTTTTATCATAGTATTTCTTACAATTATTTTTTATTAAATAAAATGACATCTTAATATGATTTTTATATAATTTTTTATAGACAACTATATTCTCTACTATTTTTATCCCAAATATATAAATATAATTCTTGAAATTAGTCCTTAAATATATATTATAGTTGAGATATTTTATTTTATTTAAGATAACGTAAGGAGGAATTTAATTAAAATAATAAGGATAAAAATAAGTGAAAATAATAAGATATAGGCCCTGTTTAGATAAACGGCTTATTTAAGCGCTTATGACATAAGAGCTCATTGTATGAGAGCTTATGTCATAAGCGCTTACATTGAATAAGTTATTTCTGTTTGGATATGTATATTGAAAAGTACTTACACAAAAACTGAACTGTCTAGACACATAATTACATAAGCACTTATAAAACGTTATATTTTAAAAAAATAAAAAAAAATTAAGAATCAAACCATAATTAAAAATATTAAAAATTTATAAAAATACCATACTATCAAACAACACTAGTGTCTCTCATTGAAGTATTTTAGCAAACAGTGGGTGTGCAGCATAGTTGCTTCCACCCAAAACAAGCCAACAATAATGGGCATATATACTGTTAATGGCAGCATTCTGCCCTGCGTCCCGGTAACACAAATATCCAATATTCCAATATTTATATGCTATTAGTTTGTTTATATATACAATATGAATATCATATATACTATTTATATACTATTAGTAACCTAGAGTGAGGAACATTAGTGTGTGGCGGTGGTGTGAGGAACAGAGGAAGGTAATCTAGAATACTAACCCAAAGTAAGGAACAAGAGTGGCGGTGCTGTGAAGTGATGTGACAATGTGAAACAACCATGAAGGTGTTGTGAAGAGTGACGGTGTTGTGAATTGAAAGTCATTATTTTTTTATAAAATAATTGGTAACAAAAATCTGAGGGAAACGCACAAATATTACAGGAGTAGGAAACAAAAATACAAGCAAGCAGGAAATTACACATAAATGAAAATGCACAGTAACGGGTTGCAGGGAAGACGAGACAAGGCACGTAAATTATACAATACAAAGTCGAGTGAAAGAAAGGGATGCCTGCGGAATCGAACTGCGGTCAAAAAACACCAAGGTGTCAATGAAAACATAAACTCCACTTAAGCTATATCACAAGCTTGTAATGAGAACTTGTGAAAATAAGCTAAAAAGAGTTTATGAGACAGTCATAAGCTCTTGTTATAAACTCTCCCAAACACTTTCATAAACATTTATGCCAGTAGATAAGCTCGAATAAGCTATTTATAAGCCAATCCAAATAGGCTCATAAGCTCAAATGCAGCTTCAAGTAACATCTGAAAAAATATTATAAAGTAGTGAAAAATTATACAACCTAGTAAGAAAAAATGTTTACCAAATATAACTATAAATTTATCCGCTATAAGCTAACAATTTGGCCTTACCAAATAGAGCCTATAGATCTGTGTAATTAATATTATATGGTGACAATATTTGGTTTATATTATATTTTTTTTACATTTATTTTAATTTTATCACATAAATGAATATGAAATCCATATGATTTTAAATAATGTATATCAATAATGATATTTTTACATCAGAAATTTGACAACAATTGACAACTGTTTAAGACGTTCAAAATCGTAATTAATGATGTATTGGGTTTGGTTAATGGATACATATGTGGTAGATGATAGATGAATAATTCATTAACAGACAAATTGGTTAATGAATTACAAATTATTGATTAATAAAGTTTGGTGAATGGTTAATGAGTTACCCAATATTGATGTGTCCATTTACCAAAACTCAACACATCATTAACTACGATTTTGAATGTCATTAACCAGACGTCGATTGTTGTCAAATTTCTTATGTCCAAACAACATTATTGGACATATGTTTGGATTTTTTAAGCAAGTTTTACCTCATCTATGAGGATTATTTTAGTATTTATATATTTTACAAGTTATCGACATATAGGCTCTGTTTGGTATGCACAACAAGCTAGCTTATAGCTTATTTGACTAACTTATAAGCTTGTTTGACCAAATTAGAGGTATTTGGTAGACAAGCTTATTGCATGAGCTTATAGCGTTTTTTGATAAGCTATTTGAAATAGCGTTTTAGCTTATAGCTTATCAATTTTTTTTTCCACTTTTACCCCTATTATTTTAATCATATTCCCACTTTACCCAACTGTCCCACTTCCACTCTTTTATTACGTACACTCTTGAATTTTATTTTAATTATTATTACTATTTTTACTTAATTGGGTTATTTTTATTATGCATGTTATTATTATTTTGTTGAGCCTAAATTAAAAGGATCTTGCTTATTCTGTATGTTATATTTTTACATTATTTTTATGCATATAAATAAATTATATAAGCATGAGTGTTCTAATATGAATATTGCGCGACATTGGTGTTATAAGTACTCGATGACAATCAATTTATAAAAATTTATATATGATACATTACCTAAGTGTTTAGGTTAGCTGCGTCAAAAAAAAAAATTAGTGATATATTACATATGTTAAATATATTTTTGCAGGTTTTGCATATACTACATATATTCATATTACAAGTTGCTCATATATCAATATCATGCATAATACGTAAATGATATATATTAAATATAATTTATATTTATTTAAATTATTATTGAGCATAAGATTTTAATTTTTATTATTGAGCATAATACTTTTTCTCCATAAAAAAAAAGATTTTAGTTTTTCACATTAATAAATTTTAAAAATGATTTATATAAGTGTTATATAAAGATGTCATTTTATGTCATTTTGTATTCATAAGCTAATTCAAACAGCTAATTTTATCAAACACTTCAAATTCAATCAACTAGTTTTTCAGCTATCAGCTATCAGCTAAAAATTAGCTTATCAGCTATCAACTAGCTTATCAGTTATTTTTGCCAAACATAGCCATAAAGTAAATGGTTGATTAGTAAATATGAATTGAATGTTATAGCTTATACATTTAGATACTCGATGCACTTATTAAGTGTATTTAAGATGGTTGTGAAAAATAAATTATATCAATAATCAATTATAATTATAATTTATTTTTGTTTTGATATGTTTGCTGAAAACGATTTAAGATAATCAATTTCATTTGGATGATATAAAAAATTGCTTTTATATATAATAAATTATAAAAATTACATGAAGTTATTTGTATAAAATAATAATATTTATTTGATTGTTTAAAAAAATATTTATTTGGTAATTGCCTTAAAGAACATTTGTTTGATAGTTAGTTAAACAATGAAAAATTGTAAAAATGTGATTAATTTTAAAATAACCAAAAGCTTTTTTTAAATAAGGTTCTAACTTTTATTTTTTATTTTTAAAATTATTTCTATTAAAAAAATACTTTTCTAAAATTTAAGCTGAAATGTCAAATATACCTCATTATTTGTGAAAAAAATTTCAGTGGGAATGCTTGAAAGGCAGGGATAGAAGAAGGATTTTGTTCTACGTTCGCAATTTTCGTGGAATTTTAGTTGGGATTTTAGTTATATATATATATATATATATATATATATATAAATAAAAGTATAATATAGTAATCTACCAAAAAGATCCTAAATAATTAGCACAATAAAGATGTATAAAGTTGTGTTATTGTGACACACAATATAGACAACATACGGTGACAACATACTGTAGTGTTATTGTAGCGCACTTTTTTTTTATATAAAAAATAAAAATTTAGCTTTTTTTAATACTAATATTTTTGTTAATTATGTTCAAATATTTGGTTAATCCTGTATAAATATCTGGTTAATTCAGTTCATTATATGGTTAATAGGTCATCCTGAAGCTTACAATCATTTTCTGCAACCATGTAAATATTTGGTTAATCATATGCAAATATATGGTTAATTCAGTTCATTATATGGTTAATTTGTGTGGAAAATTAGGATGACCCATTAACCATATAATGAACTGAATTAACCAAATATTTGCATGTAATTAACCAAATATTTGCATGGTTGTGAAAAATGATTGTAAGTTTCAGATGACCCATTAACCATATAATGAACTGAATTAACCAAATATTTGCACGTGATTAACCAAATACTTACATGGTTGTGAAAAATGATTGTAAGTTTCTGAATGACCCATTAACCATATAATGAACTGAATTAAGTAAATATTTGCACGTGATTAACAAAATATTTGAACCTAATTAACTAAAAAAGCTAAATATTAAAAAAAACGAATATTTAAAAAAAAAAAAAACCAAAACAATGTTCATTTATACATGTTGTCCCGTATTATTGTCAAATTGTGTGTCAGAATAACATTTCTGATATGTATACTGGAATTTGTGAAGCACATCGGAGGTGGACCTGGGCTCAAATCTTAAGTACGATACAGTAGCATATGAGTAAAGCCCAATAAACTAAGTTATTGATATATCCGATAACGTGACAAGTTAAATTCTTTCACTATCAAAGTTTTTTTTTTTTTTCGAAACTCACCCTAATTAGTCATTTGGGTCGAGTGAGTCCATCAGAGTATCCCACGGCTTCGTTATGGGACTAATCTTTGGTCCGGCAGATCGAGCAGAATTTTATCCATTAGTTCTCAGCCTCTCAATGAGGGTGACTAAAAAAGGATTCGAACCCAAGTTCCCCGGATTTTCCTAGGGATGACAATTTTACCAGTACCTGTTTATTAATGGGCAGGGGCGGATGTCGGGGTACCCGTACCCGATGATGAAATTACATAAATGCCCATAAATTAACCCCATGTCCTTCACTTAGGTTGTGTTTGGGAGGATGAAGTGGGGTGGTTAGCAATGAAGTGGAATGATGTAATTTCATTAACTCATTGTTTGAGAGTTCCATCATTAATGGAGTGGGATGGTTGAGGATAATAACCCAAACCACTCAACTCCATCTAAAACCCTTCATTTTCATAGACTCCAAATTGGGGGGTTTGAAACTTTTTTTCCATTCTCTCATTAAACTTCCGAACAATGGAGTGTGTTATTTTTATCTTTCCACTCCACTCCACCACTAACAACTCCATTATTAATCACTCCACTCCATCCCCTTAAAAACTTCCAAGTATAGCCATAGTCATTGTCCGGTCTTTTGCGTTGTCCAGCACTTTCTCTACTGCCCTTTCTCCACTTCTCCTTCAACATTCATCCTTCCTCTCACCGTCTCACTTTGCGTCGGTCACCATTGATTCCGCCATCACCGCGAGAATGCTTCTCCGGTCAGCCCTTGATATGATCCTTTTCGAGTAAGGATTAAGCTCTAGAGAAATTAAGGAAGAAGAAGAGAAAATTGATAACTGAATTGATTCTTTTTCTACTAATTTCATTGATCGAGATACTCATCTTATAGTGAGTTGATTTCCTACTTACACTGATCTAGTGCCAAGTATTACAGTGGTGGAAATTGCATAACTGAAAGGTACTACAAATAGAATGAGAATTCTGGAATCATGTGAGAATGGTGACAAGGGCATGAATGGTGATAACCATTCATCCAAATAAGTGGCTTGTTGAGGCCTTGTTCACATGGGCTTGTTTGGCTCAACTGGCCCAATAGTCTCTGGTGGCACTGGATTAGGAAATAGATGTGTATCATTACTCCACCCATCCACAACAACCTTGTCCTCAAGGTTGTGATTAGGAAACATTACCAGAAATTGAGTTTCAACTCCCCACTTAGTCTCTAACTCAGGTTGAGCCTTCCAATGATCAAGAAAATATCCCCCTGGATCCCATTGTTTGAAGTACAAGGACCCGTTGGTTTGTGAAAAATAGCTAAAGTGATTGTCCCTTGCTGTTAGTATGACCATATCTTCTCTAATGAGAGGGTAAAGTTTGTCTTCTATCACAGCAGTATAAATAGTATATCTTTTAAAGACATGTCCATTGGGACGTGCTATAATAAATTCAAACATTATGTCCAATGCATTTACCCTGACATTAGGAGAGCCACCTCTGGCTATTCCATTTCCCACTCCAAGGACAATTGCTCCATAAACCAATTTCCCTCCTGATGTTGATAGCATGTGAGAAACAAGACCCACATAGTCTCATGGTGTGTTCAGTGTAATATTTGGCTTTGTCTTTGGAGTCAATAGGGTAGTATACCATTTGTTAAAGTACCTTGCTCCTCTGAGCTTCTTGTGACAACGGAAGCCATTTTGTTGTATCACATTCCTTTGCCTAGCAAAGTACTCATTTGCTTGGGTAGAATCCTCATTTATTCTCATCATCAATGAAGACCAACCTCTAAATCCAATATAATTTATGGTGACATTTTGATGTGGCTCTCTGGATAACAAAATTGTAGCCCACTCACTAGCTTGAAGATTCATGAATAATCTGAAAAGAAACATGCGCTTTAAATTCTTTGCCTCCAAATTATAATTGCCAATGCTTTGAAACAAATTAGAAGAATGAGGATTCCATGGAAAAATCCCATCTATATCTATCAATACTACAGCAAGGTCATCATATGATGGTCTAACACCATCGAAGTGCTCCTCAATCACAGACTTGAGTAAATTCAAGGCTCTACCATATTTACCTGCTTTGATTAATAAAAGTCCAAAAGTGGCAAATCCAACAATGAAGATGGGTGCAACAAAAGTTGTGATGTAGAATTCTGATTCCCGCACATAGCCAGCTTGATGTCTAATATCTCCTAGCCAACACACCTTATAGGCTGCAACCAGATTGGAAAAGCGACAAAAAACACCATCATCAATGAGCTGGTTTGTTGTTGAGATAGGAAGAACAACGTCATCAACGGAGTTGCAATAGGAGCATAACAAGAAGATAATTGTGGCAGCATAAAACTCATGCATTCCAGCTGAATTTCCAATTGTGCTGGAATTTGCCATATAGGCATTAAAATAATGAAACCCAAATGTCATATGTTCCATCGCATTAGTCCTAAAAATAGTGGTGTAGTAACCATTTGGCTCTTCTTTACAGAAAAACTCCTTTTCTAGGGCACTTTCATCCATTACTTCGGATTCACACCCTGTGTGGGTTGAAGGCATGGAACTGCAATTTCTTCCATAATCTAATGGGAAGTTACCAGAAATGATGACATTAGCACATTCCATAGTTGCAATTCCACTTGACCTCTTGACAATAGCAATGACAGTGTCAGCACTCTGCCTTAATGTCAACACTTCAGTCGTGCAGTGAAATTTTATATGAACAGTAGACCAATCACAATTACTCCACCAATTTAGCATAAGAAAATTAACAACATGAGAATCTAATTTATAGGTCTCAGACGAACACAAGAGCATTATAGCAAAGGTCCATTCCAAGGGACAAGGCAACAAATGGGTGAGTCCTTTCCAATTGATCTCCGTAGTGGATCCAAACTTCGAATGAAATACAAAAGCATTGACAGCTATATGTTGAACAAATGCGCTCATGACTATTAATGGGGTTACATGTTCCTCTTTCGAATACCTGTGGCGACGAACTGATGTTTCCAGTCGAGATAGCGCCCATGGCGGTGTTGGAATTGTAGCGTTGTTTGGTGGTTCTGGCAAAGGTAATGCGAGTGGTGGCGTGTCCGGTGGTCTTGGATCATATGGGCAATAGTCTAACAGTGGCACATCCCCGACGGAGGTGGCGGCAGTATCACGGAGGCAAGGCGGTAAGGGTTTAGGATGGCAACGATGGTGTGACCCAAATAAATTGTCGCCGTTAAAGAATTGAACCTTGGGGTAATGTTCTTCCCTTGCCGATGGAGACAAACGGTGTACAATCCAGGAGGAAGGCAGTGGTGAGGTGAAAGGGGGGTTAGAGGTGGTACCTGAAATTGGCAGTGGATGCTAGAAATCGGAAGAATGCGGGGTGGTGACGTTGGCCGTAGTTTTGAAGGAACCGGAATCATGATCAACGACGAAATTTGAATCATCATAAGGGTCTGGCCTCTAACCATCATCTTCGTTGGTAATCGTCTTCTGGTTCTCAACGACTTCCGAGATCGGAGCGGCAACGGCGGAGACAATGCTCCCAGCGTCTTGGAGTTCATGTGAGTTCACAGTGTCTTCGTCATACTTCATCGTCGGCACGAAGAAAGGATTGGCCATAACAGAGGGCTTAGGGATTAATAATTTGGCTTCACCGTGGGGGTCCACTATGCTGTTGTCAGGGCAAGGTTGAGAGTGCACCTTGGAGGGTTTCACGGCGTGGGATTTGGGTTCAACAGCAGAGTGAAAGCTCTTGTACCTAGGATTGAATGCATTTGAGGGTTTAGAGGAGAGTAATTTTGCTTCAATTTGCTCTGCCAACCCAATGGCTTGAGACAGGCAATATGGTCGCAACAACCGCAATTCACAGCTAATGTCCTCTCGGAGACCGGTAATGAAGCAGTCGAGGTGATCTCTGGTGGACATGGCGATAACACGATGAGAAAGGGTTTCAAATTGAAGTTGAAAATCAGAAACCGATCCCATTTGTCGAAGATGTCTCAAAGCATATTGGTGAGTGGGGTCTAACAATGGTGGTGTGTAGCCATGGACTAAACTAAGGTTGGTTGATGGAGCTGGAATGGTGGTGGGTGTGGAAGAAAATGGAGGAGGCATGAGGAACAAAATGAAAGCACCAAATGATATGCTCCTTTTCGAGCAAGGATTAAGCTCCAGAGAAATTAAGGAAGAGGAAGAGAAAATTGATAACTGAATGATTCATTTTCTACTGATTTCATTGATCGAGATACTCATCTTATAGTGAGTTGATTTCCTACTTACACTGATCTAGTGCCACGTATTACAGTGGTGGAAATTGCATAACTGAAAGGTACTACAAACAGAATGAGAATTCTGGAATCATGTGAGAATGGTGACAAGGGCATGAGTGGTGATAACCATTCATCCAAATAAGTGGCTTATTGAGGCCTTGTTCACATGGGCTTGTTTGGCTCAGCTGGCCCAATAATCTCTGGTGGCCCTGGATTAGGAAATAGATGTGTATCAACCCTCTTCTCTCTTCCCACCTTGCAGCGTCGTCATGGACCAGGAGCAACGCCTCCCTTCCTCCGCTGTACAGCAACGTGGTCATGAACCAGATCCACGCCCTCTCTTCCCTCTTCCTCGTGCTCTGATTTTTCATTTTCCCCCCTCTTCCCTCCATTTTCCCTCCACCCTCTTCCCGCTTCCTATTTCCATGTGCTTTGAATTTTCTTTTTCTTTTTTCCTCTTCCCTCTTACTTGGTCGAGCTACACAACTGCACGGGGAAGCTTAATTTTTGTTACTGTGTATATCAAAATGGTTCTGTTTCTATTATTTTCCTTCGCTTTGTGCTTAGATAATCACAAAGTTCAGTGTCCTTAGTTTTTGTTTCTGTTATTCTGGTTCTATAAGAGAAAAGTTTATCTTGATGCCATTTCTGTGTTGAATGTTTCTGCATTGTTTGCTTAAACACTTTTTAGATCTGTTGAATCATTTTCGTAGATGTACTCTTAATTTATTTGAGGTATTCTTTAATTAAGAGATTGGCCTTTGACATGTCATTTTGATGTTAACTACGCCATATACACCAGCTGTTTCACAAAATGTGAAGGTTGAATTTTGTTTGAATTTGATGTTGTAAGCAGTATAATAAATTTTCAATTGGTGAAATATTTCCTTCCAGATTATTCTACTTGAAATTATTGAGATTTATTAATTATCTATGAGCACCCATTGTACCCGTGAAACCCACTAAATACCCGTCTAGCAAATACCCGCGCAGGTGGCAGGCAGGGACGGGCACAGATTTATCCATCGCGAGCAGGGGCGGGTGTGGTGCTACTCACCCGTTGCCATTCCTAGATTCTCCTCCTTACAGGAGCTTAATTGCTTCCACTAGACCAATGTCCCATTAATCTTTCAGTGTCAAACTTTAATCCGGAGGGGATTATCACAAAATCAACATCAACAATTATAATGGACCAATGTGGATAAGTTATTCAGCAGGTCCATTATGATCCAATTACTTATGATTAATAATTTAAAAATAATTTAATGAAGATTATAATATTAATAATGATTTTTTTAACCTGTACAATTTTGCACATGTTAAGAAACTTAAAAGAGCATATTTATGTAAAACTTTATGTATTTTATACTTTCAAAATTAAAATACTTAGTTTTTTCATAAATAGTTACTATTTATGGGTTTTTTTTTGTAAAGATGTAAATGATAGAAAAATCTATTAATAATGCATTAAATAATTGTGACTAGTGGAAGAGTATAGAGAGGCAAAAGAAGTTTCTAGTTTCTACACTCTTTGGCGTGCCTACTGTACTGCAGGGTTACGAGTTACGACCTATATGATGTCCGAGTCAGGACTCATTCTTCGTTAGTTGACATTGAGAATTGAAAAACCAGCGATTCTTCCGCAGACTATTCTCTTCGATTCGATTTAAAGATCAACGAAAATACATAAAAAGAAAAAACAGAACATCTGATGTTAATTATCGGAAACACCCAAAATTTACACAAGCCCGACAATAGAGAAGAAGTCTCGTTCCTCACAAAAAATGCACAACACAAATACTGATACTAATACAACCATAAATAAATAAATAAAAAGAGGAAAAAAAAAACTGATGAGTAGGCAGGGCCGCAGGGGGCTATGCTTAAATGGTCCTAGTGCGAGAGGGAAGCCTGTGGAGGATGAGAAAACGAACCCGTCGGGGGAGAGGAGCGGAACGGAATACCTGCTCCGCCACCCTCGCCAGCAACGCCGTGTACTCCTCCAGCACCTCCGCCACTACCGCCACGAGTATCATCTCCAACAATGAAATCGATTGAATCCGAATGAAGTAAAGATAAAGACACTCACTCTCACTCTTCTCTGCGTCACTGCAATATCAATTTGTTATGATGGAATTGGGAATTGGGATGGGTTTAAATATACAGCCAGTTGACCTGCGTAGCCGGTATTGCGCAATTTCGTCTGAATCTGATAGGATGAGCAATAACAACGGCGCCACCCTTATTTATTTGAGCGTCTCTCAGTCTCTCTGTTATCTAAGGTGGTAATAGTAGCCGGTTTCCAGTTTAGAGTTTCAGTGTGCTTGGTTTTCTACTCTTATCCTTTCGCCCAACTCTACTTAATACCCTTTATTTATTTATTTCTTTGTTTTTATTTATTTATTAAAATAAAAGATGGATAGTGATATGGACCCGCTAGTCATATGATGTTGTTGTCTGTTGTGCCACGTTATCCTTTTATAATAATCCGACAATGATTTCACTCTCTGGTTTGTTCTATAGTTGATCATGATTCATGAAGATGGTTGGCGTCTTCACGAGTTGCCAAGGATGCATTGCATTTGCCTTTATTTTGAATGGATGGATTTTATTTTGATGTTTTATTGACTTTATTTTTGATATCATGTCAATTTTAATATTGTGAATCAGTTACAAATCATGTACATATGATTTAAATAAGGTATGATAAGAATTAAAGTTTTAGTTATTTAATAATTTATGATTGATTGACTATTTGATTGTATAAAAAATATTTATATTAATAATATATACTATCATTCTATCAAAAATAATAACAATATATACTATCAATTAAATCTTATTTTATTTATGTAAAATATTTTTGTATTGTTGTCTAATTATATATCATTATTAGAGTTGGTTATATCATATATGAGTCTTGGCCAGCGGACGATCCGTTTAACTTGTGATCCGTGCAGGATTTTTGGTGCATCAATGGTATGCTCAAGCCGATAGTCAAAGACTAATCCCTTTCGTGGTGTAGGGATCACCGAAGTGAGTTTTGTTTATCCCAACAAAGCCTTTTCTATATACACGACATGAGTCGAACCCTGACATCATGCTTAAGAAACTTAACTATCTACCAATTGTGTTGGGCCTTATTGGTCTGTGCAGGCTAAGACTAGGCAAAATATAAGCTTGTTTAAATGCGAGCCTTCTCAGCCCGGTCTGCTTAACCTATTGTTGGTGAATTGACAAGTATACCAAATCACGACAAGTAATAAAGTGATGAATAGAGTATCATTCCCACGAGGATTGCGTTCAATTACCGACTACTACAAATTCATTGCTATTTGGACGAACAATTGAGTTGGAACATTGCATGAACTACGATAAAATACAGTCAACAACATTATTCAAACATGCATACACAATGCGAATGCACACAAGCATTAACACAAACACTTGGCGGATGAAAATGGAAATATAATGATAAAGACGATTAGGCATAGGAATCTCTCAATTATCACTCAATGTAACTTACCTACTCCTTCAATTACTACCAATAATAATCAATTATCATTCAAGTTCACTTATCTAGGTTCATCCCAATTCCTTGGTTAAAAACCCCCTCCCGCTTAACTAGAACCCTAATTCCTTAGATGATACTCAATTAATTGGAAGCATTAAGATCAAAAACTCATCAAGAATGCATATAAACCAGAGTCTATTCCTAGACCTCTGCATTCACATGGCTCCTAATCCAAATCTAATTCTACAACCAACTTCCGTTGTGATACAAAACCATTATGGTAATTTCCATGGTGATCAAACATAGAAAAGCATTAAGCATAGGATTAGAAACATGAATTGAATTGAAATTGAATAGAAATCTATAGAGTAGTTAAATTGCATTAAGATCTAAGAGAGTTCATCCTAGCCTAATCAAAGAATCTAAAGATACATGCTAGAAAATAAGAAAAGATATGATAAAGAAGAGAATCAAGTCCATGGAGTCTTCAAATTTTGTTCCCAAGTCTTGCTTCATCCATGGAAGTGAGGGAGAGAGCTCCTCTGGTGTATTCCCACATATAGAGGTTGAAAAAGTGGCAAAAGACCCAATGAAATTCGTTTTCCAGCTATTTAAAGATGTTTCTGGTAACCATCTTCGCCTGGTGAAGACAAGTGCCGCCAGGCAAAGATGAACAGAATTGACTGGTTAGTTTTGAGTTGAATTTCGCCATGCGAGAGCTTCTACCGCCAGGTGAAAATGTACATAAAATACAATTCCTTGCCAGGCGAAACTGCACAGAAAAACCACAATTAAGTCCAATTTCATTCAATTTTTATCCTATCACTTATAATCCTAACTACTATTAATATTTATACTATTATCACAGCATAATAACCTCTTTTGCTCATCAATCTCCAATTTATTCCCAGTTTTTCCCTATAAATCCCATTAAGATGAGGATTTATCACCTGTGACTTAAACGGGATGGGTTTGTGGGTTAGCGTGTCAGCTTGAGAACTACTCTCTCTAGACTCAATTATAAGCAAAAAAATACCTATATTTTTTGGACTCAAATATAAGCAAAATCAAACTAACTTAATTCTATTTAATGTAAGTATTCCAAAAATCAAGAAAATTAATCAATCAAACCAATTCTCTTTTTACTTTTTCAAGAGCATTACACATTCTTGAAACAATTAAAGGGTAGTTTAGTAATTATAACTTTTTTTTTTTTTTACATAAATCAAGACAATTAAACTAAATTAACTAGGGCTGGACAAATTTGCCCGACCCGACCGGAACCCGAGATATCCGGAAAAAAAAGGATGCGGGCGGGTCTGGGCGGGTCAACGGGTGTAGCGGGTGAAAAATTCAGGTTCATACGGGTTTCTACGGTCGGGTTTCGGGTGTGGAAAAATAAATCCATCGGTACCCGAACCCGACCGAATAATAATGCACAGAGTATTAATTTTACATTGTTACACGTTCCTGTGTACCGTCCCTTCAGTCTCTCTCTGTCTTTCACGTTGGGAACTTCAATTTTTTAAGCTTTTCTCTCTCCATAGTGTCATCCCACTTCCCAACAACATGTGCATGTCTCTACTCTCTATGACTTTCTATCAGCCATCTATCATCTATCTTCTATCATAATTAAAAAATAAAAGAGATGCACATCTATCATCAACACTCAATTGCCTTTAATTTTTTACGTATACCCAACTAAACTTCCATTTCCCCATCCCACTACCATTCTTTGGTTATTTTCTTTGCTCAGTTTGCTGAAAGCCTGAAACCTTCTTTCCATTCCGAAACGGCAAAACCATTATTCTTCTCTTCTTTTCTTCTCTAAAACCCTTCTTCTTCTTAACCAAAAAAATAAAACCTTCTTCTTCGCATCATTGTTCGTGCAGATCTGCCAAAATGGTTTTCCTTTGTTCGTCACTTCGTCTCGTCTGCCTTCAATATCACAGCCCGACACTTACATGTTTCCAGTGATGCAAAGCCTTTCGGGATGATGCCGTTCTCTGAGAAGAGATCGAAGGCTGAGATTTCGGAGGAGAGGAAGAGATCGAAGGCTGACCCAAGTAAGTGTTGCTCCGTCGCTCCACCGAACCTGACGCACGACCTCTGCTCAACCAAACCCGACGCACGACCTCCACTCCACCGAACCAGCATCTTCCAGAGTTCCAGCCGCTGCGATGCTGTATACCGCGATCCCTTCTTTCACCCAGATCTATAATATGTTCAAGTTTTTACCTTTAAATCAGATCTGTAATGTGTTAATGTTTCAACCCTTTTTTGGGTTTTTTTTCAAAAATTTATATTTTTATATTTTTGTTGGTCTTCCTCTCATCTCTTTTCTGGTTCTTTGTTTCTGGTTGCCATTTTTTTTAATTCAAAACCGATACAACCGACCCGTTCCAACCGTCAACCCGCCTAATCCGAACCCGCTCAAACCGAAGCTTCAATCGGACGGGAATGGATCACGTATTCTGGTGTCGAAAACCGACCAAACCCGAAATGTGTCACCCGAAACCGACCATACCCGACCGATGTCCACCCCTAAAATTAACTAACTTCCTTAATAAGTGTGAAATTAATTATTTTTGCTTATAATCGAGTCCGGAAGTAGTACTACTCCTTTTTTCATAAAAAAATTATAGATCGCCATTTTGTGCCATTTCCTTCAAAGGCCAATTGACTCGTTTTGTTGGTCTAATGCTCCCGTTTTTGTCTGGGAAAGTGCAAAACCCATCGTTGTCAAAATCAAATCGAACCCGTTGGATCCATCGATTGAACTGGTAACATGTCCCAGCAATGGTCCGAATATCTCCAAAAACTATCTGTGCTGAAAACGGTTGAAGAATTGGTTAAACCGGTTAAAACCGACGTTTTAACGATTTGCCCAAAATTAAAGGGCGAGTTTGATTTGTTTCCAATTTTATATTTTCAATTCATGTCTTCACTTTTTAAGAAATATAAGATAACTAGAAAAATGTCATTTTATTTTTATTTTATTTTTTAAAGGCTAAAAGAAAAATAGAAAATTGGCAGAAGCACAAACATCAATTTTATTTTTTCATTTCTAAAAAAAATGGGAAACAACGTCGTTTTTGGGTCTTTAGGGGTCTTCTCTTCCTTTTTCATTCAGCCGCGCGAGCGCGAAGCTGGCAGCACCCTGGAGCTCCTCCCACTTCGTCTTGCCCATTCCTCCTGTTAAAACGGTTGCGAGTTTCACTCAGCTGCTCCTCTCCGCCGTCTCATTCTCATTCTCCGATACCAGTACGCAGTACCTCTGTTAATTTGTAATTATCATACACTGCTTCCTCTGATACCAGCAATGGACAACGAGGTCCAACATAAACACCCTCCTCCTCATGTACAAGAAGAAGAAGAAGAAGAAGATATTGTTTCAGTTTCGTGTTCTTTAGATTCCGAAATCGGTGAGGCGTTGGACTGGTTAGACTCGAAGGATGATGACGAGGACGCTTCCTTCTCCTTCCATTCCCGGCGCCCCAACGCTCACGGCGGCCACCACCACTCCAACCTCTTTCGAATCGGAACCAGAAGTTCTGCCATCACATTCGAGCTTCACCATTAGAGGAGTGGGAAGGGAGGATGAATGTTGGGATGTCTAACCCTGTCACCACAGCCATTCGTGAAAGTGTTCGAGACATGGCCATTGGTAAAACTAAAACTACTGAGAAAGCTGACCGTGCCACTGTTGAACAGGTCAACACAACACAACACACACGACAAGCATCATTTCACAACATCATCTACCATTTAAATTTTGTGTTTTGTTGTATTATTATAATTATTATTTTAAATATAATGTTCTTCAAAAAATAAAGAAATTGTACTGTTTATTTCTGTTATTGGCGTTCACTGTATGAATGTATAACTGGGGGAACTGGTTACAATAGTTATAAGTTATAATCAATTTGTTGACCAGCTCAATATATTTTCAGTATATGCCCCTCTTGCAATTTGTTTTTGATGGGCCTCTAATGGGCCAGTCACTCATGGTATAGGAACGGAGGAATCAGTTAAGTTGGAGGGAGGGAAAGTATAACAGAGTGGAGGCATATGATGAGTGGGGATGGAGGAAAAGAGAGCAAATGATATATAGGTTGGTTGGGGGTATCTGGGAATTGTAATTGGAGTGGGGGAGGCCTTTGGGGAGTATTCACTTGCTGATATTTGATGTGCTGGATATTGTTATCTAGTTCCTCTTCTCTTTTGTTTGTACTTGAATTTGGGGAGTATTCACTTGTTGATATTTGATGCATGTGATAATCTTATCTTCCTTCTGTCCTCTCTCTGTTTATCGTTGCGAATTGTTATCATATATTGTTAAAGAATTTATGGAGAACACTGAGCTTAGGATTACTGAAACTTTTTTTGCATACTTGTTTTGAAATATATTTCTTAGCTACACAAAAAGTACAATTCCAGCACAGAATATGTTTCTATTGCATTAGCTGGACGCCATATTGATTGATTCACAGATGCATTTTATTTTATTTTTTTTGAACTGAACTTTATGATCTGAATGATATCAGGGACAGAGATGGATATGTGCAAGGAGACTACCGTTTTAGACATGGATACTGCAGGCATAATCCAAGGAAAATGGTAAAAACATGGACCGAGAAAGAAATGAGGAATCTCATGAGGTTTGAATTTGTTTTCTCTCTCTCTTCTTTTTGGCTGACTATCATGTTCACTAAAACTGCCAAGGAATTTCCTGTAAGATTGAAGTATAATATACTAAATTGGACTAAAAAAATTATAAGAAAAAAGAAAGAAGGTAAATAGGTCAGTCAACTTCATGCCCTGTACATTTTTTTTATTGACCCTCTTACCTGTAGGTATGAATTGAAGCACTACAAATCTTTTATCTGGTTACTATGTTGGCTTTTACTTGAACCAGGAACTTGTGTAGTCATCCTTCCTGATAGGCGAAAGATCTTTTATGGATTCAATGTACATCAGAAAGGAAATAGACTTGAAGAAGAAACCTATCAAGTGTTATATGTGCTAGAGGATTTTATGTGCTTCAAGTTTTCTGAGCTTCTACTTTATATTTTTGCTGTATTTTCTTTTTTCTGCTGTGAAAGGGATTCCTTTTTGTATACTTGTGTCCGTGATTTGTTTCTTTGGCAGTTTCCAATAAATATGTACTAGAAAAAGAGTGATTCCATGCTTACGTTTATTGGATTTCAGGTTAAAGGCAGCAGGACTTAGGTGCCCTACACTTTATCTTCTGAGGCTACATGTTCTGGTCATGGAATTTATAGGTATTGTTTTTGTTCTGCATTTTGACAATACACTCTGATCATTGTGATTGACGTGATTGGTTGTCCTTATGTGTTCAATTGCTCTCAATTATCAATAGTTAATTATATCATTTATATGTAATAGCAGTGTCTAACTGTCTATCATTGATCCAAAAATAAAAAAAGAAACAGAAAAGTAATGCATAGTTTACTTACTTTTTTCACTTGTATTGAAGATGGAATTGCTTGTAGTTAGTTACGCTCAATATTTGATCAAATTTATCATCAGTCTTACAAAGTTCCAATTTCTTCGTTTAACATACATCCTCTCATTTTGGTAATGTGGATTGGAGTTTAGACAGAAGAAATACAAATATAATTTTAATTGAATATCCTTGCTTATTTTGTTTCTCACAGGAAAGGCTGGTTGGGCTGCCCCTCGTCTTAAAGATGCAGCTTTATCTTTAGACAAGTTACGGGAAGGCTATGTTGAGGTGTGTCAAATTACTAAAATAGTCCAGTGATACTTAAATGATTAGAAGTTAGAACTTAGCCCATTATTGGATTTCTTAAATAGTATGCTGTTAGCTTGCTTGGATATAAGGTCCCTATCTTGGTCCTGAGAAGTCTGTTATCTAGAATGTCTACTAAAAATTCACTTGTCTGGTTTTAAGTTTGTGAGTCTACACTGTCTCTTTGAAATTTTATTTAGGGATTCTTGTTGGAAACACTCTTGTCACCCATTTCTTTGAGGTTTCTAAGCCACTAATCTGTATTCTGTTCTGACAATTTTTGAGGTTGAAATTATAAGGCTTTGTATTTCAGATTATCATGGCAATGAGGACATTGTATCAAAAGTGCAAATTGGTGCATGGTGACATCCCTTGTCTCTTTACCTCTTTGTCCTTGCTTTGGAGAGACTTGGTCATATAATCTATGACTTAGTCAATTCAGGAACATGGAAACCTCTAAAATTTGGTAGAGGTAATGGCCCTTGTATTTCACATATCAGTTTTGCAGATGATCTTGTTTTAATAGCCGAAGCCAATTCTGAGCAAGCAGAGCTTATCCAAGGAGTGATGGCTGAGTTCTGCTCAAAATCAGGAGAGAAACTGAATTTGCTCAAGTCTAAAGTGTTTTTCTCTAGAAATTTGAGTGAGAATGTCACTAATAGCTTGAGTCAGATACTGGGAGTCAGCAAAACAGAAGACCAAGGTCTATATTTGGGTGCCCCTCTCCTTCACCAGAGAGTCTCCAAGCAATCCTTCTCCTTTATGCTGGACAAAATGAGATTGCAGACTCTGTGTTTGTGCAGGTAATTTACCTTATCATGTAAACTTTCTGAGCCATTTTATTTTTCAGTTGTTATATTAAATCAATCTATAGCTAAGCTAGCGATTGTAACCTAATAAAGCTCAGGTTTTGGGTGAATTTTCATCCACACTCTGTAGGGTAGGTTATGTTGGGAGGAAAGCAATGGAGGAGAAAGGAAAGCTTAAGTGAATATGCTTCCTTGGAAATTTTTGGGGGTGAGCTGAAAAATGAGGGATTTTTTTCATTTAACTCTACAAAGTTTTCCACATTTGAGGGATTTTGGTGGAGAAACTAAAGTTACTTTACTTTTATACCCTATAAACTGGTTGTGTTGCATCTATAATATTATTATTATTGAAATATGATATCACTATACTAGTTTATCGGTATCTAATATAATTAGAAAAATCATTTTTTATTCTTATTTTACCCTCCATTGTGTTCCCTTTATTTTTTTAAAACAACCTAGGAAGGAAAATAACCATCTAGCTCTCCATATCCTTTCCTATTTTCTTTCCAAAATATAAATAAGTTTTTATTTTATTTTATAGGCAAATGTTAGTTAGTATGTTAGTTGTTAATTTTTCTCCTTTGCCAATGTTTGAACATTGGACCTCCAACACTTTAAACCCTTAATTCTTACTGCTTGAGTTACATTTGTGATTTCTTGAACTCTTGTTACAGTCTTTCATTCCAAAAACACTAGAGGATGTTAAGAATGCTGAGGAGGATGTACAACGGATAACAAGTGGGAAAGACACTGGAGATTTATACTATCAGATCATTACTGGACTTAAAGATGCTCTGTCAAGAGCACCATTGTCCAATCCTAAAGAAGATTCACCAATCACTTCTGATGGCAAACCTAGCCTACTTGAGTGTGCTGTCGAGTCTCAATCTGATGAGGATGAGGATAACGGAAGTGGTTTTGAAGAGGAATCATCTTCTGAAAGTGAAGTAGAGGCCCCTGTGGATAAGAAAGCAGCTAGAAAAGAGAATAAGAAGAAGGTGAAGGAAGAGAAGAGAGAAGCACGTAAACATAAAGTCCCTAAGACTGTCAAGAAAAGAAAGAAGAAGTTGGGCAAAGCCCGTAAGACCCGATAGGCAGTTGCTATCTTTAATGGCTGTGACTATGGAGCTTCCCTGGTGAGGTTGTCACTTTCTTGGGTTTTCTGGGTATATTTTGATTTGTGAAATTTGGTCACCTTTGTGAAATCGAAAATTTAGTATCAAATTGGTCCTTGTAATTATACAACTTAATATCAAATTAGTATCAAATTAGTCCCTGCATACATATCCTCTATGGTGCATTCACTTGCTGTTGAGTTTGAACTTGCACTTCCTGAGTAGGCTGAACTTGCACTTGTTGTTGAGCATTTCCTGATTCCTGAATGAGCAGAACATAGGGAAATGGTTCTGGATTTCAGAACCATTAACCCTGGAGGATTGCGACCCAGACCCATTACCCCCTTTTCCTCATCCCCTTCTTCCTCGGTTTAGGGAGTTTGCAGCAATAAAGAGAGAGGTGTAGAGAAGGAGGCAACACAGAGAGTGGGAAGAGCAGAAAAGAGCTGTTGAAAAAGGAGAGGGATGAAGATGAAGCTCAATTTAAAACCCTAGGAGTTTCATTTTAGTCTTCGAAATTTCAATTTAGTCCTTGAAATTGTGTTTAGGTCACTCATCTGACGTGGCGCCAACGTGTATGATGAAATGACATCCAGTAATGCAAGTTAAGTGTCACATAAGCAGGGTTAACGACGTTAGGGGACAGACATTAACGGAGGGATCATTTTGAAACACGGTTTGCAAGTTCAGGGACTAAGTTACTATTTCGCTAAGTTCAGGGACCAACTTGATATTAAGTCCTAATTTCAGACTAAATTGGCTATTTACTCCATCCACGGGGACTCTGGAGGGGCTGGGGACCTTGAAGGCCATGTAGCTGTGCAAACTAAGAAATTGGTGTCCTGTGCTAAATTGCTAAAATAGCAATTTGTGTACAATCTACAACGATGAGGGACGACAGACAAAGGCAATCAAAGGAAAACCTTCCATTCAAAACAATATAACGCTTCATGCCTTGACTTCAAAGGTCAAAACATGATTTAAAAATTAAAAAGGCAATCAAAGGGATAAGGAGTTTAAAATACCTGTAAAAATGCAAGTAAAAGGGACAACAACAGTTGGAAGATGAGAAACGCAGTCAGTCAATCACGCAGAGAGAGAGAGAGAAAACAAAGAGTTTCTACTTTCTATTTTAATATATACATTAATATATATATACTAAATAAAAAAAATTGGTGCCCCCTAAAAAATGAGGCCATGTGCGAGAGTAAATAATGCTCAAGGACACCACTGCTTTGTTATGTGACAACCAATTAGCAGTTTAGCACTTTACATAACCGCAAATCCGATTTTCTATGAAAGTACCAAACGTTATGAGGGAGATAAATGTATATTCTTTTATAAGTGTTCATAGAGCTCGAAGCTTTTCTCTACCCTTAACTGGGGCATCATCCCTCACCCTAATTTTATATATAAAAAAATTAATCGCAATTATGGATTAAAAATTAAAAAGATAACAATTTATTGTGTACAAAAGTAATAACACTTGGATGGGCTTTTTTTTTCCCTTAAAAAAATACTTATTTTTAAATTATAAGTGCTTTTGGAGAAAAAAGAATGATATTTGGATGAACTTTTAAAAAAAAGCAAAAGTAGGAGGAAAAAAAAAAAGCGAGGGAGAGAGCATATTTTGTGCACATGCGACAGATGAGATGAGAGAGAAAATAACCCTGTGTAACATGTTAGACAACCCCTTCTATTCTTTTACAAAAATGATATTTTGACACCAGATTTGGGACAACTCCAGCGACACATGCACTATAACGATGGCATTTTTGTAATTTTGACTTTTTTTTATTTAAAATATTTAGGTTTTTTGAGTACTAACATGTTTAGTCATTAATCATATAATGAACTGAATTGACCAAATATTTGCACGTGATTAACCATATATTTACATGTTTGTGGAAAATTATTGTAAGCTTCAGGATGACCCGTTAATCATATATTGAACTGAATTAACCAAATATTTGCATGTAATTAACCAAATATTTACATGGTTGTGAAAAATGATTGTATGATTCAGGATGACCCATTAACCATATAATGAACGGGATTAACAAATATTTATTTGGGATTAACCAAATATTTACATGGTTGTGAAAAATGGTTGTATGCTTCAGAATGACTCATTAACCATATAATGAACTGAATTAACCAAATATTTATACCGGATTAGCCAAATATTTATATGGTTGTGGAAAATGATTGCAAGTTTCAGGATGACCCATTAATCATATAATGAAATGAATTAACCAAATATTTGCATGTGATTAACCAAATATTTGCATGTGATTAACCAAAAATATTAATACAAAAAAGATAATTTTTTTTAAAATGGTCAAAATTACAAAAATGCCACCATTACAGTATGCTACTGTTCATTGATCCCTTTCCACCGTTCTGCTTCAGCTTCCACCACCTCTCCTACCTTTTTCATCGATTCACGTGCGTCCAATATCCATCATCGTCCAGTGTTCGTCCTGCTGAAACAGCAATACTCTCCCACGTTAAAAATAAAAATATAGTGAGAATGAGAAAGTCAAAAGTCAAAAGTCAAAAAAATAAATAAGTCCACTACCTATATTTCTCAGAGTGGCTTCTAAGGTGAGTGAGCAAATAAGTACCTCACTCATGTACTACGGGAACCATTACCCCAGTCCTTGCAGATTTCGTCAGGATCTATTTAAATATCAGAATTTAGTTTGAACATTATTAATTCCTTTTACCAAATAAAATACAACCAACTACTTTTCATAGCACCAACAACAACTGGAGTGACAGGAGCGTATCGAAATATGACCAAGAAGAGAGGAGGAAATGTTATATTATTGTTTTATTTTTTGGTTATTTATTTTAAAGTCAAATATTAATATAATAATAATTTTGTTTTGGCTAAGTCATTTATTTCTTCAACGGTTATGTTTTATACTTAATCCCACAATTTATTGCTAAATCGTTTTCTACTTAATTTTGGTTCCTGTTTTTAAGGCTTTGAGCTTTTATGTTGCCTATAATTATGCAGCCCGTTGAGGAAGTTACAAAAGGGAGATATATACGTTTTTTTATTAATAGGACTGGAAAAGGTTAAGCTGATATACTGTTTTTTCCATAAAGTAAAAAAGGATATAATCCTTGTGTGGTTTTTCTCTCTACCACGGAAGCAAACTGGATTTGAAAGTCTTTCTTGGTGCAAATTTGCATGTGTGTGTCACTTGGAGTTGAGAGAGGATTGACTATTGTAAAAGCTTTTCAAGTCTCCTGGTGGTGGTTTTACGGGACAGAGGGAAATTTGAGTTGTGGAATTATTGGGATTGTTGGGTTTCTTGTTGCCTTGAGCATCCAAAAAGTTGTTCCTGTGTCCTTGCTATTTCACGTACAGTGCTAGCAAGAAGTGGTTGTTGTATCCTGAAGAGTACTAGCTTTGAGACTAACTGCACCGGGTAATCTACTCGTGGTGGCAAAATACTCTTAAGCCCAGTGCTTTGCACGTCTCAGCCAAAATCGATAAGTTTAACTTAATGAGCTTTATTTTATTTTATTTTATTTTATTGCATATTTAGTTGCTGCTTATTTTGCTTTGTTCTTGTGTTAATTCTATGTTAATTTATTAATTTTTTCCAACGGGAAAAAAGAAAAAGAAAAAGGCCGTGTGTGATGGTGGGGGAGTGATTGGAGTATGAGAAGAGAAGAGGAATTGGGGGAGTGGTGCGATGGTGCGTACAGTAAAAACAGTTCGCGACAGGTCTAGGCGGTAGCTCGGTGCTAAGTGACTTAGTGGCTATGGGACGTTGTATCGGAATGGTGACGGAGAACCAAAGATGGATGCATCGCGGGACGAATGGAGAACAGAGTGGTGACCGGAACGGCGGGGCGATATTTTGATGGTCGCGGAAGTACGAACTTGAACTGGGACGCAACAGAGTATAAGACTGGCGCGATGCTTCGACCGAAACAATGGCCGCGCTCGACTGAGAGCCATAGCCGGAACCAGATCAAACAGACCCGAATCCTCCAGATCTAACGAACTTCCAACGTTGGAAGATGACAACACCAAACCAGAACCAGTAACAATCATTAAAAACAAAAAATACATAAATAAAAGAAAAACTGGAGAGTAGAGAGGAAGATTTGCGTGCTCTGCAACGCTATCTCGTGGGTGGGCACATGTCTCCGGTGGCTGTGAAATGGAAGGGACAGGGATAAAAGTGTCAATTTGTCTTTCTAGGGTAACCTGTTTAACCATTAACAAGTTTTAATCTTAACCCTTCAATTACTTTATTAATATATCTGATGGTCAAAAAAGGTGGTTCACCAGTGAGGGACTTACTTGCTCCCTCATCTTAGAAGCCACCCTCAAATAGTACCGATCTTCTATTTTTGATCTTATGAAATTCTCAAACACCTGGTTTTACCCTTTTCAGCTGTTTTGTGAATAATTATTTGTGTTTGTGTTTCTAGCTGAAAATAATAAAAATCTTTTTTAGATAATTTAAGTTATTTTTTAACCATCTTTGTTATAGGACTGGTAGATTATTTGCTACCAATTATTTTCATTTCTAGCACCATTTTTCCTGGCTTACCCCGATTCTCTCATCACTATCGCTGCACAACATGTGATTTGATATAAAAAAAAATTTAAAAAACAATATTTTTGCACGAAAATGAGCAATATGCCAAGTATCCTCGTCAGTAGTAAGAAGAATAGTTAGAGCATCTCCATTGCTAGTTGCTTATGGGTTGCTTAAAAATAAACAACGGTTGCTTATCTTTTTTTAGCATTGGAGCTGCATAACTGGTTGCTTAAATTTAAGCAAAGTTGCTTATATAAGCAATCCATGAAAGGGTTGCTTATCTATTAAAAAATAATATTTATGTTGTACCATTGCATAAACAACCAAATGGATTAATATTTTAAAATAAAATAAATTCAATAGCAAATAATAAAACAATAAAAAATTGGGTTGCTTATTATATGTACCATTGGAGTGAAAAATGGATAAGATGCTTAAATGTAATGTGGCACTATGGGGTCCACTTAAGCAACCAAAGTGGATTGCTTATACTTTAGCATTGGAGATGCTCTTATAGTTATATAATACATTGTGATATCATCATTTTTTTTAACTAAAATTTATAAGACTTTGAAATATATATAAAAAATACATTTCAAAAGATTTTAATGTTTTTTAAATAAAAAAAATAACGAAATACATCAAATATTATTAAATTATACAAATAACTTCATACCCCTTTTTCGTAATTTACTATATAAAAGTGACTTTTTTGCATCACCCAAACGAAATAAATTATATTAAAATCGCTTTTCAGCAAACAACAAACCCAAACAAAAATAGATTCTAATTATAATCGATTATCACAATAATCGATTGTACAAAAATTGATTATCAACATAATTTTTTTTTCCAGCTTTCCCAAACACTATTATCTACTTTTTTGAACTGATGAAGCTTTTATTTCATTATTTTGCAACTTTTATTTTTGTACAATTTGTAACTTTTTCTAAAACTTATGTAACTTTGAAAAAATTATAAAAGGAAAAACTTATATAACATTCATAATATGTTACACAAATTTTAATAAAATATTATTTCAAATTTTTTTAATTTAATTTAGAAATTATTTAAAATTTTCATAATTTATAATAATTGCTTTTCAATCCAAATACTAATATACTAAACAAAAAAGTTTTCTACATGTCCTTTCAATAATTTTCATAAACTAAAAGTGCATTTACATAGTTGCATCCAAACGTCTTTTTTGATTTAAAAGTACTTTTTGACTAGTGCATCCAAATGCAAGATAGCTCCCGGCCGCACCCGAGATTAGTCAGATGGACACATGAGGGTCAAAGACCCTTTGGACCAAAAAAAAAAAAAATGCAAGATAGCTCTTGCTTTTAAAAATAACTTATACTTCTACTTGTATATCATATAAGTCCTTTTCTTAAAAGCCCATCCAAACTGGTCCAAAGAAAGTAAAACTGGAAATAAATTAAGCAATAGAAAAACAGAAATTTTCTTATATTATTGGCACATTCCATTTCACATAACAACACTATTGGTAAACTAATGAAAATGAAAATTTCACGTGCTCTCAAAACTGGTAAATTATTATCTCACGTTAGTATGTTACTATTGCATTTATGAATGTCAAAAAGATTAAGATTATCCTTTAGGTAATATTATTATTTTTTAATTCAATATTGATTTCCATAGTTCATCTTTTATATCACCTCAATTTTATTTACATAAATGACTTCATTGTCGTTTAAAAAGAGAAGCTTATTATTTGAATAAAAAAAAAAAACTTATGATAGTTATGGTTTTATACTAGTGTATGGACCCGTGCCATGCACGGGGAAAATTCAGTTTTTTTATTATTTTATTTTACATGGTTTAATTCTTGATTTTATGTTCTTAAGGGTAAATAAATTTTGCGTTTAATTAGGATACACTATCAGTGTAAAGATTTTTTATACTGTCAACCAATAAAAATCGCCAACATCATTGAAAATCTTTGCTTCTTATCTTAAACCTCTTTAAAAGTCCTTCAAACCTTTATTTGCGATTGGTTTGATGTGTAAAAAAATTTACACTACCAATGCATACCAATTAAACTCATAAATTCTTGTGGGGTAATTATATACTAAAATTTGTTCAATGAATTATTTTTGTCTGAAAAACAGTCAATCACAAAATGTAACAAATATTAACACTACTAATTTATTATTGATACTACAATACATATAATGACTCTTAAATGTATAGTAAGGTACATACGATCTACAACACAGTTTTTAAGTTTTAAATTTAAAACTATAAAAAAAACTTAAAAAATAATAACTAAAAATAAGGCCATATAAAAAGAATATATGCAATGAAATATTACAATTTTTTATTGTGAAATTTGTTTTTTTTTTAAAACCAAAAATTATAAAATAACACTAACCATTTCTTCTCCTACTACATTATATCGTACTTTTTGTGAATATTTAATAGTTAAAATACATCCTTCAAGAAACAACTGCATTTCCGAGTTGATAATCAATTCTCAAGGTAATTTTATTTAAACATTGATATTAAATACGTCCCAGTGGGATCTCCCCCATGATCTGAATTTATAGACAAAAATATATGTATCTATCTTATTGATTAGTTTTCTTCTATCTAAAAAAAAATCTATTTAATTTTAGTTGTTCCTCTTTTTCCTCCGGTGCAAGCCAATCCTTGTTTCTAAAATATATATGTAATCTATCATATTAATTCTTCTATCTTAAAAATCTATTTGATTTATTTTTCCACTTTTTCCTCAAGCAAATTAAACATTTCTAGAAAAGATATTCTATCTATCATACTAATTTTTCTTCTTCTCTCTTGAAAATTATATTTGATTTACTTATTCTTCTTTGCATCTGCACGTTGAAAAAACTTTTTAGGAAAATATATTTATCTATTCAAATTATTTGTTTCTTCTCTCTTAAAACATTGTTTTTTATTTCTCTTTCTTTTTTCTATGCAAGTTAAACTATTTTTAGAAAATATACTTATCTTTAACTATCATATTATTTTTAGGTTCTTCTCTATTAAAAATCTATTTTTTTTATTTCTTCGTATTTTCCCTCCCGGTGCAAGTTTAGAATTTTTTATTCTCTCTTAAAAACTATTTGAGTTAATTTTCCCTCTTTCCTCCCCGGTGGCAAGGTTGGAGCGCATTTTTTGAAAATATATTTAATCTAATATATTATTATTTTTTTCTCTCTTAAAAATCTAGTTGATTTGATTTCTACTTCCCCACCCGTACAAGTTAACTTTTTTAAAAAAACTATATTTCTCTGTCATGACTATTTTTAGCTCTCTTTTGAAAATCTATTTGAATTATATTTTATCCCTTTTTTTTCGTATAAGTTAACCATTTTTAGAAAAATATATTTATCTATATCATATTATGTTTTTTTTTTATATTGAAAATCTATTTGATTTAAAGTTCAACTCTTTTCCCCATGCAATATCATTTTTTAGAAAATTTATTTATATATTATATATATTTGATTATTTTTATTCTTAGTCTCCCTTTAAAATCTATTTGACTTATATTTTTCCTTATTTTTTATGCAAGTTAAACATTTTTAGAAAATATATTCTCTACCGATGTTATTTTTCTCTACTCTTTTTCCTTATCATATATATAAGGAAGCCTATTTTAATTGTGTCCTTGCACCGAATGTTATGCATATAGTTGGTTTAATAGTATAAATTTTTTTTATATTTTTTAAATCAGAAAATATTGATTTGTTTTCGCTATTATTATTGGATGTAATTTTTTTTCTATATCAAATATCAAAGATTTATTAAATTTAATTAGCTAATTAATTTTTTTTGTCAAATTAAAAGAAAAATATTTTTATTTCTTGGAAACCATATTTATATTATTATGTAGAATCGATCAATCTTTTTTTGGATGATAAAACAAAATTTCTAAATATGTGTTATTACATCAATTACATCTAAGTGTAAATTAATTCGATTTTTCTATCGTGGAATTGATGTATTACAATAATTTAGGTTAAAATAAATTTGCAAAGTTTCTTGGATAAAATAAAATCTTCAAATAAATTAATTAATTGATAACAAAAGTAAATAAAGAATAATTTAAAATCAATAATTAAATTATTAAAATAATGAATTACAAAAGGCAATGAAATGAAAGTTATTAATACAAAATGTAATTTTTTCTTAGTAATTCATATGTAAAATGCTTACACGTAAAAAATAATAATTTTATGCTTATACCTATTCATATCTATTGCTTTGGCTGTCACTATATGCTGGAATTGTGGTGGTTAGGGCGTCTCTTTAGTTGGCCTCAAATTGGTTCCGTTGTTTCCCTTGTTTAATAACAACTTTGGTGGCTCTTGTTTATTTCTCTTTTTCTTTCTTTTATTTACTAATTTACTTGGTTGGGACTTTTTTAATATCATGGTTGGCAATGTGTTTTTCTAGTATTCTACTTACATTTGTCCTTTCTTCCTTATTCTCTTTTGGTACCCTTTGTACCCTTAAGTAACAATATACGTTTGGACTTATCAAAAAAAAAAATGAAATTTCTCTCTATATGCTTTCACGTAGAATAGAAAGGAGTTAGTGCTTATAAAAAAATATGAATGTCACACATAAAATTATGAAAAATTTTACCACATGTGTATCATTGGAAAGTTTTTAAATTCAAGTACAAATGGGAAAAAAATAATTATACATACATTACAAAGATTGATAGTCTAAATGAAAAAAAAACTATTTTATTCTAATTGATCAACATGGTTATGATTGATCATGTCAAAAAAAAAAAACATTAATTATTGATTGAAAATAATCAATGATATATTAATGATATTTATTGACATGCTTTTAATATTGGAGTGTCTTTTAAATAATAAAATTTTTGTGCTATAATTAACTTTTCAGGTGAGAAATAAAATGTTACCTGATTTTTATATCGAAAAAAAGTGTACCTGATTTCGACACATGTTTTATTATCCAACATGTTCAAAAACCTTATGATTATTTATTTAATCAATAAAAAAATTGTAAATCATAGATTAGATAATAAATTTTATTGACTTCCATATTATCATATTTATCCAAAATAATTATTACTCAAAATCAAATTATAAAACATTGATCAAAAAGGTGATAAAGTAATTATATCCGTCAAAAAGTACCAAAGTGAGTATTGGTCCAATTCATCAATGGTAAATCTTATCATAAATCTTATCATATCTAAAAGAGTGGAGGTTTTTTGGGTGTGAGGGCCTCCCACCCTTGCGGCAAGTCTGGTTAATAATATCCAGGGACTTTCTCCAAGCTAGGAGGCTGTTTACCTCCCGGACCCACGTGTTTCGTGAAGCATAATAAAGTGGATGATAGCGTTGGCTAATTAAGCATGGTTTTTATCCCTTGAAAGGGCAGATCAAGATTTTCGACAGTTATTCCGGCTTTTTTTTGTTTTTGGTTTGTTTTTAGGGGCGCAGCTTCTAGCTCCTATCCCCGTGGCTTTAATTTCTTTGTTGCTTTGGGCTTAGTCCCCATTTCTCCACAAAAAAACATCATCAATGGTAATACAACTAAAAACTGAAAGAAGAAATTTTTTTTTTTTTGACAGAATGGAAAGTAATTCTTTAATAACATTTAACATGATTAGGTTATCCAAACTTTTTCGGATAATAAAGATTTAATTACAAAAATATCATTAAAAAGTTTTTTTTTCGTAACAATTTTTTAAAAAATATGACAACTTTAGGTTCCATAATATGTTGTATTGATCTCCATTATTATTTAATATTTCCTTCGTTAATTATTTGAAAAATATATTAAGAAAATTTAAACCAAAAATTCTGATAAAAATACTCAAAACATAAGGATAATAAATAAAAAAAAGAAAAATAAAAATTAGTATGGTTACGTGGAAAAATGCTTAGATGCTTAGAATTACTGCTTACCTCCAATCCTTAGTGAGCATAAACAGACTTCTTCTTCTTGATGGGTTTCCTTTAATGCCATTTTTTATCTCTTCCATTTTTCTAGTGTACCTGTGTCTTTGACTTGTTGGTTTTCTGTTCTATGTGCTTACATGATTTGTTATTTTTTTTCATCATATTTGAAAGGCAACAATATCACCACCTTAAATGGCGCAGTTATGGATCATTACAAATTTGAATCTTTTTATGGACTTTTAATATTTGCATTTTGAATGCAAATCGCATGTAATGTAAGGAAATTGTATCAACGTGTTATTACTCCCTTAACGAATCTTTCAATTCATAAAATTTAATCACCAAAAAAAAAAAAATTCAAATTTTTTGTAATTAATTTAATTTTGCATCATTTAAATTTATTAGATAGTATTCCATTTTCAAAGATTACAAAAATAAACGCTGATTTATTTTATTGAATCAATAACATTATTGTTTGATTTGAGTGTTCATATAATTAAATTGAGTAATTTGGCTGAATTCTGCCAGTGAATAATTAATGAGTATCCATTTTTCGAATTATAAAAATTACATGCTGATTTTATTTATTGGAATTAATGATAGATGTCTTGTAATTATTATTTAGTAATATCTTTAATAATAATATAATAACAGAAAACATTATCGTATCAAAATGTGGATAATAATTTTTGTCATTTTATTATTGATATTAAAAAATATTTTTTAAATAATTGTACCTATAGTATCATTTCTAACTTTTTTTTATTTTTAAAAATTAATATCACTCTATCATTTTACATTATTTTTTGTCTTTTTTTTTAAATATTATTGCTTGGTTGATTTTGTATATCAATCTTGAGCAAATTGGGATTGTTTTTTTAACAAAATAATTAAATAATAAGGTTGGATGAGTATCCGAAATTGCCTGCATAGCTGTATTAATAGTTTATGCACTACGTTTAATACGTCATTCATTGCCATTTAGTGGCGACATATTTGAAAAATCTAATCCCAAAGCCTAATTCCTATCCTAGAATCCAAAGCATAATCAAGAGACATATGTAAATCCTAAGCTAGCTTGTCTTTTGAGGAGTGGACATGTGTAATTCTGAAGCTGAAAATAGTGACATGTGTAATTCCTGTACCTGGTGAACGTGGACAGATTTGTATATTATATAGATTAGAATTCAATATAACTATCTTTTTGAATGCCATTTTTGAAAGGTGCAGTCGAAGTGATGAATTAAAGAATCTTTTCACAAATTTTTCTATTTGACAAATTTTGTTTTTGTTTCAAGATTGCACTTTTTAGTTCTTTTTATTCGTTTTTTAATCTGCATGATCCGTGTACCAGATGTAGTTGGTTATTATGTCTGCAAATTGAGTTTGCCCCCCAAGATTTCGTTGTAGTTTTATGGTAGCAAATGAATTGAGTATCCTTTTTTGGAGCAAAAATTTAACATCATTTCAATATGTTCTTTTATTAGCATCTTTGTTTTTTCCCCCTTCATTTCTTTCAATTAATATTTCTTTCAGAGGTTTTAATAACGCAATTCTATGCTTCTAGATGATAAGTAAAAATTATTCCAACCAACTTGAAACCTTGATAAGTTAACTAACTTTTTACATCTATTATATGCTAAAATAAAAAGTATCACCTCAATTTTCAGTGATTGAATATAAGAAATATGTCTAATACGGCAGGAGTTCTACAACGAATATTAATCATGAAAACATTAATTTTGTGTGCTTCTGAAAATAAATAATACCTTCCATATTCATATTTTAAGTTGTATTATGAATTTGATAAAAAATATTTAAAGACAATTATGCTCCAATGCATTGAAAAAAACATAAAAAAAATAAAGATGATAATTAACCAGCTTTTTAACTAACTACTTATAATGGCATAACCAATAATGGAGTAACAATAATTATATCTTTTATTATAAAAATAGAATTAAATTTGTATTTACTGTTTAAGTTAGCATAAAAGTTTTAACACGGACTTCCTATTAACATTTTGATACATGTCCTTTTAATTTAAAAATTAAAAGAAAGACATAACAATAAAATCTATTTGTCATTAATCTCATTTTGATGTCAGTATTTTTGGGTGAACCCGAATATCCTCAAGTCGGGAAGTCACAATACTAATCCCTGAGGTACTGAGCATTCATTTAAGATGTTGACCTCTTCCCAACAGATACTAATTCCATGAAAACTCCTGAACATAATGCTTAATAAGATCTGATTACCTATCAATCCTGTTCAATATCATGCTCGTTCATTTTGATGTCAGTATAAATCTATAATATTACTGTCAGACTATAGGAATTAAAACTCATACAAATATCTTTTCGTAGGTGTTTAAAAATAATTAATAATTAATAATTTTATACAAATTTTTCAGAAGCCAATATACACTCGTACCGTACGAGTCGTACGGCAAATCTTTGAAAATCTCAATCAACAATACATCCCCTTACGTAAGTAACAAGGAACAATAGGGTTTCGGATAAACGAAAATAAACGAACCAAACCAACACACTGAACCAATCTGATGTCATGCCACGGCGTACTAGCGGCGGAGGCGCTTCTAGCTTCGGGTCGGAGCTCGGAAAAGCTAAACCTTCAAACGCTCCGATCCAAAATGAAGCGCGACCCGGGAGGGTACGAACCGGAGCTTCTCCTTCTTCGCTCCCAATTCAATTCCTCCCTCGAACTCTTTCACCAACAAGCGGACATGAACTTCACTTCCATCACCGGCATCGCTTCTGACCCAACCGTCGCTAAAGACCTCGGCGACAGGGCCGAATTCCTCGCACACCTCACCCCTTTCTACCCTAACCACCTCGCCGATTTCCCTAAAAAACTCGCCGATTTGCTCCGTCGCACTGCACGATCGCTGCCTTCGGGGCTTCGCTGCCGCTTAGCCCGAGCTCTCATTCACCTCGTTAATCGCCAGGTTTTGCATTTGAATCATATATTTTCATTTTTCCATTATATGTATGTATATTTCATTATAATAGAATTAGTTTTATCATGTTTTAATGTGTTCGTTGAAAAGCAAATTTAAAACAATGTATTTGGGTTGAGTCGGTAGAAAAATACTTTTATGTAGAAAAATACTTTTATGCAGTGAATTACAACAACAAAAAAAAAAAAAAACCTACGGGATTAAACTGTTTTTTTTATTTTTTCTCATTAGAAGTTGATACGTCTGGTTAAGCTGATTAAATTGCAAAACAGGTAACATTCTTCCAATTTAATCCCTGCAAAGAAGTTTTTAGAGGGAAAAAAAAAAAAACTTTTTAGAGAAGCTAGAAGTTTGAAACTTATTTAAAAGCTGTTAAATTATTTTGTAACTAATAATATCCTACCAATTTCATCCCAGAGAATAGATTGTCTTGAGACCTTTTCAACAAACACATCGAAACATAATATTGAAATAATCATTTTTTTCGTAGCTAATACAAATTTCACACACACTGAAATGATGTGTGGAAAGGAAGTGTAGTGATTTTTATGTGACTTGCGCAGATTGTGGATCTTGGTGAAACACTGCCGTTGTTCATGGAACTACAAACCCTAGGTGATAGAAAGCTTATGGAGTTGGCGTTTGATCACATTGTTCGCAGAATCAGCTGCATGAATGAAAAGCATAAGAACGAAGCGAAGAACCTACCACTTAAGAGTGTCATGTTTAAGATGCTACAGGTTTGTGAATTACTGAATTTTCCCATCATTTGGTACATGCTAAGGTGCATGTTTGGTTTAGCTTAAATCTTAGAGAAAAATCACATTATTCTTCAAATTGAGATTCTTATTAGATAATCAAGCAACCATTCGAGTTACTGAATATGTAAACACCTGCCATGTTAGTCCCTGATTCTAGGAAATTATAATTTTAGTTTCTGAATTTTTAAGCACTAGTCATATCATTCTCTAAAATTATGATTCATTAGTCAATAGGTCTCTAGATTCAGGCAACTAAAATGATAATTTCCTGAAGTCATGGACTAATATGATGGGTGTTTACAAATTTAGGGACTGAAATGATGGTTTTGTCTTTTTATTATAAGCTATTTTGAACACAAAATAAGTCAATCCAAACACACGTGGTTTCTTACATGGTTGGATTTCTTCTAACTGGTTAATTGAATGAATGTGTATTTGAATAGAAAGAGGATGAAGCACAGGCCAAGAGAGTGCTCGTGACTCTGTGTAAACTTTACCGGAGGAAAGTGTGGTTTGATGACAGAACAGCAAATGCAATTTCCACTGCTTCTTTCCATCCATCATCGAGGTATCATTTCTTTCGTTTTTTTTTGTTGGATGAATGTTTTTAAATTTTATCTTAGGGGTTAGGCCTAAATTTTATGTTTTGTCTCTCAGGATCATGATAGCGGCTTTATCATTTCTGCTTGATTATGAGAAGATTGAAAATGATGACGATAGTGATGATGAATCAACAGAGTCGCCTCATGTTATCAATAAATGCATGATTTATAAGGTGAGATTGAATGATAATCTTTGAATCATTTTTTTTTTTTAAGATCAGTGGTTTTCATATTATATCATTTCTAAACGCTAAGTGGAAATTTTATATATAAGTTTATATGGAGATGACGGCATTGATTTTCTGAAGTACCTTTGTATTTGCATGCATTCTTGTAAGAAGGATGTTAGGAGCCTTGAAACATGCTCCTGATAGTTCTTGTTGAAGTTTGCACTAAGTTGTCTATAATTGCTGGTCGTTCTTACAAAATCCCAGGCAAATCACCAAGGTACAAAAGCTAGCAAAAGGGATAAGAAAAGAAAACCGAGGCGTATCAAGCGCAACATGAGAAGGCAGCAACACCTGTCATCCGAAAGAAGCAATTACAGTTATTATTCGCCACTTCACCATCTGAAAGATGAGCAGGTTTGCAAATTTTTGTATCATCACTATATGTACATTTTGGATTTGAATTTTTTTTATTGGATCAACAACATTCAATCCCATATGGTCTGCAGGGTTTTGCTGAGAGGCTGTTCTCACGTCTTCAGACTTGTAGTGAAGGATTTAAGGTGCATACTTTAATTAAAATCAAATAAGCATTCCTATAATGTTATAAAGGAAGACTTGCAATTCCTTTTCATATCTGCTCATGGTTATTCAGGATTACATATTCACTGGTTTCTGCAATTACCGTGTAAATTTTAGGTTAAGATGATGATGTTGAAATTGATTGCTCGAGTAGTTGGACTTCACCAGTTAACGTTGTTAAACTTTTATCCTTTTGTTCAGAAATATATCCAGGTATCTTATTTGATAAATTAAGTGAAATTTGGTATTCTGTATATAACTGAAGTGTGACCATTGTGATATATGCATTATGCTATCAGCCGCATCAACATGACGTCATAAATTTGCTTGCAGCAGTGGTTCAAGCTTGCCATGATAAGGTATAGTATGTTTGGGATTTTTCTTCATCAGATCTGTTTTTATAATTCATAGCATTTTCCTTCAAATTTTGATTCTTCAATAGATTTATAGTATTCTGTTCTTTTATGTTTTTTTGCATCCTAGCTCATTCAAGCTTTTATTTGGATGCAGATTCCTCCTGATATCGTTGAGCCCTTGTTCAAACAAATAGTAAATCAGTTTGTACACGACCGCTCACGTCCAGAGGTAAATTTTGTTTTCTTCTCCTGTCTTCTTAATGTTTGATATTGGTATATAATTTTATTTATTTCCATGATAGGAGCGCTCAACTTTAATATGTTGATGAGTTTGGTTGATATTTTTAGGCCATCACTGTTGGACTAAATGCGGTCAGGGAGATATGCATTCGCATGCCATTGGTAACTACTGCAATCTCCTTTCCTTTGGAAATATCTGCATTTAATTATTTATGTTTTGACAAAATATATCCAGTGCCTCCAATGAAGATTGGCTTAACTAGTAGGATCAAACAGCATTGACAAAAAGGTATTGGGTTCAATTCCTACTAGTGGTTCTTCATTGGTAGGTCATCTTTAAGTACCTTGTTTAGAAGGCTTGTGGCATGCCCCAATTTTGGAATGGGACTACCTCCCTCCTTAACTTTTATTCCCTTTCCCTATTGCTATTTGATTGTTTGATTTTGGAATGTAGCTAATGAATGAAGACTTACTACAAGACCTTGCCCTATATAAGAAATCGCATGAGAAGGCAGTTTCAGTAGCAGCTCGATCTCTGATTACCTTATTCAGAGAGGTGATTACCCTGGCACTTTGTGAGTAGGTGTGTGCACGTGTGCTAAGCACAGTAGCACACTCATACCATTGTCCGCAACATCTGATTATTGTTGTTCATTTGCAGGTTTGCCCTTCGCTGCTAGTTAAGAAAGACCGTGGGCAGCCTATTGACCCCAAGGCAAGACCAAAGGCCTATGGAGAAGTCGATGTTGCAACTGATGTTCCTGGTGCTGAGTTGTTGCAGAATTTTGACAATGATGACGAACAGGAGAGTGGTGATTCTGATGATTCTGCATGCATCGGCACTGGCAATGACCAGGAAAATGATCAGATGAGTATCGATGATGGTGATGATGAGAACCAACTATTCCGTGAAAATACTGGAAGTGATGAGGATGAAGCCAAAGATAATGATGTTGGATCTGAAGATGAAGATGAGAGAAGTTCTGATTATGAAACTGGTATTAGTGATACTGATGATGATGTTGAAGATAAGTGGGATAACCTTGTGGATAGTGAACCAGCTGATGAAGAGGATAGCGAGGTTTCAGAACATGAAGTTGATGATCTGCATTCTTTTAGTGATGAAAGTTTGGGTACAAAAAGTAAAACAAAAGACTCGACAAAAAAGAGGAAGTTTAGTGATTTTAATGGTAAACTTATGGCTGCTAATAAAAGTCTCCCGGCATCGAAGAAATTGGCAGGGACAACAATGGGAGATTCCCTACCAGAATCTACAGATAGAATTCTTTCTAATGAGGACTTCCGGAGGATCGAGGAACTAAAGGTTTGTTCATTTCTCATTCAGTAATTCAACTTCTAACATGTGTAGCTTCTAACAAAGCAGCAATTCTTGCATTGGCTCAGCATGGGCTAGCGAAGTCAGCAACAATTAAGGTTCCAACCTCTGATCAATTAAGTTTAAAGCGAGTGGATGCTTCCATGCTTGAAGTAAGTAGCTTTTGCTTATTTAAGTTGTTTTGTAGATGATCTGTATCTGCAATCCATGCTAAAAAGAGGAAACACTAGCCTTCGATAAAATGGAATACATTTTTAGATTTGCTCTAGTTTTTCTTAACACTTTAAATAATCAAATTTACCTATTCATGAACACACCTTTCAGGTTCATGTGAGGAAAAAGATGAGCAAGGTTGAAAGGTTGGCATTGGTTAAAGCAGGGAGGGAGGAAAGAGGAAAATACCAAGCTCGAACAGCTGTAAAGCAGAAAAAGGTACCTTTTTTGCTCATTTTCGCAATGGTTTTTGTAATCTAACTTTGAACTGCTATGGAATTTTACTCATATTCAAGATCTCTGCATTCTTTGGTATCTTATAGACGTTTGAATTGATTTTTAATTTCATACCAAACATCGATCATGAATTCTCCAAAGGTGAAGGCCCAAGTTGATTCTCCAAATGTAAAAGATTTGCATAACATTTCTAATGTATATATCATATATGACAAAAATTTAATCGACAAACAATACCACAGTAGAAGTACCACTTGGCCTAAACATGAATAATTTATTTATTCTACAAATTTCTTATTATCAATGAAGTATATGCCCATTTTTTTAAGATTAAAAAAAAGTGATTCATATATATAATAATCTTGTTATTTTTTTTTAGATTTTTAAGTAAAATAGAAGTTAACTGTTTCTTGTTTTTATTTTCTGTTTTCAAAAATAATTACAAAAATGCCATTTTGTTTTCATTCTGGTCCTGTTTCCTAAAAATTTATACAAAACACACCAGAAACAACTTTTTTTCCTGTTTTCACTGCTTTCTGTACAAATCTTTGGAAACAATGAAAATAAGGTGACCGTTTTATAATTATATTTAAAAATAAGAAATGAAAACAGAAAACAAAGCAAACAAGCCCTAATTGTTTCTTGTGAACAGACTGGTGGCTTAAGCAACCAACAAAAGGAACACAAGAAGAAAATGCCTCTGGCTGCAAAGAGAGATAAGGTAACAAGATCTAGGATTGAGAAAAAGAAAAAACGCGCGCTGACTGGCAAACAATTCCGAGGGAGAAAAGCGTGGAAATGATGAGCAATACATATGCTACCGCATTATAAGCCGATATTTATTTTGGAAATAACCTTTGTGAGCCTCTTTTTCCAACCTCGCTACCATCTTCTCATCCAGTTAAAATTTAAAGCCCCATATGATATGGTGATAGTTTCTCATTCTTGTATTGAATATTGATTTTTGTTAGTGTTTCGTTCAGAGCATTTTTATTTTGACACAATGCTTCTCATGACAACTCTCCATTCAACGCAAAGATATGTGATGTTTGGTTAAGATTTTCGTTAACCCAAACGTGATTATAGGTGTGGTGGAAGTGATTTTGGGATTTTGAAGATGTTTGTTTATAAAATTGTGTCCAAAAAACAATTTAAGTTAGGTAGAATTGATTTGAAGTGAAGCAAGAATTCATAATTTTTTCGTTAAGTAGAATTGCCCCGATTTAACCAGTTTTCTACACAAATGGTTCTTAGGGCGCCCCGACTGGTGCTAAGATCGGTTCACTGGATCATCGATTAAACATACTAGTTCGACCTGGTTCTAGCAATCATGTTGATTGTGTAGAAAACTTTATAATGATAATATATTGAAATTAAACTCTATAACTTTATATAATATAGAATAATATTTGATTACACGTACAAACATGAGAAATAATATTCTCTGTGAGTATTGTATTTGTAGTGTAGGAAAAAAATAACATTCCCTTCGAGTTAACTATGCTACGTGTGGTTTTAACCTTTCAATCTTTTTTTATAAGCGAAGTAAAATGAAGTTTTAACTTTTCAATCTTGATGAGCGTTCCTTGTTTTGCACTTTGCCCAAAAGAAGGCTTCCGGTGATTAATTTGGGTATTGATTTCCACACATGTTCCTTGTAATATATTAACCAATGGCATATATACATTAGGAAGTTGTTGGACAGTAAAAAAGGCAGTTAGCAGTAGCACTAAGTTTCCCAAACAGGGAAGGCAGCGATTCTTTCCCTTGGAAAATGATTATAACAGAAAGAGACACAAGAGTCACTCACACAAGCATAACAAGTTAACCTATTCTCAAGCAATCGTTCTTTAGCTTTTTCTGTTGATTAGAAATAAATTAGAGATCCTTTTATTGCCATTCAAGTCATTCCCATCCACTTTATTCTCCCATGAAAATATAAATGCACCCGCTTATTGAAACTCACTCAACTCACACCCAAATACCATACTAACACTTGTGTAAATTAAGAGGAAAAACTCGTTCATTGACCTCATAAAACATGCCTTCAGAATCAGTGAAGCCAACTCAATCTTCCTCTGGTGAAGGTGGGAAGCATAAGCAACTTGATAGAGAAATAAGGGATATGGTCTCTGCCATCACTCATCATGTCACTGATTTTCATAAATCAGGCTCAACCCACCATTTGGAGAATGAGGATGACCATGATGTGAGGATCATCACCCTTGCAGGAACCAATGATGGAGCTACTTTGAGAAGCCAATTGGATGGACAAAAATCAAGCAAACCTTCTCATGATGAGCCTGAAGCACTGAGCACTTATGTTAACAGCAACTTTCAGGCCATCAACAACTCAATCATGCTTGGTGGTAGCTACCATGCCAATGATCCTGGTGTGCACATGGATATCTCAGATTTCACTGAGCCTTCTCAACAAAGCTACCATAAGGCTGGGAAGCATGAGAAGAAGGGAAAGAAAAAAGAGAAAGAATCTTCCAAAAGTGAACATCATTCTGATTGAGCTCTTTCTAGTGTTTCTACTTATATAGATGCTAAGCAAAACTATATATCTGATGGAGTGCCAAAGAATAAATGCAATATATAGTTGTGAAATTAGTACTTGTCAGTTAAACCACTGGTTAATCATTTCAAATGTATGTTTGAATATATAACCAATTTTTATTACTAATATGTTTTAATATTTTGTGTTTATTCTTTTGTAAGGTGTTAATCAATCAATAGGAGATAGTTATCATTATAAACAAAATTGTTATTTCCATGTTAAGAATATATAAACACCGCCTGGTTGAGTTTTAAATCAAGCATGAAAGTGAACAAAGCAACTTGCTTGCAATAGCACTAGTAATTTACCCTGTTTCATTGTACTTTAGCACAACAAGCACAACTCGTAAGGCACATAAAACTAGTGAGGTAGAGAGAGATGATTATATATATATATATATATATATATATAAAAAGTTAGATAGAATGTATTAAAAGTTCATACGCAATTACGGATTAGAAAATGAAAAAGATAATAATCTATTCTGGACAAAAGTAACAATACCTAGGTAAAGAAAGTAAAACTAAAAAAACAAGTTAAGCAATAAAAAAAAATTTCGTATATATTATTAGCACAATTCAATTTTCTTACATATTATTAGCAGAATTCATTCCACATAACAATACTATAAAGAATGTTAATCAGTACACTAAGGACATTGGTTAAGAATCTAAAAATGAAAAACTTTCATTGAGATTGGAAGTTTTTTATACTTTATATATGATATACTTAGTTTTTCAATAAATTTTTTTTTTTTTTAATTTCGTTAAGGTATTGGTTAGCATGACCCCACTACTATTTAGTTGTGAAGGATTATGGAGCAAGAGAAGCCAAATTGAGCATTTCCGGTCACAAGTTGATCATCTGAATGAATGCTCTAAGTTGGTTGTGGATACTGAATTGCAGTTTATATTGTCATCCATCCAAGAAGGTGGGTCATGTTTTAAACTTGGGACAGAGATCACTTGTCCTATTTTGGTGTTCTGCACCCTGTCCCCACTAATAATATATATTGTCACATAAGTTAAAATCTTATGTAATATTAGAAAAAGTAGAATATATGACAAAATATTATTAGTGGAGACAGGGTGTGGTACAACAAAATGGGACAAGTGATCTCTATTCTTAAACTTGACACTCGTATCTCATACTGTGATAGATATCACATGCCTCAAAATGGTGTCTCATTTCCTGTCTCATCCAATCAGATTGTGTCATTTAAAAAATTAATCATATATTATAAATATATACTTTTTAAATGATATGGCATCATGTGAATGTGTGAGATAGAAAATGAGACATCATGTTGTTAAGACAAGCGATCTCTATCCCTCACTGTCATGCATCCTTTGCCAGTCAAGTTAGTGGATTAGGAAAACGGGAATTCTTAGATTGCCTACAAAATGCTAATGTAACAAAAAAGAATCTAGTAATTTAAATGTATGCCTTCGTTTTGCATATCTTAGGCATAGATAAGGGAAGCAGGATCATCATATTAATCACACGAGGAAAAAATATTTATGAATGACAACTTACGAAAGCTGTCTCATGGATCTTGACAACTTACCTTTTATCCATTTGATTTGGTTTCGATATTGCTATTTAGTTTCTTTTCCCTTTTGGGTGTAACAGAATTAATGATGTAATGGTTGATGTTTATATGCAATGTGTGATAATGTTACCTTGCTGTTTAATTATTGCATATAGGATGGATTTTTTTTAGTATTAGCCGTTTCCATTTCTTAGTGCAAGCAACCTCTTCGAGTCCCATAATTTTTGCAAGTATCTAGCTTTGCTGTATGTTATAAGTGCATTATTCTTATAACTTTGAAGTTAAATGGTACTTAATAGAGATTTGATCTTAGTTTGGCTCTGGAATATTTGGTGAATGTGCTTCTGAAAGATGTTTCCATTTTTTGTTTTGGATTTTTAATGTGTTAATGATTCTTTTTTAAAAGTATTCCAAATCTAACATATATGTACCACAATGATATCAAAACTTCTAGATTTGTCTTTTTATTTAACATTAAAGTATTGATATAGATATAATTGTGAGTTTTGCAACCTCCACATTATTCCATCTTTCCATTTTTAAAAATATTTTTTGTTCAATTTGTAGAATTATCTTAATTAATCATATAAATTGTACCAAAAAGAATCATATAACTGGGAAACTCAAGTTCGAATCCTTGTGGAGCCACCCTATTGGGAGGATGAGAAGGGTAAAACCATGCTCAATCAACCGAACCAGAGATTAGTCTCATAACGGATACGAAAGGCCTAAGCCGTGGGGATGCTTTGGTGGACCCACTCAGCCTGGCTAATTAGGGTGGGTTCCGATAAATAAATAAAAAAAAGTAATAACTATTTAAAGATAAATTAGAGAGAATAAATTACTTCTTCGAGTATAGATTAGGTACAATCGTAGAAATACAACTAGGTTTATTTTATTTTTAATAAGATATATGAGACAGTTAGGGGGGGGGGGGGGGGGGGGGGGGGGGGTTTAAGAAAAACTTTGTTCAATTTTTTTTTTTTTTTAGAAAAAACTTGTAAAATAATAAGGAAAAGAATGAGAGAAAATTTATCAAGTTCCACACTTGATAGTTAAAGAATGTGGGCGGTTTAATATATATTTTTAAAAAAAATTGAATGTGGGCGGTTCTAAAGTCTTTTCTAAAATTTTGTAAATAAAAAAATTATAATTATTTGAAATAATTTCAACCAATAAAATGTTTACCGGTGAAAATTGATTAATTCTAGAGGAATGAAATCCAAATTAAATACTCCCTCCGGTCCACAATATAAGAAACAATACCCTAAAACATATGGATCAAGAAAATATGTTGGAATGAGTTAATTGTAATTAATACTCATATAAATTTCCAAACACATCCCTTCTAATTTTAATTAATATTCTGATGTCATATAATTGATGACAGTAATTAATAAGGGCAATATTGGAAATTAGAATTTAATTTGTGTAAAATTGATACATGTTTATTATATTTTAAACAAAAAAAATGGATTTATTTGTTTATTATATTATGGACCGGAGGGAGTATGTTATATCTCAACGTAATAAATATTATTATTCGATGACACTTGCCTTTGGGAATTCCTAAATGGGCACACAATAAAAAACTGATTCTTCATAAACAAATTTTTTTTTTTTGGTGGAAACTTCATAAACAATTAAACATAGATAAGTATCACTACAAATTAAAATTTATTCCTAGTTTTTTTTTATGAATTTAATTTTGATAAACTATTAATGTAAATTTATTTTACACAATCATTTAATTGTATATTTTCATGTCATTATATATATTTGGTCTCACAATTATAAATATTTTAAAAATTACATATATGATGCATGATTGGTTCATGTTGTAAACCTTTTTAAATTGATAATAATAATAAAAAAGTATCCCGTTAATAAATCAAAATTAAATCTAATAAACCACAATCCTCCTTCTCAACTCCATCTATAAGAGTTTACTTAATTGTAATTGACATTCAATTGCTAACGTGGTGTATGTTTCAATAAGCGTTTTATAAAAGTGATTTTGAATGGAATTGATTTGGTTAGGATTGAGTTTAAAGTGAGGTAATTTATATTTGGATGTTTGGATTTAGTTAGAATTGAGAAATCGTTTGGATGTTTTTTTAAAAAAAAAAACAAGTTTGATGTAAAACTAAAAATAAAATTGAACACTATAAAATTTCAAAATAAAATTGCAACCGCGGAAGGCGTGGTCACAAGTCGCAATCTAGTATATGGTAGAAGCTTCTAACAACGATTGTTAAGGCTTATAAGTTATAACAATGTTCTTTTGCTCCTTGTCTTTCAGGTACATATCTATTTCTAGCACTTGATGGAGACTTTTCTCCAAAGAAAAAACAAACTTTGGTGTCAAATTGTTGGTTAGAGTTTACACCACTAAATTTTTTTCGAAGAATACTGTAGCTTTGATACCTTTCCTGTCGAAAAACATATTAAAAATTTTTAAACTTTAAAAAGTCAATAATAAAATAATATTAAAATATATATTAAAATATAAAATATTAAATTATTAAATTATATACGAATATTAAAATATAATAAATATTACATATTAAAGTATATAAAAATATTAAATATTTAATACATAAATATAAATAAAAAATATATAAAAATATTAAACTTTTATCCAATGAAAGTTAGATGTTTTATTTCATTAATTAATATAGGCCATTTGATTACACTAAAATTAAGGGTGGGGATTGAGAGTAACTCTCTTAAAGTTACTCTTGGAGTAACCTGATCCCAACCCTGTATATATTAACTTCATGGATTGGCACCTCATTTTACTGTTCTAGGAACACTAAAAGAAAGGGTTCCATTTGGTTTGGACCCAAAATCATTGAACTTGATAACCTAACCAATAACCATCAGATTTGGTTTGATCCCGAACACAAAATTATTCGAAACAATTAAATTGGTTCGATTCAAATTTTTGGGTTCATCGAATTGTTGATTCGAGTTTACGGCCATAAACTTTCCCGAAGAACAATATAGCTTTGCTATATTTCCTTGGCGAAAAACATATTAAAATATAAAAATATTAAACTATTAAATTATATACGAATATTAAAATGTAATAAATATTACATATTAAAATATATATAATTATTAAATATTAATATATAAATATAAATAAAATATATGTAAAATATTAAACTTTAATCTATATAAATATTAAAATTTATATATATATATATATAGATTAATATTGATACTAAAACAATATGAAAAACTTACACCTCATTTTACTGTTCTGAACAGTAAAAGAAAGGTTCACAATTGTTAAAGTGTATTGATTGATGAGAATGAAATGCACCAAGATTCTGGTGATACAATTAGTAGTAAATAATACCCATTAAAAATTGGTTTTTCTATTTGAAAGAAGTATGAAAATTTGGAACATCAATGACTTGTGCTTTTAGACTTTCTGCTATTTAATTCAAATATCAAAATCCTTTATATTATATATATATATATCAATTAGAATAATGAGCTATTATATTTTGCCAAAAGAAAAATACTGTACCATGAATTTAGAATTGTACTGGAACGTGATTCTAGTTAGTGGAAAATGAAATGCACCATTTGTGAGTTGATTTGGAAACAAGCTCGATTGAAAAGGAAGAAAGAATTAATTAACTTTTAAAATTAAGAGAATTAAGAGAGAATATCTTTGATACTCTGAGATTTATTTTGAAAATATTTTAAGATTAGTTTTGAAAATATTTTGCTTTTTATCATTAAAAACTTTGAGCCAAAATAGAACCTAAATAAATCAATCATACAAAAATATCTAAGACCTAATAATTTACTCATTGAGTTTTTTGGTCTTGATACTTGCATTCTTGGGTACTTTATGATAATTTGAATTTTACTTGTAGTACCTACATGCTACAATAAATATTTTTTTTTGCCTTTTTTCAGTGTTTGTCATTTATCAAAATATATAAATATGTAATTACATTTTGGTTACTAGAAAATTAATCAATCAATTAATTCCCTCAATTACATTCAGATGTTATTTCATTTCTGATTAGTATTATCAATTTATCATGTCAATTAAATATGCAGCTGCAATGCATTAACCAACAGCTTGAGAGCAACTGTTAAAAGTAAAATGCATATAATGGAAAGCTCTATTATGGTTTTGAACAAGTTAAACGGTTAGGTCACATCCAGGTCCCGTGCATCAATCAGAAAAGATGAAAGTGCCTCTCAATCTCAGGGTCAAAAGCCCACACCCCATCTGTCATCTCAAAGAAAACAAGAACAAAGAAACAAAATGAACTCCAAAGCAGGATAAACTCAGTGCAACCTGGTCAACTCTTCTACTCTTTTGCATAACTCTTCTACAGAAACATCCACTGCCTGGGAAATCTCTTCCATCTCACAGCGCTTGAGATCAAGAAATGATTCAATTAAGTCCCCATCCAGAAAGTTTCTAGCCTTTACAGTTTCCTCCCCATCGTTAAATGACCTCCATTGCTCATAGCTGAGCCCTCCAACGCCCTTGATCACCTTCCTCAAGCTTGATTGAAGCTTCTCTAAGAATACATATTGTTCATGAGGAAGTGAAGCAATCACACCAATCACGCCATTAATGGTGCCAAAAATTACAGTTGGAATCTGGCCCGCCACAGAATCAGGAACAAGAGAACCGTATCGGAACCGATTGACAATTTCTCCAAGGTGATACTCACCAACCACTCTAAGATAATGCCATTTGGGATTGCAAATATACTCAACAGTGAAGAGATTGAAACTATTCGTAGCACCAAGGTATATGTCATCATCAAGGATTTCAACAGCAGACATCCAATATGCTTTGTGGTGACGAGCTCTCTCCTCAATAGCACCTTCAGCACCTTCTTCATGCTAATAATAAAGACCAATGTATATTTCACAAAGAAAATGGATTACTCATAAACTCAGACTCACAGAAACAATTGAAATAGTCCATATAAGTAAAAAAATCAGAAATTTTCCTTACCATGTCCTCTTTTACAAATGAGAAGGGGAACGAGTAGGGGAGAAAACAGGTTAAAATTGAAGGTAGTAAGAATTATATGACAATAATTTTCAGCATAAGACAATAAGAGGCTTACCTTGTACATTAATAAGGAAATTGACTTCATCAAGTCACCAACTACAATGAAATCTCCTCTAGTTTGCACATATAGTGCCAAGATGTGTCCCTGATGTCCACATTCAGCCTGTAATTCGTGGGTACCGTCGTCCTGGAGCACCCACTTATAGAGCTGAATTTTTTTATCAATGGCAGCAAGCAATTTACCATTAAATGCATTCAAGCAGTAAACCGCTCCTTCTGTCTCCTTCTCAGCAATCAGCTGTAGCTTTCCATCTTCGACAGCAAAAACAAGAATTCTTCCCTAGATTTGTTTTTGAAAATAGTCGAAGGTGCGGGATATCAGAATCTTTTGCTAGAGCAAACTGAAAAGAATGCATATCAGGCAGTTGTAAACTCACCCTGGTTGATTCATTTTTCTCTGGCAATACATATGCTGTTCCAACGCAGTAATACACTTTATTATCATCTGAGAAAGAACAGCTAATTATAAAGCGGCCATATTCATTTGTGCCAAGTGGGTAAGTTGATTTGAATTCAAAAGTTTGGTCATCCAGTAAGCGGACAAAGTGCGTTTCAGATTCTTCAGCACTTGGGTTGTATTTCAAACTACAAATGGCAAGAGTCCTGGACTGCTCCTGATGGCAGATCCGTCGTGCATGCTCCCTCAGTGGTATAGAGCGACTATGAAGCTTCTGTTTGTAGTCAATGGTGCCAATAGTGAGAACATCCGCTTTCGCAATTGCGTGACTGTTCAACATATGAACAATAGTTCAGTACAAACACTACTATTGGATATTGCATCAAAATTTACAAGACCCAGAAACAGAAAAGGATAGATAAATCAACTATTCTTGTATGTCAATTGTCAAATTAACAAAAAGTCAAAGACCCACATACCTGTCTGGAAAAGCAGCAGGGTTGAAAGGGCACACATGAGTCACCTCCTTCAGATTCACATTACTATAAAGTAATTTTTTGTTACTGCTATAAATCACAGTTGGCCTATCAGATGCAGCAAATACATGCATAGTATTTTTGGATGAGAAAGTCCGTAGTGTAATAGGCTGTGTCCCAAGAGAGACCTCTTTCCTATCTGTTAACCCACCAGTATGTGTGTTCAACAGAAAGTTTAAAAGATGGCCATCACCAAGGCCACATAGCAAGTAAGAAATCTGGAGAATAAAATGAAGAACACAGTATACATTAATAGAAATTTTGAACTGTGAAACTACAGTTAACTAATGAAAATAGGATGAAAGCAATAGCAATATGTCAGTTTAATCGTTAAGCAAAATTACTGTAGTGTGAGAATTGTAAAAAGATATTCATATTTCTGATCCAGTATATCACCCACAACTGCTCACATGAATAAAACCCTAACTTCTCTACCCTAAAACTGAACCACAAAAGAGAGAGGAGCACTCCCAATCTCAGACTCAAACAAAAGCAGAATTTTAAAAGGAAAAACATATTAGATAGCTCAAGGAAAGCCTACCCCTTCAAAGGCACAAAGAAGAACAGATCGAACTATTATTCCTCCTCCTAAATGCATCTTTGTGATGAGATTAAGGTCAGGAAGAGAAAATATTCTAACACTTATGTCAATCCACATCCCAACTGCTGCTAGATGACTGTGATCGGGGTCTTCACCAATGGGGTTTATGTCTAGGCATGATATCTCATGCTCCAGTTGGGCATTCTTTACTTCCAGAAGTACTCCATCTCTAATTTCCAGATAAACTAAATGTTTACCTCCTGTGGCCAACAAAACCTGAATCCAGGTGTAGCAGTGATGATGACGGTGATGATGATGATTATTAGTACTAGTGGTAGCAGTTTGATAAATCGCATTTAATGATTATCAACAACTTTTCAGCAAACATAGTTTGTATTGTCACAGTAAAATCCAACTACTCAAATTTTCTTAAGACCTCCCCTAGGTTTCTGAGCATACTCAAGAAAAATTCCATTACGAGGGAATGAACAACTAGAGGCACAATAACACATACCTCAAATCAGAAAAGACAGTAAATAACAAGGAGCTTAAAAAGTATAAGGCAGAAAAGCTGTTCAGTCGCTTTGCATATCAGATATGGCAACTCCATATCTATGGACCTTCAGCAGAACACCAAAGTAAAGCCAAAAATATATCACTCAAAAAATACAAACCACAAGAAATATATCAAATTTGAATTAATTCAATATTCCTTTGACTGTCTCCATTTATCTTATAGTTAAACCAAGGCAGCACCTATTAGCATTACATTCAACTTTAGTGATCTATGACTTCAAAAATCAAAACACATTCCATTTCTTATAAATAGAAGTAGCAACTACTAGCAGAATAAATTAGAACAGATGCGACAGTTAAGTACAAGGAAATGCTCATGGATAACCAACTTTGAACATCCCTGACAGCTACAATACATTAAATCTAAAGAGAGAGGAGCATCTCCCTTAGAATTCATGGGCTTAAAATCTCAGCCCATGGTGTCTATAATATATGCAGTTTCTTAATGCTTATTTTGGTTCTGAAAAACTACAAGGAAATAAAGTTACACCCTTGCCATCAGCTTTAGCTTTTGGAATAATAGTAAGCGCATGATCCAACAAAAATATCACTTATAGTTTACATGATAACATATTGATGAAGCCTAAGAATCAAACCTGGGTAGCAGTAGCAGTAGCAACATTAACTGAATAGCCTGGTGGTGCATGCCATTCATGTCTGAGTTCTTTAGTTGTGGAACTGACCAATCTTACGGAGCTAGAAGTAACCTGTTATGGTGGTTTATCCGCCAATGAAAGGTTACTACCGTGTGACAAAAAATAAAGCAAAATGAAAAATGGGAGAACACAGCAGAACAACGTTGATGTATAGCATCAACATCAAGGACTTTACTCAGATAAAATGACAAGGAGCAAACAAGACTTAATGCATTTAGAAGAAGCTTCAAGAACATTAGCACATTAAGAATAATTTTATTGTATTTTGTTTCTTTTATTTCAATGAATTTTGTTTCTTTGTCTTATTCAGGTTCTCAGATAATGACTTATCCATAACCTTTGTATTATATTGACTGAAAGAAATTTCTTCTTTTAACCGCAAGCACATGAAACTTCTCTTATTCATAGAGCAATCTTATAAAAAACAAAGAAAATGAGCACAAGAGAGTTTCTTTTTCTATTGATACATGATAAAGAATAATTCATTGGCAAGAAACGAGAGAACAAAGAGAGTAATGAAAACAGTAACACACAGACAACATTGATGCATATATTCCAAAGAAACCTCTCTCCAAAGAAAATGACCATACACCACACCAAGAAATCAGTCCTGACTTGAATAGGTGCACATATCAAATACCTTTTTAATTCATTGAGAGGAAAAGACAAAGTTTGTGAGGATAGGAAAAACAAAACAAGGCATGCACATGCACATGCGCACACACATAGCTTACTCTGAAGGGTAATGCTGTTGGCACTCCAAATTACCTATTCACATTCCCTATTAACCAATCATTGTTTTAAAATTTTATTTTACAAAATTACATTGGTCATGGAGGGGTGTGAAATAGACAATTGGGAATGCCAATAGTTCCACCCTTTAAATGCAAGGGGGTATATTTCTTGTCAGCTGTCATTGATGTTTGCCTGTTTGGTTAGTTGAAAAACATTTTGAAATTCCAGGTAATGGGATCCTGTATAAAAATACAATAAATTGACAACCTAAAATTAAACTTGATTGAATAATGCAAATGCCAAAACAACTCAGTAGCTATTTATACCTTCTTTAACACCATCTATTTTGCTTAACTGTAGTCAGAGATGGAGGTGTTACTGTTATCAACAAGAAAAGACGAAAACCAGTAATGTAAGAAAATAAGGTCAGGACTCAGGACCTACCTGAACAAGTTGATTGTGAACTGCGTCATGGCAAAATAATGACTGTACTTGAGAACAAAATCCCTCAATCTCAGTTTCCTCCAGCTCATCCTCAAGATTCATTGCTAAGATTCTCGTTTCACTTATAAAACTCAAAACCAGAAAAGTGTCAAAAGGATCATCTGTTGAGGATCTCAGTGACCACATCCCTTTGATACCTTGATGTTCTACTGATGCCTACTTCACATAAATGCATCAGAAAATTAATATTTTGCAAAGCACATGTTATATTAGTTATAAAGATTTTTTTTTATTTGCCATTTTTTGTGTCTTGGGTTGCAGAGGTCTTGCAGAGCAGGGAGGGGGCTGACCTGTTCATTGATCCCTATTACATTATGGACAATGCGAAGAGAACCGTCCTTGTAAGCTCCAGAACAAGTTACAAGCTGACCAAGACCTTGCCTTTCAAGGTCTACCACACAAAAGTCCACAATTGGCCCCAAATTGACATACCTTTCCAAAACTTTCACATTCTTACCATTTGCATCATGCTGTAGATTCAGCTTTATAAGCTGTATTTCAACCATCAGAAATAGTTAATATGTCATACCTCTGAACGTGGAAGTAAAACTAATTAGACATGAATATGCCATAATACACTTCAAAGTGTTTAAAGTTAAACTAGTAGCATTAGCAAACAGTGAAGATAGCACTCCCATTATTGCAAAAAAGCCGCCTTATACAGATTTATTCTCCCCCAACCACTCCTTCTCCCTCTTATATCACAATGCAAGGTTAGTATAAAATAAATACCTTTACTGAAAACTGTTTATTTTGGCAGCCTACATAAGACGAGCGGGATGCAGATCTCCAAACCATAACTTACCACTACGCAACTCTCCAAACCATAACTTACCACTATTTCACTATTGTTATTCGTATTCTCTTTCCCATTTGAAAGCATGAATAGTTTCTCATATTGCTAGTGCTAGGCAAATTAGATTTATAGAATATTAGCAATTCCACACATCAGAAGATGCATACTCTCTTTTCTATATTAAAAAAAATCCATGCTGTCCAGACTACGTTTCAAGCCAGTAGTATCAAGAGTAACAGTTCTCAATTCAATTAACAAGCAGCCTACCCAACATAATATAAAGAGAAATGCTAGCAACACACTCTTTATCACACTCCTCTTCAACACACTCTTTATATTTGGGTGGATTTCATGTGGAACCCACTAATTCACATGGTCCCACATGAAATTCATCTAATAATAGAGGTTGTGTCGAGAGGAGTGTGATAAAGAGCATGTTGCTAGATTTGCTCTAAATATAATGACTCCATTTTATTTACAAGATTTCATGCTATCCAGACTAAAGTTCAAAACTGATACTTGGAGAAGGTAAAATTTTGGATACCACTGAATTTCATTAAAATATGGATCACAAAACAATTTTAAAGATTATACCCATGTTGTTACCACACCTGTGAATCTCCATAGCTTGAACCGATGTAGACAACTTCATTATCGAGACATGATATTGTAGATGCAATAGAAGTCTCCCCAAGAAGCTCAATTTTGAGTCCTGTAACCCTAAAAAATATAAATGAACATGGCAAACTATAAGATTCAATAATTAAAAAAAAACTGATCAACTGTTTTTCCTTTATGAAAAACAAATGATTGTTTCCAAAATCAACTTATCTATGGACAAAAATGATAACACTATCAATAAAAAATGAAGCAAGCGAATGAGTGATGACATACTTCTCTTTTTCATGGGTTATTATAAGTAAAACCAAGCAACCCAGTGTGGTCACCAAGTAAATAACTAGAACCATAAGGATCAAATCTTCCATAGGCTTTAGTAATTGACTGAAATGCACCCATAAAATATAATTAACAAAAATCCAACTTCTCGTGTCATTTAGATGTAAATTGGAGGAACTTAAAAAATTCACATCAGAAGATTCAAATGGAAGTAGCAGTTACTACTCTACAGCGTACAAGTTTAATTGAGATAGCTTCAAAAGCATTAGCACTGTAGTATGCTATGGTTTCTTCTCCAATAATAAGTACACCACAAAGAGGTGAGGGGAACTGGTATCAATAAGTGAGCCCCATAATCAAGGTTGTTCTGGGACCATGGACCTTCAACAAAATATTTATCCGTCATTGAAACCTCATATGTTTTAACATGACGAGCATCTTTGTAATCCTGTCACAGATAGTAGAAAAATTGAATATATAAGTTACACAAGAATACGAATATGCCCAGCCACAAACTGAATTTACAACCTTACAAGTGTACAACTGACTTATGGGTCACACGATTCACACACCCTCGTCAAAACTCATTTATCTAAAACCTGTGTCAACAATTGTAAAAGAAGTCTGTGCAATGTTGACTTCTCTTTAGCACTTCCAAAACACAAATTACATGTAGAACTTCTACAATTTTTTTTCTCTCTCACAAAAATATGTCAAATTAGAAATTGGGTGGAATTATTTTGGAAAGTCGGAGAAAGCACATGGAGTAATACTGATCACATGTTTTCCATAATGTACGCAGTTCTTCCTTGGTGCAAACTTGTTTAACAGATGGTGGATGTAGGGAAGAGGTGCCGGACCACGTAAATTCTTGTGTTCTCTATTATTTTTTTGTAGTGTATTTTTTGTGTGTTCTCATGATCCTTTGTATGCGTGGGAGATTCCCAACAGTGTTGGTATCAGAGAGAGGGAAATTGTGCAGGCATTTCTCAACATATTTTACAAAAGTAAAGTTTTTATGTCAGGAGATCTCTGAATTAGATGCTGTATCAAATATTAATGATGACAGGAAAAGAATAATTATTATTCATGGCTTAAAGCCTGAATATAGAAGTTTCATCACTGCAATCCAAGAGTGGCCAGTTCAACCATCACTAGAAGAGTTAGAAAATCTTCTAGCCAACCAGGATAAAGCAAGTAGCTGGCGTCTCTCTGAAGAACGAAGAAGAAGCACTTTTCAGCAACAAAAGGCAAAACAAATCAAGAAATCAACATGAAGATAAGTATGAAAATTCAAAGAAAGGCCAAAATAGAAGCAGTCGAGTAGGGGGAGCTAACAACAATCAAAGTTTCAATAAAAAGCAGGAGAAATCCCACAATTTTGAATGTTATAATTGTGGAAAAAATGGTCATTTTACTCGTGAATGTCGATTCAAAAGGCGGACAGCTGAAGGCAACACAGCTACATCAAGTAATCAAAAGAATAGCGAAGACGAATGGGATATGGAGGCCTCTTATGCAGTGATTGAAGATATCGGCGATGCAATTGCAATTGGAGTTGTTGTGACAGAGATGGAGGAGCTGGCGTTAGCAATATCTACTCCTAGTAAAATTGATTATACTAAGAGTTTGGTTGTTGACTCGGGATGCTCTAATCACATGACGGGTGATAAAGAGAAGCTTCTCAACTTATCAGAATATAAAGGCGGCCGAGTGGTCATGACGACAAATAATTCAAGATTACCAATAAGTCATATTGGTAAAACTATAGTTGTACCTCAGTTCAGTTCAAAGCAAGTGCAACTCCAAGGTGTCTATCATGTACCTGGGATGAAGAAGAATTTATTGTCAATTTCTCAGCTGACGGCTCCAGGTAACTATGTTGTGTTTGGTCTTGATTATGTGAGAGTCTATCAGGAGGTGAAAATTATTGGTACGACATTTATAGAAGGGAAGAAACAAGAATCTGCATACGTGATGTCGGCCGAGTCAGCATACGTAGATAAGAAAAGAAAGAACGAGACGATAGATCTTTGGCATGCTCGGTTGGGACATGTTAGTTATCACAAGCTAAAAGTGATGATGACGAAGTCTATGCTCAGAAGCCTTCCCGAGTTGGACATTAGAGCATACACAATTTGTGCAGGATGTCAATATGGAAAGGCTCATCAACTTCCATTGGAGGAGTCAAATTTTAGAACCAAACAACCACTGGATTTAGTTCACTCAGATGTGTTCGAACATATCAAACAACCATCTGTAAGTGGATTAAAATATATGGTGACTTTCATTGATGATTTTTCAAGGTATGTTTGGGTTTTCTTTATGAAAGAAAAATTTGAAACGTTGTCTAAGTTCAAAGAATTCAAAGAAAAGGCGGAAAGTGAAGTTGGTCGAAGGAGACAATGTTTGCACTCAGATGATGGTGGGGAGTGTACAATTGATGAGTTCAATACATACCTTCGAGAGTATAAGGTCAGAAGGCAGTTCACTTGTCCTAATACTCCACAACATAATGGAGTAGTTGAAAGGAAGAATCGACATTTGGCAGAAATTTGTCGAAGCATGTTGCACGCCAAAAAATGTGCCATCCAGATTTTGAGCTGAGCTCATGAAGACTGCAGCCCATGTAATCAACAGATTGTCTCAAGCACGACTGGGATTTGCTTCTCCATTTGAAAAGCTATGGAATCTCAAACTAGTGGTGAGTCACTTTCGAGTCTTCGGAAGTGTTTGTAATGTATTTGTTCCTAATCACCTTCTAAGCAAGTTTGACAAAAAGGCAGTTCTGTGACACCCGGAGCTGACGAGGGCGGGAAGTGGTTGCCGGTGCAAAAAGGCACGGACAAGGAGCGGCTCCTGGCAGGCTTCTAGGCGAAGGATCACATGAATGAACCGATAACACACTGGAATGAGAGGGATCCTGAGACTGTGTAGGTATAGGACTATACAGTTAAGGATGGCTTATAAGAATTGATTGGTACTACCTATATCAACAAGATGTATCTTCTTTTCGGAACTCCATCCCTTAAGAACTCCACAATTAAGCGTGCTTGACTTGGAGCAGTTGTGGGATGGGTGACCTCCTGGGAAGTTTTTCTAGGAAGTGTGTGAGTGAGGACAAAACACGCTGAAAAGACCTGTGTTGGTTTGTGGGGACAGTCGTCAACCCGTAGAGCAGCCAGGGATGTTACAAGTTCGATGCATTTTTGTAGGCTATGATGATCAAAGAAAGTGGTGGAGATGCATAGATCCAACAACAAATTGGATACATATGTCAAGGAATGTTGTATTTGATGAGGCATCATCTTGGTGGTCACCAGGACAAGTTGTTCTACCGGATACAAAGAAATAAAAGACAAATTGCACGAGAAGCTTGATATGAAGCCAGAAGAATCATCTTCAACCCCTAAAAACTATATAAAATCTACACCAGAAATTGAAGATGAACTGAAGTTGAGAGGAGTCCATGACAGACCGAAGTACACATCAAAGTCCTGAAGAAGAGCACTTTGATGAACCAGAAGAAGCTCCCGTGCAATCACAACCTCGAAGATCACAGAGGCAACAGAAACCAAATCCAAAAATATGCTAATATGACTTTAGCAAAATTGGATATGGTTAAAGAATCATCTACTTATGAGGCATCAACAAAGCAAGAATGGAAGAAGGCCATGGAAGAAGAGATTCTTGCATTGAAGCAAAATCAAACATGGAAGCTGGTGCCAAAGCCTAAAGATGTGAAACCTATTTCATGCAAATGGGTTTTACAGGTTGAAGGTACGCCCTGATGGAACCACTGATAGATACAAAGCTCGCTTGGTAGCTCATGGATTTTCTCAGAAGTATGGATTGGACTATGATGAGACGTTTAGTCCAATTGCAAAAATCACCACTATTCATGTTTTATTAGCAATTGCAGCTAGTAAATCATGGAATCTCTAGCAGATGGATGTTAAAAATGCATTTCTGTATGGTGAGTTGGATCGAGAAATATATATGGAGTAGTCGTAAGGGTTTGAGTGCAAATCTTACTCAATGTATGTGTGCAAGCTAAAGAAAGCTCTATATGGCTTGAAGCAAGCTTCGAGAGCAGGGTACGGGAAAATTGCTGAGTTCTTAGTTAGCAATGATTTTGCAATGGCACCGACTGATTCGAGTTTATTTATAAAAATTCGAAAAGAAAAACTAGCAGTCGTGCAAGTTTATGTTGATGATCTTACCATTACAGGAGATAACACAGAAGAAATTGATCAGATCAAAAGGAATTTGTCTGTTCGTTTTCAGATGAAAGAGCTTGGGCAACTCAAACATTTTTCTTGGGCTTGAAATAGACTATACAAGCCAAGGTTTGTTCTTGTGTTGGCAGAAATATCCGAGATCTTCTAGAGAGATTCAGAATGCTGAATTGCAAGCCCATAGCATCCCCGATAGAAGCCAATGCCAAGTTTTGTGTAGTTGAAGGCAAAGATCTAGAATATTCCTCTATGTACAGGTAGATAGTTGGAAGCTTAATTTATCTGATAGTGACACGCCCAAATATCTCTTTTGCAGTTGGAGCAGCAAGCTGATTTATACAAAATCCAAAGAAACCTCATTTGGATATGGTTCGACGTATTCTAAGATACATTAAAGGTACATTTGATTATGGTATCTTCTATTCAAGAAATGGAAACTGCAAGTTGATTGGATATTGTGACGCTGATCATGCTGGTGATCATGACACAGGTCAATCCACAACTAGGTATGTGTTTAGTTTGGGTTCGGGTACTATTTCATGGTGCAACAAGAGACAACCAACAGTGTCATTGTCAACCACTGAAGCAGAATATAGAGCAGCAACTATGGCAGCTCAAGAAAGTTCGTGGCTACGAGAACTTTTGAAAAATTTGCACCAACCAATTGATTATGCTATACCTCTGTATAGTGATAATCAGTCTGCAATATGCTTGGCGGAAAACCCAATGTTTCATGCTCATACAAAGTATGTATAAATTCAATACCACTTTGTTAGTGAAAAAGTGTTGCTTGAAGATATAAGAATGGAGTTTGTCAACACTAATAATCAAGTAGCAGATATTTTCACAAAAGGACTCGACGGTATGAAGTTTGAAGAATTTAGAAGACAACTCGGCATGACAACAAGGTCCAAGATAAGAGAAAATATTTATTGAGGGGGTGTATTGAGAAAATTAATAATTATTATTTGTCATGACAAGAAAAGGTTGCCTAACCTTAGTACAACTTTGAGTTGCAAATCCACTTGCAAATTGAGTTACAAACTTTGACTTCTCAAGTTGCAAGTTCAAGTTTCACTTGAGTTACAAACTTTGACTTGAGTTGCAAAGTTTAACTTTTGGGTTACTTAATTTGATTGGCTTTCTTTGTTTATATAATAGTTTATTAGGAGACTTTGCCTATAAATAGCATATGATGTTCTTTGTTTTTGTTGTGTGTAAAATTTAAAATCAATTCAATTATTCTTGCTTCCTTGATGTGTGTGTGAGAGAAATTTGTTAACTTCTTGCTGCTATTTTCTCAACATGCTCCACTCGGGTAATCCACGCCGTCGGGTCGTCGCCACTGAACATAGGTAGCTCTACCTTCTTCACTGATTGCCGAGATTCTTCCAACAAGTCTCCTTGCAGCCTTTTCAGTCCCGAGTCGAAGCTGTTTCCCGACCCTTCAACGCTTTTCTTAGACCCAGGAGTCTTCTCATTCTCCGGGGTCTTGTCTCCATTACTCTCCTTATCCTGCTTCAGACTTTGCACCAACACAGTCATCATCTTTTCCTGATTCTCACTCACTATGGCTAGCGTAATTTTCAGATTCGTGACCTCACTTTCAAGAGCTGCGATCTTCGCCTCCATCTTCTTCGGGGGCATCCATCTCGTTCCTCCTTATAACACTGGTCCCTTTCTCAGGGAATTCCCTCTCCGAACGAATCTGGCAGGTCGGGCCAGTTTGATGAGAAAAAAACCAGATTATCACAATAACAGTAAATGCCAGCAACAGAGAATGAAAAGAGAGAGAGATCTGTATTATTTCTGCAAATTAGGGGAAATTACAGGAGAGCTGTTCTGACACAGCAAGGCTCCTATAGAGAGCCAAAGCTCTCCATCCATAACCAACATAATGACTTTCCAAAAGATACCCTCTCCTACAGCAGCATCCCACTAACAACCAATTCCCTTATGTAGATACTTTCTATTTCTCTCTCTCTCTCTCTGCCAGTATGGTATACAGCAGAATCACCTAGTATAGACTTTCCATATTTTACGCCTATGATGCATATTATGGCCCAACATGTTTGGGCCTTCTAACTCATTCTGGGCTCTATCAAAGGATGATCTGGTTTTTCTTTTGTGTTTTTTGTCCTGGTTTGCATAGTTTTGGAATCTGTCACTGGCTCACTGCTACTCCCTTGGGCAGATTAGCCTTATTGGTCCTGCTATCTGTTTGAGCAGATATATGCTCACAATGCAAGACTGTGGTAGACGTATTCAACCAAGAGGCGAAAGTCTTGACAATGTGCAGAGGTGGCTTCGTGAACTAACGAACCTAACTGACTCGTGGGATGCTCCTTAAAAGGAGTTGCTCCATCTTGGGGTTTTGTTTGTACTTTTTTGTTTCTTTGCATTGCTGAGCATTAGGATTTTGCTCATGTAAAGCTAATACTGTTCCCTATGTTTTAGGTTCAGTATTTTATTTACATTAGCTCTTTTTATAATTTCTTTATTGTATATGGGTTAGAGTATCTTTTATACTCTCAATCAATATGTCTTTTGCTTATTAAAAAAAAAAAAAATAGAAACAGCCCACATAGTGTACTTATGACCTGATATCCCCCCTTAACAAGTAGAGTAGAATTAGAAACCTGGTAAAGAACCACAATCGTTGGTTTTTGAACAACCACAGAGAAATTTGATATCCAAAACTTGCAGCTCCTTAAGCCTGAAAAAATTGCATCAAAACTTTAATAAACGAAGATGTACCAGAAAATGAGAATTATGGAAAAGGAATACCAAGCTTGGCAAAATTACAAGAAAGAGAATTATGGAAAAATGTTTTCCATTTTGAACAATAACCACTCAAGTGGTTAACCATGCATGGAAACACTTCAATGATAACCGTTCCTAAATTGGAAACACTTTTACTAAGATTTTTCTTTTCTTTTTTGTAATTTTCTCAATAAACATATTGACCATAATATATATTCATGAAGTATACAGGACATATCAAATGTATGTTCTGATATATACAAATAAAAGCCATTCTCACACTTTCACTTAAAAGCTTAAGATTGGTGGATAATAAATTTGTTGATATCTATTACTACCGCCAAAAATCATTGCCGTCTTTTATCACCAAGCTAAATGCAATGATATGCTTAAGTCCATTACACCACTACAAACCATTTTTTTATAAAAGAGAAGAAATCCTATTAAAGAGTGTTGAAAATATGTTTAGGACTTTATTATTTATTGTAAAGATATATCATATCATATTATATCATGTTAATAGGAATATAATCTCCTATATTTATTTTATAGTTATCTCATAAGCCCGTATAAAAGAGACTTTGCAGTATAGTTTAGACACACGATTCCAGCATCATGCACCTCTGTTTTCTCTCTCTCAACATAGTATCTAGAGTCAGACAGAGGTAACCCTAAAGTCGTGCTTACCCGGTGGACCCACTGCCCGCAGGTGAGAATTTTTCTTGGCAACCCATATTCCTCCGCTAGTTTATCCCTTTTCCACTGGCATGACCTCTTTTTGGCACCTTTGTGCTCGCTTTTATTTACCTCTGTTGCCGTCCCCTAACACCTTTCCTGACGACCTTTTTGGCCGACCACCCACCAACAGAAGCGCACCACCACTCGGCCTTTTGTCACTGTCGTGTGGCAGCTCCATTCCAGCCAATTCTTCCGACGTAGTGGTCGCTGTCCTTTGGCCATTCAGAAACAATCCGTCCCAGCCCCATCAGAGCTCTTTTGGTTGTGTCACACTATACGCACATCGTTTCAGGTTTCAAGTATCTTGTGGTTGTTGCGTTCTTGCTCGTTTATTTCTGATCAATGGCTTCTTGTGGTCGACCTCAGCTCTCGGATCCTCCTAAGGCATCTCAGACTCATTATGAAGATTTTCTCCACTAGTTTTAAGCATCGCCAGTCTTCAGAATCTACTGCTTTAGGTGCACATACTGGTAATTCACTTGCTTGTATTTCTCAATCACCATTTTTTTGGTTCTTGGGTTCTGACTCTAGTGCTTCTGATCATGTCTCTGATAATAAGGCTCTTTTCTCCACTCTCTCTACCTCTAGTTAACCTACTATTACCTTAGCTAATGGTTCAAAACCCAATCCCTAGGGATCAGCGCTGCCCATCCCCTCCCTTCCTTGTTTGTTGATTATGTTCTTTATGCTCTTGGGTGTCCTTTTAATTTACTTTCTATTAGTTGTTTGACTCGTTCTCTTGATTGTATGATTACCTTCGGTCCTTCACTAAAGGCATTGTTACCACGCAAGGAATTAGATATCAGGGGCCAGAACCAAATATGTATAACATGAAAACATATAGAAGAAAACTATATAAAACAAATTTGATATGATTAACAACTTAATAAAATATAAATTACTGCAACAAATCTATACTCAATATTATCATATAAACATTAATATTAATTTTTCTTGTTCAATTTTATAATTTTAAAAGGAGGTGGCTCAATAGATTACTCAGTGGTAGGCAATATAGATTACCCAAAAACATTTTCAACTTAACTTTCTGATTTCAAAATTAATGCATAAGATTGTGTTTCATCGTTTTTTCTCTTTTTTCTCTTAAATTTTATTCTTTAATATCACTAAACCAATCAACCTATATTTTTTTTAAAGCACATTGTTATAAAAAAAAAATGTTACTGTAAAAAATTAAAAAGATACTGTCAAATTTTAAAACATCCAAATTCAAATAAATCATACATATACGAACCCAAAAAGTTTTTTTCTTAAAAAAAAAAAAACTAACACAATCTGCACAATGTAATAAAAAAAAGGCAAAAACTGGAAGTGAAATGAACAAAATGCGGAGGGGGCAAGTGGCAACAGGTGGTGGCCTGGTGCATGTAGTGAAGTACTCCCTCTGGTCCACAATATAAGCAAAAATTTTCAAATTTTTTTGGTCCAAAATATAAGTAAATTTCAACTACTTCCATCTTATTTAATGAAATTATTCTCAAAATACCCTTCATTTAATACAAATCAAACATAGAGGCAATTAGGCAAAGATACTCTTTTAGACATAGAAGCATTCCTCTCCAACAACACACAACAAAGGACTGCCCAAACTGCACACTACCATATCGTATTCTCCTTGTTTTTACCAATAACATTATAAAGAACCTTCAAAATTTGCTAAAGCAGAGAGACACATCCAGTTCTCTCCGATAATTCCAAAAGCTTGTTCCAAAGGAAAACTCCCATCTTAAGGTGCAACTATAATTGGCCTACTGTCTCTAGGCTAGATCTACACAAAACACATATATCGGGAGAAAAGAGTGATGCAAAGTCTACAAATCTGAAACAAGTCAATATTGTAGCACAAAGTAAGAGACTTGACCTTAGAGGGAGCTTTGGATTTCCAAATTTGTTTGCCAAGTAAGAACTACTGAAGGTTAGGAGATCGAATATGAAATCAAACGAAAGAATTGCCAGAGAAAAACTAGAAAAAGTCTAGGCCCAAATTTTCTATGTTAATTGGTTGAAAGAGAATTAGACTCGAGTAAAAGTGTAAAACCAAAGGATTGTTGTTTACTAGTTTCTCTACCATAAAAATATCTACCGCAATGGAAGTCCCAATTTAAACAAGGGTCTTGCTAACAAATGCTCTAAGGGTATTTGGTTAAAGAATCCATAAAAGGAAAATTTGTATTGAAAAACTAAGTGTCACACTCTTCGAAATGTTAAATACACTATTTTTCATATAATTTTTCTTTTTTTTTGGTTCCTTAAACAATATCCTAAAGGTACTTGTTAGCGTTCTCCTTTAAACAATGCTCTTCAACAGAATATAAATGGCCGATGGGCAAATTATTCAATGTAGAGATGAAACAAGTGAAGAAAAGCCTCTTGGAAACGAACATTCCCCAAAATTCGATACAAGTAGCACCACCCTAACTAAAAGAAACTTGAGAGTGCCTCAAAGATAAACTTACCCCAAAATTCGATACAAGTAGCAAGGGTCACTTGGTTGGCATCCCACCATACTTCCCCTAAATTACTTGGCGCCATAAAGAATTAGTCTCTAAGCGAAAGTACCAAAAACATGTAGCCGGTAAAGAAATGTTTTTTTAGACACAAATTCCAAGCCAGAACTCGTCTTCATTCTCATTCTTGACGATCGCTTGTTAGCCAAAACCTAAGTAAAACCCCTCATGATTTTCTCTCTACTTTGAGACATTCCCACTGGGATTCAAACACGCAAGAGAATTGGTAGAGTGGAATACTAGCCAAACAGGTTTGGATAAGAATAATCCAATGAGCAAGAAAACACTCTTCCAACCTAACAATCAGCCACTGCCAAAAAAGAACAAAGAACCTGACTATACATCTTCAAACCATCCATGCTGCTCTAAGCCAAGTTAACCTTAAACTTGAGAGTTCCTCAAAGAACTTGACAATAAAAAGAACATTCACAAAGGTAACACTATTATCCTCTATAGAGAGAATCGGATCATTAGCAAATTGAACGTGGAAGACTATGACCTCTGAACCATCTTTCAATTAGTTAGATGGTTAAGAAACCTCATTTTTTTCCCATTGGGCTCCAAATATCTCTGCCTCGCAGAAAATATTCTGGATAAATAACAAACTATCTTGGTAGAGAAGACTTGTGGATAAATGAAACTGACTGAGTCATAGTTGCTATAGTCATGATGCTTAAATTGTAAACAGAATTGACATGTGTAGACAATTAAAAAAATAATAGGATTACCTAATATCAAATGCTTCTTTGAGCTGTCCTCTATTATCAAAGGGAATGACCTGGTAGAGAAACAAACAGTGAATCGACCTGGTCATTTTAATCTAATATTTTTACATTATATGAAAATGTTACATACTTTAAACAATCCATCATACAAATGGAATCCAATCAGTCTGCAATCAGGATCAATAATACCAATCTGCAGAAAGAAAATACATTAATTAGTAAAATGCACTGCACGATTTTTATCTAGACGAAATAAAACACTAGTGCTATTTTGGATATCATAACTTCACATGAACACAATCAATACCCACAATTCTAAGTAGATAGTGAAACACAAATCAAATACCTGAACATTATCTGTAGGACGTCTTATACGATCAGAAACATCCCCCGTTGCCCTGAATGACAACAACAAAGAAAATTAAGCAAATAAATATAAATATAAATATAAATATAATAAACATTTCTGCTCTAACCTAGGAAAAAGATGTCTTATGGGCCACTTCTAGCATATAATTCACACTTGAGGTGGTATTATTACCACCTTTCACTATAGCCACAATTGACTTTAATCAACCAAATTCAATTTCACATCAACTGTGCCAAATTTAACCACATCTCTACGGAAAAACACTTATTATTTGCATTAACCACCTACTTTACATGGTTAACATGAGCACATATGTAATTAACTAAACTCAAATGTAGCATAAGTTTGAGATGATCCCAGTACCATCAAAAGTACCAATTGTATATTAGAACCAGCCATATCACATGCCTGTAAATTTTGTAGAATCAAGAGACAATTGCACAATATCAACAAGAACTTGTAGGGGGAAGTTAGATAAGGCTCTTTATAATTAAATAGATGCATTAACAAATTCACAATGAAATAGCAAGAGCCACATGAAAATTAACCACCAGCTGACAGTTATAAGGCCCATACATGAATAATCACTTAGGATAAGAAAATTTAATTTCAAATATATGTTCAAAATCCTAAACAAAAATAAGTAAATTCATGCCAAAGGGAAGAATTGCGCTTTCTAATGCATTACCGAGTAACAAGCTCTGAAGTCTTGAGATCCCATTGAAGAACACAGAATTTGTATCTTTCGGTAGCAATAAACAAAAAATCCTGTGTTTCACCCTGTTTGAAGCCAAAACAAACAAATAAAAAAAAAGGCATGATTTTTAAGTAAGAATAAAACTAAAATGTGAAATAAACTCAAGAACAAGAAATATAGATGTTTTTTTCTCACATGAGGGCGGAAGAGTTCAAGTGTTGCAATCCTTCCATAGATAGGCACATCCAACATAGGCTCCAACACATTTATCTCATTCTATTACATATCCATCCAAAAGGGAACAGGAAATGTTCAAAGAGAGCAAGGGAAAGAAAGATTCCACAAAGGTAAAAGGTCTACATTTTTTGAAAAACACTCAATGGATATGCTATTACCGGTTTTTCTTTTCTTTTGAATTATTGACATTTTTCTTTGGCAAACACGATGCAAGTAAATTTTTGACTGATTTTACTAATAAAGTAGGAAAAGAAATGTCTAACATATCAAACACATTTCCCTATACAACAGTGGCCAAGCATGTCTGCTTGTGTAATTTGTAGCAGACCATTTAAGAAGATACTACTCCCTCTTATCCTATATATAAGAAGGTAAAATCCTAAAACACATAGATCAAGGAAATATATTGAAATAAACTATTTGTAATTAATATTTATATAAATTTACAAATTTAACCCTTCAATAATTAATGAACAAATCTACTTGTATTGAAAGTTGCACTGTCTAGTAAATATAAACCCTATTATAAATAAGGGTAAAATTGGAAATAATCATTTAATATTTGTCAAAATACATGCATGTCTCTTATATTTTGGACCAAAAAAAATGTAGTCATTTGCTTCTTATAATAAGAACCAGAGGGAGTATAAGCAATGGAAAAGCTGCACCATTGTGTGCTAACATGTATGCAGACATGTGACATACCCATGGATAACATTTATCGAAAAATAGAACAAAAATTAGTTTAATGTAAAATTGATAGAAGGGATCAAAATGAAAACTAAAAAAAAAAAAGATAAGGGATTAAAACGAGAGGAAAAGAAAAAAAAATAAATGACCAAAATGAAAATTAAAAAAAAGATAAGGAATTAAAATAATGATTTAGCCATGTATTTATTATTCCAAAAAATTGTATATTTAGATTCTTTAACAAGTTAGGGCACTCTAGCAAGACCCATTAATAATAATAATTAATTAAAACAAGTAGTGTGAGTGGCGGCAGTACGGTGTGTTTAGTGTGTGGTTGGAGAAAGAAAGGTAAAAATGATTATGATACCTGCAAACCCTCGGGAGAAAGCAAATGAATCTCGATGCGAGTGCATTTCCTAGGATGCAAAAAAATTGAATAATGGGCTCAACGCTGCTCAAGCTAATGGATAACCAATAAATAAACAAATAGTTATTATTATAAAGAATAAAATAGTTACGCGAGGATGAGATTGAGTTCTTTGAGAGGAAGTGAAATTGCCGACGCAAGAATGAGTGACGTTGGTGGGTTTATGAGCCGTGACTACGTAGTTCCAGATACTCATGTTCTCTTTCTCTCTTACTAGTAACTTGCTTCTTCCTTTCTCGTTAATCACTATCACACACAGTTTCTCTTGAAGCTCTCTCTCTGTCTTCTGCTTCTGCTGCAAGAGCCTAGAAGCTCTCACAAGGCGCACAAACACCGCTTAGGCCAATGGAAACCCGATAACCCGTATTATTATTATTTTTTTGACAAATGTTAACCTGTATTTTTTAAAAAGATTTAAACATGTTTTGAAAATTAAAAACTGAAACCCTATTATTTGGTTGCGACTTTTGAGTTTTTTTTTTTGGAAAAATGACTTTTGAGGTGTTTGGTGTTTGGTTAACTTTTGTTGTGTATGAATATGAATATTTGTAATTGATTGTGTAAATACATTACAAATCTTTGATTTTGTTCTCATGTTTCGATTATGTAAGTGTAAAGAGGTTATTTTTACTTTTTTAGAATTTGCTATTTGATTTTTAGTTGATTTTAGTAGGGGGAAAAAAAATCAACTTTTTAAAGATTTATTTTTATTTTGTTCAGACCGACGTGTTTATAGGTCCATTTTAGTACTTACCATCATATCTAATCCATGTATATTATTTTTCATATCAAACATTGATGAGTTTTTAGTGTATCATAATACTGTCAACGAAAGACTAATCACTGTTTACGGAGCGTGGTTTCCGCTAGTCAAATATTATTTTAACACCATCAGGAATCGAACCCCGAGAGCAAACCGAGTACTCCTGGAGTGTTCCAGAGCAAGCCTTATAACCACTGGGCCAAGAGGCTTGGTTATGACAATGATACACTGATACTTCCATCCTTCCGTATCATTTCGTAAACTGAGGATTAAACTCGTGTACAATAGCAATATTAAAATATAGCATTATAAATTTTTTTTTAATTGCACTTTTTGTCTCTTAACTTTTTTTATTTGTACGATTTTGATCCCTTAAAAATTTTAATTGCACGTTTAGTCCAATTTGTCGAATTGTGCAAAATCAGTCCTTCCATCCATGACCAATCAACATGTAGTAAGGACCAGTGTTGTCAAAATCGAACCGAACCAAAATTGTCATGTGTTTCCATGTGTCGTTATCATATCTTTTTTATTTTGTATTGTATTCATACAAATATGGAAAAAAACAAAAGAAAACATTTATGATTTGCCCCGTGCGAGCACGAGATCAAGTCTAGTTATGAGTTCAAATGTCATTACAATTATATCTAATATAAACAAATAACTCCATATCGTTCCAATAATAATAAAAGTTAAAAATAATAATTCGATCTCCATATGTAATACGATTTTTTTATTTAGTCCCTATACGTAAAAAAAAAAAAATTATTTATGTACATCCCGAATATGAGAAGGCTAAAATAGCCTAGTTTGAACCGAGCTCAAGGAGTGGAGGCATAGCTTAGACAATGGAGGCCAAGTTTCATTAATAGCGAGAGCTGGCCGAGTTTGATCCGAGCATGGAGTAAGGTGGACGAGCTTGACAAAGCATGATCCGAGTATATGAGCTTGAACCGAGCAATAGTCGAGTATGAATAATAGGATAAGAGCATTAGTTAAAATATTGAGCCATCTGAGAATATAGTAAGGCAATCAGGTCTATCCTAGCGTAGAACATTATGGCCGAGTAATACCAGTGTAAGAGAAGAGGCCTAATTTAAGCTCTTTTGTCTTATAAAGTCTTAAAGCTTGAGGGACTTGTGTACTTCCCGGGAGTAAATAATAAGGTTTGGCTGAGCTTAATCATAGCAAGGGGTAAACCGGTCGAGCTTCGCTGATATAACTAAGTATTGGCCAAGTATAAAGAATAGAGGCCGAGCATAAGGAATGGAGGTCGAGCTTGAGGTTAGGGAGGCCGAGCTTGTCTAATGAAAGGAATAGATTGCTTGACATTATTCAGACATATAAGGGAATAATCGAGGTAGGATAACAAAACAGAATACCATGCATATATCCGAAAATGGAGGAACATTATGTTGATTAAGATACAAACTAGCAAATATGTGATAAACAGCACCTAACAGATAATAATCACCCGGGATCTACGTAAAAAATATCTTATCATATCAACAAGTATATCTATCAGTTTTAAATAAGACATATCAAGATAAGTAAACAATTATGAACAATAGTATAAATAGAGGGTCCTGACCAGAGAAGGAACTCACTTTACAATACACACAGACTCACTCTTAAGAGCTTTGAGGCTAGAATAAGGAGATTGATCTTGATATCATATTCCAGGCTTACAAGGCACAATTAAGTGATGAGTGGTACCCCGTTTCGGCTAGATTCCGGTAATACGGACTTTGGCAGGAAACAATTTAGTCTCTATATGTAAAAAAGTAAATTCGATCTCTACATATGCATACGTTAGCAAATTCATCCCTATCGTTAACAAAGTAGTCCTTATACGTGACAAATTTTTTATTTGGTCCATAAATCTGGACGAAATAAATTAAATCGATCCCTATATGTGCAATTGATAATAATTTTGTCTCTACTGTCTGTCAAGGAGCTCGAATCCAACTAAAGCTTCTTTTCGTATTGATTATTTTCTATATTTCTATATATTATATCAATATATTTCTTCTATTGAGAGTTGACTTGGATAACTTTCAGAATATAAAATCATTTTTTTGTTTTTTATTTGAATTAAAAAAATTTATGCTTTGGACGAGGTTGAATTGTAAACATATTGTATTATTAAGTTTGAAATGTTTGTAGGCTTTGGTGAGTATTATGATATTAATCGTCTTGATTTAATTTCAGAATTGAAGGTGTTAAAAGAAGTTCTAACAGAAGAAATCAATACTCGATTAAAATGTATTAAACTATATCAGAAGGGTTAGCAAATTCGTCCCTATTGTCAGCAAATTAGTCCTTATATGTGACAAATTTTTTATTTGGTCCATAAATCTGAAAAAATAATTAAGTCGATCCTATATGTGCAATCGATAATAATTTTGTCTCTGTTGTCTGCCAAGGAGCTCGAACCCAACTAAAGATTCTTTTCATATTGATTATTTTCTATATTTCTATATATTATATCAATATATTTCTTCTATATATTGAGAGTCAACTTGGATAAATTTCAGAATATAAAAGCATTTTTTGTTTTTTTATTTGAATTAAAAAAATTTAAGCTTTGGATGAGGTTAAATTGTAAAAATATTGTATTATTAAGCTTGAAATGTTTGTAGGTTTTGGTGGGTATTCTGATATTAATCGTCTTGATTTAATTTCAAAATTGAAGGTGTTAAAAGAAGTTCTAACAGAAGACATCAATACCTGATTAAAATGTATTAAACTATATCAAAAGGGTAAAATATTTTTCAAATATTCATGTTTTCTTTTATAATATTATGTGGGTCGACATATGCTTGATGTTGCTAGAATTTTAATCACAACAACTTCCTATAAGAAACCAATTAAGGAATAAAAAAGTAAGTTAAATTAGAAATAATATATTTAATAGTATTACTCTTTTTTTTTTTACAGGTTTAGGGACCAAATAAAAAATTTATGTCACGTATAAGGATTTGTTGATGCACGGGCCACAACTCGTAAACTGGCCCAAGACACAACTCAGAGACCAGCCCAAGACAAAGCTCGGGAATAAGCCCAGACAACAACTCAGATTCCTCCAAAACCTTCTAGTCACTTAACGGACAGAACTCGGATCACTTCAGAGGCGGGAGATTCAAAGATTTATCCGCATGACTAAAACGTTGTGCTAAAAGGACGCGGCCAGAAACAGGGCTCTGCACAATCAGGGATAAGGGACAGACAAATAAATAATAATAACTCGGGCTAAAATCGCGGCAGGGAAGGAGCCAACTGATAGGAGACTCTAGACCTATAAATAGAAGGCTAGACAGAGCTAAGAGGCAGGATCATTCGAATACTAAGTTTCTAGCTCCTGAGATACTTCTCGAATTATTGTTCTTGCTCGAACAGGATCAATTTGCCGACTGTAGGATGAATTTGCCGTTTGCATATGTTGGGAGCAATTTGCTAACATTTACATATGTTGGAATTCATTTCAATTTTATTTTATTTTATATATATATATAACATTAGTTTATTATTATATTACAACAATGCATTTCTGTGGCTTACTTGGTTTTTGTTTTGGATCGACGAACAAACCGGCCCAATAACATGTCACCTACGATGGAGGGCCCAATATCGTATAGGTGCGGTAATCAGAGACGGCGAAGGCAATGTTTACTACCGGGGATGATAATTTGTACCCTAACAACCTATCTATTGGGTATCCGTAAAAATTATCTACGATAAATAGCGTAATTACCCATACAACGGGTACGGGTAATTACCCACAAATTTGAATGGGTATGGGTGCAGGTACGAGTATTATGGTAACCCACCCGGCCCCACGCATATGTATATATGTATATTTAATTATTTATTTATTTATTAGTAATAGTATATATGCATATATAAATATTTATTTATTTATTAATATTACTAACATATATAATTTTAACTATAATATAAATTTTAAAACCAAAATTATTTTAAAGATTCTTAGCTTTCTAAACCTAATTGTATCTATAATTCCTTTTTGGATGTTTTTATTTATTTAAATATTTTGATTTGAGTGGATTTAAAAGACCTTTGAATCGTATTTTAATTGTTATAATATTTATTTTATTATTTATTGTTTTTTCACCGTTACAAGTAACAAGTGTGGGTACGGGTACTTAAGTACTCGTGTAAAAGTATTAAAGTTGCTATCTATGTGAGTATGAGTTTAGATATGGATAATTTTTTTAAATAGGAACAAGTACAACAGGATCATACCCAGACTCTATCTACGGCCGGCGATTTATACTTAAATATACGGAAGTGTCAACCAAGTCATCATTTACTGATGACCATTCCAATAGTTATTATGTATATAAAATTCTAATTTATATTAAATAATATGGTATTGTTGACAATATATTCAGTATTGTGAAACAACCCGCGGTCTGGTACTTTTCAACTTTCTAGAACCTCATCATGACGAAAAAATCGTCGAAACTTGACCATGCTAGGTGGGAAATTTAATATGCAGACTCAAAGTCTCAAACCAAGGAAGTCAGATAAATAACAGTTGTGTTATTTAGACAACTGGGAAGGGACAACTACGGGACAACTCATACTGTAGTGCTACTGTAGTGCTACAGTAATGCAGTTTTTTTTTTTTTATTATAAATTTTGACTTTTTTTTTATAAAAACATAAAAAATTTATTTTTAAAAAAACCTATTAACCAGATAATGAATATCGGACTAACCAGATATTTGCACATACTTAACCAAAATTTTATTTCTCAAAAAAAGCCATTAACCAGATAATGAACAGAATTCACCAGATATTTGTATCCGATTAACCAGATATTTGCACATACTTAACCAAAAACTTTATTTCTCAAAAAAACCCATTAACCAGATAATGAACCGAATTCACCAGATATTTGTACCCGATTAACCAGATATTTGCACATACTTAACCAAAAATTTTATTTCTCAAAAAAACCCATTAACCAGATAATGAATCGAATTCACAAGATATTTGTACCCGATTAACCAGATATTTGCACCTACTTAACCAAAAATTTTATTTCTCAACAAAAACCCATTAACCAGATAATGAACCGAATTCACCAGATATTTGTATCGAATTCACCAGATATTTGTATCTGATTACCCAGATATTTACACATACTTAACAAAAAAATGTTAGTACTTAAAAAAAATGTTAGTAAAAAAAAATGCAAATTATTAATTTTTTTTAAATTTCAAAATCAAAAAAAAAAAAAAAAAAAGTGAAACAGTGTAGCGCTACAGTGCTGCACAGTGCAGCACAGTAGCGCTACACTGTGCAACTATACGGGTTGTCCCGTATAGTTGTCAAAGGGAGATGTCTAAAAAACATTTCTGGATAAATAATGAATCAAAAGAAGCTTCCTTAACGGAAAAGAAAAACAAAACGGAAAATATTAACGAATATCATTAAAAAAAAAATCATAAGTATTAATATATTTAATACTCCATTTGTAAAGGTGAAATACTTAGTTTTTCAATAAAATCATATTTTTCTTAATTCTTAACGAATATCGTAAGAACGTAGGGTATTTGTTAGCATGACCCAAATAAAAAACTACCCAAAAGAAAGATAAGAAAAGAGAAAAAAAGGCTTAGTGAAAGGAAATAACCGGAAGTTCTATAATATTTATAGGTGCACGGGAGAAAACAAGGATAGTGATCCAAGGTGGAATGTATAGCCCGTTTGTTATGGATTAAAAAAAAATGATCTTAACATTCAATAATTTAAAGATTATCTCTTTTAGAGATTTTAAAGAAAAGTAGTTGTTTTGTGTTTATTACAATCATACAAATCATTTTTTTTTAAAGTAGTTAGTGTTTTTTTCTTCTTCAAAACCTCATGAAAGTAGTTTTTATTTTTAACCATAAAAAATCATTTTTATGAAAATTTAATAAAAACAATTAAACTCATTAAAAATGAGTTTTTATTTTTTATTTTTTATCATCGTTCAAATGAAATAAATTATCTCAAATTCGTTTTTCAACAAATTTATCAAAATAAAAATATATTCTGATTATAATCTATTTTTTTTAAATCTATTTTTTTTTCCCGGGCCGTCTCAAATACACACTCTTACTGTTGTCCAACTTAATGTTTTCAAAAAGGATTTGAGTTTACTTTAAATGGAACAGTGCACATCCCTCTTTGCATGTTCCATGTTGGTTTATATATGCGCCTTTGCGGTGAATGGTGGAGGCGACCAGTCCCAGATATGTTGACAGGCCGATATCGATCCCCTCCAGGCGCTACCTACTGTAGTATGCCAGTACACAGTGTTCTAGCTGCGGGGCGTATTGTCCCGACCCCGGGTTGTAAAGGGAGGACATGGTGCTCAGGATCATGTCGGAACAAAAGGTATATTTGGTTAGGGAATGAGCCCTAACTTGATGAGATATGATATTTTAATACCAAAAATTAACATCATGGGATACCTTAGTTTTAAATAGGTGTTGTAAATCAATAAAATAAAAAGAGAGAATAAAGTGATAAATAACCTATTCATAACTAGAGTATTCACTTATGATATTAAATTTTGGTGTTAAAATATCATAACTTAACTTGATTGGGTGTGTGACTCAGTGATATGGATTTATACTGATGGGATTTTTATTTTATATTGTGAAAGTGATGGTGATATTATTATTGTCATATTTTAAAAAATAATAAAATTTTCTCTCTTTTGTTTATTTTTAAAATAAGAGAATAAAAAAAATTATAATAGCTTTTAAATATGATAATAGATAAGTAAAAGATGATCTCATTGTTATTTTTTCTAATTTTCATGAGACAAATTATATATATGAGTTTTATTGTATTTTTTCATTTTTTATTTTCTCTTTATAATTAGATAATAAAAATTGTCCTTTTATTTTTTGGGCAAGAGACCTTCTTTTCTTATTAAATATGATCATTTACCAACATGTAGTTGGTCCGAGTGGCAATGAGTTTGGACCCCTTAAGTAAGTAGTCAGTTCGATCATTGACTTTTGTATATGAAGAAAATCTGATTAGGAGATATTAACCTTTAAATGTCATTTAGTACCTCGCAAGACTGATCTCTACAGTTGCATGTAGCATGGAGGATATTCTGGAAAACCAAAAAATTACATATCATCATTTATTATTGTCATCCTAAAAAGGAGGAGGTTCTTTATATCACGAGTAATGTTTGTTGGATGCACGGCGTCGGTTTTGGTGCAACCATTTTGTTATTTTAAGATATGATATCGTAATGAATGAACTGCTTTGGTGTGTGATTGGAATTAATATATGTACGATTATCGTTGCATACTATAAATTTTTTTTTTTTTGTTTGTTTCCAAAGGTATCTGACCTCGAGTCGGGTAAGATCATATAAGGAGTTTTAATGTTGTTGTATTTCCAAGACTTGAACTCGTTACCTCTGGTTAAATAGTTGTAAGAGACCCGTATCATTTCATCCAAGCGTTCTTAGGTGTGTCATTATCATTTTTTTTTATCTGAAGTAATAATATTTCTCTCTTTCTATTCCATGTTTAAAGAATAAAATAAAAAAAACCTATAAAGCCCAGCATGGTTGGTGGATAGCTGGATTCTTTAAGGTGGCGTTTGGTATCTGGAATGTTTTATTCCCAGGCAAACTACATTCCTGGGAATGTGATTCCCGGTAATAAAGTTTTCTCGCATTCACGCATGGGAATAGAGTTTTCCCAAGTTTATAACTATCATTCACTAATTTTATTCTAGGGAATCTTTTATATATTGGGAATAACTTTTTAAAACTTATAGCAAACATGAGAAACTTGTACTCTCATGCATACATTCCTTGAAATATTTTTATAAAATTTGTACCAAACGCTACCTAAGTATGATGTTAGGGGTTTGATTCCTGTCGTGTGTTTGGAAAAAGGTTTGTCGGGAAAGGCAAAATCTACTTTTGTAATCTCTATGCCTCGAAGGGATTAGACTACAACTACCAGTTGAAAGATATCCTTGATGCAAAAAAAAAATATATCTATATTAAGTTTTGAAATATATATTTGATAAGTAATAATATTAATTTCTTATTTGAATTTTATTGTATTTTTATCCTTTTTAGTTTCTCTTAAACTTTCTTTCTAATATTTATTATTTAGGGTTAAGTATGTTGTTGGTCCTGGTAAAATCAATGAATTTAGGTCTTAGTCCCTATGATTTTTTATTTTTTTTGGCCTCGTCCCTCTAAAACCTAAAATCACCTCATTTAGTCCATGTCATTAATGAATATATCCGTTAGGTGCAAATGTGACTCACAAAAGCTCAAGTGGACATCCCACTTGACACATAAGTCACACACACACTCACACTCACACACATAGGGGTGTAACGGGTCGGTTTGGTTCGGTTTTTGGCGAAAAAAAAAATCCAAACCGATGAAAATTGATCGGTTCAGTTTGGTTTGGTTTTCTTTGTTTTTTACTACCAAACCCGAACCAAACCAAACCGATGAAGTTCGGTTTGGTTTGGATCGGGTGTTCGGGTTCCCTATTAAAAAAAAAAAACAATTTTTTTAAAAATAAAACACACTGGTCCCTCATCCCTTGACCCACTTCGCCACTACCCATATCAGTTTCATCTTTGCTTCAACAACAATTTCATCTTCATCTCTACTTCAACAATAATCTTCATCCCCATATGCTACATAGAAGTTGGGATCTTCATGCTTAACAGATCTAAATCAAGCAAAATGGAGGAACCAAAAGATGTCATCCACCCACGATCTGCAACTGCAAGTGATGTTCTTGTTCTCTTTTCCTTCTCGATCAGTGTGTGTATGTGGTGGTGTTTGTTGTGGTGGTGATAGTATTACTGGGAAGACGCATGACTCACCACGGCAGAGCTAGGACGGCCTCTACGAAGCTAGGCGCGGCGACCTCGACGGAGGATGATGCAGTGAAGCACGGCAGCGGAGGGAGGAGACGACGATGTCGATCTGCTGACGATTCACGAACGCGAACCAGTGAAGCAACGAGGAGCCGCTCTGGTCGTGGCCGCTCTGTTAACAGCAGTGGTGATGCAGCGAAAATGAGAGGGTCGAAGAGAGTTACAGAGGAGAAGTGAGGAGAGAGTCAGAGACGAAGTTAGCTAGGTAAAGTTAGTAGAATTTGGGGAAATTTTTATGCCTTCGGGTCGGGTCATCGGGTCATCGGATTTGGATGACAAAATCCAATACCCGAACCAATGATAATTGGTTCTCATCGGTTCGGTTCGGTTTTTTACCCGAACCAATTATCTTTGGTTATTTCTGGGTTGGTTCGGTTCGGATTGGTCGGGTTGGTCGGGTTGACCCGGTCCACTTACACCCCTACACACACATACACTCACACACACTCACAAAAGCTCAAGTCCCCAACACTCTCTCACACACACACACATATATATATATATATTTAAATGAATATATAATATTTATTATTTTATATTTTATTATTATTTTATGGTCTAACCTTATTGTGAACTTCTAATTACAATTTTTTAGTTAATCTTTCCTCCCTTTACTTTTAAAAACACATTCTATATATAAAGTTGTATAATGTCATATTGTCATTCTCTTTTTACTAAAAAAAAATATTGTCATTCTCTTCTTAGTGATATATTGATTCAAGTCTAAAGAGTTGACCCAGTTAAAAATTAGGGACAGACAAAACCTGTCCAAACACTCATATCTTTTTTTTTTTTTTTGAAAAAAGGCAAAAGTATCATTTATAGAGTACAAGGGGTACCCTAAAACCAGTATACAATGTTACTCATAACAGTCCAACGACTAATACTAATATGCTATCCCAAATCATTACATAATCACAGAATCATTTTAACAAAAACAGAACAACCCCTCTACTTATCTAAGCAACTAAGCGGGTCCATACACCAATCTGAGAATGAATAAGAGTAAGCATGGGTTGTTGATATGAACCATCTCCATGAGCAAACTTTGATCCTATTAACCAAATTGATCAAATCGAAGGACTCCTCCGCAAAAATAATACCATTCCGAGACTCCCAAATGCACCAAATAACTGCATGCCAGATTAACAAACTCCCACCTACCTTTACTCTCCTTCCCCAACCTTCCACAAAAAGAACCAACAGATGAGATAGTGTATCTGGGATAACTGAGTCCTTTCCCAGCCAAGAAAAAATGCAAGACCAAAGGTAAGAAGCACAATGACACTGCAGAAATAAATGTCTCGCAGATTCCACATGAGTATTACAAAAGGCACATAAAAGGGAATCATTCTGGCTCAGCACCTTTCTAACAAACAAATTATCTCTAGTAGGAATCCATTCCAATAGAAGTTGCCAAGAGAAAGCTTTAACTTTAAGTGGAGCAAGACTTTTCCAAAGAAAGTTAAAAACCTTTACCTGTATCTCTGAGAGGACCTCCTGCTGCAGAATTTGATTATTAAGATCATCATAACATGACTTAACCACATAATCTCCTGATTGGTGCGGCTTCCACACCCACTTGTCCTTTAATTGCTGCAAAAATATCGAACTTAGATTGTTTTGAAGTTCTAGAAGCTGATTTTCCTCCCACACAAACAATGACCTCCTCCATTTCAAGTCCCACTCCCACACCTCACCCACCCAACTGCCACAAGCAGGAAAAAACTCCTCTTTCAAGGTAGACAACATGAATAGCCTAGGGAAAAGATCTTGCAAAGATGAACCCCCGAACCATTTATCTTTCCAAAACAAAATTGAGCTACCATCCCCTAATTTTTTGGACAAACCATCTACCACCCAGTCACCTTCCACTCATATCTTTTGTATTCCAAGTTTGACAATGGATCAAATCCATTATTAGTTGGTTTGGGTGTAATGTATATTTACCTTCACTTCATTATACTAATTATGGATTACAGGAATCTTATACTAACATGGGAATGATACTACTAAAACAAAAGCGATGACAATCATAGTAAGAGAAATCGCAACTGTTATTTTTAGACACTTTATAATTTTGTGCAATAATTTTAAATATTTTTTGTAATCATGTTATAACTACGAATGAGAACAAATTTTTATTTTTATTTTTTATATATTAAAATTAATATTTCTTTTCGATAAAATTTTCAATTGTATACAAATTTATATTAATTAACTTTATCTATCATTCCTTTTCAATTAGTTTGTGCAGGTTGAGCTTGTAGGAGAGGATCACGATTCTTCGATTCCCACGTAAAGAAATCTTAACTTTGGACTGAGTGCCCAAGCGAAGATTAGTCTCGTACCGGGTTCACATGATCTAACTCACCTAGGAGCCAAATGCCCTAACTAGTTGCGGTGGACTTCGAACAAAAAAAGATGGATATATAATAATAACTTTAACTATTTTTTTTTATTATCATTTAAGAACAACATAAAGTTGTTTGGCAAAAAAAAAAAAAGAGAGAACAATATAAGAAGTACGTTGAATTTTTTATGAGAACAAAACATCATAATAACACCTAATAATTTAATTAAAATTTATTTATAATTGGATTAAGGATTTAATTGGTATACACTGACAGTGTAAAGTTTTTTTATACTGTCAACCAATCAGAAATTGACACACCAATACAAATGATTGATTCTTATCCTAACTGCCTTAAAAGTCATAAATTTCATTATTTCTGATTGGTTGTTATTGTAAAAATCTTTAGGGTTTTATAAAAACTTTACATGAAAATTTATTAAAACGCAGATCACAATTGTATCTATTTATGTTTCATAAAAATAAAAGAAAAATATAAATTAAAAAAAAAGTGTGTCACAACGAGATATATGAAAATCAAAATATATTAATACATAAGCTACATAAATAAATGATTACCTAATGCATGAAAAAGAAAAAGAAAATAAGAATTAAATATTAAATAAATAAATAAATAAATAAATAAAAAGTCTGTTTACAAGAGGACAAAAGGAGAAGGAAAAACTAAAAAGAAAACAGCAGTGAAAGGATAGGCAGCACGTATGACGTTGAGGTCGATTTGGTGGGAGAAAAGGTGATATGCTCCCCACTGGCGTAACAAATAATCATATGGCTGTTTGCCGATAAATTCCACACAAACAAGCATCATAAAGAAGGGGGGATTACAGAGAGAAAACCATGCATAGAGAGGCCCATTTCCCATTGCTTAGTCTCTTCGTTTCTGCTCATCAGTTTTGAACTTCAATCAGAATGCTTGAAAAAGAAAGCAAACAAACTTTCCCCACCCATAACTAAAACACTTCCATACTCTCTTAGTCCCTTCACACTCTCTCAGACCCACTCTTCCCAGAAGCCAAAAACCCTCTCTCACCCGCTACAGTTCTCTCTCCTTTTCTCTCTTCTTCCCTTCACTCTCTCTCAGACCCACTCTTCCCAGAAGCCAAAACCCTCTCTCACCCGCTACAGTTCTCTCTCCTTTTCTCTCTTCTTCCCTTCACTCTCTCTCAGACCCACTCTTCCCAGAAGTCAAAACCCTCTCTCACCCAGGTATAACAATGAGCCGTTATGCTTTCCACGATGAAAATATTGAAAGAATTATTGAGAGTAGATATATTCACACCCGGCTTACGGTATGTTATTCTTCCGTTTCTTTTCTTTCTCTTTCTTTTATATGGTTTCTTTCTTTAATAGTTCATGGTTACTTTTTTTGATTCTCATGGTTCACGGTTACTTTGCTAATTGAGTTATTCAATCTGGTGTGCTAAAAAAAATGTTATTCTTATTTTATTTAGGATGTATATGTTTCTTCTTGCTTTTCTTTCCTTTCTATTTCTTAATTTTTTCTTTCTTTAATAGTTCCCGGCTACTTTGCTAATTGAGTTTTTCAATCTCGTGTACTAAAAAGTGTTGTTCTTATTTTATTTAGGATGTTCACAGTTTGGAGAGGAACTCTTCACTCGTTAAGAAGTTCTCTAAAATTGAAATCTGGGTAAGATGTTTGCGCTATTTGTCATATGATGAAAAGGGTAGAAGAAAGATGAATAAACTTGTTGTATTGAATGTTATGAAATGATTACAAAGGTGATGTGTACGGTTCATCTTGGCGAAAGATTTTATCTTACAAGTATAATCTAAGAAAGAAAGAATAGTAGTAGAAGACATAATTTTAGATATACCTGATTCTTGTTTTTTGCTTAATAAATTTATGGTGACTTAGGATCACCTTATTAAAATAACATATATACACATCTAATAATGGTTATATATGTTTGCCATGATTTAAACAGAACTGCCTAGGTGGTATTAATGCTCTTGCTTGGAATTCCAGTGGATCACGTTTGGTCTCTGCAGCTAACAACGATCGGGTACGACACTTTTTTTTCTTCTTCTTCCTGTGTACAGTAATCTCACATGCATCTCATTGAATTGTTTGCATGAATTTGCAGATCCATGTTTGGACCTACCCAGATGAATTCCTGGAACATCAATACATGACGGCTAGATCTAATTTGGGAGTAAATTGTATCAAATTTGTTCCAGAGTCGTCGGATAGTCGCATCGTTTATGGCACTGAACACAAACAAGTAATACTACAGTCCATTCAATATTTTTTTGTTATTTTAGTTACTATTGTTAAATTTTTTTTTTTGGCAGGTACGATTATATGATGTGAATTCCGAAACCCCATCAACAATTATTAGATGCCATTCTGAAAGAGTCAACAATTTGGCGGTGAGTTTAGCATAGTTTCAGTAATGTCACATTCATGGAAATATATACTCCCTCCGGTCCTTATTATAAGAGGCAAATGACTACTTTTTTTTTGGTCCAAAATATAAGAGACATGCATGTATTTTGACAAATATTAAATGCTCATTTTCAATTTTACCCTTATTTATAAATAGGGTTTATATTTACGAGACAATGCAACTTTTAATACAAGTAGGTTTGTTAATTAATTATTGAAGGGTTAAATTTGTAAATTTATATGAATATTAATTACAAATAGCTTATCTCAATGCATTTCCTTAATCTGTGTGTTTTAGGGTTTTGCCTCTTATATATAGAACCAGAGGGAGTATTAAAGTAATCTACACCATATAAGTTTTTTTTTTTTTTTTTTAAATGTCTTTTACGTTCTTTTTTTGCAGTTTCCAAACGGAAATCCTAATATTGTATGGAGTTGTAGTGATGATAGTACCATAAGAGAGCATGATCTTCGGGAACGTTGTGGAAAAGTGTGTAAAAGGGTCATAGTAAGTGGTTTAATCTATTTATAGTCGTTCCTACTTATCAGTGTCAGTTAATTCGAACTGAATCTTGTCTGGCATATAAACCTATGAAGTTGGGTTTAATATTTACAATTTCCTACGTGTGCATCTTAAATATTCAGCCTCATATGCTAACTGGTTAATTTGCAGAAGATTAGTTTATGTGCTATATAAAAGCATCTGCATCTGCATCTGCATCCAATAATATATGATGGAAATATGCTCTTAAAAAGGAAATATGCATCCAATATATCTGAATATGAATTCTCACTGATTCATGCGCTGGGTTCCTTTATATACTGGGAACCGGGAATAGAAGACCTACTGTGCTACTGAATGTATGCAACTGGTAACTAGTAACTTAACTACCATTAACTGTAAACACTGCTAACTAGTAACTACCATTAACTGCCGTCAACTGTAAGTTCATCGGGGAGGCTCTGATATAGTGTATCTCAACCAAAATATTATCTGTGGGATCTGTTGTCTTAATGATTTAATTAATTGAGCTGCGAGGGTATGGGATTTCAATTTCAACACGACTTTTTCTTTTCTTCTTTTCGGTTGGACTTTTATGGAATTAATGCATGTAATATCATTTACCGACAAAAGCTATAGTAATTGTACAATTGTACCACTCGCATACCAAATTCCCGACTTAGCTGTATGTATCCAGTAGATAATTGCCTTTTCTTTGTGTTGTGTTAAATCTCTTAGTGGGGATTATTTTCAGGAGAATGCTAACGAATGTCTTTAGGACACTTATTAAGGAAATAAGAAAAGAAAGGTTTCATAGGGAATTGATGTATTTAACATTAGAAAATGTGAAATATTTAGTTTTCCCATAAAAACTTTCTTTTATTGATTATGCTTAAAGAGTGTCACAAGGACTCTCGTTAGCATAACCCTTATTTTTATGCTGTTTGAGTGACACCTCTTTTTATTACGTCTTGTCCTGAAATCTGAACGAATTTGAGTTTACTGCTTTTGGGTGATTGTCATGCCTTTTAATTAATCAATTACTGGGAGTATGTAATGCCGATTTTGTTACTTTTTAGCTCCAAATGAATTAGAAAAATTATGTTCTATTGTAGAGCCTATACCCGTAAAAATATTTTCATGTTTGGACTTTGGAGTTTAGTAATTATCCTATACTTACCATTATGCAATTATCATCGTCGTCAATTATCCGTATAAATTGATGAAGGTCTGCGAAGCTTGTTGGCAGACATAATTGCCAGAGCTTGTTTTGGGAGCAATAAAAAATATTGAAGGGAAAAAAATATTCACCAGGCTTAGATATCTTCAAAAATCCCTTTCCAAGATATATGCTGGAATTCCGGGCTTCCGGGTTTTCCTCTTGCTTTCTCATCTTCGCAATATATTTGTTCTTGTTAGTGATGACACTAATGTGTGGTATCATAATCTTTTTAATGCTTAATGTCAGCTCGACTTAAGTGACCAAACGAGACATTCACTTGCTTACCCTCCAACTGGTCCTATTGCGATAAACTCATTTGATATCAGTCAAACTAGCCCAGAATTGATCTTTGTCGGTGGGAGGTAAGTAGTCCTGACGATGTTATATGCTATTTAATTCATTTTTCTATTTCAACTGAGTTAAGATTTTCTATTTATTGCAGTGATCGCTTTGCGCGATTGTACGATAGAAGGAGTTTGCAGCTGGGACGCAGTAGGATTAAAGAGTTACCTCCCGTCAATTATTATTGCCCAAGGCATCTTTCTCTTCGTTCTAATGTTTTTCGATCTTCTAAGGTTAGTTCTTTGCTTTTTTCTATTGGGAATTCTTTTCTGTCTAAAGGAGTGAGTGTACTACTACTCGTTTGATTCTCTCGTTTCTTGTTTCAATTTCAGAAAGATTATGCAATTAGTCATGTTGCATTCAGTCCTCTTGGACACGAAGTTGTCATTAGCTATGAGAAAGAAAACATTTATGTGATGAACGTACATCATGGTAAGATATTTTACTCTAAATATTGTTTTGTTTGTATTTAGATGTTACTGTAAAAAGGGTTGAGATCACATGTTCTTACAAAACAGATGGAGCAAATGAGGATTCATATTCTCCTGATGATGTCATAAAGATGATGAAAGTTGATGTAAACAGAGATGCATCGACCAAAACTGAAGAAACAATCAGAGATATCAAGGTATGTGGTTTTTTTTTTTTATAAGCAAAAAATGTATTGAATCAAGTATAAAGGATACTCAAGCCCGTATAAATCATAATAAAGAAAAAATTACAAAAGAAGCACAACATTAGGTACATTGTCAACCAGAAACACACAAGCTGCTAGAAGGTTGAAATATAACTAAATTCATGCCCCCAACAATCCATCAAAACCGCTTCTAAGGAACACCCAGGATTGAAATAACAGTAATATTCACAAAAACAGCCCAATAGATGGAAACGCCCAAACAGCAGCGGAAAAATAGCCATTAAAAGCATAGAAGTCCTCGTAGAGATCAAAGCTGCCTAAGGAGTCAAATACAAGTGCAACCACTTCTTCAGCAGCACTTAGATTGACCACCAAATGAGAATACACAGTGTTGCTATGCCCAGGTTTTTGCATTTGCTATTTCCACTTTTCCAGAGTAACAGAAGAAGAGCACCAAAATAGTGTTGAGAAGCAAACAAAGTCCCACGTTACCTAAACAAGGGGAGGAACATAAGTTTATAGGTATGTAAATTGTCCCCATTGGTATGAGGTTTTTTTGGTAATGTCCAAAAACAAATCCATGAGGGTATAAGCCCAAAGTGGATAATATCATACCAATGTGGAGACATGTAGGACCCCTCGGTACCTAATAGTGGTATTCAAAAAAAGATCCTTGTGTCGAAAGTCTTCTTGGCTGTGGTCATCAGTAGGCGTGTCCCGTTAGTCGGCGGTACAAGTATAAAAACAAGCTAAAAGCCTCAAAGGCTTCCGCTAGAGGGGAGGATGAACCATGGTCCTTTGTTTGAGGGGAGGATTGTTGAGAAGCAAACAAAGTCCCACATTGCCTAAACAAGGGGAGGAACATGAGTTTATAAGTATATAAATTGTCCCCATTGGTATGAGGCCTTTTGGGTAATGTCCAAAAGTAAATCCATGAGGATATAAGCCTCAAGTGGACAATATCATATCAATATGGAGATATGTAGGACCCCTCGGTACCTAACAAATAGAACCCATAACAAAACCAGAAATGTTGCATTCATAACTCGTAGGATAGTTGGCTAAGATAGTAACCTACCAAGGTCCCCAATCTGAAACTCTCTAGTTCAGTGGCACCATGGAAAAGGTTGTATACCAATTATGGACTTCATAGATGCCTTTAATAGTTTGACATTAAAAATCACAAAGGAGGGCCAAAATCCCTATGCAGGGCCAAAATCCCTATGCACCAGAGATGAAAAAACGACCCTGCCATAGTGAACCGAAGAACCATTGAAGATCCAAACTGCATCCAGGGAGATAAAACAACCGTAGGAAACAGATTCCCAGAACAAAAACCCCTCTCTAAATAAAAACCATTTAAGCTTAGAAACCGAATATTTTGATCGCTAAATTGGTCGCCATTCGCTTAAAAACGAATCTGTCTTTATATTCAGTCGCTACGCGATGCGTTTCTAATTTCAATCAGCGTGTTTTTAGCGACCAAATTCAAATCGGTCGCTAACTGGCTCCTATAATACCGTTACACTTAAATCGGTTGCAAAATAAGTAAACAAGCTTGACTTTGAAAATTACAAAGTTTGTGACCGAATTAGCAACAGATGGTTTTGCGACCCCATAATTCGGTCGCTAAACACATAAGTTATATAACATACTGAAATCATGTAATCGGTCGTCGTGTCAGTCATAAATAGCGACGAACAACAAATTTCGGTCGCTAAATGACCTTTTTTGTAGTGTTAACTAATTGTGCTGTTATGCAGATCAGAGATAGAGTTAGACAGTTATTGGAGGGCTGCACTCCATCCAATGGAATAGACATATTGAACGCAGTTTTATCTTTGAAGGGTCCTCCTATTGACCCTCAAGTGATTCTTGAGTGGTTGTGTAGTCGGGCCAACTTTTTAATTGAGGTACTAGCATTTTGTTTTTTAGCTTTTAGTTTAGCTTTTTTATTTATTTTCATTTATGGAACATATTCTGAAATTTCCTTCTTTTCCAGAGAAAGTGGAAATATGACGTTCATATGGCCATAAGAGACTGCGATAGAGCAAGGAAGATCAACAATGGTGACTACAGACCATTATATTTTCTTTCCAAAGCATTGTTACAGGTAATTTTGGATGCACTGTTGAATCTTAGTTGAGGAATTTTTTTTTTCTTTCCAAAAGTTGAAGAATATGTTTTGATGGCATTTTCATTTTTCATGTCTGTTCGTGGAAGTGCATTAAAACTCGTATAGCTACCAGCAAACAAGTTGACAGAAACAGAAGTTTCATAAGAGGAAAATAGCAGGAAATGTATTAATACTACTGATACAAGAGAGGTTTCGAACTTGCGTATCCTGTGTTAGAAAATCTGTGTTTTTGTAAATTTGGATTGCGTAGAGGTGTGATAGATTTAGATAAAAATGTAAGTTAGTTCAATAGTAGAAGAAGACGTGATAGTGTGATGCAGAGGATTAGTAATGTGCGATGAGCTGGAAAAGAGTGGAATAGTTTGGAACAATTGAATGGCTCTGATTGTGTTGGATTTATAGGCCTCTGTCACCCCCATCACGTCACGCGGCTGTTTGGATAACTCTAATCTATAAAAGGCTGGAAGCTAGTGGAATAGGTAGGACATGACTTTTTGAGTATTTTTTAGAAAGTTGCAGCATTTTTAACAGGGCGTTACAGTACTGAAAATGGGAGAGAATGATTCTTAATTTTAAAATTTAAAATGATGGAGAACTGGAGAGGGGATTAAAATTTGAATATTAAAAGAGGACTATTTGAGGTGGGAATCATCTTGAATCTCATATATGAGGTGGGAAGCGTTGAGACAAAATTTTGATTGAAGAACAAAGAAAGAGTAGGTTGAATCATATTTGTCCGTGAAAATTTTGATTGAAGAACAAAGAAAAAATGAAGTATTGTGCCCAGCTTGATAAAGATTGAGAGTGACAGCAGATGTTTGTATAGGATTTCAATTTCAATATAAGCTGTGACCAAAAGAAATTCGAAATTTAAGCGTCTATTTTCCGATAAATTCAGTTACCAATATCTTCAAATTTATGTTTGTATTTTTTATCTGAGAGACTTGTACGAGTCATTTTGACTTCAATTTCAAGCCATTTGTTGGCATATTCTTCTTGGATTACAGAACCTGTCCATTCAGTTTTTAGACCCATTAATGCCATTATACATAATAATTCATAAGTTATTTCCTTGCAGTTGGATAGACGTACAGAAGCTTTGAAGTCTGCTCGTGCTGCCAAGTTGTTGAACCCCTTGAATTCTGAAGTGGAGAAATTAATAGAGGATATTAATTCAAGTATGGAGAAGACGGGCTGGATAAGAACGTCTATAGTGAATTACTCTATTTTTGTTTTTGCCCGCATATATATGTGCAAATTCATCAATAATTATTCTTTTACTTCCTAACGAAGTTTTGTAAATAGCCCTCCTCCCTTCCTAATGAGTATTTATTTATTACTGTATTGCCATAACTGCTGACACTTTTATACAAAAACTAATCCATATTATCCGCAGACGATGGTCCAGAGTCCAGGGGTTGGATCGGTGAAGTAGAAACTAGTCCCCATAAACCAAGGAATGGTACTCAGTGGAGTCACGTAAGTCTTTCTGATTGCTTAATATTGGAACTCTATTATTTGATTGTGTTGCCTTCTATGAGCACAAATTGTGTTGCCTTCTATTAAAGGTTAATATGCAAGTCTTTCAGTTTGTTGAATATTTGTGACTTTAAAAAGTTGTTGCATACTTTTCTTCTTTCACATATATGTTCTCTACATAATTGTGATTTCGTTCAATTAGATTTAACCGTAAGTCCGGAACTGCACACTAGATTTATTAAGTAATGTGTAAGAGTATATTTTTAAATTGGATTTTTGAAATATCAATTTCATAGTTATTGCGTTTTAATCCCTCCGTCTTTTTTCTTTGATATTTTTAACTACTTGTTTTTATTCCAAAACAATGGGTGTTTTATAAACCTAAGGTATAATTGACCAATTTTTTTTCCATGTATATCCTTATATAGAACTAAGTTGATTTACCTTAAAAATACACAAAACCTTCCATGAATGGCCTAGTGGAGTATGGAGTATTTATTTAGATTGATAAATGTCATTGGAACTTGTAAATAATTAATGATAAAAATAAGGGTATTTTGATACAAATATACACAAATTAATAATTTTTTAATCTATGTATAAAAACCTTAAAAATAAAAAATAAAAAAAAGAACAGCTGGAGTATGAATTTTTTTGCGCACAGGTTCACACACTAGAAGTTATGCATCGGTTACATTTTGACTATTGTATATGTGCATAACTGGTTGCTTTTATTATTAAACTAATAAATTACTTGTACGTTTTGGATAATTTTTACACTTGTAAGTTGTAATTAATCCGACAGGCGTATAAAGCTATAGACATGAAACAGAGATTTATTGGCCATTGGAATCAAGGTAAAATTGCAAAAGAGGTCAATTTTCTTGGTCCAACAGGTATGCTATTCCATACGTATTTTAAAAATTTTAGAATCATCTGTTGTTAAAAGTTAGGGTTTTTATCATAATTTTGTGAGCAAGCAAACGTTGGAGAAACAACATATACTCTCTCTCTCTTGTTGGAGTTTGCTGAGGATAGATTTATAATTTATGTATGTATTGGATTGGATGTAATAGAGTTAGTTACATACCAGATTTAATATCTGTTACGAGTTTAATTGTTGTACAATGTCAGTGTAAAGTTTTTTACATTATCAACCAATCAGAAATAACGGTTTGAATGACTTCTAAGATGGTTAGGATAAGAGTCAAATATTTTTAATAATTTATCAATTTTTGATTGGTTGACAATGTAAATCAATTAAATATGTTATGTAACTGACTCTATTTTACATCCAATAGTATATGCAAAAAAGAATTGACTTTAATCAATTCAACACCAATATACATTTACAAGGTGCTTTCATTGTATTATTTTGGGCTATGACTTTTTTATACTACCTTGATGAATTTCCTCATTTATCTCTAGAAAAACAGTGGAGCGTTTGATTCGACAGTTGGTCTGTAGTTGCAATTTTTATGTAAGGTCTTTTGACTTTATTTGCAGGTGAATATGTTGTGAGTGGAAGTGACGATGGGAGAGTGTATATTTGGGAAAAACGGTCAGGAAGGCTTATACGTACACTGATTAGTGATCTAGTCGGTAAACATGTTTTCCCTAATGTTTTGGGATTTATAGTCTCCTCTTATAAGGTTAATGGCTGAAGTTATTTGTTCTTCCCGCAGCAGTAAATTGTGTACAATGCCATCCACGTGATTTTGTTGTGGCAACAGGTGGGGATGATAACGAAATAGAGGTGAGAATAATAATTTTATAATGCATTTAGGGTTCAATAAACAGAAAAGAAAATCAATCTCTAAAGCTTTTTGCTGATGCATTATTCTAGATATGGGCTCCACTTGCTGCTGCTGAACCCGTTGATGATCTGGGTGATTTGAAGGCTATGGAAAAAAATCAAAAAAGATTGCTATAGAGAAAAAAAAAATAAAGGAAGATTAATACGCTGATATAAAAGACACCATTGATTGATTTTGTAAAGAGTGCGTAGGCTTTTGTGCTGGGCGGTGTCTAATTTTGTGAAGTATAGTATAGAGAAAGCTTCAAAGACCGTTGGATTTATTAATATTTTAATGAAGGGTAGGGATTTGTACCAGTTACCTCTTGAATGGGTTGCGATGCAAATTCGTGTTTTGGATTGTGATTTTTTTGAGCCCTGGACTCAACACTTTGTTTGGTTGTAGGAGAGAAAATGAGATGAAAAATAAAACTTGTGCCCCCACCTTTTTTTTTTTCCCTCTTCTCTCCCCCAATAGGCTCGAATCAAACGAAGGACAAATGTTTGCATGGCTTAGCTTTGATGAAAAATTGGTGGGAGTCCAGCGCGTGATACATTTTAACGACATATTAAAAAAAATAGTAAAGGTTCAAATTGGTCCCTGAAAAATTTAGAAGACCTAATTTTGGTCCCTAAAAAAATAAATTATTCACTTAGTCCCTGAAATTTATAAATGCGAGACACATTAGTCCCTCCTTTCATTTCCAATGTCCATTTATTAGCATATGTGTCATGTTAAACCATCATGCCTGACTCGTTAGTGGTCTTATATGGCCTATGACAAATTTCAACCGTAAAAAAAAGAACAAAAGTTAAAAAAGTGCAAAATTTTAAAACCCTAATACTTGAAAATTGTGCATGTTTTTCACTCTTTATTCATTTTTCATTATGGAAATTTGTCATAGGCAATACAGGATCACTAATGAATTAGGTAGGATGATTAAGGGGACACATAGGCAAGTAAAAGAATGTTGGAAGTGGAAGGAGGGACTAATGTGTCCTGCGTCTGTAAATTTGAGGAACTAAATAAGTAATTTATTTTTTTCAGGGACCAAAAGTGGTCCTCTAAATTTTAACCAATTTGGGCCTTTATTCTAGAAAAATTTAAATTGATCTAAAATCTTATAAATCATATTCTCCATTTTAGCTGAGGAGATGGACCGATAGACACAGAGAGGGTGTGGGGGAGGGGGAAGACGGTGTAGCAGATAAGAGGTTAAAGGGGAAATAGGGGAGCAGGGTGACTGGACTGGGTCACTGGGCAGAAGCATTTGCTGGGGTGGGCATTTTTCAAATAGTAGAAAAATTGTATAGGAACGTGGACTGAAAAGAACAGTTTACATTTGAATAACAGAAATAGTTGAATATAGTAAAAGAAGTTGGACAGAAGGAAGAGGTTGGAATAGGATGGGGATCACATGTCCCAAAATAGTGTCTTATTTTCTATCTCATCAACACCACTTGTAAAATTGATTATATTATTTATTATAAATATATCTTTTTAAATGATATGGCATAATCTAAGTGAGTGTGATAGGGAATGAGATACTATTTTAGGATATGTGATTTTCATTCAATGGAATATTGCTAGTGTCGTAGGACTTTTTTAGCAGGAAAGAGGAGAATCGTTGCTATAGAAGCCAGATATTCTCCTACAAGCCCAAGTAGGTTGCATGCTATCAGTTATGCTAACTCACTAGTTTGTCACGATCCCAATTGCTCTAAGTACTTTATGTAACTAAAAAGCCAGCAATGCAATGAATGAGAAGAAGAAAAATATTGAAGAAAACATTTGCTTTTATTAGGAGGATTGCTCCTTCCAAATGAACCTTTTTTTCTTTATAATACTCTCTTTTATTTTCTCTACCAAATTAAGTTCCCTACATCTAGTGCTTTCATAGCCATGACCTCACCTCCCAATTTCTCTAATAACACCGAGTCCCTTCTCCTTCAAAATTTATATAGTTAACTTTTCCAAACTATACTCTCTAAATTTTGCTACTGAGGTTTCCTCCCTCAAGACCACCCTCACACCTCCTAGCTTCACCCACATCGGTCACCACATCGCGACAGAACAAGTCTGCTCCTCACATAGCCCTGACACCCATCAACATGTCTCACGACCCAAAGCGGTAGATTTTCCTCTCACTCGTGAACAACCTGGCCCCCTTAACGTTGATACTTAGTCTTGGTTTTTACTCCGAGCTTGTAGAGTGAAGGAAAGATAGTGCCACCCCAGGAGCCCACAACCGACGAGAGCATCTCCTCCATCACCCATGCGACTGACTTCACTGTTCCCACCGATTTCTTTGTTCTTGCAACCGATGAATCGATCCCCATTTTCACCAACCTGAGTCATCCTAGTTGTTTCCAAAACCACTAAGAGTTGATTCCTCCCCTAGCACTCCTCTCCCTCAACCGTGATTCTGCACCACTATTCTTCCTTCCACCAGTGACGGGTGCAACAGAAATTGTGCCATCACTTGAGCTCCTTGCTTAGAGCGAGTTTCCTTCCATGGTCGACCCCATGGTTACTGCATATCGTAGGGAGTTTTGTCGAGGATTTGAAACCATCGATTCAGATCACAGTTTGTTCTGACTTTGCTCCTTCTAGCTTTGCAACTCATGGCAACATCATCTTCGCGTCATAGCCTTCGGTCGTCATCTCCGCCACTCGTTCGATGTTCCGCTCCACTTTCATCTTCTTCGCACCAGATTTTAGGTGCTTCGAGTCTAGGACTTTGGTGAACACCATCGCCGCCACGCCGCTACCACTATACGTTTTCGATTTCCATCCCGACGGCTCCAACTCCATCGTGCACCACCTTCTCCACCTCGAAAGTTTTTGCTATGCCGCTTTTGATTTCAGTTTCGCCTTCTTCGTTTCAATCTACGTTGTCACCATCAAGTGTGTTTCCGTCCTCTTCGACTCTATCAAACTTGCCCCGTCGATGGCTTTGTGACACCCTTCTACCCAGCATGTTATAAGGCAAATAATATAAAACAAATAATAAGGAAAACATGCATTTAACTGAATTAAATGAAAACAGTTGTCCATGGGTAGAAAAGTCCCACATGAACTCGTTTACAACGCGGAAAAGTAAAGAAAGAGTTTTAAACAAATAAAAACATAATCAAATAAATAACCCAACCCCGATGTCACAATTCAGAGCTGGTATAACCGTTCCAGAAATAAATCCTCGGAATACAACTGAAAACAACTAACTAAACTAAAACAACCCTACTATGAGTGGCGGCTCCTCAGGGTCACTCCTCTCCGGGCTGCTCGTCATCCTCTGCAAATGCCAATCAGGCCAAACACAAACAATACAGGGAGTAAGATTCATGTAATCATATAAACAGCAGGGGAATAGTATGCAAGGTAAACATACACATAAGCATACATCAACATCCAACAACATCATAACAACCAAGTATGCTATGCTATGCAATGCATCAACTACTCCGCTACTCCAACTATGCATGTGGATCCAAACTAACTCAGGATGAACGACTTTGGAGTTACATATCCGTATTGGCCATAAAAGCACCAACACCGGCAGTTCACCAAACCTTGGGTGAACCCCATGGATAGCCAACGCATCAAACCATGGATGCCTCATCACGGGGGGCCTCGGTCACCAAACCTTGGGTGACCTACCGTGGATGGCCAGATCACCGTACTCTCGGGCAATCTCCCCTTTGTCGAACCTCCCCCATCAACTACTCCAATGCTTTATGCAAATGGCACAACAACAAACAATCTCAACCACCTCCTTGCTTGGGCCATGAAGCTCCCAAGACTTTCAACGTCAACTCAACGTAACCTTAGACCCAAACCGTGGGGTCAAGGCTCCCTTGGCCAATAAGCACCAAGGTTCAACTCAACGTGCTTGGGTGCATAAGCACCCAAGACTTCAACTTATCAACGTGCGGTAACCCAACGGATACCGACTTAACATTTGATTATCTAATTATCTTATATAATTAATAACCAAGTTGTCTAATCTTTACCTTTGATTAATTATCTCAACTTATCATCATAGGGGAATGGGGTTAAAAACCCCTTAAGTCCTTTAATTGCATTACTGTCCAGGGGGTCAGCACGGTCGTGCTTAGACCCTAGCACGGTCGTGCTTGGACACGTGAGGGCGTGCTGCCCTTTTAAGTGAAGCACGGTCGTGCTTCACATTCAGCACGGTCGTGCTCAGCAGACCTGCTTGGCCGTGCTGAACAGCGCGGCCATTTTTCCAGAATTTGAGTGGGAGCACGGTCGTGCTCCCTGTTCAGCACGGTCGTGCTCAATGCACAACTGCACCGTTCTAGGCAGGGACAGAAGCCAAGTTCTAACTACATTATTTAGGGGTTAAACCCCTAATCTTAGTGCGTTTATTATGCCTAAATATTCCGTTAAACGGTGTTGTCAACATGCACTCATCATAACAGCAACCACAATAACAGCCAACCATTCAACAATATTATGTCAATAACAACATGGCATCATATCTATAGACAACCATCATGTGCAAGGCATATAACAATCAGATAACAATCAGAACATATTGTCATAGACTAACACTACATTATCACAGACATACATATAATAGCACCGGGGTCATAGGGAACCCCGTTACCTTACACTACCCACTGCCTAATGAAAACAATCCCACTTCTCCCCATACCTGGATTGAAGGTAGCTCTATCAACCAACGTGTGCTCCTAACTGCAACCGGTTCTTTCCCAACGGCTTAACCCAAAGAACCTTAAACAAAAGAACACAACCAGATTAGTTCCCTACTCAAAATAAAGAAGGAAACCACAAGGGGAAGGGAAACCATTACCTCTAGACCAAGGTAGAACCACTAATCTCCCTAAATTGCTTCCAAAACTCCACTACGGCGATGAACGAAGGAGAAACGGCGCAAGAAGGAGTTCTGGCCGCAGCTGCACCAAAAACAGGGTTTCACGTCAAACCCTCGGGTCTGTTTACGTATATAACGTTCGGACCTGAGCACGGTCGTGCTTACCATTCAGCACGGTCGTGCTCCACTTAACGTCAGCGAGACGCGGTCCACGCATTGAGCACGGGCGTGCTTACTATTGAGCACGGTCGTGCTCAACTTAAAATCAGAAACACGCTTCTGACTTTAAGCACGGGCTTGCTGGCTGATGAGCACGAGCGTGCTCATGTACCAGAAAGGGACTTTTAGGCTAAAATCCCACTTAGCCCTTAACCAACAAATTAAAATAAATAAACTAGCTTGAGAAAACATTTTTAAGAAAAACAGGGTGTTACAGGCTTCCCTTCCCACAGTGGCGCCGTCCTCGGACCAGCTTCTAGCCGACCATGGGTGTCGTGGAGCATAGAAATACACAGAGGAATGTTAGGGTTAGCAACTGCTATTGGGCTTCACTGTCATTTTATTTAGGCCTCATTCTATTTTTTCTCGGGCAAACTAATTCACACCATTTTTTTTTTGCTCCCCACACCTCATTACTTTTTTTTTAATTTACTTTCTTTCCAAAATTGCCCTTGTCTATTCCTTCCCTTTCCCTCACCTATATCCGGAAAACCCTTTCCCACCTTTCAACTTGCGCACACAGGGACAACGACGGCACAAAGTCTCTGCGCACCACTCCAAATTTCTTCCTTCCGCAGCATCACTGCTTCTCCGGTTCAGTTCCCCTCACCTGCGCACCAAACCCAGTTTACGGCACAGTCTAAGTCTCCTTCTGACACAGTGAGTTCAGCTTTTGTTCTTGAACTTTCGTTTTTTATTTATTTATCAAATCCAAGTGTTGTCCGGATTTTCTTTTCTTGTGAGTGTCAGTAAAAGGTATTTCAGACGTTGAAATTCATCACATATTGTCGGCGTGCGTTTGTATGGGTTTCTGATTTCGTTTTCCGGAAATCTTCCGGATTGCATTTTCTGGAAGCTACCCATATAGCATTTTTTGGAAGTTATCCGGATTTGCAACTGCAGAATGCAAGAACATTGGGAGTTTTCTCACCATGTTCAGACACTATGTTTTCTGAGGAGAACCCATTTGTGGCAGCTGTCAATTGCTCCAAGTTGAACTCACCAAAATTGGGCCACAAGTTTATTTCATTCTTGCCACCATTTTCTGCAATAAAGATAGCATTTTTAAGCAGTGCAAGAGATTCTAGAAAAAGGGTGTGTGCGCGTGTGAGACGAAAAAACAAAACAAACCTTGGTCTGAGGATTCAACCACAGAGGGTTTGAGGTGAGAGTGGAACCAGCAGAGAGAGAATTTAGAGCAACGAGCCCCCATGTAAATGCAAGAGGAGGAGGGAGGAGGAGGAGGAGGAATGGATATTTTTGGGGGAAAAAATTTAAATTAAAGTTGCAAGGTACAAGGAGCAATTTGCAATGTGTTAATAGCAGGGGCCCCTTTTTTCTCTTGGACCATGATCTTCTTTTCTAGGTTACTAAATTATGGACATCAATATCTTCTTGTTGGATTAATTGTTGGGCTTCATAGTATTTTTAATTTTTTTGGGTCAGCTTTGAATTAGTCTTTGGGCTCAGCATAATGTTGAGAGTTATAGACTTTAATAATTAATACACCTTGTTTCTGCAAGACCAATGAAATGTTATACCTAAAATATATGACATTATATCAAAATACTATTAAGTCCAAGTAGGTTGCATACTGTTAATAATAGGAAAGGTCTAGAATAATTTTAGTTATGCTAACTCACTAGTTTGTTAGCATTCATATTGCTCTACATGCTATATATGTATCAAGTTATGCAATGAATGGGAAGAAGAAAAAATATTGAGGAAAATATTAAGAGGATTGCTCCCCTCTAAAGAATCTTGTTTTTCTTTATACTCTTTTATTTTTTCATCAAAATTAACTTTCTTACATATTCACATTAATTCATTATAATAAGCACATGTACTTAAAGCTTTATATAACATTGTAGCACCGCCTCACTATGTCAGTTATTAATTAATATATATTTAGAGCATTCTAGGCCTCATTAGGGGTGTCCATAGGTTTGGGTAGACCCTCGAACCCAGCCAATCGACCGAACCCAACCCAGATTTCGTGGATTGAGTTGGGTCAGACAAAAACACATAGGATTTATAGAGTATGAATTGGGTAATGGGCTTCAGAATTCCAACCCCACTGAACCCAACCCAATCCAACCCATATTACTTAGTTTTGTGTTGATGTTTATTGAATGCTGATGACTGTTACTCTTTCATTGTAATAATTTAGACTTTTATTTGACGATTGTTGATGATTTTAGACTTTCAGTTCATTGTTGTTGATGTAATTTAAGGTTTCAAACATGTTTATTTGTCATTTTTGAGTTTTTTTTTCGATATTTTCTACTTTGACAGACCCGCAGACTCGACCTAACCCGACCCAAAAGTAAGCATTCGTGTGTTTCTTGCAAGATACGATGACCCATCCAATCGAACTCATAAACGATCAGGTTGGGTTGGGTTTCATAATTTATTTTGACAAACCCAACTCAACCCAACCACTCACCTTTGATTGGGTTGGGTGTTAAAACCCACTAAACCCAACCCAACCCGATTCATGGATACCTATCAGCCTCACAATGTGATGAAGCTTTGACCCGTAAAAAAATGTGATGAAGCTTTGGGGAATTTTATTGTTGCATAATAACAGCTATAGGATATGGGAAATTCTTCGGTACCCGCAAGGTACCGTACCCATAGAATAAAAAAAAATTAAAAAATTTAAAAAATTAAAAAATTAAAATAAAATAATGGGATTATCAAAAGAAATAGCATTAAAGTTTGATGGAATAGAGAAATTAATAGAAGAAAATAACAAAAATATAACTCTATTAATAGAAAACACTAATAAAATTGTAAGTTATACTTATAATAGAATACAAAAAGGTCAAAGTGAAATAAATAATACAAGGGTGACATTATACAATATAAGCAAAGGAAAAGAAATAGATGAAAATGATAATATTAGAAGGATAAAGGAAGTCTTTTTATAATTAGAAAAACTTTTAGAAGATGAAGAAAATAATAAATGTGTAACAAAGAAAGAATTAGAAGAATTATTTGTTTCAAAAGAATTAGGGAAAAGTGTAGTAAAACAAAGAACCTAACCCGGAACAATTTAACCTTGAACCCCCAAAATTATTAGTTCCAGTAACTTCATGAAGAGAATAAAAGATGAATATATGGAAACACTAAAGAAATCAAATGATATAGAAGAAATTCAATAATTATTAAAAAAATTAAAAATAATTGAGGAAGAAAATAATCAAATACAACAAATAGAACAGATTGAAACAGTTAAAGAAAATGAAGAAAATAAAGAAGTAATACAAAATTATAGTTCTTCTTTAGAATCAGAAAATGATGAAATACGTTTGGAAAAAGAAGAAATGATTAGTTCCAAACTAAAAAAAAATAGAAGAATATTGGAATAATTCCAATGGATCATAGGATAAACTAGTGTCAGAGCCCGTGCAATGCACGGGCATTTCATTATAATGTAAGTAATTATTTAAGAAGTGGTTTGGGCTTATACATGTATCCTTTTTATTATGTAAACGAAAAATATAAATCTTATAATTTTGGCTCAAGTCCATTAAATAAAATGCACGCATTTTACTTTCATCTTTATCAAAGAGTTGGAAAAGCAACCACCAACTATCTTCATACGCCTTTTGTCAAAAAAAAAACTATCTTCATACGCCTACAACACTCCGTTCCAACACTATCAAAGAGAGACAACACAGCTTCATATCCAGATATGGATAACTACGACCAAAGAATGTTTCCCCTACAAAATCATTATTTTGTTTTACTTTGGATCATTCACTACACTAGATTGAATGCAAAAAATGTCGTATTGTCTAATTTTCCTTCATCTTTGTTTTACTGCATTGAAATGTGTAACGTCTCCCAAGTAATTAGCGAAAGTATTATATATTTATCGAAGTAATAATATTAAGTCTTTAACCACATATTTTCTTACTTTTATTGTTTCAAACCTTGCCTTCAAACTTCTACTAATACGTGCATGTAACTTTCTTCATCCTTGTTTGACTCCATTCGAACATTGTTTTCTTTCCCTTTCATGTGTGGTCTTAGTGGGTTTCAATGTCACGAATTGAACATTCTATTAACACCATTATAATTTAATAACATAAATAATATTTGTTTAATAACATAAATAACACATGTTCCTTTTTTATGATAAGTAGAGTAATTCATTAATATGATCCAGCTTAAGCATCATAGTGATTATTCTCCCCACCTTCCAAGAAAGGTTGAAGAGCAAGCACTCAATCATGTGCTCCAAGCTAGATAGCAAAATAACATGTGCTGCATCAATGTTCAAGACACATGTACAATAAGGCATCCACATTCTTTTTCTAACTTTTGGCTACTACTTTCCTTGTACATTTACAATAGATCCCCCCACCACACAGGCATCATCAACCCCCTTCAAAGTAAATAGCTCCTGTTTAATACATTCATAATACTCGGACAATAAAACAACAAGAAGAAAAAGATATCTTATATATACAATCCTCAAAGAAATGCAAACATAGCTGCTAAAATATAGAACCTGACTTCCTGTTGCAGGACATGCACTTGCAGCCACCAAAATAGATCACCATGGAGCTTTTTTGCTATAACTTGTTGTGATAATTGCATTAGCGTTCTAGCTGTTATTGCTTAAAAACACACAGTATCAGCACCTGTAGAGTATTGAAAAGAAAGCCCATGCTTCATGGAATTTTGCCATAGTCATGAGATGGCATCACAGAGCCAAGATCTGCAAAATACAACAAAAACAGAGCTGTTCATGTAAAGAATATTAACAAAAAATGACAGCAAATCTGTTTTTAACCTTTCATCAGTTTTACACACACCTAATCCAAGTCCCCTCCATTTTAGGGATAAGTGCCCTCACTAACATCCTGCTGCACATGTTTATTAAAAGAAAAAAAAAAACCATAAAAAATCATCACTACCTTATGTGACTGACAAAGCAATTCTTCACATGACCAATTAGCAAATTCACATCTCCATCAAACAGCACAAATACAACTCAATCATCATCATTTGCAACCTCAATCTTAATTATTTGCAGTAACACTGAAAAATGATTTGCAAGAACGGTTTAATTTAGAAATAACCCAATCAGTTATTTGCATGTTTAGTTTTAATAGATGTCTAACTACATAATACATTTGGGTAATAGCGGGTGAGGTGAGTTGGATTACCTGTGCTTGCATGCTCAATTGTTCTATATTACTTTCAGAGAAAAACAAAACAACCTTACTCAGACATAATATGCATTAGACAATGAAGCATTTGAATGTTAACCACCTCAGCAAACTAACTTGCCCGTGTATTATAGGAACAAAATAGAAGTGCAACAGGTTCTAAGTAACCTATGCATGCATGTAGGACTAAGCATATTCACTTTCAATTTTGATGATAAGCAACAAAATAGAAGTGTGATGGGTTGTAACCTATGCATGTAGGAAATGATTTGCACCCTCAGATTTGAAGTTGAAAGATTTTTAAAAAAAATACAAAATATCACACCCACCAAAAGAAATAAGTCTGGTTTGTAATATACAAATAGAAAATAAAACAGATATTGGGGATAACTTAATTTGTATCTCAGATTCTCAGAACAACAAAAGTATGATAGAACTTGAATGCCATTGTTGGAACATAATTTGCATCAAACAACCTTTGCAAAATTTCCATAAAATAACGGGGACAATCTAGAGGTTAGAGTTCATTGCCACTTGCATATGTTTCCCAGAGCAAGTAAAATGTGGGACATAAATATTAAGAAACTGATACATATATATATATTCAAGTAAACAAATGGTTCAATGTGGCCACCCGAATTTTAGCATCCTCCCACAGAGTCTCTATTTCTTGTGCATGCTTCAGATGAAAGAAGCCTATATAAAATTTGTTATTCTATAGCTCAAAAAAAAAAATTTGGTAATATGCTCAACTAATCTATTAGGAGGGCATAAAAGAAGTGGTAATAGTGAACTACCTTATTTTCATAAGGTAGAACATACTTTGAAGAATCAGGACCATCCTGAGCCAACTCCTTTGACCCATCATGCAGTAACTGTTCAAGCACATCAAGTATGAATTACGAGTTACAATTTTCTTGGCTAGCATATTAATACTCAACTCAAATAAATTTTTTTAATTGCTTTCAACTATAAACAGTGAACATTGTAATCTCTATATATTTTTAACAGAAAAATAATCAACCCACCCTTTCAAGTATTGCATACTTTTATTTTCTGATACACATTAGAATGAATGACTGGCATGTAGCCTTTTAGCTGTCTCGTCAAAGCCAGTTTGAAATAAAAGTTTTATCTGCATATTATAAACAAATAAATGAATAGTAATAATCTAGCAATGCATACTGCCCATAGAAGTTGAGAACAATACACTTTCTTGCCTGCTCTCCAGCACCTAAACAACAAAGACATTGACACAATGATTTAATCAAGTATAGAGAAAAAATATAATAAAAACCTTCTTATTTTGGCCCAAGTCCATTACATTTTACTTTCATCTCTACCAGTCATAAAATGTGCTTCATTACTCAAAATATATAATAATCCAGGTAGATGCTTTTGTAATTATACCTTACATGTGAACCACGGAAGGTTTCAGATAGTTCAGAACTAAATGCTAAAACATGTAAAAGGAATCTTGTAGATGCAAAATGATTGAAATAATTAAAATTGTGATTGAGAAACTAAACATTTCCTCCGGTCAAATGCAGCTTTAATCATATAAAAGAAGAATACAAAATCTCCCACTAAAAGTGCAGTGAGCAAGATGAAAGAATACCTACGCAGCGGACATAGCAGCAAAGAGATTGAATTATCTCCATGAATGAGCTCTCCTTCCTAAAAATCTCTAACCAACAACAAAAAAGAAAGTTGAAGTGGCAACCCAACATGGGAAGTTGGTTCAAAATCCATATCTGATTAATCACAGTATCATTTGAAAATAGAGAATAGAAATTTGTTTTATAAAAACAGAACTTTGTTAAGCGAAAACTAAAACAAAAAATAAAAATTAGTAACTTTGACATGAGTGGAAATGGCACACAGCAGTGACAGCATAAGGCTTTTGTCCAAAGGCCCTGACAGTTGCATTTAGTGATCATCTACACCAAAAAAATAAAAACACAAGGTTTGAATGATCCCTAGATAAGTTCCTCAAGGCACAAATCAGTGTCTGATGTATCAAATCAATGCATCTAAAATTTATTGTTACACTTAATTTGCAATTTCGTTCCAAATCACTGTCAAAAGCTAATTTTGATAATCAAACCATATTCACGAAATAACAAAAGTGAAGCAAAATTTGGGTGGAACTGGAATCAAATAAATCAAAAATATCAACTTTGTAATGAATAAGGCATACCCACTAAGTTTTCATTAATTTGTACATCAAAATACACTTTGTGGGTCGCTCTTTCTAAATCTTCTTCCAAAAGGGTATCCTGCAAAAAATAAAAAAGGACAAAATTGTTTAATGCCTCAAATTCAGAAATGAACAAAATTTAATGAGTGTTTCACAAACATGAATCCCTTTTTTTTTATGAACAAATATATTTATATATATGATTATAAGCACCAGAGGTGCTGTAACATGAACAAAAGGGGCAGTGTAACAAAAAGACATCCCTGGACCCCAACCAGATATCCAAAACAGAGTGGCGCCTAGCAGAGAACTGTAAAACTGTTACAATCAAGGCAAAACACCTGTGCAAAACAATAATATTAAACCATTATGATTATATCAATTTAACACCTCAAATGAAGATTAAGTTAAAGATTACCCATGACATTATTATTATAAATAAATAAATAAAGATTACCCATGACATCAGTAACAGCTTCTCCCGGTGTCTTCAACTTCACCCATTCATCTACAATTTCCATCCACTTTCTATAAAACAAAATACCTAAAATTCAATTAATCTTCTTCAAAAACTCATAACATAATATACTTATCAAGGAACCCTATCAAAATCAAACATCGACAAAAACCATAAACATAAACCAACATAAACCATAAACATATATCATTAAAAGTTAAAAACCGATGTTAAATCACAAAAACCCTATCAAACCTCAACTTTCCTAGGTGAGTGTCTGCTTCGATCCACAAGCAATGACATGTGAGATGAGTGAAGCTCCCAAAGCAAGCAGCGAGAGAGAGAGAGACCCGAACCTCTATTACCCCACCAACATCGACCACGTCGTCACCCAGTACCGCTGCCTCGCCCTCCTCCTCGACCCTCACCACAACCTGTTCGCTTTCACCAGTCATGCCTCACACCCGTCTTCTGCTGCCATCATGAAAGACGAGAAAGGGAGAGAAAAATAAAGGTTTTGGGAAGAGAAGAGAAAGATTCAGGGAGAGAAAAAATGAAATTCGAGTTGCTTGCAAAAAAAACTTACTCAAGGGAACACGGTACCTCTAATTGTGTCAGTAGGGGAGAGGAACCTGTACTTCTGCTTTAAAAAAAATATAGGCAACGATGTGAAATGAACAGTTATCCTCGTTAATGTAGTTTCATCATTTATCCCAAAAAAAAAATTTTATGTAGCTCCATCCACATAGAAACCAGTAGGTAGTATTTTATTTAAAAAATTGTTTGATCAATAAATAGAGCGGGTCCCACCATGAAATGATGCCCAGAATCTCTAATCATAATAAATGCATATCGACCAATAAAGAAAAAGTGTAAAATAAAATTAAAAAATGAAAAACAACAGAAAATAATAAAATAACAAATAAAAAATTAAAACAAATTGCAATATAATAATCCCAAAAATCTGTGAGTCCGCCACGTCAGCACTACAGCAAATTTGTTGGTTGAGCCTTAATAAGTGTATTATATAAACAAAAAAAAAATGTATAATAAAAAATATGCAAGAAGAATAATAAATAATAATTTATTTTATACAAATTTTCAGAAGCCAATACATTCTCGTACGAGTCGTAAGGCAAATCTTTGAAAATCTCAATCAATATTCAATACACTCCCTTACGTAAGTAACAAGTAACAAGTAACAAGTAACAAGTAACAATAGGGTTTCGGATAAACGAAAGGAAACGAACCAAACCAACACACTGAACCAATCTGATGTCATGCCACGGCGTACTAGCGGCGGAGGCGCTTCTAGCTTCGGGTCGGAGCTCGAAAAAGCTAAACCTTCAAACGCTCCGATCCAAAATGAAGCGCGACCCGGGAGGGTACGAACCGGAGCTTCTCCTTCTTCGCTCCCAATTCAATTCCTCCCTTGAACTCTTTCACCAACAAGCGGACATGAACTTCACTTCCATCACCGGCATCGCTTCTGACCCAACCGTCGCTAAAGACCTCAGCGATAGGGCCGAATTCCTCGCACACATCACCCCTTTCTACCCTAACCACCTCGCCGATTTCCCTAAAAAACTGGCCGATTTGCTCCATCGCACTGCACGATCGCTGCCTTCGGGGCTTCGCTGCCGCCTAGCCCGAGCTCTCATTCACCTCGTTAATCGCCAGGTTTTGCATTTGAATCATATATTTTCATTATTCCATTATATGTATGTATATTTCATTATAATAGAATTAGTTTTATCATGTTTCAATGTGTTCGTTGAAAAGCAAATTTAAGACAATGTATTTGGGTTGAGTCGGCAGAAAAATACTTTTATGTAGAAAATTACTTTTATGCAGTGAATTACAAAAAGGAAAAAGAAAAAAAGAACCTACTGTTTTTTATTTTTTACTTTTTTTCATTAGAAGTTGATACGTCTGGTTAAGCTGATTAAATTGCAAAACAGGTAACATTCTTCCAATTTAATCCCTGCAAAGAAGTTTTTAGAGGGGGAAAAAAAAAAAAGAAAGCTGTTAAATTATTTTGTAACTAATAATATCCTACCAATTTCATCCCAGAGAATAGATTGTCTTGAGACTGCTTTTCAACAAACACATCCAAACATAATATTGAAATAATCATTTTTTTCGTAGCTAATACAAATTTCACACACACTGAAATGATGTGTGGAAAGGAGGTGTAGTGATTTTTATGTGAATTGCGCAGATTGTGGATCTTGGTGAAACACTGCCGTTGTTCATGGAACTACAAACCCTAGGTGATAGAAAGCTTATGGAGTTGGCGTTTGATCACGTTGTTCGCAGAATAAGCTGCATGAATGAAAAGCATAAGAACGAAGTGAAGAACCGACCACTTAAGAGTGTCATGTTTAAGATGCTACAGGTTTGTGAATTACTGAATTTTCCCATCATTTGGTACATGCTAAGGTGCATGTTTGGTTTAGCTTAAATCTTAGAGAAAAATCACATTATTCTTCAAATTGAGATTCTTATTAGATAATCAAGCAACCATTCGAGTTACTGAATATGTAAACACCTGCCATGTTAGTCCCTGATTCTAGGAAATTATAATTTTAGTTTCTGAATTTTTAAGCACTAGTCATATCATTCTCTAAAATTATGATTCATTAGTCAATAGGTCTCTAGATTCAGGCACTAAAATGATAATTTCCTGAAGTCATGGACTAATATGATGGGTGTTTACAAATTTAGGGACTGAAATGATGGTTTTGTCTTTTTATTATAAGCTATTTTGAACACAAAATAAGTCAATCCAAACACACACGTGGTTTCTTACATGGTTGGATTTCTTCTAACTGGTTAATTGAATGAATGTGTATTTGAATAGAAAGAGGATGAAGCACAGGCCAAGAGAGTGCTCGTGACTCTGTGTAAACTTTACCGGAGGAAAGTGTGGTTTGATGACAGAACAGCAAATGCAATTTCCACTGCTTCTTTCCATCCATCATCAAGGTATCATTTCTTTCGTTTTTTTTTGTTGGATGAATGTTTTAAAATTTTATCTTAGGGGTTAGGCCTAAATTTTACGTTTTGTATCTCTCAGGATCATGATAGCGGCTTTATCATTTCTGCTTGATTATGAGAAGATTGAAAATGATGAAGATATTGATGATGAATCAACAGAGTCGCCTCATGTTATCAATAAATGCATGATTTATAAGGTGAGATTGAATGATAATCTTTGAATCAATATTTTTTATTTTTTTTAAGATCAGTGGTTTTCATATTATATCATTTCTAAACGCTATGTGGAAATTGTTTATATAAGTTTATATGGAGATGGCGGCATTGATTTTCTAAAGTACCTTTGTATTTGCATGCATTCTTGTAAGAAGGATGTTAGGAGCCTTGAAACATGCTCCTGATAGTTCTTGTTGAAGTTTGCACTAAGTTGTCTATAATTGCTGGTCGTTCTTACAAAATCCCAGGCAAACCACCAAGGTACAAAAGCTAGCAAAAGGGATAAGAAAAGAAAACCGAAGCGTATCAAGCGCAACATGAGAAGGCAGCAACACCTGTCATCCGAAAGAAGCAATTACAGTTATTATTCACCACTTCACCATCTGAAAGATGAGCAGGTTTGCAAATTTTTGTATCATCACTATATATACATTCTGGATTTGAATTTTTTTTATTGGATCAACAACATTCAATCCCATATGGTCTGCAGGGTTTTGCTGAGAGGCTGTTCTCACGTCTTCAGACTTGTAATGAAGGATTTAAGGTGCATACTTTAATTAAAATCAAATAAGCATTCCTATAATGTTATAAAGGAAGACTTGCAATTCCTTTTCATATCTGCTCATGGTTATTCAAGATTACATATTCACTGGTTTCTGCAATTACCCTGTGTAAATTTTAGGTTAAGATGATGATGTTGAAATTGATTGCTCGAGTAGTTGGACTTCACCAGTTAACGTTGTTAAACTTTTATCCTTTTGTTCAGAAATATATCCAGGTATCTTATTTGATAAATTAGGTGAAATTTGGTATTCTGTATATAACTGAAGTGTGACCATTGTGATATATGCATTATGCTATCAGCCGCATCAACATGATGTCATAAATTTGCTTGCAGCAGTGGTTCAAGCTTGCCATGATAAGGTATAGTATGTTTGGGATTTTTCTTCATCAGATCTGTTTTTATAATTCATAGCATTTTCCTTCAAATTTTGATTCTTCAATAGATTTATAGTATTCTGTTCTTTTATGTTTTTTTGTATCCTAGCTCATTAAAGCTTTTATTTGGATGCAGGTTCCTCCTGATATCGTTGAGCCCTTGTTCAAACAGATAGTAAATCAGTTTGTACACGACCGCTCACGTCCAGAGGTAAATTTTGTTTTCTTTTCCTGTCTTCTTAACGTTTGATATTGGTATATAATTTTATTTCCATGATAGGAGCGCTCAACTTTAATATGTTGATGAGTTTGGTTGATATTTTTAGGCCATCACTGTTGGACTAAATGCGGTCAGGGAGATATGCATTCGCATGCCATTGGTAACTACTGCAATCTCCTTTCATTTGGAAATATCTGCATTTAATTATTTATGTTTTGACAAAATATATCCTGTGCCTCCAATGAAGATTGGCTTAACTAGTAGGATCAAACAGCATTGACAAAAAGGTATTGGGTTCAATTCCTACTAGTGGTTCTTCATTGGTAGGTCATCTTTAAGTACCTTGTTTAGATGGCTTGTGGCATGCCCCAATTTTGGAATGGGACTGCCTCCCTCCTTAACTTTTATTCCCTTTCCCTATTGCTATTTGATTGTTTGATTTTGGAATGTAGCTAATGAATGAAGACTTACTACAAGACCTTGCCCTATATAAGAAATCGCATGAGAAGGCAGTTTCAGTAGCAGCTCGATCTCTGATTACCTTATTCAGAGAGGTGATTACCCTGACACTTTGTGAGTGGGTGTGTGCACGTGTGGTAAGCACAGTAGCACACTCATACCATTGTCCGCAACATCTGATTATTGTTGTTCCTTTGCAGGTTTGCCCTTCGCTGCTAGTTAAGAAAGACCGTGGGCAGCCTATTGACCCCAAGGCAAGACCAAAGGCCTATGGAGAAGTCAATGTTGCAACTGATGTTCCTGGTGCTGAGTTGTTGCAGAATTTTGACAATGATGACGAACAGGAGAGTGGTGATTCTGATGATTCTGCATGCATCGGCACTGGCAATGACCAGGAAAATGATCAGATGAGTATCGATGATGGTGATGATGAGAACCAACTATTCAGTGAAAATACTGGAAGTGATGAGGATGAAGCCAAAGATAATGATGTTGGATCTGAAGATGAAGATGAGAGAAGTTCTGATTATGAAACTGGTATTAGTGATGCTGATGCTGTTGTTGAAGATAAGGGGGATAACCTTGTGGATAGTGAACCAGCTGATGAAGAGGATAGCGAGGTTTCAGAACATGAAGTTGATGATCTGCATTCTTTTAGTGATGAAAGTTTGGGTACAAAAAGTAAAACGAAAGACTCAACAAAAAAGAGGAAGTTTAGTGATTTTAATGGTAAACTTATGGCTGCTAATAAAAGTCTCCCAGCATCGAAGAAATTGGCAGGGACAACAATGGGACATTCCCTACCAGAATCTACAGATGGGATTCTTTCTAACGAGGACTTCCGGAGGATCGAGGAACTAAAGGTTTGTTCATTTCTCATTCAGTTATTCAACTGCTAACATGTGTAGCTTCTAACACAGCAGCAATTCTTGCATTGGCTCAGCATGGGCTAGCGAAGTCAGCAACAATTAAGGTTCCAACCTCTGATCAATTAAGTTTAAAGCGAGTGGATGCTTCCATGCTTGAAGTAAGTAGCTTTTGCTTATTTAAATTGTTTTGTAGATGATCTGTATCTGCTGCAATCCATGCTAAAAAGAGGAAACACTTGCCTTCGATAAAATGGAATACATTTTTAGATTTGCTCTAGTTAAATAATCAAATTTACCTATTCATGTACACACCTTTCAGGTTCATGTGAGGAAAAAGATGAGCAAGGTTGAAAGGTTGGCATTGGTTAAAGCAGGGAGGGAGGAAAGAGGAAAATACCAAGCTCGAACAGCTGTAAAGCAGAGAAAGGTACCTTTTTTGCTCATTTTCGCAATGGTTTTTGTAATCTAACTTTGAACTGCTATGGAATTTTACTCATATTCAAGATCTCTGCATTCTTTGGTATCTTATAGACGTTTGAATTGATTTTTAATTTCATACCAAACATCGATCATGAATTCTCCAAACGGTGAAGGCCCAAGTTAATTCTCCAAATGTAAAAGATTTGCATAACATTTCTAATGAATATATCATATGTGACAAAAATTTAATCGACAAACAAGACCACAGTAGAAGTACCACTTGGCCTAAACATGAATAATTTATTTATTCCACAAATTTCTTATTATCAATGAAGTATATGCCCATTTTTTTAAGATTAAAAAAAAGTGATTGATATATATATGATAATCTTGTTATTTTTTTTAGATTTTTAAGTAAAATAGAAGTTAACTGTTTCTTGTTTTTATTTTCTGTATTAAAATATAATTACAAAAATGCCACTTTGTTTTCATTCTGGTTCCTGTTTCTAAAAATTTGTACAAAACACACTGGAAACAATTTTTTTCCTGTTTTCACTGCGTTCTGTACAAATATTTGGAAACAATGAAAATAAGGTGACAGTTTTATAATTATATTTAAAAATAAGAAATGAAAACAGAAAACAAAGCAAACAAGCCCTAATTGTTTCTTGTGAACAGACCGGTGGCCTAAGCAACCAACAAAAGGAACACAAGAAGAAAATGCCTCTGGCTGCAAAGAGAGATAAGGTAGCAAGATCTAGGATTGAGAAAAAGAAAAAACGTGTGCTGGCTGGCAAACAATTCCGAGGGAGAAAAGCATGGAAATGATGAGCAATACATATGCTACCGCATTATAAGCCGATATTTATTTTGGAAATAACCTTTGTGAGTGAGCCTCTTTTTCCAACCTCGCTACCATCTTCTCATCCAGTTAAAATTTAAAGCCCCATATGATATGGTGATAGTTTCTCATTCTTGTATTGAATATTGATTTTTGTTAGTGTTTCGTTCAGAGCATTTTTATTTTGACACAATGCTTCTCATGACAACTCTCCATTCAACGCAAAGATATGTGATGTTTGGTTAAGATTTTCGTAAACCCAAACGTGATTATAGGTGTGGTGGAAGTGATTTTGGGATTTTGAAGATGTTTGTTTATAAAATTGTATCCAAAAAACAATTTTAGGTTAGATAGAATTGATTTGAAGTGAAGCAAGAATTCATCATTTTTTCGTTAAGTAGAATTACCTTGATTTGACCAGTTTTCTATACAAATGGTTCTTAGGGGCGCCCTGACCGGTGCTAGGACCGGTTCACTGGATCATCGATTAAACATAATCGACCTGGTTCTAGCAATCATGTTGATTGTGTAGAAAACTTTATAATGATAATATATTGAAATTAAACTCTATGACTTTATATAGTATAGAATAATATTTGATTACACGTACAAACATGAGAAATAATATTCTCTGTGAGTATTGTATTTGTAGTGTAGGAAAAAAATAACATATTCCCTTCGCGTTAACTATGCTACGTGTGGTTTTAACCTTTCAATCTTTTTTTATAAGCAAAGTAAAATGAAGTTTTAACTTTTCAATCTTGATGAGCGTTCCTTGTTTTGCACTTTGCCCAAAAGAGGGCATCCGATGATTAATTTGGGTATTGGTTTCGCACATGTTCCTTGTAATAGATCATTAACCAATGGCATATATACATTAGGAAGTTGTTGTGGACAGTAAATAAAAAAGGCAGTTAGCAGTAGCACTAGGTTTCCCAAACAGGGAAGGCAGCGATTCTTTCCCTTGGAAAATGATTATAACAGAAACAGACATAAGAGTCACTCACACAAGCATAACAAGTTAACCTATTCTCAAGCAATCGCTCTTTAGCTTTTTCTGCTGATTAGAAATAAATTAGAGATCCTTTTATTGCCATTCAAGTCATTCCCATCCACTTTATTCTCCCATGAAAATATAAATACTCCCACTTATTGAAACTCACTCAACTCACACCCAAATACCATACACACTCTTGTGTAAATTAAGAGGAAAAACTCATTCATTGACCTCATAAAACATGCCTTCAGAATCAGTGAAGCCAACTCAATCTTCCTCTGGTGAAGGTGGGAAGCATAAGCAACTTGATAGAGAAATAAGGGATATGGTCTCTACCCTCACTCATCGTGTCACTGATTTTCATAAATCAGGCTCAACCCACCATTTGGAGAATGAGGATGACCATGATGTGAGGATCATCACCCTTGCAGGAACCAATGATGGAGCTACTTTGAGAAGCCAATTGGATGAACAAAAATCAAGCAAACCTTCTCATGATGAGCCTGAAGCACTGAGCACTTATGTTAACAGCAACTTTCAGGCCATCAACAACTCAATCATGCTTGGTGGTAGCTACCATGCCAATGATCCTGGTGTGCACATGGATGTCTCAGATTTCACTGAGCCTTCTCAACAAAGCTACCATAAGGCTGGGAAGCATGAGAAGAAGGGAAAGAAAAAAGAGAAAGAATCTTCCAAAAGTGAACATCATTCTGATTGAGCTCTTTCTAGTGTTTCTACTTATATAGATGCTGAGCAAAACTATATCTGATGGAGTGCCAAAGAATAAATACTATATAGTTGTGAAATTAGTACTTCTTGTGTCAGTTAAACCACTGGTTAATCATTTCAAATGTATGTTTGAATATATAACCAATTTTTATTACTAATATGTTTTAATATTTTGTGTTTATTCTTTTGTAAGGTGTTAATCAATCAATAGGAGATAGTTATCATTATAAACAAAATTGTTATTTCCATGTTAAGAATATATAAACACCGCCTGGTCGAGTTTTAAATCAAGCATGGAAGTGAACAAAGCAACTTGCTTGCGATAGCACTAGTAATTTACCCTGTTTCATTGTACTTTAGCACAACAAGCACAACTCATAAGGCACATAAAACTAGTGAGGTAGAGAGAGATGATTATATATATATAAAAAAAAAAAGTTAGATAGAATGTATTAAAAGTTCATACGCAATTACGGATTAAAAAATTAAAAAGATAATAATCTATTCTGGACAAAAGTAACAATACCTGGGTAAAGGAAGTAAAACTAAAAAAACAAGTTAAGCAATAAAAAAAATTTTCGTATATATTATTAGCACAATTCAATTTTCTTACATATTATTAGCAGAATTCATTTCACATATCAATACTATGAAGAATGTTAATCAGTATACTAAGGACATTGGTTAAGAATCTAAAAATGGAAAACTTTCATTGAGATTTGAAGTATTTTATACTTTATATATGATATACTTAGTTTTCCAATAAATTTTTGTTTTTTTTAATTTCGTTAAGGCATTGGTTAGCATGACCCCAATACTATTTAGCTGTGAAGGATTATGGAGCAAGAGAAGCCAAATTGAGCATTTCCGGTCACAAGTTGATTATCTGAATGAATGCTCTAAGCTGGTTGTGGATACTGAATTGCAGTTTATATTGTCATCCATCCAAGAAGGTGAGTCATGTTTTAAACTTGGGACAGAGATCACTTGTCCTATTTTAGTGTTCTGCTCCCTGTCCCCACTAATAATATATATTGTCACATAAGTTAAAATCTTATGTAATATTAGAAAAAGTAGAATATATGACAAAATATTATTGGTGGAGACAGGGTGTGGTATAACAAAATGGGACAAGTGATCTCTATTCTTAAACCCGACACTCGTATCTCATACTGTGATAGATATCACATGCCTCAAAATGGTGTCTCATTTCCTATCTCATCCAATCAGATTCTGTCATTTAAAAAAATTAATCATATATTGTAAATATATACTTTTTAAATGATATGGCATCATGTGAATGTGTGAGACAGAAAATGAGACATCATGTTGAGACAAGTGATCTCTATCCCTCACTGTCATGCATCCTTTGCCAGTCAAGTTAGGCACTGTTTGGTTTGCCAAATCCGCTAGCGTTTAGCGGATAGCGTATAGCGGATGAGAAAGTAGCCCCGTTTGGTAGCCGTTTTTAAAATTAGCATAGCGTTTATTCACTAGCGTATAGCGTTTTTCCCAGACGCTACTTGAAGTAGCATTTGAGCTTATAGCATATAGCGTTTCATTTTTTCTTCCATTTTTATCCCTACCATCTTAATTAAATTCCTCACTTATCCTTGATTATAAAATAAAATACTAATCATTTAACATAGTATATAAACAAGAATTAATTTTGCTATTTAGATTTATATTTAAAATAAAAAAGTGGAAAATATATTTTTATCTATAAAAAATAAAACTTATATAAAAATCAAATCAATATATAATTTTATTTTTATTATTCCATTTTATTTATTAAAAATAATTAAAACTAAATTAATATTTAAATTTAAAATTAATGATTGAATTTTTTAAACGATAAATAATTTAGAATAAAATAAATTAATATAAGTGATAATTATTTTAAAATAAATAATATAAATAATATATATACATATAGTTTACATAAAAAAAATGCAAACATATCCTTTTATGTCATTTTACATTTATCAGCTAGTCTAACCGCTAGTTTTACCAAACACTTCAAATCCAATCCGCTAGCTAATCAGCTATCCGCTATCAGCTAGCTTATCCGCTATCCGCTAGTTTATCCGCTAGCTTTTCCGCTATCCGCTAGTTTTTACCAAACAGAGCCTTAGTGGATTAGAAAAACGGGAATTCTTGGATTGCCTACAAAATGCTAATGTAACAAAAAAGAATCTAGTAATTTAAATGTATGCCTTCGTTTTGCATATCTTAGGCATAGATAAGGGAAGCAGGATCATCATATTAATCACACGAGGAAAAAATATTTATGAATGACAACTTACGAAAGCTGTCTCATGGATCTTGACAACTTACCTTTTATCCATTTGATTTGGTTTCGATATTGCTATTTAGTTTCTTTTTCCTTTTGGGTGTAACAGAATTAATGATGTAATGGTTGATGTTTATATGCAATGTGTGATAATGTTACCTTGCTGTTTAATGCATATAGGATGGATTTTTTTAGTATTAGCCGTTTCCATTTCTTAGTGCAAGCAACCTCTTCAAGTCCCATAATTTTTGCGAGTATCTAGCTTTGCTGTATGTTATAAGTGCATTATTCTTATAACTTTGAAGTTAAATGGTACTTAATAGAGATTTGATCTTAGTTTGGCTCTGGAATATTTGGTGAATGTGCTTCTGAAAGATGTTTCCATTTTTTATTTTGGATTTTTAATGTGTTAATGATTCTTTTTTAAAAGTATTCCAAATCTAACATATATGTACCACAATGATATCAAAACTTCTAGATTTGTCTTTTTATTTAACATTAAAGTATTGATATAGATATAATTGTGAGTTTTGCAACCTCCACATTATTCCATCTTTCTATATATATAAGTCATAACAATAAATGTATATGCCTTGTGTGCTACAATATGATCAGTATATATACATATCTGAAGGCCCTGTAATAGCTACCATTCCACCTTAGTCGAGGGTAAGCCATGGGAAAAAATGTAAGTAATTTGACTGCCCAACTTATTATATATGTATTCTTCTATTCTTCAAGTATATAGTAGATTAGTTTTTCTTCATTTGTATGTGTTATTCGATTTGATTTGAAGTGTATGAGATCGATGCAAATAATGTTACCAGTTATATCTAGTAAATTACATATTTTACATTCTCAATTTTGTTTTCTCCCTTTGTGGACAGAAAAAGAAGCAAAACAATGAAAACCAAGAAAACAATGAAAACAAGGAAAACAAAGAAAACAAGGAGAACAAGGAATCAGGCAAGGCTGTTATGTTGAAAGCATTCGTGCATTGTGAAGGTTGCTCGGCAAAAATTACCAAGTGCTTGAAAAAAATTGATGGTAACTAATACTTTGTTTACTTTACGCCTTTATTATGGATACATGCATATATGCCTATATCATATGCTGATATCATAGAATTACTGATCAAATGAAATGTCATATAAAATGATTAGGAGTGGAGCACGTTACGATTGATAAAGAAAACAACAAGGTCATTGTGAAAGGACAAGTGAAAGAGCCAATGAAGCTTTTGGAAATACTTCAAAAGAAGTATAGCAAAAATGTGGAGCTGATTTCACCAAAACCAAAGCCCGACAAACCCAAAAAAGACCAAGAGAAAAAGGAACAGGTCTAAATTAAAAAAATTAAAAAATTAAAAAAAAATCTGATTTCTAATTTCTTCTTTTTATTATTGTTCTCTAGTGTTCATGTTAATTTTCTCACTGTTCCGTTATTTTTGTTTTTGTTTTTTTCAAATTACTCCAAGCAGGCTCCAATAAAAACTGTGGTGCTCAAGATGTATATACATTGCGAAGGGTGTGCAAGGGAAATCAAGAAAAAAATTGGAAAGATGGAAGGTAGATGATTATTGTTATTTATTGCAAAATGAATATTTTCCTTTTAAGATTGATTTTCTAAAAGGTTAGGCTGAATTAAAATTGATTAACTATTTTATTGAAATAAACTGAAATAAATCAAGAGAATTAATAGAGGCCTTTAAGACCCTAGCTAGCATTTAATTAATTAATTAATCATCATTATAGTAACAAAGCAATGATGTCTTTGGTATCTAATGTGTTAATGTGTAAATAGGTGTTCAATCTGTGGAATTGAACAAAGAAACGTCACATGTCACAGTTAGAGGAGCAGTGGAGTCAACAAAACTTGTGGAATATGTGAAGAAGCGATTGGGAAAACATGCAGAGATTATAAAGAAGGACGACAAAAAAAGAGAACCGAGAGAGAATGAGAAAGGCAACGGACATATAGTTATGTTCAGTTATCCTCCACAGTACTCTACCCAATATATTTATCCAAATCAAACCTTCAGTGATGAAAACGTTTTTGCATGTTCAATAATGTAAAGTTTCTAAGGAAACTATGATATTTTGAATAAAAAATATTTTTGTTCAATTTGTAGAATTATCTTAATTAATCATATAAATTGTACCAAAAAGAATTATATAACTAGGGAACTCAAGCTCGAATCATTGTGGAGTCACCCCATTAGAAGATTAAGAAGGGTAAAACTATGCTCAATCAGCCGAACCAAAGATTAGTCTCATAACGGATCTGAAAGGCCTAAGCCGTGGGATGCTCTGGTGGACCCACTCAGCCCAAAGGGCTAATTAGTGTGGGTTCCGATAAATAAATAAAAAAAAGTAGTACTATTTCAAGATATATTAGAGAGAATAAATTACTTCTTTGAGTATAGATTAGGTACAACCGTAGAAATACAACCAAGTTTATTTTATTTTTAATAAGATATATGAGACAGTTAATTTATTTATAATATGGGGGGAAGTGTTTAAGAAAAACTTTGTTCGATTTTTTTTTTTTTTTTAATGAAAAGGTTGTAAGATAATAAGGAAAAGAATGAGAGAAAATTTATCAAGTTCCACACTTGATACTTTTTTTTTTTGACGCACACACTTGATACTTTTTTTTTTTTTTGCTGGTCGCACACACTTGATACTTGATAGATAAAGAATGTGGGCGGTTTAATATATATTAAAAAAATGAATGTGGACGGTTGTAAAGTTTTTCCTGAGATTTTGTAAGTAAAAAATTATAATTATTTGAAATAATTTCAACCAATAAAATGTTTACTGCTAAAAATTGACTTATTTTAGAGGAGTGAAATCCAAATTAAATATATTATATCTCGACATAATAATAAATATTATTATTCGATGACAACTTGCCTTTTTTTTTTTGTTACATATGAAAAAGAAGACCAAAAGAAAACAGAAACAACAAAAATTAGAGTCTAACAAACGAGACTTCCATGGCATCAGCTAGCAAAGTGGCTGCCATTCCACTAGGTGCTTCATCTATCACTGTGAGTCTTGCATCACTATTAGCTCCCAACTTTGCTAGGAAATCAGCCACAAAGTTCCCCTCTCTAAGGTGTGTAAAAGAGAACACTCCCAATCTTAATGCATAAGTCTCTTGATGGTAGCCACAGTATTCCCATATTTATGGTGCACATTTAAATCATTGTTAATCAACTCCACCACATAAGTTGAGTCAGAATAACAAACAACTTTTTTATGACAACTTGCCTTTGGGAATTCCTAAATGCCCCACAATAAAAAACTGATTCTTCATAAACAATTTTTTTTTTTTTGGGTGGAAGCTTCATAAACAATTCAACATAGATAAGTATCACTAGAAATTAAAATTTATTCCTAGTAATTTTTTTTATGAATTTAACTTTGATAAACTATTAATATAAATTTATTTTACACAATCATTTAATTGTATATTGTAACACCCTGTTTTTCATAAAATGTTTTATTAAGCTAGTTTTATTTATTTTAAAAATGTTGGTTAAGGGCTAAGTGTGATTTTAGCCTAAAAGTCCCTTTCTAGTACATGAGCACGCTCGTGCTCATCAGCCAGCAAGCCCGTGCTTAAAGTCAGAAACGTGTCTCTGATTTTAAGTTGAGCACGATCGTGCTCAATGCGTGGACCGCGTCTCGCTGACGCTAAGTGGAGCACGACCGTGCTCAATGCTGAGCACGACCGTGCTCAATGCTAAGCACGACCGTGCTCAGGTCCGGATGATATAAACGTTGCAGAGGCGGAGGGTTTGACGTGAAACCCTACTTTCCTTGGTGCAGCTGCGGCCAGAACACTTTCTTTTTCTATTTCTCCTTCTTTCATCGCCGTAGTGGAGTTCTGAGAGCCGTTTGGGAGATTAGATTGATCTGCTTTAGTGTTAATAGGTAATGGTTTTATCCCTTTTAGTTTCCTTTCGTGTTTATGAGATTGGAAACTAACCGATTATATTCTTAATTGACCAAGGTTTATCATCAGAGTGAGCCGCTTTGGGAACGGTACCAGTTTGCTATTAGGAGCAGTGTTAGAGCTACCTTCAATCCAGGTATGGGGAGAAGGGCTTGTATTCATTAGGCAGTGGGTAGTGTAAGGTAACGGGGTTCCCCATGACCCCGGAGTCGTTGTATGTCTAATTGATATTATGTCTGTTTGATAACATGATTGTTTAGGTTAATGTTGTTATGTCATAACATGTTTTTGTTGTTCTTGGTGCCTGATGAATTATGCTCATGTTCATGATGTTATGATTGATGATTTGGTTATGATGGTATTGAATGATTGGTTGAAATGCTGAGTTATTGTTTTAAGATTATAACTGGAAAAATTAGGTTGGAAAACGTGATAGATTAGTTGGTTAATTGATCCTTAAAATTTGGCTAGGAATCTGATTTGAGACTCTGCCCAGAACAGCACTGTTGCACGATGAGCACGACCGTGCTGAACAGGAGCAAGACCGTGCTCCCATTTAAATTCTGGAAAATGGCCGCGCTGTTCAGCACGGTCGTGCAGGTCAAACAGCACAACCGTGCTGCTGAGCACGATGGTGCTGAGTGTGAAGCACGACCGTGCTTCACTTAAAAGGGCAGCACGCCCTCACGTGTCCAAGCACGACCGTGCTAGGGTCTAAGCACGACCGTGCTGACCCCCTGGACAGTAATGCATTTAAAGGACTTAAGGGGTTTTAAACCCCATTCCCCTATGATAATAAGTTGAGATAACAACTCAAAGATAAAGATTAGACAACCTGGTTATTAATTATACAAGATAATTAGATAATCAAATGTTAAGTCGGTATCCGTTGGGTTACCGCACGTTGATAAGTTGAAGTCTTGGGTGCTTATAGACCCAAGCATGTTGAGTTGAACCTTGGTGCTTATTGGCCAAGGGAGCCTTGACCCCACGGTTTGGGTCTAAGGTTACGTTGAGTTTGATGTTGAAAGTCTTGGGAGCTTCATGGCCCAAGCAAGGAGGTGGTTGAGATTGTTTGTTGTTGTGCCATTTGCATAAAGCATTAGAGTAGTTGATGGGGGAGGTTCGACAAAGGGGAGATTGCCCGAGAATACGGTGATCTGGCCATCCACGGTAGGTCACCCAAGGTTTGGTGACCGAGGCCCCCCGTGATGAGGCATCTACGGTTTGATGCGTTGGCTATCCATGAAGTTCACCCAAGGTTTGGTGAACTGCCGGTGTTGGTGCTTTTATGGCCAATACGGATATGTAACTCCAAAGTCGTTCATCCTGAGTTAGTTTGGATCCACATGCATAGTTGGAGTAGCGGAGTAGTTGATGCATTGCATAGCATAGCATACTTGGTTGTTATGATACTGTTGGATGTTGATGTATGTTTATATGTATGTTTACCTTGCGTACTATTCCCCTGCTGTTTATATGATTACATGAATCTTACTCCCTGTATTGTTTGTGTTTGGCCTGATCGGCATTTGCAGAGGATGACGAGCAGCCCGGAGAGGAGTGACTCTGAGGAGCCGCCACTCATAGTTAGGGCCTGTTTATTGTTTAGTCTATTTTCGGTTGTATTCCGTGGATTTATTTCCGGAACGGTTATACCAGCTCTGAATTGTGACATCGGGGTTGGGTTATTTATTTGATTAAACTTTTTTTTTTCCACGTTGTAAACGAGTTCATGTGAGACTTTTCTACCCATGGACAACTGTTTTATTTAATTCAGTTAAATGCATAATTTTATTTTTAATTGTTTTATATTTAAATGCCTTATAACATGCGGGGTAGAAGGGTGTCACATTTAGTATCATGTCATTAAATATATTTGATCTCACAATTATAGATATCTTAAAAATTACATATATGATACATAATTGATTGGTTCATGTTGTAAAACTTTTTATATTGATAATATAAAATAAAATAAAAAAATTTATACCGTTAATAAATCAAAATTAAATCTAATAAACCCCGACCGAAAATCCTCCTTCTCAACTCCATCTATAAGAGTTTACTTAATTGTAATTGACATTCAATTGCTAACGTGGTATATGTTTGAATAAGCATTTGATAAAAAGTGATTTTAAATGGTGGTTAGAATTGAGTTTAAAGTAAGTTATGTTTGGATGTTTGGATTTGTTAGAATTGAGTTGTAATTGATTTGCTTATAAAAAAAAATGTTTGGATGTTTTTTATTTTTATTACAAGTTTGATGTAAAACTAAGTGTAAAATTGAATACTATAAAATTTCAATCGGGCAAGGCGTGGTGACAAGTGACAATCTAGTATATGGTAAAAGCTTCTAACAACGATTGTTAAGGCTTATAAGTTATAAAAATGTTCCTTTTGCTCCTTGTCTTTCGGGTACATATCTATTTCTAGCCACTTGATGGAGACTTTTTCTCCAAAGAAAAAACAAACTTTCGTGTCAATCACCCTTTCTTCGCCAAAATATTCTGGCAAATGAATTTCCTCCCTAATCACCAACAGCATCGCAGCCTCATCTAGCTGTCAAATGATCAAATCCTTTTAAGTCATAATTAACACCCAATATCTATGCATTGTTGAATGTCAATTCTGTATGGTTGTTAATTAGTGTTGAATATCCTTCCACAAATTTGGCAATATGCTTCATCAATGAGTATCGCCAATTCCATTCAATCCCCATTGAAGCTTCCAAGGTCAGGTCTCTAATCTTTTCGTTTATCTTCTAAAGGATGATCACAAACCCATAAACCAACCAAAACCTATAGCTTCAGTACATACAAAAAGGAACATTAATTAGAAAGTGAATCATACTTTTTAATTTCATGTCAAATGGGTTTTGAATCCATTGATTAGATTGTCCCATAGGAAGCAGCATGCATTATGGCATTCCATCTTTCCTTTGGATCACAATCAGTGTCAAGCACAAATCAAGGATCACCTTTAGTTGATAGAATCTCAGAGGAGCCTTTCCCTAGCAAAACTGTCCAAAGCACTGTCACATGCATCTACCAAGCCAATGTTGCAGGCTATTGGAGAAATGTGTCAGCATTATGGTGCAAAAACCCTATGAACCATACATTACACCTTAATATTGATAGCATAGATGGTGAGTTTCATTACACTTGTAAGATTGAGGTTAAGCCTTGGTACTTTTGGAACAAAAAAGGGTACAAATCTTTTGAGGTTGATCATGGTCATCAGGTAGAAGTGTACTGGGATCTCCGATCGGCTAAGTTTTCCGGTAGCCCCGAACCGTGCAGCGATTACTATGTAGCTTTAGTTTCCGATGAAGAGGTTGTGTTGTTGTTGGGGGATAACAAGAAGAAAGCTAACAAGAGAATGAAGATGAGACCACCCCTTGTTGAGGCTATTCTACTTGTCAAGAGAGAAAGCGTGTTTGCCAAGAAAAGCTTCTCAACAAAGGCCAAATTTGATGAGAAGAGAAAAGCTAGTGACATTGTTGTGGAGAGTTCAACTAGTGGGCCTAAAGACCCTGAAATGTGGATTAGCATTGATGGGATTGTGTTGGTTCATGTTAAGAACTTGCAGTGGAAGTTCAGGGGGAACCAAACTGTGATGGTTAACAAGCAAACTGTGCAAGTGTTTTGGGATGTGTATGATTGGTTGTTTAGTGTCTCTGGCTCAGGGCCTGGTTTGTTTATTTTCAAGCCAGGGGCTATAGAAGCAGAGAGCGAAAAAGAGGATAGAGCCTATGAAGGTGGTGACAGTGATGATGGTAGCAGTGGTTATTATTCAACTCGAAGTTATGCTCCTCCCTTTGAGTCTTGCCTTGTTCTTTATGCCTACAAACTTGAGTGATAGGTCAGAGACCAAATGTATGATAGTGGGGATTCAATGAGTAGCAAGACTGTAAATTAGTTCTCTCCTTTTTTGTTGTTTTGTTTTTAGTCTAATGGTCATTGGATAACAATATTATTATAAAGGATGCCAATTGGTTTTGCAAAGTTAATTGAAAGACATGGTTCATTAAACCAGAATACAGCAGGTAATATATGCTTGCATGGTCATTTTTATCAATTTTTTATTGTATTCTCTCTTGCATGCAACTTCAGCTCTTCACTCCACATTATCAAACCGTTAATGGGCATGAAAAAGTTCAAGCATGGCGCATGGGTAAGTAATCAATATAATCAATATTCAATAGGAAAATGATATAATATGTAGTGATAATAGTATCTACCTTATTTTTGATCGAGGGAACTCCCCTTCCAAGCTTCCAAACTTTTAATATCAAGCCTTCTCTGTTTCCACCATTTTTCGCTTTTTAGAAAGTTATGAACTGTCAGCCTCTGATGGACATCATGTTTTGATAAATAACATGTAACAGTGCAGCTATTTTTATTTATATCTTTACCTATTATAATATCCCAGAATCGATATAATTTTTGGTTTCTGTTGTTACGTCTTATCTAACCATATTTGTGCTCCGACAAGTTTGGTTCGCATCTAGGAGATTTCTCCATCATGCTTCTTTCCAATCAATTGATGAATTTAAAGAATAATTGAAGACTTTGCTACGGCTTCCCATCCATTTGATGTAAATTTGTAAGGAAGACTTTTATTAGATGCTAAGTTTAACCAAATCTCACGAGTACCCCATTATGTTTAGCTAGCATAACTATTGGAGACTGTATTGGAGTGCATTGAGGAATATGAAGCACAGACACAAACAAGGACACATACTCACACACTGGAAACATCCAAAATATAAGAAACTGCAACATGGTAATATATGTGTGTGCACGCACATACCTGCGTGTGGTGACTTTGGGAAAAATGAATTTGAAATAGAATGGAGATAGAATTGGAATTAAGGAAAGATATGTGGTGAGGATGAATAGAGAAATGAAGATGAAAGAAAAGGATGATTTCCATTAAGGAAAACTATTTATTTTGCACCAATATATTCGTTCGATGATGATTTTTCGGGTGAGTTTTAGCTGATGTTTCATGAAGAAAACGAGTTTAAGCTGTCGAGTGACTTTCGGGTGATTTTTCAACTCCGGATGATGTCTTTGATCCCAACATTATTAGTGAGAATTATTGAATAAATGTGCTTACCATCAAAGAACTAAAGTAATCGTCATAGAACAAAAAGGGAGACTATTATTTACAACACGCAAGATGTATCTAACGGCATAAAATAACTTTATGATAACCGTTATGTCAGGATGTTGCAGGTTCAGCCCCATCGTGTAGGGCACAGCAGATTGTAGCTTTATGATGCCCTTGGTAAACCTTTATATCTTCACCCGTTGACATAGACCAAAGCCTCGCAGTGGTATCGGAGGAAGCTGCAATGGAAAGATGTATTGGCTCAGGAAAAATATAGATGAAGCAATACTTTAATAAAATCTAAAGATCAGATTTGTTTTAACGGTAACACCCCTGTTAACGAGAACCAGAAACAATAATTAAGTGATAAGTGAACAAATATGGTACACGGTAACCTTCAGTTTACTAAAGCCATAAATAGCCAGTATTTATTATACATCTGGTAGCTGATAAGTGACAAGTGAACAAATATGCAAATATCACCAAGTTAGTACCTGTAATAAGGTAGGCACCGTCCACAGAGAAGACACAGTCCCACACCCAACGCTGATGACCTGGGAAGCAAAGGCAATTCGCTTAGGGTAAGGTATCTTTTTATTTTATTGTTTTTGTGTGTGTGTTTTGTTTGGGGAGGGGGGTGTGGGTGTGGGGGGACTAGATTATCACAGGAATTCATGAATTACCGATCAGAGTCTTCTCTAGCGTAAAACCATCAACATTCCATATCTTCACAGTATGATCAGAAGATGCAGTTGCCAAATACCTAGAAAGAAAACGCTAACAAAGTTATATTAACATCATAGAATCAGAAGAATAAAGAATATCAATAGTTAAATATAGACCTATTATCAAGTGTGAAATGCTGAATTGGTCCCTTAACCAGTCAGGGTGATCATTGACAAATTACCAAAAATGCTTATGCCTAGAGCCAGCTATTTCCAGTCAAACAGTTTTAGCTAAATTTTAAAGAACCAGGCACGTGCTCCCTTAAATGTTTTACGTCTCAGAAGATTTAAACTGTGTTTTACAACTTCCATTTTGCCAAGTCAAATAAGTGCAGGAATTAAAATATTATAAAACCACATTAAATAAGCAAGTGTCGTGCAGCTCAGCTTCATGACAATGGACCTTGAATATGACTATAGAAAATAATCATCTAGGAGAAGGAATTTGATTAAAGGGTCGTCTTCCAAAAGCTTATATTCATCAGCCTAGCATACATGTTTGTATGTGAGAGCGTGTGCATGCATGCATGTGGAAAAAGCACATGCCCAACTTCAAGTAAAACCAGTAAGTAGACATTTAATCTAAGTTTTTCTGTTGCTTTCTTAGTAATGAACCTAGGTACCTAGAATTGCAACTCACTATTCCTTAATCAAAACCTGTCACCGTGAAAGAAAAATAAGCCATAAAAAATTTATTTTTTCAATAAAATAATTGTCAAGGAAACACTTCTGTTTTCTGTAGTTGTTAGCATTATCATTAATAATCACTGCATTTCCTAAGAAAAAAAGAAAAAGTTTTAGTATATTAGAAGTTAGATCTTGGTTTCAATTGTGCTGATGACGAGAAGATTCAGCACTGAAATTGATTTGGTGGAGTTTGCTTATGCATGGCAAAAAATTAAACTAAGCGAAGTAGTGCTGAAAACGTTCAGCAAATGAGAATTCACTGAATGTATTCAGCCCCAACCACTTCCTTAATTAAATCACTAAATGCAAATTGTTTCCTTTCATCTTTATTTGAATGGCCATTTTCAACACAGATGAAATATTTTCGAACAATACAAACTGCTTAACTTTTCATCAATAAAAATTTGTCAGTGCTGAGATATTCAGTTTTACTAAACAGACTCTTAGCCTTTGATAGTTATTTAATGACCAAAAAGTTTCTCAAACCATTTAAACTTCGTAATCAATTCATTATGAGGTATGAAATAATATTTAAATGTTAAAGTTACTTGGTAAATGTTTTACAATTCCATTTTTGTTTTAATTAACATGTCTGGTCAACTGATTACCCACTGCTGAGCCAGGGACCTGTTCACTTGACTGTAACTTTTGCCATGACTTAGTTTAATTAAAGTGGTAAGGAATAAAATAAAAAGACAAGACACGAGCATAATCTTTATGACCTGTGGGGTTCACAGAACTCGGGTGATAAAAGACATTTGAGGATGTAGCCCTTGTGTGCTTGCAACTTATGAAGTGGCTCAAAGTTGGTCATTGTCTGCACAAAGAAAGACATATTGCATCAGGACAAAAAAGTAAAGCATGATATGAGGGTAACATCATTGTGATATTTTCATGAAGCCACAACCTGGGTCCCTCGCAACAGGCGCCACACATAACATGTCCCGTGATTATTTGCTGCAACTACCAAGCTCCCATCCCACATTACTGTTAAAGAGCGAACAGCCGTATCCACCTCTGGCACCTACATTTCTTCCACAGATTGAAAATAATGTTTTATCTGTATTTTTGTCAAAGGGTGAGAGAGAAAGAGAGAGGACATGAGATGCAAGCATCTAAGATGATCAACTTAAGCATAAGGCGATTGTAGAATGATATTTATCTGAGGGGAATAAGTAACATAATGCCTCCACACCACTTCACTAGTGCAAAAGGAGCCTTCGGGTGGAGCATGACAATTTAGTATATATATTAGAGTACATGTGGGAGATCAAAGAGATAGCAGCATCTGCTCGTAAGATGTATGCCTATAGAGTTACAACTTACAACTACAAGGCTTAAAACTTTTTAGATAAAAAACATATAGAATTAGAATCTTGATTCTACAGTGATATGCCATCTACCATAACAGAGGTCATGACTCATACCAATTCACAACTGCATGAATTTGCTGTCAAATCCCAAACACGAATATTGCCATTTTGATCGCCGGATATTAGTTCAGTCTGTTGGACCAGCATACAAAATCAGTGAGAACTACAAAGCAAGAACATATAAGAACTGCAATCTGCTGTATCAGAATATAGTGAAAACCAGGAACTATAGTGAATGGAGAAAGAGCATCAAGGACACATGCTTCAATTGAAATGCAACAAAGCAGAAATATGCAGGATATATTGAGGTTGAGGTAAGTCAGAATCCGGATCTAAACATCAATTAATAAACCAGTGGTTAAAGGAACCCGTAAAAGAGGCGGGGGGGGGGGGTCGTTAAATGAAATAAAAAATAAAAAAATGGAAACCTAATAGCCAGTATGATGTTTTCTGTAAGACCAATTCAGCCCCAGTTAATATGATGATTCATCCAGTACTTTCTGTTATTACTTATGTCTTCTAGCTTATTAATTCTATTTTAATGACTAATGTAATAAGGCAGACATAACATGTACAACCACATAAAAATAGTGAAATGTAACCTGATTTGGGTGCAGCACGACAGTGTTTACTGCTGCACGACTTTCATATTCCCTTTGACAACCCGGCGCCCTGCATTAGTCATCAAACAAGCAAATTTCAATACTGGTTAACATTAAAGGGCATAAATAAATCATACTACAAAATTAATATGCATTATGGTATCCACTCGAGTCACCTCAAATCCCAGATCTTAACAGCGCCATCCTCTGAACCAGAATACATCCAATTACCATCACACTGGAACCCAACTGCCATCACATTATTAGTATGTGAATCATAGCTCATGACCTGCCACAGAGTCACGAACAACAGGATGATTTGGAACCAGAAAAGAAATAAGTACTGAATATTTTAGAAGTAAGCATATGAGTTGAACATAAAGACATACAGGTTGAGGGCTATTTGAGTTAACATCAAACAAGCGTATGTGAGGGTTACCAGCGGCTGCCAGGTAGCGTTTATCCGGCGTTATCTCAAGTCGGTTTACTTGCTACACAAAATTAGAGACATGTATGGCAAAATTAATTACTGCCAATTTATTTATTTATGAAATGAAATGAAATCACAGAGAGAAAGGAATATAACCGAATCAGGATATTGGATGGTGCGGTAGCAACGACCACTCTTTGCCTCCCAAAATCGAATGGTGTGATCATAACTCGCTGTAGCAAGTATTACTGTTGGCTGACTCATCCTTCTATGCTATTCTATTTTATCTGCTTACTGTAACCAACATTTATGTATATATATATCTATAAACCTAATCAAACAAACAAACAAAATTCATCAAGATCAAAATAAATGGAACAACATAAACTACTGACATTCTGATCTATCTATTTTCAGTTTGAATCTCACTGCACTCGACTAATAATTTTGAAAAGCAACGGAGTTAAAGGTTCAAATAACATAGCGATGAAGCGAAGAAAAGACAAACCGAATAAAATAGCTGTTTCCCGGTGTTTACGCCGCCGAGAACAACGGCGAGGCGACGACGGCGCTGGGAGGAAGGGAGTGAGCACTGAGCAGCGCTTGTCAAGTCAGCTATACATGAAGTTGAGTTTTCCCCTTCCCACTTTCCCAACAACTAAAACGACGTGCCGTTTTCAACTGGGTGCTGCAACCGCGAAAGATATTACATTATATTTTTCCCCCTTTACTGTTCAGGTTTGGGCCTTCAGTTATTTGCCCAGTTGCCCATATCCACACAAGAGCCCAATAAGTTCTTGAAAATTAGCGAGGATCAATTGATTGATCACAGGACTGATCACAGGACAAGTTTAGCAAGTTGAACTAGACACCTGTTCATTTGTTTAAACATTAAAAGTGTGTTTGTTCAAGTATTGTAACATTATTCCCTGGAAAGTGAGGGAGATAATGCAATATTCTCATGTTTGTTTCAAGTATTAAAAAATTATTCATTGGTACTTTTTATTTCAATGAATGTTATTTGTACATGATTTGCTCACTCCTTATTCTTATCTTAAATGGTGGAAATCTAACATTCCCGGTGGTATAAAACTCAACTACCTATAACTTCCCACTCCCACCTCATTTTACCATATTTATTTGTAATATTAAATTGTTAAAAATTTAAATTAAATAGATTATAAAAACATTCTTAGGAATTTAAAATATATACTAACCAAACACATTGGTAGGAATAACATTCTCAATATCATTATCGGCAATGTAATTTTATACCTTGAAACAAAAAATACACTAAAGGTTTAATTGTACTTTTAGTATTTTTATTATTGGTCACACACGATTTTGATTCATGTGATTTTTTTAGCATATTTGGTCCCATATTTTTTTAATATGGGATTTTGAGTCGACTTGGTGCACTACCAGCTATATCCACTCATATTTGCCAATTTGGTATCAGGATTATAATATAAATATATAAAAGTTTAAGACTAAATATAATCAAATAGTGAAAATTATGTACAAAATTGTAGTTGCATAGAAGTTTAAGAGAGATAACTATTATTAGATGGTAAAAATTATATAAAGGTGAGATAATACGAGCGTGTGTGATGTATTATTTTGCGAGAAGGGAAATTGGATGATGAAAACAAATCAGAATGTGTTATTATACACTTTCTTAAGTATTGTTTAGGTAAATCCGTAAATGAGAACTTCCTCAAGAACAAAGTTGTGATTTGGCAACACATGAACATATATCTATGTATTCAAATAAATGCGGCCTGGTGTCAGTGAGACCGCGAATCACAAGACACTGTTATGTGTTGTGATTGAGACTCTTGTTCCTTCACTTCTTCAGCTTCCTGGACTAACTTGGTCACACGATTTTGTATCTCCTTGCTCTTACCCCATAGAAGAATGTACAATCCAACCATCACCAAGATGGACCCCATCACACTGAACATCATGCTCAAAGAAAAAAATCTCAGATAAAATATAGTTTTTAATTTCCTTCTCAACTTTTACTTTTTTTGCTTTGTTATCTTATTATTTTGGCTATGATAATTGTCAAGAACCTGTTCTATTTCAAAGCTTAATTAGGAATGTTTCTTAATTAGGCACTTAAGCATATATGGGTAAAAAGTGGTATAAGAATTATTTCACCTTCCAAGATGGAGTTGCTCATGCAAGACAGGGATATCAATGATGGCTGCAATTATCTGAACAAGAGGGCTGAATGCTGCAGTAAAGACAGGACCCCTCTTCTTCACACACCATGACATGCCCACAAGGCACAAACCCGATCCAACCATCCCCTGTAAAACACATGACACAATGTTTCATTTTGTTAACTAAGTCTAAAAACATTCAATCCTTAACTACTCCCCCCTCCCCCTTGTCATTAGGACAAAACTTAGGGAGTACTGTTTTTCAACGACAATAGGATATGTGTAACAGCTGTTACACATGTTATGTTTTCATTGATGAGTTATTACACATGTTCTATTGCCATTGGAAAACAACACCAAATGTACTCATGGAATTATACCCAAGCCTGATCCTTATCATTATTAGATGCTTTTATCTTATCTTAGAGCAAGAAAAAGTTTTTGTTTTATGACCAATTTGTAATATTAAAAAGCTATATTTGGAAACTCTGTTGGTATAAAGCAATTAGCTTTTTCTTAGTGAGTAAGCACATTTCTCATTCAGGAAACAGCTGTCAGCAGCTTAAGAAAGTGCCACCCTTTTTCCAAACCACAAGCCAAACTTTAATTCCCTGTCATGACTTAAAAAAAAAAGTGAACTTACAGAATACAGAACAGCAATAATTTGTGTTTTTCCCTTGAGAACCCATATGGACATGTTATGGTGGTCAATGGCCAAGCTAATAACCGCAGATTGAATGGCTCCAAAGAAGGTCATGATGGCCGTGCTTGAATACTGACATGGATATCTCTTGCTTATGTTTGATTGTAAGATAAACCATGAAGACAAAAAGAGGGTTCCCAAAATCAAAGCTATCACACCAATGGTCCATCTTCTTGTAGAAACTAGCTTCACTACTGTAGCTGCAGACTGAGAGTGAGAATAATTAACCAAGGGCTTTCCTTTGTATAGTGTCAACAACAATGCACCACCTATGCACACTAGTGTGCCAAGAATCTTTGCTCTCCCACCATTGCATTTGATGCTCACAGTCTCTAATCTGCACACACAGTTAGTTTCCACGCATAGAGTGATGGTGGCTTACTACAAAGACTACAGTTACCAGGTACGCGGTATATGGGTTATTTGGTACGCATTTCGTCATTTTTTATATTATTATATATCACAAGTCTTTTTTTAAAGTAAACTCGGTATGCAATATGCAGTACGACAAATTCAATATGCGGTATGCAAGATTAATGAGAGAACCTGGTCTGTAACAAAGACTATAGGAATAAAACAGCTTTGAGTCATACATACCCAAATGGTAATGCCATTATGAATGTAAGCACAGGTACCATATTGACGAAGGCACAAGCAAAGGTTGCAGAAGTGTTTTGGATCCCCAGAAGGAAGAAGTATTGTGTGACTGATGCCCTACGAAGAAAGTATTCATTAAGTGTTTCCTTACAATCATGTTAACCACAAGACAGATAATTTGGAAGTACATGGGAAGGGAAAAAGTGCTAGTGAAAAGTGGAATGACAAACAAAGACTTGGTATTTTTATGACTAACCCAACTATGGCACTGAAGAAGAGGTAACATAAAATTCGCAATGTGAGCCGGGGTCTGCCATTTCTGCATTAAAAATATGGTTATAAATTTATAATATAAGATCTTTAAGAGTAATTTCCCTTCAGGTATACATTGATTCATTTGAACATTCATCTTCAAGATAAAGAGTAATGATTGATTATTAGCTTAATATTCTTAAGGCTAAAAAAAAAGGGCTATCTATCTGCATGTTAATATCAAAATCTTAAAAAGAAAAAAAAGGTAGAACATTACTAAAATAGGAAATTGAGGGTGCCTACCTTTCCCAAAAGTAGCCGATTGGGGCTAAGAAAATGGTAGCAATTGACAATCGGTATGTGATAAAAACCAAATGGTTCATTCCTTCTTCAAGGACTTTCTTGAGAAGAATATTCACTGCCGCGAAAGAAAAATCAACTGCTATCATTACTATAAAGGGTTTCCATTCATCACAAGTCTTCATTTCAGCAATACAATTCTATTTCACAGCTCTTTAGTGGCAGAGTGAGGCCACGGCCACCCCTTAAATTTATATTTTGGAAGAAAAGGTTGTTATTGTTGCAATGCAACAAGGAGGTACCTGTTGATTTATATATAAAATAATATTCCAGAATAAGTGGCAAGAAAGCAAGATTAAATTCCGCATGTCACATCAAACACTCTAAGCAACCAGCTTTGACAATAGTTTAATATTTATGCTCTTCCTTTTGCTTTCTTTTGAGTTTTGACTGATCCTGGTCGATAGAAGAAGATTATTCCAGAATCAATTCAAGGGCTCGTACAAAAATTTATAGGTTGATTCATAATCTATGACCATCATATTATTAGCATAATAATTAGGCCACGAGTTTTGCATTCACATTTCAGCAAGACATGAAGTTAGTTAATGCTCCTCATGTTTGTCCCTCTTAATTTCCCCTTGTGTGATTGGTGACAGGCATCTTTTGGGTGGGTGTACAAGAAATGGTGCTTCTCCCCCTCTCATGTACATGGTATCTAATACTTTTTATCTTTCGAAATAGATTGAGCAGCAGCCCCACTTCAAAAATATGTAAAGCTGGAACAAATTGTCAAATCTCAGTGTAACTTCATCACTCAAAACCAAGAGAATATAGTAGTGTGCCAATCTCAATGTGTAAAACCCGTGATGGCCAAAACCAAGAAAGATTGCTGAGCAATCTTCTCCAATCTCCATTCATTCTCTTTCCACATTTGATCTATCAATTTTTGTACATATGCAAATTCTTACTGATGGGTTGTTTGTGCCTAATAATTATGGTTTAAGTTGTTTTGGTTGAAGCTCACTATAATTAGGACCTTTGACTCCCCAGTGAGTCGACAGAGTATCCCATAAGTTTAGATCCTTTAAACCCCTTATAAAATTCCGCTCGGATGCTTAGTTACAGTTAAGGTTCCTCATATCTATTATCTCCCCATAGATGTGTTTTGCAATGGTTTAAGTTGTTTTGACTTTTGAGTTTGTTTGTTCATCTAGTTACCACTTTCCTATGCAAATTTTTTATGTTCGGTTCCTTAACCAGTGCCTCCCATTCTTTAATCCCTTGTAAATTTGTAAGGATTTAATTAATATGTATCGTAAATATTTTTAAAATCAATCAATTATAAATTATCACATCGCAATGATTAATAAGATCCGTAATAATTTATAAATGGTTAAGAGCATAGAAAACTCAAGATTCACCACTGCTGTGTATCAAAATTAAAATATTCTTTACGTGTAATATTATCTTGTTGCCCAAACTTGCAATTGCCATGACCCACATGTCTTTGTGGACTGGATGCCACAGATGATTGATTGACTGGAAATGGCACAAATTCTGGATCATTGGTATTTTAGAACTCAATCAGAGGATAACATGATTAAGATGTCAACTGTCTAGGTCCTTGCCTTTTCTGGCTGCGGTACCTCCTCAAGCTTTTCTGCAACTATATATGCAGCAATACATTCCCATTATTCTTTCTGAATATTATAAGGTCGATGAGATAACAAGGACCGTTCATTTATAAGATCTAGCATTAGCACTAACAGGGCCAGGGTTCAACTTGGGTTCTCTTAACAGAAAAATATTAATAAAAAAAAAAAAGAATGATAACATGTACAAAACCCAGTCCATTGGCCATTGATTGTGCCTCGTAGAATTTGTCAACGTTCTTGTCATACAAATACCCACCACTATAATCTTTAATTAATTTTTTGTTCCCTATTGGATCCAGTCATATCTCACCGAACCAAAAGATTAGACATTCGGAAATGAAAAGAATAAAGCTTGACCCCTTAAATCTTTTTGGTGCTCCACATGTTAAATGAGAAATTACAAGAGGAGCTGGTGGAATCAGTGAATTGTTGGACAAGAAATTTCTGTAAAACTAGGATGTACTGCATTGGAATAAATATTAAGGCATGGCATCTGCGCATCTGCAGAGTACTGACATTCCTTCAATTTTAGATTATATCAAGTGTGGCATTGATTAGAAGGAAAAAAAAAACTTCATAATCACTTGAGTGGTTAATTTTGTTATGAATCTTATTATTAATTTTGTCCACAACAAATGTTTGGGGAAGTACACAAAAAGGAATTTGAAGTCTTTAAGTCTGTTTTTTTCATTAACAAGAGTTTCCTCACATATATTATATTGGCATGAGACTAATTGCAACTATAAATTCTTTCAATAATTTTTTTTTTTTTTAAGATTTAAGTTATCAGACTAATGAAGATTTGGAGGCGTTTCCAACAATTACTTTCTATAGGGATTGAACTTTGGTCTTCTCCTTGGAGCATGACTTGCTTATTGCCAAGCCCGACTCAAACGTATAAATTTATTTGTTAGTGTCAACGAATCATTCAGTTTAAAAATAAAAAAAATCCATTGGAAACTCAAGAATGAGTTTTATTCGATTGTATATTTAGGGATTCATATTACAGATAAATAAAATAATGCCTTACAGATAAAAATGATGAAAATTATGGTTATATGTTTAAACTATTAGGTAACAAACACAAATACTTTCCTAATTGAATCTTTGAGCATGCTAAGAGTGTCTTCAGTAAGATAAAGTTAAAAGAATGATTAGTAAATCGGGCTTAAGAATTGACAATTAAACATTTCTTTCAGTGATATATTAAAACTAATCAAGCAAGCTCAGAGGGCACATATAGGAGAGGATCCCAAGAGCAATTAGAACTAAACCAACTGTTGTTCTCACACTGCACAAAAGGTTGCTGCTCCAATGTCCAAAAGCCTTCACTTGCTCCTGCACCATCTAAAGGCAATTGCATGCTCACCATATTGGTTTGGCCATTCCTGTTGCTATTTGATGGCCCCTGATCAGTATATGTCATGTCAACACTGGACTGATCAGTTACCCCAGAAAGTGGCCATGTAAAGTTGGCTGCATTTGCAGATGATGCAAGCAAGCTATTTTCATGAACTTGGCTCATCTGAGTAGGCCAAGGAAATTCATATGCTATTTCATTGGACCATGTCATAGGTGGGGTGTGACAAAGTTGATGCTGAGTCTTGACTCCAGCACTGCTTGTTACAACAGCACCTTCATGATCATGATTTGGGATAACCACACTCCTAGTACAAGTGTTTGATGAATTAGTACTTACAAAACCAGGCACAGTAGTGTTCATAGTTCCATTCATCTCTTTCTTCCCAGAACAGTTCTGAGTTGATCTTGAAACCATACAAGATTGAACAACAGGGTTTGCACAATTAGCACGAAGTGGAAAACTCCCTCTTCCCTTTTGATCATCAAACAGTTTAGCCTTGAGTGCACCAACAAGGCCATGATCTGCACCTGCACCAGGCTCATACACATCCTCAAATGAAAAGGGTTCGGTGTTATCAGGCATGAAGTTGGAACTAGCACCGCGCTTATTGTTAGCACCACCACCACCAGAGGTATTTGCAGACTCTGGCAATTCAAAGTTGGTTCTTGCATTGGCACCGCGCAAAGCTCGAGCAGCATTGTCATATGCACGAGCTGCATCCTCAGCAGTGTCAAATGTTCCAAGCCAAAGCCTAACCTTTTGTAGAGAATCCTTGATCTCTGCCACCCATCTTCCTGATGGTCTTTGACGAACACCTACAAACCTGTGGTGTCCTCTTGATGATGCCTTCTTTCTGCTTCTGTTTCCTTCGGTTATTGCTGCTCCCATTATTTAGCTTCTTTTAAATCTCACTCAAACCTTTTTGAGCCTCAGAGGGATGTGGTTTATAAGCTTAAATTACAATGCAAGCATCTTACACCCTCACAAATGGACAAGCAAGAACATGTCAAAAGTGCATCAACATAACTTATGTGTGTGTCACCATTGCAGGCCGTGTTGTTGATATCGACCAATAAATTAAAATTTCATAGAGGACGCAACTTATTGTCATTGTTATAGGATGAGATGTTATCCCATTTTGATGTATGACATTCTGTCCCCATCAATCATTTCTTGCCACATAAGTTGTAAGTTTCCTGTCATTTTAATAGGTTAGAATATGTGGTGAGCTGTGATTGGTAGAGACAGGTGTGATACATAAAAACGGGACAGCAGATTGTTGAGTTTATTGAAATATTAATTATGTTAAATATATTCACATCAAGATATTACGTTAAATATATTATCATTGTATAGCAGTCATGAAATGGTGACAAAGTGACAATATCATATGCAAAGTTGTACTCTTTTGATTGTATGGCTAAAATTAAAAATGGTTATCTCCAATTTAGAACTTAAATTGTATCTAGAGGGCATTATTAAAATGAATAAAAGCAAATAATGACACTTGAATAGCCCCAACTAATCCTTGGCTCCAACGCTATTACCTTTAAGAACAAGGATGCAGACTAGGGATAAATGGTTTAGATCACCACTAAACAAATATTTAGGTGTTAACAGTTGTTCTTTGTGTCTTGATTTGATCATTGTCCTTGTCTCACTCTTACCTTTTCCGCATAGGTGGATTAGGTGCGCGTCTCTTTTCATTTTTGGTGGATGAGATAAGAGTACAAGACATAAGAGTGTTTCCATGTGTACATACATCAAAATGAAATTGAAAATAAAAATCATGTATTACACATATGATCTTGCTCTGAATAACTAGTGCAACTAGAGTGATGCACTCTTAAAAATCTATGAAATATCAAATTTCCTCCTTAGAGTAGCAAATCAGCAATACAGTTTGTTTCTGTCTCACAAAATACGTAAAAAGGGGAACTTAGTTTTGATGACCCACGATTTGAGATTGTTGCCTCGACTTTAAGGATCAATGGATAATTAAACTGGGAATTTATTTTAAATTCAAGTTGGATGAGTTCTGATATCATGTTATAATAATTGGGCTTAACTCCATTCTAAAACTATCTCATAAAGGAAGAATTGCATTAAGTTATTATAAATGATTCTTTGCTCTTATTTTCAACGTAATTAGACTTCTTTAGTTTTCAAGAATCATGATAATCCTCTTCGGGTAAAGCCTAAAGTGTAACCTTTCATAAAGTTTACCTTAAATTATTTTCCTGTTTACATACCAACTTGCCAAGGTAATGTTGCAGGAGAATGGGTAAGAGATTATCCGTTGAATGGAACACACTTTTTTTCTTGCTGAACACTTATTTTTCTCAATGTTGCAGACAGCTTCAGTTGGCATGTAGCAGTTTAATAATTAATAATTATCAGGACAATGTGTACATATTTGATTCCTTCCTTAAGCCGTGTTTAGATCCGTCACGAAAAATAAATTATTTTAATAATTAATTATATACATCATCTGTAATAAATTATTATTATAATTGACTAAAACAAATTAATTTTATATTCAGATATATTTGATAAAGAGTGTTTTTAAAATATTCATTTGTATTGTGTAAAAAAATATTTGTATATACTAAATTACACAAAAGATATGAAATTATTTAAATTAAATAATAATATTTGTTTAACATTTAATTTTGTAGGGTGAAATAAAAAATATATATGATTAATTTGAAATTAATTTAATAGTTTTTTAAAATAAGTTTAAAACTTTTAACTTCTTTAAAAATCATTTTTCGTAACTTAGTCAAGTTTGTCATACATATCCGATTCTAAAAAAATCATTATCTTAAGTTCTTTACCAAACATGCTCATAATTGAATAATAATAATATAGACAATTTTGTCATTCTCTGGGTGTCTTATAACTTGAAAATAAAAATTATCCAATAATTAAGCATAATGTAGTCATTAGATCAGTATTAAGAAAGCCCTTAATTAATAGACAGTTGAATTTATTTTTATTTTTTTTTGAAGAGAGACAGTTGAAATTTATACATATAGAAGAAAAGAAAATATTATAGAAGGGATGGGATAGCACATATGTAAAGTAGAGAAGAAGAAAAATCTGCATTTATCAATTATAGCACATCATGAATTCATGACTGACATCCAGTTCTATTTACTTAGCGAAACAGAAAGAGAAAGCAAGTGAGAATTTAACAATTCAAGAGTTAAAGCAGAGAGTTGGTTGTCCAGTATCCACCTTCAAATTGCTGCTTCATTTGGCAGTGCATGCAACTGCATAAGCCCGTTATTCTCTTTCAGTGCCACATCATCATATATCAAATGGAGGCATCTTTTTTCTTTGTTGCTGAATTCTCATTATTATTATTATGTTGATAGAAAACTGCATAATTCTCATTATTATGTTCTGAAGTGTACATACATCAATGTAATTTACACTTACATCAATGTAATGTATACAGAAGGGAAACAGCAGAACAGAATTGCTCACTGTACAACAAATTAGCTAACAGTATCATTGGGCCTGATGGGCCAACCAGCAGTGGAACTGAAGCATTTTCAAAGAAAGTTGCTGAAGGGCTTTATAAAGTTTTTTTTTTGGGTAAACCCTGATACCTTCCGACCGAAAGTCAGAGACTAATCCCTCGAGGTACTGAGATTCATTTAAGGGGTTGACTTCTCCCAAAAAATACTCTTCCATATGCATGAGCCAGGAATCGAATCGCTGACCACATGCTTAAGGAGACCAGTTATCTACCAACTGTGTCACACAATGTTGTTGGTAAGGGTTTTATAAAGCTAACCAAAGTTTGTTGCACGGTTGTACCATTGAACTGAGCTCAGGTGAATACAACAAGTTGTAAGAATTGTTTCTCCAAGCATATGATACTTGTATAAGAACCCCTGTAAAAAATGGTTGCTTCTACCATGAGGGAGCTACCAAGTCCCTCATAGGTGAGGGACCTTTAACAACTGTTGGATATATGATTTTTAAAAATCGATGGCTGAGATCGTCTTGGGCTACCTGTAAAATCAGTTACCAATAATATTTATGAATTTGGCCCATGGGTTGTCAAAATTAAATTCTTAGTAACCCAAAAAAAAAAAACAATATTCAGTGTTAGTTTTCCCGCATGCGAATCTAAAATAACAATATTCATCTGCTGCGAAAATAAACCCAAACATACATATATTATCAGTGTCAGGTTTGACATTATCATTTTCAATTTTTACTGAAAGACTTGGATGTGGAGGCTGATAGAGTAGCGCATCGTAGAGGACAAATCGCAGTTTGGCGAAAAGGCATGGTGGTGGTGACAGATTCGCGCGGTAACTGGATTCGGTGGTTCTTTGCTGCCTGTTTTTGTGCGTTTAAGGAGAAAGTTGTGGCATTGATTTCTGGAAAACTGGTCAACTCGTCTGGAGGTAGGGGATGAGGTTGAAATGGTGCTTTCTATTGTGTTCGCTTCAAAAATAAATTAGTGTAAATGTCTGGCGTCCATACGATGTTGGCGTAGTGGTAGGGGGAAATTCCATATGGCTGTGAAGTAACGGGTTCGAATCCCGATTGCATTTCTTTCATATTTTTCGTTACTACAATTTTTTTTAAAGAAAAGATAAGGTGCTGAAAAATGAAACAAAATAAGGTGAGAGGTGAGAATCGAACCTACATCGCGAAAGGCAGATAAAACCAGACATGACCACCATGCCATCATTAAAGTTTGATAAACTAATTGCTCTTTATTTAACTTAACCTGTTTCAAATAAATTTTAATTAACCAAAATAGCAAAACATTCATCCACGGGATTTGAATACGCAACTTGCAGTTCGAAAACAAAGTCATCTTACGATCGTGCCACTTAGCGAGACGTCTCCACCATTGGTACCAGAACTTTACTTGTAGTTTAAAATTAAAGCCACATTTGGATATCTTCCCCTACCTCCAGACGGGTATGGACCCATTTTTCAGATGCAAAAACCCAGCTCCTTTTTGCTTCAAAAACCAAGCTGCATCGCAGAAGGAATGCTTTGAGCATAAAGATTGGCCTTGCAAATAATACCCAGCTCCATTTGCCAAAACCCATCTACAGGAATTTCAAAAATCCATCTGCATACCGCATCGTGAGAAGGAGTATAATGCAAAGGACTGAAATGCCAAAAACATATTTTATAAAGATGCCCTATTAGACTTTAAATTTATGGAAAGTACCCCGTGCAACCAAAAAGCGCCGGTCATTTTAGGTCCCTCACTTGTGAGGGACTTCTTATCTGCCTCATGTTAGACGTGGCCATAAAAAATAGGGGAAAAAATTGCATTGACTAAATTTTTCTAAAAATTAAAATAATAATAAATGTGAATACAAATATGGATAGCTCGTGGTCATGTGATCCATTTGATAAACTTTTTAAAATTGCATCGTTGAAGTGAAGAGTTGTAGTATAAAGTAAAAATGATGAGGTGACATTGTAGGATTAATAAAAAGAAAAGTTAAGCAACTCTAATAAAAAGAATTGATTCTAGGTGTATGGTTCATAAAGTTTTATATTTACATCTCAAAATTGATTTTTACTTTATCATCCAAACAAAACCAATTTTTCTAAACTCACTTTAATAGCATCATTATCAAATACAAATCAATTTTTTAACCTCAATTTCCTTTTAAATCATTTTTTTAAAATTAATTGTATCAAAATCTAAAACAAATATGACGTTTGGTACCTAGAACGTTTTTTTCTCAGGCAAACTATATTCCTGAGAATCATATTCCCATAAATGTTTCTTTCTCACTTTTATATATGAGAATAAAGTTTTTTCAAATTTATAACTATCATATATTAATTTTATTGCTGAGAATCTTTTATGTCTGATTGTTGAGAAACTTTTATTCCCTTATCATCGTTCTCGTGAATATTTTTTTAAAACTTTTACCGAACCACACCAAAGTGTCAGTCCCTTCCCCTTTCTTTGTACTGAAACGTGAAACACGGACTCAACCCACCGCTACTGCTCCCTTATCCCTGGACCCAAGAGTGGTGCTGCTCCCCTCCCGCGCCGCTACTTTACACCATCACCTATTTCAACCTTCATCAGTAGTATTTATCACCATTGTTCACTGATCACTTTGGCTCCTTCAATTGGTTTCCATCTTCAATCATCTCCGAAGCAACTCAGATCTGTCCCTGTTCTTCAACTCAGAGCCACCAGCCCTTCGTTTTCAGGTCCCATCAACGGTTAACCCATCGACCTCACAACTGGAATCAGCTACCATACCATACACCTTCCTTCATTGCCACAATACACCAAACACTTCAAATGTAAATGGCACTTCAATGACTCTCTCACTTGGCCACAGAACCTCCTCCAACATTCCCTTTTCAACCTCGTTCCTCTGTCTCCACCCACCACATGGCCCCTGCCGTATCTTCTTCACCACCCACCTTCATGGATCGCAAAGAGGAACAAGAGAGCAAGTGCTCTTTCCTTGTGGTAGCTCTCTGCCCTTGTCTCGTTTGCTTCATTCTCCTCTTAATTATCCTCTCCATCGTTCTTATTGTCAAATTCCACTTCTTTTGCCACACTCCTCTGCATTCCTTCCTCTTCAAAAAGAACTGCTGATTTCCCATGTTGGGTGTTTTTCTGGTTTACCCTCTTTTAGTTTTCAAGGAAAGTTTACATTTTTGAATAATCCTAGGGAATTTGCCTCTGTTAGTGATTCTGGGGTTGGAGAATCTGACACTGAGAATGATGATGATGTTGATGTTGATCAGGGTGGTAATGTTAGGGGTAGTAATGCTGAATCCCGTGCTGACCCTGATGAGGTTGATAGGGTATGCAAGGTGATTGATGAATTGTTTGCGTTGGATAGGAACATGGAGGCAGTTCTTGATGAATGTAGGGTTCAGTTATCACATGATTTGGTTGTGGATGTGCTGCAAAGGTTCAAGCATGCTAGGAAGCCGGCATTTAGATTCTTTTGTTGGGCAGGGAATAGGCCTGGGTTTGCACATGATTCCAGGACTTATAACTCCATGATGCATATTCTGGGGAAGACTAGACAGTTTGAGACCATGGTAGCAATGCTTGAGGAAATGGGTGAGAATGGCCTTTTGACAATGGACACTTTCTCCATTGCTATCAAAGCCTTTGCTGCTGCAAAGGAAAGGAAGAAAGCTGTTGCGATCTTTGATCTGATGAAGAAGTATAAATTTAAGGTGGATGTTGATGTTGTTAATTTCTTGCTTGGCAGTCTTGGTGAGGCAAAGCTTGGTAAAGAAGCACAAATCGTTTTTGACAAACTGAAAGATAGATTTACACACAATTTACAGACTTACACCATTCTTCTTAATGGATGGTGCAGGGTGAAAAATTTGCTGGAGGCTGGGAGGGTGTGGAACGAGATGATTGATAAGGGGTTTAAGCCAGATGTTGTTGCACATAATGTAATGCTTGAAGGGTTGTTAAGGTGTAAGAAGAAGTCTGATGCCATCAAGTTATTTGAAGTCATGAAAGCCAAAGGTCCATTGCCCAATGTCCGGAGTTATACAATTATGATACAAGACCTCTGCAAACAAAAAATGATGAGAGAAGCTGTAGATTATTTTGATGAAATGATAGATCTCGGGTGCCAACCCGATGCTGCACTTTACACGTGTTTGATCACTGGGTTTGGAAGGCTGAAGAAAATGGATATGGTATACAATCTACTGAAGGAAATGGGGGAAAGAGGTTGTCCGCCTGATGGGAGGACCTACAATGCTTTGATAAAACTGATGACAAGCCAACACATGCCAGATGATGCAGTGAGAATATACAAGAAGATGATTCAAAGTGGCTTCAAACCAACAATTCACACTTACAACATGATAATGAAATCCTATTTTGTGACAAGAAATTATGAAATGGGTTGTGCAGTTTGGGATGAGATGCATCATAACGGGTGTTGCCCTGATGATAATTCCTACACTGTATTCATTGGAGGGCTTATAAGACAGGGCAGATCAGGTGAGGCGTGTAAATATTTAGAGGAAATGATAGAGAAGGGGATGAAAGCTCCTCAGCTTGACTATAACAAGTTTGCTGCTGATTTTTCTAAAGCTGGGAATCCCGGCATACTTGAGGAGTTAGCTCAAAAGATGAAATTTGCTGGTAAGTTTGTAGTGTCTGATGTCTTTGCCAGGTGGGCTGACATGATGAAGAAAAGCGTCAAGAGGAGAGATACTACAATATCCGGTAGGCAGTTTACATGAATACCTGTTGCTGCAAAGGTGACCAGAACTCTTTGGTCCAAGAATTTTACACCAACATAATTTCTCTGAGCTATCAGTCATCTTGTTCGGATTCTAGTTTGTGTTTGTATTTTGTATATTGTTGTTGGTTGAAACTTGCAAAACCAGTGTTGTATGGTGCCATGTACCAGTTTGAATGAAAAACACACCCGATCATTATAGGAGTTTCTCTCATTTTTGGTGTTGATTTAAATCGATATTTCTGAATATATATAAAATGCAGAGTGCGTTACTTTAATACTGGAACAGTTGCACGTAACTACCGGATAACAGTTTGCTTTACATCAGTACTTTTATGCTATGAGCCTATGAGTCAGATTAATTCCCATACCTCAATCATTGCTTTGTTCTTCTCATTGATATGCTTAATAAGTAGTATAGCAAGAGATTTGCCTTCAACAAAATTTGTGGTCAGGTTAATTCCCAGATTCAGTTGCTACTGACCATGAGCATACATTTTTGCCAGAATGTTGATAAGGATCTCTTTACTTTGGTCAAGTTTATCTATAAAAAAATTGATAAATGGGATGCTAGCATCGATATTCCATACTATAGATGGTTACCTTATAAGTACTTATGATAAGCACTATATCCGTTATTCATATATCAAAGAGATTGTCTATATAAGTAGCAATTAAAACATGGATGAGTCTGGACATTTTAATATCCATACTAGCATGAGCACGTTTGAAACAATTAAACACGAGAAAGGTAATCTACTTAGCAAACAAAAGGAAACAGAGATTTGTAGCCTTAACCTTAAATTTGAAGTAAAAAGAATCAGACCTAATGCATTAGAAATTGTGTACATATTGATGTAACAGATTCAAAAAGCTGAATGACATTTGCTTCCTTTTGTCTAAATTTACAATTTACAAATTTCTGGAATGTCGAACTCCGGCAGATTGCAGAAGGAAAAGGTTTAAAAATAAAGAAAAGTAGGAAGCAAATGTGGCAGCTGCATTAGCCAAAAATTAAATAAATTTGGAAGATATAAAGTTATAAACAAAATATGTTATACAGAAAAAGCTTGAATGATGAACTTGATCATCTGACAGTTGAAGCAACTGTGTGAGCCCACCACCTGAGACTATCTTTCATGTCATTTTCATCATTCAAAGCAGGAACTTTCCAATTCATCAGCGGGTTCTCTTTCTTTCTCCTCTTCTGGACCTTCCATGCTTCAGAGAGGTAAGGTCTTGGAATTGCAGACTCATCAGTATCCTCTGTTTCTTCCTCACCATTCTTCCCTAACCTTTGCAACCCAGGAATGATTGAAGCCAAGCTTGAGTCTTTATCTTCCTCTGAGAAAACAAAACCAAGATCCATGAACCCTTTTAGCTCCTCAAATTCAAGGTCAGACAAACTCTTGCTTTCCCTTTTCTTCCTTCCCTTCATTGTGATGTTCTTCTTCTGAGGCAACACTTCAAGTTGCACCTTCGCTTCTGTGTCCGTGACATCTTTTCCTGAGAGGATGGTTTGAAGCTTTGGCGAGAAAAGGACTGAGTCTGGGGAAAGAGAATCATCCTTGGAGCATGTCATGGAGCTCAACTGGTCACTCATGGACCTGTTATGACTGGTTTGAATGGATGAAAGCTTTGGTTCTAGTGGTTCTTCTTTCATCACATGATTTGAGTTTTCATTAGAATTTGTTGATATTGATGAAATATGGAGTTCCTTCAAATTTTGAAGCCCGAACCAGCAAGAATCAAAGAGTTCCAACACTGCCTCAGCTTCCATCAATTGGCGGCTTTGGAAAATCAGCTGAGCCTTTTGAATTGTATTAGCACAAGTTAATTGTCATTTGTCAAGGCATGCTAGATAAATATATAAATATATCATATCATATATTATACATTTGATGACTATATTGCCATTCATGAACCCTGAAATTACTAGAAGAATTTAACCAATCATTTACACGTTTTGGATTCCAGACATTTCTTTAATAATGTATCATTTTGTTGTGTACCATTCCTATTCTCCTAGTGAAAATGGAAATGTTTGGAATGGGGTGGCTTTAAGAAGAGGCAAAAGCAAAGGTTGTCTGTGGTGAAATACAGAATTATGGATGCTACTAGATAAAGCCAACTGAGGTTGGCAACTAGTTGATATCATCCACTATTGCCAATCTTTTTCTGTTCTATGAGATGTTGACATTTCTTGGTCGCATCTCTTTCTTGTTGGTTTGGTGATTGCACCAAAGCTTTCATGTGGAAACTAATTGCCCTAGTAATAGCAACTGCAATTATTCATAGTTGCTTCCAAACTAAACAAACCTATACTTGTGGTCAGCATTAGCTGCATTTTTCATGCTAAGTTTCTCGAAGGGCTAGAGATTTTAGATTTATAGATAGAAAACATTTTAATGAAAGGTATCATCTCCCACCTTTTTATTGTTTCCTCTAATATATGGTACAGGTTTTGACATTTTATTTGCTCCATATACATCTTGAGCGTCTCTCTTTCATTTTATTTTTTATTTTGTGTGGCGAGGCTGAGATAGTTAAAACTGAAATTTGTTTAATTATATAGGTTTTAACAGATTGGGTTCACTTCATGGTTGTTATGAATTGATGTTAAATCAAGCATCACATGATTAATGAAAGGATAGTGTTATGATAATCTAATGTGCTGCCACCAAATTACATTATTGCAATGACGTTTGTTGGTGCAAATGATAAGGAGTTAATAGAATAAGAATAAGAAACTAAATTACTTTTAAATAAAATACTAAGACTTAATAGAAAGAGGTAGATTAGAACCCTAATTTAGATTAACCTAAGAGAGTTAAGAAATTGTAGAACTTGCTCCTACATTTATGAAATGTATCAATTACAAGAGAAGTATCCATGACCCTGATAACAGTGTGTTCAATAATCAGTAAAATTTGATTTGGCTCTTAATCACGAGAAATTTTTAGTTGGAGCTGCAATCATAATCACTCTATTAAAAAATTAAATATGTGTAAGATTGTGTAAGTTATATCAAATATATACTTATTTCTAAAGAATATTTTTCCACATGTTAACTACTAAATTAAGTACTTATGATAATTAGTGGCTACTTCTACTTTAACCACAAGCAGTATCCCATCCAAATTTTGTAACCCCGAGTTGGTGACAGCTACACTTCCTTCACCCTAAGTTCTAGTATGAAGTTTCACCTTGATTTTATTTTTCTGGACATGAATCTTAATAAAATTATCACAATGTAGTATGTTATGCACATAAAAAAACCAGATATGGAGGTCTGTTTCATGCATACACAAACTGCAGATACGTTAATACTGGTTTAATATATGTAGTATATAACATGATAGTTTATGATCAATTCCAACACAAAAAAAGCATCTGAAAAATCCTTGGACTTTGAAAAAAAAAATTGATGCGGAATAAGATAGAATCGGGACCATAAACCATGAACATGAAAGAAACTTCCACTGGAATTGTGCTGGTATATGCTCCTCCTACTCCTTTTCAATGGCATATCCAAGATGAGGTGCGCATTGCTTGCTATATATAGAGCTTCCATTTTAACATGATGGCTGCAGACACATAATTGGTGCCAGAAGTGTGAAAGATTCACTGTTGTGGAATGACAGCACAATTCTCCCTTGGCAGAGAGAACATGCACATGTATTCTTATGGTTTGCCAAAGGAGAATTGTCCTGCCATTTTCTCACAGTTTTTGATCAATGCATTTAAATTGAATGTATCTTTTCCATTTTCTCCAGGAACATGCTTTAGATTCTTGTGGTAGTATGACATAATAAGTCTACTTAATTTCCTTCCTAATTATCTATTTTAATAATTTATTTATTTTTCAAACTAATGCTTTTCCTTTCAATGTGTGGATTAAGATGGACACTGAAATTTAATTCAATTTTACATGACATAGAGAGCAGAATCAGAGACAGAAAACATTGTCCAAAACTATGTCCTTCCAATGGAAAGCATCCACAAAAATAGGCTTACATACCAATATCAAGTGCAAAGCAGCCACAGGAAAGACTCTTATGCAATATAATGTGATGATGTTAATCAACGGTGAAACTTCAGTTTGTCAATTTTATTTGCTACTTTGCTGACTATTGAATGGTCATTCATTATATTGAATGCCCAGTTAATGAAGTTTTGATACCAAACAAAGCAAAAACGAAAACAAGAGAGGTTTTGATAAAATGTTTGCGTATCAGAATCACAATCATATATTACAACTTTTTTTTCTCTATATCTTGGGACCAAATGGTGGAATTAGCAAGCTTCTGAATTAGCTAATGTAAGTAGTTACGAAAATTTAATGCAAGTGAATGAAAACCAAGTTAATAACACATCCTAAAATGTCTTTATCCATTTCTTATGTTACATTATTTTTCTATAGTTGAAACCACAAAGTTCATCTGAAGACTCTAGTATACACACTCAGCTGCAGTAGAGTTTCCACTCCATCAGTATCCAGTTGCTGATCAGTAACCACTGACTAACCAGAAAGGTCTTCACAATAGCATGGCCCTGAGAACTAGAATACTATCCATTGACATCAAATTTAGCAAGTTGGGATTTTAGAAAGTCATGCACACGAAAGAAGTTTAGACTATTAGCATGGCCATTCTCCTCAGTCCTCAACTCCTCAAACTTAACCAGAAAGCCATGATCTGGTTGGTTCCATAAAGCCTTGTCCTTCCCAACCAAACCTGATCCCTGCTTATGCCCTTGTGATATTTCATCATTGTCCCAAATGTCAACTTCTGGAGTGAATGTGGCAGTCAGCTTTGGTCCCTGCAGCACTGGAGGTTGCCGGTGAATGCAGTTATTTGTACACTGCTCAGTCCCAAGAGTCCCTCCTTTGTGCCAAGTGGCACAGAAACAGGTTAAGCAACTCCCTTGACTCCTTTGAGGTACTCAAGCACCAAAGAGCTCTCTCTTTTCTAGTTTCTCACTTTCTCCAACAAATAAATTTTCGCGAGTATAAACTGGAAAATAGACATGAAGAAAAATTCTTGAAACTTCAGTCACTCGTATCCCAAAATTAGTTAGGCTTTAAGAACAGTAGATGAACCACAATGAGTAGAGTAGCTCTTCCCGTAGGAATATATACACTCCAAAACCGACATCAGACTTAATAACATATTTGCAGCTAAATGTGAAAGACTAGATCATCAATTATATATGATATGATGTCACATACCCAATCAACTAGCCATTGTGTTCCCTTCTTTCTCTTTCTTCCATTCAAGAATCTCAGCTGGCTTTTCAAGCCAACTAAAACCGGGCTTCTTATGGACATCTCCCTCCTTCATCACCTCCCTTACATTCCTAACCTCTTCCCAGTCCCCATCAGCAGCATAAATATTTGATAGTGTTACAAAGCCACCCGGCCCTTTTAACCGCATCCTCGTTATTTCCTCTGCCATCATCTTAGCCAGATCTCTTCTTCCATGGATGTTACACCCATTTAGAAAAGCTCCAGCAATTGACTCTGTGAATTTTACTGGCATGGCCTTGAGAAATTCATATGCTTCTACTGTCCTTCCTGAACGACAGAATAGATCAACAACACCAGCATAATGCTGCACGTGTGCCTCAATTCCATAACATTCTTTCATTGATCTGAAAATCTCTAAACCTTTTTGCACAGAACCACTATGGCTGCATGCTGAAAGTATACATGTAAAAGTAACTTCATTTGGCTGCAGTCCTTCTTCTTGCATTCTCTTAAACAGATCCATCGAGGAATCAACCATGCCACACTTCCCATAGCAATCAATCATTGCGTTCCATGATGCAACATTCTTACATGGAATCTTTTCAAACACATTTTTCGCATCTTTTAAACTCCCAGCCTTCGAATACATGTCAATAAGAGCACTTGCAATGAAAACATTGATATCAAACCCCTTCCGGCATATAAACCCATGAATTTCTCTTCCCCATTTAATAGAACCTGAGGACCCACATGCAGGAAGCAGTGCTGCAATAGTTACTTGATTGGGTTGAATCCTTGAAACTAGCATCTCCCCAAACAACTTAAATGCTTCCATGACTTTATGACTTTGTACCAAACCAGAAATTATTGCATTCCATGCAACCAAATCAGGAACAAACCCCTCTTTTTTCATTCTATCAATGAAAGCAAAAGCTTTGCTGCTATCCCCTGAACGAGCATAAGCAGCAATCATAGCATTCCATGTGAAATCATTTGGCTCTAATCCTTCCACTTTCATCCTCTCAAACAACACCAATGCTTGTTCAGTTTTCCCTATGTTACAAAAGCCACAAATCATTGATGTCCATGAAGCAATATCTCTCTCAGGCATTCTATCAAACACACGACAAGCATAACCAATTCCTCCACATTTACCATACATATCTATCAAAGAATTGGCAATAGAGACATCATTCTGTAAACCCATTTCGTAAACAATTGCATGAACTTGTCTCCCTTTGTTTACATCCATTAAGCCAACACAAGCCTTAAGCACAACGGAAAAGGTGAACTTATTGCCCATAAGCCCAAACTCACGCATCGAACGAAAATACACAAGTGCATCATCATAGTACCCATTATATGCCAAACCCAAAACCATCCAATTGAATGCAAAAACATTTGGGTGTTCAATTTTAGGAAATAAAAGCCTTGCTGATTTCAAATCAGAACAACTAGCATACATCCCAACAAGCTTTGAACTCAAAGACAAGATGTTCATGTTCATTCCACTTGTGACCAACATGGCATGGACCTGCATGCTTGGTCTCAAGGCTTTTGCTTTCAAGCATTTCTGCAGCCACAAAGCAAAATCATATGGGGAACATCTCAATTGTGAAAATGCCCAGTTTTTCATTTTCCGATTATGTTATTCATTCATGTATGCCCCAAAAAAACCCCATTACAATGAAATCCAAAGTTTATATATGTAACGCACCAATGTCACAATGTTAAATTCGAGTTGAACACGAAAAAGTTGCGTTTGCCGGGAGTCGAACCCGGGTCTATTGCTTGGAAGGCAATTATCCTAACCGTTGGACTACAAACGCTAGTTGCTAATGTGTATTATTTTTACGTTATCTCTTTATTAGATGTAACTAAATTAACGGAATAAATGGTGCCAAACTGCCAACACATGATAACTTGAATTTGAAAAAGTTTTTATAAAGTGCAATGGTAACGTCAAAATATTATTATGATTCACTAAGACAAATATTCTCTTTGATATTTCAAGTATTTGTACCTCCGATTTAAAAAAATAACATAAAATTATAATTAACCTGATGTTTTTTTTTTTTAGGAATAATTAACCAGCTGTTAGCTTTATAAAAAAAAAAAAAAACTTTTATGCATGTCAAGTTTTTTTTTATTATAGAAAACATGTTAAGTTAGTGCAACATATATCACACTTTACTAGAGAAATTTCAGCACATGTGTCACTTGCTCTGCAAAAAGGACTGAAAGATATCGTGAACACATGTTAGCATTTCAAACTGATCATGAAAATTTTGATCGATAAACGAAGGGGCCGGGGAAAAACACTTAAAAAGTTGCATAAATCATGAGATGTGTCCTAACTAATTAAAAGAACGCTCATAATTATATTTTTCTAGTCATAATCTGGAAATATGTTTGACTCGATAGACCCAACCCAAACCAATCTGTTTTTTATCGGGTTTGTTCGGTTCGAGTTTGACAAAAAATACACGAATTCAACTCAAATTGATTCGTAAAATTTTGATTGATTCGGGTGGGGAGTTTATTGAAACCCGACCCAAACTGACCTATATATAACCCTAATGATGATGGCAGATCTGTGATGGTGGTGAACGAGGTGGAGGGAGAGTAACAGTGACTACTTTAAGACAAAGCAGGGGGAAGAAGACGAAGGAGAAGAGAGAGAAGGGAAAGAAGATGGGAAGCTGGTAGTGGCTAGTTCATAGAGGATGAAGACTGTCAGTAGCGAGCTAAACGATAAAAAGAAAGTAGAATGATGAACGATGAACGAGCAACCGATTATAGCCAATTAAAATAGTGGAAAATCGATCTCATCCCAAGAATGGGAGCACCTTAGAACAAGCCATTGCAATTATAACAAGGTTTAATTGCTCTGTAGGTCCCTGAACTTTTTGGGAATTTTCAAATAGGTCCCTATACTAAAAAAAATTGTAATTGGGTCCCCGAACTTTTATAAAGATTTTAATTGGGTCCCTGAACTTATATAAAATTTTCAATTGAGTTCCTGGGGTAGGGTTCCGTGAAGAGGTTGTTAAGTTTGCTGATGTGAAACGTGACCTGAAATCCCCCCAAAATTTGTATTTAGGGTTGTAAGAGATGACTGATATGGTTATCCAGCTTGGATGAAATCAATAATATTTCGTCCAATTCAACAAATCACTAACGAATTTTCTAGGATATTGTTGTTATTATGAGACTCGATTGAAAACAAAAAAGTTCTGGGACTTAATTGAAATTTTATATAAGTTCAGGGACTCAATTAGAAATTTTTTTAGTTCAGGGATCCAATTAAAATCTTTATAAAATTTTTACAAATTTTGGGGGGATTCTAGGTCACGTTTCACATCAGCAAACTTAACAACCTCTTCACGAAACCCTATCCCAGGGACTCAATTGAAAATTTTATATAAGTTCATGTACCCAATTAGAATTTTAATAGTTCAAGGACCCGATTAAAATCTTTCTAAAAGTTCAGGGACCCAATTACAAATTTTATTAATATAGGAACCTATTTAAAAATTCTCAAAAGGTTCAGGGACTTACAGAATAATTAAACCTCGTAACAATGATGAACATATCAAATAAAAAGGCACCGGAGAGGATAAACTGAATGTTCCAAAAGCATTGACTTGGCAAACCTCAGGCACATGATTAATATGATGATATTCATATTACCATGCCAAATTATTGCATTACTTTGCAAAAGCATGGAACACGGAACACACAATTGTTAATTTTTTTTATTTGACAAAATCAAAATTGCTAACCAACGGAAGTTTTCAAATTGTTTTTAAACGCAAACCACCTAAAAATCGGTTTACGGCTTTCTTTAAACCAAAAAGAAAAACGTGCCCACCTAAAAAATAATTGTATAAATGTTGTATATTATAAATTTAAAGAATAAAGCAATCAAAATCCATAAATAATAATAAAATGTATCCAAAATAATAAGATAAAAATTGGGAAAAAAAACGTAATTGTAAAAAAAAATTAAAACTCTAAAATTTAAATTGGAAATAAATTATTTTAAAATAAAATATCCAACCCATAGAAACCCCATATCAGTGCTCAACAACAAGAATCTTCAACAACAATTAATAATGCATGTGTTTGATATCAGTTATATTTTAATATTATTGGGAATAGGTATGAGAATAAAAGTTTCTCATATCTGATACAATATTTAAAAAATTGTTCTCAAATATGAAAGATGTTCGGAAATAAAATTAGTGAATGAAATTTAAAAACTACATTCCCATATGTATAAAGATAGGAAAGAAATATTCCTAAAAATGAGATTCCAAAAATATAACATAGCTGACCATAAAATATTCCATAAATCAAACGTCACATAAGTAAATTCATTCTTCCCACGGTACATTGAGATGGGGAGGTAGCATCCTAGTGTGAATGATTACTACGATTGCCGTCAATAACTCACTAAGGCGGATGAGGTTGCACCATCACAAAAAGCTCAATGTGGATGAGTGATATTGTAAAACACACACAGAAAAATATACTATGTGAATCAAGTTTCAAATATCTTTTTTCATTAGAAATAGTTAATTAGCTATTATCAAATTTGTAAAACCTACGATCAAAAGTGACAGACAAAGCAATATAAAAAAAAATAAAAATCATAATCATGAGGTATAGAGAGATTTGTTAACTTAATTGGCTAATATGAAAAAAAATAATTAAAGTTCGAATTTATCTCCTTTAAAATAAGAAAGTCTCTAAAGTGATAAAATAAGAATATATCTACCTTTAAATCATATTTAGTGGGTTATATATATATATATATATATTTGTCAAATCAAAAGTGAATGTACCTTTACTTTCTCATTTAAGTAAAATTCTTAAAGTTCAAGCATGCATCAATTTTAAATTTGGATTGTTTCATAGATTTGCTAACCAATTTTGGATAGTCATCCATCAATTAATTAACTAACTCAAGTTTCTTAACATGCATTAATTACAACAAAAATAAAGAAAGACATAAATAAATTAAATTAAAATTGGGAAACAAACCATCGAAATACAATATGGACCAAAGCCCTAACTATGGATGGGCTATCATGAAAAGGGAAAAAAAACTAAGAAAACACATAATCGCATGCAGCGAAAGAAAGAAACTAGAGATAGAGAAATTAAAACCAATCCGTAATCAAGTCAAAATTTATTAAAAATAAGATCTCTAAAATAAAGAAAGATATCGAAATTCTTAAAGTATTGAAATAATATCTCAAAATAAATTTTATAAAATATCACAATTGAAATTAAACATAAATTATCCCATATTACCATAATACTTGCAACTAATATGGCTATTTGTCCCAACGGAAATCCACGGGATGGAGCTTCCTAAGTCAGAGTAGTGTCAAGCCTGAATCCGTGGCTAAAGCAATGTAAATAGAATGCATCCCATGACGGTGTAGAAAGAAAGAAAATCAAAGTGAAATGAAATTGCCGACAAGAGGTGGCCGGCGGCTTATCTAAGCATCACCTAACTCAGCCACCCCACGCGGCTATCTTGGCAATATGCAATTAAAACCCACACAGCACATTGGTCACACCCACACTAATACGGCCAACTTTTTTTTTTTAATTCTCTCTTACTAGCATTTCTACAAGTAAATATGTGAGATTAATCTTCGAACGGTACTTAATATGTAAAACCCTCAAAAAGTGATGATTTCAAGATTCAAAATTCGGATTTTACAAGTAAAATATCAAAAATAATGATTTCATGATTCGAAATTCTGATTATTTTTTTTTCAAACACAATTCATCTGTATTACAACCAATCATCATTGGGTCCACTTATAACAGTTAACATCAGTACATCACCCATATCACATTCCTTTTCAAACCCCACAATTCTTCCCTTGACTTGGCTAGTGCACTCCCCTCCCCTCTAAACTTGATCCCCAAGCTCTCTCTCTTGTATTTATTATAAATAATATGTCATGGCCCTTACAAATTTAGCCATCCCCACACCAAAACAACAACATTACATACTCCCCTCTCTCTCCTCTCATCTCACTCTCTTTTATCAATAGTTGAAGTTCCCATGGCTCGCTTTGCCACCTTCCTGGTTCTATTCCTCCTCCTCTTTGCTTCCCAGTGTTCATGTTTACAAAGTAGAAAGCTTCACGTGGGTGCAGAGAAGCACCGCAACAAGGTCAACCCATCTTCAAGCGACAGCTTGTTTTTCAGTTCCCTTCCCAAAGGCACTGTGCCATCTTCTACACCAAGCAGAAAAGGCCATGCCATGGAGGTTGATGAAAAGCTCATTGCGCGTCATCTCATAAGCACTGATCGACTTCTTCTTCGATCTGTTCCCAGTCCTGGTGCTGGACATTGATTAGCTTCTGTATTATTTGTTCATTCATCAGATGAGAACACATTTTTTTTATTTGTTCAATTTTGTTACATTCTTGGATTCTTTGTATGGGACAAGAGATTAGCAGCAATGACAGGGATAGTGTGAACTGTATAAAGATAGTAGTATATATATCTCTGTTTTTCCTCTGTTTTGGGATTATCTTCAATCCTATTTATATTTATCATTATTGAGGGAAAACACATATATATGTAGTAACAATTTTGTATTGTACATGATCAACTTCTATTTTGGTCTGTATAATTGAGTTTTAAATTAACATGATCTTGTTTTATTATGAGTATTGCCTTGTGTGCCTTTTGGAACATTTTTACTCATTTGTAGAAATTGTTGGGTCGCAACTTTGAGGCCATGTAAGATTTCCAACTAGATTATCAGAGGTCAAACAATATTTGTAAGCAACTCTTTTACTCGCTTGCCTTGTGACTTGATGAAAATATATAAATTAGACCCCATGAACTATAAGATTATTAATTACAATTGAATGTGGAATTATTTTCAATAGATGATTATAGAGCAAGCTCCTGTTGGATATCAAAGCAACTTCTCAATAGCTAACGTGCTGTATAAATTAAAAGTGATATTTTTTTAATTGATGTGACATGTTTTGATTGGTATGACAGATGATGAGAAAGAAAAATGGGACAATAGATCTACATCCTCTACAGCTAAGCTAATTGAGACAACTTAATTTCAATCCCCATAACAAGTAAATTGTAGTTTTTATCTTTTGGGTTACAAGTGAAGTGCAATTTAAGGGAACAAAACAAAATTGAACAATCCCATTTTATATAATACATAATTTAATCAATTTGAATCTGATAGTATGGGATTTTGAAGAATAACTTGTACCAATGCCCCTTTGAAATTCTTTATATGGTACAATTTTCCGAAAGGAAAGTAGGTGAGATCTTGAATTTTAAAGCACAAAAAAGGAGTAAAAAATGGCGTGGGACATAGTTCTAGTATACTGTATATAAGTTAGGGTCGCCACCTGGGTTGCTTTTTGGCGAAACAAAAACTCCAGAGAGACGGAAAACGCGTCACAAGATATAACTTAACCTAATCACTACCCTACGATGCAATTACTTTGTAAAGGTAGGAAGATATTGATCATTAATTAAATTTTGTATATGATAAATAAATATATTAATATATTAATATAAAGATAAGTGTATAAAATCCTGACAATAAATTAAGATAAATATGTGAACGTGTGAAATTTATAAATACAGGGAAATACAGGTTACTTTTCATGCTGATGGGTTGTTTAGAAGGGGATCACCGTCTCATGTCATTGGCCTCTAATATGCAGCTTGTGACGGCAAACCTTATATTTTTTTTATTATTAGTAGAATAAAAAAATCATATATATATCATACAAAAAATGGGTTGTGGACTTCACGTCACAATATTGGCAAACACATGAGCTGCTTTTCATTGACTTCTTGCGTTTTCTATTTTTTTACCCTTTTCTTTCCCCCTAACGAAAAAGTGTCCTTTTCGATTTGAGGTTACGTGCTTGAATAAAAAAAATTGAGCTGACCAAAAAGTCATCAACGACGTATATTTCTCCAAGCACACAACGTGCGTGCTGAGGAATCAAGAAGGTTCATGCTTTCTTCCTATTCTCCAAATTTCTTTTCAAGTCATGGATTTTCATAGATGATCTAATTAAGATTGCGCTTTTCTCCTTCTAAGTTTTTAATTGAGCCACGTCTTTGTATAATCTTCTATTCCACGAGATAAACAATCCATGCTTTTTGACGGGGTTGGACAATGAATATTGTGTTCTTTGTGGCTTCCTTTGCTTTTCCTATTTCCTTGTCTACCCACCAAAATCACAACATCATAGACTATCCTAGGAGGCTGCGAAGCAATGTCCAATGCTATTTACTCAAATGTCGCTGTTTAACTGACTAAGCACAATCTTGTAGAAATGAACACCAAAGCAGAGACCAAGAACTCGGCTGTACATATGGCTAGCAGAGAACAGAAAGCACCTACCCAAATTTGGGAACTTTCGATTTGAAGATCAAACTTTATTTTTTTTAAATGTACGTAGTGGTGGGTACATGTTATTGACCAATGATTTGAATAAAAAAAATGCTATTACGATCTTAATTACTAGCCTACACTGTCTAAGTGTGTCTTTTTTCATTAAGAAATATTTGTAGCTATTTGACCTAATTAATTTGTTATCCAAATTTTTCAATTGATAATATAGCGATATTTTGCTGTCACATTGCTCTCGTGGCATTGAAAATGAATTATACTAAAAAAATAAATTGTGTTGGAGTCCCACATTAAATAGTGAGATAGTTTAAAGAGTAATTATAAGTAAGGGGAAACCCCACCCCACAAACTAGCTTTTGGGGTTGAGTTAGGCCCAAACCCAAATTCTAAGATAAATACATATTATATATCAAGAATTGATTGTAATTCTCACATAAATAAACAAAACTATAGTTATTTATAAAGTTACATCTAAATCTTTAACTTTTTTAAAGGAGTGAACTAAGAGTGTGCTTGAGAAAGCTGGAAAAAAAAATTATGCTGATAATCTGTTTTCAAATAATCGATTATTGTGATAATCGATTATAATCAGAATTTGTTTTTGTTTGGGTATGTTTGCTAAAAAGCGATTTTACGATAATCTATTTCATTTGGGTAATGTAAAACTAATCACTTTTATATAGTAAATTACGAAAAAAAAGGGTATGAAATTATTTGTATAATTTAATAATATTTACTTTTTTTTAACAATAATTTGTTTTGAAATTATATTTTTTTAAATTCAAATTCTTGAAAATTCTAAAAAAAGGAACCAGTGATGAGAGTCCCATGAGTCATTTTAATTTATTTTTTGCACTCTAGAAATTTTAATTTATTAACTTTTATATTATTATTTTTTACATTAGAATTTTCAAGAATATTGTAAAAAAAGTTTAAATAAACAATGAAAACAAGTGGAGGTGGTAACGTATAAAGGCAAAGTGGAGGTGTAACATATAAAGGCAAAGTGCCTGATGCAGGGGGCAAGAACGGAAAGTCAAAATGGTTATGTAATGTAAAAAAGCTTTTCTTAAAAAGGTCCAAACGGGAGATGGTAGATTATTACCCATTTCAATTTTTTTTTCCCTAAAAAAACCTTTTTCAAAATTTAAGCTAAACACCCAAACATATAATTTTGTATGAAAAAGTATTTTTCAGTGTAAAATAGCTGTTTTGGGTATTCTCAAACAAGCTCTAAAAAGTTCGGGAATGCTTTTTGAACAACTGAAGTGTTGGTGTTGGATTTTGCTGGACAAATAACACCACTCTAAAAAGTTTTAGAAATATTGGGTGAAGTTGTCAAGATTTGGGATGGGAGCAATGGCATATCTACCCACCTCCCTCCATCCATGCCGTTTACCGATATGTGACTTGATGATCAAATCATCCGTATATATATATAAGAAAAGTGCTGATATCAAGTTATATCAACGTAAAGAAATGTGATTACCCACGAGTTGCAAATGTGAACTTGCCCCTTTGAAACCAACACAAGGGCTCCACAAAACCACCATACTTTTGGAAAATGATTTAATTGATATATACTGATAGTATAATATTTTTTTACATTGTCAACTAATCAGAAATTGATATACCATTATAAATACTTGATTTTTATCCTAACCACCTTAAAAATCATCAATTCCATGATTTCTTACTGGTTGTTAGTGTAAAAAAAATTTACACTGACAATACATACAAATTAAACTCTCCGGAAAATGCTGAACACAAATATCAATTTGTCTAACATGTGTTTGTGGTGTGTAATGTCGACTTAAAACAATAGAACTCCACAACATATAATTAATTGGAGTTATTGGACTAAATCAACAAATAAATATTTAAAAAGAAAAGGCTATCCATCGGACCGAACAACAGAAAATGAAATGAAGATGAAGAAATATAATTAAAAAATTGACCAATGGCTTGCATATTTACGTATTTTTCACATACAAAAAGAAATCCCCTAATTTTTTACCTCGACAATAATACAATAGCACATACAAAGCCTTCCATAAGATAAATTCATATGAGCTTTGGAAAGGTTAGAGATAACCTGTTCCAAAATAGTGTCTCGTTTTCTATCTCACTCATTTAGATTGTACCATTTGAAAAATTAATAACTTATTTATTATAAATATATCCTTTTTAAATGACATGACACAATTTAAGTGGATGAGACAGGAATGAGACATCATTTTGAGACAAATCAAAAGTGATCTTCATCCCTTTGAAAAAGGTTAGAATCAACAAAAGAAGTCGAGTGGAGTTTAGAGGTTACCTACGATCACGAAGATGGACTATTTTTGTCCATGCAATGTGTGAACTGGTTTCTAGCTTCTAACAAGCCTATGAGACGGTGATATTAAAGTTGGAATGGAACACAAGTAGTATAAGTTTTCCGGATGTTTCCATGAAACCAGACACGTCGGCAACGGGAAGCATCAATGTTATTTCACACACCAGTGACGGAGTTTCATTATAACAGTGCTCCTCCAATTATTTAAAAATTAATTAATTTTTTTTTTAAAAAAAAAGAGATGTATATCCCTATTGTAATATGTTCCGATCGAGCAGAATAATAAAATTCGGCGTGAGCGGAGAAATATTTATTGATGCATGAATCAGATTACAAGAGAGCCATGGGAGGCCTATTACATATAGCTTAGGTACAAGACCTAGTCTAAAGGGGTGTGTGAGGGAGTGTTCATTGTGAAGTGATAGACTCTTATTATATAGCCTTCTTAGTGGGCCTAATCTGGTCCAGTCTTAAGGAATTGGGCCTTATCCCAATCGATCGAGATCGAGGTGTCTTCCCCTTGTCCCTAGACGTCTTCTTGTCTCGAGATGAGATGTCTTCTCCTCTTGGGTTGATCAGATTGTTCTCCTCTTATCTTGATTGGTCTTCATCCTTATTAAATCATTCATCATCATAGTTGGGTCTATCCTAAATTGGACTCTTGATTCAATTTGGACGGGAACATAATATTACATATTTAATTAAGATATTAAATACTTATTTTAATTCTCCTAAATTTTTGCTTCATATTCCGCTATTTTTTCAACAAGGCCACATATCACGGTGTGTGTGTATGTTTGTTGTTGTTGTTTTTTTTTTTTTTTTATGAGCTCATATCATGGTGTTGTGCATGCTATCCCTCATAATGTTTGATTTTTTCGTGTGGGTTAGCTTTAGCCTTTGCTATTATTTTGAAAAACTGGATGGAACATAGAGTCTGGAATAGGAAACAAATAAAGCTACACTACCGCATTGAAATAAATTTAAAGGGGTTGGAGAGCTATAGTTTTTTTAAAGATATAGACTAAGTAGATATAATTAATGAGGATGTGAAATTAAGTAGAGATTTGATTAATTCTGACCTTTCAAAATTCAAATATATAAGGTAAAAAAAATATGACTGAATTCTTAAAATCTAAAAATTTATCAATAATATGAATAAGATTAACATTATATTGTGCAAAATATTAGCACAATGCTTCTCTATATACAAAATGTCATGCGTGGTGGAAAAATCCACTTCAATTTAGGCTATGCCATTATGCAGACCTCCCTAAAAACTCTATGACGAATATATTAGATCAATTACAAAATCAACTTCAATTTGCTAACAGTTAATTTACATAAATGTGTAAATCTTTCGGATCAAGAGTGGGGGTCTAGGTAGTTTTCAACCTTGTAGTATTTTTGATACTTTTGGTTGAACATTTACCTTTTATTCTTTCTTGTACTTTCTGCATTACTCTGTACACTGATTTGAGTATCCATTGTACTCAGTTATATATATATATTAGCTTATAAAAAAAACTATAATGTGGCACTAGCACCACCAAAGTTAGGACTCAGGAAACATGTTGATGCTTGACATGTCAAAATTGCAAAGCAAGAACCAAGAAAAAAAGGTGCTGCCAAATTGAACCCTTTTTATCTCCCCAAATTAAGGTCTCTTCAATTACAACTTGTACTAAGAAGTTTGTAAACTTGAAGTCTCTTGACTTAAATACTACTATTCTCTTCTCTTTTCGGGAGGTGCCAAAGTGATTTCTCCAATCTCAATGTTAATGTAACCGAAAGTACAAACCTGGTCTCCCCTATATATAGAATGTCCTCATGTCATAGTCCTAATTATTCATTAAGCAAAGAAAACCGGTTCTATCTATTCACACCAACATCTATACATTATGGCTACCATAGATGTCAAACTTCGCTTTCTCTGTTGTCTCATAATCTTACTGATGTTACTGGCAGTAAGAGTTTCAGCAACTCCATCAAAATTTCAGTCTATGCCTATGGAGAAAGATAAAAAGGAAAGAGGAGCTGCGGATAAGTTGTCAGAACCGGGTTCAGGTAAAGATGCCCTTTCTCTCCTTGCAAAGGGCTATGTGCCATCTTCAGGACCAAGCCACAGAGGCCATAATGCACCACATTTTAATCATAGAAGCCCTTGAATTATTTCAGGGAAGTTATGTGCTACTAATGCCGAACCCTGGACCTGGACAGTGATAGTCATGTTTCCATCACGCAGTATTATCTTTTTGCTTGTTATTACTTATATATATATGCATACAATACAAAGTTCCAACCAAATAGGGATTAATTATAATTCTGATTTGTAAATATATATAGATCAATATTTATGTTCCTTAGTACTTGTAACTTTTGGATCAATATTTAAGAATAAAAGGGGATTCATAATATATTATTGCAACTATACGTTGTTTCCTTCAGTATCTTTGTTTTCACTAGCGAATTGGCAACGGGCTTTAGTTCAGTCACATGTACATTTTCCAGCAGTCCCACCACGTACCATAGCCTAACCGAACATTTTATTTTAATCGAAACTTATATATTTTCTGAAGTCCCTTAAGCATGCTGCCTACTAGTTCGGTTGGTTAGAGCGTGGTGCTAATGATAAACGTGACGCATGTGCCATTTTTTGGTTTCATCTGTTTTTAGTCTTTCCCTACCATCGCTATCACCTTGATATTGTTCCCAAGCAGCAACATTATGAAATTGAGAGAGCTGGAGAGGATCAAGGTCCCAACATTATCGAGTGTGCATATATATTATCATTGCCTTGCCTGTATTAATGATGTAATAGAAGGCGTACCCCATAAAATTAAATTCTCATCCTGATTTTTTTTTTTATCCGGAAATTTGATCAATTTGTTTATTTGTTTATTTTGTACTAGTATGTTCTATAAATGTCAATAATGAATGAGAAAATAAATGTCAATAATTATTGGTGGGGCAGGATAAATGGAGATAATAGATGATGGGATCAGGGATGTTGATGTTGGGCTTGGGCGCAGAGTGTACAGTGATAAAGCATTGAAGACGGTTCTGCTTGAAGTTTGGTCTCTTCATTAGATTAGATGCTGGCTTGAATGGAGCCAACTGCCAAGTACAACACATTAAATTACAACTAGTATATTTTACACAATTTGACATCTATACTTGTTGCCTGCCCGCTTGAATGAACAAGAACAACGACATGTCAAGTTTGTCTCATTTTAAAATCTCAACACCCTCATTTATGTCTCCACCATGTTTTTTGTTATAAAACTTTCCACTTATAGAATCTACTTATGATTTGGTTATTAGCAAAACGAAAATGGAAAGTGGCATATAGTGAGTAGGAATTCTACTTATTTGAAATAAAAGTGTTTTAAGTCAATATTAATTGTATATGAAAATTCAATTATTACATAATTACAGCATAAATTGAGGGTTAAGCATGGATAACATTTTCTGAGTCATATTAGCAATATATTCTTTAATACATTGTTCTAAACTAATTAAATAATATGAGTCCGTTATTTATCTAATGGGTCCTACATAAAATCTCAATAATAAAGAGTATGTTGGGGAAAAAATGTGTTAAATTAATAGTATGGGTTGGAGTGATTGCAGAAGAGGGTGTTTTTTGTTGAAAGTGGAATGCACGATGCTTGATTATTCTATTATAATAGTGTATCGTCCGGGAATATAAGGTCGATTACGGCGAACCTAGGAAGTCGAGATGAGTTTGATCTCAGCCCTCACCTTAAGCCCATTCGCATTGGTTGAGAGTGGAGTTCCCTACTAATTACGAACTACAAAGGTTTGGTTAACTAATTACTTTCAAACGTCTTATATATTATCAAGATTTGCTTTAATGATCCATATATTTCGTCACTACCCACCCACGATATTTTGCTATCATATAATTGATTATCCTATCATAATAACTCATTAATACCATATTTGGTAATGGCTTATCATCATAGATTCAGCTACCAATCTACATCATAATTGTAGGAGGCATAATACAAAATTCTTAACTTGAGTCTTCCTAAAACTCTGGCCAAGCCTATTAGTTATAGGGCTAGGAGTCATAAGGTGGTCAAGGTGGTTTGGGTGGGGGATTTAAGGAGTGGAGTGATAAGGAGGTTGAAGGTTCAAACCCCATCCACTCACAAAAATATTAATATTAACATACTAACATTTGCCTATAAAAAAAAAAATTACAGGACTAGTTGGAGATGAAGGCGGGTGAAGATCATTTTTCACCAAAGATCTACTTTACTATTTTTGAACTAAACAAGAAGTTTCCTGAGGTGTTTGGAACTGCTTCAGGAAAGTAGAAATCATGGTAGAAATGTGTAAAAATGCAGAAGCTACAATGTTAAGCTTCTATGGGGACGTGTGTTTGACCATTTCAACCCCAATTCCAAACATGCACTTCTTAAATCTTAACATTCGAATTTTTCACTTAATGATCGATCAGTGCCACTACCTGTATCATAGATTCTCACTAGAACTTGCCAATTCTTCAGTTTCCCAAGCCAAGCTACCTTTTGCTACAGTGTAAAAGAGAATGCTCTCTTAACAAATACAACAGAAAAATGTTGCTTTTGTTTGTAGTGGATAGAAGGTGAATATGCAAACGGCCAACCGACATAAGCTAAATGTTATAATAGTCCTAATAATGTTGCATAGCTAGCAATCCCGTGAACTATAGTCAGAAGGCTCAGAACCTCCAAGTTATATCGATCACTGAGTTACCAAAAATAATATGACATTTCCAATATGGGTGACAGAGGTTGTAAGTAAAAGAATTAGTTAGGAACTGAAAATGTTCTTTATATAGAAAACGAACAACTGCATCCCGGATATATTATTATATTTTGGTGACGTTTGGAAGAGCTTATTTAAGCTCCTTTTGACTTATCTGATGACATAAGCTCTTATGCAATGTGTTTGGCAGAACTTATAAAAGTAACTTATGTCATCCCATAAGGAGTTTTTGACTTATTTTCATAAGTCACTGGAACAAGCTTATGGAATTTTAACAAGTGCTTATGACCCCTCCGTGTTTTCCCCCTTCGAATCCTCTCCTGCCCCTTTCTTCATAAGTTTTTATGGCATAAGCTCTCATGCGATAAAGCCTTATATGATAAGCTCTTAATTAAGTTGTTTACCCAAACGCGGCTGATCTTTGTGAATTTGGCTTTTATGTGAAGATTAACCATATTTTATATAAATAATATAAACGAGTTAAGTAAACTAGCTAGCAAGGCGGCATAGCACTTTCACATGTATACATTATCAAATGTAAACAAGTTAATTGCTGATGTAGAATTTGATTACTGTACTTGCAGAAGTAATATGACAAAATTATTGCAAGAACAGAACTAATTCAAAGCTTCTCTAAAAAAAATCCGATTATTTTCCCTTCCCACACCTCCCTTTTTTTTTTTTGGTGAATTCCCACACCTCCCCTCTCTCTCATTACTCGTTAGTCATTATGCAACGATCATATTTCCACACCCCTGTTCAATTTTAAACGAGTGGGTCCAAAATAGCCCAGGCCCTATCTTTCCTGGGTCGAACTATCAGTTACTATAGCTCCCCTCGTTCATTACCATAGCACACAATCTATACTTACAGAGTATTTGGGAAAGCTGGAAAAAATAAATTATGTTAATAATTGATGAATGTGTTTGAAAAAGCTGAAATTATTAGATTATCCTGATAATCGATTATAATTAGAATATATTTTTGTTTGGGTATGTTTGCTGAAATATAATTTTAAGATAATTTATTCCGTTCGGGTGATAAAAAAAAAATCACATTTATATATTAGCTTACAAAAAATGGTATGAAGCTATTTGTATAATTTAATAATATTTGTTTAGAATTTAGTTTTGTAGGGGTAAATAGAGAAGAGAGTTTTGAAAATGAAAAATAATCAAATCACAAAAATCTGAAGCTAAAACAAATTAGATAGCATAAAATAGCTTTTTTTCCTCAAAAAAAGTTTTTTTTATAAATTTAAACAAATTGCCAAATATATTAGATTATTTTGAAAACAACTTTTTGAGAATAAAACAGCTAAAATCTAAATGTTTCAGCTTCCCCAAACATGTTAATATATAGAACCAATAATCCTACCAAGCCCCATAAGGAGAATATTAATGGTAGCATACTAGTATATGTAAAATATTTAATTTTTGATTTAGTACTCACCTTAATTAGTCCTTGGGACCAAGTAAGTCCTTGAAGTATCCCCACGGCTTAGATTCTTAGAACCAGCTATGAGACTAATCTCAGACTCGGCCGCGCGATTAGTAAAGCCTGGCTAAGGGTTATTGCATATCCAAGGATCAAACTTGGGCAGAGCCCGAACGATTCGTCCTTAAGTTGCAGTGTGTAACCACTTAGGGCTCGTTTGGTGGTCAGGATAGGATAAGAGAGCAGGACAGGAGTAGAATATGATATGAGCAGGATAAACTGTTATCTTATCCGACGTTTGGTGTCCATCAGATAACCAACAGGATAGCATTATAATTTTAGTATGAATTTTAAAATTTTCTTTTATTATTCTAAATGTTTTCGTATTTTATTAGATTTTAGTTTTTTATTTATTTTTCATTTTTAAATTATATAAAAAAAATACAAAATTATCCTTGTAATAAAATTACATATTATTTTTAAAAAAAATTTAAATATTGTTTAACTTAAATTAATTTTTTATAATTTTAAATATTCATTTTTAGTTTTTACTTCACATATAGTTAAATTATTACTCTAAAAAAAATAGTTAAATTATTCAAATATTTTTATATTTTTCAGATTTTTAAATAATAGAAATAATAAATTTAGCCTTGAAATGAAATAAAAATAATTTTTAAATTTAATTATTTTTATTATTTTAAATATTTATAATTTATTATACATTTTTTGGTAACCAAGTTATATTTTATTATACTTTAATTATTTGATATATGAAATATTTTTATATTTTATTATACTTTAAATCGTCTTATCCTATCATGTTGAGTTCTAACTCAGCCCTCTCCTCGTGATAAAATTTTAACTAGATGAACAGGAAATAATAAGTGACAGGATTGATTTACCCTATCCTGCTAGCTCACCAAATAATAGCTTCAGACATGATATGATAGCTTATCCTATCATGTCTCTCTTATCCTGACCACCACCTTACACTCAACTACTTGGTTGTAAAATATTTAATTTTAGTGAAATAAAAATTTTATATTGTCAATAATCATAAACTGTTTTATAACTTTTAAAAAACTATACTTTGGAAAGGAGTATGGCATGGCGGATTCTAGGGTGAGGTACCTAAATAGGTGCCTCACCCGTGAGTCATTGGTTTATGCCGTCAGATATATAATTTAAATAATCAATGGTAGAGATCATTCACACCAAAAAAAAATTGTTAACCGGCAACCCACTTGCTCTATGCTCCGTCTCTTTCAACATAATGTTTTGTACTTCTCTCGCTCTCAGATGGATGGTCGTGTTCCCAATACTCTTGTCATAGCTATTTGTGAGGATGAAGAAGCAGAGAAAAGTGACGGTCGTGGTGGAACGATGGTGGTGGTTGCTGGTCTGCGGCGTGGACATGGGGAGGTACAGTGGTTGACGACGTGATGCGGTGAGCTTGCGGCTAGAGGGACGGCACGCGACGACTCGCGAAGCATGGACGAGACTAGTTTGTGAACTGATACGGGACACCAAATACCAATCACGCGAACCCCTCTGTTCCGGCGTAGCCGCTGTTCAGAGTTGCTACTCAGCCCTATGCCATCGTCGTCCCGCTCCAGCCACATACCAAGACCCCGCCCTCCACCTTGCAACCCAGATCCACCCTTGTGGCTTTCGTCTGAGATTTTTAACGTGTGTTCCATCTTGTGAAAGTATAAAATTGACAACTCAAAAAGTTTAATAATGATATTTTTAGTCTTACCAACCATACCACACCAAGAACCCCGAAGTTTTTTTGTCCCATATCAGGATCCTTAAATAAGTAAGATTTAGATTAGAAAGCTGAACAATGAACAATGGCTCAAAAAGTGCATGTTTTACGTGCACAAGGAGTTTTGGATCCCCAATTTCTTCACTAAATCATGTAGATAGTTGATGATTGCCTAATTGGCCATAACCCATAAAACAGAAGACGCTGCTGATGGGGATTGATAAAATCTCAGCAGATTATAATTATCAAAGATAATACAAACTTTGAGCCTTGTATCTTGGATTCAACAAGGAAAGTTGCCAATGCCTTAAGATCAGCAGGGAAGCTTCACAAAAACGAACAAGTTATTTGTTGAAGACAAGTTGGAGGCGTCGCTGTAGTGTTGCTCCGCCATCGACATAAGCACGGAGGTGCTTGAGGGTCTGGAAGATGTCGAGGCTCTGTTTTGATATTTCAATATTTATTTAATTTCATTACCGTTTTTACCTTCAATAATCAGTCAACTTCCTCCCTCATGGGTGAGGCACCTATTTAGGTACCTCACCCAAGAATCCGCCGTATGGCATGCAGGGCTCAAGCTCTCCCCTAGGGATGGTAATCCGGACCCTACCCGCCGGGTACCCGCAAAAAATACCCGCCGTGGGTAGGGTAAAAACCCGCTTTATGGGTATGGGTACGGGTACGGGTAATTACCCGCAAATCTGAGAGGGTATGGGGGCGGGTACGAGTACCTTGGTACCCACCCCGCCCCATACCCGCATGTATAAATATATATATTTATTTATATATTTATTTATATTAATACATTAATACATATAATTATTAGAGATCAAAATTAGAAACTTGAAACCCTAATACCTCACTATCACTACTCAGCCGTTTCACACGTTGTTCTGCTCCATCTCCAGATCTCCTCCCATCTTCCTTGTTCATCTTCATCACCTCCAACCACCGTCCCTTCCTCCTTTGGATAATTTTACTTGTAACAATTTTCTTAGTGGTTATGACTCCTTTGTCAATGATACCAATGACATACAATCAAAGTTCAAGTTGGATCTATATTTGGAAGAGAAGGTATTGCCTAGGAGTGCTACATTTGATATACTTGCATGGTGGAAAACAAATGGGATCAAGTATCCAACATTACAAATGATTGCTAAGGATATTTTGGCCATCCCAATTTCTTCTGTTGCTTCTGAATCTGCTTTTAGCACAGGAGGTAGATTGTTGACTCCTTATCTTTCTAGGCTTCATGAGAATACTTTGGAGGCGCTTATGTGTGCACAAAGCTGGATAAAGCATGATAAGGAAGGTAATAAATGTTGCATTAATATATTTGTTTAATGAAATTTGTGTTTAGCCTAACCATATAATTTTGTTTTTGTTCTAGTTTCTATTGGTATAACTGGACCAAAGCAATTTTTACACATGAAAGACAAACGCTTGCAGTCTTTTCAAGACTCTGATTCAGAAGATGGGGTAAGATAATCTAACAATTTGTTACTAATTATTGCTTTGCAAGTTTATAATGTATAACTAATAACTAATATAATGTATTTTTTATTTTATTTTACAGTTTTGGAGAACATCGGCAATATCGACTCAGGAATTACTACTTGACGAATTTTTTGTTTTGGAGGCTTATTGTTATTGTTTTGGATATTTTACATATTTTTATTTGGTATAATACGCTGGTTTGTAATATTTGATGAATACATTCAAAACATCGTTGGATGATTTTTAAATTAAGTTATGATCATTTTGTTATTTATTTTTTTTCTTTGTTAAAGTGCGGGTAATGTGTGCGGGTGTGGGTACTTAGGTACCCAGAGGGTACGGGTAAGGGTACTGAGGTTGCTACCCACGAGGGTACGGGTCCGGGTACGGGTAATTTTTTTAAACGCGGGTACGAGGACGGGTACTATAGTACCCTACCCAAACCCTACCCATTGCCATCCCTACTCTCCCCCACCTGATGTTGGTCTGAAAATGTTAACTGATGTGTCAGGTGCTCCATGCCCCAATTAGTATCTTCATAGTTGTTTGTTCCTTTTTGGGCCAAATGCCCCTCCTTGTACCAAAAAAAAAATTATAAAAATTAAATATTTTTATTGATATCACAATTCATTTTTACATCACAATTCATAACAAATAAATCGTACCCAAATTACACGTTATTTATTATAATTTTATCAAACAAAAAAGGATTAATATATATACACAGATAGTGTAAAAAAGTTTTACCCAAACATCCAATCATGTCTCACCAATATTTGTGGAGATGTTTTATGATATCATCAATGAAAAGATGTTACAGGGTTAATCAATTACAAAATATTTTATGTAAACTTTTTAAGATAATTATGATAAGAGTCAAATAATTTTAATGATATTATTATTGGGAAAAACACAAGTCCCATATTAACTAGAGATAGCATTTAATAAAAGCTTATAAGTAATAGGCAATCCTCATCCTATGAGCTAGTTTTTGGGATTGAGTTAGGTCCAAAATCTAATATGGTATCAGAGCTATCTTAGATCCATTATTGGATCACCCACCTTGTTATCCACGCACCAAGCCCAATAATGCTGGGTGTGAGAGGGTGTATTGGGAAAAACTCAAGTCACACATTGACTAAAGATAGCATTTAGTAAGAGCTTATAAGTAATAGGCAATCATCATCCTATAAGCTAGCTTTTGAATTTATATTTGATTGATAACATAAAAAAATTATACTAAATGTACAGATGAATTAAATCCTTATAGATTCTGTCGAAAAAAATTTAAAATCCTTATAGATATAGACAAGTCTAGTCTAAAATCAATATATTAACTTTTTTTTACTTTTAATTTTCGCTTCAATCATTCTCTGGATATACGATCTTGTTGTTAAATTAGAATCCCATTCAACAATATTTTCTTGTTTTCATGCTTAAACACGCACACACTCTTGTATACTATAAAAACTTTGAACTCGTGTAGTCAAAATTCATATCCCATAAATTAACCAACCGACTCAAGTGAAAATTTGAAGATTCTATTCCAAAAGAAATTATACAATTTCCGATCAATTTTCCATGAGCCAGGGCGCGTGTTACGTAGCGCGTGAGATCCCTTCTTGGAGACCAATTTTACAACCTAAGACTTTTAAAAGCCTAACTCAGCAACTCGCCAGAGAACCCACCGGGGACAGATAAACCTGACTCTGTATCACGACTTTTCCGATCATGAAACCCGGAACCACCGTGAAACCCACCCGGAGCTCGACGGAATCGGAATCAGCTTCTTCCCCGGACGTCGAAACCAGTTCTTCTGCTGCTGCACATTCCATGTACACCTCAGAGAATCTACTATTCTTCTTCACCTGAAAAATGGTAACCTCTTCTTCAAACGACAGTGCCAAACAATGCAGACCCCACAAACGCTTCGACATTTCTGCAAAAGCTATGAAGAATTCAGAATCCAAAACACCCCCACCATCGAGTAGCTTCCTCTGGTTCAAGTTGCCAAAAAAGGAACACTCCATTTTGGCATGAACCACTTGAAGGTACTTTGATTTCAAGAATCTAGCGAAGGACGAGTTTGGGTTCTGGACTAAGTACTGTTTTGTGTTCAAAGATTCGAGCCTTTTGAATTTCTCAAAGTAGAGGTGTTTCTCAAGTGACCCACTTTGTGTTGGCTCAATGAAATTTGGGTAGTTGAAGCCTTCAAACATTTTCATGCATACGAAGGATTCAAATGCAAAACATTGATGGCTTTGTTTGGGTAAAAATGCATGTGGGTAGATGGATTTGGTGGCTGCTTCAAGGTCCCAATGAGCTGATTCCATTTCTCTGATCATCAACTTCACGAAGCTCCTCATTGATCTTAACGTGTAGTGAAGGAAATGGATGAAATGGGTTGGGTTCAATACTGAAAGTTGAAGATTTTCGAACATTGACAATGACCCACTTGAATGTAGCTTCTTTTCAAGTGATTTGTTGAAGGCAATGCACTCATGAAGGTGTTTCTTGAGGGATGAGATTTCAGATTCCTTAACATCAACCTGTGTTTCGAGCTTTTTGATGGTGATTTCGCAAGTCTTCATTAGGCTCTGCTGTTCTTGGATCTCTGAAAGCATGAGAGTGACTTGGGGTGAAAGATTAAGCTCTTTCTTCAAGAAGCTGCGTTTCAACTCTGAGATAGCTTTAAGCTCATCTACTACAGCTTGATCAGATGTTTGTATGGCAACGTTGTTGTAAGGGTGCTGAGCCATTTGGAGCTCAGCATAAGCAGCTTTTATAGTTGTAACTCCAGCAAAGAGCTTTGCAATGAGAGCTTCCATAACTGCTCTATGTCGAGCTTTGGTGTCTTTATGCTTAGCATTGGCTTGTTGGGTTTTGAGCTTTTCCGTGAAAATGCCATTGTTTGAAGGAATTTTGGTTGCACTTCGGAGGCTAATCACCTTGTGGAATGTCTTGGCCAATTTGTTGCTCCTATTGTTGATTGCTGATTTGGGCTTAACGGTTTCCATATCATGAAAAGGTTTGTCTGAAGCATAAGAATTTGAGGGTATAGATAGTATCAAGTAAAACCAAGAAAAGGAAATATTTTGGACTTGGTAACTTGGGAGATAACGTCTGCAGCCGAAAAGATTTTGGTTGGAAAAACAGGCACAAATCTTTGACTAATACACTATCAGTCTGAACTCCTAGGCAGGAGTTAGTGACATTAATATATAAGGTTCTGTATCTGGGAAAAAAGTCCTCTCCAGTACTGGAGAGGCCAGTACTGGAAGGCAAGAGACAGAAATTTTTTTTTTAAGTTTTTTAAATAACAAATAAAATATATATCACATCATCCCTTTTTCTTTCTCTCTTTCTCTCACCAACTGGCCTCTCCAGTTACTGGAGAGGACCAGCGCTCCTGTATCTGACGCTGTCTTTTTAAGTTGGGTCATGATATCCGGTACCCTTAGTATATTAATTAAGAAAATCCAAAAAAATAAAAATTTATTAGAAGAGTAAGCATATCATTTTTCAAAATATGAAATACAACATGTCACAATATCAAATTTCTATTTTTGATCCTTAACCAATACTATTAGATCAGCATTCTCCTTTTAAGTTATGTGTTATAACTTCGATGAAGAGTGCTAGCAAAACACTCTTTCCAACACACCCTCTCCTATTGTTAAAATTCATGTAGGTCTTACAAAATTTAAATGGAATCCACATGAATTGACGGGACGTATTTCCAAAATATCGTGATCCTATAGAACCCATTTCCAAAATAGTGGGATCCACATGAATTTTAGCCAATGGGAATAAATATATTGGAAAGAGTGTGTTAGAAAGTGTATTCCCAACATTTCTCAAATTCTTTTGCTAGAGTTAAAGTATGGATTCAATTGATAATTTTTGCATTATTAATTAATTATTATAAATGATTAAATTAATAAAAAAATTATTTAACTCTTAAATCATACATTGATGATGATGATGTGTGATAATGGCTAAATTATAATTCTGGACCCACCAGCTATCGCCGTGACCATGGGCTTGCTGAGAAGATAGGGGCAAGTTAAATATGGCACAGGCTTTTTTTTTTTTTTTAATGTATGACAGAGGTTGAATATTTAACAGTAGTTAATTAAATACGTATATGAACAAATTCGTATACCTTATTGTAACGGGTTAATGTAGTTTATTATACGCGTAAACACCTACAATTAGGAAATGGATGACAGTAGCTGACTACATTTTGATATAGTTCCGTCTTTATATATAGAGTTTTAATTCGTGAAGATGATGCTTGGGATCAGAAATGTTATTATTGTTATTTTGAAAAGTTATTTCGAGGGCCTGATGGGAATCATAAGTGATAATCAGCAGCAGCAACTGCAGCAGAAAATGTTGAAAGGTGAGTTCAAACATTTCCTTCTGTTCACATTACAAGCATTACCTCATTTTTCTTTGCTTCTTGGACTAGTTATTGTCCAGTCTAAGAGTGTGTTTGGAAAATATAATTTTTCCTTGTTTCAGCTGATTTTTAGCTTAAAAGCTGTTTCATAGATAATCTAACATGTTTGACATTTTGCTTAAATTAATAAAAAAGCTTTTTTTAGGGGAAAAAACGGTTTTATGCCATCTAGTTTTTTCTAGCTTAAGATTATTGTGATTTGATTATTTTTCATTCTCAAAACACTCTTCCATGTTTACCCCTACAAAACTTATTTCTAAACAAATATTATTAAATTATACAAATAACTCCATACTTTGATTATAATCGATTATCACAATAATCGATTATACAAAAATTGATTATCAGTATAATCTTTTTTTTCCAGCTTTCCCAAACACACTCTAATAAGAGGTTGTTTCATATAGATTTAATCGAAATATTATTTTAAAATAAGTTATTTTGGATTTAATATAATACATTTGTTATTAAACTATACAAATAATTCTATATTATTATTTTTTTTGTAATTTATTATAGCAATATCAAGCCAAAATTTTGGTAGTGGGACAGAGAAAGCAGCACCCAGTAAAGGATTCCAAGTTCGGGGCCCACGTCGGGGTAGGAGTAGGGGTGGGAATAGGCAAGGCCGCTCGTCGGGAGCCTACGGCCTAGCTCGACCTAGCCTATTTAGTAAAAATGCTAGGTTAAGGCTTTATAAAAAGCCTATATAGCTAAATAGGTTAGGCCTAAGGCTTTAAAAAAAGCCTATTATGCCTATCAGGCAAGGCCTATTTAACACATACACACACATAAATATATGTATAATATAATATATTATAATACTATAATATATTATTTACATTATTCATAATATTTAAAGGTAAAGGCCTATTGGCCATGTAGTAACCTACTTACTTATTTATTTGCGAATGCCTCGTGACCCATTTATTAGTATATGTTTACCAATTTTTTGTCATTAGAGACCTACAAGCCTATTTACTAGTGAAGGATTGTGACTTATATATAGAGGGAGTCATATTTAAATGTCTTGTTGATAATATACTTCTTAATAAGCTTTCAGGTTAGGTCAGACTTTAAAGTAGGTCGGACTCATGACTTAGAAATTTTTCTATACCAATCTATCGATCAGACCCTGAGGTCTCATAATTGAAAAATAGGCCACACCCAGGCATACCAGGATCTAACTAACCCAAGATAGGAGTTAATGGAAATGGATCATCTAACTTTTATATTTGGTAACTTTGATGACTTTCTATCTATCTCTCTCATCTTTTATTTTTTTTATCATCTTTTTCCTTCATTTTTTCTTACCTCTCTCATCTCATTTATAACTAAAGTCACCAAAGTCAGAGAACCCCTCCCCAGGAGTTAATGCAGGACCTTGCTTGCTTCCTGCGGTCATGAAAAGAAGCCACTTACTGCTACGCCCACCTACCTCCAACCGAACGGCATTTTTGTCCAATTTCATTTGCCGTTTTCGATCCACACTAATATATAGTACAATAATACTCCCTCCGGTCCTTATTATAAGAGGCAAATAACTACTTTTTTTTGGTCCAAAATATAAGAGACATGCATGTATTTTGACAAATATTAAATGCTCATTTCTAATTTTACCCTTATTTATAATAGAGTTTATATTTACGAGACAGTGTAACTTTTAATATTAAGTAGGTTTGTTCATTAATTATTGAAGGGTTAAATTTGTAAATTTATATGAATATTAATTACAAATAACTTATTTCAATGTGTTTCCTTAGTCTGTGTGTTTTAGGGTTTTGCCTCTTATATATAGGACCAGAGGGAGTATAACTAAGATTGTACTCGATCAATCTGTTACCTTGAGCTTTTTCAATCTGCTACTGTTCATGTCAGCAGCATTCAGAGCACCATCGTCTAATCTGAAGGGTGTGAGATCTATTCTTGGTCATTATTAGGTCTTGGAGGATATGATATGAGATTGGTCATGACTCTAGTGGCAGAAAAGCTTCACCTATTTCAGAATTGTTCCCCACCAATGTATGCCAATCTTGTCAAAACCCTTTCTTTTATGACTGAAATAAATTCTACTTATACTTTCTTTTTAATAGATTGCTAATCAAAATTTAATATCAAGAATAGAATTTAATTGATATGTATTATTAATATTTTTTTTTATATATATCAATCAATCAAAAATTATGATAAAGTTGACTTTTAAGATAGTTAGGATAATAATTAAATATTTTTAATGATTGATTAATTTTTGATTGGTTGATAATATAAAGAATATCCTCACATATCAATTTTTATGCAGTTGTGGACAAAAATGATAAACATAGAAATTATAAAAAAAAATATAATTTTAATTAACGATACTAATAAAAATTTCTTAGTATGTTTGTATCAACAACAAAAAAACTTAGTTTGTTTGGAACCTCTGGATGAGGTATATTAAAATTACGAAGAATTTAAAATATAACTTTTTTTAATTACATTAATTTAATTCCTATCATCTACAAAATATTGTGTGAATAACTATTTTGAATTCAGAATTTTTTTTCAAAGGACTTCCTCTTTTGGTCCGATTAATTAACTAACTTTTCCAACCTCATTTATTGAAACCCTTTCTCGCCCAAGAAGAAAATGGAGTGCGTGGATACTATTCAAAGAGAGGCACGTGATTGTTAGAGGCAGAAGACAATTTCATAAATTCCACTTATTTAAAGGGAATTTCAAATCTCACTTTTATAATATAAGATTATATGATAAAATTTCTTTAGAATTTTTAACATCCTTTTATTAAACATAAATAAGTTATTTTATCGTAAACCAATTTTTTTGTCTTTAACTAGGTATTCTCACAAGCAAAGATCTGAAACTAATCCTCGAGCCGAGGTGGTGGTTGAGCAAAGCTCTTCCCAAAATACGATTTCGATATTCAAACTCCTAACCTTACATGCAAAGTTTGTATGGAAGCACAATCATCTATCACTATGACCAATATTTTTTGGTATCACAAATCATTTTAAATCCTTTATATAATAACAGGAGTTTAGCTACTGTACACTAACATGATATTTTGGTTGTAGACGAAGTTGTGAAGAGATGGAGAAGGACGTGGGGTGGGTGGAGGAAGAGGAACTGAACGTGATTGATTTTCAGAGAGATTCAATAAGAAGTAATCTGATTTTTTTATAATTATTTTTAATTAACTAAAATTAAGTTAATTTAAATAATGACGTGGGGAAGTTTGATTGGGTATCTGTGTAAAAATGCGTGCTTTTTAGTGTATAACAATTAATCTCTAATAACATTCATTTCTTATAATATTTTTGTCAACACGCTTATATTTATCTTTTAATTTTACGTGATTACATAATTATAAGGGGATAATAACTTTTAGGTTAATATTTTCTTATAACCTCGAGGTTTAACAATTTAAGTATTTAAATTTCCTAATTAAATAAGGCAAAACCAACATGTGGTTGGTCCAAGTAATAAGGGATTTGTGCACTTTAAGCAAGTGGTCAGAGGTTCGAATCCTGGCTCTCGTGTATGAAGAAAATATGATTGGGAGATTAGTCACCACTAACGATGGTTGGTACTTCATACCTATATCATGATTACTAAAAAAAGGCAAAAGCCTTTAAAGGCATCATTTAAAGAGAAAAAAAACATTTTTTATTGAAAGTAATACATTCAATATGTTGAGAAGAGATGTACTCAATTTTTTAATGAAAATTTATTTTTTAAAATTCCTTAAACAAATCCTTTGAGACACTCATTAGCAAAACACATTAAATAAGTAATAAATTGTTTAAAAAAAATCATAAATATCTCATTTAACGCTCAAGGAGACTTCAGTCGTTAATCAAGTTTTAGGTTTCAAAACAATAATATTCATTATTCATTCTTCCTTCACTCACAATCATTTTTGTCATGACTTGTTAATGATGGAAGAAATGCACTTTCATTTGTCACCTTAAGTGGGCCTTCCCAACTCAACTCAGATTAGTTGGAGTCCAATGTAATTTTCAGATGTCGAGGACCTCAGACAAAAAAAAAAAATGTTATTTGATAAGTGATTAATGGCTTAAGATGAGATTAATTATTATACACTAACATGGGATCCATGTAAATGAATCTTCTTAAGATTCATGTATTATATACAAAAGATTGTTTGATAAGTGACTAAGGGTGCGTTTGGGTAAACAACTTAATTAAGAGCTTATCACATAAGACCTTATGGCATGAGAGCTTATGCCATAAGAGCTTATAAAGAAGGGGGCAAGAGAGGATTTGAGGGGGGAAAACACGGAGGGGTCATAAGCACTTGTTAAAATTCCATAAGCTTGTTCTAGTGACTTATGAAAATAAGTCAAAAACTCCTTATGGGATGGTATAAGTTACTTTTATAAGTTCTGTCAAACACACTGCATAAGAGCTTATGTTATCAGATAAATCAAAAAGAGCTTAAATAAGCTCTTCCAAATACCACTTAAGGGTGATTTAAATCCAATTAAAGCTTTCACTTATTTTTTAAAATTTAGTGTGTTACTTTGACTTGGTACCTTTAAATCACCTAAATGAGTGTGACTCAGATGATTGTACATGCTGAGTTTGTGGAGGGGGAAGGACGACCTGAGTTCGAAACCCACTAAGGCCGCGTTTGGGTAAACAACGTAATTAAGAGCTTATCACATAAGACCTTATCGCATGAGAGCTTATGCCATAAGAGCTTATGAAGAAAGGGGCAGGAGAGGATTCGAAGGGAGAAAACACGCAGGGGTCATAAGCACTTGTTAAAATTCCATAAGCTTGATCTAGTGACTTATGAAAATAAGTCAAAAACTCTTTATGGGATGGCATAAGTTACTTTAATAAGCTCTGCCAAACACACTGCATAAGAGCTTATGTCATCAGATAAGTCAAAAGAAGCTTAAATAAGCTCTTCCAAACTCCACCTAAATACATCCTTGGAGAGTAGGGATGGCAATCCGGACCCTACCCGCCGGGTACCCGCAAAAAATACCCGCCGTGGGTAGGGTAAAAACCCGCTTTATGGGTATGGGTACGGGTACGGGTAATTACCCGCAAATCTGAGAGGGTATGGGGGCGGGTACGGGTACCTTGGTACCCACCCCGCCCCATACCCGCATGTATAAATATATATATTTATTTATATATTTATTTATATTAATACATTAATACATATAATTATTAGAGATCAAAATTAGAAACTTGAAACCCTAATACCTCACTATCACTACTCAGCCGTTTCACACGTTGTTCTGCTCCATCTCCAGATCTCCTCCCATCTTCCTTGTTCATCTTCATCGCCTCCAACCACCGTCCCTTCCTCCTTTGGATAATTTTACTTGTAACAATTTTCTTAGTGATTATGACTCATTTGTCAATGATACCAATGACATACAATCAAAGTCCGAGTTGGATCAATATTTGGAAGAGAAGGTATTGCCTAGGAGTGCTACATTTGATATACTTGGATGGTGGAAAACAAATGGGATCAAGTATTCAACATTACAAAAGATTGCTAAGGATATTTTGGCCATCCCAATTTCTTCTGTTGCTTCTGAATCTGCTTTTAGCACAGGAGGTAGATTGTTGACTCCTTATCTTTCTAGTCTTCATGAGAATACTTTGGAGGAGCTTATGTGTGCACAAAGCTGGATAAAGCATGATAAGGAAGGTAATAAATGTTGTATTAATATATTTGTTTAATGAAATTTGTGTTTAGTCTAACCATATAATTTTGTTTTTGTTCTAGTTTCTATTGGTATAACTGGACCAAAGCAATTTTTACACATGAAAGACAAACGCTTGCAGTCGTTTCAAGACTCTGATTCAGAAGATGAGGTAAGATAATCTAACAATTTGTTACTAATTATTGCTTTGCAAGTTTATAATGTACAACTAATAACTAATATAATGTATTTTTTTTTTTTTTACAGGTTTTGGAGAACATCGGCAATATCGACTCAGGAATTACTACTTGACGAATTTATTGTTTTGGAGGCTTATTGTTATTTACTTGTTTTGGATATTTTACATATTTTTATTTGGTATAATACGCTGGTTTGTAATGTTTGATGAATACATTCAAAACATCGTTAGATGATTTTTAAATTAAGTTATGATCATTTTGTTATTTATTTTTTTCTTTGTTAAAGTGCGGGTAATGGGTGCGGGTGTGGGTACTTAGGTACCCAGAGGGTACGGGTAATTTTTTTAAACGCGGGTACGGGGACGGGTACTATAGTACCCTACCCAAACCCTACCCATTGCCATCCCTATTGGAGAGGGACGAAGAACTTTAAGTGTGCCTACTCGAGCGGAGTTTAGTCTCATAGCGGATCCAAAGGATCTAAGCTTGTGGGTATACTCCATGGACCCATTAAGTAGTCAAAGACCCTAGTTACGGTGAGTTCTAAAAAAAAAAAAACCTTTAAATCTCACAAAACATATCAAAAACACATTTAATCCAATCAACACAAAAGAGTTCGCTCAATATTAATTAATAAGTGACACAGATTTTCTCTCAAAAATTTAAGTTTATATTTAACTAAGCATAGTATGTACGAATTTCACAAATACATTACTTTTTTTTAAGATTTTTTAAAAAATAGCATGATTATTCTCAAGGTAAATTATACTCAAAATATATCTAAAGTAAACGATAATACAATAGTTGTCTCGTTAAAAATCTGAATAAACACATTTTTTAGAAAGAGGTTTACGTTCTAATCAGGCCACTATGTAACTTAGCCCAATATTGATGGCCTACGAAAGGTTATTAGCTCTCAAAATCCATATATGCTTCCGAAGGTTGTCCAAGCCCAAATGAGTACTATACATAGAGAATTTAGTTGGAGTTTTCCCACCTTTTTCACCATAATTTATAAATTATGACTTGTTAATATGAGAAATCATAAAAAATCATAAACAGATAACCCCTAATTGGTTGACACCAGATTTTGCAGAAAAAATAATGAGAAAAAAATACTGGAATATTTAAGAAGAAATTGGATATATATTATGGGTATTTCTATCATGTGCAACTTTGCACAGGTTAAGAAACCCAAAAAGAAGCAATTATTTATTGGAAATTTAAGCATTTCAATTTTGAAAGTATAAAATACACAGTTTCCTACGTAAATTTACTTTTTTAAGATCCTTAACATGTGCAAAATTGCACAGGTTAGATAAACCCATATATTATAGGAAAATGTTAGGGCATTGGTTAAGGAACCAAAATAATAAAGTTTTTATTGGAAAGTGATATACTCTCTCTGGTCCTATATATAAGAGGCAAAACCCTAAAATACACAGACCAAGGAAATACATTGAAATAAGCTATTTGTAATTAATATTCATATAAATTTACAAATTTAACCCTTCAATAATTAATGAACAAACCTACTTGTATTGAAAGTTGCACTGTCTCGTAAATATAAACCCTATTATAAATAAGGGTAAAATTGGAAATGAGCATTTAATATTTGTCAAAATACATGTATGTCTCTTATATTTTGGATAAAAAAAAAGTAGTCATTTGCCTCTTATAATAAGGACCGGAGGGAGTATTTAATATCATGAGAAGGTAAATACTCTGTGTTCCAAGAAAAACTTGCTTGTTATGGAATCCTTAACCAATGTCCTTAAGGCATTGGTTAGCAAGATACAGAGTGTGTATGAGAAAGATTATTTTTCTCCATTTCAACCGTTTTTTAGCTTAAAAGTTGTCTCATAGATAATCTATCATGTTTGATATTTTGCTTAAATTTATAAAAAAAAGCATTTTTTAGGGGGGAAAAAGCTGTTTTATGCAATCTAGTTTTGTCTATCATAAGATTGTTGTGATTTGATTATTTTTCATTGTCAAAACTCACTTCCATGTTTACCCCTTCAAAACTAACTTCTAAACAAATATTATTAAATTATACAAATAACTTTTTTTTTGACGGGGAATTATACAAATAACTTCATACCATTTTTTATAATTTATTATATAAAAGTGATTTTTTTTTTTGCATCACTCAAACGAAATAGATTATCTTCAAATCGTTTTTCAGCAAACAGACCAAACAAAAATAGATTCTGATTATAATCGATTATACAAAATTAAATATCAGCATAATCTTTTATTTCCAACTTTCACGAACACATCATAGACACACAAAGTCACAAAACTGAATTTTAAATTACATTATAATTTATTACCAACCTGGATTCCTTGAACTTCAACTTTGCCATGTGCTCATAGCATCTCCTAGTGCCTCTATCCAATCCCGGGCGAGTAGGTTTTAAATTCTGGGGAAGAAAAAGTGAATTCACTAAATAATTTAAGAGTAAATATCATATATTAATTCTGACTTCTTCACTTTAAACACAACCTCACCTTAAAAACAAAAACTTTATATATTCTTAAACTCCAATTCAATAACCCGGCAATCTTCCAAACTCCCCGCCGCAAAGGTGCAGGTGCACGAGTGCAAGACCCTATGGACTTAGTCAAAATCCTATGCAAACCAACTTCAGGGAGCTGCTTTTCTCAAGGTTAGTCGAATTTAGAGATTCCATCACTCGAAAAGCTTAGTAAAAATGTTTCTCCGGAACTAGACACCAAGGGTCTTTCCCAATGACTGAAAATGATTTCCTCCACCATCCACATAATAAATTATTGCAAGGGTTCCCCCTTATTCCCCATAAAAGAAAAAAGGTTAATGAACCATCATCAAGAGTCAGCAGCTAACGACAATATTAATCAAACTCTGAGCCCAGCTAATATGAAAATATAAAAGATATTGCTAACGAGTGTCTTAAAGGTATTGATAAGAAAATCATAAAACTAAAATTTATATTGTAAAACTAAGTATAACACTTTTCAATGTATTAAATACATCATTCATGTAAACTTTATTGTTTTGATTTATTAATCAATGCCCTAAGGAATACTGGTTAATATTCTCCAAATATAAAATGTAATGAATCACACATGATGCACAAATGGCATATAGCGCTAGACTTTTATATATTTGTTTCAATGGGTCTAATCTAAAAGATAAATCATTAATCACACATGGATGGTACCTAAATGTTATGAACTCCTCTTTTTTGTTTTTTTGGTAAATTGCCAATTTCTTGTCTAGCAAGGGCTAAGCCTCTTTAAATTAGTCCCTTTCTAATAAGAGTAGTTATTTTAGTTATAAAAGATGTGCGAATTATCTTTTGTCGTTACTACCAGAGGGGAAGTGTATTTTAATAAGGGATTTCATTATTTAATCAAGCACTTCATTTGATCACCTTTCCTAAAGTAACTTTCAACGAATTACGAAAACTATTTGGTGTCACGGCCACTATAAACTATAAAGTTAAAGCAGTCGTCAAAGATTTGCTGCAATAATTAACGAGTAATCATTTTATCCTACTCATGAGAATTTAAGAAAAACCACCACTTTAATTGTTATAATAAAGATTTCAACTTTGTTAATATACGTGCTTAGGGCAGATTTCAAAAAAAAAAAAAAAAGTTTTTATTTATATCATGATTAGGCTAAAGGTGAAAATTTAGAACAATTTACAAGAAATCATAAATTAAAATCTTGACCTGATCTGCATATATATATATATTGGGGTTTTTACCAAACTGACCCACTTTTAGAAACTATTTACCAAAATAACCTAGTTTTGAAACTATTTACCAAACTAACCTAGTTTTAATTAAAATAATAATTTTTTTAAAAAAAAAAAAGAAAAGAAAGAAAAAGCTGGCAGGCGCCACGTGTCACCACCTGGTGCAGTGGCGCCACTGCCACATGCGCCACCAATGGCACTGTTGGCAGTGGCGCCACTGCACCGGGTGGTGACACGTGGCGCCTGCCCCCCACCCCCCCAAACAGGCATTTTAAGGGCAGCTCCCCCCTTCCTTCGACCCCATTCCCCCTCCCTATAAATACCCCTCCCCGGTTCCCTATTCTCACACACACACATTCACTTGTTATATTTCCTCTAACTTGTTTATTTTCTAACACTCTTTTAATTTTTTGCACAAAGTTTAGGTAAATGTTACATTATTTCTGATATCATTATTTTAGTTTTTTTAATTATATAATCATTTGTCAATATTCTGTTACTGTTTACTTTTTACACTCTTCTTTATCACTTATTATTCTGGAAGTGTTGACTTTTACTTTTATAATACCATATATTTGTATCATTTAACATGATATTTATTTGTGTTTTTTATTTCACCCCTTCTACCGTCTCCCCCTTCCACCAACACATATCTGTTAATTCCTTTTACACTCTGTTATAATAAATGTTAAATTTAATTAATTGGTTTATATTCATTTACTAACATTTTGCTACTTTTTTTTAACGTTGATCGTTGTCATTTATTTTTATGCTAATGTTGAAGTTAATTCTTATAATATATTTTTTGACAGATCTGGTAATTTGTTTATCTGTATTTTTTTAATTATGTCCTTTTGTTTTTTTAATTCAGAATGTACCATTTTTTGTTTATTATATTTATTTTGTTTTGTTTTCTTAGTTATTATTTAAGTTGTTGTTATTTATAATTTTTATTTATGTTATGGTTGTTATTTACTGCACACGTGAGAAGCGGGTAGGTAAGTGTCGGCATGATATTTTGACTCCTTTACTAACCACATGAATGTCTTCATGTGCTTAGTAAAAGAATCTAAACATCCTAATAACGTACATCACAGCAGGTTGAGAACTGTGACCCCCATCTTCGCCTGGGAGTCAACCGCAGTGCAAAATTGAATCCTGTGTGGCATTAGCCCCTTGCCTTCAGGCACCACATCCTTCATTACCTGTAAACATATTTCACAGGTAATGTAGGACGTGGTGCCTGATGGTAAGGGGCTAAAGTCACACAGGATCCAATTTTGCACTGCGGTTGGCTCCCAGGCGAAGATGGGGGTCACAGTTCTCAACCTGCTGTGATGTACGTTATTAGGATGTTTTGTGCAGTTGCTACTGGCCATATATTATAATGATGTTTGGTAGTTGCTATTTTTATTTAATTTATAAAAATTATTTGTTGACATATAGGTTATAAATGTTGATATTATTTATCTTTTTATTTATTATTTTTTATTTTTTATTGTATTATGGTTATGTTAATTTTAGTATTGTTTTTA